>OX359295.1:7292000-8618500 GCA_947179395.2 Pulicaria dysenterica
CGGTTTACGTATACTCAATAGAAACTGGCAATTTCTATATCTATCACTTTCTACCTACACATACTATTCACAATAGTAGTCTCATCTGCTGCGTTTACCTATAATCGCATCAGGTTCTACCTTTTCTTCTTTAGCTATAAACTGGAAAACTCTGCCCTCTTTGGCAAAGGCACCTCTACTTTCTGGTACTGACCCTCGATATAACAAAACTAGGGTAAGTATTTTAATGACTTTCTCTCTATCGTTGATAACTTAGAACAAAAAATTTACTATGTTCAAACTAGTAAACTGGTAGCACGCTTAAAGTGAGCTATTTCATACTTTTGGTCACATGCGTCTTCTTTGCATATCTTGCACATCTGGGTGGGGAAGTCAACCTCCCTTGTTGTAATACAACCGCTGACCTCTTATTTAACACACTTGTCAGCTCTACCTTTCTCTTTTCATTTACTATTCTTTTCTTACTCAACCATTATTCTTTCTCTTGTGCATGACTTATTATCTCGCCTATTGTATTACTAGTAACTATCATTAAGCTTTACACATATTACTTTTAACATCAAACTATAGCACTGTATTTACGTAACCTCTATACCAACCTATTCTGAATAAAACGACACATTTCTAACAACTTCTTGGTGATATCATCCACCAACCCTATCGTCTGTCATCAAACTTGAAACTAATATGTGATCTAATCTACATGATCTTTTAGTATGACTATAACAATTCATTGAACTAGGCCTAGTCATGGCCTCAATCTGTGCTTCTACCTTTCTCTACAAAAACACGGTCCACCCATCTTTCACTGTTTCACTCATAAAGTTAGAAGCATTCATAACTGTTTTCTCTGGTGAACACCTACTGGTACGTAAAGTCCCTTCTGTCTCTACTAACTATCGCCTGCCCACAATCGAATCTGTAACCCCCTCAAAGAGAGGTGGTTTGCATCCTAAACAATATTTATACGTGCACCCCTGAGACAGGTCAATCTAACTTTAACTCTTACCGGTACGCTCACTGTAGCTTGTACTGCTGCATCCATGTGCTGCTGTCACATATCTTTCATTATTTATGTAACTTACTCAACCACTTGGTTGATATTATCTGAAATTCTTGCTTGTAGGACTTTACTAAACTCTATTACTACTATCTATTTTACTAAATCATACTCTCAATCTTACAAACTCTTCTATAACAACTCCCACTATAGGGTTACTCATAAGTCTATTAGCTTAAATATAACTTGCATCTGAAACATAAATATCTCTGGTCTCCCGAGGTATGCTAGCCTCAGACTACTATAAGTTGTGTGTGTAAACTAAGATATATATATATATATATATTGAGTTTCAGCTTGACGAGTTTCAAGCTGAGCTGAGCGACTCAGCGTGAAGACTGAGTCAGCTCAATAGAGTTACTAAATAAGTTTTAGTAAATTCTTTAGACTTCTAAGGATGAGTTAACAATTATACATGTTAGTTCATGTTTCAATTCGAGTTTGTTCTCGAAGACCTCAGCTTGATGAGTTTCAAGCTGAGTAACTCAGCCTGACTGAAGAAGTCAGTTTGAAAGAATTTAAATATGTTTTAAATTATGTTTTAACTCTCTATATCTACGGGAAGGATAAGAAGACTTCTGAATCAAGATTGAAGATTAAAGATTCAAGATAAGAAGATTCAAGATTCAAGTGTCCGAGTTATCCGATAGTTAGTTAGCAAATTAGGATTAGTCCAGTTTGTTAGGAACCGTAGTAACAGGATTATAAATACTTATCTCCTGATAAGTTTAGAGGTACGATTCTGAAACAAGTTACAGAGCCAAAACCTCACCTCACCGTATGTGTTACGATTCTTGAATCACTGTTTGTCAGTTCAACGTGATCAAGATATTCACAGATTGCCAAGTTATTCGTGTGTTCGAATAATCACATTAGTTGTGATATTGGTAAGTTATCAATCTATGTAAATCCTGTTTATGGAGTCGTCAGTATCTATAATCATAAGTTAATTATAGATAGCTAAGTTTGAGAGATTGAGAGATTTATATTAGGTGGTTATATATCAGGAGTTGCTTACTTGATAGTTATTGTAATCATCTTCTTATTCAAAGCATTGTAATCATCTTTTTAATGAAAGCATTCGATTGATTTTGGTTTGATTTACTTTGTGTAACACTTTTATTTGATTTGTTCAATTTACGCAGAAAGTGTATTCAACCCCCCTTCTACACAGCTGTTGCTTGTTGTTATTCTCACCAAGGGACCAACAACTGGTATCAGAGCAGGCTGAACGATTTCATAAGTTGAAAGTTCAAGATTCTGAGAAAGTTTACAATGTCTACAAGCAACAATTCTTCAAACTTTTCACAGAATTCTGCCAAAGGATGTCCCATATTTGATGGATCTAACTACCCTATGTGGAAGTTTAGATCCATGCTGTTTCTCAAGTCCATTGACAATCGTAAGTCTGATGTCATTTTCAAAGGACCGATAATCCCCAAGATCTCTGCTGTTGTCAGTGATATGTCCGCTGATAAAACAGACAAGAGTGAAAAAGAGGTAAAGAAGCCTGTTGCATCCTGGACTGATGAAGATTGGAAACTCTACAATCTGGATGACAAGGCTAAAAGTGTTCTGGAAAATGCCCTTACTAGCGAGATCTTGCACACAGTGACTGGGTGTCAATCTGCAAAAGAGATCTGGGATACTCTAAGTGTTACATATGAGGGCACAGATCTGGTCAAACAGCAAAAGAAGAACCATCTGAACAGATCATATGAAAACTTCTTTTCAAAGAAGAATGAAACCTTGGCTGATGTGTTTACCATGTTCATTGCTTGATAAATGACTTGCTAAGTGTAGGCATTAAGAAGGATGAAGCTGAACTCGTGCTGAAGTTTCTGGATGTGTTACCAAAATGGTTCAATGAAGTGACCACAGCACTGAGGGCTGGAGGAACATTGCATTTGTATAACCTGCAGTCCATTTATGGGTTCTTGCTAAATCATGAACAGATCACTGAACACAAAAGAACTTCTCAACAACAACTCAAGGAGTCTTTGGATAAAACTGAAGTTGCATTGGTTGCATATAAAAAGAAGAAAAGTTCCAAGGCACTAGTTGTTGAATCTGAGACTGAGTCAGAATCTCAAGCTGACCACTCAGACTCAGACTAAAGTGATACTGATGATGTTCAGACTATCATTGAGCAGATGGCCATGCTAGCCAGACGCTTGAGAAGAGCTTAACGGGGAAGAGGAAGATCTGACAGGGGCAAAGGGAAGAGTTCCTTTGATCCTAAGAATGTTGTGTGCTTCAATTGTCAGAAGAAGGGACATATTGCTGCTGAGTGCAGATCAAAGAAGGTGGAATCAACATCAGTTGTTGATAAGAATGCTTACAGAGCTGATAAATACAAGAAGAAATATACTCAGCTCAAGAAAGGAAAGCCTGAAGACAAACCCAGTGCAAAAGGACTATATGCTGAAACCTGGGATACAGAATCATCTACCTCAGATGATGATATATGTCTGATGGCTCAAGAAGATGAAGAGTTTGAAATTGACGAAGTTGATTATGGTCTGTCCGAGTCAACTTTTGAAATTGACATGAAGGAAGTTGAGGACAACAGCAAGCTCAGTGATTGGGATCATGCTCCCATATATAAGGTTAGTAATTTCAACTCTTACACCAACGAAGAAAAGGGTCTTGTTTTTTATTGTCTGCTGAATGATTTCAAGACCATCTTTAAGTCTCAAAATGACCTTAAAGCTGAGATAGCTAAACTGAAGAATGAGATTAAGGAAATTAATCTCTCATTGATGTTGGTAAGAAAGCACAATGTGATCTGGAATGCCAAAGACACATTAACAAACTTCTAAGTGAAGAACTTCAGGAAGCTAAAGACAAAGCTAACCAACTGCGAAAGGTCACTGAGTCTTGGTGTAAGTCATCAAAGCTTGCTGAAAAGTGTATAAACCAACAAATTCCTAAACAGGTACAAGCTGTGCTTGGAGGTGACTATCAAACTATAGCTTATGTAGCTGATGATGAGATAGCAAGTACAGACTCTGAGGAGGATAGACTACTAATTGAGTCTCAAAAGTCAGCCTCAAAGAAGAAACATGGTCAAAACCTTAAATACAGTATGTTTGTAAAGGCTAAAGATCATGGAGAAGAGTGCGCAACATCCAAACAACATGGTAAGTATGTGCTGGACAGATTAAGCACTCAGCCTATTCAAAGAACTTCAGTAATAGAAAGGCTTAATCCAAATCCTTTCAAAAGACAACATTCTCCATCTGGCTCGGAGAGAAGTTACAAGAATAGGAAGACCACTGTAAGTCAGAGGTCAAAGTACAACAATGGTAAGTCCAAAGTTGTAGATCTTGGTAAGTCTAAGAAGATCAACAGTGGCAAGTCCAAGCCTGTTGAAACTGGTGAGTCCAGTAGTCATGACAAAGGTAAGTCCAAGGTCATGGAAAAGAAGGTTCTTAGTCAAACTTCTAATCAAAAGGATAACAAACAAAGACCTGACAAAGGTAAGTCCAAAGTCAGTGATCATCATGTGAATCAACTTGCAAAGAAAGTTGAAAAGTTATCCACCACATATAATCCTAAGACTGAGAGCAAGTTCTCACAAGAATTATTAGACACTCTACCTCCTGTAATCATTGGAAGAAGGAGATGCTACAAGTGCAGAAGTAGAGGTCATGAGACTAAGGACTGTGATGCAGAAATCTCAAGGCCTGAACAAGAACAAGTTGATCAGCCTACACATGACTGAGCTCCTGCTCAAGCTGAAAAGCCAGTTCAACAAGATGGAGATGCTAAGTGCTCCTCATCTGAACCCACCAAGAAGTGGATTCCCAAACAAAACTAATGTGTTTAGTTTTCATATCATGTGCAGGGTTTAAGTAAATGGTACTTGGATAGTGGATGCTCAAGGCACATGACCGGGTGGAAAGGACTTCTTATTGATTTCCAAGAAGATGAAGGTCCTAAAGTAACATTTGGAGACAACTCCCATGGAAGAACTAAAGGCTATGGGAAGATGCAAGCTGGCAAGGTCACTTTCCAAAAAGTTGCATATGTCAAAGGTCTCAAACACAACGTGATTAGTATCAGTCAATTGTGTGATGAAGACAATATAGTTACTTTTAGGAAGAAAGCAGAAACAATATATAATGATAAGGGAAAGCCTGTATTAATAGCTAAAAGAGAAAGAGATGTGTATCTACTTGATCTTAATTCCGCTGATCCCTATACTGAAACCTGCTTGTATTCCCATTCTGTTCCTAAGCTGAGTTGGTTATGGAATAAACGTTTATCTCATCTAAATTTTAAAAATATAAATATGCTATCCAATAAAGAGTTAGTCTCTGGATTACCAAAGATTACATTTGTCAAGGACAAATTGTGTTCAGCTTGTGAACAAGGGAAACACCATAAAGGGTTATTTAAATCAAAGCAAAATTTTTCAATAATAGACCCATTGCATATGTTGCATATGGATTTGTTTGGACCCATAAGTACTCCAAGCCTAAGTGGCAAGAAGTACACACTGGTAATAGTAGATGAGTTCTCAAGATTCACCTGGGTAATATTCCTTAAAGCCAAAAGTGAGGCTGCCCTAGAGATAATCAGTTTTATCAAACACGAAGAGTTGCAGAAGGGTTTGTCTGTAAAGCAACTCAGAAGTGATTATGGGACTGAGTTCAGAAACTCAACCCTTGAAAACTTCGGTGAACAAAAAGGGATATTACAAAATTTCTCATCAGTCAGAACTCTACAACAAAATGAAGTTGCTGAAAGGAGAAATAGAACCCTAATTGAGGCTGCTAGAACAATGTTGCGTGAGGCAGGATTGAAACTCTATTTTTGGGATGAAGCTGTCAGTACAACCTGTTATACTCAAAATAGATCAATTATTGTCAAAAGACATGGTAAAACATCATATGAGATGTATAAATCTAGAAAGCCCAATATAGGTTATTTCCATGTATTTTGTTCAAAATGCTATGTGCTGAATCAAAGAGATCAGCTCCATAAGTTGGAACCTAAAGCTGATCTTGGAATATTCGTTGCTTATTCCTCAATCTCTAAGTCTTATAGAATATATAATACAAGGAGAAAGGCTATAGAAGAGTCAATTCATGTCTCTTTTGATTAAGACTGTTTTGATCAAGCTGAGAATAGTCAAGCTGACTTGGTCAGTCTGAGTGAGCTTGAAAGGCCTAAGGAAACCAGCTTATCAAATCCTATGTATGTCATAGGAGATGATAGTGATGATGATGTGTGTTCATCAAAGAAATCATCACAAGCTCCAAGGGACTCTCAGGCTGAGAAAGATGATGAGTTCGTTAATCCTTTTGGAGCTGAGGTCACTCAGACTGAGAATCTCAGTGATCATCAGTTTGTTGACAATGCTGTTGTTGAGGTTGAGGATGTGTGTTTACCTCAGAGTTCTCAACATCACTTAGATTCAGAACCAGACTCTCCAACTACAACATTTAAATTCCTCAAAGATCATCCTCAAGATCAAATCATTGGAAATGTCCAAGAAAGAATCATGACCAGATCTAAGGCTACAGCTAACTATGCTGCTCACTTTGGTTTCCTATCTCAAATGAAACCAAAGAAGACTGAGGAAGCCTTAGAGGATGAGGATTGTATTGATGCTATGCAAGAGGAACTGAATGAATTTGAGAGAAACAAAGTTTGGAAACTTGTCCCTACCCCCAAAGATCATTCAATTATAGGCACTAAGTAGGTCTATAGAAATAAAATGGACAAGGATGGAGTGATAATTAGGAACAAAGCCAGGCTGGTAGCACAAGGGTATAAGCAAGAAGAGGGAATTGATTATGATGAGACCTTTGGCCATGTTGCTAGAATTGAAGCCATAAGGCTGTTCTTAGCCTATGCAGCATATAAAGACTTCAAAGTCTATCAAATGGATGTGAAGAGTGCCTTCCTTAATGGAAAACTTCAGGAGAAAGTCTATGTGAAACAACCTCCTGGTTTTGTAAGTTCAAAGCTTCCACATCATGTCTATAAGTTGGACAAGGCTTTGTATGGTCTTAAACATGCTCCAAGAGCTTGGTAAGATACTCTGTCGACTTATCTACTATCAATGGATTTCATCAGAGGTAGTATAGATAAGATACTCTTTATTAAAAAGAGTAAAGGACAGGTGATTCTTGTACAAATCTATGTGGATGATATTACATTTGGTTCTACCAATAAATCTCTGTGTGAGTGGTTCTCCAATATAATGTCACAAAAGTACAAGATGAGTATGATGGGTGAGATGACTTATTTCCTAGGCCTACAAATTCAACAAAAGCCTGATGGAATATTCATAAATCAAAGCAAGTATGTTCTTGATTTGATAAAGAAATATGGTTTAGATTCAAGTTCAACCATGAAAACACCCATGTCACCAGCTGTCAAACTGAGTAAAGACTCAGATGGTAAGTCTGTGTGTCAGTCCACCTGTAGAGGAATGATAGGTTCATTGTTCTATTTGATAGCTAGTAGACCTGATATCATGTTTGCTACAAGTGTTTGTGCAAGATATCAGGCAGATCCTAAAGAATCACATCTTCAAGCTGTGAAAAGGATCTTTAGGTACCTTAAAGGTACACCTAATCTAGGTCTTTGGTATCCAAAGGACTCTGGATTTGAGTTAGTTGGTTTCTCAGATGCTGACTATGCTGGGTGTAAGTTAGATCGAAAATCAACTACTGGAGGATGTCAAATGCTTGGAGGGAAGTTAGTCAGCTAGACTAGTAAAAAACAGAACTCAGTGGCTACTTCAACTGCTGAAGCTGAATATGTTGCAGCAGGGAGCTGTTGTGCTCAAATCCTTTGGATGCAGCATCAGCTTCAAGACTTTGGCATGAGTTTCAAGAAAACTCCTATCTTCTGTGATAACCAAAGTACAATAGCCATCACTTACAATCCAGTCTTCCACTCAAGAACCAAGCACATTGAAATTAGACATCACTTCATAAGGGACATCGTGGAAAAAGGTAAAGTTGACATTAAATTTATCTCCACTGATGACCAATTAGCTGATATCTTCACTAAACCACTTGATGAAAAGAGGTTTATGTATCTGCTAAGTGAATTGGGTATGCTCAACCCCTAGCTAAGTGTCTAAAATTTGAGTTTTTCAGTTTGACAATGACTAAGTGTCTTAAGCTGAGTGTATAGTTTATGAATAAGTTTTCATAAACTGTATAACACGTCAAACTAAATAATGAGTTCACACATTTGGTGAGTTCCAAACATATTCTAACTACTCAGTGTGGTTAAGATACTTATAGGTTGAGCTAGTCTCAAACATAAATGACTAAGTGTCATTGAGTCTGAGCTATGTTTTTAACTCAAGCTGTGTGATTGGTTCACACGTTTGGTAAGTTCCAAACATGTTTTAAACTACTCAGTGTAGTTAAAAATAATTTTGAGTCAGTCTCAAACATATATGACTAAGTGTCAATGATTCTGAGCTGAGTGCTCGAAATCAAGCTGAGTGCTCAAAATTGAGCTGAGTGCTCAAACTCAAGCTGAGTATCAATCTCAAGCTGAGTAATGCAATCAAGCTGAGTGCCTGATTCACGCTGAGTGATTAGTTTCCTCAGCTTGGTGTGTCCAAACTATGATTTAATTACTGAGTGTCATTACTTCATACGCAAGTGCGTATTTGAGTAACTCTCAAATCGCGTATTATACTCATTTGGTATTGGTGTAATACAACAGTGTTAATAGTATTTGTGTAGATCACTTATATTATTTTACAATTGTATCCATTGAAAGATGATGTGTTTCAACCTTCTTACTGTTAAATCAAGCCGTAATTTATCCGGCATAACGGATAAAAAGGGATTCTAACGGTAACTTTTCTCTCTCCTAGAAAAGGTATATATATCGATTATAACCGGTTTAGAGGAGTTTACGCTTACATTTCTGACTTCTCAACTTCTATAATACCTTTCACAAACACCTCAATTGCTTCGTGCATTCGTCCGTTTAAACCCTAACTTGCTAAGTGCAATTTCTGTACCGCTTAGTGCGACTTTAAATTTACTCAGTGTAATTAATCCAACATGGACGGAATCACATTAGTTCTCAGTGATCAGATGATTCGAGGTGCTCAGTTCAATAATAATGGTATGCCGTTTATTAAGATCAACAATCAACGTGCTTGTCTAGCCATTCCGGAATGAAAAAGGAACAGAGGCTATGAAGTTTGGGTGGACTACATACGAAAATGCCCGCTGGCATTCCTCTTTACTGGAGCACCACTCCACATAGTTCCTCAGCATCTGTTGGAGTTCTGGTACACTTGCTCCGTCAACCAGAACAGGGGAGAGATTATAGGAACTATTCTAAATGGAGATAGAACAGTGGTCATTGCTGTGCAGCGGCTCAGGGAGGATCTTCAACTCCCTACCAATGATGTGTTCGAGGCTGCTATGAAAAGACAAGTAGCGAGGTCAGTCCTACCCCAAATGGGTCACCCACAGATTGAGGGTGTAATAAACAAAGCTACTTTTCCAACCGGATGGGGCTTCATGGTGTCCACAGTGATCCGTTCACTTGGAACCAAGGTTGGAGGCTTGGATCAAGTTAATGAGTTCGAGATGTAGTTGCTCTACAACATGTATCATGCCAGAAACCTGGACTATGCGCAGCTCATCTTCAACGAGCTCAAGACCAAAGTGTTGAAAACACCAAGGGATCTACATGTGCCATTCATCAGGTACTTGTCCTTGGTGATTGAAGCTGCGTTGAGAGACCAACTATATGAAGCTGGACAGGATTTGTTCCCTGCTCCAGCACTCAGCCCCAAGATGTTCAACAATGACATCTTCCCCTAGCAAGAGGGTCTGAGTTATCCTATGTTGCTGATAGCTGAGGGAGCTTCTTAAGAGAGTGAAGAAGAGGGATCGAATCAAGGGGGCGCTTCCCAAGCTGACACCGAGGTTCAAGCTGGGCACTCTGCTCAAGCTGAACCATCAACCATTGAAGTTGCTTCTGGTAAGACCTCTCCACTTTCTCTTTCTTCTCACTATTCTCCATCCGTTTTTTGAGATAAGGCTATGGTAAGCCCAACCCAGTCTAACCCATCTCCTCCACCTTCATTCCATTTACAATCCCACTCTGAAGCAACCCCTAGCTTGCCCACTACTGCTAGGGAGAATATCCGAACCTATACAAGAAAAACTGCCATAGGTGGTGCCATTCCTAAAGGCATCACTGGGGCTGCGATCACTTTGATCCCTCCACCGGCAGGAGTTGAGGGGGAGATGCCTACTCTTCAGGTGTCAACCTTGAGGCTCATATCAACCCTCAAGCCTAAACCAGGTGTGGTGTCAACTCAGCCCACACTCTCCAGTGCCATGGGAGAGCCCACTACTGTGCCTAAGCTGACACACTTAGGTAACATTGAATATATGACTAATCCCCAGGGTCAATCACCCCCCTCCAAACCAATCAGCCAACCACCAACCCATACACTTCACATTTCGAGCCCTATTACTTCTCTTCACTTCTCACACCCTATCGTACGACCTGTCAATGTTTCATCTTCAAACCAAGGTGATTCACAGGGTCCAGACTCTGGTGCAAATGAATTTGAAGGTAAACACCAACCTTTGGATGATGCACCCATATACTCTCCTCACACTGACACTGCCTCCTCAGGCATCCAGCAGCTGAAAGATTATGTTGCTGCTCAGTTTGGTCTGTTCCATCTCAAGCAGAAGAAGCATAAACGCCAAATCTATCAGAGGCTTGAGAAGATGACAACGGATGTTAAAGAGGTTGCCTCTGCAGTTGCTGCACTCCAACAACAACAGACTTCAACCCCTATTGATGATGACAAAAAGGAGGAGAAGGTTCAAGCTGACACTGAGGCTGAGCTAGTTTGAGCTGAAGCTGAAGCTCTACTAGTACTAGCTAAAGGAGCAGAGAGGAAGACTCAGGCTGAGGGGAAGTTGGAAAAAAATAAAGAGGAACCTGCAGCTAAGAGACAAAAGGTAGAAGAATCTGAACCTGAAGCTGACAGTGTTTCTGAAACTGAGGAAGAAACAGAAGAGGATAAAGCCACAAGGCTTATGATTGAAATGCTCGAACAAGAGGAAGCCAATGAGTTAGACATTTCTCTTGAAGAGCTAAGGAAGAGAAAAGAAAAGGAGGCAAAGGACCAAGAAAAAGAAAAACAGAGAAAGGCTTTGGCTGAAGCTGAAGCTACATACACTGGTCCAAGACCTGATCCTATCCCATACACAGATGCAGAAATTCAAGAATGCTATTTCAGAAGGAGCTCAGGTAAAGATATCAAAGGCATGACCATGAGCAGAATTGATGGAACCATCATCCTCAACTTTGAATTTGAAGATAAATCTACAATGGGGATGGACCTGAGATATGTTCAAAGGATGGGCTACATAGAATGGCAAAGAATATTGATGATGCTCAAGAAGTTCAAGAAAAGCCAAATCAAGCAAAAGATACTTACTGAAGTTTCTAAGCTGATTAACAGAGCTGAGGAATTGAGATATATTCCAGTTCCAGGTCTGTAGTAGGAGAGCTTATTCGAGATACCTGAAGGTATAGAGTTTAAAGAAAACCAAGGTATTGATACACCTGTTCAGGGATTCATGTTTAAGGATCATGCAGGCAATCCCAGCTTTATCAAGCTGAGTGAGATATGTTATCTAAAAGATAGGGATGCCATACATATAAGAAGTTGTTGTGGTGATAGCTCAAATAATTTTGTAAAGTATAAGTTGAATAAGATCATCAGAATGCAACAGAGAGAACTCAGAGGGGATGCAGAAGCTGAAAGCCTCCTAGATGAAATCAACAGAGAAATCATTCTTTGGGAGGTTCTACATCCTGAGTTCAAAAGATGAATAGATTAGTTCTAATGTAAATATTAGATTAGTTCTAATATTTTTGTAAGAACTTAGTGTGCATGATCTAAGTGATCAATCATTTTGTATTATGATTAGTTCAATTAATACAAGTACAAAGTTTGATATGTTCAACGGTGTTGTGATGTGTTCATTTTTAATTAGTCTGATAAGTTCAGCTTGAATGAATAACTGATTAGTTCTTATTCATTCATATGCTTTGTTGGTGTGTTCAACTGAAAGTTGGTTTGTTCCACTTATAATTGATAAGTTCAATTAAAATTGATAAGTTCAATTGATATTTGATTAGTTCAAATATAAAATCTTAATGAGTTTGAGTTTAAAACATAATTTTGTTAAACAAACTTAAGAACTGTTGGATGGTTTTGTCATCATCAAATAGGGGGAATTTGTTGGGAAAATGATCTCATTAGTTTAGATTTGATGAGACAAAGTTAAGTTTGTAAGATGTGTTCTACATACAACTTAAACAGAATTATGAAGCTTAGTCAGACTGAACACTTATAGTGATTCAGACTGAGTATAAGCTGAATACAAGCTGAGCATATGTTCGATCAGTTTAGACTATATCTTAGTAAGATATATGTGTGATAAGCTGTGTGCGTAAACTAAGATATATATATATATATATATATATATATATATATATATATATATATATATGTATGTATATGTATATATATATATATATATATATATATATATATTGAGTTTCAGCTTGATGAGTTTCAAGCTGAGCGACTCAGCGTGAAGACTGAGTCTGCTCAATAGAGTTACTAAATATGTTGTAGTAAATTCTTTAGACTTCTAAGGATGAGTTAACAATTATACATGTTAGTTCATGTTTGAATTCGAGTTTGTTCTCGAAGAACTCAGCTTGATGAGTTTCAAGCTGAGTAACTCAGCCTGACTGAAGAAGTCAGTTTGAAAGAATTTAAATATGTTTTAAATTCTTTTTTAACTCTCTATATCTACGGGAAGGATAAGAAGACTTCCGAATCAAGATTGAAGATTAAAGATTCAAGATAAGAAGATTCAAGATTCAAGAGTCCGAGTTATCCGATAGATAGTTAGCAAATTAGGATTAGTCCAGTTTGTTAGGAACCGTAGTAACAGGATTATAAATACTTATCTCCTGATAAGTTTAGAGGTACGATTCTGAAACAAGTTACAAAGCCAAAACCTCATCTCACCGTATGTGTTACGATTCTTGAATCACTGTTTGTCACTTCAACGTGATCAAGATATTCACAGATTGCCAAGTTGTTCGTGTGTTCGAATAATCACATTAGTTGTGATATTGGTAAGTTATCAATCTGTGTAAATCCTGTTTATAGAGTCGTCAGTATCTATAATCATAAGTTGATTATAGATAGCTAAGTTTGAGAGATTGAGAGATTTATATTAGGTGGTTATATATCAAGAGTTGCTTACTTGATAGTTATTGTAATCATCTTCTTATTCAAAGCATTGTAATCATCTTTTTAATGAAAGCATTTGATTGATTGTGGTTTGATATACTTTGTGTAACACTTTTATTTGATTTGTTCAATTTCCACAGAAAGTGTATTTAACCCCCCTTCTACACCTGTTGCTTGTTGTTATTCTCACCAAGGGACCAACACCATCTTTCTGTATAAAGAAAAGGAACGTCCTTTTTCAAGATGGACATTCGAAGGACTTGGTTTTGAAAACCCAAGTGTCCTGAGCAAGGTAACTGCCATACAGTTTCATAATGCAAATTTATTTGGCGGAGGACTAACTTAACGAATGGTATTTGTTGGTCAAGTGGAAGAAAGACTTGAGGAAGATGTCAAGCGAACCCTTCATCTCAAAACTGAAATTCCCTTCAACTACTCTAATCTCAATGACTCATACTTCACTTAGCCCCCTCCAACACTGAATTCTACTATCACCTCTCCGATATACACATATGAGGGACTTTATGCTCCTGAAGTACCAAAACTAAAATTTCAATACATTCCCCACAATGAATTGCAAAGAAGGTTCCACACGTTGCAAGAGTTTTGCTACACATATCTTATATTAGGAGATATTGCCAAAGCTTTCCACTTAGAAACCACACCTCAAACCATCTCCATTTCTGACCAATCACCTGAGCTTACACAATTAGCTCAAGAAAATGCAGTCCTTCACAAGCGTATCAAAACCATTTTTAATCATGATGAAAAGATAATTGACAAGTTGTGCAGGGAGAATACTGCATTGAAAGAACGCATCATACAGGTCAAGCAAGAGATGTAGGCTCCTACTCCATTCACCTTTTCTCCATACGCCGAACGAATTAAAGATTCTAAGAATGCGTCCACATCTTCCCAATATGTCCAACCTACAATAAAATCTGCTAATAATGCTACTTTGGTAACTTTAAAACAAAAATAGATTTTCAAACAGACATATACGTCCACTTCTAATTACATTTCCCGTATGCTCACTGACAAACCTGAATCTTCAAAAGCAACTTCAAGTCGATCACGACTCACTTCTAAAATTCTAACTTATGCTGCACATGTGAAGGAGCTCGGGAGTGAAGAGCGTAAAATAAACACAACTACGGTAATTCCTAGGTCATCTAGGAAATGTTCTAATTTTAGACAAACATGTGAACAACTTTTGATGTTTGATAGAGTCTGTAATCATTCAAGTTTACATGATACAATTGCCTCTTCAAAGTTTTGTATTAGTGATTGTTGTCCCCATGGTTACTGTGAATTTAATTGCGAATATGATCAATTAAGAAAACCAATCGGAATTAAACCATGTGAGGACTGGACAGATTTTTATGCTAACCAAATCAGTGTTCCATTTGTAAACTTTAAAGTGTTTATCATTCATTAGTGGATCACCACTCGTCAGTCACATGCACTCAAATGTTTAAACAAATCAAGACGATTACTAATGATCAAAGAACTGGAGGTCTACAGACGACAGGGTTATGATGCTTTCAAACAAGCATGGATTGCTCAAGAAAAACATTTGCATTCTCACAAACGATCTCGCAATCCTCCTTCCAAACAAGCACAAGCGTCCAAACCCAAGCCTTCATCCCATCAACGGGTAGTAAAACCTACTGCATCCAATGCTCTAGTTCAACAAAAGTAGGTTACTGTGCCGAGGTCACAAAGGAATCCTAAAAATTCCTCGAAAACATTGATTCGCAAACATAAAGCTTCCGCAACTCTACCGAATCCTAAACCTCAAACCCATCCACTGTCAAACGAACGGTGGTACTAAAACTCCCATATGCGCAACCTCTTTCTAAATCTATTCCTTCTTGACAAAAGATAACCCCAACATGGGTACCAAAGAATAGATCATTAGGAGTTTCACCACCACAAGCAGTAACAGATAACCCTCAGCCAATTATAGGGACCAACAATCAAGGACACATTCATATATGGGGACCTAAACGTGTTTTATTCTCTTTTTGCAGGTACCTAACCTCTGGTACCTGGACTCCGGTTGCACTAAGCACATGACGGGCAACAAGAGTCTTCTAAAAAATTATGTTCCTAAGTACTCCGGGAATGTACGTTTTGGGAATGACAATGTTGCACCAATAATGGGGGTACGGAGACATAGAGAAGAATCATATCAAAATCAAGAGAGTCTCCTATGTAGAAGGATTGGGTCACAATCTGTTTAGTATCGGACAGTTATGTGATAAAGACTTGGAGGTAGTGTTCAAGAAGAACAAATGTTCAGTTCTAACTGAGAATGGAGATAAACTACTGGCAAGTTCAAGGAAAGCTAACCTGTATTCCATTGATTTGGAAAATTACAACTCCCCTACATCTGTTTGTCTGCTGTTAGAAGCCTCATCGGATCTTACTTGGCAATGGCACCGAAAACTCTCTCATCTAAACTTTCAATATATAAAAAACTAGTCACAGGTGACTTGGTGAGAGGCATACCCAAGTTAAGATTTAAGAAGGACCATTTGTGTGCAGACTAAGAGAAGGGTAAAATGAAGAAGGCTTCCTATAAATCAAAATAGGTGTTCAGCACTACCAAGCCTTTGGAACTACTGCACATGGATCTCTGTGGTCCTATGAGGATTCAACTGAATAATGGGAAGATATATATCCTAGTCATGGTGGATGACTACTCTAGATATACTTGGGTCAAGTTTTTGCTATCAAAATATGAAGCTACACCAAGAATCATCTCCTTCATTAAACAACAGCAGAACAAGCACAACCAAAGTGTGGTGTCAATCCGTACCGACAACAGAACTGAATTCAAAAACAGCACTCTAAAGAGCTATTGTGACCTTGTTAGGATCAACCATCAGTTCTCAGCTGCATACACTCCACAGCAAAATGGTGTTGTGGAAAGACGAAACAAAACATTGGTTGAAGAAGCCCGCACCATGCTATCATACTCCGGGCTCCCACCTTCCTATTGGGCTGAAGCAATCAGCACTGCCTGCTATACGCAGAACTGCTCTTTTATTAATAAAAGCTTTAATAAAACTCCCTATGAACTGGCCAATGGCATAGTACCTAATATCAAATACTTTCATGTCTTTGGTAATAGGTGCTTTGTGTTAAATGACAAGGATAATGTGGGAAATTTTGCTCCAAAAGCTGATGAAGCTATTTCCTAGTTTACTCTACAGAGTCAAAAGCATACAGAGTTTTAAACAAAAGAACTAAGAGCATTGTTGAAAGTATCAATGTAACATTCAATGATGCATTGAATGTTATAGATTTTTCACCAAAATCAACAGCAAACGCTTCTGAACATACCAGTTCAGGACCGGTGCTTCAAAATTGAGAATCAAACAATCCTTCCAGTTCAAATACTAACCTTGATTTCATGTTTGATTTGATTAGATCTGAATCCTCTTCTGCTTTAACTAACAACAGGAACAACACAGAAGCGCAAGCAAGTGTTACTCTAACGGCTCCTACTGTCACTGAGACGAATCCATTTGCAGATCTCTATGCTGAGGATTCTACATCTGTTTCTGTCATTCGTCCCCTTGTGACATCTCAGATTATTGACCCAGAGAGTCCACCTGTGTTTGATTCAGATCCAAATTTCTCCCTAGAAGACTAAGAGGAAGCACGACAATTACAAAATCTTATTCCTTCATCTTCTACTTCTCACGAGATAAAATGGACCACACATCACTCTGAAGCAGATATTATAGGAGTCCCATCCGTTGGCGTTCAAACTCGTGCAGCAATAGCTAACGAATGCAAATTTTCGGGTTTTCTGAGCATCATTGAACCCACCAAGACTTCTGAAGCATTAGATGATCCGGATTGGGTAATTGCAATGCAGGAAGAACTACACCAATTCGATCGTCTAAAAGTCTGGAGATTAGTTCCTCTTCCTTATGGCAAATCTGTTGTTGGAACTAAATGGGTATTCAAGAACAAACGGGATTCGGATGGAGTGGTCTTCTGTAACAAAGCTAGATTGGTTGCTAAAGGCTACAATCAACAAGAGGGCATTGACTATGATGAAACGTTTGCCCCCGTTGCTCGTATTAAAGCTATCAGATTATTTCTTGCATATGCAGCCTCTCGAAGCTTTCGTGTCTTTCGAATGGATGTGCACACAGCTTTTCTCAATGGAGTTCTCAAAGAAGAAGTCTATGTCTCACAACCTGAGGGCTTCATCAATTCAAAACATCCAAATCATGTCTATATACTAGATAAGGCATTGTACAGGTTAAAACAAGCTCCACGTGCATGGTATGATGTCCTATCTGAGTATTTGATTGGTGAAGGCTACTCCAAAGGAAAGACTGATACCACTCTATTCATAAAGACCAAAGGCAGAGACAAGATATTGGTACAAATATATGTCGACGATATCATATTCGGGTCTATGAATCCGAAATACAGTTTCGAGTTTGCTAAGATTATGGCAAACAGATTTCAAATGAGTATGATGGGGGAGATGTCATTTTTCCTCGGACTCTAGGTGAAGCAGTTAAGTCATGGCAGTTTCATTTGCTAATCCAAGTACATCAAATATCTACTCATGAAGTATGATATTATTAACTGCACACCTATATCCACTCCCATGGCTAGAAAGGCACAGCTGTCAGCAGATCTTGATGGTTCTCTAGTAGATCTCAAAACATACCGTAGGATGATTGGATCGTTACTGTATCTCACAGCAAGTCATCCAGACATTATGTTCTCTACTTGTCTTTATGCCCGGTACCAGGCGAACCCTAAAGAGTCACATCTCCTGGCAGTAAAGAGGATCTTTCGATATCTTAAAGGGTCTATGGATCTTGTTCTGTGGTATCCCCAAGATTCAAATCTGGATTTCCATGCTTACCCAGATGCTAGACTATGCTGGTTGCAAAATTGATAGGAAAAGCACCTCTGGCGGTGCACACTTTCTGGGTGATCGTTTAGTCTGCTAGGTCTCCAAGAAACAAAACTGCATGTCCACTTCCACAGCTGAGGCTGAGTATGTTGCTGCTGCAATGTGCTTCTCTCAAAGTCTCTGGATACGTACACAGTTATCAGACTTTGGCCTTAGGTATGACAAAATTCTATTGCTATGCTATTCCCAGTCTGCCATAGTCATTTCCTGCAATCCGGTACACCACACTAAAACTAAACATATTGATATCCGTTATCACTTCATAAAAGATAATGTAGAGAAAGGTCTCATTGAGCTACAGTATGTTCCAACTGAAAATCAGCTAGCTGATTTGTTTACCAAACTATTAGACGAAAGTCGCTTTATTGAGTTGGTATCCAACTTAGGCATGCTCAACCTAAAAATATAACATATTGTTGCTTCAATTTTTTCCTTTCTTCCTTTTTTTTGTTTAGAGTTGGTATTATACTGTTTGTTTTTTGTGCAGAATACAGATGCAACTTTCAAGGGGGAGTGTCTATCTATTTGTACACATACTGGATATGTGTAGGGGGAGACAACACTACACATACGGCATATGTGTAGGGGGAGAAAAAATACAATAGACACTACACATACTGGCACGTGGCCCTCAGGATTCGTAACAAGTCAAGACATGATGTTTAATTTTTATTTCTTGTTGTGAATCGTTGCACACCTCACATAGGGGGGAATATTAGATTATGAAAAGTGAGGGTGCAATATGTCAATATTGTAAACTTAGGCAAATGCTATAAAAGGCATTTGCCTCCTTAATTTTAATTAAGCTTTGCATATTTTCATCTCTCTTGTTTGTGTTTGCTCTCTAGTTCTCAGCTCTCTCTATACAACCGAATCACACACACACACACAAACAAGTTAAACATCTAGCATTGCTTCATCCTTAGTTTAAGGGACCATCATATTCACCGATCATCTTTAGAGTTCCTACGGATTCTTTAATTTCTCTGGATTTCCCTTGCTTTAAATGTTACCTTCAAGAAAATAATTCTCAGGTTCTTCTCATTCACATACGCTAAAATTACTTCCGGTGAAAGTTGTTTTAATAATCATCGAACACTTCAAGCTCCAGTACAATAGCCAAAATTTATCAAGAACTTGTCATTCAAAGAATTAGTGAAAAAGTTTATGGACGTAATAACTGTTACATCAAGCATTTCCTTCGAAAAACATTAAATTCGCAATGACAAATGGAATCACCCGTGACTTCTAGTTGCATGAAACTCCGAGAAAAATTAACAATGCGAATCGAAGACGAGGGATCCATGTGTAGGTCATCTTTAGTCATCAAATCTATAATTGAAATGTACAACTAGTAAAATATATCCCCTAAGAAGAGCAATATGATCTAGCTATCACAAGTTGTCTCATTATTTGGCAAAGCATTATCATCCATTTAGTAGTCCTTCATGCCACACAGAAATTTTTCCTTGGTCCTTGATAATATCAAGACGGTACGTCCCACAAGCCAACTAATTCATGCCTAAAAGGATCCTAATGTACCACCATATTCCGATTATGGTGTATGTCGTATGTCTTGCTCAAACTTTCTACATCTCCTCACGAGTCATGCTTGTGGTACATTCTGAGGGTATCCTATTGATGATACATGGTGTCTTCTCGAACATCCGTTGTCATGCTCCTTTATCACTTTCCTCGTTATCGGAACACTCTTTTTGAATCATTACTCTAATATTTGTACGTATCCTAGGAACTAAGTCAAGGTAATACTAACGTTAAGAACACACGTGGACATTAGCTAGTAGCTTTCTCTTGCTACACACTTCATATCTATAATCGGGTTCCATTAAGGGTCCTCAATACTTAGTATTTATAAGAGTTTTCAATTCTAAAATTTTGACAGTCAGTTAATCTGTTAAAGGAAACTTACGTTCTCACAATTCGTCCACAACTTAGTCAAACCGATGCTATGTCAAGTCATCAAGTCATCTTAATTCTAAGGGAATGTAATAGTATTTTGTCACTACTCATAGATACGACTTCAGAAGAATCTTCTAACTTATGGGAGTTAGCGATATGTTTGATCAAAGTATTGATGTCAATCTTAGTAATATAGGGCTACTGTCTTACAAGACTCACCTATCACATACTGTGATGAAGTGGATTAGTCATTAAATATACCAGTGTAAGTGCCAATAATATGCAACGTTTATGCACACACACAAATAACATGCATTTCCAAGTTTATGAAGAAAAATTTGAAAGCATGCCTCAAATATAACCAATTCAAGTGTCCCATTATACATACCTGAATTAAAAATTGGTGGCCAGTCTATGTATAATTAAGGTATAATAATTTGATACTCAACTTAGTTATACTAGCAACATGCTTACAATTTAGATTACATTTTGAAAATTCTTGGTTATAGTTTGTTTTCCCCCCCCCCCCCCATAAGGAAAGCGGAATTCTCTATAACCTAACGCTCTGATACTAAATCTGTCACACCCCGCTAAAGCGGAAACACGAGATATGACAGCTTAAGGTTTCATAGCATGAGGTAACAAACAACACCGACCATAACATCAAGGATTTGTCGTACAATATTACAAACTTCAAACTATTTTGTTCTCAAAATTTACTTGTACTTTTAACAATGTTTTATGATGTTGATGTCATCACACAAAATGCACCTACATGCCATCACTTACTTATTTGTACCTGGAAGCATGAATAAAATAAGGGGTCAACTACAAAGAGTTGGTGAGATCACAGGTTTTCATCATGCCCATTCTTTAATGCAAAAGAAGAAAGTTTATAAAAGGGGGCTCGAAGTCCAATACAAATACGATAGCTGATGATAATTATTGCCCAAATATATTTTGCACATGGTTTCAGATTATACTATGATATCTACTGCTCGAGCCATTATCTAACCTCTTGACATACTACGCCCATAAATAAATACCCTAACGCCCATACATAAATGACGTTAGTAGTGGTAAAGTACACCTATAGTTCATTAACCATAAGTGGGGAATGTCTACCACAAATAGCGCTATCTACAATTACCATTGGCTCACTAGCGGAGTTAATGGATAATGTCCAAAAATTGGATTTTAAAAATAACAAACTCAAGCATATCAAAGCATATCACCGTAGTGAACAACTTTTCATCAATATTTTAAATGCAAAATAATAAGGCAATAAGCTATCTAAATGTAATAATTCATGCTTTCACCCCAAAATTATAAGAAAACAGTAAAAAGGGGCTGTGACTACTCACTCGGGTATAGATACGAGAAAGCTTGAATTTAAGTCCTTGAATCTGCCGTAGCTTCCTACATAGTACAAGAAATATATATCTATTAGACATAATATTTAAGTATCTATAAGTAAAAGTTATAAAATATTATTAATAATTTACTAAACCCTTAAAGGTTTTCCTATTAACTTTAATCTATAAAACTTATTGAAATTTATAAAATTTTAAATCAAACTTAAAAATTATAAATCTGTATTCTAGAAATCAAATAAAGGTTCAATGTTTATATATAAGCTCAATGATGTTTCTAGATATTTAGTACAAATATAGAAATTTATAAACAATGGTTAATATTTTTATTAATTAAAAGTAGCTAAAAAGGTCATTGTTCGGTGTCTGAATGACACACTGTTACTAAAAAGGCTGTTTCAGGCTCATACGACCTCATTTTTACATGATTCAAAAGGAAAAATATCAACAACGCAAAAATGAAACATTTAAAAAAAACTACACAGATTTTGACCTACGAATGGTCAAGTTATGCACGTTTAAATTGCAACTTTTTTAATCTGTCAGTTTCCAGATTCAACACATATAACTTACAAATTACGTTTGAAAGACCAAACCTTCATAAAAACTAGTGAAATCAGATCCAAATGAATACTAACACTTCAAACTAAGTTTAGCAAAAGAATCAAATTATTTTGATTCTAACAACTCCAGATATAACAAAAACAAGTGAGGAAATTTTAAACAGAATCCACCAGATTTTTTGATCTTAGATTTTTGGGTGTTCAAATACCATTTTCTTTTGATTTTAAGTCATCAACTCTATAATAACTCATTATTTCATATCAAACAACCTTTATTAACATATAAATAGAAAATCATATGTTCCTTACTTCAATGGTAGGATGATAACACATGCATAATCAAAAGTTCTCATTTTCTTGAGTTTTTAGTTGCATGGATTATGGATTATCACTATTTTTAGACATTTTCATGTCTTTGGTGTATAATCTACCATCTATATACATGGTTACTCATATATTTATAGTTTTCTCAAGAAACATGAAGAAAATCAAAGAAATCATGAAGAAAATATGAAGAAATGAAAGGAAAATGTACATATTAAACAAATATAACTTATCAACACTTAAGCCTCTTAGATCCTTAAGTTGATCTATCAAAAACTTAATAATTTTAGGGTTTTTGAGGATGAAAATTTCGTGATGGTGAGAGTGAGAGAGAAGAAGTTGAAGTTGCAAGAGGAAAAATAAAGGTAAAGTGAGAAAATGAAGGGGTATTGTGTCTTTAAATAGAGAAAAGGAGTGGAAGTTGCATGAGAGGTGATTGGAGGAGGGGGTGGTGACTTTTATAATTTTTTTTTTAAATCAAATCTAATGTTTAATAAATAAAATTAATATATATAAAAAGTAGGCTTTAAAAATTAGGGATAAAGGCTTTAAATCACAAAAAAATTATATAAGTTTTTATAAATTAATAAACTAACTCAAACTAACATAAAAATATATAATATAGATCATATCCAATGTAAAATCAATTAAAAAATTAAATAGCTCAAACAATTCGCAAGTCGGTCTAACGATTTACTAAGTTTTAAGGGTTTAAACTTCTAACCAAAAATTCTACTAAACCTAAGAGTTTTATTATATAATTTTTACCATAACTAAACTTATTATATAATTTATATATTTTCATCTAACTTATTCAATACTGACCTAAAGGCTTAGATGACGGTTGTCATATTTGACGCTAGACTCCTTTCACCGGAAAGGATAACGAAGAAGCCAACTAGCATGTCGAGGACGTTCTCGAGATTGTTGATTACTTCCACATTCTGGGGGTAACTAAAGACGCCGTGATGTTGCGAGTGTTCCAGATAACACTCTAGGACGCAGCCAAACGTTGGCTAAGATTCGAGCCACCCATCCTTACATGGGATGCGCTCAAAACGAAATTCATCAAACAATTTAGTCCTCATTCCAAAATTGTCAAAATGAAGATGCAAATCCAGAATTTTATGCAATTGGAGGAAGAAACTCTCTATGATGCCTGGGACCGCTACAAGGAAATGCTCCAAAACTACCCACAACACTATTTAAATCAACACCAAGTTGTTCAAACATTCTATAACGGTATAAATGTCTGCACTAGACAAATGGTCGACTCTCAAGGACCAATACCAAATAAAACCCCCGCACAACGGTATGCCATAATAGAGGAGTTGCCTCAGCACTCCCATCAGTGGCGTTCTGCGATATACCCTCCCTTTTGTAGAAATACTGCATCCATTTCTGATAGTTCGGATAGCATGGCGGCCCTAAATGCCAAACTGGATTCATTAGGGCGTGATATGAAAAGGGTTCACCAAAAAAATCATGCTATGCAGGTTGGTTGTGACAACTGCAACGGACCCAATCTCGCGAGAGATTGCCCATATGACAAGGATGGGAATCTCAAAGAAGCTGTGTGTTATTCTTCTCGGGATAAGTATGATTATCTAGAGGACGAGGCACACTTTCGTAACTATAAACCTAACTGCAAACCTTATCCTGAATACTGCAGGAGATGGAGGGGAAATATAGGCAAACCGGCCCAGGATTCTATAAGAGAGAACAACCGAAAGGACCAGAGAAAAAGCCTAACTTTGAGGATATGCTCACCCGATTCACAGCAACATCCGATCAGAGGCACCGGGAGACCGAGGAGCTATTGAAGAAGATCGGAACATAGACTGAAACAACCCTTAGTAATCAGTAGGCTTCCATTCATATCGAGACCCAAGTTGGGTAGATATCTCGAGTTCTCCGCGACCGCATTCATGGTACTCTTCCGAGCAACACCAAACCCAACCCGAAAGTTGCAATTAATGTAGTGTCTACTAGGTGTGGTAAAACACTCACCGACCTATCTCCTAGCAGCCTTAACAATGATCCTAATGTGCAGCCACCCAAACAGCCTGAGAAAGGTAAAGAGAAGGAGGTAACTCCTGAATCACCTACTGCTCCATCCGTTCCACCTCCCGTAAAATCATACCGTCTACCGATAGCATATCCGTAGCGTCTTCGGAAAGACGACCAGGATTTGCAGTATCGAAAATTTCTCGAGCACTTGAAATCCTTACATATCAACATCCCTTTTGTTGACACTATGACCCAGATTTTTAAATATGCAAAGTTCATGAAAGAACTTCTTACTAATCGCAAAAAACTTGAAGAGGTCTTGAGAGTCACACTCAATGATAACTGCTCAACAGCCATGCTCAATAAGATCCCGAAGAAGATGACTAATCCCGGGAGTCTTACTCTACCATGCCAGTTTGGCAACTTACCCATTAGTCACGCATTGGCTGATTCAGGCGCAAGAGCGAATCTTTTGCCATATTCTTTCTTTGCCAAACTAGGCCTGCCTGAATAGAAACCCATCTGTATGGCTATTCATCTGGCAAATTAATCCCTTACTTATCCGCGAGGGATAGTTTGAGGATTTGTTGGTAAAAGTAGATAAATTTATCTTTCCTACGGACTTTATTGTCATCGATATGGAGGAATATGATAAGGTGCCTATCATTCTAGGCAGACCCTTCTTGAGTACAGCCAAAGCTTTATTTGATTTCCAGGAATCTCAGCTAACACTCAGGATAGGTACGATGCCATCACATTCGGGCTTAACAAATCGATTAAATATTCTGAAAGTTCTGATGATTCTGCTTTCTTCGTCGATATCTTTGATACTCAGCTAGAGAGAGAGCTGCAAGGTGCGGGAGTTAAGGAGGCCAATGGCCAAATGTCAATAGGGGAAGGTCTTATCAATCCTAAGAAAAACCGTGAGGAGTTAGTGAGAATGCTGACAGACGGACCAGAAACCGAACCTACGACGTAGGATTTTCAGTCGTCATGGTGCGCAACTCAATGAACGCGTCGTGACTGGTTGAATCATCGTTAATTGAAGAAGATGAAGTAGGGACCGACACAACACATGATACTACTCATAGTCTTACCCCTCAATCTGAGCTAAAAGTGCTACCTCCACATTTAGAGTATGCCTTCCTGGGGAAGAATTCTAAATTTCTCGTCATCATATCAGCGGCACTATCCGACTCTAAGAAAATGCAACTAGTCGATGTCGTGAAGAAACAGAAGAATGTGATCGCCTAGTCCATTTCCCATATCAAAGGAATCAATCCATCATACTGCTCGCATAAAATCCTCATGGAAGATGATTACAAACCGGTAGTTCAACCTCAACGCCGATTGAATCCTAAAATGCAAAAGGTTGTTAACAAAGTCGTTGTCAAACTCTTAGACGCCGGTATGATCTATCCTATTTCTGATAGCCCGTGGGTTAGCCCAATCCACGTGGTTCCAAAGAAAGGAGGAATGACATTGGTCACAAACGAAAAGAATGAACTCATTCCCACTTGAACAGTCACCGGGTGGCAGGTGTGCATGATTATCGCAGATTAAATGATGCCACTCAAAAAGACCACTTTCCCTTTCCATTTATAGAACAAATGTTCCAACGTCTTTCTGGTAATGCATATTATTGCCTCCTTAATGGATTTTCTAGTTACTTCCACATTCCTATCGATCCCTAAGACCAAGAAAAGACGACATTCACATGTCCATATGGGACATTCGCTTACCGGAGGATGCCTATTGGATTATGCAATGCACCAACAACCTTCCAACGCTGCATGACCGCCATATTCCACGATATGGTTGAGGATTTCATGGAAGTGTTCATGGATGAATTCTCGACAAAATGCTCGCCCGATGTGAAGAAACCAACCTTGTGCTAACTGGGAGAAATGTCATTTCATGGTATGAGAAGGCATTGTGTTGGGACACAAAGTTTCACAAACTGGGATAGAGGTGGATAGAGCGAAAATAGATACTATATCTAAACTACCACCGCCCACTAACATGAAATGGGTGAGGAGTTTTTTAGGCCACGCGGGGTTTAACTACCGCTTTATCAAAGATTTTTCGAAAATCACAAGGCCTTTGACACAACCACTATTAAGGATGCTAAATTCGAGCTCTCCGACTTGTGTTTGGTAGCATTTAATACCATAAAAGAGAAACTCACAACCGCCCCGATCATGATAGCTCTCGATTGGACCCTACCATTCGAGCTTGTGTGTGATTCAAATGATAATGCGGTAGGGGCAGTCTTAGGTCAAACGGTTGATAATCGGTTTCAACCAATTTACTATGCTAGTAAAACCCTAAAACCGGCTCAAGAAAATTACACAACAACCAAGAAGGAACTTCTAGCCGTGATTTATGCCTTTGACAAACTTCGTTCTTGCTTGATCCTATCCAAAACCATTGTCTTCATGTAACACCACGTTTCACAAGCTTAAAATCAATGGAAATTAAAACTTTTTTAACTTTAGAGTAAATTACAGGAATCGTCCGTGTGGTTTGACCCAAATTGCACCGTTCGTCCCTGAACTTCATTAATTACATTACGCGTCCCTAACGTTTCTGTTTTGTCATGTCTGTGGTCCCTGGTTTAGTTAAAAAGACTAAAATACCCTTACCTTTATTTTTTAAGCATTTTTTTATTTTAAATTAATCTTAAAACCTTTTAAAACTTAAAAAAACAATATATTAATAATAAATTTTAAAAACCAAACACCCCAGCCCTCCCAATCCCATCTCGATCTTTCTCCGTCTCCCCGTCCATTGAGTCTCCGGCCACCACCACCGTAGGTCACTCACCACCGCCATGATCACCATTGTAGTTCTCTCTTTTGTCTGTATCTGTATCCATCCCCCTCTCTCAATTTGTCTCCGTCTCTCTCTATACACCTCGCCACTATAGCTTCTCGCCGGAATCTCTACCGCCAGCCTCCAACCGTTTGAAACTCCACCGGAATCTCTGTACACCTCACCGTTGCCACCTTCCTTCCCTATCGCTACCATCTCAATCCTCTCTCTCTCTCTCTCTCTCTCTCTCTCTCTCTCTCTCTATGTACAAACCCTAATTGTAAAAAGATCGATTAGGGTTTTCAGTGTGGTGGAGTTGCTGGTTTGTTATTTTTTTATTAGCGATTAAAGTTTGTTTATGGTGCAAGAGATCGACGGTGGTGACCTACGGTGTGTGTTACGGTGATCTTAATGTTACAGATGTGGTGGTGGTGAGTTCGTTTTTTATTAGGGTTTCTTCTTGAATGATCTTGAATGTTACAGATCTAAATGAACTTGAATGTTACAGATCTGAATGTTCTTGGGATGATGATGTCGATGGCGATATATGGCGATGGTGGTGGGATGATGATGGCGATGGCGGTGATGGTAGGTTCTTGTTCATGTTCACAGTCGCAGTTTCAGGGTGGTGATGACCGGAGTTACAGCGGTGGTGGGAGGAGAAAAGAATTCGATAGGGGAAGGGGGAGGCGATGGGGGTGTTTGTTTTTTTATTAATTATTAAATAATAAATGTTTTTTTTTAGTTTTAAAAGGATTTAAAATTAATTTAAAATCATCAAAAATCATTAAAAAATGAAGATAAGGGTATTTTGTCATTTTAACTAGCACCAGGGACCATAGACGTGATTAAACCTAAACTTTAGGGACGCCTAGTGTAATTTATGAAGTTTAGGGACGAACGGTGCAATTTGGGTCAAACCACAGGCACGATTTGTGTAATTTACTCTAAACTTTATTTACACAAAAGATCGTAGCAGAACAAACCACTGATTACATAGTAAGTAGTGCTTATCGACTTGGCAAAACAAAACCACAGAACTATACCAAGTCTCAAAACTCATGCAAGTGTTACAAACTACGTACCGACCATCATATAAGACTAATATAATAACAACGACAAGTGTTCCAAAATATATATACAATAACTACCCATAGTGTCCCGCCTCGCCAAGCCATCACGACACTAACCTGCGAAAAGGGAAATATCTTGAAACGTTAGCTACAACTAGCTAGTGAGCACAGATTTCACATAAAGATCAATAAGCATGCTATCACATCACGGTATGGCACACAAAGCTAGGTTATCACATAGCGGTGCACCGACATGTCAGCAAGGTCATATCTCGCGGGATAGCTAGTCTGGCTCAACGACTCAAGCTGGGGAATCAGTCACATCCAACCGTACAGGTGTGGAGAGAAGAGCAGCCCACCAACACGTTTGAGCCACAAGGACTCAGTTCGGATCTAATCATAGACCAAGTCTCTCACTGTATGTCAAGGAACGGTGGCCTGCAGTGCCTTTAACCCGGAAATCCACTTGCGAGTACCGTTAATCCCGAATAACCAGCCAACAGGCCCTCAAGGGATCCAGCCACAACCGCAGCTGACCTCAACTCACGTCATTTGTCCGGACAAGAATCACAAAAACAATTGACTTATTCCAGGTCCACAGTACGTATGTATATCATAAATCACAAGTTATATCACATGGTATAGCATATATCACTGTATCACATCGTACCTCACGCGTACACATGTATAAGCATGGTAGCATATATCACACAATCAACGGATAACCTACTTACTGAGTTTCATGGGAAACCGGTACTCACCTAGAGTTCAAAAGAGACAGCTATAGATCTCGGTGTCCTCTGGTTCCTTAGGATCACTTAACACATCATACACATATTTGGTTATCACTTACACATAGCACATTCAGGTCTAAACACATGTTAAACAAGCTGTCACACTTGACCCCTGCTTGCGGCCACAAGCCCCTGGCTTACGATCGCAAGGGCCCTTCAAGAACACCCCTTACGGCCGCAAGGGTACTCCTTGTGCCTGCAAGAGTTTTTTCCCATAAACCAATGCTTACGGCCGCAAGGGAAATCCCTTTTGCCCGCAAGCATGGTTCCTTGGTTGTCTACGCCCGCAAGTTATGTACATGTGCCTGTAAACCTTTATTCCTTTACCAGTAAGCGGGAAACCACAAGACATACCCTTAGGTCCGCAAGGACCCATGCCTACGGTCACAAGGGACCAAATAATGGATTAGACCGCAAGGAACATCTCACGCCTCAATGCACGAATTACAACAAAACTGGTAAGTTTTCCTGAAAAACACCCCCTTATGGTCACAAGGGTTTTCCCTTACGGCCTCAAGGGCTTTTCTTAGAAACACCCCCTTACGGTCACAAGGGTTTTCCCTTACGGCCAAAAGTGCTTTTCTTAAAAACACCTCCTTACGGTCACAAGGATTTTACCTTAAGACCGCAAGGGCTTTTCTTAAAAATACCCCCTTACGGTCACAAGGGTTTTCCCTCACCGCCACAAGGGCACTGGTTACAGACCAGTGATGAGTTTTCAGCCTCTGTTAGAGCACAGCTTCTACAAATCACGTTTTTGACACCTTACTCTATCCAAAACTCAGTTTCAAAGGTCTGTACATGTTTTTTAACATCAAGTGAAACTTATAAACACTTTTGACACAAAAAGGAAACCATAAGAACACCATTTGAACCATTCAAATGGTTATCATGTTCTACAAACACATAAACTAGGTTTTTTGAGCAAGAACACTTACAAACAAGAAGAGTACAGCAGATTAATACTTGAATTTGTTATTGATATCACTTGCAACCAACTTGATTCTTGATTTCTTTTTCAAAACTCCAAGAATTGAGAGTGTGTGTGTGAGTGTGTATGTGTGTGTGTGTGTGTTTGTACGTGTATGTATGTATGTTTAGTGTGTGTTTGAAAAGTACGGGGATAACGGAGAGTTGAGAACCGACTTTGGGTGTCTAAATTAGACACAGGGGTATACTGTTCTCCTTTTCAACTTACAACTTAACACACGCCATCTCGTTTCAACTATCGGGGATATCTACGGAATCATTACTTGAAACCGTTTAACACTTTATCACTTTTAGACACTTATAACACTTATAACATAATCACAATAATTAAAACATAACACGTTAGTAACTAAAAATAGTCACTTAAAGTCACTGTACAAGAACTTAAACACAAATTACAACTGTTTACTGCTAGACTGTATTTCAGGGTGTTACATATCTACCCCCTTAAGAAGATTCCGTCCTCAGAATCTAATCAATCACGAACAGGTGGGGATATCGAGCTTGCATATCATCTTCTGTTTCCCAGGTCATATTCGAACCTAGGTTATACTTCCACTTCACTAAGACGAGTTTGATAACTTTCTTACGTAGCTTTTTAGTCTTTGATCCGAAAATTTCAACAAGTTCCGCAACGAGGCATTTCGGAGCATCGACTCTCAGCTTTTGCAACAGTAGAATCTAACTCTCATCAACTTTGCACTTTAATAGCACACGTTAAAGGTATTATGAATATCCGCAAGTTCTGGAGGCAACTCCAGAGAAACCGTTTGATCATTGACCCTGTGAAGGATCTTGAACGGTCCTATGACACGTGGACTCAACTTTCCCTTCCTGCCAAAACGGATAACACCCTTCCACGGAGAGACTTTCAGGAATACCCGACCGCCCTCGTTAAACATAATTGTCCTACGTCTAGGGTCAGCGTACACTCTGTTGATCACGAGCAGTTTTCAGCTTTTCACGTGCCACTTTCACTTTATTAAGCATTAATTTGCACAATTTCGGGTCCGTCAAATTGCTTCTTACCAGGCTCTAGCCAACAAGTGGGAGTACGACAACGCCTCCCATACAACATCTCGAAAGGAGGCATTCCAATGCTGGAATGGTATGAGTTTTTATAAGGAAACTCAATCAACGGCAGATGTGAATCCCACGCGCCGCCGAACTCAAGTACACATGCACGAAGCATGTCCTCAAAGGTTTGAATAATCCTCTCAGACTGGCCGTCTGTCTGAAGATGATAAGCGGTACTCAAATGTACACGACTGCGGAGCTCACGCTGTAAGCTCTGCCTTAAATTAGAAGCAAATCGCGGATCGTGATCAGACACAATAGAACAGGGTAACCCGTGGCGCGACACAATTTCATTGATATACAACTGAGCTAACCGTTCCAATGTAACAGATTCGTTAGTAGCCAGAAAATTAGCACTTTTGGTCAATCTATCAACGATCACCCATATCGTTTCGTGACCTCTGAAAGTCTTTGGCAACTTCGTCACGAAATCCATAGTAATATGATTCCATTTCCACTCGGGAATTTCGAGTTGCTGAAGATTACCGTATGCGTTCTAGTGCTCAGTCTTCACTTGCACACATATTTGACATCTCTCCACGTAGGAAACAATGTCTCGTTTTAACGTAGGCCACCAATACAGCGCTTTCAAATCATGATACATTTTGGTGCTGCCCGGATGAACGGACTGTCAAGACTGATGAGCTTCATGTAAAATCAGCTCACGATTTCCTCCATAAAGAGGCACACATATTCGAGACCGAAAGATCATGATCCCATGGCTATCATCTGCAAGCAGATCTTTTTATTTTGCATCACTTCGGCTTTCAAATTCTCGTCATGCAAAGCAACTGATTGTGCTTCCTTCAATCTCACAAGAATATCAGGAACCACCGTAAGTTTCATGAATTTCACATCTGCTGACGAGATTTTGCGACTAAGAACATCCGCCACCACGTTGGCCTTACCAGGGTGATAACGGATCTAACAGTCATAATCTTTGATCAACTCAAGCCACAGTCGCTGTCTCATATTGAGCTCTTTCTGCGTAAACACGTACTACAAGCTCTTGTGATCCGTACAGACCACACGCTTGGTGCCGTACAGATAATGCCACCACAGCTTTAAAGGAAACACAACAGCAACCAGCTCGAGATCGTGTGTAGGATAGTTACCTTCATGTGGCATTAACTGTCGAGACGCGTAAGCTATCACTTTATCATGCAGCATTAACACGCAGCCCAGCCCCGAATAAGAAGCTTCACAATAAACGACGAAGTCATCAGACCTGTCAGGTAAAGAAAGGATCGGAGCTTCACACAATAGCCGTTTCAGAGACTGAAACGCTTGTTCTTTCGCCTCTGACCACACAAAAGCAACGTCTTTACGAGTCATCTTTGTCAAGTGACCTACAAGTTTAGAAAAGTCATGGATAAACTGCCGATAATATCCAGCTAGGCCATGAAAACTACGAACTTTAGAAGGAGTTCGTGGAACTCCCCAGTTCATTATTGCTTCGACTTTTGCCGGATCCACTTTGACACCATCCCTGCAGATCACATGACCGTAAAATGCACCTCGCGAAGCCAGTATTCACACTTAGAAAACTTCGCATAAAGCTTCTCTCGCTTTAGAGTTTCTAGAACTTGTCACAAATGAAACTCGTGCTCGGCTTTAGTTTTAGAATACACAAGAATGTCATCGATAAACACATTAACGGATTTATCCAAGAAAGGATGACAAATCTGATTCATCAGATCCATAAAGATAGCAGGCGCGTTGGTTAAGCCGAATGGCATAACAAAAAATTCATAGTGGCCGTATCGAGTGCGGAAAGCAGTTTTAGGAATATCATCATCACAAACCCGCACTTGATGGTAGCCGCATCGAAGATCAATCTTAGAGAAACACGTAGCTCCCTGCAATTGATCGAATAATTCATCGATACGTGGAAGGGATACTTATTCTTTACCGTTCGCTTGTTAAGCTCCCGGTAATCGATACACATACGCATAGTTCCGTCTTTTTTCTTCACGAATAACACAGGAGCTCCCCACGGGGAAGAACTAGGACGAATAAAGCCCTTGTCAAGTAACTCCTGTATTTGCATCATCATCTCTCGCACCTCAGAAGGAGCAAGACAGTAAGGAGTTTTAGCTACAGGGGTAGCCCCTAGAACAAGATCAATTCGATACTCCACGTCTCTAACCAGAGGCAAGCCCCGTAATTCATTAGGGAACACTTCCGGATAGTCTGACACTACCGGAAAATCTTTAACCACACGCTTCTCTAACTTTGCATCAATCACACAGGCTAGATAGGAATCGCAGCCTTTCGAAATAGATTTCCGAGCTTTAATCACAGAAATAATAAGAATATCATATTCTCGGCGTTCTCCTCGAGCTATAGCACAAGACACATCGGGTAGAGGAATCTTTATCATCTTTTTCGAACACAGAATCTCAGCGTTCAAACCGCTGAGCCAATCCACACCAACTACTGCGTTAAAGCCCGCAATTGGCATGAGAATTAAAGAGATATAGAAATTATTCCCGTTCACTTCAATAATAGCATGAGGAACACTATCTGTAACTGGAAGTACCTTACCACTAGAAATCTCTACTTTGATCGGATCAGATAACACAGACACAGATATTTACATTTTATCACTAAAAGCCACATATACAAAAGAATAGGTAGCTCCATAATCAAATAACACACAAGCCGGAGTAGAATTAATAAGAAAAGTACATGTGATCACATCTGCAGCAGCTTTGGCTTCATCAGTAGTCATCTGAAAATCCCGTCCCTTGGCGCGAGAAACGCCCTCTTTCTTCGGCGTAGAAGAAGACCCTCCAGCTCCGGTATCAGTACTGTGCCTCAACGGACAATCACTAATCTTGTGCCCCGCTTCTGGCACTTGAAACAAACACTTTCTTTAAACGTACACTCTTCAACAGTGTGCCCTTTCTCACCACACCGCATACACTTGGTAGTGGTCTTTGAACGATTACCTGAATGGTAGGTAAGGAACAGAGAGCACCAATGGTTTTCAAACCTCGGCTTCTTGCTCGGTTCAGACTTACTACCAACAGAAGACTGCCCCTTTGATTTATAGGACTTCTAGAACTTCCTATTTTGACAGACTGGTTTCCTTTGCCCTCGAGACAATCACCCTAGATTTATCGGGTAATTTCAAAAGCCCGATCCAAACTTCGTGAAGCTCTGACATGCTGTCAGTACTCCACAGGTAACATGCCAACAAGCTTGCGAATCTTCGCATTCTCATCAGTTACAAGGTGGGGAATAAACCTCACCTTATCGGTAAAAGCGTTGAGGAGATCCTTAATCGGGTTGCCTCCTTTAAGGAGAGCGTTGAACTCTCGCTCCATTTTTTCAAGATCATAATCCACGCAGTACTTCTTAGTCACTTTTTCTGCAAATTGCCCCCAAGACATGGCAGCAATAATCTCCTTTTTCACAGTGTCCTTGATGGTATCCCATCAGAACATCGCACGGCCTTTCTACAGACGTAGCGCGTACTTGACACGATACTCCGATTCGCAATCACAGGACTCAAAGGCTTGGTCAGTCTCTCGGAGTCATCGGATAGTGTCCGAAAGATTATTACTCCCCTCGAACTCTTTAGGTCTGTAGGACAGAAACTTCTTGTAAGAGTAGTGCCCCCAGCCTTTACCCTAGATAGACTCTAACAACAACTCCTTCGTCGATCGGAGTTCCTCTTCAAGATGGCGAATATACTCCTCTGGATCTTGGAATGCCCTTGAACTCGGAGTATCACGCCAAGAAGATTCCCCCTGGGTTCCAACATGAGTATGTGAGGCCTCATCCTCCATCTATTTCAGAATTTCCTCTATGCTCACATATATCGCTCACTTACTATACACATGGGACAAAATGCTTAGTACAACACTTAGTCACAATTTACTAACACACAAGGTACTTCACATTAAGCAGCAATCACATAACGCTCACACTCAACCCCAAATACCCACTAGGAACACTTGACGATGGTCGGGCCCGAGTTTGAGATCGAATACTCTTACGAGTACCCAACTCCCTCAAACTTAGGCTCTGATACCTAATTGTAACACCACGTTTCACAATCTTAAAATCAGTGGAATTTAAAACTTTTTAAACTTTATTTACATAAAAGATCGTAGCAGAACAAACCATTGATTACATAGTAAGTAGTGTTTATCGACTTGGCAAAACAAAACCACAAATTTATACCAAGTCTCAAAAATTTTACATCCTCAATCTGGGCCTAGTCGGATGGTAAGTAATTTAAATAATTGCTTATGTGTTTATTTTGAAAGCATGCTTATATGGTATTATTAGATTCGTTTTTAAATAAGGATTCCGGATATTATTTTATTAGTAATTTATTAATTGAGAATGGTCGGTTATGTGATAAACCGTATTTTCGATTGTAGCGTTTTAAATATTGAGGTTTGTGTATTTGTTCTAAGGGGCGAAAAATTAAGGTATTAATATCTTCATGTGGTAGTTTTGTATATGTTAAGTGTGTGTTTTCTAAGGTGTGTTTTGAGAGAAGCTACTACAACTTGCAAACTTGAAACTTCCATCTTTTGATCATGTGTTTGATAATTTAAAGTGAAGGTAGCAACATGATTCTTGGTTACTAAATATCAATATTTTAAGTTGTTACCATGCTAAAATTTAGTAAGAACCACCATGATTGTGTTCTTAAAAAACTTGAAAGTTCATGTTCATGAGTTGAAGATTTTAGAGTGTTTAAATGATTTTATGTGTTCTTGATAATAAGGAAGCATGTTTTATATGAATTTCATGAGTTTATGAATTAAAAGGGTGATTTAAAGTATGTTATAAAAATCGAAAATTTGGGATTTAAGGTGCTTGTTCATATGAGTTCTTGAATGTGTTCTTGAATTATATGATGTTATGATAGCTTAAAGATGTTGATAATGGGGATAAGAAGGTTGTATAAAAAAAGAAAAAAAAAAGAAGAATCTAATATTAATGTGATGATGAGTTTATGGATGGAATCACCCTTCCTTGACTTCTTGACATGCTTACTTACTTAAATTGTATATAAGTTGTTATTTAATGAGAAAAAGGGGCTAAGGTCTATGGGTATTATATATGTGTTATGGAAATTGATTTTGAGTATGTGAATATGTATATGTTATAGAATTTGTCCTATAGATCTTATGGTATAGACCTTGTTTTCTATAGATCTTATGCTATATACCTTGTTTTCTATAGATCTTATGTATAGACCTTGTTTTGTATAGATCTTGTGCTATAGACCTTGTTTCCTATAGATCTTCTAGTATAGACCTTGTTTTCTATAGATCTTGTACTATAGACCTTGTTCCTATAGATATTGTGTATACACCTTGTTCCTATAGATCTTGCGTGGATAGATCTTGTGTGGATAGATCTTGTGTGTTAGAATATATATTATTCGATTAAGTTGGTGGGTGAAAGTATTATATATATTTGAGATCGATGAAGATTGATTATATGGATATAAATGAGATCGATTACGTGATTATATTATGATTATAATATGAATGTTGACATAAGTATATTTATGAATGTGTGTGTGTGTGTGTGTGTGTATATATATATATATATATATATATATATATATATATATATATGAGTTGAGAACTGATTCGGTTGATTTTATGTTCTCAGGAGTTTCGAAGGCTTAGTGATTAGTAAGTAAGTAGTCTACAGTGTGGATACGAGGTGAGTGGACTTTGACTCACTGGTTGTTATTAGTTGTAACTATTTTGGTTACTTGAATTTGTATACGATTGAGCAGGCGATTGATTGTTTGTCTAATGTGATTGTTTGACTGATTGTTAGATTGGATGATTGATGATGGATTGCGTGAAAATGATTGATAGGAAATATCTAAGAATTGAAATTGGGAGCTTGATAGTTGTGCAAAGGTTAGTTAAACAGTTTTTGGGCTGGGCTAGATGCTTCTGGATGACGGTTATAGATCATCTGTTGCATTCGATGTAACGGAGGGATTTAACTATGCTAGTTGGTAGAATCCTATATGTAGATCATTGCTTGGCCGGTATTTGTCGTAGGTTCGATTATCGATAAGAACCGCCGGTCCTTTGTGGGTTTCGATATTACCCGTTTGTGATGCATTGTGATTGTTGGTTCTTGTGAACATTGTGGTTTGGCTAATTGTTGCTTGTGGCTTGATTTACAAAATGATATGTGATTACATTTTAAAATTTTAGAACTATATTTTTTACGGTCTTTATTAAACAGATCTCTAAATGTGTAGATAAACAATTTGAAGGCTGCTTTTCATTATCCTTCCTTATAATTGTTATCAAGTATAGTTGAATATTCAGCGATCTATGCACCAACTACTTTATCCTAATAATCAAGGTTCTAATTAACCTCTATGGCAAGGCCACAACGTTTTCTAAAGCAGGACTAAAGACGAAAATTTTATATATAAATTGTAATTATATATACAATTATACAAACAAAAATAAAAAGGTATCAAACTATATATTTATAACATAGTTTATCAATCGTTTTTATTCGTTTTGACATATTCAACCGTCCTTATAACTGGATAATTATATATATTCAATTCATAAATCTTATACGTAAACTTGGACCCTGGCGTAGCAACATGGTCAAACTTCAAATGGTTATTCTGTTCGTGATTCGTGTGTTCATTAAGAACCTTATCAAACTATGAGTTATTCAAAACCAATTTCACATCATTCTTTTAACTATGGATTTCTCTCACAAAGCAGAGTGGACCCTATAAAGGGAGCTCATTCTTAACTAAAATAAGAGACTTGCTCTCATGTTTGTGAGAGAATATGACTGGTCATATTTGACACTAACAAACCCTTGTTATGGGAAAAGAAACAAAACACAGAAAAGTACGTACATGAAACATATTCCTCGTACGACACATTTACATACCGAAATTGAATATAATCTTGATTAAACCAAACCACACAAGCCAAACAAATCCAGGTTATTTAAACATGAATGTACCATTAACAATGAATAGATCAAAAACCGAAAAAAGAAAACTTTTAACAGATAAAAATTTCAATATATGCATGCCTCTAAGCCGGTCAGCGTGCACTTACAAGAAACGGATGCTGGCAAACTCCACATTCGATGGTCTCGGATCCTGAGCTGGGAACTTGAACCTGCAAATTTTACCAAATTAACATGATAAGCATAACATTAACTAGTTTCGGGTTTTGTTTCATGTCTAGTGAGTAAAAGCTAAAGATTTAACTGAAAAGAAAACCAAAGTGGGTCACAAATTATACAAAGTGTATACAAATGCATACAACTTCCCAAACAATTATTTTAATATAGTTTGGTTTGTAAATTTATAGTTATTATTGTCACATCAGGGCACATTTAATATTTTATAAAACGAATAATAAGGATACAAATACAAAAATATTACTGGAACATATTTGCGAACCTGCAAATGGACGGTACACGTGGGACAGGCAACTTCTTTCATCCGTCTGCTAGACACATCGGACTTGGAACCTGTTCAAGTTCCAGTAATTCACATCAAATTATTTAAACGATAAATACATCAAATTATTCTTCATTTCTAGCAATTTACACTCAATATCCACAAATACTGCCACTTTGCCTTCATATTAATTAACTAATATACAAGTTAAACATATCTCCATTTAAAGTTTCAAGCATGATATCAGCAATTCCAGGTTCCAACCATCAAGATGTCAAATGACATAAGCAAACTTGGTGCTCTAATTGTACATGAGTTGAAAAGAAAATTTCGGCATATTGATAATAAAAATTTGGGGATGACTGACAGTCGAGTATGAATATTATAATATAGGTAAGGGATTAAAGTTGGAAATTTATCCAGAAAAGTGTAACTTGGAGGAGAATAAATCACATTCCATAGTTATAGGAGTTGGATTGACTTTTCAGTTTTCAAAGGTAGGAGTCACAGGAAAAGCAATATTAAACAAGAGGGCTATTTACGAAAGTAAAACAACTGTAAAAAAAACTTAATAAAATAATCAAACCAGAATAACAAAGCAAACACGATACGAAAAGGTACTACTTGAACAAAATATGGTATGTAAAGGTTGATTCATTAACTATACCTCCTGATGATTTGTGATTTCTTTCCAACTCTTCCTGTAAAAAAAACAAGACATTAGATATTTAGATGCTTAGCAAAGCATGCTAGTAGAAATTTCTAGAACTCTTCTGATTGTTCTCTTATCAATCCAATACAACCTTTCAGCCTAGATCTTTGTTTTTTTTTTTTTTTTGAGATCTTATTTAAAAACAAATATCTGAAAGGTTCATATATTAATTTTAGATCTGGATATTGTGTTTCATTTACCAAAATCAAAATTAAGACGATGCAAAGTATTATAATGCACTTGAAAATCTTGACAGGTGGAGAATAGTAGTTATGACTTGAAATTGACCTGAAGTTTCCTTGCAAGATCTTCATGACTCTGCAATCCAGATGATCTGCTAGCAGCAGCTTCCTTTGCACTGTTCAACCGATGAGTAACCTCCAACTGGAAATAAAAATTAAAATATCAAAATTTAAAAGAAATAAATCATACATGCAGAAAACGTAAACGGATATACCGAACAAAGATATTAAAACGGCATTACAAAAGCATACCATGCAACGATCACAAACACGAACTTGAGGAGCATTCTCCTCAGATGTAAGAGCAATTCTTCCATGGGTGCACTTGTCACAAAAGATATCTCCACAGTTCCGGCAATGATGCTATATAACATCCAGAAAATGTAACTATAAAACAAACCAATGAAGAATCACAAAAATCACTTGCAAAATTAGAAGAATATTCCTCTAACCTTCCTATTAAAGGCACTAAAGTCTGATCCACACCCAGTACATTTTGTAACAGCTTCATCAGGTACCTACAATATATTGACAAATAAGCCTTAATAAAATTCACAATTCCAAGAAGCAACAACAAAGGCAGACTGCTTCCCGTAAGACCTCCGGCTTAAATAGAGACTCATCATTTTTTCAAATTTTTTAATTATAATGTTAATTATTTTTATAAGTATTTAAAAGTTCATTACCATAATTATATATACGTATATATAGCTGAGGGTCCAACCGTCCAACGAGAAATGTCTTTCGTGGAAGTACTATGAGACCAATTTTGGCCATTGATCAAAATAAATCAACGGCTAATAATATTAAAGACATTATTAATGCGCTCATTGATGAGTTATTAATGAGTCATTAATGACTTTATAATGAGGGGTATTTTAAAAAAACAAGTCTTGCTCATTAATGAGTGTCCACGCTGATGCAATTCACGGTTAATGACCACAATACCCCTATTAATTAGCCATTAATAATGTTACAAACAGTTCACACAATTCTTGCACAAAAAATAGTTCTCCTATGAACTTTTCTCTATCTGTGTGTGTGTATAGATTTAAAAGCTATGAATGATAATCGAAGTGAGGGCATAGAACTTAAGAGTTTAAAATCATTAAAGTTATAACTGATTGTTTATCTATTTATTAATTCCAAGCAAGATCTTCCAAATAATTCTTAATTAAAAACAAAGTGTATATTAATGAGTTTGCAAAGAGCAAATTTTTGCGAAAGATTTGCAGAACTCTTACCCAATGATCTTTTTCCTCATTTGGGGGTTTGATTATGTTCATCCATTCACCCAAACCTTTTTTCTTTTCAGTTGACTGCTCAGTAACTTTAACAGCATCAACAGGCCTGCTTCTCCCACCCATCTCCTTAACCTACAATTTTTGTAATGCAAGAAACAGAAAACAAAAACTTTTCACATACTAAGAATTGATTGAAAATTATTAAAGATAAGAAATAAAACGAATTCTTCAATCTGCAATTTCTGACCTGTATAGTTGCTGCTGTTACTGTGTCCAGCAATGTGTTTGTAGTGTAACTGTTTGATTGCAGCCTTATACGCCTAGGCTCAATGTCTACAGAACTCTTAGACCAAAATGCAAATGTCGACGAATCATACACCTACATAGCATACATACATACATATATATACACATGTATATATATGAAGAAACATTTTAGTTATAAATGGTAATAAGAGTAAAGAGTGTGATAAAAAGAAAATAGGGAAAGAACATACTTCGCATCTCGTTACTGTGTCAAGAGGATATATTCTCAAAGTTCGACTTGTAGAGGGATCAAGCATTCGGATTCCATCCAATCCAATCTGAAACCCACATACCAAAATTAAATAATAAAAAAGTCACATTAAGATTCACTTTTGAGGAATTAAGCCAAGAGATTGTGCACTATCACATGGAAAACTACAAGAAATAAGAAAAATAAATATCTTTCAAAACATGAAGTCTGTGCCGGCATTTAATACCACACAAATTAACTAATATTCCACCTCAAAAAAGTAAGTGAAACAGGTGCAACCAAGTGATCTAAAGCGGAATATAATACAAGAAGGATAATGCTTGGTACTTTGAAAGTTAATAATTCTATTTGAAATTCAGTTTCTATATAACTAATATCATATGAAAAAAAACAGTCAACAGAAAACTTGGCATAAAAGTATAAAACCATGATACCTATGAAATAAATAAAAAAACAAGGATACAAAAAGATTGTCATGTTGACATATACAGGGGTGGAGTCAAAGAACAATGTACGGAATCATGGGTCCCCCATAAAATTTTGGCCAAATGGGGATTTAAATAAATCCTCTGACAGACCCTGCCTTTTGCACCCATGTCCCATAATCTTCAGCCCACAATTCCACAAATAGTAAAAAAAGAGCCTATTCTCTTCATCTTGCATCTACGTCCACCCCACACCCCCTTATTCCTCCCTCGAAACTGCAAACAGAAACATCGAACAAAAAGCCAAGGTCGCAAGTCTCAACTGACCAGGCCTGAGGCCTCTGCCGGCAAGACGGCCACGTTGCAGCTCCAACAGTCGGAGCTAAACTTTTAACCCTAAAACCTAATTTGGTTGGAAGTTGGAACAACAAAGAATATATGATTATTACTTGTTACTTGTTACTGGGTATAGTGAGTATTTCAGATTAATTGTTTGTTGAGATTTGAGAAATAGACAAAGTAAGATTGTTTGAAAACTTGAAATTATAGTTTGATGAATTATGAACTTTAATTGGGTGAGTTAGGGCACATTGTGAAATTATAAACCTAGATTTTGTGTATGATGGTGTACTAGTTATTATTACTTACACATTTGGGACTGTTATTGTAAGTTTGATACAAACTTATAGTTCCTAGTTGTATATTTCATATTTCGGATTGTTACTCTAGATTCATTGAAGAGTTGAAATTATGTTCTTTATGAATTGTATATTTTCTATCACTGCTTAATCAATACGTATGGAGAGATTCTTACAAAGAAAAGTACCATCTACAAGTAGCGTAGTAACAATGATTATTTAAATGCTCATGTAGTTTGTGCAATGCAGAAGAAAGTACTTGTTAAAGTTATAAATGATGCAACAGAGCTTTTAAAAAGATGAAAAAAGTAAAGGACATTTATAGGATGTTTTTGTAATGAAATAGTGTTCTTTTTATTATATGCACCACTTTTCTTGCTATTTTGTGCATTTTTTGGTGCTAATTATGCCCCCGCGGCCAATTTTCTGGACCCGCCACTGAACACATACCCCATAAAAACAATTGTAAGATTGTAATAATCACATTTATTAACAATAGAACAAAATACAGACACCACGTCACCCTTTTCATGTTACAATATTCATTTCAAAATATATCAAAAAAAATGGTGAGAAAACCCTCTCACCAACTCAGACTCGATGAACCACTGTGAAGCCTTGCATTAAATACAAGTGTAAATTTCCTAAGTTATTTTCTTTGTACTACATTTATCAAGAACAATCTATGATCACGTGCCAGTGAAATTTGAATTATACTAATGGCACATTATATAAAGTCTCTTAAATGATATAAAACTGCATTAACTCAAAGACAAATCCCAAAACATATTACATGATTCTTTGTGTTCATAACCACACAAGTGAACATGCTATGTGAAGTCTTGATATAGGGCCGATAATAGAAAAACGGTTGGAAATTGTAATCAACTGAAAGATAAATACTCAGACGTATAACTTCGTTGTTGTAAATTATTATAAATAAGTAGCCATGACTAATTACAAATGAAAATAGTACATCTATGACTTCTTGCAAAATGCATAGTAGATAAGTTAAAAGATATAACTAGTTGAAAGCAATTAATAACCTATTAATTTTTTTCTACAGCAAAATTCCAAGTGTCCAGCAGTACAGTACCACAGAGGTATCATATTGTCCTCTCAGGTCTTCAAAAAAAAATTTACATCTTAAAATCAAGAGAAGCAGTAAGATAAAGACATGAAGCTGATGGAGCGCAGCAAAAAATCAGATGGAAAATTAATTAAAAAGAAAAAAGGAATAAAAAAGTTGTGAAACAACACAATACCACTTAATAATATCAAATCTTGTGGCCAATTATGTAAACTACCCTTTCCTAAACCCTACTCAAGCTTTTTAAGTACTTATAAATTATAAGAGAATTTTTTTTCGCCATAACTACAAGGACTGCATAATCGATGCATAGATATGATTACATATCATTACAAAAAACAAAATATGCATTGAAAATAAATAAAAATTTGACCGTATGAAGTATGAACTCAAATAATATAAATTAAGGACTGCACAAAACAAACAAAAAAAAACACACCCACACTTAAAAAACAAAAAAAGAAAAGAAAACCATCACCTATTTTACACAATAGATTAACCAAACAAAACGGCAAAACTGCAAAAGTAGGAATGGTGAGCCGTGAGATGGTGTTTTAAATTAACTTGAGTTCATTGAAATTTATAAAAAAAAATGTTTTTATGTTATCTAACAATAGAAGCAATGGAATGAGCCCTGAATCTGAGTTGATGTTTAATCTTCGTGACTGTCCGGTTTTTTTAAGTATCATTCGGATTTGGGCCAGAACTGAGACCGAAACCAAAATTCTCAAATTCAGGGACTGAAGACCAGACCTACTAACCTTAACAAATCCCGGACTGAGTCAGTCTCAGGCTGGTTTCTCGGGCTTGTCAGGCTAAGGACCGAATTTGCACTCTCCTATGCAGAATTCTTATTTCTAATACAATTATTGATATCTTTAAAAGGTTGAGATGAATATCAGAACTAAAAGTTATAGTCATGAATTCAACAGATGGGTCCTAAAAACCTACTTATCTATGACAATTAAATTGGAATGATAAAAGCAAGAAAAAGAACTAAAGAAGACAGTATAGACCCAAAAATAAAGTTCTCCTATGATTCCACATCTTTGTTCCGTAACCAAAGAGAGGCTAGCTAAGTAGCTGGTACAATCACTTCCCTAAAAATCCTATATTAAAACAAATTTGTTTAACAATTTAAGTAGAAATTCCTAAATTAAATATTTTTCCACCAAATGAAAACTGTGATCAATATTGTAATTCCTCTAGAATTCATACATGCATTGCTACCATTTCTGTTCACAAAGATAGATCATGTATCATTCATCCAACCCTTTGCTGCTACACTCAGAAACAACATTGTATGATAATCAATAATGCATGCAATGCATATCATGTGTTGAACCAATCATCGGCAAAAAAAAAACATAGAAACAATCAAGATGAATGCTGATGAGCATGAACACGATATGCCATAGTATAAAAACAATATGCATAAAGGCCATCAAAAAATATACATACATGCAATCTAAAGAAAGATTACCACCAGCATAAAGGTATTAAAAGAAGTAGTCCCGCCATACCTGACAAAGAACATCCATGGTGCTCGCTCCACCACTTTCAGCCAGCAACTTAACCCTGAACTTCTGTACCCCACCCTTAACATCTTCCCGTGTCTCAGCCTTAGGTACAGCTTTCACAATCTTGGGAGACGAAACTGATGGTGAGCCCTTCCCAGGTAAACCAATAGGCCGCCCAAAATCATCGAAAACCACCTGTTCCTTCCATGTAGAAGACTTCGGAGCAGTACCCCTAGAACCATAAGGCTCAACCTTACCCCCTTGATAAGCATAAACACCATCCCCATAACCATCACCTCCATACCCACCGCTTGATTCAAACCTAGACATCCCCGAATCCGGTCTCTTCCCATAATAATCAACACCCCCACCCCCACCCCCACCCCCACCCCCTAGATCCGATACGCTCCGTCCATAATTACCACCATAACCAGTCTCATACGCACTCTCATATACAGGACCTGGAGCCTGACTCGGAACCGACACCTGATTATTATACACAGACGCTGAGTACTGAAAGCTCGAGCTGTGATTCACCGGAATCGGATTCTGAGGGATCGAAGCAGGCTGTGGAGGGGCGTAACCGGGAGCAGTCTGATGCTGATCGTAAGATGGATTATAAGGTGGTTGAGATTGATAAGGAGTATGCGATGGTTCGAATTGCGGGAAAGGTGAGGGTTGAGGGTTAGGGTTTGGAGAGTATGACGGAGCAGTGGGAGGATGAGGATCAGGATTGTGTTGAGGGTAAGAAGGATAGTAATCGGATGGTGGAGGATGGTAGGTGGTGGTGGTGGTGAACGGAGGTGCGGAAGCGTAAGGTAAGGGTTGATGGTGAAGATCAGCGGTGGTGGTGGTGGGGGGATTAGGGATAGGGTTTTGAGGGTAATTGTGATAATATGGAGTGGTGGAGGTGTAATCGCCTTGTTGCATGGTGGTTGCCGGTAGTTGCCGGTGGTGATGAGGTTGATTGATCGATGGATTACGAGAAGACTCTGGGGGTTTTCTTGGAGAAGTAGACGATGATCGATCCAGGAAAAGTTGTTCTTTTTCTTTTGTCTGACGCTGTAAATATATTTCGATTTAATAATTCAGTATAGTAACTTGTTACTATCCCCCTAATAATAACTAGTGTAATACCAGTAATATGTTCGGGTACAACTTTTAAAATTAATGATTTATATTCACAAAATCTTAAATAATGGTAATCATATAAGTAAAATAAAAACCTCAAAATTTAAATAGTGAATAATACTCATAATATACTACTAGCAGTGTATCTGCGCAATACTGTAACGGTAAATAGTTTTTATTTTGTAACATGTCATTTTCAAGGATGTAACGCATAATTCAATGTCACGAAAAAAATTTCAGCAACATTTTTGTTTTTTTCTTCAATTTTTCATATATTTGTATCCACTATTTTATTAATTTTTAAAATAAATTCTAAAAAACATTAAAAAATTAAATAAGGTAGTGTTTGGTTTGATGGATTGTTTTTTGAAGGAATTGGATTGTAGGAAGGAATTGGATTTTGAAGGATTTGTAATTTGAATCTAAATCCTTTCTTGTTGTGTTTGGTAGTATCAGGAATGGAATTCACTTCCCCACCACAAACCACCATCGCCACCTTCACCACCACCTTACTGCCGTCGTCGTCGCCGCCGCCGCCTGTCGCCCACCACCGCCGATACGCTGCCACCGTCTAAACCCTACGTCGCCACCACCGTTAAAACCCTAAATCGCCGCCACCTTTAAAACCCTAAATCGCGGCCACTGTCTGAAGCCTAATCACCGCCGCCGTTGAAACCCTAGCCATAGGTCGCCGTCGGTCGTTACACGTCGCTGTTGAACGTCGCTGATGTCGTTAAACGTCACCGTCTAAACCCTACATCTCCGCCACCGTTGAAACCCTACGTCGCCACCAGCTGTCGAAGGTCGAACGTCAAGCACCACCAGCTCGCCGTTGCTGTCGAACCTCGCCGTTGAAGGTCGCCGCCGGTTGCCCAAAATGGGTGGTTTTTATGTTCAGATGTTGAGCCAAGTGAAGAGAAAAAGGAAGGAGAAGGAAGGATTTCAAAATCCATAGGGGAGTGGAAGGATTTCAAAATCCATCAGCTGTGGGAATGTTTTTCATCCCCTAAAATCCATTTCCTTTTCTTATGTTAAACCAAACACATGATTTGGTTGGAATTAAAATCCAATCCCACCAATTCCCAAGAAATCCATCAAACCAAACACTACCTAAGATTTATATTTATGAAATAAGGAGAGTGAAGTTAATAATATTTGAATGACAAAATTTCACCAATAGTCCCTGTGGTTTACCACTTATCACAACCTCGGTCCTTTAAGTTCGTTTATTACACTGAGTCCCTAGGGTATGGACTTTGTTACACTGATAGTCCCTCTTCACCTCATGTGCACTTGAAAAGATGAAAATACCCTTTTCTCCTTAATTTCTTTAATTTTTATTCATTAATTACTAATTAATATTATTAAAAAAATTAAACCACTAAAATAATTAAGAAAAAGATTCTTCCCTTCGTAAATCCAGAGCACCGTCTGCCACCACCCAAGCCGCCGTCTGCCACCACCCAAGCCGCCGTCTGCCACCACCCAAGCCGCCGTCTACCACCACCCACGCCACCGCCAAAACCATCTACACCCCTAAATCGGAGAATATCATCACCAATTCATCACCACCCCAAATCAGAGAAGACCGCCACCAGTACCACCCACACCCCCTAAATCAGACACCACCCACACCCCCTAAATCAGACACCACCCACACCCCTAAATCGGAGAGCATCACCACCACCCACACCCTCAAATCGGAGATGAGCACTAAATCAGAACACCAACATCCAATCTTTAGTCCTGAAACAACTCCGACCAGCCAATCTCAAACCACCATCAAGATCAAGATCTGAAATCGAGTGAGAGAACAAGATCTGAAATCGGGTTTGTATGTTTGTAGAGAGAGATAGAGAGAGATAGAGAGAGAAAGAGAGAGAAAGGTGCGTACTAGCGAGCTTAGGGAGAGAACGCCAACTGCCATGGCCGTTCTTCTTGATGTAATCAACTAGAAGCTCGTCTTCTTCCTTTGACCAGGGACCTCTCTGTAACGACCGGAATTTCAGACTATTTTCATTGTTATTAGGTTAAAAATAAAATGAAAAATGTCAATATGAGACTAATAATAACAATAACAAGGTTTAATATAAGAGACCAATGAAAATAAATATTGCAACTCTAGTTTTCAAATGAAAATAAACAAATATATAAAGAAATAGAAAAGAATAGTATACGTGGGTTTTGGGTCGGTTATTATGATAAGGCTTTGGATTAATTGAGGCTTTTAATCTATAAATATTAATAAACATCTAACTCATTGCCACATGTCCATTTTTTAGGCATCATTTTTCTCATTTTCCCGCCCATTTTCAACACATTGTACATCTGCCATGTGTCCCATTTTTTATTACACGCATGTTTTTAGACCGGTTTTAATGGATAAAATGACCGGTTTTCCTTTAGTCTTAATAGGGTGGTCTTTTAGACCGGTTTTAATGGATAAAAAGACCGGTCTTCGTTTGGTCTATCTTTTAGACCGGTTTTAATGGATAAAAAGATCGGTTTTACTTTGGTCTTAATATGGGTGGTCTTTTAGACCGGTTTTAATGGATAAAAAGACCGGTTTTCCATTGGTCTTAATAGGGGTGGTCTTATCTATAACATAAAGACCGGTTATAAACCGGTCTCCAAAATCACATATAAACTTGTTTTTATCATACGTGAACCTAATCAAATGCTACATAAAGACAGGTATTTATCCCCTCTCTCAATGGTATTAGTTATGGACATGTTGTATTAAAACCGGTCTCTATGTAACTTTTTTTTAATTTTTTTTTCATAATATATGGCTATAGTGTATGCCAATAATTGAGTGAGAATATTTAAAAACAACAATATAAGACAAAACTAACTTATTATTTCATTAACAACAAAAATATATCTATAAAAAAAAGTCTCAAAGATTGAGATACAAATTTCTTACAAATTAAGATCTCTAATTATAAACCAACATAACAACTATCTAAACCTTTCGGGATTGCAGCCTTATGTTACGACTAATAATAATAATGTTGAAGACAAAGTTTTAATAAATCTTACTTTTGATCAAATTTCCAATTTATGATTTAAATCTGATTTTGTATTTCATTTTCTTAGTAATTGTTCATGTGTTTTTTTATTATTTATGAGTTATTTATAACCAACCCGTGTAATACACGGGTGTCTAAACTAGTTAGCTAACATAATATTAATAACCCTAATTCTTCCAACCAAAGTCGGCTGTATAGTGCATATGTGTTGTTTCCAGTCGAAGGCTGCTAGTAGGACAGAGCAGTTGACGTTATCGTGAGAAATCAAGGTTCAACCAGTTAGCAACGTGAAGATACGTAATTCACGTCTTTAAGCTTTCAACCGTGTGTGTTTCCGTGGGCTGTTTGGGGTGGGGTTACGACCGTCAACGAGTTCGACCGAGTATTTCTTGTAGCCTATTAGGTCATGAAGGCTGTTGGTTGTTATTTATTTGTGGTTGAAATGTCGAATACCAATGATTTATGGAATGAAAATAATGTTGATTATCTTTGCTTTAGGGTTGATAATCGTATGTTTAAAAGTCATGTTTGTAATGTAGTCATGGTAATAAAGATAGTGTAATGGTAAACACTAAAGCTAGCGTGAAGATCCAAGTGTAAAACAAAAGAATTGTCTTAGTAGTTGTTTATTATTGCATCAAAAGGGTTATTAATTTAGATAACAAAACTAATTAGTGTGTTGCCATGTGAAAGACAAGCAGCGTATGTGTATGGTTCTAATTAACAAGCATTAGGTGTTTGCGTACGTATATAATCAATATCAGGTGGTTGTAATTGCTTGCTGAAGTCGAAGGGCAGAAATAATTAAGGTTGATATACGGGTGTACATTAGATTGGTGGTAATGATTAATAAAACATATAATTAATGTGTAGTGTAATTTGAGATTAGATTTCCTTAGATTTAATCTTGATTCAATCTCTTGTTCGGATCCCGTTATTCGTTAACTTATTATGGTTCGTTTTTGTTTAGGTTGTTCGGTAATCTTTTTACGGTTCACTCGGCTATCACTTCCGGGACTCCAGGTGAGTTTAATAGTTTTCTAAAACCGAGTACAATGACAAAACCATTTTCGAAAGGATTTATAAGTTCAACTTAAATGATTAATTCGTGGTATGTGGTACTTATGTGGGTATTTGATTTACTTGATCTTATATAATTTTGTATATATGTGTATGTGGTTGCTTAATATAATCTAGTATCTTGTATGCTACGAATACACGATCAATATTAGACGATTATGGATTGAACTTAGTGGGTGGGCGTAGCAATCCTACTTTCTCATTTGCGGATATGCGGACCTAGTAGGAAACGGGGATCTTCTAGGATAAAGTGCTAGTCATATACGGGGCCGCCGGGTTTTTTAGACAACCTTGGCGGGACATAGTGTACAGGTACCTTGTGTGCCTGTATGCTGGAGTGGAATTGGCCGAACGGGGGGCTTGATCAAACATCACGTGGGTGTGAGGAGGAGACGAACGGGGGTTTCCGTTTGTACTTAAATCTGAACGAAAATGCGATACTTGTACTCGCACCGTCGGAGTAGCAAAAGCGGCGATACTCTCGGGATTTATGTTCACGGGTGGGAGTCGCGCCCCACTTGGTACATAGGTTGGTCGGGCACGTGATTAGCGAACTTGTGGGTTTCCTTGTGGGTTTAGACTCTACAGTAGTATTACCTTCTTGATATACGATATGACACATAAGATGATTACGATGACAGTTCCGATGATTACGATGTGATAATATGATGACTATTATTAGATACACGACATAATTGTGATCACGATGATGATGTATATGATATGATTATATGATGATAATTATTGATATGATTGATAGTATGTGGTACATGATTTTGGTTATGGGTTCGGGTCAAATACACGGCGGGTTGGGTGTGGTTAACTAAATATTTAACTGACTCGATTTAAAATATTGTTTTACAGTTTTCGTATTCTAACTCCTATTGACTCACGAGGCGTAAGCTAACACTTCTTCTTATGAAACGTGTCTTGTACTAGCGCAGGTGGCTTAAGGATTGCGGTTATGCGAGGAGGGTAGTTATAGACTATAGTTTGACTTAGCGACTGGTGCCAACAGATATTTGATTTATTTAATCTATTTACGGTTTTAAACTCTGTAACGATTTTTTGAATGACTGCGGTAGTAGCACCGTGGTTTGATTACGAATGGTTTTTTTTCATCTTTATGGCGATGAAAGTTAACTCTGTTAATGGTTTAAGATTTCCGTTGCAAGTATACATTATTATTTTAAAAATTTTTATAAGTGGGGAAATTTGAAAATCACGGTGTTATACTCTCTTCATCCAGAAGCTTTGGGCGGCGATGAGCTGTGGGCGGTGGGGTTTGGCAGAGGCTTTGGGCGGTGGGGTGACCTGTGGGCGGCGATGGTTGTGGAGAAGAAGGGAAGGGAGAGAAGATGGTAATGATGGTTGTGGAGAGGAAGAGAAGGGAGAGAAGATGGTGGTGATGGTTGTGGTCTTCGGGCGGAGGTTTGGCTACCGGTGGTGAAGGTGTGGCGGCGATGTAAGCTTGGGCGGTGGGGTTGTGCCGGCTACAAGAGAGAGGGAAGCAGAGATAGGATTTAGGGATGTGTGATATAATTAAATATATTATGTATTATTAGTTTAATTATTATTTTAAATTACTTAAAATTGAAGAAAATAATAAAAAAAGGAAAATAAGGGTATAATGGACTTTTCAAAAGAAAAATTAAGGGTATTCAGGTCTTTTTAGTCATGTCAGGGACTATAAGTGTAACAAAGTCCATACCCGAGGGACTCCCAGTGTAATAAACGAACTTAAAGTACCGAGGTTGTGACAAGTGGTAAACCACAGGACCATGTGTGAAATTTTCACTATTTGAATATTATATTGATGTGGGTGGATAATTGTGTTTGTGTAAGAGAGCGTGTTAGTGAGTGAATATATTTTAAATAAATAAAAAGTTAAAGTTTATTAGGAGAGATAAATAATTAAAATAAAGAGTGGATGAGATTAATTTAAATAAAGGGAAAGGTAGAATATAGAGATTGACATATTTTTAAAAGTTCTTAAAAATTAGAAAGAGAGAGAGTGTTAAATGGTTTATATAAGAGTATAAATTAGAACTCAATAAATTAAAACATTAAGACCGAAGTTTAATACAAATAACATAATAGTATGCTTTAATCTTCTATTTATGTAAAAAAATTATAAACAAATATATGGGTTAAATAATAATAAAAGATAATAATAATTATCAATAATATTAGTATTATAGAATTAGTAATTATCTTAATCGAAAACAATTTCATACCCTGACATGATTTCTTAAATATAATTATAACATATTATTAAAACTAAATTCTTAAATTTTATTTGATAAACTGATATATTATTATAAAAAAGAAAATATTTCATACCAACTTTAATAAAGGAAAAAATAAAAGAAAAACCCACTGTTTCATCATCCCTCTAAATCTATAGTTTCTCACCAAAACTTAACCCTCTTATCATAACCCTATCTCCACCTTCCATCTTTCCCATACCATATCTGCTAGACCCCACCATCAGGATAACATCGCCGCCTCCACCACCTGGAATCTCGCCGGCGTTGGCCTCTACCTATAAAGATCTCGTCGCCAGCCTTCACAACAGTGATCCCCTCGACGCTGGCATCTACCAAAAAAATCCATCGCCACCAACCTCCATTGGTAGAGATTTTGTCCCGCCGGGCTCAATCAACATATATCTCGTCGCTGCCACCTTTACCAGCGTCAACATCTCGGATTTGTGAGTTTAATTTTGAACAACCTCCTCCGATCTCCACTGTGTCCCGCCACTCTACACCACTATACTCTCTATCTTTATTAGTTATTCGATTTTTAAAGAGTTTGAGTGAATGTTTGAACAAATTAAAAATATACTAATTTAAAAAAATCATAATACGATAAAATTTATACCAAAACGTAGATACAAATGAGACGTCGCACATATATAATTATTTTTTCTCTAAACAAAATATATCACAAGTTATTAAACAAAAATGAGGGTGTTTTATTAAACCTTACTTATAAACAACCTATAATTAATTACATCAATATAAAATTTAAATAAAACCCCCTCACATTTTTCATAAAGCACCCTCATTATTTTCATTTAGCATCTCTCTAAATTGTGAAGTTTAATTTAAAACGTGGGAAATGAGGAGGTTATTTGATAAAAATCTGTTAATTTACGAAATCAAAAGGAGATTTAACAAAAGTTTGATCTAACGCCTGTGTAAAATAGAGACTTTATACGGTTTAGATTTAAAGTTAAGTTGATTTAACGGTCCAGATTAAAAGTTATTTTCTAACGGTTACACTCACCGGCAACCATATATATATATATGTATAATGAAGTGTTTTTTATTATTTTTTTGTTATTTATGCATATTTAATCGAACATCTTATAAAATAACATAGCATCGTACTCATGCAATGCTGCGGTGACAAATAGATTTTATTTTATAACATGTCGCTTTCAAGAAAAAGTTTTCTACAACAACATGTCCGTTTTTTTCCGATTTTATTTTATTTGCATCTAACTATTTTATTAATTTATAAATTTTAAAAAACATTAAAATAGGAAAAAAGGATTTATATTGATGAAATACAGAGAGAGAAGTTAATAAGATTTTGAAAATTATGTTGATGGGGTGGATAATTATGTTTGTGTGAGAAAGTATATTTTAAATGAATAACAAGTTAAAGTAAATTAGCAGAGGAAATAAAATGGTTAAAGATTGAGTGGATGAGATTAATTTAGATAGAATGGATGGTCAAGATTTTATCTTGATTTAACTTTAAGAACTCTTAAAATTAAAGTAGAGAGAGTATGTTAAATGGTTTATATAGTTAGGAGTATAGATAAAAAAGGCAAATTATACCATAATACAACGAACTTTTGCTAAGCTGCCAATGTATACAACGAACAATTTTTATAAAAAAAATACAACCAACTTACAAATTTCTCCCAATTTATACAAAAGGTAACCTGGAGTAAAGGTAACCGATTTTTTTTTAATTTCTTTTTGTATTTTTTAATCTCAGATTTCTTGAAGATGTTCTTTGTCTTCTTCAATCTTCATGTGTAAACCAAGAACAAAATCAAATCTGTCAACCTAATCTAAACCCAGAATCAAACCAAAATCTTGCAACACAAACATCTAATGCATACAAAAAACCAAACTAAAACTCAGAATCAAAACTAACTAATTTTTGTTACACAAACATCATATGAAACCATAATCTGATAAGTTTTGATTCATACAAGGTCTATCATGCTCGCGCGTTGCGCCGGGTTGATATTTAAATTATCAAACTTATATAAGTTTAATTTATATATAGTTTTATAGATAAGATGGTTGCTCGAAGGTAGTATACATACATATTATTTGCTTGATAATGTGATCTCGAAGATAAAAAATAGAGTTGTTTTTTAGCAAACTGTAATTTCTCAAGTAGTTAACTAAACTAAAATTAGTTGTCGAAACTTATTGGAGACACGATTGTTTCTTAGATAAGATCGGAGCTTGTAATAAAATATATGTAAGTATGTACTTTTGAGATTGCGTATCTCATTTCATTTATCAATATTTTTAACATTGGATTATTACGCTCTTTTGATTGCTTTTAAAGTTGAAGACCATTTCGTTTGACATATCAACACGTCTACATTTTTCGAAGATTCATTTGTCTTTTAATTACTTGTAAAAAAATTGATAATGAAACTATAAATTATGTTATGAGGTAAATGTAATCAAAAGCATATTTAATAGTTGTAGTAATAAAAAAATGATAATGAATATATAGATTATGTTATAAGGTAAAATGTAATCTTACAAAAGTTGAAGGTGAAAAAGAAAATTATATTAATGGAAGAAAATTAAAACTTGAAGGTAAAATGTAATTTATATATATTAAAGGGGGGAAATAAAAATTTGTTAAGGGGGTAAAATGAAAACTGGAATGAATAGTATATTTTCTTTGTAAATTGATTATATAGATAATGCTCGACTAGGTTACTAAAAACCATAATCAAAACACAGATTCTGCAACACAAACATCATATGAAACTGAAACCAAATCTGGAAAGTTAAAACACATGAAACAAAACTCAGATTTACAAAAACCTAGATGAAGATGAATAGATCTATAGTCCTACACTTACTCAAATACCAGATCGGAGATTTGAACAAGAACAAACACATGGTGTTGGGGTGGCGATTCAGAACAAGAATCAAACCAAAAACCATAATGGAAGTCGAAGCAGCGGCGGCGGTGGTTTGAAGGCAGCGGTAGTTTGAACCCCAATCTTTGTTCTTCGAGGATGGTGAAGGTTTGAACCCTAATCTCTGTTCTTCGAGGTTGAAGGCAGCGATGGTGGTTATGAAGAAGGCGACGGCGGCAGTCACAGATCTTGGAGAACCCGACATGAAGGCAACGGTGGTGGTGGAATGAAGAATGGTGTGGTGGTTTGAAGAACCATGAACCCTAAATCAAGATCTTAGAGAACCAAACATGAAGAATGGTGTGGGTGGTTTGATGTTTTATGTGTTAGTTTGATGTTTTGTTGATCATACAATCATTAAAGATTAAATCTTTACTTGTAATTGAACTTATTGGCTAATTATACTTTTTAATCACGCTTTTGACCATAAAAGTTATTAATTAGTGTTATTAGACGGTTATAATCGGATCAAGGTTTTAACCACTTTAGAAATCGATGCATGATGTTTAGTATCATTTGCTCTTAATTCATTGAATTTAATTAACTTGAAAAGGGTGAAATTGAATCTAGGGAGGGAAAGTCTTCATATTATAGTTTAATCCAATCAAGTTCCCTACTTTCTTGTTTCTCTGGTTTGATTTAGGTAGTTTCTACGAGTGTTAGTGCTTATTAGTTGTTTGAAAGTGCAACTTACATCATATTCCCCCTATTTATTTTCTTTTTTAATTTAGTTTAATATTTAGATTAATATAATTTTATCAAAACATACTCGTTCCTCAAGTGTTCGACACCCGTACTTATTTTCTATACTATAATACGATTAGGTCTTTTTGCCTATTAGTGTCATAGTCGTACGTAAATAAGAACGGATTTTATAAATTTAAAACTGGTATGCTTAACGCACATCAAAGCTCGAGCTTGAGCCTTAATTTAGTAAATGAGTCCAAGCTCGAGCCTGAGCCTAAAAAGTCCTAAACGAACTCGGCACGACAAGCACCATGTTCGAGCTCAGCTCGGCTCGTTTATATCCCAAGTATCTTGATTTGTGTTTGTTTTATAAAATCTTTTTGGCCTTTCAAGAAAAATACATTAGAACCAATCACTTTTATTAGCAAGTTACATTATCTTGCAATAATATATAACTTATAATCATTAATTCATAATAACACATTACTAATCCACCTTTCTCAGGCCGACCCAACCATTTTGCCACCTCTAAAATTCAAAACCTCGTACAATTTCAATATAGAAAATTAGATACACCTCACCCACATATGGCCATTATTTTCCTATCTTTAGAAATGTCACCTGTAATTCTCATTGATATAAAAGTAAAATACTGATAACCCTGTCAAAAACTGGTAACCTGTGAATCTACTGATTATGCACCTCGAAGAGGTGTGCTACGATGAGGCTTCATTTGTTTCTCCATCCTGGTGAACCATTCACCAATACGCGTATTCTCCACCATATCCTTTCCCGACTTCAGGTAACGTATAGGCCTCAGAACACCAAACACAGCAAGATCACCCAAGTTCGGTTCCAAACCACCTGCACAACAAATTTCAAAAATTATTCTGTCAGATGTCACGTTATTTCTATGTTTTTATAGGAAAATACTGTATTATTTTATGATAAACATTTGAAACAAGATTGAATTTTAACACAAAACTTAAAATCTGATTACTTTAGAAAGTGTAAAAAATTGCAAAATGGGACACCAATACTGTTCGTCGTTTATTTTGCCTTTATAGATGCAAATACATGTAGATCAAAAGATTGTTTGTTTTGTTGTCTTTTATTTTTATTTTTTTATTTATTTATTTATTTTTTTTTGAAGAATCAGAAGTTCACAATTAGAAGGATCGGTACAAACCAAGATACTGTCTGCCCTTCAAGGCATCCACCCATGTCTCTGCAGCTTCGTAGAGGGACCCACGCTCATCGGTGATGTTATGCCTTTTCTTCAGCTTTTTTGACACAAAATACATAGCTGCAGCTCCACCATACTTTGCCACCAGTCTTTCAGTGAAGCTGAAATTACCTGAAACAGCAAAAAAAAGAAAAAAAAAACAATAATTTTCCAAGTCCGAATAGTGGATTTACCAAATAAACTCTTTTCTTGCGTTGTTTACAAATTTGCCCTCCTTTAACCTTCCATATAGCTTGCTTAATAATGATTTATAAAGTCGTTAAGTAGATATTTCTAAAAAAATGCAGAAATATACAAACATACAAGACAAATCTTAGTGTTCCACTGCTTAAACATAATTTACTATTTCAAATATTAAACACTGTTTGCTAGTCAAAATATTATAAAATGTCCATAATATTACCATGGCTAGTGATATAATCAAATGATTCAAGAGCCTCAGAAGGACTTCTGTATATATTTGGTGATAAGACATGCACCAAGTGGTTGTCCACCCACCTGCAACAAAAGTTTCAGAGATAAGCAATTTAGGGTTTTGTTGATGGCACTATCTAGTCCCACCAGCTCTCTCACAGACTACAATTCCCGAGATCCATCATATCACAGTCACACACTCATAGTACATCATGAGATCCGTCCTAAAATCCCTATAGTTTGAAGTGCAATCATCCATCTCCATTTATGAGTTGATAGTTTTATCTTTCAATGATTAATTTCAGTGAAGAAATCATTATAAATATTAAAAGATTTCATATTTAGCATAATATTAACCACAGTATATAAGTAATAAGGTAAACTATAGGTCATACATACCCGCGCCACTTCTTGGTTTCCTCATCCTCAGAGACATAGTCTGGATGCATTCTTTGGAACATTTTATCAATAATATCTGCCAACATCAACCAGATCATTCTTCAAGAATAATTTGAAAGCACAACGAGCCAGAATGAACAGATAAAGAATGGATCAAACATGACCGGCCATGTTTTCTCACAAAATACAAGTAACAGACCCTAGAAAAGGGCTCAACTTTAATATACTATAAGGTCCGACTCTCGTGTTTGTGAAAAAACCGGTCATGTTTAACCCTACTTGTAAATATTAATCCAAGATTCATATGTGAATAACCTGAGGAGTTAACCATTTGTTCACCATCTACCATCAATATTGGCACTTTCCTGTAATCAGACCATTTAATCTCTTTCTTGTTCATAGGATTGACCTCCACAATCTTGTATGGAACATCATAGTATTCAAGGAATGCTGTAAAAACATGTATCATAATTAATCTAAAATTAATATGAAATGAACGATTTCTCAACATCTCTGGAACTGAACGCATAGAGTTAATCATAGAATTGGCGTTGATTTGTAAGAAACGCATGATTAATTCATAATCAAATCAAAGGATAATATGTCTGTCAATAGGCAGAAACCAGGGATTATTATTAGTACCTTTAACCTTATTACAGAAAGGGCAAGCTTGGTACTGATACAGAACGACATCGTTAGGGATGTAATTCCTGTTAGATTGTGATAACTCTTTGTCGTCGATCTCTCGAGCTGCGGAGGCGGCCGTCGTGTAGAAAATGGTACATCCGGCGCAGGTTTGTCGACGATCGTGCGGTGATAACCGTTGAGACTGTGGTGTATAGAAATAAGTGTTACACCTGCTGCCAAACAACGACGTTTGAGGAATTAACCGACGGCGAGAGATGGCGGCGCTGGCGGTGGAGAAGGACGCTGCTGCACGACCGGTGGCAGCGAGGCGGCCGATTTTCCTCATTGTTGTTGCCATGGATTCTAGAATTTCGAAGAAGAATGCAGAAAGTTGGGTATTCAGGGGTGTTTAGTAGTGAGTAGTGACAGTGTACCCTCTGTTTAAAACCCTTTTGAGGTGTTGTCTTAAACCTCACCGCACATAAGAGCATCAGCATCCATTACATCCTTCACACAGTCATATTAGCGTTATATCAGCGTCATATCATTCCCTCACTATTCCCTCTTCCCATCACATAAACCCCGCATCCATCACATACTTCACATCACAAAAAAGAAAAAAAATAATCATCTCCTCACATCATCTCCCCCCACGCACGCGAGCCGGCTCACCCATGCGACCTTGAGCGAGCCATCACGGATGGCGGCGATGGTGTTTCGTGGCCGTGAGCGATCCTCACGCATGCCCTGTGTGATGGATGCGGCCAGCCTAAGATTGGTTACATTTAAGTTATTCTAGTTAGGGGGTGTCTATGGTGCGGTGGTTTCGGTTTTAAAAATTTTCAAATCCAATAGTTTTTGTTTCTATTGGTTTTGACGGATTTTGGTCTTGATGTTTTGGTTTTAAAACCGAATTCATCTAGTTGTTCACATTAATATATATATATATATATATATATATATATATATATATATATATATATATATATATATATATATATATATTAATGTTAAAAACTACGTGGATTCGGTTTTAATACCAAAACATCATGACCAGAATCCGCCGAAACCGAAACCATTAGTCTTGAAAATTCTAAAACCAGAATTAGCGATTTTGGTTCACTTAAAGCTTAAAACTGTCCCAAATTGCCGTTTGCTTATCGTCACCATAGGGTTGAGAATGCGAATAGACCAAATAGACCGAAAAAACCGACGAACTGAACCATACCGGACCACGACTTCCTTGGACCTAACCTGATCGATCCGGTTTTTTATCCTTATTTTTTATAAATTTAGGATTCATTTTGGTCCGGTTTTTTTCGGTTCTGTTAATTGAACCGATCTCACCACCGTACCTAAACTATCTGCGTATGACCTCCGGTGACCGGTGCTGATATTGTTGTTTTTGGTGTAGTTGAAAGTAAAACAAGCATTCCTAAACACCAACCCGTCGTATCCACGATTTTCCTCATCATCGAGCTGTGCAATTTCGCAAATCACCACCGCTAGGTGATCTTCGAAGCGATCTCAGTTTCCTTGTAATAATTTTAGAATATGAATTTGGATTTCCTTTTTTCATTTACAAGTTTAGTGTTCACTCGTAGAAAATCGAAGGAGGGATGCTGGTGTGATGTAAGACTGCGGGTTTTTCTTGTTATAAAATCTCGTGACACAACCTCGTTTTAAATTTATAAAAACGATGTTACTAAGCAGATACTATACACGACTCAGGCAAGTGTAACCTGGTCAATAGTAGTACAGACTCGGTAAGACCGGATATCGTTCCACCAGGACAGGAAACTACCAATACTTAAGCCTCATTGTTGTTTAATCAGCAGAGTTAAAATAAAAGCAAGTAACAGAATAAACTAATCCACAAAGAAACTAAAACAGACTAACACCGAAGGCAGGTAGCAGGATAACAGATTCACTCAGGCTTACTAATCATCTTAACTAGTCATGGCAATACTGCAATACAAATCCTAATATGAAGACTTGAATAGATTGAGCACATATCATGCTGTTCTAATACTCAACAAAACCACATTATCATGCAAGAATCATCACTCGAGTTATCAAGACTCAGACTCAACAATCAAACATGATCAGGCAAGCAACGACATATCAGAATTCAACTACAGATCCACCAGATCGCGTCCAAATCAGACTACAAAGACAAACATCTTTTCAAATGACATGTCCAGTAGTCCTCAGAACCCAAAAAGGTGTTAAAGCAGTTAAAATGGTTAAAACACGCAAAAACAACAAACTGTGGTAAAAATGGCCCTTGCGATCGCAAGGACATTGTCTTGTGGTCACAAGGGTGGTACCTCCTTGCTATCACAAGGATTTCTCCTTGTGGTCGCAAGGACAGGTACGACAGAATAGTCAAATCTTTCATAAAGGCATTTAACAACAAATTACAATCTAGACTTTAATCTCAGATCATAAACACATGCAAATTGGTACAATGGGGTCACAAACTCCTCTAAATTCAAACCTCACAATTAAGGGATTTTAAGATTTAGCCACATGATTACTAAAGATATGAACATGTTAAACCTACCATTTCTAGTATAGCCAACACTTCTTAAAACATGAATCATGTGATATGCACATTGAACACCAAGACCAGCATAACAAAGGCATACATGTGAGTTCATTTCACCATCTAAACATACCAACAAGCATCTTTGTGAATCCTTTAATCATTTGTAGCATGTTTGACCCATGAATACACCAAATAACAAGATTTTCATCTAAAATCATAAGGCATGCATAAAATCACCATATGGATAACAAGACTAATCATGGATAGACCTGAAAATGATCTAAAACATGTTCCAACAATGATATCTAATAACAACCATGCAAGATGTATCATTTCTAATAACAAGCTTAACATGGAATTAATAAAGTCAACCATCATTCTTGAATATCCACATGCTTAAACATGAAGGAGTTATCCTATACATATTACCACACATGAACATGGTCTGATTATACACACAAATATGATAAAACACAATTGTATTCAAGATCAAACATGCATTATTGAATCAAGTCAACATAAAAGTCAAATATATTGCCATAACTAGCCAAAAATCATCTTGGCCCAAGTGAAATGAGTTTAGTTATCCATATACATCAAGATTTGTACTACAACATCTGGAACACATGGGTACATGATTGAAATCAGAAATGGAAAGAGTATACCCAAGCTAAGCAATGATAAAACTAATGAATCCAAGCTCCAAGATGTTGTTCCAAGCCTTCAAATCCAATCTCTCCTCCTTAGAATCACCAAGAAAGGCTCCTGGAGTGTTTGGGTGCTTGGGGAGAGTGTTTGGAGGCGTTGGTCTGAATTTTGGTGAAAAGTGGAACTCCTTGTGCAAATGGCAGATTCTGTCATTTAAAGTGCTGTAACAGGGGTCTTTGCGATCGCAAGCAACCCCCTTGTGGTCGCAAGATGGGTGGTTACTCGGACATGCCAGATGCAACTTGCAAATTGGGTGTGTTGGAACCTAGAGGGGGGGGGGGGGGTGAATAGGTTCTTTAACTTAGTTTACCAATTTTTACACTTATAAAAATTCTAAGTTGTGTTAAAAAGATTTTTCTTGAAGTTTATGACTTAACAAAAATATATACTTGAAATAAAGAGTGTAAGGGTAGAGAGATATCACCAATTAGTAGACAAGAGATTTATAGTGGTTCATGCAAGTGTTAACAAACTTGCACTACATCCACTCCTTGGCCTCACCCACCAAGAGTTTGCTCCACTAGCTTCTCTCTTTGAAGGTAGAGATAAACCTTTTACACTTCTCTTTTTCACTTGCAAGAATTAACACTTCAAACTTGCAAGTAAGGTAAAGATAACCTTGCTTCACTATAATTCTATAGGCTAGAGTTGATCCTCACTTCACTCTAATTTGAAAGGCTAGAGTTGATCTTTACTTCTCTCTAATTCTAAAGGCTAGAGATGATCCTTACTTCACTATAATTTGAAAGGCTATAGTTGATCCTTACACTATTACAAAATATATGAATGATGTTGTAATGTTTGAACTTTGATGGCTTTCACTATTGCTTTGATCTTGATCTTGAAAGATTGAATAATATCAAAGTATATGAGCTTATAAGATCTTGTATGTATTCTCCATATTTCAGATTGCAAGAGCTTAGTGAAATCACAAGACTTGAGTTGGTTTAAATAAGGAAAAAGGTGAAAGTTTAAAAAGTGTCCAGACAGTCCACGGTCGATCCACGGTCGACCGTGGCTTCGACCGTCGGCCTGCTGGAACTTTTTGAGTCTTTCAAATATAGACGTTGGCCTTTTACCAAAACCACACACAACCCATTTTTACCATTAAAATGCACTGAAAAGAAGTTCTAGAAAAGTTGGGTTGGTGTCATACTTCTTATGTTTGAATTTAAACACCAATATGGAAGTTTAGAAGCCAATGTATAAAGTATGTTGGATGCTTGCTTCTTTGGGAGATTCCATTTTCTAAATATGGTGTTGTTTTATTTCAATGCTAGATTATGTTTGGTATTTGCCAAATTAAGAAGTCTTATACTTTTTAAACCAAGCTTGTGATTTTTTATAAAAAGTTTGTTAATTTTTATAGAAGTTTTTATAAAAATAATTTTATAAAAACTTAAACTTGTTTAATTGTAAGCTCATATATTTCAACCTCTTGTTTGTAGATATCTTCGTCATCAGCTTTGAAGATGTCATCTTCACTTGTTGAATACACATTCGGTTGACTTCAAGAAGAACAAGTTGTGGGCTGTGTAGTGACGGACGATTCACGGTCGACCGTGATATCGACCGTGAAGGTTGAGTGTTTGCTTTTATCTTGTTTTCTTCTTTTCTTGTTGATTTGAGGTCTTCAATTATTTGTTCTTCACTTGATCATTTATTTTAGGTTTGTTGATCTTTAAAGAATGTAGCATATGAACATATGAATAAATTTGATAAGCAATAATATTACTTGTTCATATTTTTATCATCATCAAAATAAGGAGTGCATTTCATAATGTGTGACCATGTATGCACTAACAGGGCGGTTGTGGATAAGATGGCCTTGCGGTCGCAAGGACATTCCCTTGCGATCGCAAGGGAGGTTTATTCACTATAGGGTTGCTCGATCAGCTAACTGATGTCTGCTGATTTAGAAGGTCCTTGCGATAGCAAGGACTTTCCCTTGCGGTCGCAAGGGTCTGTTTTTCATCATTCTTCATTTTTCTTTACTTCTTGCCTTGTTTTGCCCATAAACCTCACTTAAGGCCCTTTTTAACCTGCATGGTGAATGTTAAACATATTAGATCAATTATTGGACAAATCACCTAGGATTTGGGCCAAGTACGGGGTATTCTAGCATGTAAAACATGCATAAAAACGCAGATATTAAACTCCCCACACTTAAGCTTTGCTTGTCCTCAAGCAAACTCTAATGCAATAGCTAAAACCAAAGAATTTCTAAAGGTAGCAAAACAGTGCAAACGTGTATCATTCCAACACAGAATAGATCTAAAAGCATAACAGACAGCCAAACACAACAACGAAAACAAGCTTCCATGAAAAGCAGATTCGACACGCATAGATGAATTATGACAAGTATCTGACTTCATACCTCACCGGAGATCACTTTAGCACTCAATGTGTATATTTGGGTAAGTGTATAAGTGCACGTGTGCTAGATCAAAGATTAGCATAAGCTTGATCACAGATCATATCTCCACCAATTAGCATAAACATATGAAGTTATCAAGAAGACTTTGTTCGGGTTGTAACGTGGCTAGGGCTAAGGGTAGGAATGGGAAAATATAAAAGTGGCTAAAATAGAATCCGAAAATCAAGTTCAAACAGTCTAAGCTGCTATTATTGAAGGTATACAGGAATTACACAGTATTTTTGGTGAGAATACAGCTCATTAAGTAGAAATGGAATCAGAATTCTCTGAATAATGGCTAACAACCAGGTAATACTGACAAAAAACTACTACTCAATGTATGATAGGCTCAAAAATAGCCAAGGAAAGCATGTCAAGTAACCGAATCTCTCATTTTTCTCATTTTCTAATTTTTTTGAATTTTGTATCTCTTTTCTGGTTTTTTTGGATTTTCTCACATAACTCAGCTGTATGCAGCATGAACAGAACAAACCAAGGGACATATGTATTTTTCATATCCCACTAATCGGCGCATGAACAACTGACAAACAGAATACAACTGAACAGAACTAAACAACATGAAACTGGTCAAACTGACTCTAGAAACTTAAAAATAAAAATAGACTAAAACGGGATAAACATGGGTAATGAAATGAAAGGCTTAGGCTCAAATTGGTTAACTAGGGGTAAATATATAAAAATTGGCTAAAAACAAAAGTATATAGGCTGAATTGGGGTTTCCTAGTGCTTCTATCACTTAACTGCAACAGTTTAGTTCATGATCTCGACATGCATACTAGTAAGCAAGTTCTACAACCAAAGCAACAATCAGCATATAAGTGGGCAATTCCATGAGCTAATCATGTAAGAAATGAAGTGTAGTGGCTCAAATGCTCAGGAATGCATATCAGGTGTGGCTTGTGCAATTGAAGTCAAACAATTGTTAAAACTCAAGTATTTGTGCAAAATCTACTTCATAAAAGCTTAAATGAGTCTATCATGCGAGAAGATCTAAATATGTCCAAAATGATATAATTATGCGAAAAATTTATGCCTAAATTCAATTCTAAGGTTTAAAGCGTAGCTAGCATACAAGAGTTTGCAACAGGACACAGAATAGCAGGCATGTTATATTAATCCTCTCCCCACACTTAAAAGTGTACATTGTCCCCAATGTACTAATAATAAGCAATAAAGTGCGAGAAAAGAGCTTTAAGAACTCCCTGAACAACAATTGTGTCTGCAATTGATAAACTCTGAAGGCATTGCCTTCCTCCCCACACTTAAGCTGAGCTGCTAAGATATCACGAATAATCTTGCAAAACAACAACTCAAGCAAAAGTGAAACATAGAGAGGGACAAAAATATCACAAGTTATGGCAAGCAAGTAAGTAGCAGTGAGCTAAAATTAATACCCGAATATGTACAAGTGTTTTGATGTCATACAAATAGACAAAATAAGTACAAGAACATCAAACACAGCAAAAAGTAGCATGTACTGACAACAACCAAAATTGTATAGCCAAGCTAATCTAGAAATACATAAAAAGACAACTATTAAACTATCCCAAAATAATAACTACGGCGGAGGCGGCTGGTGTGAAGGTCCGGCTTCATCAGTGAAGTCCCGAAGTCTCTGAGGATATGCAGGCGGTGGTGGAATCCTGGTTGAATCAACTATAGCCTCGGACGCTAGGAGTTGCAACATGTTAGCAACATACTGTCTATGAGTCTCGGCATGTGCATACTCGGCCCTCTGAAGCTCTCTCGCCTCCCGCTGCATATCGCGGATCTCAGAGACTAATCTCTCTACCGCAGCCAACCGAGCACTGTAATCTCTGGTATAAACCTGGGCGTCCGGCTGGTGCTGCTGCTGCTGCGGTGGTGGTGAATGGTGTTGGATTATGTGCAGAGATAATTAACGGGCATATTGTATCCAATGTTATAAGAGACTAAAGGGTCACACTGCTAAACACCCAATTCAGAACAGTTGGATTTCACCATAAATCTGTGTGGAAATAATTAATCAGTTAGATTAATTATTAAAGAGAAAAAAAGGAGATAATTAATCAGTTAGATTAATTAAAGAGATAAACGAATAATTAATCAGTAGTATTAATTATTAAAAGGAGAGATATAAATAATTATCCAGTTTGGATTAATTACTAGAAAGGAATAAATAATAAATAGTTATTTATTATTTAAAGTGAATTAAATATTAAGTTTTAATATTTAACGGACAGTTAATTAATAGTTTAATTAAAACCAGCGGGCTTTTAATTAAACGGGCTTAGGTCCAAGTTAATCCCTATATAATATCCTTAAGCCTTAAGGATTAGACATGAGACATTAAGGGATTAACCCTAGCCACCACTCCCTCTCTATCTCTCGATCTCACCCTCTCTCTCGCACACTCTCTCTTTCGGCTCTCTCTCTCTTGCCGTCGAACAAAGAAGAACACCGCAAGGGTGTTTGCGTTTTTGGTGATGGACGCAAGTGGACACACACACACATTCTCGGTTTCGAGAATTGAAGGCTTGGTGATCCAGGAGCGGTCTAGCAGCCAGTTCAATCGGAGGTGCAGTAGTGGTGGACTAACTTTAGCAATCCTGAAGTTTTTCAGATCAGGTATAATTCCATAACCTTTTGATGGTTTGTTTTGCAAGAAACTATGTGGATCATGTATTAGTTAAAAGATCCTAACCCTTTTGGGGTTTAGAGGGTTGTGTTCAATACAGTTTCGCTTTTAGGATTGAACCAGTGGAAACAAACCCAGGTTTGACCAGTTTGTGTCATATGGTGTTTTGGTCAGGTTAAAAAACCCTTCAGTGGTAGCAGAGCCTCGGCTCTATGATCCATAGTTTCTAGTTTTATCTGTTATAGGTTTAAGGTTTGTTCTTGATCTTCTACTTGTTCTTGGTAATTTTCAAAAATCAAGTAGGTAACAAAACAGTTTGTTTTTGTTACCAGGTTAAATCCTATTAATCAAAATGTTCAAACAGTTAGTTTGAATGATTAAAAGGTTTATGATTTTTGATAAAGATAGTTTTGATCAAATGTATTAAACCTAGATAATCTAGTTGGTTTGTTTGATAGATGTATGATCTACTTCATCTTGTTTCTTTCTCCACAAGTTTTCGACAACCATAAGGATAAAAACAAGTTTTCTGTTTTTTTTATCTAGTTCATAAAAGGTTTGATTTTAACCAGTTAGGTTTAAACCAGGTTTGTGTTTAAACGGTTAAAAAGGATAAAACCTTTTATCTAAAACTTTATCTTAACCAGTATTTTTGAACTTTTGTTTAAAAAGGTTGAAATCAAGTTTTAGGATAATTGATTATTAATAAAACAAGTTTTGTTAATATTAATAATTAATAATTTTTGGTTTTTGAATTAAATCCAGTTTTTAATCAGTATATTAAAACAGTTAGTTTTAATAGGTTAAAAGGGATTTAGAATGCTGTATTAATCGGAAAACACAAACCGAGAAAAACACCGTGTTTGGGCATGACCGTTAGCAGCGCGAGGGCCAGATGGGCCTCACGATGCTGGTTAGCGGCGCTAAGGGTCTGAGTAGGCTTCGGCCCAAGTGACTTCGACCCAGTATATCACGGCCCAAAGGGTTTCGGCTCGAGATGGTCTGTGGCCCAAGGTAGTTTTCGACCCAAGGGGTTCTTGACCCAATGGGCTTCGGCCCAAGGTGGGTTCTCGGCCCAAGGTGGGTTCTCGGCCCAAGGAAGGATCTCGGTCCAATGGGTATTCGACCCAAGAGGGTCTCGGCCCAGTGGGTTTCTCGGATTGACGAGAGATGATGGCCCAAGATGATCTTTCCGGATTAATACAAAAGGATTATTAATTTTAAGTTTTAAAATTAATAAAGTGTTATATATTTTAATTAGTTTAAGTTAAAATATATATATTTTTTTAGTTTTTATTTATTATGACTAGTTTAGTCATTTTAAATAAATTCTAAAAGGGGATAAAGTTTATATAATGGAGAAACAAATAAGATAGTATTATTTGACCAAAGTTGCCGGTTTTAAGTTTTTTGGAAAAACTGGTAAAAGAACTCGACGTAGAGGCTTTCATTCAAGTTTTGAATAAGGCCAAGTTTTTCAAAGGATTATTGAAAAATTATATTGGTCAAATAAATTAGAAGAACATAACTCTCTTTTTGTTTAATAGGTATTAATCAAAAGGATAAATGAGAGAGTTTTAGACAAATCAGGTTGTGTGCTTAACAGCACAGTTTATTGTTTACTTTTATTATAACTGCGTGGTTGACTTTTATATATATAGTGCTTATATATAATTGCGTGGTTGTGATAGCTATAGTTTTGTCGACTTAGGACTCGTTTTTCTTTTTCTTCTTTTATTTTGGTTTTGGAAAGGCCTGCGTGCCAATTACAATCCCTTTCTTATTTGTAATATTGTACTGGTTCGGGGAGGCCTGCGTGCCACTTACAACCCCATTCAATATTGTATTTGCAATAGACTAGTGTTAGTTTAATCCCTCAACCAAGATGGACTCGAAGAAGATGACGACGTAAATGGTGTTCTATACGCGAAGCACGGACACTTCGGGGAGGTGCCAAGGCTAGTGGGAGCAGCATGTCAAGAAAGGCGAATCCAAGTCCATTTGTCCTTAGGTTTGACCTTAGGATTAGTTGGCAAAACTATAGGGCTTTATTTGCTTACTCCTTTTTATTTGCGTGGTTGTGTTTCTTTTATTTACTGTTTATCATATATTCTTGCGACACTTATATGATGCTAAATAAAAAGGGATTTAATTACAGGCTGTTATTAAACTGTGAAAAACCACGCGCTTTATGACAAACTAAGAATACGACTACAGGTTGTTAGTCGTGTTAGTTAAATTTTTATGAATTTAAAAGTTTTGTCAAGGCTATAAGTTTGGAACTTATAAAAGCCGTTTTGTGCACCTAGTTCAGGTATACATATAAATCGTATTTTTAAAACAGTTAGTTTTAAAATAGTTTTTCAAAAACTGGAAAATTAAGTTTTTCATTAAACTTAATTAAAACACAAGAAAAATCTTAGATCAGTGTGCTACCCACCTAATGGTACACCTTGACTATTAAACGGTACTCGGGTGTCGGAAGTGCCCAAACCTTGGGCATCCGGGTTCAAACCATTGCGGGAAAGGGCATGAAAGATTCTGCGATAATCGGGAGTCCCGGCCAGAATTCATGCTGTCTTAGGTGGTGCGATCTATTTTGGTGATAATCGGGAGTCCCGGCCCAAAAAGAACTAGAGTAGAGTTAAACATACTAGACTGGGTCTAAGTGCTCTACGAGGTTCTAGGAGTCGTATCAGTTAGGTACGATTGGTACAGGGTGTTACCTACCAGAAATAGCATGACTTGGCGGGAAGTGCCCAAACATTGCGTCAAGTATGTGAAATATGGGTCCTAGGTCTAATATATATTATTTATGGGTTTAATGATATATGTTGGAAAGTTTATTTGCAATTACTAATTAAACCGGGTTTTAATTTGTAGATGGCAACCAACGTTACCAGTACTAATAACCTCTCACTCCGCTCTATCCTTGAGAAGGATAAGCTCACCGGGTCCAACTTTCTCACTTGGGAGAGAAATCTCTGGATCATGCTGAGGCACGACAGAAAGTGGTATGTCCTAGAACAACCTCTAGGAAATCCCCCTGCCAACAATGCCAGGGCAGAGGTTAGAGAGGCTTTTCAGAAGCGCTCCAATGACGCCCTAGATGTCAGCTGCCTCATGCTCGTAACTATGATTCCAGAGTTGTAGTTGAGCATGATGGAGACTCCTGCCTATGACATGATCCGCCAGTTGAGGGACATGTTCCAGGAGCAAGCCCGCACAGAGCGTTATGATGCCACTAGGGCATTTAACTCGTGCAAGATGGCTAAGGGGACCTCGGTCAGTGACCATGTCATGAAAATGAAAGGTTACATAGACCACCTAGAGAGACTTGGGCACCCAGTACCGTTACAGCTAGCAATGGATACGATACTCAACTCGTTGTCAGATGACTATAAGCCTTTTATAGTCAACTACAACATGAACAACATGGAGAAATCAGTGGCTGAGTTGCACTCAATGCTCAAGACTGCTGAACAGAGTATCGGGACCAAGTCTAAGGATATTCTGATGGTGGGACATGGTGGACGTAAGAAGAGAAAGGGGCGCAACAGAAAGGGAAAGGGCAAGGCCCAGCCCAGCCAGAATGCACCCAGAGCTAGTAACGACAACAAGGGCAAGAAGCCAAAGCCAAACAAGGCAAGGACCGAGAATCGGTGCTTCAGGTGCGGCGAGGCCGGACATTGGAAACGAGATTGTCCGAAAGGTCACGAGGCAGGAGGCAAGTCTGACTCCTCAGGTACTGCGTGATTAGCTTCTTTGTCACATTCCTACTTGTAAAGTTTTACGAGTATTCTATTATCTTGCAATCATTTATTGCAGGAGGAGATGGAAAGTGATACGGCCCAGCATAAAGAGATCCTACGTGCAGCATGTGGATATTATAAATTTTTATATTTCCTAGTTAATTAAACCTTTTAAGTTTATTTGAACAATTTTATATTGTTTATGGATACTTTTTAAGTTTATGGAAATTTAATTATTTAGTTATATAGCCGTGCACGTGTTCTTATTATATGAATCATGATTAGTCCAGTTGTGACTAAAAGAGTGCCAATAAGTCAAGTCTTGACTTGATTGGTGATTCATAATAATCTTATTCTATGATTTGTTGAAGTTATATAAATGCTGGCTCCACTATTCGAATGCTTAAATAAACAAGTTTTGTTTATAAGATTAAATAGTTTTTCTAATTCAACAAGTATTCAAGATTTTATGAAAAGTGAATGTTCAAAGTCTTGAACATATGGAAATAATAGTCATTATTTCTGAGTAAAGTAGTTTTTGATAAAACATTTAAGAAAGTATAAAAGTGATTATAATAGTTATTATAGTCAAGGGAATTTTATACTAAATGTTTTTTAAGAAAAGAAATTTTAAAAAATCATTATGAGTATTTCATACTTGTGATCATAGTAAGTTTAAAGAAACCACTTTCCGTAATTGGAAAGATGGATATATGGGAGATCCAAGTTATTGGTTTCATAAAACAAATTTCTTGCAAAAACTAAGTTCTTTGAAACATGTGTTTGGAACACAAGTTTTAGGCATGGTAGTCAAGTTTTGACTAAGACCTAAAAAGGATGTCTTAAAGAATGCACTTTTTCATAAAAGATAGTGGGAGCACCTGACTAATGTATTTATCAGAGTTAATAAAAGGCTGTTTTTTAACCAGTTTGATAAATACAAGTTTGAACTTTTAAAGTATATAGATATCGGATGTTTTTTTGAAGCTATCTAAAACAGTAAGTTCTTCAGAAAGGACTAATCCGAGGGATGCATGATTTATTGAAAGGTACTCGATAAAGATATTATTGCAAGATTTTGAGTCAAGTTATGACTTAAACAAATTATACTCATTAAGTTCAGTAGATCAGCTTAATTAAATGTTGTTGGTTGGTTAACGTTAGAAATGATAAAATAGGATGTTCTTTAAACATTCTTAGTAATGATATTAGATTAGTGTTGGTATACACAGGGAATCTAATTTCAAGTTTCTTACAAGTAGGTGTAAGAGGATTTATCATTTCAAAAAGGATATAAATCAAGTAAGATTTAATACATCTACAAATGTAATTAAAAGTTTTAATTACAGGGAGGTTGTTTTATAAATCAGAAACAAGGAGTTATTTCCAGTTCTCCAAGTTTAAAGAATTTATAAAATAAATAAGCCTAGAAGTGTTCTTAGGTTGCAAGAACGATTTCTAGCAAAACCAAGAAAAAGTACTCCAAAGTACTAGTCTTGTGTTTCAAGGTTTATAACCATATTATTTTCTTTGTAATCCGTGATAAGTTACAATATAAAAATAATAAGTAATTCAGATAAACACCGTGAATCGAGTCAATGAAATGGTAGAAATCATGCACCTTTATTCCAGGGAGGAATATGGGAGGGTGTATAGATTAGTTTCATTGTTCTTCACAATTTTGTATGTTTTGGTTTATCCAGGAATAAACTAGGTTTATTCAAAAACATTATCCGTGACTACTTATCGTGGTGGGAACTATGATAGGGTTATAAAGTCATCATAATTTTGGGGTAGATTCGAAAGTATATCGAATATAGCTGCGAACGGTTTTTGCGGACCAAAATTTACTGATATTCGTTAGGGTTACGAATATTGGATTGACCCACCGTGAAAAATACTTCGTGGATTCGTGTCAAAAGTATTTATCACATAGGTTATCCTCAAGCCTGAGGTATTTGGTTTGGGATGCGGTAACTGTTGTCTTCTTAGCGCGTTCTAACGCCACGCCGTAACAGGGTGGTCATAAGGGGCGTGTCTAGATTCAGTGGGAGCCGTGTTGCCAAATGCAAATATGCAAGATGGAAATTGCACCTCTTTTTTAGGAGAGATATTTCCGGGGCCCTTGACTGATTAGAGAAACTGGTAAGTGCACGGCCGTGCCCAAACGAACTGATCTGTTCTTTTTCGTTTTATCACGCAGTTTCGAAATCAAGTATGTCTTGAACAAATTCTTGAGTCTCTGAGTTGACCTTTTCCATGTTCATGCTCAAAATTGAAATATCGCGCTGCAAGGGACAAACCTATATATATATGCAAGTTTGTATATATAAAAACGTACCCATTCATGAACAGGGAGTTTATGATAGTTTAGTTTATAAACAGTTAGTTTATAACAGGTCACTTCTAAGCAGGTCGCTTATGAAGTTTTATCACAAGTTACTTTGGGGTATAAGAGTTCTTATAACCTGGTTATCCTAAGTGTCTGGCTAGGGACCTCCTTAGGCTAACAATGTGCAGTAACTGTTACTTATCTTGCACAAGTGGGAGTCTGTTGGATTATGTGCAGAGATAATTAACGGGCATATTGTATCCAATGTTATAAGAGACTAAAGGGTTACACTGCTACACACCCAATTCAAAACAGTTGGATTTCACCATAAATCTGTGTGGAAATAATTAATTAGTTAGATTAATTATTAAAGAGAAAAAAAAGGAGATAATTAATCAGTTAGATTAATTAAAGAGATAAACGAATAATTAATCAGTAGTATTAATTATTAAAAGGAGAGATACAAATAATTATCCAGTTTGGATTAACTATTAGAAAGGAATAAATAATAAATAGTTATTTATTATTTAAAGGGAATTAAATATTAAGTTTTAATATTTAACGGACAGTTAATTAATAGTTAATTAATTAACTAGTAAAGTCCAGGGGGTCAATATGAGAAGAGATGAAAGTTTAATTAAAACCAGCGGACTTTTAATTAAACGGGCTTAGGTCCAAGTTAATCCCTATATAATATCCTAAAGCCTTAAGGATTAGACATGAGACATTAAGGGATTAACCCTAGCCACCACTCCCTCTCTATCTCTCGATCTCGCCCTCTCTCTCGCACACTCTCTCTTTCAGCTCTCTCTCTCTTGCCGTCGAACAAAGAAGAACACCGCAAGGGTGTTTGCGTTTTTGGTGATCGACGCAAGTGGACACACACACACACACATTCTCGGTTTCGAGAATTGAAGGCTTGGTGATCTAGGAGCGGACTAGCAGCCAGTTCAATCGGAGGTGCAGTAGTGGTGGACTAACTTTAGCAATCCTGAAGTTTTTCAGATCAGGTATAATTCCATAACCTTTTGATGGTTTGTTTTGCAAGAAACTATGTGGATCATGTATTAGTTAAAAGATCCTAACCCTTTTGGGGTTTAGAAGGTTGTGTTCATTCCAGTTTCGCTTTTAGGATTGAACCAGTGGAATCAAACCCAGGTTTGACCAGTTTGTGTCATATGGTGTTTTGGTCAGGTTCAAAAACCCTTCAAATGGTGTGGTGGGTTCTGAATGATGTGCTCCATGTCTAAATCGTGCTCAGGTTGATCGCGAGCATCCCCATCACCTCCTGCTGCTGCCTCGCCCTCTGCTGCGGGCGGAACCCAAATGTGACCCTGTGAATCAAGCAGCCGCATCCTACCACCTCTCATGGCAGCCACTTTCATGCGCTGCAGGATTGTCATATCAATCGGCGGGGCTTTTGCAGAAAAATTTAGATCATCCGTCATCTCTGCAGGCAGAATACCCATAGCCTCTGCCAGGAAAGTCACGTACCCACCTCCGAAAATACCCTGAGTAGCACGTCCGGTACGGATAGAAAATAGAAATCTCGCTAAGGAAAGAGCAACCTAGCAGGGCTGCCGGCGTATCATAGTATAGAGATAAAACAGATCGGTGTGAGTGACAACCCCACAAGATGCGTCACCGCGAGCAGTCAGACTATGCACGATCGCTCGATGTAGGACGCGGTGCAGCGGATCTCTCAGCCTCGTGCTCTTCGGCACGGTTGTGGTAGTATATTTCCCAGTGCCGATATTGGCCCAAAAACTAACAGGTTTGACCCCCTCGGGCCAGTCAGTGATACCCTCAGTAAAAGCTGGGGTGTCCAGCTCAGCATGCGTATATAAGCCCATGTAGACGGCAAATTTCCGTAGAGACAAACGCCTCTCCTCACCAACCAGTCGGAAGGTCAGGGCGTCTTCTCGCTCGTAGTCTGTGAGCGGGGTAACCTAATGTAAAGTGGAGAAAAACTCCAAGGTAAGCTCGTGGTAAACTGACCTCTTGAGGCTAAATAACCTCTCCCAGTGTGGGCCACAGGCGGCCACAGCACGGCGCGCAGATGTACAGTGTTGAGGGACTCCCAGTCAATGAATCGGATGGGCTGGAAGCTATGTAGTCTGGCCCTCTCTAAGAGTTTCTCTCGGTCCTCACGGTCCTTGAAACGACCGAAACACAAAAATGGATGCAGCGCCTCATCAGCTGGATGAGGCGAAGGAGGGTGCTCAAGGTCAACAAGAGGCGGGAAATGCCGCGGGTCGATCTGAGGCACAGGTGAAGGCTGTCTGCGTCGAGGTGGCATCGCTAAAATTAATACAACATAAGTTAGATGCGCAGATTAGAGTTTTAGGCATCCTATCGATCGAAACAGGGTTGCTTTGGTATGTTAGGTTCCCCGCATGTGAGAAAACGTGGAAAAACGATTAAATTTGAAAACAGGGGAAAAAATCAGACTTGTGATCGCAAAGACAGAGGCTTGTGATCGCAAGCTAACCAAAACAGCAAAACCGTAATTTGAGCACATGCGATCGCAAGGGAAAATGCTTGCGGTCGCAAGCAAGTTACGAACAGAAAGAAAAGTTTCGGCTAGGGTTTCGATCGATTGATAGATAAAAACACAACTAAACCGAAATGAAAGCATAACAATGAGGTCGCATGAGTGAGAGGAGAGTTTTGGTACCTTGTTTGTGAAAAATGGCCAGAGTATGATCGAGATGAAATCGCCCTCGGGTCATCAAAATCGCTGCAAGAGAGAGAGATGGTAGAGAGAGAGTGTGTTTGCGTGCGTAATGAATCTGATCGATGCTTATATATAGAAAAACGCTTGCGATCGCTAGGGGAAAGGCCGGCGATCGTAACTTTCTGGAACATCCTTGCGGTCGCAAAGGTGGAGACCTGCGATCGCAAGGGCCTATTTTTTCAACTTGATTTGTTTCGCATCAGAATTTCAATTTAAACAACAGTTTGGCATCGAAAACTCTCTAATGGCCTCTGGAAAATGTCCGGGATATACATAAGCAGTGCGGAAATAAAAACACACATCTAGATTAGCGGAAATACGAACAGAAAGGAAACGAAACAACGGAAACGCACGAAAAGGGAAACGGAAACCAGGAAAGTGGGCGTCCGTCAAAAAGATTGTATGTACAAGTAACACACTATTAGTACGGTGTGTAAGCGAACACTTTGACGCGTGGAAATGCGGAGTATTTTCCTGTCTCTCCAGAACGAATGAGATTTGAAATGAGAAAACTCGAGGAGTTATACGGCAAGAACATAGGCATGACTTAGGGATTCTAACGGGGCTTTGACTCGAGTTTGCTTAGTCGTAAACTCACCAACTTATCAATCATGGCACCAACGTTACTTTTAGGACGCAAGACCCCCTCGGCTTTTAGCTTAACAGGATCTTCTTGAAGAGCACTAGCACACTCTGACTGAGATATCGTCGGCAAATTCCTACAAGCGCCCTCATGCAACAGAGCACCACATCTCCAGCACTTTCCTACATAGTTTGCACGCCTCTTAGCCGCATAGATAGAAGTGCCTCTATGAAATTTGGCAAAATTTTGATATCTCCTCACATGTTTCTCAAGTCTCGTGACTATATCGCCTGAATGTCAAAAGGCAGTTGAGTACACAGAAAGAGACAAGAAAGGAGAGCACGAGATTCGGAAGAAACCATATCCAGTTCTTTTAGGTCTGCCGGTAAAAGACCAAACTCACCCCGCTAAGGTGCAGCGGGGTGAAGCTTTAGAACTTCGCGGGGCTCCTCTTGGATCGGGAGACCAATATACTTCTTAAGTCGGTGACCGTTGACCTTGAAAGTTACTCCCTCGGAGTTTGTGATGTCAACAGCACCGTGTGGGTAAACAATGTATACAGTATAAGGGCCCGTCCATCTGGACTTCAACTTACCTGGAAAAAGACGTAGACGAGGATTGTACAAGAGCACACGATCTCTAGCCTGGAATTTTTTGTCCTTCAGGCGCGAGTCATGGAAAGCTTTCGTCTTTTCCTTGTACATCATGGAATTATCATAAGCTTGGAACCGTAGTTCATCAAGCTCACTTAACTGAAACAAACGATTATCTGCTGAACTTTTCGAGTCAAAATTAACGGCTTTCAAAGCCCAGTAAGCTTTGTGCTCAAGTTCAACATGTAGACGATAGGCTTTTCCATAAACCAACCTATATGGTGTAGTACCGACAGGTGTCATGAAAGGAGTGTGGAACGCACAAAGTGCGTCGTCTAGTTTCTCCGCCCAATCTTTTGGGCTGTTACCAACGGTTCTTTCCAGAATACGTTTAAGACCGCGGTTGGTAACTTCAACTTGTCCGCTAGTTTGCGGATGATACGCAGTAGAGAATCTATGAGTAACACCATATCGTTTAAGAACTTTCTCTAACTGTGCGTTGCAGAAATGAGTACCCTTATCGCTTATCAGTGCTCTGGGGGTACCGAATCGTGAAAATAATCTTTTCAGAAATTTACAAACTACCCTTGCGTCATTTGTAGGCAAGGCTTGCGCCTTAGTCCATTTTGACAGATAATCGACTGCTACAAAGATATATTTGTTTCCGTGTGAACCAGGAAAATGACCCATGAAATCTATTCCCTAAATGTCAAATATTTCACAGACTTGAATTGGATTTTGAGGCATCTCATTTCGGGATGAGATGTTTCCAGATTTATGGCAAGAGTCGCACGATTTTACGAAAAGATGAGCATCCTTAAACAGGGTAGGCCAAAAGAAACCTGCGTCAAGGACCTTTTTAGCTGTGTAGCTAGGTCCGTGATGGCCTCCTGTTGGTCCTGCATGGCAGTGCTGAAGGATGTCAACAGTTTCAGAATCACTTACACATCTACGGATGACTTGGTCGGCTCCTACCCGAAACAGATAAGGATCCTCCCAGAAGTAGTATTTAAGCTCGGAGATAAATTTTCTCCTCTGTTGGTGTGTGAGACCTTTGATCATCACCCCTGCTGCTAGATAGTTTGTTATGTCAGCCTACCAGGGGATCTCTCCAATGCAAGTTACAGCGAATAAAAATTCATCAGGGAAGTTATCTTTATGCCGGATTCAGTTAGCACCTCAAGATTTGGATTTTCAAGACGAGAGAGATGGTCAGCAGCCAGATTTTCTGCTCTCTTCTTATCTTTGATCTCAATGTCAAATTCCTGCAAGAGTAAAATCCACCGGATGAGACCGGGTTTTGCATCTTGATTTGCAAAAAGGTAACGAAGAGCAGAGTGGTCAGTGTAGACCACGGTTTTTGATAACACCAAATAAGATCTGAATTTGTCGAACGCAAATACTACTGCTAACAAATCCTTCTCAGTGATTGTATAGTTTTCTTGAGCATCAGTTAGTGTCTTGCTGGCGTAATAAATCGGCTGAAAGTGATTATTTATCTATTGGCCTAAGACAGCACAAACAGCGAAATCACTGGCATCGCACATAAGCTCAAATGGTTGCGACCAATCTGGGCTCGTCAGGATGGGAGCATTTGTCAATTTCTACTTCAGAAACTTAAATGCGTGATCGCACTCAGGAGAAAAGATGAAAGGAGCGTCTTTCTCAAGGAGACGGCCGAGTGATTTTAGAAAAATCCTTTATGAAGCGCCGATAAAACCCTGCGTGTCCGAGAAAGCTCCTAATGGCTTTGACATTGGAGGGTAGAGGTAGCTTTGCAATAACATCGATTTTAGCTTTGTCAACCTCGATTCCATCATTGGAAATTTTATGACCCAAAACTATACCTTCGCGTACCACAAAATGGCATTTTTCCCAGTTGAGCACGAGGTTAGTTTCTTCACAGCGAGACAACATCTTCTCTAAATTCTGAAGACATGTATCAAAGGAGTTACCGAAGACTGAGAAGTCATCCATGAACACCTCAACACAATCCTCAAATATAGCCGTCATGCATCGCTAAAATGTTACAGGAGCGTTACATAACCCAAAAGGCATACGCCTGTAGGCGAAAGTGCCGTAGGGGCATGTGAAAGTTGTCTTCTTTTGGTCCTCCGGTTGGATAGGAATCTGAAACTATCCGGAGAATCCATCAAGGAAGCAATAAAAGACATTTCTAGCCAAATGCTCTAGCATTTGGTAAGGAAGGGGGAAGTGATCCTTACGTGTGGCATCATTGAGTTTGCGATAATCAATGCACACACGCCACCCCGTGACCGTACGAGTTGGAACTAACTCGTTTTTATCATTCAGAATGACGGTCATTCCTCTCTTTTTAGGAACAACCTGTACTGGGCTGTCCCACGGACTATCGGAGATAGGGTAGATCAAGCCGGCATCCAGCAGCTTTATAACCTCTTTCTTGACTACCTCTTGCATGTTGGGATTTCAACGTCTTTGATGCTGCACATACGGCCTATAATTATCTTCCATAAGAATCTTATGCGTGCAGAAGGACGAACTAATCCCCTTGATGTTAGAAATTTTCCACGCATGGGCAGTTTTGTGATTTTTCAGAACCTGTAATAGCTTACTTTTCTCATCAGCAGTAAGGTTAGAAGCTATTATCACAGGCAGCTTAGAATCTCCCTCCAAGAATGCATATTCAAGATGGGAAGGAAGTTCTTTGAGTTCTAGAGAAGGTGGGTCCACAATAGATGGTCGAGAAGCTAAGCTCTCGGATTTTTCAAGGACCTCGAAAACATCTGAGATAGGTGTCGTATCAGGTGGAGTAGTGCTGATTAGCTCATCAGAGACAAGCTTTACCTGCTCTACATCCAAGACAACCTCATCCAGGATTTGCGTGTCAAACGCATCCTTTTCTAGAGTAGAAACAATGTGATCCACATGATAACGATGAAAGATATCAACGAAATAAAGAGTGTCATCCTGGCTAGCTGAATGTTTCATTGACTTTTGGATGTCAAAAGTCACCTCATCCTCATTTACTCGAAGCGTAAGCTTTCCATTGCAAACGTCAATCAACGCTCGAGCAGTGGCTAAAAATGGACGACCAAGAATGAGTGGGACGTTTTTGTCCTCCTCCATATCTAGGATGACAAAATCTGCAGGAAACACAAATTTGCCAACCTTAACCAAGATGTTTTCGACTATCCCACGTGGATATTTGACAGAACGATCGGCTAGCTGAAGTGACATACGAGTCGGTTTTGGTTCGCCTAGGCCCAGTCTAGAAAATACAGAGTATGGCATCAAGTTGATGCTGGCACCTAGATCAGCTAACGTGTTGTTGACAGTGACATTACCAATCAGGCATGGGATGGTAAAGCTCCCAGGATCGGTTTTCTTTGCTGGCAACTTATTTTGAAAAATGGTTGAGCACTCCTCGTTTAAAGTCACCAACGACAGGTCCTCCAATTTCTTTTTGTTGCTGAGCAAATCCTTAAGAAATTTGGCGTACTTAGGTATCTGTGCGAGTGCCTCAACAAATGGAATGTTCAAATGGAGCAGTTTGAATAACTCTAGGAACTTACCATACTGTTCCTCCATTTTATCTTTCCTCAATCTTCGGGGGAAAGGAACGGTAGGCTGAAATATTTTGACCGGAGGTTTGACTTGCGCGGTACTTGCTGGGTCTAGCCTGTTTTGCGCCTCGTCAAAGTCCTCCGATTGGACCTGTTTTTCAGTTTCTTTGGATTGAGAGGGATAAGGTGGTGGTACCATGGTCGTCCCACTACGCAAAGTGATTGCCTTCACGTGTGCTTTCGGATTTGCATCCGTATTGCCTGGGAGACCTCCCTGTGGTCGCTCTGACAAGAGCTTAGACATCTGGCTAACTTGATTTTCGAGATTTTGAAGTGAAGCTTGTTGATTTCTCAGAGTTGCTTCCGTTTGATTGAGTCTAACATCTGTTTGGTTAAAACGCAACTCGGATTGTGCCAGATATTGCCTAACAAGATCCTCCAGATTGGAAGATACTGAAGATGATGATGATGCAGATTGATTTGGAAGCGGGGGCTGAGTGTTGTACTGACGTGGTTGCTCATATGGTTGCTGTTGACGATCAAATTGCTGAGGTTGACGATGGTACTGCTGAGGCTGACGTGGTCTCTGTGGTTACGGAATCCCTGGAGGGGGTTTAGTAGTCTGGTTATGATAACTGAAGTTCGTATGATCCCTCCATGCATCATTATAGTTGGTTGCATTGGGATTATACTGAGACCTTTGCTAATTAGTATTGAAATTGACTTCCTCGTGAGCAGGAGTTTCCTCTTGTCATTGGTCACTAGGATGTGGTCCTAAGCAGAAATTACAAGTAACCTGTTTAGGAGGAGCACACATCTGATCCATTTTCTTCGTCAACTTCTCTACCTGTGCAGAGAGATCAGATAAAGCACCCACATTGAAAACTCCACCGTTCTTTGGCAATTTCGGTCTCGTGGAGGGGTTCCATTGGTAGCTATTGGTTGCCATACCTTCGATAAGATCATAGCACGCTTGTGGGTCTTTGCTACCCAATGCACCACCTTGCGGCAGCATCTATCATCTGCCGAGTGACGACGGATAAGCCATTATAAAATATGAAAATTTGATTCCATAGCTCGTATCCGTGTGAAGGACATCTCCTCATGAGATCCTTGTATCTCTCCCAGGCATCATAAAGAGTTTCCCCGTCAGTCTGCTGAAACGATGAGATATCATTACGCAGCTTGGCCGTTTTGGCCGGCGGGTAGTATTTAGCTAGAAATTTGTTAACAAGATCATTCCATGTAGCAACGGAATTCACCTGGAGAGAATTAATCCACGACTTGGCTTTGTCTTTGAGAGAAAACGGGAATAAACGCAAGTGAATGGCGTCATCAGTAACACCATTGATTTTGAATGTATCGCAGATTTCGAGAAAACTGCGGATATGAGCGTTTGCATCCTCGTCGAGTAAACCATGAAATTGAACGAAGTGTTGAACCATCTGAATTATGTTTGGTTTGATTTCAAAATTGTTCGCTGCCACCCTAGGTCGAATGATGCTGTCCTGGATGTTGTTAATATCTGGACGAACATAGTCATTGAGTGTCCTAACAAGTGGTGGTGGTCCTTCTTCCGCCATGTTTAGTAAACGTTCTCTTTGGCGTTGGCGTTGACGGTGTCGGCATCGTCGAAACTCACGCTCTGGTTCTTGAAAAGGCTCAATTCGCTCAGAAGAGAACAAACAGACAGAGGTGCGAGAAAGAGGTAGAAAAAGCAAGTGACTACCTAATCAGGCACACCTAAATCAAGTAACAAGTAACAAGTAACAAGTAACGAAAAAGATCGAATCAACAATTAAACTATTTCTCACTATTGCCTGTCCCTGGCAACGGCGCCAAAAACTTGGTGTGATGTAAGACTTCGGGTTTTTCTTGTTATAAAATCTAGTGACACAACCTCTTTTTAAATTTATAAAAACGATGTTACTAAGCATATATTACACACGACTCAGGCAAGTGTAACCTGGTCAATAGTAGTACAGACTCGGTAAGACCGGATATCGTTCCACCAGGACAGGAAGTTACCAATACTTAAGCCTCATTGTTGTTTGATCAGCAGAGTTAAAATAAAAGCAAGTAACAAAATAAACTAATCCACAAAGCAACTAAAACAAACTAACACCGAAGGTAGGTAGCAGGATAACAGATTCACTCAGGCTTCCGAATCATCCTAACTAGTCATGGCAATACTGCAATACAAATCCTAATATGAAGACTTGAATAGATTGAACGCATAGCATGCTGTTCTAATACTCAACAAAACCACATTATCATGCAAGAATCATCACTCGAGTTATCAAGACTCAGACTCAACAATCAAACATGATCAGACAAGCAACGACATATCAGAATTCAACTACAGATCCACCAGATCACGTCCAAATCAGACTACAAAGACAAACATCTTTTCAAATGACATATCCAGTAGTCATCAGAACCCAAAAAGGTGTCAAAGCAGTTAAAATGGTTAAAACACGCAAAAACAGCAAACTGTGGTAAAAATGGCCCTTGCGATTGCAAGGACATTGTCTTGTGGTCGCAAGGGTGGTACCTCCTTGTTATCGCAAGGATTTCTCCTTGTGGTCGCAAGGACAGGTACGACAGAATAGTCAAATATTTCATAAAGGCATTCAACAACATATTACAATCTAGACTTTAATCTCAGATCATAAACACATGCAAATTGGTACAATAGGGTCACAAACTCCTCTAAATTCAAACCTCACAATTAAGGGATTTTAAGATTTAGCCACATGATTACTAAAGATATGAACATGTTAAACCTACCATTTCTAGTATAGCCAACACTTCTTAAAATATGAATCATGTGATATGCACATTGAACACCAAGACCAGCATAACAAAGGCATACAAGTGAGTTCATTTCACCATCTAAACATACCAACAAGCATCTTTGTGAATCCTTTAATCATTTGTAGCATGTTTGACCCATGAATACACCAAATAACAAGATTTTCATCTAAAATCATAAGGCATGCATAAAATCACCATATGAATAACAAGACCAATCATTGATAGACCTGAAAATGATCTAAAACATGTTACAAGAATGATATCTAATAACAATCATGCAAGATGCATCATTTCTAATAACAAGCTTAACATGGAATTAATAAAGTCAACCATCATTATTAAATATCCACATGCTTAAACATGAAGGAGTTATCCTATACATATTACCACACATGAACATGGTCTGATTATACACACAAATATGATAAAACACGATTGTATTCAAGATCAAACATGCATAATTGAATCAAGTCAACATAAAAGTCAAATATATTGCCATAACTAGCCAAGAATCATTTTGGCCCAAGTGAAATGAGTTTAGTTATCCATATACATAAGATTAGTACTACAACATCTGGAACACATGGGTACATGATTGAAATCAGAAATGGAAAGAGTATACCCAAACTAAGCAATGATAAAGCTAATGAATCCAAGCTCTAAGATGTTGTTCCAAGCCTTCAAATCTAATCTCTCCTCCTTAGAATCACCAAGAAAGGCTCCTAGAGTGTTAGGGTGCTTGGGGAGAGTGTTTGGAGGTGTTGGTCCGAATTGTGGTGAAAAGTGGAACTCCTTGTGCAAATGGCAGATTCTGTCATTTAAAGTGCTGTAACAGGGGTCCTTGCGATCGCAAGCAACCCCCTTGCGGTCGCAAGATAGGCGGTTACTCTGACATGCCAGATGCAACTTGCAAATTGGGCGGTTGTGGATAAGATGGCCTTGCGGTCGCAAGGACATTCCCTTGCGATCGCAAGGGAGGTTTCTTCACTATAGGGTTTGCTCGATCAGCTAACTGATGTCAGCTGATGCAGAAGGTCCTTGCGATAGCAAGGACTTTCCCTTGCGGTCGCAAGGGTCTGTTTTTTATCATTCTTCATTTTTCTTTACTTCTTGCCTTGTTTTGCCGATAAACCTCACTTCAGGCTCTTTTTAACCTGCATGGTGAATGTTAAACATATTAGATCAATTATTGGACAAATCACCTAGGATTTGGGCCAAGTACAGGGTATTCTAGCATGTAAAACATGCATAAAAACGCAGATATCAGATGCCGATGACATTTCAATGCCCAATTCTAAGTTCTACGATTTATACTATTTGGGCCGTTAAGATTAAAACACTTTCTAATGTTTATGGATTATGGGAAGCACTCGAACCGAAAGGAGATGTGTATGTACAACAAAACACAATGACTATTGCTTATCTCTTTCAGGCCTTGCTGGAATAATTTATTCTGCAAGTTGCTCATCATACGAAAGCCACATATATATGGGAAGACTTGAAAACTCGATTAGTGGGTGCTGAACTGCTGACAAAGTGAAGGAGGCTATACTAAAAAGATTAGAATCAGAATTTGAATCCATGAAGATGAAAGACTCATAATCACTAATGAATTTACATGAAAGATTAGTCAACTTGTGTCACAAGCAAACAATCTTGGATCTACAATAGAGAACAAAAAATTGGTTTAAAAACTTCTAGGACCTGTTCCAACAAAATTCATTCAAATTGTTGCTGCAATTTAATAATTTGTCGATCTTAATACCATGTCATTTCAAGAAGTTGTTGGAAGATTAAAGACTTATGAAGAACGCATTTAAGGGCCAAGCAAAGGAGAAGATACACTTGATGGACTTCTGTACACCAAAACGTACCGAAAAGATAGAGACAAGAAACACAGTTGTGAACGTTGTGGTTGTAAGAAGTCGGTTTAGAATATCAAAGGAAGAGGACGACCTAAAACTTGGAAATCATGGAGGAACAAAGATGCTCAACAACAAGACAAGAGTTACATAAAATGCTTCAAGTGCAATAAATTTGGACACTTCAAATATAGATGCACAAAGAAGGATGAGGAGTTTAACTTAACTCAAAGTGAAGACGACGGACCAACACTACTATGGATGAGTTTTGAAGAATAGAAGACCTCTCTTAAACTATGTTTAGTTTAAGGGGAGTATTAGATATTAAACTAAACGTAGTTTATGTATGTAATTAGTAAATATGTAAATATATAAATAGAATAGAAAAGGTGTTAGTTACCAACACCACCACCGCCACCAACCGCTGTCGGAGTAACCGCCAACGACTATATATATATATATATATATATATATATATATATATATATATATATATATATTTTGATTGTAATGAATTTCAATGTGCCGAAAATTTTCACAAATACAAGAACTTTGGTTGATTATTCTGTATGTTTTCTTTGACATCCAACACGTTATGTCGAAAATAGACGGGTTCGGTATATAAACCGAAACCATTAATGACATCGAAACCACTAAAACCGAAACCGATACAAACGAAACCATAATTGGTCTTGAAAATTCTAAAACCGAAGTTAGCGATATCGGTTCGCTTTAAGCTTAAAACTGTCCCAAATTGCCCCACGCTCACCCGTCACCATAAGAGTGAGCATGCGCCCGATAGACCGAAAAACCCGACAAACCACATCGAAACCAGCCTGGACCAGACCCCGTTGGTTAACTCTTCTGTCCTTGATTTTTATAGATTAGAGTTTTGGTCCGGTCCCGTTTGGTTTAGTACCGGGGTGATACTATTTGGCCCCCCTCCTCTTACATACAACACACATCAAATCTATTCATTACAAATTTCAAGGCATGTCACATACTCACATATGTCTAGAAGAAGGGCTATATAGACAATCAATAAGACTATATAGAGTTACCCTTATTATCTATATAACATTTTGCAAGGCAAAATTGTTATGTTCATCCACTGATTTTATTATATATATATAAATCTGGGTTTTCATTTTGTTAACAACACTTCTCATGGCATGCCGGTAAAAACTAACATTCATTGGAGTAGCTGTGTTCGAGTCCTCTAACGGTCTTTTTTAACACACTTCTTTTTTTTACCTTTATGTTTTAGAGTATAGCACAAATAGTCAAATAGAAAAAAAAAAAAAAACTGACAAACTGAACAAAATTGGAGTGGGACTGGCTTGACCGACAAACCCCTAGTATCCACGTTTTCCAACATCATCGATCTGTGCAACTTCCGCAAATCACCACCGCTAGGTCACCGGCGAAGCGATCTCTGGTCTTCAGTCCATTAAAACCAGTAGGTAATCATTGAACTGCATTGCCGTCAGATCTTGTTCAAAGCATCATCACACACAAATTCTCAGTTTCCGTGTAGTAATTTCAGAATATGAATTTGGATTTCTTTTTTTCCTTTACAGGTTTAGTGTTCACTCGTAGAATATGGACTCATCAACTGCACTATTCAACCAGCTTAAGGTTTGCATTTGTCGCTTCTGTCGCACGAACATATTATTACCCTTGATGAGTTGATGTAATGCAGAATTAGTCCTTTTTTGCTGCAAATCATTGTAACCAGTATCAAATTCTAATAACTGAATTATGTTCTCTGTGAATTATGTTCTATGTGTAGTCTGTTCTTCGTTCCTGTATGTAAATTGGTACTTTTATGTCTGAAATCTTTGTGGTGAGCTTTGATAACTGTTTGGAATCTTCAAGTTGTATAATAACTGAAGATTCAACATCAATGTCTCGAGGGAAGTGTCCTACACTCAAATTGCTGAAGTAATTATAAACAATATTACAATTAGGAATAAAAAATTTCACTTGAACTCGATAAAATCTCTTTTATAAGAATCCTGAAGGGATTTATGATTGATCTTACCTTTTTTTGTGTGTCCCTAGCTTATATTGGTGTTAGTAAGCAAAATAACTAGGGCTTACAATGGTGTGATCAATGACTTGTTACTATTACCATTACATGTTAGACCATCTTGAGAACTTTCTGAGGGTTGTTACTATATAGTTTTCTTGTTAATAACAACAACTATCAGTTTTGTATTGCTACAATATTGTTTAAATAGAAAACTTATATCTTTCCTGCTGTCAAACTTGTTACAGGAAGCTCAACCATTCTTTGTGTTAGCTGGTCCTAATGTGATTGAATCTGAGGAACATATTTTATATATGGCAAAACAAATTAAGGCCGTCACTTCAAAGTATGTCCTTTTATCTATAAACAAATTATGGATGTATATACTGCTCCTGCTCTATGTATAATTACAGATGTTTATGTTTCCCTTTAAATAAATTGTTGCATATCTAGATGTATAATCATTGTACTACTTCAAGTTATTTGATTCAAATTCCATTCACTATATTATTTGCAGACTAGGGTTGCCATTAGTTTTCAAGTCTAGCTTCGACAAAGCTAACAGAACTTCATCAAAATCTTTTCGAGGGCCTGGCTTAGCTGAGGGATTGAAGGTAGTATACTGCAATACTGCATCCCCTGTTTTTATTAAAGATGTAATTGACTGTAAATATCACATCAATGCCATAAATCTTGAGTGTCTGGAGTGAGTTTTTCACAAAATAATTTGTTGCTCATTATAGATCCTTGAAAAGGTGAAAATAACATACGACTTGCCCATAGTGACTGATGTACACGAATCGAGCCAGGTAATTATTCTGATTTGAAGACAGACGAGATTCACAATTTTAAACAGATGGATAACTTTATATAGAGATTGAATTTTGTCAGTGTGAAGCAGTTGGCAAGGTTGCAGATATAATTCAAATTCCAGCTTTTTTGTGCCGACAGGTAAGATATATCCAATTTGATTGTTTCATGATTTCCTTAGCAATATGCCACTATCATTGTCAAGAAATCTCATCTAGTCTAAAATCTATTTTATATTCCTGAAGATCTATTTCCATATCTTTATCTTAAATTGTAGAGTTTAACACCTTTTATTTATTTCTTTTTTTGTTTTTGTTTTTTTGTTATTTTAAGACTGATCTCCTAGTTGCAGCGGCCAAGACTGGAAAAATAGTAAATATAAAGAAAGGCCAGTTCTGTGCTTCCTCTGTAAGCTAAAGTTCTCATGTTTAGTTGACTTCATTGATCATTTGTGAAACTGTTTCAGCATGTTTGATAATGTGGAAACGCTCCTGCTTGCTATTGTGTGTTTGCAGGTCATGACCAATTCTGCCGAAAAAGTTAGATTGGCTGGAAATCAAAACGTTATGGTTTGTGAGAGAGGGACAATGTTTGGATACAGTAAGTCATTGTTCGTTTATATTTTATATAATGTCTAACTTGTGCATGATAATTGACAGCGTAATAAGTCAACACAAACCTAGGAGTTGTTTTTTATGTGCAATGCAATCATGTCTATCTTAGCTTCTGTCTCTAATGTCAACCATATATACGTGAGGCTAAACGTTACGAGCTAATAATAATGTTAGTTATGTTAGCATGAACCAGTGATGGAAAGGTTTAACAAGGCAACAAGCTTATTTCTTTATGCATCATTAATTTTGAATTTGTCTTACTTCTTCATGCCTGAAGTATAATTTTCTATTCTTTTTTGTCATAAAGATGATTTAATTGTTGATCCACGCAACTTCGAATGGATGAGAGAAGCTAATTGTCCTGTTGTAAGTATATCAACGTATAAGCAACATACCTTTTTCCTGTCATAAATTTTTGTTTTCATATACTGATATACTTCAGCTTCTATTATTTTTATGATGCAGGTAGCAGATGTCACACATGCATTACAGCAACCTGCTGGGAAAAAGGTGCACAAACTATAAACGGGCATAACTGCATTTAACTCGTTTCTTGATAACTCGACTCTGATCATGAAATTTGATTTGCATTCATGCACAAGAATGTTATATTCTCGTCTTACACATAGTGTTTCTTGTTTGTTTTTTTTTTTTAAATTATTTTTTTTTACTTCTTTTAAACAGCTAGAAGGTGGTGGTGTTGCGAGTGGAGGTCTCCGCGAATTAATACCTTGCATTGCAAGGACAGCAGTTGCTGTTGGAGTTGATGGACTCTTCATGGAGGTATGTATAATTAGATAGGGGAGGGTTCAAATGAGAACTGTTTTTCGAATGATAACAAGGAGAACCAATCTTAGCCCTTGATTAAAATTAATCAATGGCTAAGAAATTTTGGCGGCTCATTAATGAGTAATGACACATTAAAGAGGGATTTTTTTTGGAAAATCAAGTCTCGCAAATTAATGACGTCTCATCTGGATGCAATTCACGGTTGGGTAAATATATCAAAGACCAAAATACCCCTATTAATGAGTCATTAATGGTGTTACAAATAGTTCTCGTATTTTTCCTACAAAAAACAGTTCCGATTGAACTTCTCCCTAATTAGATAATTATATTATTCTTTTTATCACTCGGGCATCTGCAATCAAAACATTTATTTATCTCAAATTAGATTCTTAACTTTTAAACGCATATATATTTTTGCAATCAGGTGCATGATGATCCACTTAATGCTCCAGTTGATGGTCCAACACAATGGGTATATTTCATTACATTGATTACACTTTTGTTATTATTATTATTATTATCATTTGTTTATTTTAAACATTATTTGACTTGGTGATTTGCTCTTGAAAATCAGCCTCTACGCCATTTCGAGGAGCTTCTAGAAGAGCTTATGGCAATTGCTGTAAGTTCTTATCCATAATGTTCTCTTTTTGTAGTAACACCAATGATCAAGTTTGTAATTTATTCAAGAAAATTTTCCACAATATGCCATTATTTACTTGAGCTTCATATATGCTTTTTTCCTTTCTCTATTCTATTTTTTTAGAGGGTTACCAAGGGGAAGCAACAGTACAAAATCGATCTCACTCCATTTCGCGAGTAAAACTTCAATCCGCGCACACGTGAAGGTACATAACTTCAAAGAATCTTAATTTGTCCACATAATATGTTGATTAAGAAGTTTCATTACATATTAAACTACGATTTACACATTTTATGGAGACTGTTTTCAGGCAAGACCCCGCCTCAACCTAAACGTGTGAAAGATCACGACATTATAACACGGCCTATCGATGTCCTAAAACCGATGTTAGTTTGAGAAATACTTTGTTGTGTATTAGATTGTTGGTGTGTATTTATTATTTTTTATAATTATAATATCAGCATTATGTAATTGGATGACATCCACTAAGTTATGATTCATTTCCTTGTGGTTGTGCCAAGGGTTGTTTACTTTTAGTCTAGATTCAGGCTCGTGATTTTCACGTGATTGTTACATTTAGACTTTAGTTGTATTTTTATATAGCTTTAACAAAGACTTGTGTACTTTGATAATTGGTAGCTTGTACTTATGTATGTTTTTTGAAGGTAATTATGATAGTTATAGAGATGAATTCTGGTTTTGTAAATAATACCCAAAAGCTTAAACCCTAAACCCTAAAAGCCCAAAAGCATGTTTATACTTTCAATATTATCTAATATATTCTTTTCAAAAACTGTCATTTTTGAATGTGGTATTTGTTTCTTATTTGGACGTTAAATATATCTAGGAGTGTAAGCAAGTTTGATGTCAGATGTTTTTGCATAATATAAGAATTTTAGCTAAGCTTGGCAACGAGTTAGGGTGGTGTGGAGTACATATTTATTCAAGCCTTAGCAGTTTTAAACCCAAAAACAACGGAGCTCGGTCTAAGGGGCAGAGCCCTTGGTGGTAGTCTTTGATAAGCTAAGCGAAGATACAAAATTGGTATGTGTTGGAATTTGTCGAATATGATGTTTTTGAAGCTGATTAACATGTTAAGCCGAGTACTGAGTTGATCACTTGAGTACTAATCACATCAGCTAATTGCTAAACTAATCAGTGTGCTAGATTGAGTGCTCAACTAATTATATATCTCGCTTAGTTGTGTATATACTTGGCTGATCATTGCTTAGACCGTCCACATCCATCGTGCCATTGGTCGTGTGAGGGGAGTTCACGAGTGTGAGGGAGTGCGAGCACCATCGCTGAGCTTCGTGAAGGAGGCCTCACGGTCACACTCGTGACCATCATCGCGTACGTGAGGAGATCGTGTGAGAGAGGTTTTTTTTTTGTTTTTTTGTTTTTGTTTTTTGTGATGTGAAGCATGTGATGGATGCAGTGTTTGTGTGATGAGATGAGGGAATGGTGTGGGAATGATGCGGCGCTGATGTGGAGCTGATGTGGCTGTGTGAAGCATGTGATGGATGCTGATAGCGTTAGCAGAACATTTGCTTAACTTTTTGAGTGCACTGCTAAGCATTATAGTCTCACTAGCCCATAACTGTCGTGCAACAACTGTGAAACTAATTTTGACGGTTATATGGTGTATATATATAGATTAACAATACGCATTAAAAGATACGAATTTGTTTAGGAAGAAATTCTTCAATTACTCCCCATGTTAACTTGCAACCCATATAGGTTATAAATATGACTCAAGGACCGAGCCCTTAAACAAGATTGAAGGATTATACAGGCTATTTGATTCTCTCTACAACCCTTTAAACATAAAATTTTTAACAGATGAATTAACTCACGAACTACTTAAAAAATATTTAATAATAGGTTTAAATCAAATCACTTCAAGCTCAAAACTCAAGTTACTTAACTAAACTATCTAGCTGAGCTTGAGTAGTAAAATAATTGACCCGTAAAACTTACTAACCTATTCAAAGTTGAGAGTTGTGCTCAATAAAGTCCATATAAAAAGCAAAGTCTTGAAATTTTAATATTCAATCACATGTGATTCAGTATACAATCACATGTGATTGTAAAATCATTACATGTTAATTAAGAAAATGCTCCTCCGCACAAATTTTTAAAATTCAATCTGCACCATTGATGAGGCTAATCCAAATGTTAACATGAGTCTCTTAAAACTATACATTACATATGGACTATAATAAACATTTATCTCATTTTACATTGTCTTTGTTTATATGTATATTTATTTAGTTAGCATAAGATCATCAACTTAAGTAGTTAAAATTATAGCGAGTTAAGAAAAACGTGTAATAGCTGCTGAGCCTACGAATATATTTAATTTCAATTAATATTATTATTAAATAGCAATATTGGTCATCAAGTATATCCTTAATAATATGAAATTTTGTACATTAAAATTCACGGCGAATAATCAAATATATTAATTTTTTTATAAAATTAAGAAAAAAAACGCACTTTGATTATAATATATATCCGTGAAGCCTTGTAATAAAACAAATAGCTGGAATAGCTCAGTTGGTTAGAGCGTGTGGCTGTTAACCACAAGGTCGGAGGTTCAAGCCCTCCTTCTAGCGTTTTTTTTATAATTTTCTTTTACATTATCTAAGCGCTTGTACCATTTGTGTATAAATTATTCTCGTTTTAAATTAATATTCATTAAATTATCATTAACTAACATCTTTCTCTTATATTTTTCTATTAGTTTTATTTTAATTTGAAATTATCAAATTATTAATTATTTTTGTTTATGTTCTATAATTTTGATATCTACTTCCTCTATCTATGATACTTGGTTTATTTAGTGTTGTATCTTTTTTTTGAAGGTGATCCTTACATAACAAAAGTAATCATATATAACAATTTTATGTATTATCAACTTATATCATATGTATTAACTGCTATTTTTATAGATCGAATTCTATAAAAACTGTTATATACAGAATGAATTCTATTTCTATTTTTATAGAAATTTAACCAAAAACATAACACTATTATAGACTAAAGTTTAAATTCAATATTGACATTATTCAACATATAACTAGACTATATTATAGAGTAAATATTAAATCTCAATCATTGCATTTTTACGAAAACATATGGTAATATCTATCTATCTATATCTTATATAACTTAGAATATCTAGAATCCTATGGCAACCCAAATTGAGCTTGAAATTGTGAACACAAAGCAATTAGGAGGGGTAGTATATCGATGTGACATGAAATTAGAGATTTTGGCTTTTTAAGAGTTTTATAATGGGCTGGTGTCATGGCTTAGCCCATCCATTGAGGAGTGATTAACAGGTCTAGGAAACATGTATCTCATCGTCGACACATAACTGGAAGAAACGTCTCCTTCACATTTAAGTCACCGTCGGTATGTATATCTTTGAAACATTTCATTAATTAGGGGTTGAGGGGGGTGATGGCAATGCCGAAGCTCCTCTTGTGTCCCATGTTTCGCTGATCAAAAAAAAAATTAGGCCATATTGAAAGAGATGGTTCGTTAATCAGATTCAATTGGGCGATTCGATTGCTTCAATTAAAGGGGTCGGTGCTTCAAGTGTTCATAGTGTCGATTGAAAGAAGAAGTGGAAGTGAAGGACAAAGAGGAATCAGAGAAGGAAGACGAAGAAGAGCAAGAGACTAAAGAAAATGAGAGCGACGGAGAAGAAAAAGAAGAAACCTTTTTCCATTGAAAAGGTAATTGTAGATCTAAACTATCTGTTCATCGTTTCTACTGTCAAATGACCAATTGTAAACATTTCTAATCCGCTTTCGGTATCTTGGAATTCTCTTAAATTAGATTCTGATAAGATGAAATTAAGTATGATCTCAAGATTAGGGTTTGTGTTGATTCTTATATCAGCTCTGAATCTGTATGTACAAGCAGCTCCTGCTTCTGGATCCTTAAAGGAAGCATATGTAGCTCTTTTATATGGTGATGAATTCGTGCTTGGACTTCGTGTTCTTGGGAAATCAATTCAGGATACCAGAACCAAAAATATACATGGCTGTTTTGGTCTCTATTGGTGTTTCATATTACACGAAGAATCTCCTCAAGGTATCATCTTTTCCTTTACATATTTCCCTAACTTTGTCAAGAACTAGAAGTCTTGTGATTTATTTGCTCCATTCATGGAAGTTATTTGTAAACAGACTTATCCATGTGATATTGGAGTCATTGATTTTTGTAGTTTGATGATGCTCATTAGACCCATTTGAATTTATTGTGAAGTTAATTCATTATTCATCTAGATGCCAATTCACTAATAATCATATACTCATCTTGGTGCAAAATTACTAATAAGTATAATACTAATTTTTGCTTTTTAATGAAGGCAGATATGTGGTGGAGTAGTAATAGTTTCTCCATATTATGTAGGTTTATGCATATCAACTGTATGATAAAATGTCAAAATGAAAAATGAATTAAGGCGTGATTCAGTGAGATCTGCCGATTCGTTTTCTCCGTTCGTGCATCAGTCGTTCGAGGGTGAGTAGAATTTGCTGGCATAAGTTATTTCTTCAGTGTGGTAGTCTGTTTGTCCTTCCGATATCATTTTGGAAAGACAATAGTCGGTTCTATGCCGGTTGCGATTCCGAAGTTTTGAGTCCTTTGATTTAATTAATCTTGGTATCTTTTGCCTTCGGTATTCCATTGCCACTCTCCTGAGACTATATATATATGTTGAAAATAGGTTTTCAAATCAACAAGAGAGATTAAATAATAAATGTTCTCAAGTGATATGAACAAACAAAGTGAATCAAGATTGAAACTTGTTTGTTCTTATCACACTAACAAGCAATAAAATCCGATTTTTATTATTATTACCAAGTTATTGCCAACCCTAAATGATCCTTCTCGATCAATCAAAAAGAAAGTTAGAAGAAGAGTGTCCCGTTCTCGGACTATGTAAATACAAGATACAAACGTAAAACCAACCTGAAATCGTCGATCTTTAGCAAAGAAATCGAAGAACCGCACGGAGTAACACCTGTCCTTAAAGGTGACTATGTTGCTGTATTGCTGCAGTCTCCAAACGTAATAAACCCAGGATTAATGCAGCCTCAAGAACACGAAAAATCACAGCACTGATTTCGGGTATATGCTGGAAGAATGATTGCAGAAAAATGAGAGCAAAACACAGAGAGAGAGAGAGGGAGAAAGCAGTTCTAATTTTCGCAGGTGTATATGGGAGGACTGCAGGAGTCGAAATATATAGCTAACCCAGCAACCAGGTTGTTGCGAATTTCGGGGGCAGCTCCTGAAATCGTGGGCTGACTCCCCCAACTTCGTAACTGATCAGAGACTGGGTCCTAACCCGACCCATCTGCTGAATCCGACACCCGTAACCACGACCCACTTTACCGAAAAAGAAAACTCCTTAGCTCTTAGATACGATGCGTACGTGCGATGGGCAAAGTGCGTTTACACACGCCACTCGCGGGCACGCGGCTCACGGCTAGGTGCGCGTGTGGGGTCACCCCTACTATACCCCCACCATTTGGTTTGAATGCTAAGGGAGGGAAATCCCTACTAGACCCCTACCATTTGGGACATAAAACTTGACAATATTCAAGTTTCATTCTTTTTATAAATTCCAACAATCCCCCACCATGTTGGAAAGTTTTCTGTAATTCAAAAATGCGATATCACATAGGTGTCATGAAGATTAAACCTAGTTTGATGCAAGTGAACAAAGAGAAATCGATTCAATGGTATCTTATGGATTTAAACCAAGAACCTGGTGACCTCTCCGGCTCACTTACACATATCACATAATATCTTCCAGTTTTCACTGAGCGCGTATATGGCCATGCGCTATCATATCGTCTAAAATACACATTATTTATATCCGATATCTCATTCTTTGATTGTATTATTATAATATTTTTTTGGTAATTGTGGCTAAATTTGATGTAATATATGTTTTAGGGCTCTTGGGAGAAGAAATAGAGAGTTTGATGAGAAATATTGAAGAAAAGAAACAAAGAGAGAAGAGCTGACCATTTTGACACCTCTTCAGTGTTTCGGTCGTATCTCATTCATACGAACTCGAAACAAGGTGATTCAAAAGGCTACGGAAACTAGGCAAAATGGACCATAATAATAATATGTTTGTATTATTCATTTGGGCCGTGATATACTGCATTTGGTCCGAGAAGCAAAAGCAAAGAAACAAAAGTGGAACCCAAGTTAAATTTGGATAATTGTTTCCACTTGACGGCTGCTATTCTAATTTGCCATGGGATCACAAGCCCAATTCACAACACAAAAAAGAAAAGGCCAGCGAGATCAAGAGAAAAAAAAGGGAGGCGATACATTATACATATAATTTTTCAAACTACGGCTACGGATATAATATATATATCACCACAATTTAGAAAAAGATCACAATTTGAATTAACGGATGATCATCAAAATTCTGTTCAAAGGCCCAGCCCATTTATTAATTGATTTGAGGTCACGTACGGCAGGATATCATCAGGTAACTTTCGAATTCTTTTCGAGGAGCCGCACATCACAATTCTTTACGAACACAATTCTTTTTTTGAGGAAAGTAGTCATACGAAGCAGAGAGGCAGGCACCACATCATCTATGCGATTTCATTATTATGTGATTATCATTTGTAAGCTTTTACACAATGTTTGTATTTAATTTTTGATTCATATTTGGATCTTAGTTTGATTATGGGGTAAACCTTTTAATGTATTTGTCATGATAAACAACTCCTAGGTTTGATTTGATCTTTAGATTTTATATATTATGATTAGTTTTGTTTATGTTTAATCAAGATCCTATAGTTTTTTATCTTAATCTTTATTGGGCAATCTGTTAGATACAGTTTGTGCATGATCTGAGATAATGACTTGCATTTGTATTTTCTTCTTGATTATTGGTTGCTTGATCTAGATAATGACGTTTGCATGCAATAGGATAGATAACTTTTGTTAGATAATGATGGTTAAAATTATTCAATAACACCATAGTTAAAAGTTTGAGTCTAATTCACCATACAACGAGAGTTAAATGTGTTTTGGAAAGATTAAGTCATAATCGGATTAGTAGGACTGATGATTGTTAGTTCGAACGTCCTTAGAATTGAACCTAGTGGGAAATACAGCTTTGTCATCTGATTTCTAATTCTTTAAAAAATGTTTTCAAGTTTACTGCTTTAATCAAATCTTCCAATACCTTGACAGCGGTTAGCTGTTACTTTTCAAAAACCCCATATTTAATTTTAAGCATTTTAGTTTAATTAGTTTATTTCTTTATAATACTTTCAATTCCTGTTTCCTGAGGATACGATCCTGGTCTTGCCCTGTTCATTGCAATATGATCGGGTGCACTTGCCTGTTATTGTGTCAGTCAAATTAGGTTAGATTAGTGTTAAAATTTAAGATTGATATTCGTGTAGCACGCTATAAATCCTATTTATGACCCTCTAGAAGATAAACTACTAATCTTTATTCAAGGTGGCACGGCAAAGTTTTACATCATCTTCGTTGCTTAGATGCCTCCAAAACTTGTTAAGAGAATAATCTCAACCTAATTCTCGGCAACGACGCACTATCATTACCACACATGGATAGGAGCACTAAATTAAGAGTTGGGAGCACTAAATTCAAGTTGGGTTTCCATCACTAACCGATTCTACTGTGGTTTTAGACCCATGTCTCTCGTGGGAGTTTCAACCAAATCTCTCGTCAGAAGTTTTGGTAAGTGAATCTGCCAAGTTCTTACTCGACTTGACAAAGGCAACTTTGATGGTACCGTTATCAATAAGTTGTCTTACAAAATCGTATCGAAGACCAACATGTCTCGACTTCCCATTATACATAGCATTGTATACTCTAGACAGTGTGGCCTCACTGTCACAGAACATGGAAATATAAGGCATAGGAACATCCCACAGACAGATGTCCAAGAGTAGATCTCTAATCCACTTTGCCTCTTTGCCCACCACAGCTAGGGCAATCAACTCAGCTTCCATAGTCGAGTAAGCTATAAAAGTCTGTTTCTTGCTCGCCCAAGAAATGGCTCCTCCAGCTAATGTAAAAATCCAACCACTTGTGGATTTCGAATCACTGGTTTTATCAATCCAGCTAGCATCGGAATACCCTTCTAGTATACCGGGAGATGACGAGTACGTCAACTCAAAAGTAATAGTCCTTTTCAGGTACCCCAATACTCTGCTTACTGCTTTCCAGTGCTCTAGACCAGGATTGACAGTATACTGACTCAGTTTGCTTACAGCGAAAACAATGTCAGGTCGAGTGCAATGCATAACATACATCATGTTACCAATTGCACTTGCATACTCTAGTTGAGCCACTACTCGACCAGAGTTCACACTAAGTTTCACACTTGAACCAAAAGGAGTATTAAATTCCTTTAAATGCTGAAACTTTGCCAGAATTTTCTCTATGTAGTGAGTCTGACTTAGGGATATCTGATTGCCTGTTCGTTTCACCTTAATAACAAGAATGGTATCTACTTCTCAAAGATCTTTCATCTTAAAGTTCGAGGATAGGTATTTCTTCGTCTCAGAAATGCCTTCTATGTGATTGCTAACGATCAACATATATATGTTGAACATTTGTATGACATAAAGAATAGAACCCTTGTACGTTGAGATGTATGGGCTAAATGTTTATGCCATAAAGAAATATAACAAACAAAATAACCAGAATAAAAAATTTCATTAGGAAATGGAAAAGGTACATCGTTACTTCCAACACCGGAAGTTACATCATTACTACCTATGCTAGAAATGTTTACATTATTAACCTCATTTACACTAGCAAGACACATCCGATACATACCCCCCCAAAGACATAGCCTTCCCAACATAGATGCTGCTTTTGCTGATCTCGATACGGCCATTCTCAAGCACCATCTTTAAACCGCCCTGGTCAAACTTCTAAGCAAAAACAAGTCCCTTGGAGATAGTGGGAACATGAAGTGCCTCACTTAGGGTGACCGAGCGACCTTTCTTCAACATCAACGTTACGTCCCCAACACTTCAGCTTGGTGACCATCCGCACATACCACAACCGTTCCCGGAGGCGCAGGACGGTAGGTGTGGAAATCACTCCTTTGTCCGCTAACGTGAATAGTGGCCCCAGTGTCCATAAACCAACCACGAGCCGCTGTCACCCTGGTCAAAAAAGAAATCATATAGAATCCTCCAAAATTCACATTAGCCACAAAATGTCCCCCCGTTTCAACCGAGTTAGCCGCAGGTCTGGACTTCCGATCTTTGCAATCTTTCGCATAGTGCCCAGTCTCTCCACAAACATGACACGGTTCATTGAACTTCTTCGGCTGGTTGCTGGAGATGGCCTTGCTTTGCTGACTGGCTGGTTTCTTGAAGTTAGGCTTTTTAGGCCCAAGATGCTTCCCTTATTCGGGACCCCAGCAACTTGATGCACACTCGGACCAGCCTTATTATGCTTGTCCCTATTGCGCGTTTCCTCCTCAATGCGGAGGTGCTTCAATAGGTCATCAAAGCAGTAATCTTCAAACTTATGCATCATACGCTTGGAAAAATCTTTCCAAGAAGGCGTAAATTTAGCAATGATTGCTCCAACCTGAAAGAGATCTGGGAGGATAATTAAAAGCGCACTCAACTTGTTGATAAGAACCTGGAGCTCATGAACTTGCTCCAAATTTTGTTTGTCGTCAACCATATGGAAGTATAAGTATTTCGACAATAAGTACCTTCTTCATGTGCCTTGTACTTCAACTCCAACGCTTTCCATAAGTCCCTAGGATCCGTAACCTACGCATACAGATCGAACAAGCGGTCGGAGAGTGAGTTCTTAATGTGCCCCAGGCACGGATCCTCATCCTCCTTCCTCTTCATCCTTTGCTTTTATCAGAAATTTTCTTTCTAATTTGCCTCACTCCCCTCCTTGGGAGTAGGGTTAGAAGGGATAGGAGGTAAGTTAGGGTCCAAAATGTAGTACAACTTCAAGACTATCAGTATGAACTTGACCTTCTCCATCCAAATGTTTTAGTTCTGCCCATCAAAGTGATCAAGTTTCATGAACTCTTGGTTCATGAGGCAGAAGTTGGTTGAAGGCAATTCAGAGTCCATTTCTTGTGGTTGTTAATCTAAAATTCAAATAGTTTTCACAAATGAAACTATCAAAAAATCACCTTTAAGATTGTTGAAAATAGGTTTTCAGATTAATAATAGAGATTAAATAATAAATGTTCTAAAGTGATATGAACAAACAAAGTGAATCAAGATTGAAACTTGTTTGTTCTTATCACACTAACAAGCAATAAAATCGATTTTTATTATTATTACCAAGTTATTGCCAACCTTGAATGATCTTTCTCGATCAATCAGAAAGAAAGGTAGAAGTAGAGTGTCCCGTCTTAGACTATGTAAATACAATACACAAACATAAAACCAACCTGAAATCGTCGATCTTTAGCAAAGAAATCGAAGAATTACACGGAGTAACTTCTGTCCTTAAAGGTGATTACATTGATGTATTGCTGCTGCCTCCAAACGTAATAAACCAAGGATTTAATGCAGCCTCAAGAACACTAAAAATCATATCACTGATTTCGTGTATATGCTGGAAGAATGATGGCAGAAAAACGAGCAAAATGCTGAGAGAGGGAGAGAGCAGTTCTGATTTTCGCATGTGTATATGGGAGGGCTGCAGGAGTAGAATTATATAGTTGACCCAACAGCCAGGTTGTTGCGAATTTTGGGGGCAGCTCCTGAAATCGTGGGCTGGCTCCCCCAACTTCGTAACTGATCAAAGACTGGGCCCGTAACCGCGACCCACTTTACCGAAAAAGAAAAGCTCCTTATCTCCTAGCGACGATGCGTACAAAGTGCGCCTACACGCACCACTCGCGGGGTCACGGCTCACGGCTAGTCACACATGTGGGGATACCCCTACTAGACCCCCACCATTTGGTTTGAATGCTAACGAAGGATAATCCCTTATAAACCCACCAAATGTTTATTCCCCCTCCTATGTGGGACATAAAACTTGACAACATTCAAGTTTTATTATTTTTATAAATTCCAACACTATAAAGATTCTTAGTTTGTTTTGCAATTTATATAGTTCGGTTAGTGGTAGTGAATTGCGTGTGTTGGTATGGCATTGCAGTAACACCTACTAAACCAAGTGGACGCTTATGCAGTGGTTGGAAGATGAAGATTCAAGTTTTTTGTGTGTGACACTCGGTTTCCGGAGGTAGTAGATTTTATTTGTTAAAAGAAAGGCCTATCAACTATCTTGGAATATTCAGAAGGTACGTTGTTGAAGATGGGTTCATTCGTAGCTTGCAAATTAATACCAAGAGTCTAGATAGTTAACCAGTATTATCACAAAGTTTGGTTTCACATATAATTTAGCATAATTGTTTGTCCTCTAATATAATGTCTGAAAAGGTCAAATGTTTTGATGTTTAGAAGTTTCTGCATTCGAGATGGTGACGAATTTATAGTTAGAAACATTAACAGACCTTACCTGCATATGTTGTATTTATAAAAAGAATGAAACTTGAATGTTGTCAAGTTTTTTGTCCCACATAAGAGGGAGAATAAACATTTGGTGGTTTATAAGGAATTTCCCTCCCTTAGCATTCAAACCAAATCGTGGGGATCTAGTAGGGGTATCCCCTCTCTCTGCTTTTTGCTCTCGTTTTTCTGCCATCATTTTTCCAGCATGTACACGAAATGAGTGCTGTGATTTTTCGTGTTTTTGAGGCTGCATTAAATCCTGGGTTTATTACATTTGGAGGCAGCAACAATACATCAACGTAATCGTCTTTAAGGACAGAAGTTATGCTAAAGATCGACGATTTCAGGTTGGTTTTAGGTTTGTGTATTGTATTTACATAGTTCGAGAACGGGACACTCTTCTTCTACCCTTCTTTCTGATTGATCGAGAAGGATCATTCAGGGTTGACAATAACTTGGTAATAATAATAAAATCGGGTTTAATTGCTTGTAAGTGTGATAAGATCAAACAAGTTTCAATCTTGATTCACTTTGTTGTTCATATCACTTGAGAACATTTATTATTTTCTCTCTTGTTAATCTGAAAACCTATTTTCAACAATCTTAAAGGTGATTATTTTTGATAGTTTTATTTGAGAAAACTATTTTTAATTCCAGATTAACAAAAAAAAAAAATGGACTCCGAATTGCCTTCGGCCAACTTCCACCTCATGAACCAAGAGATCGTGAAACTTGATCGCTTTGATAGGCAAAACTACACCCGTTGGGTGGAGAAGGTCAACTTCATGCTGATAGTCTTGAAGTTGTACTACATTCTGGACCCTAACTTACCTCCTATCCCTGGTAACCCTACTCCCAAGAAGGGGGTGAGGCAAATCATAAAGAAATTTTTGATTTGGAAAATCAAAGGATGAAAAGGAAGGAGGATGAGGATCTGTGCCTTGGGCACATTAAGAACTCACTCTCCGACCGCTTATTCGATTTGTACGCGCAGGTTACGGATCCTAGGGACTTATGGAAAGCGTTGGAGTTGAAGTACAAGGCACATGAAGAAGGTACTAATAAGTACCTTGTGTCGAAATACTTATACTTCCATATGGTTGACGACAAACAAAATTTGGAGCAAGTTCATGAGCTCTAGGTTCTAGTCAACAAGTTGAGTGCGCTTTTAATTGTCCTCCCAGAGGTCTTTCAGGTCACAAGTCTGAAGATTACTACTTAGGTGATCTATTGAAGCACCCCCGCATTGAGGAGGAAACGCGCAATAGGGACAAGCGTAATAAGGATTGTCCGAGTATGCATGATGTTGCTGGAGTTCTGGATATAAGAACAAGCAACCGTGGGGCCAGAATAAGGGGAAGCATCTTGGGCCTAATAAGCCTGATTTCAAGAAACCGGCTAGTCAGCAGAACAAGGCCAACTCCTCCAACCAGCCGGAGAAGTTTACTGGACCGTGTCATGTCTGCGGAGAGACAGGGCACTATGCGAGAGATTATAAAAATCGGAAGTCCAGACCTGCAACAAATTTTGTTGAAGAGAGGGAACATTTTGTGGCTAATGTGAACTTTGGAGGACTCTATATGATTTCTTCTATGACCAGGGCGAGAGCGGCTCGTGGTTGGTTTGTGGACACTAGGGCCACTATTCATGTTAGCGGATAAAGGAGTGATTTCCAATTTTACCGTTCTGCGCCTCCGAGGACGATTGTGGTATGTGCGGATGGTCACCAAGTAGAGATGTTGGGGTTCAGCGATGTAACATTGAGGTTCAAGAAAGGTCGCTCGGTCACCCTAAGTGAGACACTTCATGTTCCCACAATCTCCAAGGGGCTTGTTTCTGCTCACAAGTTTGACCAGGGCGGTTTCAAAATGGTGCTTGAGAACGGCCGTATCGAGATCAGCAAAAGCGGCATATATGTTGGGAAGGTTGTGTCTTTGGGGGGTATGTATCGGTTGTGTATTGCTAGTGAAAATGAGATTAATAATGTAACCGTTTCTAGCGTAGGTAGTAATGATGTAACTTGCGGTGTTGGAAGTAAAGATGTACCTTTTCCATTTGCTATGAAATCTCTTATTCTGATTATTTTGTTTGTTCTATTTCTTTATGGCATAAACGTTTAGCACATACAAATGTTAAAATTATTGAGAAAATGCAAACTAAAGGTATTTTAAAATTTGACAAAGAGGATTTTGGGAAATGTGAAACTTGTGTTAAATCAAAAGTTACAAAGAAGCCATTTCCTTCTGTCAAAAGAGATACATCATTACTTGAGTTGATTCATACTGATGATATATGTGAACTTAATGGTATACTTACTCGAGGAGGTAGAAGGTATTTCATCACACTTTGCGATGACTCTAGCCGTTATTTATATGTTTATTTGTTGAGATCAAAGGATGAGGTTTCTGATGCATTTTAAATTTATAAGGCAGAGGTCGAGAATCAACTAGATAAAGGAATTAAAATTCTTCGTTCTAATAGAGGTCACTGGAGAATTTGATGCATTCTGCGAAGAGAATGACATTAAACATGAACGAACCTCTCCGTTCACTCCCCAACAAAATGGTATGGCTGACAGAAAGAATAGAACCCTTGTTGAGATGGTCAATTATATGTTGAACCAATCGTGTTTGCCAACCAATCTTTGGGGTGAGGCACTACTGACTGCATGCCATGTACACAATAGGACCACTAGTCGAGTGATTCTTATGAGTCCATATGAGTTGTGGAAAGAGAGAAAACCAAACATCGACTATATAAGAGTCTGGGGTGTTTGGCTTACTACCGCACGCCTGATCCTAAGAGATCCAAATTGGGAGAACGGGCTATTAAAACATATTTGTTGGTTATGCGATTAATAGCAAAGCTTACAGACTTTTGGATAAAGAATCAGGTGTTATCGTAGAATCCAGAGATGTGGAATTCTTCGAAGATAAGTTTTCAGGAGTTACTGAAAACTCAAACCCCACCTTAACTCCTAGTACTTCTTGAGATATTCCCGAGCCTTCTCGAATTCAGAAGAGCCAAGGAGAAGTACTAGAGATAGAAAAGAAAGAAATGTTGGAGTCGATTTCTTGTTTTATTTGGTTGAAGGGACACAAAAGAAAGTAACGAGACAGGTCATTTTCACCATTAACTTGGATGATGACCCTAAGACCTTCACTGAGGCTATGTCATCTAGAGATGCTCCATTGTGGAAGAAAGCTGTGAATGATGAGATGTATTCAATCTTGGGTAATGGAACTTGAGAGTTAGCTGATCTTCCCAAGAGAAAGAAACCCATTGGATTCATGTGGATATTTAAGAAAAAATATCACTCAAATGGATCCATATCTGCCTATAAAGCAAGATTAGTTACTAAGGGGAAGGGACACAAAAGAAAGTGACGAGATAAGTCATTTTCACCATTAACTTGGATGATGACCCTAAGACCTTCACTGAGGCCATGTCATCTAGAGATGCTACTTTGTGAAAGGAAGCTGTGAATGATGAGATAGATTCAATCTTGGGTAATGGAACTTGGGAGTTAGCTGATCTTCCCAAGGAAAAGAAACCAATTGGATCCAAGTGGATATCCAAGAAGAAATACCACCCAAATGGATCTGTATCTGCCTATAAAGCAAGATTAGTTGCTAAGGGGTATAGGCAGAGAGAAGACATCAATTATTTCAGTACCTATGCTCCAGTTGCTAGGATTAGTTCTATTAGAATTCTCATATCAATATCTGCTTTGAAAGGCATGTATATTCATCAAATGGATGTGAAGAAAACTTTTCTTAACGGATACTTAAATGAGGAAATTTATTTGGAGCAACCCGAAGGGTTTGTGATACCCGGACAGGAAAAAAAAGTGTGTAGACTTATTAAATCTTTGTACGGGCTTAAGCAAGCACCTAAACAGTGGCATGAGAGATTTGGTACCACTGTGACTGCTTTCGGTTTTTGGCACAACGGTGCTGATAGGTGCATTTATACCAAATGCACTTCTGATTACACATTATTCATTTGCTACGATATGTTGATCGTTAGCACTCACCTAGAAGGAATTTCGGAGATGAAGAATTACCTATCCTCGAACTTTAAGATGAAAGATCTTAGAGAAATAGATACCATTCTTGGTATTAAGGTGAAACGAGTAGGCAATCAGATTTCTCTAAGTCAGTCTAACTACATAGAGAAAATTTTGGCAAAACTTCAGCATTTGAATATAAAGGAATTTAATACTCCTTTTGATTCAAGTGTGAAACTTAGTGTGAACTCTGGTCTAGCAGTGGCTCAACTAGAGTATGCGAGTGCAATTGGTAGCATGATGTTTGCTATGCATTGCACTCGACCTGACATTGCTTTCGCTCTAAGTAAATTGAGTCAGTATACTGTTAATCGTGGTGTAGAGCACTGGAAAGCAGTAAGCAGAGTATTGGGGTACCTGAAAAGGACTAGTACTTTTGAGGTGACGTACTCGTCATCTCCCGGTATACTATAAGGGTATTCCGATGCTAGCTGGATTGATAAAACCAGTGATTCGAAATCCTCAAGTGGTTGGATTTTTACATTAAGTGCAGGAGCCATTTCTTGGGAGAGCATGAAACCGACTTGTATAGCTCACTCGACTATGGAAGCTGAGTTGATTGCCCTAGCTGCGGCGGGCAAAGAGGCAGGGTGCATTAGAGATATACTCTTGGACATTCGTCTGCGGGATGTTCCTATGCCTTCTATTCCCATGTTCTGTGACAGTGAGGCCACACTTTCTATAGTATACAATGTTGTGTATAATGGGAAATCGAGTCATGTTGGTGTTCGACATGATTTTCTGAGACATCTTATTGAGAATGGTACCATCAAAGTTTTCTTTATCAAGTCGAGTAAGAACTTGGCTGATCCACTTTCCAAATCTCTAACGAGAGATTTGGTTGGAACTATCACGAGAGACATGGGTCTAAAACCAAAGTAGAATCGGTTAGTGATGGAAACCCAACTTGAATTTAGTGTTCCTATCTCTCAAGTTTAAAGGGTAACTACGAGTCACTTAATCGATAGAAGGCACTATCAAACTTGATAGATCCATGTGTGGTAATGATAGTGCGTCGTTGCCGAGTATTAGGTTGAGATTATTCTCTTAACAAAGTTTTGGAGGCATCTAAGCAATGAAGATGATGTAAAACTTTGCCTATATGACCTAGAGTTGGTGTCACCTTGAATGAAGATTAGTGGTTTATCTCCTAGAGGGTCATGATTATGATTTATAGCGCATGGCCATATACGCGCGTAGTGGAAACTGGAAGATATGTGTAGGTGAGCCGGAGAGGTCACAAGGTTCTTGGTTTAAATCCATAGGATACCATTGAATCGATTTCTCTTTGTTCATTTGCATCAAACTAGGTTTAATCTTCATGAAACCTATGTGATATCGCATTTCTAAATGACAGAAAACTTTCCAGCATGGTGAGGAATTGTTGGAATTTATAAAAAAAAATGAAACTTGAATGTTGTCAAGTTTTATGTCCCACATAGGAGGGGGAATAAACATTTGGTAGGTTTATAAGGGATTTCCCTCCCTTAACATTCAAACCAAATGGTGGGGATCTAGTAGGGGTATCTCGACATGCGTGCCTAGCCGTGAGCCGCGTGCCACGTGCCCGCGTGTAGGCGCACTTTGCATGTACGCATCGTCACCAGGAGAAGGAGATTTTAATTTCCGGTAAAGTGGGTCGTGGTTACGGGTTTCGGATTCATCAAACGGGTCAGGTTAGGACCCAACATCTGATCAGTTACGAAGTTGGGGGAGTCAGCCTACGATTTCAGGAGCTGCCCCTGAAATTCGCAACAACCTGGCTGCTAGGTCAGCTATATATTTCGACTCCTACGGCCCTTCCATTTACACCTGCGAAAATCAGAAATGCTCTCTCCCTCTCTCTGCGTTTTGCTCTCGTTTTTCTACCATCATTTTTCCAGCATATATACGAAATCAGTGCTGTGATTTTTCCTGTTTTTGAGGCTGCATTAAATCCTGGGTTTATTACGTTTGGAGGTTGCAGCAATACAGGAACGTAATCACCTTTAAGGACAGGAGTTACTCCGTGCGGTTCTTCGATTTCTTTGCTAAAGATCGACGATTTCAGGTTGGTTTTACATTTTTGTATTGTATTTACATAGTCCGAGAACAGGACACTCTTTTTCTACCTTTCTTTCTGATTGATCGAGAATGATCATTCTGGGTTGGCAACAACTTGGTAATAATAATAAAAATCAGAATTTATTGCTTGTTATGAGTCACTTTGTTTGTTAATATCACTTGAGAACGTATACCTCCGAATTTCTTGATTGAAGTTAATTTGTGGATGGTGATTCGTGATCCTTGTCACTAGGGATGTAAATGAGCCGAGCTACTCATGAGCTACTCGAGCTCGGATCGTTAAAAGATCGAAACGAGCCGAGCCTAAACGAGCTCGAGCCTGAGCTCGAGTCTAGATAAAGCTCATTTATTAAACGAGCTCGAGCCTGAGCTCGAGTCTAGATAAAGCTCATTTATTAAACGAGCTCGAGCCCGAGCCTTGTATACTGGGCTCGTTTAAGCTCGCGAGCTTAAACGAACTTTGATATAATATTTATTGTTTATTATTTATGTAATACTCATATAATTGTATTATATCATTAAATATGAAAAAAGTTTAAAATTCAAAATTCAAATTGTTTATATATCATTAAATATGAATTTTTTTAATAAAATAACAATTTAAAGTTTAATTTTTTTATTTATTATTTAAATAATATAAACTATTTTTAAAAAAAATAAAAAAAATAAACGAGCTTTAACGAGCTTTTAACGAGCTTCATAAAACACTACGCGAGCCGAGCTCGAGTTTCACATCACGAGCTCGAGCTCGAGCTTCTGCATTTTTAAAAGAACTCGGCTCAATTAGTTTAAAGCTCGGCTCGGCTCGGCAAAATTTCCCAAGAATCCAACCAACTTATAATTTTGCGTATAACAGACTTTAATTAGTCAAGGAAATCTCACATGTGAAAATTGTAATTAGTGCGATTTTGATGGAATAATGGTGAACATTACATCATCTTCCTTTTAAGCTTATTATTTATAATTTGCTCTTTTTTCATGCATAATGAAGAATGCAGGGTGTGAAGGTGAGTTTGTTTTTTTTTTTTTACCACAAATCCTGATTCGTCTGGTTCACCTCCACGTAGGGATCCACCATTTGTTCCTTTTTGGCATCTGCACCCATTATGCCAGATTTAGCATCATCAAATCCCTCTAAAGGTAGATGAAGAGGATGAACCACCTATGATATCAAAATCACATTACTTAAACTCTGGGCAAGTTGAAAATATAACCGTTAACGACATTGACGATTTTGAGGACGAAGATGATCTAAAAGAACTTAAAATTCGCATGTATTCAAGGCAAACAATGAATGATACTGTTGATCTTGTCGTGGGTTTGCCTTCATTTGCAACAGGTAATACAAATGTGGAGAAGCTTTGACAGTTAAAAAGTAACCTTTTTCTGTTTAGTTCATGCAAATTATGTTTTCACGATACCGAGTCTTACATATGGTATTTTGTTATTAGATTATTTAGAATTTGTTAAGTTGAGGATTAAACCCAATTCACAAAGGGATCAGAATAACTTTAATTACATATTTAGGGGAGTTTGTTTTCCCCATGAACAACGAACACAATGGTTTTAAAGTTGAGGTTTTGTATTAGTCATTTTGGAGTGAGTTTTTGGTTGTTAGCTTTTAATTGGCCTTTTGTTTAATTTGCATATTTTGCATTTTAAAAATAAAAATAAAAATAGAATATGATCTTTCTTCCTACTTGGCTACTTTGTCCTATTAGAGGTTCATTCTGTTTTTGAAGTCAAGATTTAATTTTTTCAAGTTTTTCTTTCCCCTATTTAAATGTAAGTTTAAAGCCTTAGATTTACTCTTGCGCTTAATTTTTGACCTCATGTTTTTATTAGATTATTTTCACATTATAAATTTTCTTATTCTGAACAAATAGTACAAAAAATATTAAACCTTTTTATCTTATTAGATAGATGTTAAACACAAAAGCCACACCATCTGTAATATTTTGAACTTTTATGATATGTTCACTTAACTAAATTTATATATGTAGCCCTTTTTTTGCAGCTTGAATATCGATTTTGTTGCTGAAATGACAAAGTAATTGACTAATACACATTTCAAGGGAATTGGATCAATAAAATCTACTCATGAAACTGCATTGGTATGGCATGGTAATTAACATGCTATTGTACCTTTTCTTATTATTTCATTTAAAAAATTATATAGTATATTTCCAACTTTATGCGTTTTGATGAGTACCAGTATGGATGCCATTTTCAACTACTGTTTTAACTACTTTACCCGACGACCCTGATACACACAATGATTTAAATCCAACAAATAAGATTGAGTGTTCAAGAGCTGCTTAATCTGAGAGACATCATTGAGAAGGTAGGTTATTATTTAAAGTTATAACATGTTACAACATTTCTTATGATATTGTTGTGTGATGATTTCTGTTTTGAGGAAGATTACAGAGACGACTACAAACAAAACTCTAAAGTATAAGTAGCTTTAGTTAATTTCAATTATCCAATACTCCAATGTATCCATTATAAGCAACGAGGCAATGCTTATAAAAGTTGATGATGGTCACCTCAAAATAATATGTAAAAGTTGCTATTGTAAAATATACACTTTGGCACCGTATTTTCGAGTTCTACATACGAAATAAAAGAATAAAAAAGAAAATCAAGAAGAAAAAAAAAGAGAAATGATAGTAGTTTAAATTATTCGTTAAAAAAACTAAATTCTCTTTCTTTTCTTCTTATAAAAACTCAGGAACATAAACTTTTTAATATCTTCTCTTTTTTTCATTTTTTTTTCTTTTCATTCAATTCTAAAACATAGTGTAAGAATTAAAAAATGTGAAAGAAAATAAGTGAAAAGAGAAATGAAAAATATTTAACATTAAATTATAAATCTTCAGGATCAAATTTGAACTTGTGTGATCCAAATGAAAACCCTTTTTTGTGTTATCCAAATGAAAACCCTTTTTTGTGTTTATAGTGAGGTTTTTATTGATTATAATTGATTAGATACCCGTGATAAACGAGTTGGTTTAAAAAATAATAAATATTAAATATTAAGAAAATGATATTATATACTTATAAAATATGAATATAAATGAGAACGATTAATGACTAACGTCGTCACTCAGAACAACGGCGACGCAAGAGGGAGATCAGACGTAACGGAAGAAACGTCGGGTTGCCATGAAACTAAGAATCGTGATTGTATTTTTTTGTATAATTCATTGATCATTGTTGTTAGAGTTAAGGGCAATAAGGTCACATTTTTATTGGTTATAATTAAAAAGAATTTAAAATGTTCAAAAAATATTTAAAAGTGACTACTAAAATTTTGGTTAGATGTGATATTTTGAAATGTTATAAAGAGTAAATAAAATATTTGTAAATTAGTGTGGACATATACGATATTTTAATGTTTAATAAGAATGCATATTAAATTATCTCTAAAAATTTGAATTCAAGTCAAAGATAAAATTGAATCTAATTTTTTCTTAAAAGTCAAAATTGAATTTCAATTTATATTGAAATTAATGGTGAAGATTATATAATTAAAATTGGTTTGTTAAAAGAAATGCTAGAATCGTATAATAAATTTGATTCAGAATAGTTTTTTATTCATATTATTATTTATATTAGGAGATACACATTGGCATAAAGGTGTATATGAATAATTTTTCATGTGAAACATGTATGTTTAAGACTAACGAGATTGAAAGAAATTAAGATTCATCATCAAATGGTAAGTTTGATGATATATTTAACTTTATAATATATTTTATCTCAAAAAGAAGTTTTTTCTTGTTCAGCTCTTTCTGGACATAACTCTTTGACTCGGATATACATGATCTAGAAAGTGTTACACGTGATTGTTTCCAAAGCAAACCCTGTAAATTTAACTATATGATATATTTACCAGAAAATCTATCAAGATGATGGGGAGCGAAAAGTACTAACTAATAAGCTAGCAAGATGATGGTTAATTTAGCTATATGATATATTTACCAGAAAATCTATCAAGATGATGGGGAGCGAAAAGTACTAACTAATAAGCTAGCAAGATGATGGTTAATTTAGCTATATGATATATTTACCAGAAAATCTATCCACACACCTATGTAGTACAATTATTATTCACACTCAACTTGTACGTTTTTCTGTTGTTGAAGATTAACCAAATGTGCATACACGCTCCCTGGTATGCTAACAAGCGTGTCGTGAGTCCCACACTCGACCACCTTTCCGTGTTGCAACACCGTGATAGTGTCAGCATTCCGTATTGTTGACATCCGGTGGGCCACCAAAACGGTTGTCCTTCCCTCCATCAACTTATCAAGTGCTTCTTGAACTAGCCTTTCAGAGGCTGGATCAAGAGCACTTGTTGCTTCATCCAAAAGAAGAATTGAAGGGTCTTTTAAGACGGCTCTAGCTATCGCGACCCTTTGTTTTTGGCCACCCGATAGTTGCACCCCTTTGTTACCCACTTCTGTCTTGTAACCTTCGGGCATTTGGGAAATAAACTCGTGAGCATTTGCAAGTTTTGTGGCGTTTATGATCTCTATTTCCGATGCCTCTTCATTTCCATACTTTATATTGTCGTAGATAGTGGTCGAGAACAAAGACGGCTCTTGTTGTACTAACCCGATCCTGCGTCTTAACGATTTTAGATTCAACTTTTTCATGTCTAAATCATCGATGAAAACCGAACCCATGTCAGGGTCGTAAAATCTTGATATAAGACCGATGACCGTACTTTTACCCGACCCGCTTGGTCCCACTATCGCCATACTGTTTCCCGCCATTATTTTCAAATTCAAATCATTTAAAACGTAAACATCCGGTCTTGTGGGGTACGCAAAACTTACGTGTCTAAATTCTACGTCTCCTTTAATATGATTTACCGACAACGAATCCGGATGGTCAGGATTAATGGTCGATTTCCGGTTCAGGATCTCGAAAACTGAACCGAGTGCTTGTGTTCCCTTCACAATGTCGGGTGCAAGGGCAAGTGTTTCGGCTATTGCTAACGCGGTTATGATTAGAACCATGAAGGCTTTAATAATTTCACCAAAATTGGAATTTTTATGTTTGATTAACACCGACGCGTACCAAAGACCGAGTGCGTATGAGTAGAAAGCAAGGAGTTGTGAAAAACCGTACCCAAAACCAGATATATGGCCACGCATACGAGCTTGTTTTCCGGGTCGGTTGAGTTCAGTAGAGAATTGACCCGAAACTCTATCTTCAGCACCAAATGCCGCAACAGTACGAATGTTAGCTATTGCTTCACGTGCCATAGATGTAGCTCGAGAATACGCACTTGTGTAATCTCCACCGAACCCCTTTAGAAATAGTTGCTGCAAGATATAATAAGAAAAAAATCAAAGCAAGTTCATAAATGCTAGAAGTGACAATTTCGATACATTTACTAATAATTTTGTCAATCCGGGCTTTTGTTTATTTCTAGGGCAACATAAAAAGAAATAATCAAATGGGATTCTAGCCAAGAAAATTAGAATAATATTTAAATGGTGTAAATAAAAAATTAAAATTAGTTAGTTGAAGATGCTATAAATTAGGACGACATGATAACAACACATGTAGGGTGTGTATGGCAACAAGCTTATAGGGGATTCTAGTTTTCATAATCCTTAGCCCTCTAGCCTCGTTTGGTTGTTAAATTTTTTAGGGGTTTATTAAATACATAATCCTCTATAAGCCCCCAAATTTAAGTAGCTTATGACTTGGGCTTAGGATTATAATTTATCAGCTCCATACCCAGCCCCGGCCTCAGCTCCAGCCCCAGCTAGTTTTGCCAAACACACCCGTAATAGAATCTATAATCAAATTCAAACTTAAAGGTTATACATTTGACCCTCAAAAGTCAAAACATATAATAAAGGCAGTGTACAAGACACCAGAAGATACTAACCTCAGTTATGGAAGCTCCAATTAAAAGAGGAAATGTAGAAACAATAACTAATGCAAGTCTCCAGCTCAATATAAAAGAGATCACAAATGCAGTCACGGTGAGCGATATATTCTGTACAATTGTCGATAAACGATCGGCGAGTGCGCTTCTTACTAAAGTGGCATCTGCAGCCAATTTAGACATAAGCGAGCCCGTAGAATTTTCATCCATATCAAACCAACCAACTTCATTTCTGAGCATAGCTGTACAAAAGAAAACAATGAACATGCCCGCCCGTTAGCCCCCAATAATAATATGAAAACAACCGAATTGATCGAATTTGAACACAAACGAACCTGAAAACATGGATAGGCGGACCCTGGTAGTAAGTCGTTCTCCCATTAACGTATAGAAATAATGTTGCAACATATATATAGGAATAGTAACAATCCCAGCTGCAACAAATACAAACGATGCACGTTCTACATCCTCTTTGATTTTAGAATTATCACGAGAATAAAAAGAAGTCAAAATGTATGTAATTCCAAGAGCAAATAGAGGAGCTTGCATCCCTGCTAGAATGGCACCCAAAGATCCCATTACAGCATAAGGCCACTCGGGTTGATTTAGTTTAACAAGATCCCAAATTGATGGTTTGCTCTTCAAAGATTTTGATGATAATGATTGATTTTCATCTTCCTGGAGCACCATTTTCGTGGTCAATGAGTCAAACCCTTGAATATAGCCATTTTGACTAAAACAGGTTTGAGTTTTTATACTTGAATTGCTTCCTGGTTCTGATGCTTGGAGACTAACTAGAGCCGAATACTCCCCGCCTTTAGTGATTAAATCTAAATGGGTACCCTTTTCAACCACTTGACCGTTTTTCAAAACAATTATGGTGTCAACATCTCTGATTGTAGATAATCTGTGAGCCACAATAATTGTGGTTCGGTTTGAGATAGCTGTGGTTAATGACTGCTGAACGATGAGTTCTGATTCGGAATCAAGTGCACTTGTAGCTTCATCTAACAGTAAAATCTTTGGGTTTCTAAGTGTGGCTCGTGCGATCGCAATTCTTTGCTTTTGACCACCTGAAAGTTGGGTTCCTCCTTCTCCTACTTGAGTTTGATAACCATCAGGTAAACATTGAATGAATGAATGAGCGTTTGCAGCTTTTGAAACCTCAATTATCTGGTTTATATCAGCATCAGGTTTGCCATAGAGAATGTTTTCGGCTATCGTTGTTGCAAATAATGCTGGTTCTTGACTAACTAACCCCATGAGCCCTCTTAACCAACTTAATTGAAGAGTCTTTATATCATAGCCATCCAACAATACTTGTCCTGCAGATGCAAACAAACAGTCAGGGCTCCATATACTTTTTGAGGTTATCTTGTATATCTAACGGGTCAAACGAGTATTAATAAAGAAGACTAGCTTATAAGGTAACAAGTCAAATGACTCGAATGGGTTCATGTGTACAACCTTAAAACTGATTTAATTCAAAAGTTTGAAATTGATTATTCTTGTGATTATAGTTTAGACTCTAATTATTTAAGAAGAGTTTGGGCAAAAGGTGTTCCGATTGGCCCAACAAGAACCGTACCAGATATTTGCCCATTTTGACCCGAACCCATTTGGCCCGTTGCCCAACCGACCAATTTTGCCAGAGACAAAATAGAATCCAACCCTCATAAGATTTTGTTTGATACCTGAGGTTGGGTCGTAAAACCGTTGAATCATTGAAACAATGGTGCTTTTTCCAGAACCACTAGGACCAACGATTGCAATTTTCTTCCCGGCACCAACAGAAAAACTCAGATTTTCAAATACCATATTTGGTCGAGATGGATACGCAAAATAAACCTCACGAAATTCGATATTTCCATCCACTTTTGAGAATGCCATCCCTGTTTTTGACTTCCTTGAAGAGCCAACATCCTCCTTAATCATGCTTACAATGTTTGCTGCTGCAGACTTGCCTTTAGCAATGGCTGCAAGATTCGGTGCCGCCTGACCAAGAGCACTACAAAACACATGTTCTGTTTTTTGTTAAAATTTAAGAGAATCAGATATAAAATCTGTTGGTTAACATGTTTAAAACAAAATTAAACAATTTGAATAAAATAATGGAAAATGTCACCTTTTGAAACTTGATTACTATTTAGTAATTTTCTCCCAACAATGATTTAGAATGTTCTTTTTTCAATTTTGTTTTAACTGTTTATGCTTTTAGATATTAAACAAGAACAAATCAGCCCATTCATAAGTAAACGAATCGAAATTCCCACATCTAATAAATAGCATTTTCAGAATTACATAAAAATCAAACTTACAATCCACTAAAGATAACATTGATGATTGTTGTAAATGCTTTGCCACCATTCGTGTGATGATGTTGGACGAGTATTCCCGCATACCAAAGAAGCAACGCCCAAGCACAAAACAAGAGTGCATATGTGAATCCTATACCGACTCCTTTTGCAAAACCGCTTTTTTTCCCTAATTTCAGTGCGTTTTGAAGTGATCTAGAGTATAAATCAGTCGCTTTGCTCTCACCCACAAATGAATATACAGTACGAACTTGTGATATATTCTGAAAAACACATATACACAACAAAAAAATCTCCATTAGTAACCAATGACTATTTCCTACAACCTCACTTTATTGAAGTGCATTATACTATTTCAGTATCTCATACTCACTTTGAGAAAAACACACATTCAAACATTTACTAAGTTTTGCAAGCAGTTTTTACCTCTTCAGCGATCTTCCCGGATTCAGCATAAGCAGCCTCACTTTTTTCTGATAATGTAGACATAATCATTGTATAAGCACCTCCAGCAAAAGCTATGAGTGGGACAATAGCTAATGTTACAAGTGTGAGCTGCCAAACAGATGTAAATCCCACCACAAATCCAACAAAAAACTGGGAAAGATACCGTAAACCATGCCCTATCTGCATTTTTATCCAATAAAAATGTTACCAAATAAGTCTTTCTAATTCTTATTACACGAAATAGTAACATATTTACCATATATTCTACTAATTATAGTGTCAGCAATCTATATGAATCATAGTATGAGGCAAGCAGCAGCTATAAATGGTAAGAAAGCAAAATTAGGTTGCTATTTTGTGTAAATAAAACAAAGTATGTTTCTATATAAACATAACAGATGAAAGCAGGTTGGTATTTTGTGCAATTTGCCAGCTAATTTATGCAATTTATTGCAAAAAATATCGTTTGTCGATGTTTGTTGTACCTTGTCACCTATGGCATCTTGGACAAGTATTGCATCACTAGATATGTGGAAGAGTATATTTCTATCTTTAGCCATGGTGTCAAAAAATGTGATATCCTTTCTCAACACAGACTGAAGGTATTTGAAACGTAGATATGCTGTTTGCCTTTCTCCAGTCAGCATCCAGCATGCAACCCCTGTTAATCATCAGAGCAATAAGTGAAATAACGCTTTTTAAAAGAAAAAAAAAAGAAATTGTAATCAATTTCTCATTTACCACCCCAACCCCTGGTTTTCCATATGAGTAATCTTTCCAAATCCAGTCTAAACACAACCCAGAACTAGTCTGTCAAGAAACCCGTATTAACATTCAACAGAAAGCTAGTTTTGACTTTCAAAGTCAAAGTTTGAACCTTTGTGTGGAATGAAGGGAAGAAAATTACCAATCCATGATGATATGAAAACTATCAGTCCAAGATAAACCAAGTACAGAGAATTCTGCCCAGAGAAATGAATTGATAAGTATTTAACTAAGTTAGAAAGTGTGACAATTAGAGAAAGTTGGAAATGTATGTATTATTTACCTTAGAAACTTGGGAAGATAATCTATGAGGATGGGAAGATAAATGACCCAAAGAATCGATCATACGACCAAATAGAACAAAGAAAATTGGAAGTGCAGCACCGTGAATACAAGCTCCAATGCTCCCAAACAACATTAGGAAGAAATCACATTTATCAGCTGCATAAAATAACCCTGTAAATGAAGCATTTTTCTCTGCTAAACTTGAATCTGATTGTAAGTCCACTTTTGAAGTTGGGATTACACTTGAGTTTTGGTTTATTTCAACTTCTCTCATGGTGAAGCTAATAATACAGCTTAATCAGAGGACAAAAAGATATATATATATATATATATATATATATATATATATATAGAGAGAGAGAGAGAGAGAGAAGAAAGGCTGTTGTAAATGAGAATAAAAGTTAGTTTCTTTTACTTCTATCATGCACAAGATGGAATCAATTTCCCGCCAATAAATGAAGTGGCTTATAGTTGGCCAACTAACAAATCGGCTGTGTTCAAACATTTACTATAACTTTAAATAGCCAAGAGGTGTTGGAGAAGAAGATCCAAATTTGCTACAGTAATATTTTTGAAATTTTTTATAAATGATTATCATGCTAAATATGATTAAATAAACCAATATTACTACAATAACGATCTAAATCTTTGAATAAAACCACTTAGTGGTTGTATGCATTCATGATAGACTCTCGGTGAGTTTTGACCCATGCGACCCATTTGACCCATTACCCTGTACGCTAATTCTCTTGATAAGATCCTTGTTAGATAAAAAATAAATAAATAAATAAAATAGACTCATATATCAGTATATTGCTTGAAGGTTCCACTCTAAAGACTACCATCATAACATCTCAATTATCACAACTACCGCCATGACTCTTCCCTCATGCCAATAAATTAATTCTATAGCTGTTATTTAATCATCTAAATTAAAGCTAGTAATTGCAGAAATAACTATGAACCACCATCTAAGTTCACCAAATCCGAAGGCTGTTCAACACAACAAAAGTGATCCCATTAAAGAACAACATATAAATTCACATTTTTAGCATCACAAATCAATTATAGCAGTCTTGGTCAAATTATACGCAAATGCTTTGTTGGTTGTACTCTTAACTTTACATCACCATGAATGCTTCTACATGGAGTACAATCCACAAGAGAGGGCATTGGTGTCTTTTTCCAAACAGAGCTCTGTGCAAACTGACACCCAAAGCACTTTGGATTGTACTGCAAGAAAGTTGGATCATTAAGTCACGATCATTGTAGGGTAATTGGCCTGCATAGATGCAAGAACATGAATCTTTTTGGGATTTTGAGTAGGTAAAACCACATGCAAAAGAAACATGCTAGGTTATAAGTTTATAATCAAATAAGAGGCCAAGTTTTTAGTTAAGGGTTATAACAGTAACCAAGTCCCAAAATCTTATATATTTTGATCTTAAAATACTGTCCAGAAATATAATTAACTAAAAGTACGTTCATTTTAGTGAATACTATTCAGTAAAAAACTTGAAAAAAGTACGCAAACTTGATGTGTGGTAACTTGCCAGATCATGTGATAATAAATTAGATGACTTGATATATGAACTATAATAGCACTGCACATGATGATCATTAAAGCCGAACCTTTTCTGACCAAGGCAAGGTAGAAACATGCAATTTTAGGAGAAAATTATCAATATTTTCAGGCACAAAACATACATACTTCCAAAATCATGAAGAATGGAAAAAATAGTATTGACTGTATTTCTTTTATGTTGGTGTGCTGCTATCATATTACTTTCACTACATAAGTAGTTCAAGTTGCATAAGGGACTATCTATACAAATTTATTCCTATATGTGTAGTTGCCTAAAGACAGAACCCAATTGACAAAAATCCCAAATTTTTAAATAAATGAAAATTGCAAAAAACTCTAAATTTTGAGGGTTAAATCTGAAACTGGAGGCCCAACCATGAAATTTCCAAAACTCTCCACCAGTTTTTCCATCACCTCAAATTGGAACAAGGGAGCACAGATATATTCACATGGAGTTTTGGTACACAGGTTCCATATCAATTTGATTCCAGCAAATGGCAAACTTTCTTTTTATTTTTTTATAAAATGAATATGAAGGATTGCACATTTCTAGCAGTTGTTTCAATGTAGCTACTTTACATTTCTACCAAATTACCCTTTTCATGTAAGTAACATGATGCCATTATGAACATAATAAGTACAACCCTTTTGTCTTAATTATATTTGGCTTTTGAATGTGGAATGAGTTATTTCTTTAGCATCATTGTTTGCATTATTTTAATTATTGTATACAACCAGTGACCAAGTCAGATAACCTATTGTGCATGATCATAAATGAAATAATTATTGCCCTCCTTATTCTAAAGATCATATATTTTCTACCATTTGTCATATTTTTTATTTTTTTGATCTATAAACTTGGAAAAGTTCATATCAATTAGTAATTTGAAACATAAAAAAGTTGAATTGCAAAACCAGATTTGAAGGTAATCTGGGATAAAGATGGTTAAATTTGTTTTTTTTAATCCTTACATTCAAGAGCTTTGAAGAAAGTGTAATAAAGATGATAACTGCCAACTACATTTGCCCTAAATTTATGTTAAAAGCACGCACAGAAGATCATTTTCAGCTTGTGAACGATAACCCCAATTAGCAGCAGTAAAATTAGGTCAAAGTGTAATCAAATTTCACGACATAATTTCCCCAAAAGTTACAGAAATTAAAATGAAAAACGTCGGAAATATGCATATTACTATACGGATTTTAGGTTAAGAGCAAGAACAAGAAGAAAGGTACTAGATGTGAAACTAGTTCTAAATAACATGCGCATTCAATGGCATTCAATTTTCACAACTGTAATAATACTTCATCAGCAAAAATGCAAAAATAGGCTCAATTTGACATTTGTAGCTAAAATTAGTTGGAATTAAATGCGAACGGTATCCGATTTTAGAGGTAAAAGCGTCGAGAGTTCTTACCTGAGCTTGAATTCTTCGATAGATCAACATTGTTCTTCGTGGGGGTTTTATCGAGTCATTTACCGAATAGGTGTTTATTAAAACATATTTACTAAATAAGTGTACTTTTTTACATATTTAACAAACTGGTGTACATTTTGGTTTTACCACTGTTTTTACAGTTTTTTTTACTGTTTTTTTTAACTGTTTTTTTTTGTTTTTTTACTGCATTTTTTACTCCTTTTTTTATTTAGTTTTTACTACTTTTTTACAATCATTAACAATTGTTTAAACAATACTAATAATCATAAATTAAAATCAACATCATCACTAGTATAATGTTTTTTAGATACTAAACTAAGCTTCTTACAAATTTCCAATTTTTTTAACAGCATGAGTTTTACTTCCACTCATTATCAAGAACCATGGAGCAAACTTACATGAGCACACACAAAAAAAGTCTACCAAATTCACAGTTACATTACCACACATTAGATATTTAGTAAAAATATAAAATGGGCACTCTAGCTCCCAAGCAGCTTGACCTCATGCTTCTCAAAGTAGAAACTAACTTCCTTTTCTCCAGTGCTTCCATGGCATTGGTTCAAAACGCCATCACAGCTTGTGCAAACGTTCAGTAAAACAAAATCAGTGCATCACCACATTAATATTGCTGCTCCTCAACTTTCTGATAGGTCCAGTTCAGGAACAAGAAATTGAATCAGCCACAAAAAGATATACATGTAGTTAACAGGAGCAAGAAATTGGTGTCCAAGAAATTTATACAAACAGGCGCAAGAAATCGGTCCAAGAAATTGATACAAACAGGTCCAATAAATTGATACAGACAGGAACAAGAAATTGATACAAAAGAAAAACTTACAGTTTGAGGATGGATGATGATCGACGAAGGCTTGTCGCCAGCAGAGGGTTGTGATCGACGAAGATGAAGACGGCGAGCGTGCAACGATGAGCGGTGAAGGTAAATCGCCGGCCGAGGGCTGCGATCAACGAATATGATGACGGCGACGTGCAGCAATGTCCGGCGAAGGCTTGTCGCCGACTGAGGGCAGCAATGAGCGGCTGAGGGCACGAGAAAGAAGGACGATGCTTTTTTTCAACTGAATGTGGTAAAAGAAGGTAAAAGGTAAAATGTACACCTATTTAGTAAATATGTTTAAAAGTACACTTGTTTAGTATTTATGTTTTAAAAAAACCCCTCTTTGGAAAAAAAACCCGTTTAATTTGAGTACACCCACCCGCTAAACAGGCCCTAAGTTTATTGTATACATCAGGATTCAAATCCAATTCTCAAAGCATTCGATGGATTCCTGCCAACCAAACAGGCCCTAAGTTTATTGTATACATCAGGATTTAAATCCACGGCACCACCGCATAACATTAGATATCACTACTCTATATAGCTTTTTTGTTGTTTAACCGACTACATGTGTTTTTGTTGGGGAGATAGCAATATCAAACCTAAATTAAACCTATCTATTAAGTAAAATAGGATTTGATGTTAACAAAACCATATATTCAGTTTTGGACTTAGATTGATGAAAAACATGTGTTGTTTTTTATCTGATACTTAAAGAATTTCTAAGTAAGATATGTCAGCTGACGAATCAAAGTGTCAGCTGAACACTGAGTATCAGCCAAAGGACCAGCTTCAGGAAGATCAGTAGAGAAGAAAAGATCAGTCAAAAAGCATCAGCTGAGGAATCACATTAGATCAGCTGATGGCCTAAAACCATCAGCTAATGGAGATTTCAAGATCAGCTGAGCAGTCTAGGATCAGCTGACACAATCACAGTTATCAGCTGATGCCTCCCATTTGTCAGATAAGGTATTTATTACTTATCCAAACTTTTGTTCATAAGCTGACACTACTCAAAATGACTAGCTGAGCCCTTGGGAACAACTGACAGTTTAGTTTGATCAATTTATTAGCTGCACGTTGAGTTGTGTTATCAGCTGAGCAATTTGATCAGCTGAGCAAATCTAGTCAGCTGAGTCTTTCACATTCATCCTTAGCTGAGCAAAATTACATTTGCAGTTCAGTGTCTGTTAGCTGAGTCTTTATTGTATATCTCAGTTAATAGCTTTTCTATGTAATATTTTCTTTAGTCAAAGGCAGAACATATGTTGTTCTTATTATGTCTTAGATCTTTCTTTGTAAAAGTACTTAGCACTTTTTGTATCTGCAAAGAAACAAAAAGGATAGATCTTTATCCCCTGGAAAAGGAGAAAGATACTCTTGAAAAGAAGATCTCGGAGATATGATGTTAAGTATGGCTGGCAACTCCATACTTGGTAAAGTCACATATTCAGAAAGCATGGTGTTGATTAAAGCACAAGCATGAAAGGAGAAGTTTACTTTTCCAAGATATAAAGGTAGTAGTTTAATAATATAATAATAGATAGTGGGTACACTCATTACTGAAAAGTATGTTCACTTTACACACTTTGTGTATAAAGTTAACTTACTTTTCACCCACTAACTTTATCTATTATAATATTATTAAATCAAGTACTTTTGTCTTCTTCTCTCTTCATCAACCCGGACACACCTTGCTTATATATATACTCATGCATGGAAACATGCTAAGTATGCGTTGAAAAGCACTGAAATCTCATAAGTTGAGAATTAGAAGAGTTAGCATTTTACTTTCAGTGTAACAAACTTGTTCATGTGTTGAACATCTTAGACATTAGTTGTTTAAGATTAGCATTGTCTATGTGTTAGACAAATCTAGTTGCCACCTTTTATTGAACTTAGATTTTCAGCATCTAGTTCATGTAATTCTTGATTAACATCAATAAGAATTATATAAAAGTAAACCGTGTGTCTCTTAAATTTTAATTTGCTAAAGTTTGTATTCAACCCCCCTTCTACAAACATTTGTTGTTGTAGTATTCATTCGGGACCAACAACTGGTATTAGAACAGGCTAGATAACTCATATCTAAGATCTGTTTTGCTTACTCTTCAATTGCTTCTACCCCATACTACTAAATGGCCACTCCGGTTGATGCTTCAAATGGTTCTTCAAATAATGGTTCACTCACTAGGTATCCAACTTTTGATGGAGAAAACTTTTCTCTCTGGAAAAGTAGAGTTCTTCTCTATATGTCAAGCCTAGATGATGTGATTCTCAAAACTGTGACTGAAGGTCCTTATGTTCCTTCCTCAACTATCCAAGTAACTGAAGCCACTGATGAAGTTCCTGCCGTTGAAAGACTAATTATAAAGCCTATAAATCAATGGTCTGATGAAGACAAAAGGTTTGTTAATTTTGATGTTAAAGCAAGAACAGCCTTAGTCTCTGCACTACCAAATGATGTCTATCATCAAGTTCTTAATTGCAAATCTGCAAAAGAGATGCTAGACACTTTGACCGTTGCATATGAAGGTACTGAAGAAGTGCAGGAAAACAAGAAACTTCTTCTGGTAAGAGAATATGAGTTCTTCTTTGCTCATAAAGGTGAAAGTCTAACTCAGACCTACACCAGATTCAACTGCCTTATTAATGACTTAAGAAGGGCAGATGTTCCCAAGAGCAATAAAGAGCTTGTAAACAAGTTTCTAGACTCTCTCCCAGAATCTTGGGATCATTTTATCACTGTGCTTAAACATGGTGAGAAAATCAAGGGTCTTACACTGGTTGGTTTATATGGAAACTCTCTACCAAGGATATGAAGGAGGCTGCAAAAGCTCCAACTACTACCCTTGTATCTAAGGATACAAGATCTAGGAGTTTTGCAGCAGTGGTGGATGAATCAAGTGATGAGGAAGAAGAAGAGGAAACTTCTGATGAAGAGCAAGTGGCTGATGGGGATGAAGATCTGGAGAACATGGACAACATTGAAGCTGCTGTTGAGCAGGCTGCCATGTTGGTTAAAAGGTTCAAACCTTTCTTGAAAAGAAAGGGTGTCAAGAGGTTTAAAAGGAAACCCTTCAAAGGAGAAAGAGCCATGTCAAAACCAAAGGCTTCTGAAGGATGTTTCTCTTGTGGCAAGACTGGTCACTATGCCAGTGAATGTAAGACCAGAGGAAACACAGGCTTCAAGGGTTCCTCAAGCTCAGACAGCAAGATTGATTATGAAGCAAAATATAAGAAGCTTCTTGCTGCTGTCCTTGACAAGAAGAAGAAGAAGACTCAGAACAGGGTGCTGGTAGCTGAAGAAAAAGATTGGGCTGAGGAAGATCTCTTAAGTGATGAAGATGAGGTCCTCACAGCTCAGTTCAGTTTGATGGCTAGCACAACAAGTACAAGTTCCTTTGATGAGGACATGAAGAAAGCTGCTAAAGCTTGTACTTCTCCTGACTGGGATCCCTCTTCTATGTATCAGGTTGGAAAATTTATTAATTATGAAGATAATGAAAAGAACACTATGTTTGATTATCTGTGTGTTGAGTTTCAGTCAAATATTCAAAGAGAAAATAAGCTAAAATTAGAAATAGAATCACTAAAAGAGAGATTAAGTCTTAAAGATGAGAAACTGAAACTAATGACAAAACTGGAAGATGATTTAGCTAATCAAAAGATACTTAATCAGATCTTGGTAAAAGAAACCAATGAAGCAACAATAAAGTTTAATGACCTTCAAAAAGTAGTTAGATCTTGGTGTGTATCTGCTGAGAAGACCACTCAGTGTGTCAATGAGCAGATTCCAAAACAAGTTTAAGCTATTATTGGTGGAAATTATTCCCAAGCTGCCAACTGTGTTGATTTTAGCAAGAACATAAATATCTTAGAAAAAGCTGATATTTTACCTCTTACTTTTCAAAAGATTGTAAAAGGAAAAAGTATTATCACCAACAGATTCATTAAAAGTACAAGTACTCAGCTGAATGACTCAACCACTTCAAAAGTTGATTCAAGTTCTATTATTTTGACAGATAGCAAAAGTACTGAAAATTTAATTGTAAAGGAAGTAAGTAAAGGAATGGAATCATTTGTGAGACCAAAGAGACATTCTGTTGTCAAACCTTGAAAGCTGATACATTAAATTTAGGAACTCAGCTGACTGAAAATTCTTTAGCTAATGATATTAAATCAGCTAATCAAAAATTAGATGATAACTGCTCAGCTGATATCCTGTCAGCTGATCATGGATCCTCTTCTGTTTGTTTAGCTGATCAAATATCACTTCAAACTCTTTTAATAGGAAAAACTAAAAGTAAAAGACCTTTTGTTTACAAAAAGTCTCACTCTGCCATACCTAAAGTTGATCATAAACTCATTTTAACTAAGGGTCAACCTAAGGTAACTGTAAACAAAGACCTTATCAGTTTACAGAATCAGTTGCAACAACTGAATGGTGAAATCTGTCAGCTGATGACCCATAGTCATCAGAAAACAGTTAAGACATCTCTTAGGAAATTACCAAAATATGTTAAAGGCTCCAAAAATAAAAAATGTTATAAATGTGGGAGCAAAGAACATAAGGCATGTAATTGTTCTCTTGAAGGTAACTCAAGACAGCGGACTGATTATGATAACACAGTTGTTTCTCTCATTCTTAAACAACCTAATATAAAGTGGATGGCTAGGTGCAATCCACAGGGGTCCACTTAAATGTGGATGCCCAAGTGTCACTAACCTTCTTTCAATCACAACTATGCAGGGGCTGAACACATGGTATCTTGACAGTGGATGCTCAAGCACCATGACAGGATGTAAAGCTTTGCTTAGTAACTACAAGAAGGAAAAAGGTCCAAGAGTGACCTTTGGTGATAACAATTGTGGGCAAACAAAAGGCTACGGAGAACTTCATAATGGGAACCTAACCTTGTCCAAGGTATCATATGTTAAAGGGCTTAAGTACAATCTCATCAGCATAAGTCAACTATGTGATGGTGATCATAAAGTCCTCTTTACAAAGACAGGTGGTTCCATTTTAGATCAAGAAGGTAAAACAATAATTTGTGCAAAGAGAACCAAGGATGTATATACTCTTGATATGTCCTCTGGTGACCCATCCAAGTTAACCTGTTTGTATACCAAGTCAGTAACTGACACAAACTGGTTATGGCACAAAAAGGCTTTCCCATTTAAACTTCAAAAACATTAACAAGTTGAGCAAGGGTGAACTAGTGTCAGGACTACCTTCACTGACGTATGTTAAGCCTAAACCTTGTTCTGCCTGTGAGAAGGGAAAGCAGCACAAGACTTCGTTTCCATCTAAGCAAGCCTTCTCCATTACTGAACCTTTCTACATGTTGCACATGGATCTATTTGGTCCTGTTGCTACTGCTAGTATTGGTGGAAGTAAGTATGCATTGGTAATGGTTGATGAATTCTCAAGATACACTTGGGTCATCTTCCTAAAAGCAAAGAGTGAGGCTGCTGAAGAGATTATAAGCTTCATTAGAAAGATGGAAGTGCTTAATGGTAATCTGGTAAGGATGCTTAGAAGTGATCATGTAACCGAATTTAGAAATCAAACTCTTGAAGGTTTCTGTGATGAGAAAGGTATATCTCAAAACTTCTCTGCTCCAAGGACTCCACAACAGAATGGTGTAGCTGAAAGAAGAAACAGAACTTTGATTGAAACTGCAAGAACCATGCTGTGTGAGAGTGGGTTAGGATTCAACTTCTGGGCTGAAGCTGTCAGCTGTGCATGTTTTACTCAGAACAGATCCCTTGTAATCAAGAGGCACAACAAGACTCCTTATGAAGTGCTCAAGGGAAGGAAGCCCAACATCAGCTTTCTACACATCTTTGGGTGTCAGTGTTTCGTTCTGAACCAAAAAGATCAATTGCAGAAATTTGCACCAAAAGCTGATGAAGGTGTGTTTGTTGAATATTCTGTGATCTCCAAAGCTTACAGAATTTACAACATCAGAACAAAGGTCATAGAAGAATCAATCAATGTAAGTTTTAATGAAAATTACTTTGTTGCTTCCTGTTCTACTAATCTATCTACAGGTGAGGAATTTAATGATTTGCTGCATACTGAAGATAACACTCCAGTATCAGCTGATCCACTCCCATCAGCTGATCCAATCTCATCAGCTGACATAGATGACTTAGATGAATCTGTTCCAAATCTACAAAACACCTCTGCACATTCTATCCTAAACCAACCCACACTTTTACTGAATGATGGGAATCGTGATTCAACATCAATGGACTCTAATTCCATATCAAACATTCCCTCATCAGTAGAAGTCCCATCAGATTGTAATCAAGAAATTCTGTCAGCTGATCAACTAGAAGTCTCATCAGCTGATCCAAACCAAAGAATTTCAACTCCCTTAATCCAAAATGCCTATAAAGACCACAAGGATCGTCCTAAAGATCAGGTTATAGGTAACATAGAAGCACCTGTACTAACAAGATCAAAAGCTTGTAATTTCTGTTTATACACAGGTTTTGTTTCTATGATTGAACCAAAGAAGGTAGATGAAGCTCTAAATGATCCCCACTGGATAAATGCCATTCAAGAAGAATTGGCTGAATTCACTAGGAACAATGTATGGACTTTAGTGCCAAGACCAAAGGACAAATCCATCATTGGTACTAAGTGGGTGTTCAGAAACAAGATGGATGAACAAGGGCTAATCATCAGAAACAAGGCAAGATTAGTTGCACAGGGGTATTGTCAAGAAGAAGGTATTGATTATGATGAAACCTTAGCCCCTGTTGCAAGACTTGAAGCAATAAGACTGTTTCTTGCTTATGCTGCCTTCAAAGACTTCAAAGTATTCCAAATGGATGTTAAGAGTGCTTTCCTCAATGGCGAATTGAAGGAAGAAGTGTATGTCAAACAACCTCCAGGTTTTGAGGATGCAAGCAAACCAGATCATGTATACTTTTTGAACAAAGCTTTGTATGGTCTGAAGCAAGCTCCAAGAGCCTGGTATGATACCCTCTCTTCTTTTCTGACAAATAAAGGATTTATAAGAGGAAGCATAGATAGCACTTTGTTTATAAGAAAATTCAAGGGTGATGTGATTCTTGTACAAATTTATGTAGATATAATATTTGGGTCTACAAATGTTGATCTTTGCAAAAAGTTTTCCAAACTCATGTCTGATAATTATCAAATGAGTATGATGGGTGAATTAAACTATTTTCTAGGTCTTCAAATCAAACAAGAGGTTGATGGAATTTTCATTCATCAAACAAAGTATATAAATGACTTACTTAAGAAATTTGAGTTTGACAATTGTTCTTCAATGAAAACACCCATGTCCACTGCCTTAAAGCTTGGAAAGGACACTGATGGTAAATCAGTGAACATTACACCTTATAGAGGTATGATAGGGTCTCTTTTGTACCTCACTGCAAGTAGACCAGATATTATGTTTTCTACATGTCTTTGTGCTAGATACCAAGCAGATCCCAAAGAATCTCACTTAGCTGCAGTTAAAAGAATTTTCAGGTATCTCAAAGGAACTCCTAATCTAGGTCTTTGGTACCCCAAAGACTCTGATTTTGAGTTAGTTGGATACACTGATTCTGACTTTGCAGGTTGCACACTAGACAGAAAGAGTACATCTGGGGGTTGTCAATTATTAGGTGGAAGATTAGTCAGCTGGTCAAGCAAGAAACAAAACTCTGTTTCAACTTCTACAGCTGAGGCAGAATACATTGCTGCTGGAAGCTGCTGTGCTCAATTGATATGGCTGCAAAATCAACTACTAGATTATGACTTACAGTTTGAAAACTCCCCAATTCTGTGTAACAACACAAGTGCTATATCTATCTCTAATAATCCTGTTTTGCATTAAAAAACTAAGCATATTGAAATCAGACATCATTTTCTTAGAGATAATGTGCTGAAAAAGAAAGTCTCAATGCACTATATAAACACTGATGTTCAATTAGCTGACATTTTTACAAAACCTTTGGATGAGTCTCGATTCAACTTCCTAATATCCAAACTTGGCATGTTAAATTTGTAATATATTCATTTCTTAGGTAGTTAATTATGTGAAAATAATCTTATTTGTGTGTGAAATGAAATACTTATCTAAGCTTCTACATATTTTACTTATGGTAGATCAGCTAATGGAATTATGTCAGCTGACGATCATCAGCTGCCACTATACTTCAGCTGATAAACCATCAACTAAGACTTAGAAGCTCAGCTAAGTGCATTCATTAGCTGACACTTATTTTATCTCAACATGGATCAGCTGACACTCTCGTTTGTCAGCTGACGATTTTCAAAAGTCAAAAATACTGTGTCCCCACACTTATTTTATTAATTTCTCATTTGTATTTATTATGTTACTAGGTATTAATTAATTTAGTTTAATTGTCTGTTTATTGTCTGTGTATTTAATGTCTATTCCGTCTATTACCTTTTTGCAGAAGTGACAGTTACTTTTTACAAAATATATTTCTGTGACAGTTTAGGTTTCCAATACTTCATGGTCCCGAGAGCTGTGGAGAATAATCATCAGAATCACGGCATATTGTATATGGAAAAATAGGAATGATGCGCTTTTCAGAACTGCAAAATGGAAGGAGGACATCATATTCAAAACTCAGCTTCTTGGCTTCCAATGGTTAAAAACAAGATTAAAGAGAGGTTCATGCTTCTCTTGGGAAAATTGGTTGTTGCTTCCAAGTGCTTTATCACGGGCTGGTTAGTTGGAGGGGGGCTTTGGGTCTGTTCCAGTGGGGTTGTTAAAATGCTAAATATGTATGTCATAGATATTTAGATATTAACAATGCTCCATTGTGTTCATTCCTCAATCAAGATAAAGGTGTTTTCGAGCGGTTCTTCATTTCTTACGCTTTCAAAATTCCCAAACACTCTTTCTCTCTCAAATTTCAAACCCTAAACCTTTGTTGCACAAACTGCTTTACTCTGTAATCATGGTCTCCTTCAACCCTGCAATTTCTCCAAACACCATTGCTGGTGAAAATGTCACACCCAACTCTGAAATCACCATACGCCCAAACAACTTTCTCATAAACACTGATATTCCCGCGAGCAAAGCAAACCAGGGATACGAACCTATGGTGGCTTTCATAACTGCCCATCCCCTGTTCGCATATCTATCTGCTCATCCTCTGTTCATCTTTCCAAACATTGTTGGTGAGATGTGGTACACTGCAAGGTACCTTGCTAATCAAGACCTAATCACTTGCACCTGCCTCAATGGTACCATCAACACAAATATCACTACTGATTCTCTCAGACAAGCGATCTCCATACCCCATATTGCCCCATTTCAATCTTTTGCTACAATAGATCAAGTTCTAGAGGTTTTGCCCCTGATTGGCTACCAAGGTGCTGTTTCCCATGGCCAGTATAAACTGTCTGCTCTAGGACACCCATGGAAGTATTTGGCCAGTGTAATCATTCGATGTTTTGGTTACAAGTCTGGCAGCCATGACCAAATGAACCAGTCTAAACTGATGGTTCTACATGCCTTGGTCACAGGGAGGAATATTGACTTCACACAAGTCATATTCTCTGAAATGGTGGATAAGATCACTCTGGGCACATCAAAGAAATCAACCAGAACCCTAGTTCCTTACATCAGGTATCTAAGTTTAATTGCACTTAGAGATGTTCAGAGGGAACACTATGCTGGGTTAGCTGCTCACTTGCACATAATGACCATCCCTCAAATGGGTCAGAAAACTTTCCATTTGATAAGGGAAGATCAAGGTCCTGCTATAACTGCTCAGATGCAAGAGTTGATAGATGTTGCTGCTGAGGAGAATGAAAATGAAGAGGAGATTATTGCTGAAAATGTTGAGGACCAAATGGCTGATGATTCTGAGTTTCAAGATATGATAACAGAAAACACTGAGCACTCCCCTGATCATACTCATGATGAAGCCATATTTGAAGGAGGAAATTTAGATGAAGTGAATGTTGATGAACCTGTACAAGGTAATGATTCAAGTAAAGGTGCTGATGCTGATAATGGTGATAGTAATGATGATAGTGATGACGAATCTGATGATGAAGTAGTCTCTGATAAGCTAGAGGAACTCATTGAGATCAGCAAGACCAGACACATCACAGGTATACTCTCACTCCCTGAGGACACTCATTTGGTAATCCCAACTGTGAGAACCCATCCTCAACTCTAGTTATAACACCCCCACAACTGCCAAGCTCTAGTCAACTCCCAACAGTTGCTAGTTCTACTCCCTTAGTAACCCAAATAGAATCAAGGTCATTAGAGATGGTGCATACTGCACTTATCTCAGAGGAATTGCACATTGCACCTCTGACCTCAACTCCTATGGATACCTCTTATTTTGAGGGGGAGCTTATGGATGTTGATTACACCTTTATGCCAGTGGATGTGTCCTCACAACAGGGCACATCTATAAATATGGGATTGCTGCAATCTGGGTCACCCTCCCAACAGGGTGATGCCATTGAAAGACAGACCTTCTACCAAGGTCATACTGTGTCTACAACTCAATTGAGTCAAGCCTTTCCCTTAGTAAGTTCACAACAACTTGCTACTGTAATAAGGGATACCCCTTTGAGTGCAACCCTCACTCACACTCACATATTTGCACCTATTTTTGATTTAATTCTTACAAATGCTAGTGCACTACCTGTCAATACTAGTGGCATAAACCAGTCATTAGTACAGGGTACAATTTCTGTTCCCAGTGATCTTAGGCCTATAAACCAAGGTCTAAGTGAGGGACCACAATCCATTCCAGTTCTAAGCACAACTTCTCAATCAACTCCCACTTGTCAGGATCGAATATATATTATATCAAATAACAAGAACTAACTTTTAAATAATAAATCAGAGTAATATAAAAGTTAATCTTTAACTATGATCACAATCAACTAAGAAGTTGCGGAATCACACTTAATTGATTAAAGAAGGTTTTAAACAAAGATTAATTCAATCAAACAGTAGTTGTATTAACCAACCAGAATGATTACAAAAGCAAACTTCACCCCCAATCTAACTTATTCTGTTAGACGAAGAACACAGACTGTTCTTAGGTTTCAACAAGAAACTTAGAGGCTAAAACACTTTCAGAAAAATAAATAACAATAAGAACAAATGCTTTGAATAATGAGATCAAGTCGTCGTAGTTAATTGATCATCTAATGAAGTATATATAGACTCTTGATCCTCCTTGAATTGTTGACAGTTAGGTAATCTTCTATCTTCTGAGATAATCTTGTTAATCTTCAAAGTATTTCGAGATATCTTCTAAGATAGGATTTTCCAAATATAGCTCAACAGAAACTGTTTAATGAACACAACAGTTCTTTATCCTTCTAACAGTCTTCAGCTTCAAGGTCTTCTAACAGTTTTGACTTTGACAACTAACAGTTCTGAACTTTTGTACTAACAGTTGTAAACCTTGCAGCAATTGATAGTTACAACTGTTATCACCAAAATACTCTAACAGTTTTACCTTTGCATGTTCAACAGTTTCAATAACTTAGCGAATTTCCCAACAATCTCCCCCTAACTTAAAGTATTGAACAATACACTTAAGTTGTTTTATAGGGTTCAACCATAGAAACATTCACATAAGCAAAGAACACATTAACATTAATTTTGCAAAGTAAAATTGTTATAATCAAAATATGAAAGAAAAATTACATTTTCTCTTTCTCTATCAGCTCCATTCTTTCTTTCAGTCTTCTTCCCAGATCTTCCCTTAACCTTACAGGACCATAGAACCTTGCCTTTACCATGTACATCAGCTTGGTCCTACTGTGATCAACAAAATTAAGATCAAACCACTGGGTTTTAGCATTGTTTGTCACAAGACTATACACCCTTGATCTTTCAAAAACTTTCACAGTCGATATAGGAAATCTTTCATCACTTGTCAGTATTGACATTACTCTCTGTGGATTGCATATACTCGATAAATGTACTAAAAATACTTTTATCTCAATTTCAGCATCCTTTCCAAAATGACTTACCCCATATTCATACATTTCTTGTACATCTCTCCTGGTCACACTATCCATCATTGCAGAGAAACTGACATAGCTTTCAATTGGTTCCACCTCTCTAACAATGGTGACACCCTGCTTTCCAGTTTCCACTCTCAGCATTTCAAACCTCCATTCTTTGATATGCGACTTTTGTGCTTCAAATTTATCAATTCTTTCTTTGGTGGTAAAGATTCTAACGTAGCAACCTTTCCATCAAGCCATCCATCATCAATTTTCTGTGCCATTCTAGAAGAACTTATTCCCAGATATTGAGCACTAATATCAACCAAATAGTTCTGCTTAACTGTTGACCACGATTTGAAAATCTCAGTGCTTGGAACATCTGCAGTTGATACCATCCTGTTGATTAACATCCTATCAACACTTGAAAGCTGTTCTTCTTCTTCTTCATTAACCGCTTGGACACTTGCAACTGTTAGTTGATTTGAAGTTACAACTGTTGGTTGTTGTGTTGCAACTGTTTGCTCATTTGGAGCAACAACTGTTTGTTTATCCTGTGAAACTGTCTGCTTAACTTCTTCCTGCTTGGATTTTCTTCTTCCTTTAGCTTGAGCAGTTGAAGAGATTTTCACCAAGGATTTGGGTTTAAGCAACATCTCATGAGTATGAAGAACATTTGTTGCTTTCTTCAGATTCTCATCAAGAAAGTTCAGCTTCTTATCTTGCCTTATTAACACCTCATTGTGAACTGCTACCACCTTGAGTACTTCGGTTGCCTTCTCCAACTGTTCAGTCAGTTCTTTTATCTTCTCATCTTGAGAAACTATCCTTTTGTTTTGAAGAGCAATCCTTTTCTTTAGGTGTAAATGAGCAGCAAGGTAAGGTGCAAAGTTAGGATCCGTCAATGCATGTTGTTTCAGTCTAGTCTCAATGTCAGTTAGTGTTTCCACTGTGACCATATCATCGACATTTTTCACTGGTGGCTTACTCCCCTGAGTATCACCATCAGTACCCCTCTTTTCTTGGTTCTGGGGATTACCAGAAACTGTGTTACTAGTCTCTGTTGCCATGGTTGAGGTCTTAGCTATGTTAACACTGTCCTGTTTATCCCTTGCGGATAAAACAGTAGTGTCAGCCTCAAAGACCATATGATCACCCTCTTGAGGAATGATCACCTCCTCATTGTGCCTGGGAGACAGCACCAAAGGTTCCCTTTCAATATTCTGCACAGGTAAATGCACCTGTGCAGGGCTAACAGTTTGGGGTTCTCTAACTCTGGTGGAAGGAGCACCAACAGTTTTCCTCTTCTTTCTAAATATTTTTAGTGCAGGGGCTTGTGTTGTAGCTTTTTCAAAAGAAGCAGGTTGGAAATTTTGAGTATCTTGGACTGTGGGTTCCAGTGTTGGTGGTGTAGCAATACGATGGGTTTCATGCTCAACACTTGCAGTCCTGTTTCTTGACAGAAACTCCACCATTTCAGAGAGTGGAGGAGTTATGGCACCAGAGAAACTCTTGCCATTAATCAACAGTTTGCTCAAAGTGGAAGCCACATGAGCAGAGGGAATAATGACCCTCTTGTGTGTTTTTAGATTTAGCAACAAAAAGTTTAACAATACTTGCACAAATCGAGGATACATCAAAAAGAGACCATACTTGGTCCCTAGATGTTTTACCATGCCATTGAAAATTAATTTTGAGAAATTGAAGCAACGATTGTTGGCCAAACAGATTAAGGCCAAAGCAATGTTGCTTCCAAACTCGTTCCATCCTGTTCTTTTAGGACTAATGCACTGCTGGAGAGTATGGATTAAATACTTCCAGTGAGCACAAAATTGTCCCTTATAGAATGTACCCTTCCCTGAAGGACCCTCATACCCAAGCTTAACAAGCTCGGCATGCAAAAAATCTAGTGAAACGGAATCAGAATACTCACCCTCACTATCATTGAGTTGTAGAATGTGGCGAATGGTGTCCTCAGAGATTGAGACGTTCAACTCATCAATGGTAGAATCAATCCATTGCACGTCATCAGTTGTTCGAAGTTGAGCATGTTTCCAAAACTGATCAATGTAAGAAGTGTATATGGTAGGATTGATGGTGAGTGCAGTGTTGAGATCGGACAATGAGAGATAATCAATCATATCGTGAAACATGTGAAGATCATCAGGTTTTGAAAGAAAAGCAAGCATGTTATGTTCCTTGACGAATGGAAGGGGAGCCATGGCGATTTGATAGCAGAATTCTAGGGTTTTAGCGTTCAAACGAAGTTCAGTATGCGTAAAGAAACCTCTGAGGAGGGAATGGTTTATATATGTTTCGATTGTTGAACGCAATCCAAAGGCTTCCAAAATCCTGCAAAGACCAAAGCACCCTTTAATAGCTTAACAGTTGACGGACAAAAATGAACTAACAGTTGAGAAACTGTTTTTAATAGCTTAACAGTTGACGGACAAAAATGAACTAACAGTTGAGAAACTGTTTTCATAAGATGTAACAACTGTTATTCAAAAGTTCACTCCCTTTTGTTTGATCATTTATATGAATTGACAGTTGTTTAGGGTTTACAACTGTTCTTCATTTCTCGCCCTTAGTTGACAAATTTCTCCCCCTCAGTTGCACATGGACTTTGTCTAACAGTTGCCGAAGCCATATGCTAACAGTTGAAAAACTGTTAGTATTGATTGAAACAGAAATGTGCAACTGTCAAACAAACTTTCAGCTCACATATATCAAATGCTGAAGCAATAAAAATAAAACATTAGAGAGCACAGTCATCAACATAAGATATATTTTATTCAAGATAATCACAATTGAGCTACAATAATTTGAAAAGAAAAACAAAACAAAACTGTCTTGTACTATAGATCTAAACACAGCTTATAAGAACTGTCTTAACTCGTAGATCTACATATGACAAATTATCGATAACAGTTTGTATCATCAAATCTGAACTTTAAGGGAAGACAATCATCATCACATTCACATTCTTGCTCAAGACTGTCTTCGTTATTTAAGAATCGAGTTCAGAATAGCCTCTACAGTGCCACCATCGCCTTACTGAGAAGCCTGTCTTTAAAGAATGGTCATGTAATACACGAGCCATTGTTGGTACTGCTTATCTAATTGTGCAAGGCCGTCTCGTAGGTGTGGGAGAACAATGATCTACACCGTAAGTGTAGACAACTTTCTCCGGCAACTGTTGATAAGCCTTAGACAATTGTCAAAACATACTACCTACCAATGGGTGTGCAGTAGACCTTCTCATCTTATGCATCACCAGAGACGATTGTCATAATTTGCCTCGTGGGTGTGCAGTGGAACTAGTCATCTAAGACAGTGACTTCCACTGCCTCATCATCTGAGGCCCTCTGGTGGTTACGAGTATTATAACTTCGAACTTTGAACCACACTACGGAGTTTGTAGTGCCTGCTAGGTTCAAGACGAATCTTAGACAACATGGTGTAGGCAATTCATGAAAGAGAGTGAAATTTTCAAAATCACCTCTTATACAAATATGATCAATTGGTTTAATTGGCCTACGTGGATCTGGATGTTGTGTCAAGGGAAACCTATCCCCATCATCATGCATCCCAAGAACACATGATGAGTGATGCCAAAGCTCATGCATTCTTACAAATGGGGCAGGGATGGTTACATAACTTTGTCTAACATTAATATCTTTGAGGGTTATTAGAAAAAGTTAGTATCCATTTGCAGAGAGAAGAGTGTGCAAATGTAGGTGTGATTTGTGAAGGATGGGTGCAAGACTATTTATAGAGAAACTAGGAGGCATTAATGTCCATTAATAGCTATTAATGACCATTAATATCCAGTAATTTCCATTAATAGCATGCAGTGACTGGTCATATCAAATGCACTATAGAACAAGCAAAATGACTCACCTTTATCAGTTTGGAACTGTTGATTCAAGAAAGTGAATTTACCTTTACCTCATAACAAGGACAGTCACGAGTGTGGCAAACTGTTTGTGAGACAGGTCAGCAGATATGTCCAAAACTGATGTGTGAAATTGCATTTCCCTCTCTGAATACTTAAAGGATAACAGTTGTTAGAAAACGTAACTAACAGTTGCAAACTGTTAGTGTGAAAAACATGGAATAATGAACAACTGTTAGTCCTAGTTAATCATTCCAATGTTGGAAATCAAAAAGTTGAATCTGCTCACATCAAAAGCTTTAGTGAACAAATCAGCTAATTGATCATCAGTATGAATTTTCATAACTTGGATTAATCTCTTTTCATTGCAGTCTCTTATGAAGTGAAATCTGATTTCAATGTGTTTGGTTTTAGAATGCTTCACTGGATTATTAACTATGCTAATAGCACTGGTGTTATCAACATAAATAGGAGTATTTAAGAAAGACAAACCATAATCCAGAAGCTGATTTTGGATCCATAACACTTGTGAACAGCAGCTTGATGCAGCAATGTATTCAGCCTCAGCTGTTGAAGTTGAAACTGTTGTTTGTTTCTTGCATTGCCATGAGACCAGCCTTGATCCAAAGAATTGACATCCTCCAGAGGTTGATTTTCTGTCCACATTGGCTCCACCATAGTCACTATCAGAATATGCCACCAAATCAAATGGTGAATCTTTAGGATACCAAAGTCCCAATTTTGGTTGGCCTTTGAGATATCTAAAGATTCTCTTTACAGCAAACAGGTGTGACATCTTCGGACTGCATTGGAACCTGGCACAAACACAAACAGCAAACATTATATCAGGTCTAGAAGCAGTTAAGTACATTAATGAACCAATCATTGATCGATAGAGGTGTATATCAACATCCTCCCCCTCAGAATCTGCTCCCAACTGTTTGTGTGTTTCCATTGGAGTACTTGCCAGCTTCACATCTTGATAGCCAAACTTGTCCAATATGTCCTTGACATACTTAGATTGGCTTAGAAAAATACCAGTGGGCTTCTGTTTGACTTGTAATCCCAAGAAAAATGTGAGTTCACCCATTGAACTCATCTGAAATCTTTTGTGCATAATGACTTCAAATTCTTTGCACAAGCTGTCATTTGTGGATCCAAAGATTATATCATCAACATAGATTTGAACAAGCAAAATCTCTGTTTTAACAATCTTTGTAAACAATGTTTTGTCAATTGTGCCTCTCTTAAAACCATTCTCAAGGAGATAAGATGACAATGTCTCATACCAAGCTCGAGGAGCTTGATGTAGACCATATAGGGCTTTATCTAACCTATATACCTTGTCAGGGTACTTTGAGTCTTCAAAGCCAGGGGGTTGACACACATATACCTCCTCATCAATAGTGCCATAGAGAAAAGCAGACTTGACATCCATTTGATACACCTTAAATCCTTTGAAGCTTGCAAAAGCAAGAAATATCCTAATGGCTTCAATCCTTGCAACAGGTACAAAAACATCATCATAGTCTATTCCTTCCTCTTGTGTGTAGCCTTGTGCAACCAGTCTTGCTTTGTTCTTGATAACAATCCCTCTTTCATCTTTCTTGTTTCTGAACACCCACTTGGTGTCAATTACTCTTTTACCTCTTGGAAGCTCAACCAACTTCCAAACTTGCTGAATTTGAAATTGTAAGAGCTCCTCTTGCATTGCCTCTACCCATGAAGGATCTTTCAATGCCTCAATTGCTTTCTTTGGTTCTATTTGAGACAAAAAGCAAGCATTCACGTCAAATTGGGCAAGATCCATACCACTATTTTCATTTTGCAGCATATTCCTTGTTCTGATAGGAGTGGTTGGATTTCCAATTATTTGTGATATTGGATGAATCTTGTGAACTCTTGATGTAGGAATGTTTTCTTCAGTCAGTTTATCCCCTAGATTAGACAGATCAAACTCACATTCACTTGAATTTTCAGCGTTATCACACACTTGATCAGCAGAGTCAGTGTGGTGTTGAGGATCATGGGATTCCATGTCCTTTAAAGATTCAGCATCCATCAATGGATCAACAGCATTGGAGAACTCTTGTTGAAGCATAGGAATCACAACAAAGTCTTCAGTAACTTTGTTTGAACCAACAGTTGTTGGTTTTGAGCTAACAGTATCAAAACTGTTTGGGCTGGAGGAAGATGTTTGATGATTTTCACCAACAGTTGTTGGGGTACCTGTAGCTGTTTCAGTAGAATACTCAAAAGAAAGAGATTTAGACAATGCATCAATATCAAATAACCAATCAGGTCCATTACCTGCAATATTGATCCTATTTTCATTGAAAGAGACATTCATACTCTCTTCTATGATTCTAGTGACATTGTTAAAAACTCTATAAGCTTTACTTTGAGTGGAGTATCCTACAAAGAAACCTTCTTCAGCCTTACTCTCAAACTTGCCTAACAGTGACTTGGTATTAAGGATAGTGCACGGACAACCAAACGGTTTGAAGAAGTTGATTAAAGGTTTTCTCTTGAGAAACAACTCATAAGGAGTTTTCCCTTTGGACTTGACTACTTGTACTCTATTCTGAACATAGCAGGCAGTGTTCACTGCTTCTGCCCAGAATGTCATTGGAAGTCTAGAATCGGCTAACATTGACCTAGCAGCCTCTATCAAAGTCCTATTCCTTCTCTCAGCAACTCCATTCTGTTGGGGAGTCCTAGGAGCACTAAACTGTCTTTCAATACCTTTACTTTCACAAAAACTGTTTAGCTCATAGTTCTTAAATTCAGAACCATTGTCAGATCTAATGACTTTCACCTTCAAATCAGATTGATTTTCAATTTTAAGAATAAGAGACTTAACTAACTCAGCTGTTTCATCCTTTGTTCTAAGAAATTGAACCCATGTGAACCTGGTGAAGTCATCAACTATGACTAAACAATACGCTTTCTTCCCTATACTCATCACAGATGTAGGACCAAAAAGGTCCATGTGTAACAATTGTAAAGGTGCAGTAATAGAAGAAACTTCTTTGGTCTTATAAGAAGTTTTGTGTTGCTTGCCTTTAAGACATGCCACACAATGATCATCACATGAGAACTCTTTTTGGGGCAAACCTCTTACCAAACTGTTTTTAGCTAACAAGTTCATGGTTTTAAAATTCATGTGACACATCCTTCTATGCCAAATGGCAGACTCATCATGAGATGCTTTGGAGAGTAAACAGCTTAACACATTCTGTTTAGCAATCTTTTGTGGATCAAGACAATATACATTATCTTTTCTAGGTGTTCTTAAAAGAACATCCTTCTCATTTAATTTAAAATCTTTTGAAAGAATAATGCATTCTGAATCTGTAAACAAAACTTTGTTTCCATTGTCACAGATTTGAGATACACTTAACAGATTGTACTTAAGCTGTTCAACAAAGAAAACATCATTAAATGTAAGTGTACCTGCCTCAACAGCTCCTTTACCTGTGATTTTTCCTCCCTTTGGATTTCCTCCAAATGCTACAAATCCTCCATTGATTCTTTTGAAATCCTTCAAACATTGTGGATTTCCAGTCATGTGCCTTGAGCATCCACTATCCACATGCCAGATAGATCCATGATTGGCCCTATGAATGCTCTGCACAAATAAAATCAGTTAGTAGCAGAAAGTACCCAGGCCATGCAGGTCTTGGGTACACCATTCAAGTCATAATACTTAAACAGAGTTTGGTTCTTTTTGATTTCATCCAACTTAGATTTCTCTAATTTGTGTGATGAATACTTTGTAAGAACATGTGGTTTCCAACTGTTGTGATTAACAGTGGATACCTTTGAACAAACAGCTGGTGGAGTTGGTAAAACAGATGAATCAACTTGTGATTCCTTTTGATTTTCAGTTTTAAGAACAGTTTTACCTTCTCCAGAATCAGTTTGTTTTTGAATTTTCATCCAAGCCAAACCAGCAGTTTTTGGTTTTGCTAAAACAGTTTTGGAACTGTTAGTTGGTTTGGATGTAACAGTTTTAGAACTGTTTGCCAGTTTTGGCTTAGCAGTCTTAGAACTGTTGATCTGTTTTGTCTTAACAGTTTTAGAACTGTTATTCTGTCTTTTGGGACTTTTGTTTTGAGTGCCATTGGTCTGTGGGTTATAGTAACAGTCTTGAACTAAATGATTAGATCTTCCACAAATGTAGCACTTTTTGGTTTTTACAATAGGTAAACCAGTTCTTTGTGACCAGAATTGGTTCCTATTTCTTTGATTTCCTCTAACAGCTGCAGATTGAGGAAACTTTTGGACACCATGTTTTTGACATGTGCATGCAGGCACTTCAGTATGCCTTTTCTTAGATTTGGGTTTAGCCTGAGGTTTTGCAGCTTCCTTCTTCTTCCTAGTATACACAACTTCACCAACTTTCTCCTTTCCGTTGGCTTTGGTACTAACAGTTGGGCTTTTTAGCTTAGAACTGTTTGGGTTCTTGTTGGAACTGTTAGTGTAAAGATGGGGACTATTTGTAACAGTTGTGGAACTGCTAATAGAGTTAACAGTTTTTGAGGATTTTGGCTCATTGGTGAGGGGTTCAGTAAATGCTTTTACAAACACCACAGGTTGTAAAGATGATTTTGTGGGAATGGGCTCACACAGGATGTGATTTTCATATGGAATACCTTCATCCTTCTTCACAACTTCCTCATTATCTTCAACACTTACTACTGACACAACTTCATCTTCATAACTCTCAAACTTTGGATCAGCTGACTTAAGTTCATCTTCCAAAGGTTCATTAACATATCTGTCAGCTACCTCAGACATTGGAGTTATGTAGTTTTGGTTGTATGGAGGTGGGGTTTGTTTGTATCCTAGGCCAGTTTTCACCTTGTCTCTCACTTGAGATTGTAGTAGAGTCTCAAGCTTATGAATAACAGTTGTTACATCTTATGAAAACAGTTTCTCAACTGTTAGTTCATTTTTGTCCGTCAACTGTTAAGCTATTAAAGGGTGCTTTGGTCTTTGCAGGATTTTGGAAGCCTTTGGATTGCGTTCAACAATCGAAACATATATAAACCATTCCCTCCTCAGAGGTTTCTTTACGCATACTGAACTTCGTTTGAACGCTAAAACCCTAGAATTCTGCTATCAAATCGCCATGGCTCCCCTTCCATTCTTTTAATGAATCGCTTGGCTCTAACGGTAAGCATGGCCATCTGCCATTTGAGATCCATTTCCTCAAGATCATCAGGGTGCACTTGTTCAAGATCCTCATTGGTGAGGGTTGAATGTGCATGGCTGGCAAGAAAAGCTTCAAGAACTGCATCTGGAGTATTCATATCTAGTCCAACAACAGAACTAGTACCTGCACCACCATCAAGAGAGTTAGTTAATGAATGGTTTGATTCCATACCTGAGGAAGACAGGAGAGCAGCATTATGGCTAGGGATAGCAGTTTTTCTTTTTCCCTCTATCTCTCCCTCAAACACTATCAAACTATTATAGAGGTCATCTAACTCTATGTCTTCAAGAGAATCCTTGGTTCTCCATTGTGCAGCAAACACAGTCCATTCATCACCTAGAGACCTAAGAAATTTTCTATTTATCTCATCTTGATCAAGCCTAACCTTAGCACTCTCCAGTTGACTCACCAGTTTGTAAAACCTATCAAAGATTTGAGTGATACTCTCATTCTTCCCACTGGTGAAGTTCTCATAGGCTTGTTTAAGAAGATCTCTTTGGTTTCTCTTAGAACTAGCATTCCCAGCAAACCTCTTTTCCAGAGCATTCCAAAGTTCATGAGCATCATCAAATTTCTTGAATTGATGTTGATACTCATTGGGAATTGCAATCTGAAGGATGCTGAGGGCTTTCATCTCAATCATTCTATTCTTCTTATCAGCATCTGTCTTTGGTGGTGGTTTCTTCTTTGGTTTTCCATTCTCATCCAGTTCAATGGTATTAGTAGGAACAGTTTCAATGATTTGCCAAACATCATAGTCCATTAGTTGGACATGCTGTTTAATTCTTAGTTTCCACATCTCAAAATCAGATGGTTTGAGCATGGGAACACGAATGTTGGACCCTGATCCACTGTTATCAGAAGAACCTCCCGAATCCATTGAAACAAATTGATTTAAACAAAAAAAACAGTTTTGAAAAAAATAAAGCAAGGTAATGCAAAAGCCTTCAACTGGTGATCAAAGGAACCTTAATGATAAGGCTCTGATACCACTTGTCAGGATCGAATATATATTATATCAAATAACAAGAACTAACTTTTAAATAATAAATCAGAGTAATATAAAAGTTAATCTTTAACTATGATCACAATCAACTAAGAAGTTGCGGAATCACACTTAATTGATTAGAGAAGGTTTTAAACAAAGATTAATTCAATCAAACAGTAGTTTTATTAACCAACCAGAATGATTACAAAAGCAAACTTCACCCCCAATCTAACTTATTCTGTTAGACGAAGAACACAGACTGTTCTTAGGTTTCAACAAGAAACTTAGAGGCTAAAACACTTTCAGAAAAATAAATAACAATAAGAACAAATGCTTTGAATAATGAGATCAAGTCGTCGTAGTTAATTGATCATCTAATGAAGTATATATAGACTCTTGATCCTCCTTGAATTGTTGACAGTTAGGTAATCTTCTATCTTCTGAGATAATCTTGTTAATCTTCAAAGTATTTCGAGATATCTTCTAAGATAGGATTTTCCAAATATAGCTCAACAGAAACTGTTTAATGAACACAACAGTTCTTTATCCTTCTAACAGTCTTCAGCTTCAAGGTCTTCTAACAGTTTTGACTTTGACAACTAACAGTTCTGAACTTTTGTACTAACAGTTGTAAACCTTGCAGCAATTGTTAGTTACAACTGTTATCACCAAAATACTCTAACAGTTTTACCTTTGCATGTTCAACAGTTTCAATAACTTAGCGAATTTCCCAACACCACTCAACCCATTCCCTCTACTTCTTCTGAACCCTCACCCCAAATCCTTCAAATCTTACTATCTATCTCTCAAAAGATGGATAGTCTTCAAGCCTCCTTTACCTCTTTCCAAACTCAAACAGAAACTCAACTTTCTCATCTAACCCAAGAGATTGAGTCACTCAAATCAACCCAATCCCAAACCCAACCCACCCCTACCCCTATTGATCTTTCACCAATTCTAACCAAATTGGATCAAATTCTTACCCAAACTTCTACTCCTACTCCTATTCCTTCATATCCCATCTCAAATCAAACCATTACCACCCTAAACCAAACCATATCCAACCTTCTCACCCAACTGTCTACCCTAAGACCTTCACCACCTAACATCTCTGTAACCATCCCTGACTCTATTCTTAGAGTACCCACCCTTCTCCATACCATAGATGCTGAGGTCACAAGACTAAGCCAATACTCCAGGCAGAGGCATAGTGACACTCTCAAAGAGTTCACCAACATCATTGATGCTATTAGAAGGCTTAGACCTCTCATCTCCACCTCAACCCCTTCCCAAGCTTCCCAACCCCATTCTTTTACCACACCTGGTGCCCCTGCTAAGCCTACTACTTTTCATTCCTCTGATGATGACAAAAAGGGGGAGAAGTCAAAGAAGTCAGTTAGAGAACCTTCCCCAGACACCATAAGGGCAGCTGTTGATGAATATACAGCTGAGGTTCAGGCTAAGCAAGCAGAGGAAGCATCAGCCCCCAATGAGCAGAAGCTCAAAGAACATCTGATGTTGAGGGGGAGAATCCAGCTGAGGGGGAGAAATCTGCTCAAGAACAGCAAATGCCAAAAAGAAGGTTTAAAACAGTGGCCAGAAGGAAGAGTGCTAAGAGATCAAAGCAAGGTGAATCCTGTGCTCCAATCTCCATATCAGAAGATGATTCTGATGATGATGAAGAAGATGATCGGCCTCTGTCCTCTATGTTCAACATAAAGAAGCAGAGCCCCTCCACTGCAGCTCCACCAGTCCAAGCTTCCTCTCCAGTTCAATCAAGTCAACCAACTCCCAGTAGTTCATCAAGAAGAAAAGGAAAGAAGATAATGACTGCTGAGGAGATTGAAGAAGAAGAAAGAAGAGAGGAAAAGCTAACACAAGAAGAAGAGAGTCTCAAAGAGCTCAGTGAGTTAGCTGCTGCACTTGGTACTTCCATAGAAGAAGTTTTGAAAACCAAGGAAAGACATCAGGACTTCACTTCTCCTGAAGATCTTGTTGCAATTATTGGTGTTACTGATGATAAGTTGAGAGAGCTACAAGAAGAATAGCTGATTATGATGACCTCTCAATCACATAAAGTACTGGATACACCACAGCAAGATGACCCTTCTACCAAGAAAGCTCCTAAGAAAGGAAAGACTCACAAGGAAGCCATTCAAGCTCTGCTGAACTTCAACTTTGGAGGATTAGCTCAGCAAACTGAAAGGCAAGCCAAGGAGTTCAAAGACAACAAATAAAACTTGGTAAACAGAAGATGTGAAGACATCATCTCAAGGGTTACTCCATACAAAGGTACTGATGAGGGTCCTTATCTCAGAGTGGTGAGAAGAGATGAAAGAAAGACTTATGAAGATACCTATCTTCAACACTGCAAACTACTCTCCTTCTTTGAAATGATAGAGATCCTGTACCATCTCCTCAAGTCCAAAAGTGAAATTGTTCAAAGGTTCATGCCAAAATTTGAATACTGGATTCGGATGTCAATCTGCAATAGGCTCTTCACACATGATCAGTTCATTGAACACATCAATCTGATTGAAGATGCTTTCAAAAAGAATTCAAAAGCTTTTGTCACCATTGAACAGATCATTGTCAATCCTGACTATCCTTTTCTTTCTGCTTATGAAAGTCTCAACACTACTTTGCCCTCCAATATTGAGCTAGAAATGTTTAAATACATAACTGAGCCAGAAAAAGGGATGTTCTTCAAGAACAGAGCTGGTGATTGGAGATTCCTAAGAGAAGCTGACATAGGAAGAGCGCCAAGAGCTTTAATTTTTCAAGCTGTAAGACTGGCAAGAGGACAGACAGGAAGTCAACACTTTGAAAGTATGATGGAGACTAGAGCTGATGAATTAATTGCCACTATTCCAGTTGAAAGTCGTCCAGATATCAAAGAAGAACCTTGGTGGGAATGAAGACCACACTTCATAACTAGATTAGATGTAATTTCAATTCCTAGAATAGTTCAACTTCTGTACTTAGTTTAACTCATAGTTATAATGCTTTGTACAAACTCTGATGTAAATACTTTGTTCTGTAATCAAGCTTGAAACTTTGATCATGGACTACTTAGCTAAAATGCGAGTATAGATGACTCTTAGTAGATAGCTCACATAGTGTAAATATAGAAAATATAAAAAATCCTAAAAACAGAAAAAGGATAGAAAAGATACCACAAAAACAGAACATGGTACTTCATAAATGAAAAGATTCCCAAAAACAGAATATCAGGGAACATACTTTAAAGAGTTACCAAAAACAGATAGCTAGGTAACCAAATTGCACTTAAAAGTTTCATCTTTACAAATTCGAGTCAAACTGATTCTTCTTAAACAGATAAGGTTTTGTCATCATCAAATAGGGGGAGATTGTTGGGGAGATAGCAATATCAAACCTAAATTAAACCTATCTATTAAGTAAAATAGGATTTGATGTTAACAAAACCATATATTCAGTTTTGGACTTAGATTGATGAAAAACATGTGTTGTTTTTTATCTGAGACTTAAAGAATTTCTAAGTAAGATATGTCAGCTGACGAATCAAAGTGTCAGCTGAACACTGAGTATCAGCCAAAGGACCAGCTTTAGGAAGATCAGCTGAGAAGAAAAGATCAGTCAAAAAGCATCAGCTGAGGAATCACATTGGATCAGCTGATGGCCTAAAACCATAAGCTAATGGAGATTTCAAGATCAGCTGAGCAGTCTAGGATCAGCTGACACAATCACAGTTATCAGCTGATGCCTCCCATTTGTCAGATAAGGTATTTATTACTTATCTAATCTTTTGTTCATAAGCCGACACTACTCAAAATGACTAGCCGAGCCCTTGGGAACAGCTGACAGTTTAGTTTGATCAATTTATTAGCTGCACGTTGAGTTGTGTTATCAGCTGAGCAATTTGATCAGCTGAGCAAATCTAGTCAGCTGAGTCTTTCACATTCATCCTTAGCTGAGCAAAATTACATTTGCAGTTTAGTGTTTGTTAGCTAAGTCTTTATTGTATATCTCAGTTAATAGCTTTTCTATGTAATATTTTCTTTAGTCAAAGGCAGAACATATGTTGTTCTTATTATGCCTTAGATCTTTCTTTGTAAAAGTACTTAGCACTTTTTGTATCTGCAAAGAAACAAAAAGGATAGATCTTTATCCCCTGGAAAAGGAGAAAGATACTCTTGAAAAGAAGATCTCGAAGATATGATGTTAAGTATGGCTGGCAACTCCATACTTGGTAAAGTCACATCTTCAGAAAGCATGGTGTTGATTAAAGCACAAGCATGAAAGGAGAAGTTTACTTTTCCAAGATATAAAGGTAGTAGTTTAATAATATAATAATAGATATTGGGTACACTCATTACTGAAAAGTATGTTCACTTTACACACTTTGTGTATAAAGTTAACTTACTTTTCACCCACTAACTTTATCCAATTATAATATTATTAAATCAAGTACTTTTGTCTCCTTCTCTCTTCATCAACCCGGACACACCTTGCTTATATATATACTCATGCATGGAAACATGCTAAGTATGCGTTGAAAAGCACTAAAATCTCATAAGTTGAGAATTAGAAGAGTTAGCATTTTACTTTCAGTGTAACAAACTTGTTCATGTGTTGAACATCTTAGACATTAGTTGTTTAAGATTAGCATTGTCTATGTGTTAGACAAATCTAGTTGCCACCTTTTATTGAACTTAGATTTTCCGCATATAGTTCATGTAATTATTGATTAACATCAATAAGAATTATATAAAAGTAAACCGTGTGTCTCTTAAATTTTAATTTGCTAAAGTTTGTATTCAACCCCCCTTCTACAAACATTTGTTGTTGTAGTATCAATTCGGGACCAACAGTTTTGCTCTGCAATAGGGTGTAGGGATGGCAAAAAATCTGCACTCATTAGGAAACCCGTTTGTCGACCCCGATTTGATCGGAGAATTCCTGAGTTAGACCGGGAATGGGGATGGGGACGGAGATGGAGATTCCCCAAACTTAGAAACGGGAATGGGGTGGGCATGGGGATACTCTTCGGTAACCTGACCTCATACTCGACTCCGAACACGCACATTATGTATATATATATATATATCTATATATATATATATATAATGTTTAAGTCAAAATTTCTCATATAAATATGCATTTTAATTTAACTTTGTTACATAATATACATGTAACGATCCGATTTTTGGTAATACAAATATTATAATAATATTTAGTCAAGAAATGAATGTTATTTATGAGTTGATATGTTAAGAAGTTATTTATGTCAAATAATGTCCTCATGCGTGGATCGAACTCCGCGGTAAGTTCGTCGAGAAATTTTTGGGAAATACGGTGGACTAAGAGGTTAAATATCAGTAAAAAGAAAATGGAAAAATCTAGAAAACATGAGATCGCGGCGACGCGTTGACGTGGCAGACCTCGGGTGACGGCTTGCATGTGTCAGAGAAGGTGGCATGTGTCAGGAAAAGTTTGCGTGTGTCAGGCGACTTGCAGGTGGCAAAGTCACGTGAAAAGGGCGGTCGCGACGCGACGCGTTCGTTTTTGGCCTATAAATATGTTTTGTTTATCATTCGGTTCTCATTTGCTCCTTCAAACTAGTACCAATACTTTGCCCATTTTGAGAGCATTTCTAAGGCTTTAGAACGTATGTGAGTGTTGGGACTACATCAGTACGTGTTTGTAAGGCTCGGGAAGTTCGGAAACTCGATTTCGAGCTAGTTTTTGAGGTGGGCTTCGTTTCGGAGATCATAAGTAGTGTGGTGGTGCGTGTAAGATCTTATTTCAACTATCTGTGTGACAGGTTTGGTAGATCTACATCGGTGGTGTTTTATTTGTCCAGTTTAAGGTAAGTTCAGTTGTTTCCAAAACCGAGCACATAGACAAAATCGATTTTCGAAAGTAATACGATTTTTAAGATGACTTAACTAGATTTGAATGTTTAGGTTTGATTATATGTTTGATTGTGATGCATAAAATGTATTTTAATGACATGCAAATGATTTATGAGTTTGATGAGTTGCATGCATATAGATATATGTATTGATGATTATGATGGATCAAAATGATGATTGTGAGGTTAAAAGATGTAAAAATATGAAGTAAATGATGCTATGGGTGGGGGTAGACACTCTCAAAGATAAAAATGCGAATGCCTAGTAGGAAAAGTGTGCCTTCTAGGATTTGCTAGCAAAGCGATGTTTAGTTGTCGGGTTTCTAGATAACCAACACATGGTGTACTTGTACTTTATGTGCTTACACTGGAGTGGTGTTTGACTAAGGATGGAGGTCAGAATGCATGACACCACGAGGGTGAAAGGAGGGCCTAGAGATGGGGGCACCGGTTGTACTTTCATCTGAACGACTTATGTTGGAGTTGAAAGGATTTGTGTGCATAACCGTCGTACCCTGATGCCACGTCCAATGCCATGAGACACTCAAGGGTCACACCTGTGAGGGCATGTAATCCGAGAAGTAATGCAACCACAAGTGGGAGAATGGTTTAATAACAGTTAGTTATAAACCAGTAATAGTAGGTTATTGTTTTAACTTACGGAGAGGATTAATTACCAAGCTATTAATTGACAAGAAAATATATATTTATTAGTTAAATAAATATATATTGTTAATTAATAAGATTAATGATTTAAGTTTAAATTATTGGATAATGTTAATATAATAATAATAAATATATAATAAATATAATATATATATATATATATATATAGAAATTGAATCAATAAAGAACCATGTGTTAAACAAAGAACCTAAAGAACCAATCTGGACCTTTGGATCATCAAAATCAATGGATGAGATTGATTGGTGGCAAAACTGTAATTATTATGTATTAATTAAGGAAGAAAAGGGTAAACCCCTCCCCCAACAAACTCGATTTTTAAAAAAAAAAAACACACAAAAATTTTAAATTGTCATAAATTTTTAAGTTTTGTGAATTTGAACAAAAAAATTATACCAATCTTTTAGTTTTTTAATCCTCTTTCAAACAAGATCACTCTTCTCATATTTTTCTAAAATTTTTTTAACAAGAAAATTTTGTTTGCATTTAGGCAGCATGTATGTTTTCGTTTTTTGCATTTTGTATTTAGGTTTCAATGAACACAGCTCAAAATGCAAACTACGGATTTTGCATTTAGGCTTGAATGAACCCAGCTCAAAATGCAAACAACGGACTTTGCATTTAGGCTTGAATTGCCTAGCTCAAAATGCAAACTACGGATTTTGCATTTAGGCTTGAATTACCCAGCTCAAAATGCAAACTACGGATTTTGCATTTAAGCTTGAATTACCCAGCTCAAAATGCAAACTACAGATTTTGCATTTTGTGCTTGAATGAAACCAGCTCAAAATGCAAACTTCAGATTTTGCATTTTGAGTTTGAATGAACCCACCTCAAAATGCAAACTTTGCATTTCAAAAAAAAAAAGTTTCAGAAATATATCAAGTCCGGTCTTGTTTGAAAGAGGACGAAAAACTAAATCTAACGGTATAATTTTTATGTTAAAATTGTTAAGAACAAACGAGTTATGATTATTTAAAGTAAATGGGGGTTTTTTTTAAGTTTGTTGTGGGTTTTGGTTGTGGGTGCTGTAGGCACCGATTGTTTTTTTTTTTAATTTCCTTTTTTGCCCTAAACAATGTACCACATGTCATTACCAGGGAGGTTCTTTAGGTTCTTTGTTTAAGGGAGGTTCTTTGTTTAACCACACCCTATATATATATATATATATATATATATATATATATATATATTATTAAATCATTATTAAGATAGCTTGGTGATTAAGTTACCCTAATTCAAGATAAGGAAATATTCAAAAAGGTTTCCTAATTTAATCCTTATACCTATTATTATAAATAGGGGATTAGATGGTGAATTAAGGTTAATGATAATTCAAGATTATGAATTAGAAATCTCTCCTCCTTCTCTCTTCTAGTTTTCGGCCGAATACCATAGACTAACCGAGGAACGGTTTTTCGTCGATCAACAAGTCGGGGTGATCGAACGGTTCGTGGTTGCTACCTTTCTAGCGGGATCTCGTTTTTCCTCATCACGGGTGAATTAATACTTGAGCAACCCTAGGTAAGTGAAGGTATGATCTTCATCTTCATGTTCTTGATGTTGTTCTTAGTTGGATGAATAATATGAATTTTCTTAGTTTTTGTTCATATTATTATTTGCTTATACATACAAGAATTCGATATATATACATGTTTGTGATAAACAAAGATTCTAACCTTTTGGGGTTTTTGGGTGGTTGATCTTTCAAGTTCCGCTTTATGAAAGATTAATCAGTTTTTCATTCTTGAGTCGGTTCAAATCAGTTTGAGTTTGAATCAGTATGACACATAGGAGGTGCTATAAAACCCAACAGTGGTATCAGAGCCTCGGCTCAGTTTATCACATTGTATTGTATATTATTTGATCTGTTTATTTGTTCTTGTTCTTATATATATATATATATATATATATATAATCGAAAAGTAGGGATTAACAAGTTTTGTTAATCTCAGTTTACAAGTTTTAATATTCGAACAGTTAGTTTTGAATATTGTAAGATTTTATAGATTTTAATTTTTAATCTGAAAGGTTAAATCAGTTAGGTTTAACCGGTTAAAGAATTAAAACTATAAAGGTATATTTTTCGATCATGTATATATATTTGTATATGTATATATCGATTTTATATGATATAAATATTAATCAGTTTGGTTAATATTGTTTTAAATTTTTTAATCTAAACTAGTTTAGTTTTAGATTAAAGGATAATCTTTAAATTTTTTTTGAAATCCTAGTCCTTATCAACAAGTTATGTTGATAAGGTTGTTTAAAGTTTAAATTATTTAAAACAAGTTGTGTTTTAAAAAGGAAAGGTTTGAACTTTAAATGGATTAGGATTTCTAGGATTTAAATTCGATATATATATATATATATATATATATATATATATATATATATATATATATATAATTATTCATATTTATTATTCCGTTTTTTTTCGGAAATCGTCACCGGCGACCACCGCGTGACAGCCGGAGGGGGCCCAGTTGCGGCAGCCCAGTGATGCGGCAGTCTCGGCCCAGTTGAGGCAACCGGTGGTGGTGATGAAACGGCGGTTATGGCCCAAGTGAGGGCAGCCCAGTTGAGGCTAGTTCTCGGCCCAACCAGTATTGGCCCAAAGAGAAGATCGCGGCGCGATCCAGTGGCTGGTCGCGGCCCACGTTGGATTCGGCCCAGCAGAGGCTAAAGTCAAAGCCCGGACCCCTTTGCGGCGGTCCGGCAGCCCAGTGAGGTTTGGCCCGGGATAGTGTCGGCCCAGTTAGTTCTTTTATCCGACTTTTAGACTAAGGCCCAAATAGAATGTTTATCTTTTATAGTTCTTAAACTAAAATTATTTATAATTATTGTTTTTAGAACTTAAATCCTTTTGTTTGGGCTTATAAAGTTATTTTAGAACTTAATGGGCTTCTCGGCCCAGTTAGGGAAAACCGAGAACGGGCTCTTGGACCAAAGGCTATGCGTTATAATACCGTTTGTATTTTTAGGACGCATAATTCGGAATAATTAAATAATACAAGATTGTATATATATATTATTTTTACGGACTTAAAATATACATATATACAAATTACGGTTAAAAGGATTATTTTAACTAGTTAAGTTAAAATAAAGGATTATTATATTTTTGGATTTAAATATAATATTTAACCGTAATAGTGTATTATTGTTGAACAAAGTAAAACAAGGACAATTTTTTAATCAATTATGTGTTTTTGGATTAAAACACATTTGGTATAATAGTTTTTATATCAATAGGAAATAATTGATCAAAAGGATGGCAAAGTTTTTGTCATATTTCTCGTCTCGATTAATAGTTTAATTAATTGAGAGGTAACGAGAAAGTTTAATAGATCAAGGATGTATGTATGTTGTTAGCATTATTTATTGTTTAATGCATGGTTGATTATTTATATATTGTTTATATATAAATGTTGAATGGGTTTGACTTGTATACTAAGTTGCATTAGTATTTTTAAGTCGCGTTTGTAGTTTCTACATGTCAACTACAAATGCTTGACTTAAACAAGTCAACAGTATATTCTTGCTGTGGTTGGACATGTGGGTTATAGGTTTTGCCAACTTAGACCTGTGGTTGTGTTTTTCCTTTCTGTATTTCTTTTTGGTTTTGGGGAGGCCTGCGTGCCACTTACAACCCCTTTTATAATGTAAAAGTTATAGAATAGGATTTCATGTATTCTAGTTTAGTTTGTTGTAACCAAAACCAAGGACGAAGATCTATCAAGATGGAGTTTTTTTTAAAGATGGAGGAACAAGATGGAATTGCTCGAGTCAAGACCGGAGGTGTCAAGGCCAGTGGGAGCAAGGAGACTAAACACAAGATCAAGCCACGGGATCAAGCTTTGTCTAGATTGTCCTTAGTTGACCCCTTAGGACATAGTTGGCAAAACTATAACAAATTTATTATCTGCGTGGTTGTGCTTTACTTTTATGTTTTTTATGCGACTATAAAATTAAAGCAGGAGGTTAATAATAGTTTTTATTAATCAGAGGTAAAACCACGGTATATGATAAAATTGGAATACGACAACAGTTTTATAAAATTAAATATTTTATGATTGTCGTATCAGTATTTTAAAACAGCTTGTTTTAAGATGGTTTTATCATAAGACGTATTGTGTACCTAGTTCAAGGTATACTAAGATATACGGATTTTAAAACATATAGTTTTAAAATGGTTTTACAAAACTGGAAATTAAGTTTTTCAAACTTGGATAAAACCCAAGAAAATCTTAGATCAGTGTGCTACCCACCTAATGGTACACCTTTGCTGTTAAACGGTACTCGGGTGTCGGAAGTGCCCAAACCTTGGGCATCCGGGTTCAAACCATTGCGGTAAAGGGTATGAAAGATTCTGCGATAATCGGGAGTCCCGGCCAGAATTCATACTGTCTTAGGTGGTGCGATCTATTTTGGTGATAATCGAGAGTCCCGGCCCAAAATGCACTAGAGTAGAGTTAAACATACTAGATTTTATCTAAGTACTCTACAAGGTTCTAGGAGTCGTATCAGATAGGTACGATTGGTACAGGGTGTTACCTACCAGAAATAGCATGACTTGGCGGGAAGTTCCCAAACCTTGCGTCAAGTGTGTGAAATATGGATCCTAGGGCTAATACTTATCATTTATGGGTTTTTATTGATTTTTATTAGCAAAGTCTATTGTGTGTTACTAATTGAACTACATGATTGAGATTGTAGATGGCAAACACATCCAACACTAATAACCTCTTACTCCTTTCTATCCTTGAGAATGATAAGCTCGCCGGACCTAACTTTCTCAACTAGGAGCGCAATCTTCGGATCGTGCTCAGGCATGGGAGAAAGTGAAATGTCCTCGAGGGGCCGGTGGGAAATGCCTCTGCCAATAGTGTATGAGCATGATGTAAACATCGGCTTATGACATGATCCGCTAGTTGAAGGACATGTTTTAGGAGCAGGTTCGTACAAGACGGTACGATATCACGAGGGCTCTTAACACTTGCAATATGGCTAAGGGTATTTCGGTTAGTACCATATCATGAAAATGAAAGGGTACATATATGGACCACCTAGAAAGGCTTGGACACCCAATACCGTTGCAGCTGGCAACGGATATGATGCTTAACTCGTTGTCTGATGACTATAAGCCTTTCATAGTCAACTACAACATGAACAGCATGGAGAAATCCATAGCCGAGCTTCATTCGATGCTCAAGATAGTTAAATATGGGTACTAAGTCCAAAGATATTCTCATGATAGATAAGGGTAGTAGTGATAAGAGGAAGGGGCGCAGCGGCAGGGGCAAGGGTAAAACCAAGCCAGGACCATCTGCACCCAGGGCCAAGGTAAATTGCAATGGCAAGGGCAAGAGATTTAAACCGAATAAAGCAAAGTCCGAGAATTGGTGCTTTAAGAACGGTGAGATTGGCCAGTACAAGGTCAACTGCCCGAAGCGTCACGAAGGTGGTGTTTAGTCTAACGCCACAAGTAGCTTCGGTGACTAACTTCAGTATTTGCTTTCAAGTAGTGTTTGACATTTGCAATCGTTTATTGCAATAGGTCAGTGAAAGCGAAAGGTGCCAAGAATGCAAGGATCCCACGTGAAGAAACAAGGATATTAATAATTCATAGTTGAAAATATTTTTCTATTTCAAAGTTTTTTTTAGAAATATTAATGAATTATTTAGTGACATATCCTTGCACGTGGTTTGTGATTATATCTAGTCAAGTTTGACTAGAGGTTAACTAACAAGTCAAAGTTTTTGACTTATTACTGGTTGATCCTATGTATTAATTATTGCCATTGAGATATATAAATATTAATTGTTCGACTAAACTTATAGAATTACTTGAATCAACACGGTTGGTGTTGTTGATTAGAAGGTTTATCTAATTGAGTAATTGAAAGTATTTATGAAAACAAGTTCAAGGTTTGAACTAGTATTAAACACTTGAAATAATGGTTATTATTTCTGGGAATGTGTTTAAGGATAAAACATTCGTGTGCATGATTATAATGGATATTATAATCAAGGGTACTCACATGTTTAAAATAAGAATCCGTACAAGTGTGTTATACTTGTAAAGTTTCGAGAAATCAATTTCTGTAATAGGAAATAGTGGGTATGTGGAAAACCCAAGTCTAAGGTTTTGTCAATTTTAAGATTCTTATTCAAAATCTAAGTTTTTGATTTATACTTAAAATCAGTATTTTGACTTTTGTGTCAAGTTTGACCAAGTCAATAATGTATTTTAAGTAATGCTATGTTTTCATAATAGTCAGTGGGAGCAATTGACCTACGCAAAGGTATTTATCAAGTTTTGATAAATTGAAATATATATGTATATATATTTGCGTAGAAGCTAATAAGTGTTTTGGATAAACGCAGTGATTATTAGCTTGTTGAATTTCAAGAACATATATAATTTTAATGACGGGTTTTTTGAGAATTCAAAGTGGTCCAGGTGTTAGGACTAGTCCCAGGATGTCATTTTTATATATTGAAATTTGATGTCCAATATCAATATATATAAAAGAATTAAGTGTTGAAAATAATAAACATCATATTAGATAAGTGTTTATACACTAAGTATCTATTTTTGTTTGCGGGTTAGTGTAAACAAAAGGTTTATTATTTTAGTCTATTTCTTGGAATAGAAAAGTTTTATACATCTACAATGTAACTAGGTATAGTTACGGGATAATTTTATATATTCAGGAACAAGGAGTTAATCCAGTTCTCCAAGTTCAGGGAATATGATAAAATTAAAAAGACTAGACTTGTTTTCAAGGTTTGCGGAAAACAAATCATCTAGCAAAAATGAGTGGGAGCACTAGTTAGTGCATACTTGTTTTTAGTTCATAGTAATGTTGATGATTCAAGAAGTGATCCGTGATAAGTCCACTTGAACCAACATAGTAACGCAAATAGACGTGGTGAATTGAGACGATGGACCAGTATTAATTTTGTCTATATTTCCAGGAGGGTGAATATGGAGAGTACATTATTAATCTCATTACTCTTCACACATTTTGTATGTTTTGGTAATATCTGTGAATAAACGTTTTTATTCAAAATCTTGTCCGTGACTACCTATCTTGGTGGGAACCTCGATTAGGGAGGTAATAACGTCATCGTAGTCCTTGGTGGAGATTCATAGTGTTTGAAGATAGCTACCAGGAGTGTAGGCCAAGGATGTACGGGTATTCACCGGGGGTGTGAATACTGGATAGTGACATCGTGAAGAATACCGCGTGGTCTTCGAGTCAAAGGTATTCGTCACATAGGTTGTCCTCAAGCCTAAGATATTTGGTTTGGGATGCGTGGACTTCTGGCATTTGGATCGCACCTAACGCTACACCGTAACAGGGTAGTCATAACGGGCGTATCTGGTGTCAGCGGAAAGCGTGTTGCCAAATGCAAGTATGCGAGAGGCATTCTGCACCTCCTTTTTAGGAGAGTTTTTTCTGGGCCCCTTGATTGATCTAGACTGTAGAAGTGCATGGCCATGCCCAAACGAACTGATTTGTTCTTTGTCGTTTATCACATCAGTCGAAATCGGATAGTCGAGAAAATTTTATGAGTGTTAATAGTTGACTCACACCATGCTCACACTCACAATCGAAACATCGTGTTGTAGAGGGAAAAGCCTAAAGTATACCCGATCATAAGATAGGGGGTTCTTATGAAGTTTTATTATAAAACAGTTAGTTTTATAAATTATAAAACAGTTTGTTTTATAAGGATTTATCATCACACCTGGGTATAAGAGTTCTTATCGCTTGGTTAACCTAAGAACTTGTCTAGAAGTTTCCTTAGGCCAGTGTCATCAAGGTACCTTGGTTGACGGTGAGCACAAGTGGGAGTCTGAAAGGATTTGTGTGCATAACCGTCGAACCCTGATGCCACGTCCAATGCCATGAGACACTCAAGGGTCACACCTGTGAGGGCATGTAATCCGAGAAGTAATGCAACCACAAGTGGGAGAATGGTTTAATAATAGTTAGTTATAAACCAATAATAGTAGGTTATTGTTTTAACTTACGGAGAGGATTAATTACCAAGCTATTAATTGACAAGAAAATATATATTTATTAGTTAAATAAATATATATTGTTAATTAATAAGATTAATGATTTAAGTTTAAATTATTGGATAATGTTAATATAATAATAATAAAGAAATAATAAAATATATAATATATATATGTTTTGAGATATATATGGCCGACGTCATATAACTCAAAACACAATATATTATTATTATTATTATTATTATTATTATTATTATTATTATTATTATTATTATTATTATTATTATTATTATTATTATTATTAAATCATTATTAAGATAGCTTGGTGATTAAGTTACCCTAATTCAAGATAAGGAAATATTCAAAAATGTTTCCTAATTTAATCCTTATACCTATTATTATAAATAGGGGATTAGATGGTGAATTAAGGTTAATGATAATTCAAGATTATGAATTAGAAATCTCTCCTCCTTCTCTCTTCTAGTTTTCGGCCGAATACCATAGACTAACCGAGGAACGGTTTTTCGTCGATCAACAAGTCGGGGTGATCGCACGGTTCGTGGTTGCTACCTTTCTAGCGGGATCTCGTTTTTCCTCATCACGGGTGGATTAATACTTGAGCAACCCTAGGTAAGTGAAGGTATGATCTTCATCTTCATGTTCTTGATGTTGTTCTTAGTTGGATGAATAATATGAATGTTGTTAGTTTTTGTTCATATTATTATTTGCTTATAGATACAAGAATTCGATATATATACATGTTTGTGATAAACAAAGATTCTAACCCTTTGGGGTTTTTGGGTGGTTGATCTTTTCAAGTTCCGATTTATGAAAGATTAATCAGTTTTTCATCCTTGAGTCGGTTCAAACCAGTTTGAGTTTGAATCAGTATGACACATAGGAGGTGCTATAAAACCCAACAGGAGTAGCTACAGCGGGCGGATCATGGGTGTGTGTGTGTGTACAAGCAGGAGTCGCGCCCCACCTTGTACCTCACTTGCCGGACAAGCTTAGTGAACTTATGCCAGTGCGGACGGACCTTGGAACCCTAGTGGTTGCCGGACACGCATAAGGTATTTGGGATAGTGACGATAAAGAAGTATATTGGTGGACCCCATTAAGAATGATGTATTAATGATGATTAGAGATGATTAGGGTTGTAAACGGACTGAACGAACACGAACGGGGCTTGTTCGTGTTCGTTCGTTTAACTTTAGCCGAACAAATAAACGAACACAAACAGATAAACGAACGGAAATCTGTGTTCGTGTTCGTTCGTTTAACTTTAGCAGAACAAATAAACGAACACGAACGGTAAATGAACGAGCATGTTTGTTCGATTCTTTAAAGGATTGCTTAGTTTGTGTACATTTTTGTTTGCTCATTTAATTGATAAACAAATGTAAACGAATAAACACAGACTAAAATACAAATCCAACATTATTAAACACAAATAAACCTATATTTAAACACACACATATAATATATATATATATATATATATATATATATATATATATATATATATATATATATATATTTGTATAAAATATAACCAAACATAAACGAACGGATAACCGAACGTTCACGAACATAAATGAACGAACTAGAGCTCTGTTCGTGTTTGTTCGTTTAATTAAACGAACGGAAAATCTTGTTCATGTTCGTTCGTTTATTAAACAAACGAACATAAACGAACTTCCCGCCGGACAATTTCACGAACGGTTCATGAACGTTCTATTCGTTTACAGCCCTAGAGATGATTAGAGATGTATAAGATGATAATGTTGTAAAAGATGAGTATGGTATTTATGATGTATTTATCGATACTTATGATGATGCTTGACCATGCGGGGGTTTATGACGTATGCGGCTGAGTCAATTTACGGGTTAGGATTTATCACCTAAACCTATACATGTTTGTAAATGTTTTAATATGATGATTTTGTTGATAACTAAGCTGACTCATGAGACGAAAACTGACACTTGTTTCTTGAAATGTGTCTTGTGCTCGTGCAGGTAGCTTAGGTGTGTGGCCTTGTGAGTTGGGGATTTGATGGGTAGTTATTTTATTTATGATGTTTAGAAACCCGACTTGTGGTCGTTTATGAACTTGGTTTTCAACAATGATGTATTTGCGACGTAATGTTGGTTTTTATCGTGGTGTGGCTTTAACAGTTTATCTGTTTTAAATAAATATGATGTTTCAAAGTCTTCCATGTTTAGTAAAGTTTTTGTAAATCTCAATGTTTGAAAACCACGACCGTTACAATACATATCATAAAGATTGTTTTTTCTTCGAATATACATGATCGTTTTACATGATTTATTAAACACATATAATGAAAAAAGAACTAATACGATGCATAATTTTTGTAGAATTATATTGAAAGGATTATAAGCGTCTTTCATTGACATATGTTAGAGAAACCATCTACTTGATTGATAATGTTATGCGTATTATAGAACGTCTTAGTATATTATTTTGTCTTTTATCAAAAACATTATTTATTTTATGAGGTGTACCAATTGGAAAGGTTAAGTTAGTTCATAATTCTAGTTCGTATAAAAATTCTCATGTATATCTATTAGAAAATTCGATTTTGTAGAGAAAGAAAATCCTTGATTTCCTGCGGGGATCCTCGAAACCCGACGGGGACGGGGATGGGGATGCAAATTGATTCCCCGGCGGGGATGGGGACGGGGGTGGTGAACGGAGATGGGGATGGGAAAAACGATCCCCGATACCCCGACCCCGTTGTCATCCCTACGTGTATTTTTTGTGGTGATTATTTTTGTGTTGATCTATTTTTAACTAAAGTTAATTTCGTGTTAGGCTCAGTTCGTGTTGCTCTAATTCGTGTTCGGTTCTGGTCGTTTCGTGTCGACCTATTTTACCGAGAAAAATAATGTGTTTTAAAATTCAGATTTCCTTCGATACAAAATTACACATAAAATTGACTTTATTTTACATGAAATTGATTTCAAAATCCAGATTTTCGGGCAGATTGGGTCTTGAATCGACCCTTTTTATGGGTCTGGTCCAAAGATAAGTCGCACAATTCAGAATCGAAATTAAAATTTAACTTTTTAGAATTTAATTTTATTTTGCCGCTTTTTCTAGGTTTAATTTAACTCATGTTACACATACTATATTTTCACTTTGATTTTACTATAATTTATTTGTAATTAATACTTTTTATTTAACAATTTTTTGTTAATCGGGGCATTTTTTGGTAAATAGGTTATGCATGAACTTGACTCATTTCGTGTGTTTTTTTTACCTATTTTAGTTTCGTGCCGGGTTCATTTAGACCAATTCTTAGTTTAATTTAGTTCGGGTTTTGAGTTCGTATCTCAAATCATTTGCTTTAATGTGTCACTACGTGTTGCAACAACAAATTTCACGATACATTAATTTAAAGACGACTTTTTAGAAGCAAAAGTAGTGTCAACTTTGGGCAAATTGCCGAGAAAGATAACATATATAACAAAATTTGTCAATAAAGGTAACGTGTAATTGTTTGTACCGAGAAATAATAATAAATTATAATTTGTTATGAAAAAAAGATTGTAAATCTCAATTTTTCATAAAAAGATAATATAAATTTCAATTTGTTATTAAAAATAGTATCATGACATGCTAAATATCAAGGTTATTTGGTCAAGACTTCCTTTTATTTTAAAAATCAAAATTTATGATGCTTTCTTGGCAAAAAAAATTTAACTTTACCTTTATTCACAAATTTCTATATTTAGGTTAGAATCTGTCCGTCAACTTTTTACATATAAAACCTCATGTAGATAAGCACCAACTTCACATTGAAATAAGTAGGGTTAATAATCGTTGGACATGAAAATTTATAATAAGTTAATCTGATAACTCGATTTACCTTAAAAATAATTACGAATTAAATTTTATAAATAAGAAATTAAGCAAATTACCTGGACTTAATAGATTTTGTACAAGAAAGTGATTAATAGTTATAAGTTACGTGAATGTTATGTTATATCAGCATTTCGGTGTCGGGTACGTTCTTAATAGATTTTGTACGCGAGTGAAGATGTAAAAGTAAGTGACAAGTTATAAGATACGTAAAAGATGTGTTTAGACCGTTTACTTTGGTAACGAGTATGACTATACCGTTTACTTCGGTAACAGGTATGTTTAGATCGTTTACTTCGCTAACGGGTATGTTTAGACCGTTTACTTCGCTAACGGGTATGTTTTGACCATTTACTTCGGTAACAAGTATGAGACCAACACTTCGGTGTCGGGTATGAGACCAACACTTTGGTGTCGGGTATGTTACACCGTTGTAACGACAACGGGTTTGATGAGACCGTCTAGCAGGTGGGTATGTGGAGAACACTTACTACGGTGGTGGGTATGAGATATGTGTTCTTGATGTTCTTGTTTGAATTGTAAGTATAGTACTCGCTAAGCTTTGTGCTTATAGATGTTTAACCGTTTTTAAGGAAATGACCAAGGTGGGGCTCCAGGATTCAACCCCTACCTCTCTCTCTCTCTCTCTCTCTCTCTCGATCTCGGCCGACCACCACCTTTGGTGGTTCCTTTTTTTTTCCCGCGGCGGTTACCGGTGGACGAAGGCGGCGGCACACAGCGGATGTCCCGGGGTTGGTGGCACGAAACCAAGGACAGGGCTCCTTGTTGGTGGCGATAAGGTTTTTGCCGGTTAACACACACATTCGCATATTTGTTTGTTTGGCAGTCTAGCAGCCAGTTCAAGGGTGCAGTAGCTGTGTATCCCCTTCAGCAGTTTGAGGGTATATTTTCTATACCTTATTGGTTATAACTGCTATATATATATATATATATATATATATATATATATATATATATATATATATTTCTGTTTAATTATTGATTATGTGTTCTGTTTCCACACCTGATCCAATTAGGATCCTGGGAACAGGATTTACTGTTTTTATTTTCCGCTGTGCTTGTTGTACCCTGTAAATCCCTACATAAAATTCCTCAGCCAAGCCGCTTCCTTTGCTGCATCATTTGCCACAATATACTCAACCTCTGTAGTTGAATCTGCTATTGTATCTTGCTTCTGGATTTTTCAAGATACAGCTCCTCCGTTTAGGGTAAAGACAAACCCTGATTGTGACTTAAAGTCGTCTCTGTTCATCTAGGAGCTCGCATCTGTGTAACCAGTTACACTGATTTCATCCGTGCTTCCTCAAAAGACCAAGACATTTCTTTTGTCCTTCTCAAATACTTGAGAATGTTCTTGACAACCACCTAATGGGCTTCACCTGGATTTTGCTGATATCTACTCGTAAGGCTTATGGAGTAAGCAACATCGGGCCTAGTACATAACATGACATACATAATCGACCCTACTGCCAAAGCGTAAGGAACCAATTTCATCCTTTTCTGCTCTTATGGAGAAATAGGACATTGAGCCTTGCTCAACGGTACACCAGATTTCATTTGAATGAATCCTTTCTTGGATTCTTCCATCCTAAAGCGTTTTAACACTTTATCAATGTATGTACTCTGACTAATTCTGATCAGCCACCTTGATCTATCTTTATAGATCTTTATACCAAGTATATATGCGGCTTCTCCTAGGTCCTTCATCTGGAAACATTTACCTAACCAGGATTTTACTGCTTGTAATGCTGGTATATCGATTCCTATTACCAGTATGTCATCCACATACAGGACCAGAAAGATTGTTATGCTCCTACTAAACTTTGTGTAAACACAGGACTCGAACTCCCTTTTGGTAAAACCAAACTCTTTGATGCGCTCATCAAAGTGCAAGTTCCAGCTTCTAGATGCTTGCTTTAATCCATAAATGGATTTTAGCAACTTGCATACTTTTCCTGAATTCTTGGAATCCTCAAAATCGTCTGGTTGTGCCATATACACATCCTATGTTAGTTTCCCGTTAAGGAAAGCAGTTTTGACATCCGTTTTCCATATCACATAATTGAAGTATGCAAATATTGTCATAAGAATCCTAATAGACTTAAGCATAGCTACTGGCGAGAAGGTTTCATCATAATCAATACCATGAGTCTAAGTGTAACCTTTCGCAACAAGCCTAGCTTTAAAAGTATGCACATTTCCTTCCATGTCCGTCTTTTTCTTGAAGACCCACTTGCATCCAACAACTCTATTATGTTGTGAAAATTCTACTAACTCCCAAACTTGGTTGTCATTATTGGGTTTTAGACAGAACAATTCATATTAACTTGATTTATCCTGATTCATAATCTATCTGATTTGAACCAACTCAGAATTGCAACAAAACAGTTATCATTTACTAAAGAGGATTTAAACCAATCTTTAATCCTTAAAACCCTAAAAAGAGTAAGATCATTAGTTATATCACAAGTATGTATGGTATATATAATAAAATCGATACATGTGTGTACATACATAGATGTGTTCGAAAAACACAAACATATGATAATCTAGATTTGCCATAAACATGCATTATCATTCTAATCAAGATCATCATTCAACCAAACATGCAATCATACATACATACGATATATATATATATATATACATACGATATATATATATATATATATATATATATATATATCATCGATTATCTATGTAACCAAGAACAAGAATGAAGATGATTTATACCTTAACTAGGGTTGCTCAAGATTTTCCACCCGTAATGAGGCACCACAAGTATCCACTAGAAGGATTAATCACACAACTTGGTCTTGGCTCCTTAATGATTCAACCACCAAAATCGGAACCCCCTTGGCCTTGGGGTGTTCTCGGCTGAACAAGTGAGGGAGAGAGGGAGAGAGTAATTTTCTTTTGTAATGTGCTTTGTTTACCCTAATCAAATTCTTGTTAACCTCTACTTATAGATGAAATCCATATAGGGTTAATTTAGGAAGCTTTGATTATTAATCATTTACTAATTATTATTAAAAATACAAATATAGTATCTTATATAATATATATATATATATATATATATATATATATAGTTTTTCCTTCTAACAATTAATTAGTAATAACCTTTATTCAAGATAATATCCAAAATATTAATCTTGAATATTATTAATTAATAATATATATTTATTAACTAATAAATATATACTTTCTTGTTAGTTAAGTAATCTTGGTAATTATAACTCTCTGTACTGATTTATAACTGACTGTCAAAACCTTTCTCACAATTTGTGATTATATAACCTCTTGAATTACATGCCCTCACAGGTGTGACCCTTGAGTGTCTTATGGCATTGGGCGTGTCATCAGGGTTCGACGGTTATGCACACAAATCCTATCAGTCATACATGGATTGCATCTCTGCCTTCATAGCATCTAGCCATTTGTCAGACTCACTGCCTGACACAACGTCCCCGTATGATGTGGGTTCATAAAGATCCTTTTCTTCCTGAGCAATTAGGAATCCAAGATATCTATTTAGCTCAGTCTGAATCCTACTGGACCTGCGAAGGTCTTGTTTTTCCACTTCCTCCTCAACCACAGACTTGGGTTCGGATTTAACAATTCTTTGTTGAATTACTGGTTCTACAAGTAGTGGAGGTATACCTTCATCTTCTTCAATCTTTTGAAGATCTATTTCTTTTCTAGTAGTTTTTGAACTTGTTGGTCAAATGATCTCATCAGTTGAAATTTGACGAGACAAAGTTAAGTTTGTAAGATATTTTCTAAATATAACTTAAACAGAATTATGAAGCTTGATCAGACTGAGCACTTATAGTATTTTAGACTGAGTATAAGCTGAGCTTATATTTGATTAGCTTAGACTATATCTTAGTTAGTCTATCAATATGTTTGATAAGCTGTGTGTGTCACCTAAGGTATAGGTTGAGTATTCAGCTTGATGCGTTTCGAGCTGAGTGACTCAGCTTATAGACTGAGTCAGCTCAACAGAGTTGCTAAGTAAGTTCTAGCTAACTCTTATGACTTCTAAGGATGAGTTAGTCATTATACATGTTAGTACATGTTTGATTTCGGCTTTGTCCTCGAAGAACTCAGCTTGATGAGTTTCAAGCCGAGTAAGTTAGCCCGACTAAACAAGTCAGTTTAAGAGAATTTAAATATGATTTAAATTCCTTTTACTCTCTATGTCTACGGTATGGATAAGAAGATTCGAGAATCAAGATTGAAGATTGAAGACTCAAGATAGAAGATTCAAGATTCCGGGTTATCCGTTAGTTTGTTAGCAGATTAGGATAAGTTTTAGTTTGTTAGGATCCGTAGGAAAAGGATTATAAATACTTATCTCCTGATAAGTTTAAAGGTACGTGTGCCAGACTCTAATCTCACCTTAACATATTGATCGTATGTGTTACGAATCTTGATACACAGTTTATAAGTTCAACGTGATCAATAAATTCACAGATTGCCAACATTGTTCGTGTATTCGATCTTCATGTCTGTTGTGAAGTTGGTAAGTATTCAATCTGTGAATAAATCCTGTTTAGAGAGTCGGTTTGTATCTATAATCATAAGTTGATTATAGATAGCAAAGTTTGAGAGATTGAGAGATTTGATTTACATTAGGTGTTTACATATCAAGTGTTGCTTACTTGATTGCTACTGTAATCATCTTCTTATTAATGAAAGCATTCAATTTCATGTGGTTTGATGTGTGTTAACACTGTTTATTGATTTGTTCAATTTTCCGCAGAAAGTGTATTCAACCCCCCTTCTACACATTACTTTCTTGTTGATACTCTCACCAAGGGACCAACAACTGGTATCAGAGCAGGCTGAACTATTCATAAGTTGAAGTTCAAGATTCTGAAAAAGTATAATATGTCGACAAGCAACAATTCATCAAACTTTCTTCAGATGGCTGCTAAAGGATGTCCTGTATTTGATGGATCTGATTATCTTATTTAGAAATTCAGAGCCATGCTTTTCCTTAAGTCCATTGACATCAGGATGTATGATGTCATCACCCGTGGACCAATCATTTCCAAGATTCCTGCTGCTGTTTGTGATAAGTCTCCTGACAAGACTGAAAAGGAAGTCAAGAAGCCTTTGGAATCCTGGACTGAAGAGGATTGGAAATTACATTCCCTAGATGACAAAGCAAAGAGTGTTCTGGAAAATGCCCTGACTAATGAGATATTGCACACTGTGACTGGGTGTCAAACTGCAAAGGAGATCTGGGATACTCTGAGTATTACACATGAGGGCACAGATCTGGTCAAGCAGCATAAGAAGAATCATCATAACAGATCTTATGAAAATTTCTTCTCTAAGAAGAATGAAACCTTGCCTGATTTGTTTACAAGGTTTCACTTCTTGGTTAATGACCTGCTAAGTGTAGGCATTAAAAAGGATGAAGCTGACCTAGTACTGAAGTTTCTGGATGTGTTACCAGAAAGATTAAATGAAGTGACTGTAGCACTAAGGGCTGGAGGTACATTACACATGTATAACCTACAGTCCATATATGGGTTCTTGCTTAATCATGAACAGATCACAGAACACAAGAAATCTTCTCAACAACAAATGAAGGACTCTCTTGATAAACATTAAACTGCATTAGTTGCAGAGAAAAAGAAAAAGAGTTCAAAAGCCTTTATTGCTGAATCTGAGACTGAGTCAGACTCTCAAGCTGACCATTCAGACTCAGAATCAAGTGACACTGATGATGTTCAGACTATCACTGAACAAATGGCTATGCTTTCCAGAAGACTGAGAAGAATTCAGAGGGGAAAAGGAAGATCTGACATGGGCAAAGGAAATAGTTCTTTTAATCCCAAGAAAGCTGTGTGCTTCAACTATCAGAGAAAGGGACAAATTTCTGCTGAGTGTAGATTAAAGAAGGATGAATCAGCTTCAGTAGCTGACAAGAATGCTTACAGAGCTGATAAGTACAAGAAGAAATATACTCAGCTCAAGAAAGGAAAGCCTGAAGACAAGCCCAATGCAAAAGGACTCTATGCTGAAACTTGGGATACAGAATCATCTACCTCAGATGATGATGATAAGTGTCTGATGGCTCAAGAAGATGAAGAGTTTGAATTAGACGAAGTTGACTATGGTTTGTCTAAATCAACTTTTGAAGCTGACATGAAGGAAGCTGAGGAAAACAGCAAACTAAGTGACTGGGATCCTTCTTCCATGTACAAGGTTAGTAATTTCAACTCTTACACCAATGAAGAAAAAGGTCTTACATTTGTTTATATGTTAAACGCTTTTAAGACCAGCCTTAAGTCTCAAGCTGACCTCAAAGCTGAAATCACTAAGCTCAAGAATGAGATTAAGGAAAATCAAACTCTCATTACTGCTGGAAAGAAAGCACAATGTGATCTTGAATGTCAAAGACACATTAATAAACTTCTAAGTGAAGAACTTCAGGAAGCCAAGGATAAAGCTGAACAACTTCAGAAGGTCACTGAATCCTGGTGTAAGTCATCAAGGCTTGCTGAACAGTGTATCAACCAGCAGATCCCTAAAAAGGTAAATGTTGTAATTGGAGGTGACTATCAATCCGCAGCTTATGCAGCTAATGATGATGAGATAGCAAGTACATACTCTGAGGAAGATAGACGACTGATTGAGTCTCAGAAGTAAGCCTCAGAAAAGAGACATGATCCAAGCCTAAAATACAATAAGTTTGTCAAGGCAAAGAATCATGGAAATGAGTGTTCAACATCTAAACAACATAGTAAGTCTGTGCTTGATAGATTAGGCACTCAGCCTATTCAAAGAACATCTGTTATTGAAAGGTTGAATCCAAATCCTTTCAAAAGACAGCACTCTCTATTCTGCTCAGAGAGAAGTTGTAAGAATAGGAAGACAACTGTAAGTCAGAGGTCATATAATAACAAAGGTAAGTCCAAAGTTGTTGAATTTGGTAAGTCCAAAGAACTCAATAGTGGTAAGTCCAAAACTGTTGAAACTGGTAAGTCCAGAAAACATGACAATGGTAAGTCCAAAGTCAGTGAAAAGAAGTTTGTTGGTCAAGCTTCTAAGGATAATAAACCTAGATCGGACAAAGGTAAGTCCAAAGTTAATGAGCATCAGGTGACTCAGCTTGCAAAGAAAGTTGAGAAATTATCCACAACCCATAATCCTAAAATTGAGAGTAAGTGCTCTAAAGGATTATCGGATAATCTACCTCCTGTAGTCATTGGTAGAAGGAAGTGCTACAAATGTGGAGCAGTGAAATCTTAAGGCCTGAAAAGGAACAAGCTGACCAGCCTACACAGGACTCTACACCTGCTCAAGCTGACCAGTCAGTTCCACAAGATGAAGCTGCTAAGTGCTCATCATCTGAACCTACTACAAAGTGGGTTCCCAAACAAAACTAATATGTTTAGTTTTCTTCTCATCTGCAGGGTTCAAGTAAATGGTACTTGGATAGTGGATGTTCAACGCACATGACAGGGTGGAAAGGACTTCTAAGTGAATTCCAGGAAGATGAAGGTCCTAAAGTAACATTTGGTGATAACTCCCATGGAAGAAGTACACACTGGTGATAGTAGATGGTTCTCAAGATTCACCTGGGTAATATTCCTTAAAGCTAAAAGTGAGGCTGCCCTAGAGATAATAAGTTTTATAAAACAGGAAGAGTTGCAGAAAGGTAAGTCTGTAAAGCAACTCAGAAGTGATCATGGGACTGAATTTAGAAACTCTACCCTTGAAAGCTTCTGTGAACAAAAGGGAATATTACAAAATTTCTTAACTGTCAGAACTCCCCAACAAAATGTAGTTGTTGAGAGGAGAAATAGAACCCTAATTAAGGCTGCTAAAACAATGTTGTGAGACGCAGGATTGAAACTCTATTTTTGGGATGAAGCTGTCAGTACAACCTGTTATACTCAAAATAGATCAATCATTGTCAAAATACATGGTAAAACATCATATGAAATGTATAAGTCTAGAAAGCCCAATATAGGTTATTTCCATGTCTTTGGTTCAAAATGCTATGTGCTGAATCAAAGAGATCAGCTCCATAAGTTGGAACCCAAAGCTGATCCTGGAATATTCATTGGTTATTCCTCAATCTCCAAATCATACAGAGTGTATAACACTAGGAGAAAGCCCATAGAAGAATCAATTCATGTCTCATTTGATGAAGACAGTCTTGATCAAGCTGAGAAAAGACAAGCTGACCCGGTCAGTCTGAGTGAGCTTGAAAGGCCCGAGGAAACCAATATGTCAAATCCTATGTATGTCATGGGAGATAATAGTGATGATGATGTCTGTTCATCAAAGAAATCATCACAAGCTCCAAGGTATTCTCAAGCTGAGAAGGATGATGAGTTCATCAACCCCTTTGACGCTGAAGTCACTCAGACTGAGGATCTTAGTGATCATCAGTCTGTTGACAATGCTGTTGATGAGACTGAGGATATAAGTTCACCTCAGGACTCTCCACATCACTCAGATCCAGAACCAGATTCTCCAAATACAACATTCAAATTCCTCAAAGACCATCCTCAAGATCAGATCATTGGAAATGTCCAAGAAAGGATTATTACCAGATCAAAGGCTACAGCTAACTATGCTGCCCACTTTGGTTTTCTATCTCAAATGGAACCAAAGAAGACTGAAGAAGCCTTAGAGGATGAGGATTAGATTGAAGCTATGCAAGAGGAATTGAATGAATTTGAGAGAAATAAGGTCTGGAGACTTGTCCCTGCCCCTAAAGATCATTCAATTATAGGCACTAAGTGGGTCTATAGAAATAAAATGGACAAGGATGGAGTGATAGTTAGGAACAAAGCCAGGCTGGTAGCACAAGGGTATAAGCAAGAAGAAGGAATTGACTATGATGAGACCTTTGCCCCTGTTGCTAGAATTGAAGCCATAAGGCTGTTCCTGGCTTATGCAGCATATAAAGAATTCAAAGTCTATCAAATGGATGTGAAGAGTGCTTTCCTAAATGGAAAACTTCAGGAGGAAGTCTATGTGAAACAACCTCCTGGCTTTGTCAGTTTAAAGTTTCCACATCATGTCTATAAGTTGGACAAGGCTTTGTATGGTCTTAAACAAGCTCCAAGAGCTTGGTATGATACACTGCCCACTTATCTACTATCAATAGATTTCACCAGAGGTAGTATAGATAAGACACTCTTTATTAAAAAGAGTAAAGGATAGGTGATTCTTGTACAAATCTATGTGGATGACATTATCTTTGGTTCTACTAATGAATCTCTGTGTGAATGGTTCTCCAAAATAATGTCACAAAAGTACAAGATGAGCATGATGGGTGAGATGACATATTTCTTAGGCCTACAAATTCAACAAAAGCCTGATGGAATTTTCATCAATCAAAGCAAGTATGTTCTTGATTTGATAAAGAAATATGGTTTTGATTCTAGTTCAACCATGAGAACACCCATGTCACCATCTGTCAAGCTGAGTAAAGACTCAGATGGTAAGTCTGTGTGCCAGTCTACCTATAGAGGAATGATAGGTTCATTACTCTATTTGACAGCTAGTAGACCTGATATCATGTTTGCTACATGTGTTTGTGCAAGATATCAGGCAGATCCTAAAGAATCACATCTTAAAGCTGTGAAAAGGATCTTTAGGTATCTTAAAGGTACTCCAAATCTAGGTCTTTAGTATCCAAAGGACTCTGGGTTTGAGTTAGTTGGTTTTTCAGATGCTGACTATGCTGGGTGAAAGTTAGATAGAAAATCAACAACAGAAGGATGTCAACTGCTTAGAGGGAAGTTAGTAAGCTGGACCAGTAAGAAACAGAACTCAGTGGCTACTTCAACTGCTGAAGCTGAATATGTTGCAGCAGGAAGCTGTTGTGCTTAAATCCTATGGATGCAGCATCAGCTTCAAGACTTTGGTATGAGTTTCAAGAAAACTCCTATCTTATGTGGTAACCAAAGTGCTATAGCCATAACATACAATCCAATCTTCCACTCAAGAACCAAGCATATTGAAATTAGACATCACTTCATCAGGGACATCGTGGAAAAAGGTAAAGTTGACATTAAATTTATCTCCACTGATGACCAATTAGCAGATATCTTTACTAAACCACTTGATGAGACGAGGTTTATGTATCTGCTAAGTGAATTGGGTATGCTCAATCCCTAGCTAAGTGTCTAGAATCTGAGTTTTCAGTTTGACAAAGACTAAGTGTCTTAAGCTGAGTGCACATTTTATGAATTAGTCTTCATTAACTGAAAATTCTGTCACACTGAATGATGAGTTCATACGTTTGGTGAGTTCCAAACATTTTGTTAACTACTAAGTGTGGTTAACATATTAGTTTGAGTTAGTCTCGAACAAATGACTAAGTGGCATTGAGTCTGAGCTATGTGCTTAACTCAAGTTGTGTGATGAGTTCACATGTTTGGCTGGTTCCAAACAAGTTTTAACTACTTAGTGTAGCTAATATACATGCTTGGGTCAGTCTCAAACAAAAATGACTCCGTTTCATTAAGTCTGAGCTGTGTGCTATACTCAAGCTGAGTACCAATCTCAAGATGAGTACTAAACTCAAGCTGAGTGCTTGAATCAAGCTGAGTGCTTGACATAAACTGAGTAATAAGTTTACTCAGACTTGGTGTGTCCAAAACCATGTTTTAATTACTAGGTGTTATTAATTCATGAGTCTCTGCGTATTTGAGTCAGTCTCAAATCGAGTATTATACTAATTCGGTATTTGTGTAATACGACAGTGTTAATAATATGTGTAAGTCACTAATATTATTTTACACTTGTATCCGTGGGAAGATGATGTGTTTCTACCCTCTCATTGTTACATCAAGTCGTAAGTTTTTCCGGCGTAACGGATAAAAAGGGGAATCCAACGGTAACTTTTCTCTTTCCTCAGAAAGGTATATATACCGATCCTAATCGGTTTAGAGAAGTTTACGCTTACAAATCCGACTTCTCACCTTCTAAATACCTTACGCAAATACCTCAATTGCTCAGTGCATACATCCGTTCAAACCCTAAATTGCTAAGTGCAGTTTTTGAACCAAATCGCTCGGTGCTTTTTCAACAAATTACTCCATGTAATTAAACAATAATGGACGGAATCACTCTCATTCTTGGTAATAGAATGGTCAGAGGTGTTGCGTTCAAGAACAATGGGATGCCGGTGCTAAAAATCAATAATCAACGTGCCTGCTTGGTAATTCCAGAACGCAAACGGAACAGAGGCTATGAAGCCTGGGTGGACTACATCAGAAAATGCCCTTTGGCATTCGCTTTTACTGGCGCACCACTCCACATAGTTCCACAACATCTGTTGGAGTTCTGGTACACCTGTACCTACAACCAGAACAGGGGAGAGATCATTGGCACTGTTCTAAATGGAGATATAACAGTTGTTATTACTGTCCAGAGGCTGAGGGATGTTGTTCAACTCCCTGCTAATGATGTGTTCGAGCCTGCTGTGACAAGGCAGGTGGCAAGGTCGGTCCTACCCCGTATGGGACACCTCCAAACAGAGGGTGTAATAAAAAAGGCCACCTTCCCAACGAGTTGGGGATTTATGGTTTCTACGGTGATTCGTTCACTGGGAACAAAGGTTGGAGGCTTGGACCAGGTCAATGAGTTTGAGATACAGCTGCTGTACAATATGTTCTTTGCCAGAAATCTAGACTATGCACTGATCTTCTTTAATGAGCTCAAGGTCCAAGTACTAAAGACACCAAGGGATCTCTATGTGCTTTTCATAAGGTACTTGTCCTTGGTGATTGAAGCTGAGTTGGGAGATCAACTATACAAAGCTGGGCAGGATTTGTTCCCCGTTCCAGCACTCAGCTTGAAGATGTTCAATAGTGACTTCTTTCCAGAGCAGGAAGGTCTGAGTGACCCCATGCGATGGATAGCTGAGCAAGCTTTTCCAGAAAGTGAAGCTGAGGGATCAAATCAAGGGGGAGTTTCCCAAGCTGACACCAAGGTTCAAGCTGAGCACTCTGCTCAAGCTGAACCAGCACACATTGAAGCTGCTTCTAGTAAGATCTCTTCACTTTCTCTTTCTTCTCATTTTTCTCCATCCACCTTTGGAGATAAGACTGCAGTAAACCTAACCCAGTCTAACCAATCTCCTCCACCTTCATTTCATCTACAATCCCACTCTGAAGCCACCCCTAGTATGCCCACTGCTGCTAGGGAGAATATCCGAACCTATACAAGAAAAACTGTCATAGGTGGTGCCATTCCTAAAGGCATCACTGGAGCTGAGATCACGCTGATCCCTCCACCGTCAAGAGTTGAGGGGGAGACGCCTACTCTTAAGGTGTCAACCTCGAGGCTCATTACAACCCAACAGCCTAAACTGGGTGTGGTATCTACTCAGCCCACACTCTCCAGTGCCATGGGAGAGCCCACTACTGTGCCTAAGCAGACACAATTATGTAACATTGAATATATGACCAATCCCCAGGGTCAATCACCCCCCTCCAAACCAATTAGCCAACCACATACCCATACACTTCACGTCTCGAGCCCCATTACTTCTCTTCACTTCTCACACCCACACGCACGACCTGTCAATGTTTCATCTTCAAACCAAGGTGATTCACAGGGTCCAAACTCTGGTGCAAATGAATTTGAAGGTAAACACCAACCTTTAGACGATGCTCCTCACAATGAAACTGCCTCCTTAGGAATCCAGCAGCTGAAAGACTACATTGCTGCTCAATTTGGTTTGTTCCACCTAAAGCAAAAGAAACATAAACGTTAAATCTATAAGAGGCTTGAGAAGCTGTCAAAGGATGTCAAGGAGATTGCCTCTGCAGTTGCTGCACTCCAATAACAAAGGACTTCGACCCCTATTGATGATGACAAAAAGGGGGAGAAGGGTCAAGCTGATACTGAAGCTGAGCTAGTTTAAGCTGAAGCTGAAGCTCTACTAGTACTAGCTAAAGGAGCAGAGAGGCAAGCTCAGGCTGAGGGGGAGTTGGAAATAAACAAAGAGGAACCTGCAGCTAAGAGACAAAAGATAGTAGAATCTACACCTGAAGCTGACAGTGTTTCTGAGACTGAGGAAGAGACAGAAGAAGAAAAAGCTACAAGAGAGTTAATAGAGATGCTTGAGCAAGAAGAAGCAAATGAGCTTAAGATCTCTGTAGCTGAGCTGAGAAAGAGAAAAGAGAAAGAGATAAAGGACCAAGAAAAAGAAAAGGAAAGAAAAGCTTTGGCTCAAGCTGAAGCTACATACACTGGTCCAAGACTTGATCCTGTCCCATACACAGATGCAGAAATTCAAGAATGCTATTTCAGAAGGAGCTCCAGTAAAGATATCAAAGGCATGACCTTGAGCAGAATTGATGGAGCCATCATCCTCAACTTTGAATTTGAAGATAAATCTACAATGGGGATGAACCTGAGATATGTTCACAGAATGGGCTACATAGAATGGCAAAGAATAATAATGATGCTCAAGAAGTTCAAACGAAGCCAAATCAAGCAGGAGATCTTTACTGAAGTTTCTAAACTGATTAACAGAGCTGAGGAATTGAGATATGTTCCAGTTCCTGGTCTACAATGGGAGAGCTTATTCGAGATACCTGAAGGTGTAGAGTTTAAAGAAAACCAAGGTATTGATACACCTGTTCAGGGATTCATGTTTAAGGATCAGGCAGGTAATCCTAGCTTTATCAAGCTGAGTGAGATATGTTATCTAAAAGCTAGGGATGCCACACATATAAGAAGTTGTTGTGGTGATAGCTCAAATCATTTTGTAAAGTATAAGCTGAATAAGATCATCAGAATGTAACAGAGAGAACTCAGAGGGGATGAAGAAGCTGAAAGCCTCTTAGAAGAAATCAACAGAGAAATCATTCTTTGGGAGGTTTTACATCCTGAGTTCAAAAGATAATAGATTAGTTCTATTGTAAAGTTAGATTAGTTCTAATGTAAATATTAGATTAGTTCTAATATTTTGTAAGCACTAAGTGTGCATGATTTATGTGATAAAAAACTTTTGTGTTATGATATGTTCATAATTATTAGTCTGATAAGTTCAGCTTGAATGAATAATTGATTAGTTCTTATTCATTAATGTATTTAGTTGGTGTGTTCAACTAAAAGTTGGTTTGTTCCACTTATAATTGATAAGTTCAATTAAAATTGATAAGTTCATTTGATATTTGATTAGTTCAAATATAAAATCTTGATAAGTTTAAGATTTAAAACATAATTCTGTTAAACAAACTTAATAACTGTTTGATGGTTTTGTCATCATCAAATAATGGGAGTTTGTTGGGAAAATGATCTCATCTGTTTTGATTTGATGAGACAAAGTTAAGTTTGTATGATGTGTTCTACATATAACTTAAACAACAGAAATATGAAGCTTAGTCAGACTGAACACTCACAGTGATTCAGACTGAGTATAAGCTGCATATATGTTTGATCAGCTTATACTATATCTTAGTAAGATTATCACTATGTGTGATAAGCTGTGTATGTCACCTAAGATATATATTGAGCTTTCAGCATGATGTGTTTAAAGCTGAATGACTCAGCGTGAATACTGAGTCAGCTCAACAGAGTTGCTAAATAAGTTCTAACTAACTCTTAGGACTTCTAAGGATGAGTTTATTAATATACGTGTTAGTTCATGTTGATTTTCGAGTTTGTTCTCGAAGAACTCAGCTTGATGAGTTTCAAGCTGAGTAACTCAGTCCGAGCAAGAAGTCAGTTTAAAGAGAATTTAAATATGTTTTAAATTTATCTTTTTAACTCTCTATATCTACGGGAAGGATAAGAAGACTCCAGAATCAAGATTGAAGATTGAAGACTCAAGATAGGAAGATTCAAGATTCCGAGTTATCCGATAGTTAGTTAGCAAATTAGGCTGAGTCTTAGTTTGTTAGATTCCGTAGGAACATGATTATAAATACTTATCTCCTGATAAGTTTAGAGGTACGACTATAACGACGATTACAACTAAGTGTTGCAGAGCCAAATACCTCACCTCAACAGTATGTGTTACGATTGTTGAATCACTGTTTGTCAGTTCAATGTGATCAAGATATTCACAGATTGCCAAGCTATTCGTGTGTTCGAATACTCACATTAGTTGTGAGATTGGTAAGTTTTCAATCTGTGATTAAATCCTGTTTAGAGAGTCGTCAGTATATATAATCATAAGTTGATTATAGATAGCTAAGTTTGAAAGATTGAGATATTTATATTAGGTGTTTACATATCAAGAGTTACTTACTTGATAGAGTCTGTAATCATCTTCTTATTAATGAAAAGCAAAGCATTCGATTGTGGTTTGATTTACTTTGTGTAACACTTTTCTTTGATTTATTCAATTTCCGCAGAAAGTGTATTCAACCCCCTTCTACACATCTGTTGCTTGTTGTTATTCTTACCAAGGGACCAACATGAACCTACTACAAAGTGGGTTCCCAAACAAAACTAATATGTTTAGTTTTCTTCTCTTGTGCATAGTTCAAGTAAATGGTACTTGGATAGTGAATGTTCAAGGCATATGACAGGGTGGAAAGGATTTCTTAGTGAATTTCAGGAAGATGAAGGTCCTAAAGTAACATTTGGTGATAACTCCCATGGAAGAACTAAAGGATATGGGAAGATGCATGCTGGCAAGGTTACTTTCCAGAAAGTTGCATATGTTAAAGGTCTTAAACACAATCTGATAAGTATCAGTCAATTATGTGATGAAGACAATGTTGTTACTTTTAGAAAGAAAGCAGGGACAATATACAATGCAAAGGGTAAGCCAGTGCTAATAGCAAAGAGAGAAAGGGATGTGTATCTACTTGATCTCAATTCTGTTTATCCTTACACTAAAACCTGTTTATATTCCCAATCTGTTCCTAAGCTGAGTTGGCTGTGGCATAAAAGGTTGTCACATTTAAATTTCAAGAATATAGATATGCTATCCAACAAAGAGTTAGTCTCTGGATTGCCAAAGATCACATTTGTCAAGTACAAATGGTGCTCAGCTTGTCAATAAGGGAAACATCACAAAGGGTTATTCAAGTCAAAGCAAAATTTTTCAATAACAGACCCACTGCATATGCTGCATATGGATCTGTTTGGACCCATAAGTACTCCAAGCCTAAGTGGCAAGAAGTACACCCTGGTGATAGTAGATGGGTTCTCTAGATTCACCTGGGTAATATTCGTTAAAGCCAAAAGTGAAGCTGCCCTGGAGATAATAAGTTTTATCAAACAGGAAGAGTTGCAAAAAGGTAAGTCTATAAAGCAACTCAGAAGTGATCATGGGACTGAGTTCAGAAACTCAACCTAGAAGGCTTTTGTGAACAAAAAGGAATATTTCAAAATTTCTCCTCAGTTAGAACTCCTTAACAAAATGGAGTTGCTAAAAGGAGAAATAGAACCTTAATTGAGGCTGCAGGAACCATGTTATGTGAGGCAGGATTGAAACTCTATTTCTGGGATGAAGCTATCAATACAGCATGTTATACCCAAAATAGATCAATTGTAACACAGTACTTTTTAATTAACATTAAAATGCGTGCGGAAGCTAAATTACAAAAGATAAATACAACTTTTGTCTATTTGTTATTTACAAAATACCACAACAATGTTAATTTACAAAACATGCTCTTTACAAAATGTTGGACATCAGAGTGTTGGTCTGTCCATATTCTCAGTCTTCATTATCCAAAAACTCACCACGGAGTATCTGCAAAATAATCTAGTGGGGAATTAGCACAAAGCTAAGTGAGGGAACAAATATCTAAACATATACAAGGCCAACATGCCTAAACACAAAGCTCATAATATCACGGAGAACCGGCGGTGTTGCAACCACCCACAACCAAGGTCGGCCAAAACCAAGGTTTACCGATAGCCCTGCTAACATGGACAACAGTACTAGCACCCTTGAATACAACAAATGCATATCAAGATCTAATACTTTAAATCCCTAAGCAACAGGCCCAGCCGCTCAGCTCATGCTGATCTCCAAACAAACATGTATACAGTTCAAACAAGAGCATAGTTACAATTAGGATATCATATCCTGTATATCCGAAGATATAAATCCACTCACCAAAGCTTGCACAGCTCAGCACTCAGGAATCTACATCACTGAGGCTTCTCTTTTCCTGAGAAGATGTATACACAAGTCAGTATACAATTCACAATAAGTAACACACTTATTCATATTTCACATGTATATCACTTATATCACAGATATATATATATATATATATAGAAAATCAGTACATCATATCTGAATTGTTAAGGAAACCTTTAAAGTCCCAAATTTCCGGATATATCATACGGAATTGTCATAATTCCAAGTGGTTTCCACATTTCCGAATAAGCTAGGGCAATTCCATACGGTATTACATCAATTCCGAATAGCATTGTGTTTTCCCTTCTCAATTCCGAATAAATCACAACTCCGAATGTTAGGGCAAATTCCGAATAAGTTCATTTCCGAACAAAGTCCATTTCCGGATAGAGTTCAATTCCAAACAAAGGCCAATTCCAAACAATATGATTCCGATCAAATGAAATTCTGAGTAAAGGGAAATAGTCAATTCCGGATAGTCACTAATTCCGATCAGTCCCATTTCCGAATAAAGTGTTAAGGCATTATCATTCGGAAATCAATATATGCGGAATACATCAATTCCAAGTGACTTTAAGCGGATTTAATCTCAATTCCGAGCATTTTGTCCGGAATTCATATATTCCGATTACATTTTATGCGGAATTCTCCAATTCCGTTGATTCAAGCCCTAATTCTGAATAATTCATATGTTCATGTATAAAATCAATTTCTAACTTAACTTCTCATCTGATTTTAAGCATGCATATATTCCATGTTTCTAGAAATCATTCTAAGCATGTTATGAACACATTCTATCAATAATTTCTAACATGCATTCAACCTAAATCATCAAATCATCACTCATGTGTTCATTTGGAATCCATATATATTCAAGAAATAAATTCAAATTTCATAAACTAAAGATTCATGTAACTAACCTGATGATTCAAGATCTGCAAACAATATAGTAACATACAAATTCAAAAGATTGAAGATACTCAATTTTCTTCTTTTCTTGATCCTACGGCCGAGAGCACACAATGCACACACACACTCAAATTCTCAATTTGTTTGTAATGTGATGAGGTGGTGGCAATATTAGGTGGTGATTAAGTGTCCAAGATGGACACTTCATAATTCCACTACCTTAATTAATTAATTTCATAATTTAATAACAAATAATTAATTAATCAAACAATAACAATTAATTAACAAAGTTATATAATCAATTATAAATCCCAATCTTAAATAATTAATTACCTCATTAGTATAAGCCGGTTAAGAGGGTGTTACATCAATCATAGTAAAAAGACATGGCAAAAATGCTTATGAGATGTATAAATCAAGAAAGCCCAATATAGGTTACTTTTATTTCTTTAGTTCAAAATGCTATGTGCTGAATCAAGATCAGCTCCATAAGTTGGAACCTAAAGCTGATACTGGAATCTTTGTTGGTTATTCCTCAATCTCCAAGTCTTACAGAGTGTATATCTCAAGGAGAAAGGCTATAGAAGAATCAATACATGTCTCATTTGATGAAGACAGTATTGATCAAGCTGATAGAAGATAAGCTGACTTGGTCAGTCTGAGTGAGCTTGAGAAGCCAGAGGAAACCAAAATGTCAAACCCTATGTATGTCATAGATGATGATAGTGATGATGATGTGTGTCCATCTACGAAATCATAAAAAGCTCCAAAGGACTCTCAAGCTGAGAAAGATGATGAGTTCAATATTCCATTTGGAGCTGACACTACTCAGACTAAAGATCTTGGTGATCAACAATTTGATGACAATGTTGCAATTGAGACTGAGGATGTAAGTTCACCTCAGATTCCTCAATATCACTCAAGTCCAGAACCATAATCTCCTACTAAAACATTTAAATTACTCAAAGATCATCCTCAAGATCAAGTGATTGGTAATCTTCAAGAAAGAGTAATTACAAGATCTAAGGAAACAACAAACTATGTTGCTTACTTTGGATTCTATCTCAAGTGAAACCAAAGAAGACTAAAGAAGCCTTAGAGGATGAATATTGGATTGAAGCTATGCAAGAGGAATTAAATGAGTTTGAGAGAAATAAGGTGTGGAGTCTTGCCACAGCTCCCAAAGATCATACAATTATAGGCACTAAGTGGGTCTATAGAAACAAAATGGACAAGGATGGAGTGATTGTTAGGAACAAAGCCAGACTAGTAGCACAAGGGTATAGACAATAAGAAGGAATTGATTATGATGAGACATTTACCCCTGTTGCTAGAATTGAAACCATCAGGTTGTTCTTAGCTTATGCAGCATATAAAGACTTCAAAGTCTATCAGATGGATGTGAAGAGTGCTTTCCTAAATGGAAAACTTCAGGAAGAAGTCTATGTGAAACAACCTCTTGGCTTTGTCAGTTCAAAGTATCCACATCATGTCTATAAGTTATACAAGGCTTTGTATGGTCTTAAACAAGCTCCAAGAGCTTGGTATGATACACTATCCAACTATCTACTATCAATGAACTTTACCAGAGGTAGTATTGATAAGACACTCTTTATTAAAAAGAGTAAAGGACATGTGATTCTTCTACAAATCTATGTGGATGACATTATATTTGATTCTACAAAAGAATCTCTGTGTGAATGGTTCTCCAAAGTTATGTCAAAAAGGTACAAGATGAGCATGATGGGTGAAATGACATATTTCCTAGGCTTGCAGATTCAACAAAAGCATGATGGAATATTCATTAATCAAAGCAAGTATGTTATTGATTTGATAAAGAAATATGGTTTTGATTCTAGTTCAACCATGAAATCACCCATGTCACCAGCTGTCAAGCTGAGCAAAGACTCAGATGGAAAGTCTGTATGTCAGTCTACCTATAGAGATATGATAGGTTCATTACTCCATTTGACAGCTAGTAGACCAGATATTATGTTTGCTACATGTGTTTGTGTAAGATATTAGGAAGATCCTAAGGAATCACATCTTCAAGCTGTGAAAAAGATCTTTAGGTACCTTAAAGGTACACCAAATCTAGGTCTTTGGTATACAAAGGACTCTGGATTTGAGTTAGTTGGATTTTCAGATGCTGACTATGCTGGGTGCAAGTTAGACATAAAATCAACAACTGGAGGATGTCAAATGCTTGGAGGGAAGTTAGTTAGCTTGACTAGTAAGAAACAGAATTCAGTGGCTAGTTCAACTGCTGAAGCTGAGTATGTTGCTGCTGGAAGCTGTTGTGCTCAAATCTTGTGGATGCAACATCAGCTTCAAGACTTTGGTATGAATTTTAGGAAAACTCCTATTTTCTGTGATAACCAAAGTGCAATAGCCATCACTTATAATCCAGTCTTCTACTCAAGAACCAAGCATATAAAAATTAGACATCACTTCATCAGAGACATCGTGGAAAAAGGTAAAGTTGAAATAAATTTTATCTCCACAGATGATCAATAAGCAGACATATTCATCAAACCTCTTCATAAGAAAAGGTTTTTATCTCAATTACTGTTACATCAAGCTGTAAGTTCGTTAGAGTAACGAATAAATAGGGATTTCCAACGGTAACTTTTCTCTCTACTCAAAAAGGTATTCAACCCCCCTTCTACACATTACATGCTTGTTGATACTCTCACCAAGGGACCAACAACTGGTATCAGAGCAGGCTGAACTATTCATAAGTTGAAGTTCAAGATTATGAGAAATTATAATATGTCGACAAGCAACAATTCATCAAACTTTCCTCAGATGGCTGCTAAAGGATGTCTTGTATTTGATGGATCTGATTATCCTATGTGGAAATTCAGAGCCATGCTTTTCCTTAAGTCCATTGACATCAGGATGTATGATGTCATCACCCGTGGACCAATCATCCCCAAGATTCCTGCTGCTGTTAGTGATAAGTCTCCTGACAAGACTGAAAAGGAAGTCAAGAAGCCTTTGGCATCCTAGACTAAATAGAATTGGAAATTACATTCCCTGGATGACAAAGCAAAGAGTGTTCTGGCAAATGCCCTGACTAATGAGATCTTGCACACTGTGACTGGGTGTTAAACTGCAAAAGAGATCTGGGATACTCTGAGTATTACATATGAGGGCATATATCTGGTCAAACAGCATAAGAAAAATCATCTTAACAGATCTTATGAAAATTTCTTCTCTAAGAAGAATGAAACCCTAACTGATTTGTTTACAAGGTTTCACTGCTTGGTTAATGACCTGCTAAGTGTAGGTATTAAAAAGGATGAAGATGACCTAGTGCTGAAGTTTCTGGATGTGTTACCAGAAAGATTCAATGAAGTGACTGTAGCACTAAGGGCTGGAGGTACATTACACATGTATAACCTACAGTCCATATATGGGTTATTGCTTAATCATGAACAGATCACAGAACACAAGAAATCTTCTTAACAAAAAATGAAGGACTCCCTTGATAAACATGAAACTGCATTAGTTGTAGAGAAAAAGAAAAAGAGTTCAAAATCCTTCATTGCTGAATCTGAGACCGAGTCAGACTCTCAAGCTGACCACTCAGACTCAGACTCAAGTAATACTGATGATGTTCAGACTATCACTGAACAAATGGCTATGCTTTCCAGAAGATTGAGATGAATTAAGAGGGGTAAAGGAAGATCTGACATGGGTAAAGGAAAGAGTTCTTTTGATCCCAAGAAAGTTGTGTGCTTCAACTGTTAGAGAAAGGGATACATTGCTACTGAGTGCAGATTAAAGAAGGATGAATCAGCTTCAGTAGCTGACAAGAATGCTTACAGAGCTGATAAGTACAAGAAGAAATATACTCAGCTCAAGAAAGGAAAGCCAGAAGACAAGCCCAATACAAAAGGACTCTATGCTGAAACTTGGGATACAGAATCATCTACCTCAGATGATGATGATAAGTGTCTGATGGCTCAAGAAGATGAAGAGTTTGAATTAGACGAAGTTGATTATGGTTTGTTTGAATCAACTTTTGAAGCTGACATGAAGGAAGCTGAGAAAAACAGCAAACTAAGTGGCTGGGATCCTTCTTCCATGTACAAGGTTAGTAATTTCAACTCTTACACCGATGAAGAAAAAGGTCTTACATTTGGTTATATGTTAAACGATTTTAAGACCAACCTTAAGTCTCAAGCTTGCAAAGGTAAGTCCAAATTCAATGAGCATCAGGTGAATCAGCTTGCAAAGAAAGTTGAGAAATTATCCACAACCCATAATCCTAAAATTGAGAGTAAGTGCTCTAAAGGATTATCGGATAATCTACCTCCTGTAGTCATTGGTAGAAGGAAGTGCTACAAATGTGGAGGTATAGGACATGAGTCCAAGGAACGTGACAGTGAAATCTTAAGGCCTGAAAAGGAACAAGCTGACCAGCCTACACAGGACTCAACACCTGCTAAAGTTGCCCAGTCAGTTCCACAAAATGAAGCTGCTAAGTGCTCATCATCTGAACCTACTACAAAGTGGGTTCCCAAACAAAACTAATATGTTTAGTTTTCTTATGTGCAAGGTTCAAGTAAATGGTACTTGGATAGTGGATGTTCACGGCACATGACAGGGTGGAAAGGACTTCTAAGTGAATTCCAGAAAGATAAAGGTCCTAAAGTAACATTTGGTGATAACTCCCATGGATGAACTAAAGGATATGGGAAGATGCATGCTGGAAAGGTGACTTTCCAGAAAGTTGCATATGTTAAAGGTCTTAAACACAATCTGATAAGTATCAGTTAATTATGTGATGAAGACAATGTTGTTACTTTTAGGAAGAAAGCAGGAACAATATACAATGCAAAGGGTAAGCCAGTGCTAATAGCAAAGAGTGAAAGGGATGTGTATCTACTTGATCTCAATTCTGCTGATCCTTACACTGAAACATATTTATATTCCTAATCTGTTCCTAAGCTGAGTTGGCTGTGGCATAAAAGGTTGTCACATTTAAATTTCAAGAATATAAATATGCTATCCAACAAAGAGTTAGTCTCTGGATTGCAAAAGATCACATTTGTCAAGGACAAATTGTGCTAAGCCTGTGAACAAGGAAAACAACACAAAGGGTCCTTCAAGTCAAAGCAAAAGTTTTCAATAACAGACCCACTTCATATGTTGCATATGGATCTGTTTGGACCCATAAGTACTCCAAGCCTAAGTGGCAAGAAGTACACCCTGGTGATAGTAGATGAGTTCTCTATATTCACCTGGGTAATATTCCTTAAAGCCAAAAGTGAAGCTGCCCTGGAGATAATAAGTTTTATCAAACAGGAAGAGTTGCAAAAAGGTAAGTCTGTAAAGCAACTCAGAAGTGATCATGGGACTGAGTTCAGAAACTCAACCTAGAAGGCTTTTGTGAACAAAAAGGAATATTTCAAAATTTCTCCTCAGTTAGAACTCCTTAACAAAATGGAGTTGCTGAAAGGGGAAATAGAACCTTAATTGAGGCTGCAAGAACCATGCTATGTGAGGCAAATTTGAAACCTCTGTTTCTGGGATGAGGCTATCAGTACAGCATGTTATACCCAAAATAGATTAGTCGGAGTCAAAAGACATGGCAAAACTGCTTATGAGATGTATAAATCAAGAAAGCACAATATAGGTTACTTCCATTTCTTTGGTTCAAAATGTTATGTGTTGAATCAAAGAGATCAGCTCCATAAGTTGGAACCTAAAGCTGATCCTGAAATCTTTGTTGGTTATTCCTCAATATACAAGTCTTACAAAGTGTATAACTCAAAGAGAAAGTATATAGAAGAATCAATTCATGTCTCATTTGATGAAGACAGTATTGATCAAGCTGATAGAAGACAAGCTGACTTGGTCAGTCTGAGTGAGCTTGAGAAGCCAGAGGATACCAAAATGTCAAACCCTATGTATGTCATTGATGATGACAGCGATGATGATGTGTGTCCATCTAAGAAATCATCACAAACTCCAAAGGACTCTCAAGCTGAGAAAGATGATGAGTTCATTATTCCATTTGGAGCTGGCACTACTCAGACTGAAGATCTTGGTGATCAACAGTTTGATGACAATGTTGCAATTGAGACTGAGGATGTAAGTTCACCTCAGAGTCCTTAATATCACTCAAGTCCAGAACCACAATCTCCTACTAAAACATTTAAATTCCTCAAAGATCATCCTCAAGATCAAGTGATTGGTAATCTTCAAGAAAGAGTAATTACCAGCAAACTATGTTGCTTACTTTCGTTTTCTATCTCAAATGGAACCAAAGAAGACTGAAGAAGCCTTAGAGGATGAAGATTGGATTGAAGCTATGCAAGAGGAATTAAATGAGTTTGAGAGAAATAAGGTGTGGAGTCTTGCCCCAGCCCCCAAAAATCATACAATTATAGGTACTAAGTGGGTATATAGAAACAAAATAGACAAGGATGAAGTGATTGTTAGGAACAATACCAGGCTAGTAGAACAAGGGTATAGACAAGAAGAAGGAATTGGTTATGATGAGACATTTGCCCCTGTTGCTAGAATTGAAGCGATCAGGCTGTTCTTAGCTTATGCAGCATATAAAGACTTCAAAGTCTATCAAATGGATGTGAATAGTGCTTTCCTAAATGGAAAATTTCAGGAGGAAGTCTATGTGAAACAACCTCATGGCTTTGTCATTTCAAAGTATCCACATCATGTCTATAAGTTAGAGAAGGCTTTGTATGGTCTTAAACAAGCTCCAAGAGCTTGGTATGATGCACTGTCCAACTATCTACTATCAATGGACTTTACCAGAGGTAGTATTGATAAGACACTCTTTATTAAAAAGAGTAAAGGACATGTGATTCTTGTACAAATCTATGTGGATGACATTATATTTGGTTCTACAAATGAATCTCTGTGTGAATGGTTCTCCAAAGTTATGTAAAAAAGGTACAAGATGAGCATGATGGGTGAAATGACATATTTCCTAGGCTTGTAGATTCAACAAAAGCCTGATGGAATATTCATTAATCAAAGCAAGTATGTTCTTGATTTGATAAAGAAATATGGTTTTGATTCTAGTTCAACCATGAAAACACCCATGTCACCAGCTGTCAAGCTGAGCAAAGACTTAGATGGAAAGTCTATATGTCAGTCTACCTATAGAGGAATGATAGGTTCATTACTCTATTTGATAGCTAGTAGACCTGATATCATGTTTGCTACATGTGTTTGTGCAAGATATCAGGCAGATCCTAAGGAATCACATCTTCAAGCTGTGAAAAGGATCTTTAGGTACCTTAAAGGTACACCAAATCTAGGTCTATAGTATCCAAAGGACTCTGGATTTGAGTTAGTTGGATTTTCAAATGCTGACTATGCTGGGTGCAAGTTAGACATAAAATCAACAACTGGAGGATGTCAAATGCTTGGAGGGAAGTTAGTTAGCTGGACTAGTAAGAAACAGAATTTAGTGGCTACTTCATCTGCTGAAGCTAAGTATATTGCTGCAGGAAGTTGTTGTGCTCAAATCCTGTGGATGCAACATCAGCTTCAAGACTTTGGTGTGAATTTTAGGAAAACTCCTATTTTTTGTGATAACCAAAGTGCAATAGCCATCACTTATAATCCAGTCTTCCACTCAAGAACTAAGCATATAGAAATTAGAAATCACTTCATCAGAGAAATCGTGGAAAAAGGTAAAGTTGAAATAAATTTTATCTCCACAGATGATCAATTAGTAGACATATTCACCAAACCTCTTGATGAGAAAAGGTTTTCATATCTGCTAAGTAAATTGGGTATGCTCAACCCCTAGATAAGTCTCTAAAACTGAGTTTCAACCTTACAAAGACTATGTGTCTTAAGCTGAGTTTATAGATAAGTCTATAAAATTGTTTATTTAGTCAAGCTGAGTGATAAGTTCACACGTTTGGTCTGTTCCAAACATGGTTAAACTTCGACGTGTGGTTAAAATATAAATTTGAGTTAGTCTCAAATAAAAATGACTAAGTGTCATTAATTCTGAGCTGTATGTTCCACTCAAGCTGAGCATCAATCTCAAGCTGAGGGCACAAATCACGCTGAGTGCTTGACTCACGCTGAGTGATCAGTTTACTCAGCTTGGTATGTCCAAGCCATGTTTTAATTACTATGTGTTATTAATTCATATGCAGTATATTTGAGTCAGTCTCAAATTACGTGTTATACCGATTATGTATTGGTGTAATACAACAGTGTAAATAATAATTTTTTTAAGTCAAGAATGTTATTTTACAAACTTATCCGTTGGGATATAATGTGTTTCATCTCAATTACTGTTACATCAAGCTGTAAGTTCGTTAGAGTAACGGATACATAGGGATTTCCAACGGTAACTTTTCTCTCTCCTCAAAAAGGTATATATATCAGTTGTAACCGAAATTCAGACGTTTACGCTTACTAGACTTTTGAAATACTCACTATACCTTCTACAAACCACCTATTTGCTAAGTGCAGTACACCATTCAATCGAATTTCAAGGCCTAATCGCTTAGTGCAAATTGAGTATTTACTCCGTGTGACGCAGAAACATTCTACGATGGACGGAACCATTCTCAATCTAAGTGACCGAATGGTAAGGGGTGCTGCCTTTAGGAATAATGGATTGCTGTTGATTAAAATCAACAATCAACGTGCTTGTCTTGCAATCCCTGAACGCAAAAGAAACATGGGATACGAAGCGTGGGTGGTTTATATCCGCAAATGCCCACTGACATTCGTTTTTACTGGAGCATCGATTCATGTGGTTCCTCAGCACCTACTGGAGTTCTGGTACACGTGTGTGTTCGACAAGGACAGAGGCAAAATTCGAGGTACTGTGCTGAATGGGGAGAGAACCATTGTTCTCACAGCTCAAAGGCTAAGGGAAGTTCTTCACCTCCCTCAAACCGATGTGTTCGAGCCTGCTGTGACGAGGCAGGTGGCAAGATCTGTCCTACCTAGAATGGGTCACCCACAAATAGAGGGTATCATAAAAAAGGCCACCTTTCCAACCGGATGGGGATTTATGGTGTCAACAATGATTCGTTCACTTGGTACCAAGGTTGGAGGACTGGACCAGGTTAACGAGTTCGAGATGCAGCTGCTATACAACATCTACTTTGCACGAAATTTGGATTATGCACTGCTTATCTTCAATGAACTCAAGGTCCAAGTGATGAAGACCACAAGGGATCTTCATGTACCATTTATAAGGTTCCTGTCCTTGGCATTTGAAGCTGAGCTAGGGACAGCACTATATGAAGCTGGTCAGGATATGTTCCTCACACCAGCACTCAGCTCAAAGATGTTCAACAACGACATCTTTCCAGAGCAAGAAGGCCTAAGTGAGCCTATGCAATGGATATATGAGAGGACTTTTTCTGAAAGTGAAGCTGAGGGGTCTACTCAAGGGGGAGCAGCTCAAGCTGATCCAGATGTTCAAGCTGAGCACTTTGCTCAAGTTGAGCCAGCAGACATTCAAGCTGCACCTGGTAAGATCTCTCCACTTTCATCTTCTTCTTACTTTTCTCCATCTTCCTTTGGAGACAAGACTGTAGTAAGCCCAACTCAGTCTAACCCATCTCCTCCACCTTCTGTCCATCATAAACTCCACTCTAAAGCCAACCTTGGTGTGCCCACTGCTACCAAGGAAAACATCCAAACCTATATACGAAAAACTACCAAAGGTGGTGCCACAACTAAAGGTACCACTGGAGCTGAAATCACATTGATTCCTCTACCAGCAGGAGTTGAGGGGGAGACACCTACTCTTCAGGTGCCAACCTCAAGGCTCATTCAAACCCAACAGCCTAAACCGGGTGTGGTGTCTACTTAGCCCACACTTAATCGAGCCATGGGAGAGTATACTATTGTGCCTGAGCAGACACACTCAGGTAACATTGAAATTATGACCAATCCCCAGGGTCAATCACCCCCCACTCACCAAATAAGCCAACCACTTACCCATACTCATCACGTTTTAAGCCCAATAACTTCTCTTTACTTCTCACACTCTCCAGCACAACCTGTCAATGATTCATCTCAATACCAAGGTGAATTACAAGGTCCAACCTCTGGTGCACATGACTTTGAGGGTATACACCAACCCTCGGATGATGCACCCAAGTCCCAACCTTCTCAAGCTGACTTAGATGACCTATTGAAATTTATTAAATGTCAGTTTGAAACATTGCATCTCAAGAGAAGAAAGACCAAGAAGCATATGTTGCTGATATTGGATTCACTGGATGAAGAGGTACTGAAACTGAAATCTGCAGTGGCTCACACAAACTTCGATCCCTATTGATGATGACAAAAAGGGGGAGAAGGTTCAAGAGGCTGAAGCTTAGTCCGTTACTACTTGCTAAGGGAGCAGAAAAGCCACAACAGATTGAGGGGGAGAAAGAAAAAGAATCTGAAGCTGAGCTCACTGAAAAAGCTAAAGGAAAAAGACCTCAAGTAGTCAGCTCAGAGGATTCAGAACCCCCCAAGCAGAAACGAAGAAAAATGATTCTCGGTGAATCAGACTCTGATGAAGACTCTGCAGATGGCATGACTTTGAAGGAAAGAGCTTCTCTGATAGCAATTAGAAGATTAGAAGAACAAGATGCTTACCAGCTTGGGATGTCTGTGGATGAACTAAGAAGAAGGCAAATGAATTTACAAGTTGAGGTAGCAAATGTTTAGAATGAGAAAGAAGCAAGGGAGTAGGCTTGGGCTGAACAAATAAGAAAGTAGATGGAGGAATTATCCATACTCAGACTGCCTATAGAGCCCAAAGAAGAAGAAGTAGAGCTTCTTGTTGAGAATCAACAAGAGGAAGAAGACATAACTCAGTGTTATATCAAGACAAACTTCTCCTCTCAAATCAGAACACTTAAGCTGAGCACAGTCCAAGGGATCGTAATTCTAGAGTTAGTCCTAGAAAATGGTGAAACACCTTCCCTGGATCTGAATAAACTACACAGACTGGGATATGCTGAATGGAAGCAAGTAGCCATACTCATTAAGCAGATGGAAAAGTCCTCTACAAGAAATCAAGTAAAGGATAAGATCTTAAGGTTGCTAGCAAGAGCTGATGCGATGGATATCATACCCAAATCTGAGATCAGAACCCTACTGACTTCCTTTCATAAAGTTGGGAAGAAAAAGCTATCATAACCAGTTGGATTAGAAAAAAAAACAAGTACAATCTCGATCTTCCTGAAGTCATGGAGTTTAAAGAGAATACTTATGTTGAAAATCCTCAGAAAGGATTTATGTACTTGGACAGTAACGGTGAACAATACTTCCATTCTGATGCATCAATTTATATATGTGGGGTATCTCAAGTGCTAGCTCTGAGATTAATTGTGGAGAAAACTGAACTAAATGTCAGGTTCAGATATAGACTGAACAGAGCTATCAGATCACAAAAGGATCAACTTCAACACTTGCCAAATCTGAAAGAACTTCTTGAAGATATTAACAAAGAAATTAAAATTTTTGAAGAATTGCATCCTGATCATAATTAATAGATTAGTTCTATATGTAATTATTAGATTAGTTATAATAATTTGTAAGCACTAAGTGTGCATGATCTAAGTGATCAAAATTTTGTATTCTGATATGTTCAATTTAATGAATACAAGTATTGGTCTGATATGTTCAACTGTTTATGATATATTCATATTTCTTAGTCTGATGAGTTCAGCTTGAATGAACAATTTTATTAGTTCTTGTTCATTAATATGATTAGTTGGTATGTTCATATTTGATTAGTTCAAAAATTAAAATCTTAGTAAGTTTAAGATTTGAAGCATAATTCTGTTCAACAATCTTAAGAACTGTTTGATGGTTTTGTCATCATCAAATAGGGGGAGTTTGTTGGTCAAATGATCTCATTAGTTGAAATTTGATGAGACAAAGTTAAGTTTGTAAGATATGTTCTAAATATAACTTAAACAGAATTATGAAGCTTGATCAGACTGAGCACTTATAGTGTTTCAGATTGAGTATAAGCTGAGTATAAACTGAGCATATATTTGATAAGCTTAGACTATATCTTAGTCAGTCTATCAATATGTTTGATAAGCTGTGTGTGTCACCTAAGGTATAGGTTGAGTATTCAGCTTGACGCGTTTCAAGCTGAGTGACTCAGCTAATAGACTGAGTCAGCTCAACAGAGTTGCTAAGTAAGTTCTAGCTAACTCTTATGACTTCTAAGGATGAGTTATTCATTATACATGTTAGTACATGTTTGATTTCGGGTTTGTCCTCGAAGAACTCAGCTTGATGAGTTTCAAGCTGAGTAACTCAGCCCGACTAAAGAAGTCAGTTTAAGAGAATTTAAATATGATTTAAATTCCTTTTACTCTCTATGTCTACGGCATGGAAAAGAAGATTCCAGAATCAAGATTGAAGATTGAAGACTCAAGATAGAAGATTCAAGATTCAAGATTCCGGTTTATCCGTTAGTTTGTTAGCAGATTAGGATAAGTTCTAGTTTGTTAGGATCCGTAGGAACAAGATTATAAATACTTATCTCCTGATAAGTTTAGAGGTACGAGTGCCAGACTGTAATCTCACCTCAACCTATTGATCGTATGTGTTTCGAATCTTGATACACAGTTTGTAAGTTCAACGTGATCAAGAAATTCACAGATTGCCAACATTGTTCGTGTGTTCGATCTTCACGTCTGTTGTGAAGTTGGTAAGTATATAATCTGTGAATAAATCCTGTTTAGAGAGTCGGTTTGTATCTATAATCATAAGTTGATTATAGATAGAAAAGTTTGAGAGATTGAGAGATTTGATTTACATTAGGTGTTTACATATCAAGTGTTTCTTACTTGATTGTTACTGTAATCATCTTCTTATTAATGAAAGCATTCGATTTCATGTGGTTTGATATGTGTTAACACTTTTTATTGATTTGTTCAGTTTTCCTCAGAAAGTGTATTCAACTCCCCTTCTACACATTACTTGCTTGTTGATACTCTCACCAAGGGACCAACAGAACTTAGAAACTTGTCTTCCAGAAAAGTCCCTAACTGAGCGACAAATACTTTGTTCTCATCAGGATTATAGAAATAGTACCCTAAGGTTTCCTTAGGGTAACCCACGAAGATACACTTGTCTGATCTGGGTTTGAGTTTATCCGAGAAGGGTCGATTAACGAATGCCTCACAACCCTAAATCTTCATGAAAGACAGTTTGGGCTTTTTCCCCTTCCATAACTCGAACGGTGTGTTTCTTTTCTCCACAGACTTTGTTGGAACTCAGTTCAGCATAAAAGCAGCCGTTTTGAGTGTGTGCTCCCAAAAAGAAATTGGTAAACTAGTTCGACTCATCATAGAACGAACCATGTCAAGCAATGTTCTGTTCCTCCTTTCTGATACACCATTCCACTATGGCGTATACGGAGGTGTGAGTTGTGAAACAATCCCACATTCCTTTAGATTATCGTCAAACTCCTGACTCAGATATTCACCACCCCGGTCAGACCAAAGCAGCTTTATCTTCTTGTCAAGCTAGTTTTGTACTTTATTCTTAAACTATTTGGAGAAATCAAAACTTTCAGACTTGTGTCTCATAAGATACACATAACCATACCTACTAAAATCGTCAGTAAAGGTAATGAAGAACCGGTATCCTCCTCTGGCCTCTTGACTGAAAGGACCACACACATCTGTGTGTAATATCCCTAGCAGTTCCTTTGACCTCTCATTCAAACTGTCGAAAGGTTTCTTTGTCATCTTGTCGGACAAACAAGACTCGCAATTGTCAATTGATTCGAGATCAAATGACCCTTGAACTCCATCTTCATGAAGTTTCTCTATGCGTTTCTTATTTATATGCCCAAGCCGACAATGCCATAGGTAAGTTTGGTTCAAATGTCCTTTGACCTTTAACTTATATAATAGATTTTCTTGTCATCTTGTAGATTTATTATATATAGATCATTTTGTGAACTTGCTTTAAAATAAAATAAATCATCTTTAAAGCACAAAATTGTTTTTCCTACCGACTGATAGGTAAAACCACTATCTACTAATAAATTATACGAGATTACATTTTTGATTAATCTAGGAACATAATAGCAATCCTCTAGTTCTATTATTAATCTTGAAGGTAGCCTGAGACAATATGTTCCTACAGCTTCAGCACCAATAATTGGGCCTTCACCTACCCGTAGGTCCATGTCCCCCTTCCTTAGTTTCCTACTCCTCTTGAGTCCCTGCAAGTGATTGCAAATGTGATTACCACATCTGGTATCAAGTACCCATGATTCAAAAGAAGTAACTAAGCAATCTATCATAAAGATACCTGACTCGTTGGTAGTCCAACTAATCAATGTCAAGTGAGTGCTCGCAAATATCCTCGCTACCACAAACTGGGCAACAAATGTCTAGTAGTTCATCAATCCAGTCATCATCCTCCATTGATTCAACTACTGTTGCATCAAGGATGTCTGGGTGCATCTGGTCATCCATACAAATTAGAAACTCGTGCATACCAACTACAGTTGATTCATGTCCTCTGATCTCATCTACTACCTTTGCCTGATAGTGATCTGTCAAAGTCCCGACCAAAAGCATCACAAGTTCATGTTCATTGACTTGTGACCCCAGAAGCATTAAAAATCAAATATCCTTCTCATATTAATGAGATGATCGCTCAAAGACTGGCCTTCTTTCATTTTCTGTGAAAGAATGTCTTTCATAAGTAGAAAACGTCCACTGCTTTTGACGCACTCCTCTAGTCCTTGCACGACCTCAAAAGTTGACTTACTTTTGAGTTCATCCGAAAACTCAGATTCTGTGGAGAGTATTTGTAACACTGTACTTTTTAATTAACATAAAACTGCGTGCGGAAGCTAATTACATATATTTACATTAAGAACATAAGATAATTACAATAATTATCATGTTTTAAGTTTACAAAAATTCCACTAAGTGTTAATTACAAAATCAGGCTCTTTACAAAATATAGACTTTAGAGTAGTGGTCTGTCCATTTTCTCAGCCATCATCTGTTAGAATCTCACCACAGAGGATCTGCAAAATAAACTGGTGGGGAATTAGCACAAAGCTAGGTGAGGGAATTAATATCTAAGCACATACAAGGCTAATAGCCCAAACACATAGCTCATAACCAAGGAGAACTGGCGGTGTTGCAACCACCTACAACCAAATGCCAGCCAAAGCATAGGTTTACCGATAGCCCTGCTAACATGGACAACAGTACCAGCACCCTCGAGTACAACAAATGCACCTCAAGATTAGATATTGTAAATCCCAAAGCAACAGGCCCAGCCGCCCAGCTAATGCTGATCTCCAACCAAACATGTATACATATCATTCAAGAGCATAGTTACAATCAGGATATCATATCCCGCATATCCGAAGATATAACTCTACTCACCACAGTCTGCACAGCTGCAGTATTCTCAGGTGACTAACTCACTGAGTCTTCTCAGTTCCTGAGAATATAAATACAAGTCAGTATTGTATCATAATAGCGCTTCTAAAATAAGTAAACACACTTATCAATGCATCATATGTATACATATATAATACATATATCACATATGTACAATCATCACATTCGGTCTTATTACAAATCTCGTATCCTCATTATACTTGATAAATCCACAAACTTCATAGCATAGGTAACACACATGTTTCTTCCATAAATCATGATCATAAGTGATTAGAAATTCCAAGTAAATCTCCAAATCTGAATTAGGCTTCATGCGGTTTCCTGATCATGTGATTTTATCATCATGAACCCAAATCCAATTAAAGTGTTAGGAAAATAGTTCAAGTCCCAAATTCCGGATAGGTCATGCGGAATTATGATAATTCCGGATACGAATTCACAATTCCGAATAAGCAAAGGCAAATTCCGGATAGTTCTTGAACAATATCTATTCTAACTTCAATTTTTAGGCTGTTTTATACACATGTATATAATCTATGTTTCCAAAATTCATTCTAAGCATATAATGAACATAAAATTATCAATCAATTCTAGCATGAATACAACCTAAGTTCATCAAATCAAGAAGCATCATGCGGAATTCATATAAAATCATAAATCCGAATGAAACCAACAAATCTAAATCAGATTATGCTAACCTTATGAATTGGTATTTCAGAATTTCAAAACAACAAATCAAATTGCAAGATGAAGATGAATTCCTCTTTTGCTCTTCCTTCGGCCGAGAGCAACAAGAACACACACACACACACTCAATTTTGTTATTTGCATGTAATGAGAAATGGTGGTGGTATGTAGGTGACTAAGTGTCACCAACAAAAGACACCTCATGAATCCACTAACACAATTATTTAATTAATTATCATTATCCTAATTAAATAATTCAAAATTAAATAACACATAGCAAATATTCATATAATAACAATTAATAAACAAAGTCACATAAACAATTATAAATCACAAGGTTAATTAACTAATACCTCGTTAGTCTAGGCCGGTAGAGAGGGTGTTACAGTATTAGAATTGACATGATGTCAGATTCATCATATAGATACTTATAATATGTATCATACTCTTCATCCTGAGCAGAAAAATCGGGTTGTGCTAGAGGTGGCTTATCAACTGTGTACAGCCTTTCCTATGCTCTTAGGATATTCCTAAAGTGCAACTTTCAAACTGAAAAGTTTGGTTCTGAAAGCTTCCACTTTTGCATGATGAGACTAAGAGACTCCTCAGGTGAATAAAACGGTATAACAGATAAAAATGACATCTACAGTAAAAAGCAAGAAAAATATTTCAGTAATTAATTCCTCTAAAATAAATTATAACCCTTTAAATACATTTATTTTAGATTAGGTTCCATATTTCACACGTGCTGGTGCATGGTTTGGGCATGACAACACCGACCCCGTGCTATTTCTGGTGGGTATAAACCATACTGATCGCATTTAATCGAAAACACGACTCCTATATCTTTGGGACATCGAATGAAACATAATTCGTACATATTTAGTCCTCTTAAGTGCACTTTGGGCCGGTCCCATAAAGGAATCACCAAAATAGACATCACCATCTAAAACGCGGTGAACTCTGGCATGTCACATCAGGGAATCGCAAAGTCTTTCACCCCCTCCTCACATTGGTTTGAACCCCGGCGTGCACGGTTTGGGCACGACAACACACCAAGGTACCAAGAGCAGGAAAGGTGCACCATTAGATGAGTAGCACTAATGGTCTAACATTTAAAAAGGGTTTATTTGTTTCAAAAACTTTTGCTAGTTTTACCGTTTTACAGAACTTGCAAAACAATTATCCTTTTAAGTGAAAAAAATTTCAACTTAAAATGTACATTATATATATATATATATATATATATATATATATATATATATATATATATATATATATATATATGCGTGTACTATATAAATAATTAAAACACAATCACACAATTAATAATAATAAGTCAAAACACATAATTCCTTTTTTACCATCACTGGTGCTTGATTAAAAAACAAGCACCCCTATGGTCAAACCCTAAGTGGATCACAAACAACACATATGGCATGGAAAAACTTTATGCTCCCACTGGCTCCAGCATCCATGGCATCCACTCTATTTGTCCTGCTCCTTGTCTTTCTTGATCGTCTCCAATAATATTACATTTACAAATATCAAATTAACCTATACAATTTTCATAAAACTAGTGCCCTATTACATAATAATTCAAAGGCACGCAGGCCCGCTAAAACTAATACTTTTACAAAATTAAATAGAGGTTGTAAGTGGCATGCAGGCCTCCCCACACTGGATAAATAATAAATGTAATCAACCATAGCAAGAAACAAAAATAACACAAAGTGATCCACCAGGTTTTAGGCGTTTGGCTTGAAAGACAATAATAAATATTCCAATCACGTCACAAAAAATTAATTAAATAATACACGCATTATAACCATATATCATACATATATATAATCTCGGGAGGATTCAAAACTTGAATCTAAACATGAAAACACAACTGGTCTTGTGTCAATACCAAAAATTTAACCTGGGCCTAAACTGAATTTTTTGTTAAATATCTCAAACTGGATAAAAGACAAAAAATCCACACAGGTTAAATGTCAATATTATTAAATATATAATAATAAAGCTGGAAACTTGATTAAAAATTCAAAAACTTTGAACTTTTGCCAAAATCAGGCTTGACACAATTTATACAAATCTATATAAAAGTATGTAAACTGGAAACTTTATTTAGTTAAAAATCAAAACTTTGAATTTTGACTAAAAACCAAGTTTCACACATGATATATATAGAAATATAAATACAGATAATCTGGAAACTTTATTTTACTAAAATCAAGACTTTGACTTTTTGGCCAAAAACCAAGATTCACGCAGATAATATATATAAACAGTAAATTGGAAACTTTAATTGGTAAAAAGATCAAAACTTGATCCTAAACCATAATTTAAGTTTCACACATATATGAGATATATATTTAAGCAGTAAAGCTGGAAACTTTATCAGGTATTAGATCAGAAACTTGATCTTAACCACAGTATAAGTTTCACACATATATATAAACAATATAATATGATTAAACTTGTTCTCCACCGAGCCTAGAAGAGGCTCTGATACCACTATTGGGATTTACAGGATACAACAAGCACACCAGAATAATAATAATATAAATCCCATCCGAAGATCACAACTGGATCTAGTGGAGAAACAGAACATATAATCACACTATAAAAGATAATATATATATATATATATATATATATATATATATATATATATATAACAGTATTAAAAAGGATAAGGAATTATACCCTGAATTGCTATAGGGTGATACACAACTACTGCACCTTGTGGGAACTGGTTGCTAGACCGCCAACACGAAATAATACCCGGAAAAACGATCCCGTGTGTGTATATCACCAAAAAGCCGGCGGCCTTTTGGTTACCTTTGACTGCCGCCGAGAAGCCGAATCGCCGCAAGGGGTGGCCTCGGCCGTAGGTCCGATCGCCGAGAGAAGGGCCACAGTAGGGCGCCGCCGTCATCCGCCGGTAGGGGCTTCTGACCACCTGTCGTCACCGCCTTGTGTCCACCGTCAGCCACCGCCGGTTTGGTGGTGGTGGTGTTCGTCGACCGAGAGCAAGGAGAGAAGAGAGTAGAGTTGCTTTTGTTTTTGTCTTAGCTAATTGTGAATTAGGATTAGGTAAAAACTAAGGGTTAATCCATTTAAATGGATCAAAGCCCTTGGACCCCGAAGCCCGATCCGTGACCAACATCTTTGATCGATTGACAAAACAAAGCCTCTCGTTTGATTTAATATTAATTAATTAACTATTAATTAATATTATCCAACCAAACTTTATAATTAAATATTTAACGAATATTTAATCTCTTCTTTAAATAATAAACGTCAATTTATTATTTCTCTTGATAATTAATTAACTATTAATTATCACTTATACACACATTGTATTATTTCATGGTTCAACAGTTAAGTGTGCAACTATGTGACCCTTTAGTGACTTATAGTGTTCATGGATATGATGACACGTGTACATTATTCCTGCACACAATCTATGAGAAGGGAAATATAAATATGGAATTGAGAGGTCTATAAATTATTCATGTCTTAGTTCTGAAAATTTGTGTTTTGTGTCTAATCTTAACAGGTCCTTTAAACCTAGAAATTATAATGAGGCTGCTTCTGATCCAAATTGGATTAAGGCTATGAATGATGAGGTGGAAGCCTTATATAGGAACCAGACATGGGAAATAACCTCTTTACCTGCTAACATAAAACCTATTGGCTGTAGGTGGGTGTATAAGATTAAATATAGGGCTAATGGTGAAATAAAGATACAATGCTAGATTAGTAGCTTAAGGATATAGTCAGAAAGAAGGCATAAATTATGAGGAAACGTTTTCTCCTGTAGCTAAAATGGTTACAGTTAGGGTTGTTATTTTAGTTGCTGTTAATAATAATTGGGGTTTGTATCAACTTGATATCAATAATGCTTTTTTGTATGGTGAGTTAGATGAAGAAGTATATATGGTGTTGCCCGAAGGTTACCATAATGAGAATTGTATGATGTTGTAGATTTAAAAAGTCGCTCTATGGACTTAACCAAGCTCCTAGGAAGTGGAATGAGAAGTTATGTTCTGCTTTGTTACGGGATACTGTGTTTTTTTGAAAAAAAATATGGTGGCCTGGAAAAGCAAGAAACAGGATATTGTTTCTAGCTCTTCCACTGATTCTGAGCTCTTGGCTCTGTTAATTGTGAAGTTATTTGGATGCTAAAACTTCTTTTTGATTTGGGTATAAAAGGTTTAAGTCCTGTTGAGGATTTTTACTGTGACAATGAATCGGCCATTAAGTTGGTTCATAATCCTGTGTTTCATGAAAAGACTACGCATTTTGAAACTGAAGTGCATTTTGTGAGAGATAAAGTTGCTAAAGGTGTTATAAAGGTTGTTAAAGTTCAATCTGCAAAACAAGTTGCAGATGTGTTCACTAAGTCTTTGCCCTCAACACAACTTGATGTCTTGTGCTCTAAAATGGGTCTTAGTAATCCGTTTCAAGAGTAACATTAATTCCCTTGTTGGTCTTGAAGGGGGATGTTGAAATTATGATATTCTCCAAGATCAACATTGGGTACATTTAATTTATTGCTATAATGGTTTGTGTAGGTTTGTTGATAAATAGCTAGAAGAGTTGATTTGGAAGTGGGCTGGTTGCTGGGCTCGTGAGGACTTGAAAACTAGGCGTTGGTTCTTGCGGTTCTCGCGCTAACAACGGTTCTCGCATGAATTTTTTCTCTCTCTATATATATATGTATATATATATATATATATATATATATATATATATATAGAGAGAGAGAGAGAGAGAGAGAGAGAGGTACATTACTTATTGTTAACCATAAATCTCTATTTTTCCTTAAAAGACTACGCACTGCTTGCTTCAATCGAGTTCTTCTTAAGAAAGAAATTTATTTCATACGTCGTTCTTCTTTACATTAAATCGAGTTCATCAACAAAGTGAAGATTAAGTACATAATTTTACTTGATTACTTTCTTAATTAGTCATTTAATTAATCAGTACATAGCGCACTTTAAGGTTTTTGCTCCCATAAATTCATGCACATGTACAATCGAAAATTAATAATTGAATAACACCGAAGAATGATCTATTAAATTAGGAAGAAATTATAAGAAAGTTGTTTAATGTATTCTATAATTAGGTAGTTGTATGTTAAGGGTAAAAAACAAGGTTGGATTAAGTGGTTATCACCCTTACCTCTGGAGACAGAGGTCACGGGTTCGATCCTCACTCCTTGCAAGGCCGGAGGTCCTTTTCTACATTTAGTAGAACTGGAAGCATCCTCTCTACCATAGGTAGAGGTATGAGTGTGTACATCTCAACCTCCCCCATACACTGTGTAAACGGTATTGGGAATGAGACCCATAATCCGTGGAAGACGGTATTGGGTGTTACTTTACTTTTTTTTTTTTATGTTAAGGGTAAAAAATTAAACAAGCCGTAAGGCTTTGTCTAGTTCCTGGATGTTTCAATTCACTTTTCTATCTGTTAATCAAGTTCTTAAGATAATAATTTATCTAAAAACCGATCCTAATAAGCTACAGGTTGAGCAGGTTCGGATCATTTTTGTATTAGGTTTATACTTTATTTGGTCAAGTTGCATATAATAAATTTAAAAATAAAATATGATTTTACATACAAATTCAATTAAAAAAGAATATGATTTGTATACAACAAATTTTTATAAATACAACCCTTAGATAGTGAAATTATAGAAGAAAAATAATCATAATTAATATATATAACACCCCATGAAAACTAGGTGAATGAGATGCCTTGTATTTCTGTCTTTGACTTATAAGCCTTCTGAATTTTGATTTCCTTTAAACACATTGAATTTGAAGGACGGATACTTTCATGTGTTGTGATTTGTTAAAAGGAACGATCATGAACAACATTTTTTGTTCGTTTAATTAAATAAACGAACACGAATAGAGCTCTAGTTCGTTCATTTATGTTTGTGAACGTTTGTTTAGCCGTTCGTTTATGTTCGTTTATATTTTATATAAATATATTATTCATATTATATGTGTGTGTTTAGATATAGTGTTTCTTTGTGTTTAATAATGTTGGATTTGAATTATACCATGTGTTCCTTCTTTTACGTTTGTTTATCATTGTGAGGGAACGAACTAAAAATGTACACGAACTAACCAATCTTTTAAACAATCGAACACACATGCTCGTTCGTTTATAGTTCGTGTACGTTTATTTGTTCGGCTAAAGTTAAACGAACGAACACGAACACAGAAATCGGTTCGTTTATTCGTTCTTGTTCGTTTATTTTTTAGCTAAAGTTAAATGAACGAACACGAACAAGCCCCGTTCGTGTTCGTTCAGTTGTTTATAGCCCTACATATACGGTATGTTTTTTTCTGTAAAGAATAAAAACGAAGATAGTGTTATGTAGACCATGGATCTCGTTTTCTCTGACTTGAAGAATCAAGGTATGTGAAAGTTTTTCATAAATGAAGTTTTGTCTTTCCCAAAAATTATCAATAACGAGGTATCGAGAAACCCGCGTGTTACGACGGAAAACATAAAATAAGGATATATACTTAAAAATGTGTCATTCGCTTAGTTCTTGAGATGAAAAATTAATTCATTGTAGAACTATAAATTTAAAGTTAACTCTCCTTTATTTGTAGTAAGCTTGTTTTAAACTTAGACCATTCAAAAGTGAATTTTTATATTAGGATTTCTAAAAATACGTTATTTAAATAAATATCATATTAAAATAAAATTTATATCGAAATGTAAATAAAATATAACACGTACGCTGAATATTATATGTTAAAGTTTATAACAAAAACAAATTATATATAAATTATAAAAATCTCATATAATAATACTAAAAACAAAAAAATTAATTAAGAACTAAAATTAAATACACAAAAAGGATAAAAGGGTGTGTGATCGCTTGAAGGGGAGAAATAACTAAAAAAAAGTTAACAGGGGGTTTATGAAAATATTAAGAAAACAGTGTAAATAAGGAGTCAGGAATGGAACTTTTGCCAAAGGGTATCTCATGATTTTGTTTTGCCACTCCATCTAAATGACCAATAGTAACCATTAGCAGTTTTAAAATATATAAATTAAAATATGATGTTGATTTACTATTCACTTTATCCCCTCAAATGTTTTTATTTATAATATGAAAAACTATCTTCATGGTTTTTTCTCATGAAAAAAAAACATGTAAAATAGTTTTATAAGTTTTTTTTAGAAAAGATTTATGATAGACAAATAGTTACTACAAATACAACTTAGTTAGCGGCACACAGATCTAATTAGGGGCGTTTGTTTAAGTTTATTATGAACTTATTATCAATAATATTAAGTAATGGCTTTATATTGCATGAAAAATGAGTTTGTAATGTAATTAATAAGAAGTCATAATTAATTGATTTTAAATTAGAACTTCATACTGTTACATGATATTTACATCTGGTTGGTAAAAAAGTCACACAAAATTTCAGCTTACTTTTTAAACTTGCGAGATTATTGTCATTTTAATAAGAAAATTGATCTTGTAAAAAGTAATTTGAAAAGAAAGAGATTATGAAATAGCTTGTAATAAGCTAAAATAAACACCCCTTATTTGCACTTAGTTTTTCTGCCATTTATTTACGCTTTTAATGACCACTATACTATATATGAAGTCGAGGGTTTATGTGACGTTTTAAAATTTGTCATTAATATACATTATTAATTAATGGCTCAAAAATAGAATATGTCATTAAAATTTTTCTAACTTTATAACATATTATTATTAAAAGTTTGATGGTACATGAAAATTTAGTCCGTGCCTCTCTTTTTTTGTTCTCCGTCTTCTCCGTCGCCCTTCACCACCTTTTACTTTTCACTTCCATTGAAAATTCCTTCCCTCCCTAGGATCGAGTTCAATCGGCATTTCCATCAGGTATATATGTTCGTTCATACTTAATTAACAATATCAAGTATCGTTTGTAGACTAAATAGTTTTAGAAAAAACTAAGTTGTGTACTAAAATCCATCTTTTATAAACTTTTGAAAGGTTCATTATTTTAAGGAATGTTCAAAATTTCTTACTAATGATCAAATGTGTAGTCTAAAACCGTTTCCCGTGTTGAAAGTCCCATTGAACTCCTTGTATTCTTCAATAATTTAAAAGGTAGCTAGGGTTACTTAATATGCTTTAGACACATTTGTTAAGGGTATATGAATGCATATAATACATTTTAGTTTTTTAAAGGTCTTATCGCATAGCTGTAAATTGGCATTGATAGTTGCTTTGGCATTGATCAGATGGAAGCTGCAATCGGCATTGATCATGAGTTGGACTCATTCAATAGTTTAAGACATATATGTACTGAAATTCTTGATATTGGTATTGAAGATGCTAGATATAAGAAGGTATATCAAACCTCAACCCACTGTTATCACTCACATTGCAATTATTGGAAAACTAAACATTATTTAGGCAAACAAGTTTTTATAATAGAGTTCTTTTAATTTGTTTCTAACGCAGAAAATCACAGACTCGAAAATGGATTTAATTATGAGCTTATTGGGAGAAGTGGAGTGCAAAGAAATTGCTGCTAAATAAACAAGAGAGGAAGTGGATCGGTAGAGCTTAGATAATCTCGCAGAGATAGAAGAACTTAAACGCATGCATCAACATGCGAAGGAAACCAATGTCTTGGATAGTTCTCTTTATGTTTTTTTACACAATTTGAATAAATATCCAATTAAGAATTTTTTTTAACGTTACTTATATTTCGATATATGCAGCGTGCTCAAGAGGTATATGCACAAAGGACTGTTTTAGCTACTGAATTGGAAAAAACTTCAGTTACGTGTGTCCATAGCTTTGAAGGAGGGGGATGAATTTATTGATGTTCTTGACGAGGCACAACTTTAGATTACAAGTGCAATTAATTGATAGTTTAATTGTTGTGGTTATTGACGTGTGGTACATACTAATTACTTATTATCTATTCTTGATCTTTTTAACTAGATCTGTAAATCCCTTGAGAAAAGATTATTTTTAGCTAAAATTAATGAAAAAGGAAGCAGCCGAGAAAGAAAAACTAGAAAAAGAAATATCACTTGCATATCAAAAAAGAGAGGTGGAGAAAGTGGTAGAAGAAGCAAAGAAACTCGAACAAGCAGCAAAGGAGAATTTGAAGGTATGATTTCACATTTTCACTCTTAAATAAACACACAATTTGTTCATCCAAAGTCTGTGTTTGCAAAAAAAATCCCAAACAACACAATTCACTACAAGGAAAAAGACTTTTAGGATCGAGACTTTTAGGGGCAACATATGTCACCTCTAAAAACTAATAAAACGACGTCGCTTGTTATTTGCGTGGAGACAGTCGGATTTTAACTTTTAGAGGCGACTTATGTCGCTTCTAAAGGTAATTTTAATTTTTTTTCCAATTTCTTTTTCCTCCGATATACTGCCAATTTTCTTTTAGGATTTTTAATATTCATCTTGAATTTGTGTGAAGCTTTTAGAGGCAACATGTCGCCTATAAATATCAAAAACCCTTTTCCCGGGACATTTCACTTTGGAGGCAAATGAAATAATAGAGACTTATTATAAAAATTTGGGTTTTAGTCAAGAAACCCTACATCCGCAGCCATTACGCCCCCCAATCTGTTGGTTTTCTCCGGACAACACCTTCGCCATTTTGTTCTTCTCACCTTCGTAACGCCGATAGTGATACAAGTCTCATGTATAAAAATAGATTTCTAACTTATTGTAACAACTTGAGGAGTTAGTTAGACATTGTAGAGATAGTATAAATACCTGATGTATTCTAAATCAAAATATGAATAAGCAGATACTTCTCAGTTCTTCTCTTCTATTCTCTGTTATCTTACGTCTCTAGTCTCTCAAGTTCGTGGATTGTTCTTCATCTTCAATCTACCTGAATTGATTGATTGTGATCAACCATCAGTGATTTACTGATCTTGATTACCAATTCGTATCAGATTACCACTATTCGTATCAGTGGTATCAGAGCAGACGCTCCTCGCCTGTAACCATAGCTATCACGCGACCGATGGCAAGAAAGTAAGGAAATGGATCGGAAGGCCAACGATTTGAAGAAGGTCTTACAATCAACAATCGAGATGAAATTGAGGTTCCTGTAACAGTGAACGAATTCAAAAATATGTTGAAAATAGTATTAGAAGATTTGGGAGCAACAATGGAGAATCATCGGCAGCAACAGGAACTTAAAATTGGACAAAATTCGAAGTCGATCTCTGAAATTAATGATTTACTATCAGGAATTTCTTTCCAAATGACAAGGTTAATGGCAAATTCTACACAGACTCAAACGGAGGAAGATGAAATTGATCTAAGAATTGTAAATGAGAAGGTTCATAATATGAATGGAAAGCCAACAGATGGTTTAACTGTGGATCTGATTGGTCAACAGCATCAGTATTTTTCAAGATTATCAAAGATCGATTTTCCTCGATTCTATGGAGAAGATCTCAAAGCATGGCTGTATAAGGTCAATCAATTTTTTCAATTAGATAAAATTGTAAATCAAGCAAAGGTTCCATTAGCTACTATTCACATGGAGGGAAAAGCACTTCAATGGCATCAAGGTTACATGCAAAACAGAAATCATGTTATACCTACATGGAACCAATATGAGATTGATATTACAGCCAGATTTGGAGAACCATACGATGATCCAATGGCAGAATTAATGGAGCTGAGACAAACAGGATCAGTGAAGGACTATCATGACGCATTTGATAGTATCATCAGCAGGTTACATTTGTCTCCTTCACATATTCTCAGTTGCTTCATAACTGGATTAGAAGAAGACATAAAAAATGTGGTACGTATGTTTAATCCTACAACCAATCAACAAGCTTATTCCCTCGCCAAATTACATGAAATGAATTCGATTAAACAGAAGCATAAATACACCAATAGGAGTTTATTGGTGAATAATAGCAATTCATATGCTTCTAAGAAAATCTGGGGGGAGGGAATAAATAACAGGACCACTAATGTGCCTATGGTCAACAATAGAAGTACTCCCTTATTACCAAAACCAGTGGTCAATTACAAGCCTACTTCTTCAAAAACATTAACTCAAGCTGAAATGGATGATAGGAGATCTAAAGGATTATGTTTCTTTTGTGATGAAAAGTATGTGTATGGTGATAAATGTATGTGTCGAAGACCTCATTTGTATCATTTACAAATGGAGGAATTGGAAGAAGAGTTTGTGGAAACTGAAATTGATGATGCAGTGTTTGAGACTGAATTAGCTCAAATTTCATTGCATGCTTTAGTTGGTGTCAATGATTTTCAAACACTACGTATAACGGGGCATAAGGGTACTAAGAGTCTGCAGTTGTTGATGGATACAGGGAGTACGCATAACTTTATAAATTATGCACTCGCTATGAAATTGGGTTGTAAGTTGACAAAAAGAACTCGTATGAGTGTGTGGCAGATGGATATCCGGTGAAGTGTGACACTGTGGTAGAAGGATTTGAATGGAGCATGAAGAGCTTGGTTTTTACTACTGATGTGTACTTGATGCCCTTAGGGACTGTGATATAGTTTTGGGAGTTCAGTGGTTTAGTTCTTTGGGAAAAGTTGAATTCGATTTCGCTCAGCATACTATCGAGTTTACTTATCATGGTAAAAGAATTAAACTTAGAGGTGCTCAATGACAACCTATACAAACTGTTAATGATCATAAGTGGGCTAAAAATTGGCAGCCTAAGGGTGAGTTGTCTATGTTACAAGTCTTTGCTACTCATGTACAAGATTCAGGTGTGTCATCTCAAATCAATACAATTTCAGATGAGAAGGAAGTACCACCAGATTTACAGCAAATTTTGGATCAGTTTAGTGATGTATTACAAGATCCAGTGGAGTTACCACCTTTGCGGGCTGGTTTCAATCACAAAATTGTTCTTAAAGAGTCTAATCCTGGTAATTTGCGACCTTACAGTTATCCTCTTTTACAAAAAGATGTTATTGAACAGATGACAAAAGAATTATTGGAGCAGGGTGTGATTAGACCAAGTCATAGTGCTTTTGCTTCACCGGTAGTCTTGGTTAAAAAGAAGGATGGGGGATGGAGGATGTGTATTGATTATAGAGCTTTGAATAAGATTTCTATTACTGATAGATTCCCTATTCCTTTGGTTGAAGAGTTGTTAGATGAGTTGCATGGAACAACTTATTTTTCGAAAATTGATTTGAAATCTGGGTATTACGAAATTCGGATGGAGGTTGAGGATGTACCAAAAACAGCCTTTAGAACTCACTGTGGACATTTTGAGTTTTTGGTTATGTCTTTTGGGCTTACCAATGCTCCTTCTACCTTTCAAACTCTTATGAATACCATCTTTCAACCATATCTTCGAAAGTTTGTGTTGGTTTTCTTTGATGATATTCTGATCTACAGTCCTACTTGGTCTAGCCATTTGGAATATCTTTTTGTTGTTTTTACTCTTCTTAGACAACATTCTTTGGTTGCTAAGAGAGTAAATGTGCTTTTGGTGTCTTCCAAATTGAATATTTGGGTCATTTAATTTCTAAAGAAGGAGTAGCTACAGATCCTTCCAAAATTAAGGCTGTGAGTGAGTGGCCTGTTCCGAAAGACTTGAAGCAATTAAGAGGATTTTTGGGGCTTACCGAGTATTATAGACGATTTGTGAAGAATTATGGTACCATTGTGAAACCTCTTACTCAGCTACTTAAAAAAGATTCTTTTGTGTGGACAAATGCTGCTAATGACGCATTTTTTGCTTTAAAGTCTGCTATGGTTCAACCTCCAGTTTTAGCTCTGCCTGATTTCAATTCTACCTTCGTGATTGAAACTGATGCTTCCAGCCAAGGGATAGGAGCAGTATTAATGCAAAGTAGTCATCCTATTGCTTTTTTTAGTAAGGCATTATCTCCAATAAATGCTAGGCTTTCTACGTTTGAAAGGGAATTGTTAGCTATTATATATTCATGTCGTTCAAAAGTGGAGTCAATATCTTTTGGATAGACACTTTGTCATTAAAACGGATCAAGAAAGTCTTAAACATGTGTTAGAGAACAGATTGGTCACCCCTTTCCAACAAAAATGGTTATCTAAATTGTTGGGATTTGATTATGAAATTCAGTACAAAAGAGGGACTGAAAATGTTGTTGCTGATGCTCTATCGCGTGTTCAAGGAGCTGAGTTATTACAGATTGTTCTTTCTACAGTGTCTGATGATTTGTTAAAGGATATAAAAGAAGCATGGGTGAAGGATTTGAAGACACAAGCTCTTAGAACTGATCTACAACAGGGTTCTACTTCGCATTCTAAGTATACGTGGATTAATAATGAGCTACGGAAAAAAGGGAAGTTGGTTATAGCTGATTGTTTTGATCTTAAAACCAAGATTCTTCACTGGTTTCATACTTCACCTCAAGGAGGGCATTCGGGAATTATAGCTACTATGAAGAGGATTTCTTCTCTTTTTTCTTGGGCTAAATTGAGGAAGGATGTTACTAATTTCATCAGAAATTGCATCACTTGTCAAAGGTGTAAAGCTGATCTAGCAGCTTCACCGGGTCTGCTACAACCTTTACCTGTTCCTGATGCTATTTGGGAAGATATTTCTTTAGATTTTATTGAAGGATTGCCCAATTCCCATGGTTTTTCTGTGATATTGGTCGTTGTGGATAGATTGAGCAAATACGGGCATTTTATTGCTCTTAAACATCCATTCACAGCCTTGGGAGTTGCACAAGTGTTTTTAGACACTATCTTTCGACTTCATGGATTTCCAAAATCCATTGTGTCTGACAGGGACAAGGTGTTTGTGAGTCAGTTTTGGACTGAATTTCTGTTATTGCAAGGGATTGATTAGAGGTTATCCACTGCTTACCATCCTCAAATGGATGGCCAAATGGAAGTATTAAACATATGTTTGGAAGGATATTTGAGGTGTATGTGTCATGAAAAACCTCAAGATTCGTATAAATGGTTACCACTTGCTGAATATTGGTATAATACTACTTTTCATTCAGCTACGGGATTCACTCCCTTTGAAGTAGTTTATGGTCAGCCCCCTCCATTGCATTTTCCTTACTTACCTGGTGAGAGTAAAGTGGATTGTGTTGATAGGAGTTTAGTGGCTAGAGAGCACACTATTCAGATCTTGAAAGCAAACTTGTGTAAAGCTCAAAATCAAATGAAACAGCAAGCTGATAGACACAGGTCTGATCGCGAATTTCAAATCAGTGACTTCGTTTATTTAAAGTTGCAACCTTACAGACAAACTTCAGTGCTTGTTCGTTCCAATTTTAAACTCTCTTGCCAAGTATTTTGGGCCTTATCCTATCGTTGCTAGAGTGGGAAAGGTTGCTTATACCTTGAAGTTACCTCTTACTTCCACCATACATCCTACTTTTCATGTTTCTTTACTTAAGAAGCATCATGGTCCTGTCCCTACTGTCACTAGTCCTCCTGTTTACACTAGTCCTAGTGATGTTCCTTTTCTTCCAGCTAAAGTTTTGGATCTTCGAATTTTTAAGAAACACAATGCTGCCCATGTGGAATGGTTAGTTCAGTGGGAAGGTAAATCTATTGAAGATGCTACATGGGAGTCTGCTAAGGCAATTGTGCAGAAATTTCCTTCATTTGATCCTTGGGGACAAGGATCATCTTAAAGGGAGGGTATTGATACATGTCTGATGTATAAAAATAGATTTCTAACTGATTGTAACAACTTGAGGAGTTAGTTAGACATTGTAGAGATAGTATAAATACCTGATGTATTCTAAATCAAAATATGAATAAGCAGATACTTCTCAGTTCTTCTAATCTATTCTCTGTTATCTTACGTCTCTAATCTCTCAAGTTCGTGGATTGTTCTTCATCTTCTGTAACATCCTCAAATGGGCCTAGTTGTCTATACCCTCGGTACGTTCCGAATCTCGAGTTTATTAATAAATATTAGAATTATTATTAAAATAATTAAGAAATCATGATAATAAATATTATAAAGAAGATAGATAAATTTAATAAAATATTAAACGGTTTTGAATTAGGATTCCGGAAATATCCCCGTTAGTTGAAACGGGTAAACGAGTATTTATGTTGTAAGTTGAGAAGGGGAACAAAATACCCCGTGTGGATATTATTGAGACCAAAGTCGGTCTCCTCTCTTCTACACATACACAGACACGACACACACACTAAACACACACTTCTCATTTCTTTTGTTCTTGAACCGTGAAGAAGAAATCAAAGGAGAGAGCCACCAAGATCAATTTCAGTTGCAAATCCAAGCTAATATCTGTTCTTTATCATCATCTTCATCATCTCTTTGCTCTTTGTAAGTCCATCTTCTCCATATTCTTCATTGTTCTTGAGTTTGAAGCTTTAGGTCAAAAAATGGCAAAATTCGAATTAGCCATCCATAGTTGGTTTCAAGTTTTCCAATCTGTTCCTTTATGATTTCTAAGTGTTTAGAAATCAATTTCAGTAATTAAAGTGATGATTTTGGTGTTGTTTCATGAAATTTATGAAATGGGTAAAAATGGAAGAATTTGATCCTATACCTTCAATCTTTGGTTTGATGATGTTATATGTATGTTTTTGGATTCATTTGGATGTCTAAAATCATATGGAAACACTGGAAATTGGATTGAGATTGATAGAATTGATTTTGGGATGAAAAATGGACTGAACAGGGGCTGTTCTCGCACACTGTCTGCAGGATGGTTCCTACGGCCGTAGTAAGTTTTCCCTACGGCCGTAGGAGGGTGTTCAATAAAAAATGGTCCTACGGCCGTAGGACATTTTTACTACGGCCGTAGGGAATGTCTGTTATGAACAGTACACTGTTGTGCTGTTTTTCGACGTTTTGTCGTATGGGATGCTCGTTTAGGATTCTAATTAGTCTAATGGCATCATTAGGGGTATCATATTAGTTATATTAGTTAATGTACTTGTGTGAAGTGACTAAACACGAGTATTATCTTATAGGTAAGCTGTACGACCCGGAAGAAGAGCGCGACGATCACGATTTTTGTTTGCTTTAGTCTCTAGCCTCACAGGTGAGTATAGGATAACATACGAATTAATATAATCATGTTACATGTTGTTAGTATGTGCAAGTAATTCCATGAAATGTAATTAACACTGTTGTATGCTTGAAATGCGTACTGTATGATATGTTTATGCATGACACACGTAACTGTTGAATCATGATTATGATATGATATGTATGCGCGCTATGAGGCCTAGAATGGGTCAGTTTTGTGTATATGAACGGATCCGAGATATGGGGGCTAGTTATAGTCCTTGATCGAGGCCAGACTGCGGTCTGGGATGCCTTGAGGCCTGCGGGTCGATGATAGCGTCAACGGTACCTGGTTAGGTATTTAGGGTTTGGCTAACCCAATGTTCCTCGGGCGATTAGGGGATCAGTTACCCGTTGTACCCCATGGAGTATATGGCTCCATAACGCAACGGTGGACCGCTACCCGCTCACCCACCCGCGCGGTTGATGTGTCTGGTTTCCCCAGTTAGGAGTGTTGAGCCGGGCTCGCTACCCTGCAAGATTATGCTTCCTTCTGGCTGTGCCAGCTCATCGCGAGATGCTAGGATAGCACTGTTTGATATAATGATGATATGTGATATGTTTATATTACTGAATATGCTATCTTATGCTCACTAGCTTTAATTAGCTAACAGATACTCTTCCCATGACTGCAGGTAACACTTAGGCGCGTGAGCTTTGGGTACCTGCGGGTTATTACTTGTCTTTTGGAGGAACACTTGTTTGGTTACTTTTAATTACTGTTTATGTTTGTATAAACTTAGTTAAGTGGTCGGTGAACAGTTTAGTAACACCAACTGATCTTTTGTATACTGTGGCTGATTTTTGGTTGTAATTATAGCCACTTTTATATTTCCGTTGCTATTACTGAGTTTTGAAAAACAGGTTTGGCTTAACTGCAGTTTACAAACGGATCCACGCAGTTTGGATTCTTGAATTTCTATTATTAAAATGAAAAATCTGGTTTTCAAAAGCGAGGTGTTACATCTTCAATCTACCTGAATTGATTGATTGTGATCAACCATAAGTGATTTACTGATCTTGATTACCAGATTACCACTATTCGTACCAGATAGCCCCCTCGCCGTCGTTCTTTTGCTCACCACTATTTTCCATGGACTTCATTAGAAAGCTCACCCATTTGCATCGACAAAAGGCTCGGATGATAACCCTCAGAAGCCGTCGTCAATCTTACGTACTCGAGGATGGAAGTATCAAACAGATCTAAGGTACTTAAACATTGTTCTCGGTTCAAATATTATATTTCTTCTAAACCTAGCTAACGTTCTTTAATCAAATGCTCAAGATCGGCATTGCACGTGGTTGATTTCTGGACCTCAAGTTTCTGCAGTTAGTTCTAAAATTAAGGTTTGTGTACATTAATCTCTCACTTCCCCATCAAGCTTTGCTTCCATCACTGATACACTGATATTCATGCCATACACAGTATTAAAAATTTAAAACGCTTTGCACCCTTACTCGCATATGGTAGATGCACTAATGTAGGACACACAAAACAGCTTCATCAAATATAATAACAAGCTGATCACTACTGCACCCCTGATCGACACAGTTATCCAATGGATCAGACTGAATAAACAGCCCCCAATGCAAATTATAGCGCTTAGGATTACACTCACAAAGTTAGATTTATATGTAACCCATGAGAAAGCTCATACATTTGAAGCATCTAAATTTCCAGCAAAACTTCATATATGCAGAAGTATACAATGAAAAATTCACACATTCATAATGTTCTAAATTAAGTTAAATATACAAATACATCAGACTTGTTTATCCTAAAGGGTTTTTAATTTCTTTTTCACTTAAATTCTGAGGGTTTATTTGGACGACAGCTTTAGAGTCGACATGTCGTTTCTATAAGTTGTCGCTCCTAAAAGTCTTAATTTATCGCCCCTAAAAGGTTTTAGAGACGCACTTGTAGGGTCGAACTTTTAGGGGCGACATTTCGCTTCTAAAAGATTTTAGGGGCAACATTTCAGGTTTTAGGAGCGACATTAGTCGCCTCTAAAAATCATTTTTCTTGTAGTGATTAATCAGCATTATTACACCTGTTTCTCTGTTTACAGCTGCAGAAGTTCCTTCAACATCGTGGTCATATAGTTGATATATTGCAGTAAGTCATAGAAATCACTATTCACAATGGTTGTATACTTGAGAAATGAATATATTGTTTAGATAAACATCACTTGATTCTTGTAGAGAGGAGATAACTTATAAATCTCATAATGTGAAGCTACTAAAAGAAGGGCTTGTAGTTAATCGAGATGGAAATAAGTTCTCGGAGGCTGAAAATTCGCCGAAGCTAATAATTCAAGAACTAACACAGTGGGAAGAATATGAGTATATAAAATGCAATAATAATCCAATGAAAGGAGTGAAGGGAAGAACTGCATCAGTTAGCAAAAAGGAGATGAAAGTGAACAAGATTTGCAAGTCTATAATGAAAAATTCGATGAATAAGGTAACGAGGCAATGGATCGAGAAACAGATCATGGAAGGTGTTGCACATTATCAAGACAGACATCTTAATATGGAAGGATAATTTTATAGATTTTGAAGGATATGTTTATGATATGGATGAAGTTACAAATGATATAAGTTGGCTCAATATATGTAGAAATCTTTTTTCTTTTTTATATATTACTGTACTTGAAAATGTTATTATTTCGTTAAATCCTTACTACATAAAATTAAATAGTAAAAAAACCTACTAAAGAGAAAAAAAGTTTATAAATATCTAGGAATATTATAATCTTATTAAATAAACTCCACTTTATCTGCATTTGGGTGTTTAGAAAAAACCTAACCTTGAATTTCGTATTAATTTCAAAGTTTATAATAAAAATACTCTCTTTTAACTTTCTTTGTCTTACAAAATTATCTGACTAAAAAAAGTTATAAAGGAAGATTTTTAAGTTTCTCTTATTAATAAATATTTCATTAAATCTTTCTTTTTGTTTTATTTAATAAAGGGTTTAGTTAACTAAAATGTATCAAAGTTGTCACGTTTTGCTATTGTATGTATCGAACTTAAAAAGTTTCTATTGTGTGTATCAAATTGTACGTATTTTGGTTACATAAAAGAGGAAAAAATAAACAAGTTTAGTACATACAATAGAAAGCTTAATACATGCAAAAGTGACAAATTAAAAGTACGATACACACAATAGAAATTTTAGAAGTCTGATAAATACAATAGCAAAACATTACAACTTAAACATATTTTGGTGAACTAAATCCTTTAATAAATACCTTATACATTTAATTTAAGGTTTACTTTTTAAGCTTATGGATGAAATAGTGCTCGGCTGTAAAAGAGTGTTTCTAATATTTTATTTATTTAAAGATTAATAATATTAAATATTAAGTTATTTGTAATGCGAATAAATTAAACTTAAAACTTAAATATATTTGAATTAGAAATAAATGGTTTAAAATCACTATGCATTCTTTCAAGTGAAACTTTATTATTGAATTCCAATTATTTATAGGGCAAATTGCTAAGAAAAATAACTAAAATATCAAAAATTGTCAAAATGGTAATGTTCATTTTTTTTTTTTTGTCAAAAAGGATTATGAATTTTGATTTCTAACAAAAAAGAGTATTATGACCTCTTAGACCTGCTAACTACCTAGTTTGCAAGTTACCAGTGACATGGCAACCACGTGGCAGTCCATTCAATGTCTTGTCATTTCTTATGCTGACGTGTTAACACATGTGGCAACACACGTGGCAGTCCAGCCCATTCTATTTTTAAAAAGAATTTATTTAATATCTTTTACTTTTTTAATTAGTTTTTAATAAGAACTTATGTTATGTTTAATAAGTTATGTTCATGTTCTTGAAGATATGAATATTTTCCATCCGTGAACCACTGCCGTCCTGAACCACCTCTGCCATGAACCACCACCGTCGTCATGAGCCACCACTACTGCCATGAACCGTAGCCACGAATATAGCTCTGAAGAGAGGAAGAGAGTTTAATCTTCAAATTTAAAAAAACTCATATCTGAAAACCCTAAGGTCAAGAAACCCTAAATAGGCGAAAACCCTAAATAGATTCGAAAGATACGGTGTTCTTGAGCCCTAAATAGGTCACGAAAACCCTAAAGTTACACACAAATCTCTGGAGAGATAAAGAAACGGTGTTCGTGAGCCCGCAAACACCAACTACCTGCGCCACATAGATTTTTTATCGCCGCATAGCGGTGAAGCGACGGTGGAGAACAGATCTGAGAAAACACGGTAGCGATGAAGTGGCGGTGATCTGGACATGAAAAAACTCGTTTAAACGCAAATCTTGACATCCCTAACCAAAATCTGAAACAAACCCACCTGTGGAGCGATGATGGAGCGACGGTGGCGTAGATCTGGACAGAGTCGACTGATAGTGGCGGCGGAGCGATGGTGTAAAGCGACGGTGGTGGATCCCTGGAGTGGTAGTGGTTTCGTTTTGAGAGAGAGAGGGCGTACTAATTAGGTAGTATGGGTAATAATTAGGTATATAAATTAAATTTATTATATTTAAAGTTTTTTATTTAAATTACATAAAAATGCCACATCACAAATTTGTTGTCACCTCAGTAAAATGTATACTGGTAACCTGGACTTCCGGTTATCGGTTCCCTTTTTTGTTAATAATCGAAATTCATAATCCCTTCTTGGCAAAAAAAAATGGACATTACCTTTACTGGTAAATTTCGTATTTTAATTATCTTTCTTGGTAATTTACCCTTATTTATATTATTTACTTTATTATTATTATTTTTTGTTTTTATGTTATTTTTTACTATATTTATCCATGTTTTCCTTCACACTACAAATTAAACACGAATACCATTACCTTCTTTTTACTAATTCTAAAGCTATTGATTTATTGAAGCGGTGAATTTTTTAGTCGATAAAATCCAATTTTTTCTATTTCTTAAAAATCATTGATTCAATAAAATCAAGTTTTACATTCAAAAGAGAACGTAGATAAAAATCATGTGGCGAACTTTGTAAATTTGTTTTATTTAATTGCAATTTCAAAGTATCATTACGGATTTTTAATTTTATTACGATTCATAAAATAAATAGATGATTAACTTTTTTTTGAAAAAGAAAATTTTATTATCAACCGATAGTAATAACTTCAATCCACTTCATAAGATATAGAGTATTTGCCATTCCCTTCACAATCTCTTAAAATAACAAGATCAAGATCACAATGCTAGACTTAATAATTTAGCTACATTAATGTATTACTAGCATCGTATGCATACTATACTGTGGCGGTAACTAGTTTCTGTTTTATAACATGTCGTTTTAAGAATGTAATGATATGTATTCGTGCAACACTACAACACAACACCCCTTTCGTCTCGGATAAATCTGTGTAAAATCCGTGAGGAAATGACGTTTCTCTCCGATTTTTCACGGAATTGACCATAGCTAAAAGCTTCGTGGGAAAACCATTTCCCTCGGATTTTCCAGGATTTTCTCACGGAATTCGTGAGAAATCCGTTAAAAATCGGCATTCTGACTCAAATTCGTAGGAAATCCGTTTCTGATGCCTAATTATCTTGTAGTGAAAGTTTATTAATTGTTATTAAAGCTTTAATATTTAATAAAGATCATTTAAAATTTTAAAATAGAAGAATAGTTTGCTACTATTTAAGAGACATATAACAAGCAATTGAGGTATATGGTCTTTTTATTATATAAGTAGATATTTGGTTATGTAACTATTATTCTTTATCTTTTCTTTTTGTTGCTCGGGCTTAAAATTTAAGGCCCAAATCGAATACTCGGCCAATATATACTAACTGGGCCAAAAATGAAGATTGTTTTATTACTTATTATTATTATTATTATTATTATTATTATCAACTATGTAGTTTCAGTCTCCATCGTAATTTTATCCATTATTTTAATGTTTTAAGCTGTTTGAACCTCGTTTTTAAGGAAAAAACTTTATTAAGGAACAATAAAGGGGGTTTTGTTGTAATTTATTTAGGGTTTATTTTCTAGGTTTATTTTTTATAAGTTAGTTTTTTTTATTATTTTCTGACTATTGAGCTTATTATGAGTTACAATAATAACATAAGTTGGATTCGTGTAAAAAGCTCCGGAAAAAACCCGTTGATAAGCTAAAAGAAACACCCCCAAAGAATACAACTAGAACCCGAGCCTAAGACTGCAAGATGCAAGCAACGGACCCAAAAGACACACATGAGGATATACATAACAAAAGACGCGGCGACACTTAATATTAAAACAAGGTTTTTCCCAGTAACATAGAGGAAGGTTTAACCAGTTAGTCATCTCGTCACGCCTCCTCAAACTTTGAATACCGGTCTTTTTAACCAAGCAAATGACCTTATTTGGAGTTCATTAAAATAGTGGTGAGCATGGTACCGGACCTGTACCGGTACCGAAAGTGGCACTAAATACTGTAAAGAGTATTCATATACGATACTGGTACCTACTTTAACGACTGAATTTGGTCCAAAAGTGGCACTAAATATTGTAAAGAGTATTCATATACGATACTGGTACTTACTTTAACTAGTCGGTTCGGTACTAGTCCCGAGTACGGATTTGGCAATATTCCAAGTACCGAGTATCGAATCAAAAAGTCTAACTTTGTAGTGGTACCAGTACCGGTTCGGTAGTTTCGGTTATCACACTAACCCTAGATTGAAAACCTTCGGCCCCAAGTTCTTTCTCTTTAAAACGAAATGAATATCAATATCTCCCATGATATGCTCTACTGGTTCACTGTGAGAACCACACAATGGACATAAAAACGGAAGGAATATTGATATCTTTGGATACAAGATGGTCTCTAAATGGGATCTTGTCTTGAAGCAATCTCCATATAAAAACACATACTTTTTTCGGAACAAAAGTCAGCCATTTAGTCTTCATCCGATTCAATGCTTACACTACCAACACAAACAGGCTGTTCAATAGAAGAAAACTATCACAAAAATAGCAAAGTTGCGACAACTTTGCGATAGTCCAATACATGAAACCATCACAATCACATGATTAGAATTAAGGACGGAATATCGATAGACGGGCTTGTTACAAAAAAATCGGTCGTAAATATACAAAATGAAATTAAAAAATATATAATTAAATGACCCGTCGTAAATTTGAAGAAAAAAATTTAAAAGATTTTTAAAATTATATATAATCGCAAAACCAACGCAAATATACCTATTCATATAACTAAACTTGAAATATTGTTTTCCTACAATGACAAGTCCGACGTGGACGTATAAATTTTATACTTCCTTGTCTACTTGTGGTGAGTCTCTTACATTACCGCTTTACTTGGATATCGTTCACAAGTTCAATTACTTGATCATTTGGATATCGACAACTCTTTGAAATTAAAAGTACTTGCATATCATCACTCAAAGGATATATCACATTATAAAATATGGTGGTTACAGCAAAAAGGACGTATAAGGGAGAGATCGAATAATGAAGACATTAAAGAACCCTATAATACTGATACTAAAAAAAATTTCAATAAAACAGACACTGCTAAACGATAATAGGGATATAAGGGTGACAATTCTTGACACGATACGAAACACATGAAACGAAAATAAACGGGTTTGAGTTGACATGTATAATAAACATGTTGGTTTTGGGTTGACTTGTGTGACACGAATAATAATTGGGTCAGTGTATAAATTTAGCGGGTTGACATGCGAGCCTGTTAACATTTATATAGATTTTATCTTTTTCATAAATAAACAAGTTTTGATGCAATTATCATCTATACTTCAACAATCCACAATCTTGATAGTTTTAATTTGTAAAAAATTAAACAAAAAAGATCTTGACGTTAATAAATATGATTTTGTGGTGCTGACATTCAATCACGTTGACTGGTTTACAACTTGCCAACCTTCTAATAGTCCGCCAACCTACAAAATACCTGCCAACATGCTAACCCGTATAAGTAAATGGGTTACACGGGTCTCACATATACGGGTTAGTGTTTTGAACCCTGACACGAATAAAGAAGAGGTCAAGTGATTCTGACATGCCAACCCGTGAACCCGTCACATGCTAACCTGAACACGACAAAATTGCTACCCCAACCTATTAATACGATAAACATAATTCATACTTTCGTGTGTATTGATATACAAGTGTTGTGCCTATGCAACGCGACGATGATGATAATATTATTTGCTCAATAACATGCTTGATTTCAAAAATAGGTATGCTATTTGCGGAATGCGATGTCAGGAAATAGAATTTATCCGACAAGATATCCATTTTCTTTCTCAATAATCTGTTTTCTTTAATTATGTTTCTCTTTTTCTAATCAAATTTTTTATTAGTTTTTAAAATTAACTTTTTTGAAAAACAATAAAATAAAGAACAATAAAACAAAAAATAATATATATATATATATATATATATATTAATATATAAAGCATTTAACTTTCTCTCTCTTAAAATTTTTAAGACTACTTAATTTTAAGTAGTACAAATTTTTTTGCTTAAGATACAAAACATTAAAGCAATAACCTAACCAACCATCCCCTTAATTGTCTCGTCTAATTTTAAAGCAACTATAACTTTAATAAATCATTAAATATCACAACAGCTATTTAATTTATCTAATTTTGATTAAATTACTTACATCAATGCAATTTCAAGACTATAGTATTTTTTTTCTCTAATTATTTAATAGTAATCTTTTTAATTGTTTTTTAAAAGCTATTTTAACAACTAACAAAATGCTTGATTGTAAGAAAAGTAAAGAAATCAAGAAAAAAGGAGAAAAAACATGAATAGGTTGAATAACACCGTATTACACACATACCACACCTTACTTTTTAAATCAAACATGTTATCGAACACAAACTATTGTCATCGCCGCCGTATTGCGCGGGTGCAATGCTAGTATTTATTGATTGAAGAATAGAAAGAAAAATAATCTATCGTTAGAAATTGTATTGATATAAGTCATTAAACCAAAATTAGATTAATTAAATATTTGTTATCATGTTTAAATGTTTAATGAATTATTAAAACAATAATTATCATCAATTAGTTAAGGTAATTAAGAAGATGATTTATTGAGTTATTTTTACAAGTTATTGTATATTTTTATAAAAACTTATACTCTTAATCTAATATTAACTAGTTTTGAAATTTAATATATATATTAACAAGTTATAAAAATAACTTCACGGAACAAACACCCAACCCAAATGCAATAAGAAAAAGGTGTGATGGTGTCTTGACCAATGATAACAAAAGAAAATAAGCACTTAAAACATGTTCTCAATGATGCATATACCCCCAAATATATCCGCGGTTGGTCTCTTCTTTCCTTAACCAACATATCCACATGCCCTATACTCTCTCTCTCTCTCTCTCTCTCTCTCTCAATCTCTCAAAATATATATATATATATATATATATATATATATATATATATATATATATATATATATATATATATAACACTCATACATATACCATAAAGCACATAAAGGCTGTATATAAAGAGCATAAGCCAAGTGTGAACTAGTTCTAAATTGAAAATGGCTTTCAACAAAACCTCAACCAAACTCTCACAAGCAGCAGTCTTGAAGCACATAGTGAAGAGGTGTTCAAGCTTGGGTAGAAAACAGCAACACTTTATGGATGTCCCAAAAGGCCACTTAGTTGTGTACGTCGGCAAAAACCGCAGTCGTTACATCATCCCGATATCTTTCTTGTCATATCCCGAGTTCCAAAGGCTCCTTCAACAAGCCGAAGAAGAGTTCGGGTTCGATCATGATATGGGTCTCACAATCCCTTGTGAAGAACAAGCCTTTGAGTCACTTACTTCCATGCTTAGGTAGATAGATATTGGTACATCCTATAAATACTCTTCCATCAAACAACACAAATACTCTTTTCTTTTTTGTTTTTCATTTATCATATTGAAGGACATTAGGGTCTAATCTACTAATCAGCTAGGTTATTATAGATTAAACCCTAATTAGTATCATTCTATTGAATATCCTTCTTTCGTGTTTACTTCAAAACGACTTAAAACACTGTTCTTTCAGTTCGATGACGTATCCATGGTAATTAATTCCCTGAAGATACCAAGAATGAGATAGCCGAAACGAGTTCGCTTTAGAACACGACATGGTTCAAGTCACGATGATAATCGAGAAAATATAGGTACACCTGTACTATGCCAAAAGAATGTCTATAATCTCCCAAAATAGAACTAGTTAAGCCCATTTTTGGCAGAGTATAGTAGTAGTGCAGAAAGTCATCCTATAATCAAATCATTGGGAGAAATCTTGAATACATTAAGGGCTGTCTCCATATTACTCCTTAATTTAAGTTGTGCAATAATGTAATGATGGATGAGGTAGATAGAGGATTTTTTCCTTTTTGGATGGTTTCATATGGAAAGTTGTCAGTTTATTGTCTCATTTGTATACATTTTGGGGCATCCTGTCATGAAGGAAATACATGTTTTCAGTAGTCAAGAAATAAAAAAAATAGAGGCAAACTATTTTGCATGTGCATGTTATCATTTAATTAGTTTTGAAGCAATACAAAATCATACATTTAAATATCTTGTAACATGATTAATGTCATATATAACATTATTGTCTAAAAGAACTGTGAACTGCTTACCAATTATTCCAACACATATATGTTCTCACTTTTCAAATCTTTATATATATTAGTTTTATTTGTTATGTTAATTATATACTACATTTTAAAATCTAATATAAAATCATCATAAGAAAATTAAAGGGATAATAGCTTAACGTTACCAAGACGCTAGAAAGGTTGTTTCATATGATTATGGTTTCTAGTTTGATTTAGACAAATTAATATGTAAATTTAATAGTAGGTGTTGTTATAGAAAGAAAACCATCATAAAAAATTATGCATATTCAACATATATTACACAATTTTTGGCAATGAAATTAGTGATAATTAAATTATGTGAAGAGATGTTTAAAGTTATGGTTTGAATTCATAGAAGTAGTTTCACACCTGTCATGCTTTCTTTTTAGTGACGTTATATCCATTTCATGTGGAGTATGGGAGACAAGTGTCCCCAAAAATCTTTTCAATGAACCGTGCATGTATGATTTATTAGTATAAACTTTATGGTACTAATCCTAAATCTAATTAAATTTCATAGTTTCTATATATATGTGCATTGTTTTTCAGATCGTGCGATATGACACCAACGAGTCGAGTACACCACCTTTAAAGAACTAGCACTGTACTCGACTCTTTGTCAACTTGCCATGCATGCGAATGACAAATGTGTTCGGTTTAATCAATCAAACATCGATCATTCATTAATTTATATTTTTGTTATTATTAGATTTGACTGAATAATGCCATAATTCATGTGTCATATGTGTCTGTTATTAGAGTTGGTGGAGTAATGTCATATATCATTCGTGTGTCATAGAAATATTTTTGTTCTCCATATATAGTACGTCATCACTATCACGCCCCTAGTTGTGCCTTCCTCATCGTGATGATAGGCTGGTTCTGAGTTTTTTGATGCCCCGGACAAAACATTAGAAAAATGTCTTGTTTGTACCATGATCACTAACCCACCACTGTTAGTCATGGTCAGTCATGTTAACATGATTATAAGTATTACTGTGAGGTCCTTTATGTGATAATTAAGTAAAGTTGCGCTAACATCGAATATTGTGGTCACGACTCACGAGACATGGCTGTCAATGGCGAATGCATAATATTGCTAGAACTATTTGTATATACGTGTTCTAGTCTCATTAATTCCTTGTATGATTTTGTAGTAATCAAATATGCGTTAGGACAACCGTGTGAAAGAAAAAGCATATATAGATGTAACGACTTAACATGGTTGTCATTCCCCAAAAATAGACTACACATTGTATGATTATTAGTTATATTTATCGTTCGTCTAAGACATGCACCATTCAATGGCGTAATAGACTTGTACAACTACACATATTGTATGATTATTAGTCATGGGAATTTGCGTGATGCGGCGGGAAATAAAAACTTAAAATGAATAAAATATAAAATTAAATCGAAACAAACATGGCGATTTTCGACGGTAAAATCCGTCTGAAATCTGTCGGAAAACGGCGTTACCGACAGATTTCCGACGGACCATGATTTCGATAGACCACGTTTCCGACAGATTTATGACGGACATTTCCAACGGATTTACGACGGAGTTCTTTTTAATATGTTTCCGACGGATTTTTAAAAAATCAATATAAAATAAAAATTAGTAAGGTGCTAGACAATACAATGATTCAACAAACAAATTGAATTAAATACTTCAATTATGAAACAATTAGAAAACTCTGTCAGAAATCTCTCAGAAATTTCCAACGGATTTCCGACGCACTTACCATAATATCGTTTATTTAAGAGTTTTCGACGCATCCTTTCTCACAATAATACACATACACGCATATATGTATTCCCTTAAAATATACACCAATACATTTCATGTCACACGCTCGTACATAGGCACATATGTATGTCTCTATACGTATATACATGTATATATACAAGTATGCACGGATACGTATACGAATACATGTACCGACTCTTGTAAATGGATATTTATATGTAAAAACACTTATATTATGAGTTTACCTACAAATCTATACAAACTAATTGATATAAATACCTAAAATATAAAAAAAATTAGAAAACTCCGTACTTACCGTAATATCATTTATTTAAGAGTTTTCGACGCATTTTTTCACACGATAACACACCTATATACGCATATATGTATTCCCTTAAAGTATACACCAATATGTTTCATCTCATGCGCTTGTACATACGCCCATATGTACGTATATGTCTCTATACATACTTGCATGTATATATGCAAGTATGCACGGCACCTCCTTCTCCACATTGAGCTCCTCGGGCTCTTCTTCGTTCACATGCACATTAACAAAATCGTTAGATTTATTATTTTTAGAAACGGGAGAACTTACCTCTTTACAACTTCGGGTGGTAATTGCTTGAACTCGCTCGTTTCTCAGATTCTCCTGAGTATTCGGCGGGAGTCCTCCGGCTAGTCTCTCGGATAAGGCTTGAGAGATCCGGCCTATATCCCTCTCCATGTTCTGAATCGTGGCTTGCTGATTCCGCTGGTTTTGTTGCACCATATCCTGGTTCTGGTTGAGATCCTTGGTTGTCTGCAGCTGATCTGTCATAAACTATTTCATGATTTCTTCTAAGGAATCAGTTATGGGTAACTCCTGCTTCAACCCTTGCGCATCCGGGTTGAATTTCGGAGGCGCCGATTGATTGTGCTGGAAGAAACCCGTGGTGGTCGGTTGAAATTTCGGTTGTTTCCCTGATTGTTCCAGTTAGATCCGGCCACCAGCCTGGAAGTTTCCTCTGAAGCCTTGATTCATGTAGTTGACTTCTTTTGGAGTCATCATCGGCTGATTGTCGCAATCTTTCGTTATATGCAGCCCGTTTCAAAGTTCACATCCTACCTGCATGGCAACCAAAGATTTAGTTAGTTCTTCTATTTTTTGTTCAGGATTGCGCTGATTGGATTTCAAAGCAACCACTTCTTCATATGGTTCACCCTCGACCACGTTAACCGCGGCCTTCTTTCCGGCACTTCTACAATCCGGTGTCTACTCCAAGTTGTGGATGGACATATCCTCCAAAAGTTGATAACCCTTGGTGGGTGTCTTATACATAAACACTCCCCCGCTGGATGAGTCGAGTATGGCACGGGAGGTTGGGTCTATTCCACGATAGAAGATCTAAGCTTGGCTGCTCCTGGAGAGGCCGTGATTTGGACACATCCTGATCAGCCCTCGGATCTTTCCCATGCTTCGGTGAGGGTCTCCTCAAGTCCTTGCTAAAATCCCATTATGTCATTCTTCAACTTATCGGCTTTAGCAGGGAGAGTGTAATAGGTAACAAACTTGGTTCATAGCTGCTCGTAGGTGGTAATGGTATCGGGTTCAAGGGAACACAGCCATTCCTTCGCATCTCCGGCGAGAGTGAAGAGGAAAATGCGAAGTCGGATCGCATCATTGGATGCGTCCTGGTTTTTGAAAAGCTCGCGGATGTCCAAGAAGTTTTTTACATGCTAGTTTAGGTCGTGGACTAGTTTTTCATCAAACTGGAGATCTCTTATCATGCTAAGGAACTAACCCTTAATCTCAAAGTTCTCCCCAGTGATATCGGGTTTACGGATGGCGGGTGTAGGTGCTGGTGTGGCTTGTTGTCTCGAGGTCCACATGGGTTTATCGTCCGCCATAGGTGGAGTTGGTTCGGGTGAAAGTGGGCTAGGTGGTGGAAGGGTTGGTAAGGAAGGGAAAGGTGTGACTTTCTGCACTTGCCTACGGGCGCGGAACACCTTCTCGGGCTAAAAAAAAGGCCGAACTACTCCTAAATTCGGAGTTCGTGTAACCGGGCTGAAAAAGAAACACAGAAAAGGCCAAAGTAAATAGAAACAGTTTGAGCGGGTCACTTAAAACTGAAGTGAAGATTAATGCAAGTAACTTTCTCGGATACAAGGCCCCAGAAAGGGTCGACTAACTATCGATCTACTAACTCCTGGCTTGTTAACGCTCTCGGCAACGGTGCCAAAAACTTGATCTGTGAAATCTAAGTTATAAACTTAAGTCTAAAAAGCACCTATTCTAGCACTCACACACACTAGGCAAGTATACCTAATCGTGCAATAGCATAGCAAAGGCAAGTAATGGGTATCGTATTCACGGAGAGCAGTGCTACACCAAGAAGAGTAATAGACTAATAATTAACCTAAAGTTAGGGTTTTTTCAGTTTTAAGAGAATGATTGACTAGAAAACTAATTAAAAACAATAAATAAATTAAAGATTAGAACTTTCGTAAATGACCAAGCAAAGAACACGTATCCACCCTAATCTCTCCCCCTAATTCAATATACCTTAAGATCAATTTAATTGATTATATAGATTGAATTTACTACACTCAATTTTCAATTTCATGCAGTTAATGTGTCAAAGACTAAATAAACAACTTCTTAATGATCATCTAATCTAAGACCAACCTAGTTCATAATCTATTAAAAAAGTTAAAGCATGTTTAACAGAACCCAATCATGTCCGTTATGGTAAAGCTTAGATCTTTACGTGTTGGTTACGATTTGTAGATCCTATCTACTTTTCCGAGTAAACGATTGAAAAATTCATAGACAAACCATTCAAAGAGAGACATATATCATATAAACTTCCTATTTATAATCTATATGAACCATGAATCCAGAACAACAAGTGATTAAAACCTAAAAATACAAACTTTGATTAAATAAACATGAAACTAGAATCAATCCATACATATTCAAGGAAATCAAGCCATATCAAACTAGGTTTTTATCATAAGGTGAATACAAAGAAGATTTAGCCCATAACTAAGCTTAAACATTCAGAAAAGTCATGATGGACATCCTTAATCTAAGATTAAACATGAATTACACAAACCGAATGGAAGATGATGATGATTGATGCTTGATCTTCAATTCTGTAGTTTCCAAGGGTGAATAAGCCTCCTCCATGGTTGAAAGATGCTACAAAAACGTGCTATGGCTAGCCAATGTGCAAAAGATCCTCTTTTGAATGTTTAAATTTTGAATTTATAGAGATGTCTATCCGACGAGCTCGCGGTACGAGGTCATGTTGCTCGCGGCGTGAGGTAAGCGAAATCAGACTCCCACTTTTCTAGAGAATTTCCAACGGCTCAATTTTCTATTCTTCACTCCACAAGTGTCTTCGCGGCGCAACGATAGTAGGCTCGCGGCGCGAACTTCAGCCTTTGTAGGGGTTCTTCATTTTTTCTTTATTTCTCGCCCGGTTTTTGCTGTTTCTTCCACTCTTCCAACATATGTAACCTGAAAACATCCCAAAGCATATATTAGTGTATAATATGCTCATTCATGCATAAAAGGTGTGTAAAATTCATAATATTTACATATAAAACAATAGTTAAATCCTGAAATATCACTAGCTTTGAGTGAATTTGATACTTTAAAGAGTATATGATCTCAAACCCAGGCTCGACCATCACTATGTGTTCCCTGGGTGGTGTTGGTGTGTGATGAGCGATATGTGTGAATTGTTATGTGTTAGAATAGTGCAGTTATCAATTCATTAGTAAGTTATATGAGATATACTAAGTATTCTATTTTTGATATGTATAGAAATTAAATTGAATTGCTAGTTCCTTAGGCAACGAGGATAAGGATGCTTATTATACGTCGCCTAGAAGCTCAATTGTAGCAAGCAACCGAGCGAGAGTCGTTGCAGGCTGCTAAGGAAGTTTAAAAGTCTTCCAATTATAAAACCTTCATGAATTGTCAGCCTCCTACTATTGCTAACACTAGTAATCCTTATGTTTTAGAGACTTGGATTCGGGAAATGCAAATTCTAGCGAGTGTCAAATAGCAAGAAGGTGGCATATGCTATAAGAATATTGCGAGGGCGTGCACTTGCTTGGTGGGATACGGTTGTGAATGTTACACCACCAGAGGTTCTAGAGACTTTGAGCTGGGATGGGTTCAAGGAGAAACTCAGGAAAAAGTATTCTTCCAACTACGATATATATCGAATAGAGGATGAATTCAGAGCGCTTCAGAAGGGTGATAATCCCGTGGAGGATCTTATTACCAAATTCTCTGATAAAATGAGATTTATTCCTCAACTCCTACCCAATGAACGGGCAAAGATAAAAAAAAATTTCCAGTGTTTTGCCTATTGAATACCGAGCTTCAGTGAGATCAACAACAACATTAGATGAGGCTTTTTATATAGCTCGGCAGACTGAAAATGATTATAGGCAGAAATTGAAATCTCAGCCACAATCACATTGGGGAGGAACAAAAAGAAGGTTTGAGCAGACAACTGGTTACAAGAAAGACGATGGTGGATCGGGAAGTAAGTCACGAGTTCATACATCCCAGAAATCAAGAAGCTTGAACACACTTAAATGTGGAAGATGTGGGCAGAAGGGGCATCAAACTCACGATTGTAGGTTTAAAGAAGATGTTTGTTATAAATTTCATAAACCCAGGCATCGTATAGCAGTATGCCCTTTGTGGCAAGGCTCGGGAGCTGGAGGGTCATCAGCAGCATCGGGTCAGAAAAAGGGAGACGCTATAAATGCTCAGGGTAGAGCCTTTCAGATAACTGCTGAGGAGGCCAAAGATGCAGGTGATGTTATTACTGGTTCTTTCTTAGTTAATTCAGTACCCACATGTGTTCTATTTGATTCTGGTGCTACCTACTCGTTTGTGTCTTCTATTTTTTGTGATAAATGGCAACTACCGATTAGTTCGATGAAAGATCCTATTAAAGTGGAGGTTGCTGATGGTAGCCAAGTCCTTGTTACATCACATGTGTCTCAAATTTCTATTGCTATTGACGGACATTGTTTTATTATTTCTCTACTCCTCGTGCCGATTGTTGGTTTTAATGTTGTTATTGGTATGGATTGGCTCATCAATCAAAATGCTGAAATATTATGATCTAAAAAACTAATCAAAATTCCTTTACCGGGAGTTTCTATGTTGTGGCGCGAGGAGAAAGACCTATATCTGATGTTCCGTTGATAAATGCAATTAAAGCCCGGAAATCTATTGCTAAAGGTTGTATTCCTACTTAACATATGTGATTAATGCTGAGATGGGAGAAAAGACTGTCAATGATATCACGGTGGTTTCGGAATACCCTGAGGTTTTTCCAGAAGAATTACCGGGTTTACCTCTTATCAGGGATGTAGAATACCGGATTGATCTTGTTCCTGGTGCTACGCCTGTAGCAAAATATTCATATCGTCTCGCACCATCTAAAATTCGGGAGATAATGACTCAAATCCAGTAATTACTTGATAAAGGCTTTATACGCCCAAGTTCTTCACCGAGGGGAGCTCCTGTTTTATTTGTTAAAAAGAAAGATGAGACTTTGTATGTGCATTTATTACAGGGAGCTTAATAAGCGAATTATGAAGAACAAATATCCGCTGCCACATATAGATTATTTGTTCGATCAATTATAGGGGACCACTTGTTTCTCGAAGATTGATCTTCGTTCTGGTTATCATCAATCCACGTTTGAGAAGAAGATGTCATTCGGCTAAACCAATGTTCTTGCTATTTTCATGGATTTGATTAATCGCGTATGTCAACCTTTTCCTGATAAATTTGTTATTGTATTCATTGATGATATCCTCATATATTCCAAAACAGAAGCGGAGCACGAGCAACATCTCCGCCTAATTTTGGAAACTCTTATGCGAGAACAACTATATGCAAAAGTGTCTAAATGCGTGCTCTGGCTTAAGGAGGTGCATTTTCTGGGTCATGTTATCTGCAATGAAGGTGTTAAGGTTGACCCAACAAAGATAGAAGTTCTTATGAGTTGGAAAACTATTCATAATCCTTCAGAGATCAAGAGTTTCTTGCGTCTTGCTGGTTATTATAGACGATTCATTCAAAACTTTCCTAAACTTGCATGTCTGTTGACTAAATTGACCCGCAAGGATGTTGCTTATGTATGGACCGATGAGCAAGATAAAGCATTACAGACCCTGAAGCAATTGTTCTGTCAAGCTCCTATCCTAACATTGCCTGATGGGTTAGAAGACTTTGTTGTCTATTTTGATGCTTCATATGCAGGTCTAGGCTGTGTTCTAATGCAACGAGACAAGGTGATTGCATATGCTTTACATCAATTGAAGCCACATGAAAAGAATTACCCAGACCATGATCTAGAACTTGAAGCTGTAGTATTTGCTTTGAAATTGTGGCGACATAACTTATATGGCACCACATGTGTTGTGTGCATAGATCATAAAAGTTTGCATTATGTATTCACACAAAAAGAACTTAACATGAGACAACGGCGCTGGTTAGAGTTGGTTGAAGATTATGACTGTGAAATCAAGTATCATCCTAGGAAGGCGAATGTTGTAGATTATGCATTGAGTCGTAAAAGATCTCCGGGAGCAGTTAGATTCATGAAACTCACACTAATATATGATATTATTGCTCAACTTAAGGAATAGGGGTGTAATCGAGCTGAGCCGAGCCGAGTATTCGCAGGCTCGAACTCGACTCGCAATCTAAATATAATTTTTTAAATATAATTAATAGGTTTCAATTTGCACATAATATTCTAAATATTCTTGTAAAATATAGCAGCAGAAATAGATACCAAAACTACAAAATACAATCTAACTGGAAAACTAGAAACAAGTCATGAACAAAAATATAAAATACGTATTCCATTAAACATTTTAATTGTTTTAATCTTCTCATCTTGACATGCTTCATAAAGAAGTCAAACATCAACAGGTCAACAGCAACAACAAGTCACAACAACATCAACACCAAACAAAACACTTGCCAAGCATGAAACAAAATAAAAATGGATAACAACTGAATTATCAAATTCAAATGCAAACCATCCTCAACTATTTACATAATAAAAGAATGGAATCAACAAAAGTTTTATACAAAATACATTGTTGGGCAGATTGTAAAGTAATGTTAAGGTTGTAGTATTTGACAAAGCATATAAACTTCCTTGAGCTTAGAACATACTTTAAGAGAATATGTATGATATTAACTTACCAAAACACTATACTATTCATCTCTTCAATTCAAATACTAAACAATCTGTAGACAGAAGACAAAATAACATTATAATGTAGTGTTATAATCAGAACAAATACAACCTTAATTATAGTTCAATTTATCTACCATACATACACTCAAAAAATCAAGAATATGCTATAAATTCAATCTGTAGTACATCAATTGCAGTGTGATTAAAAAAGATTGTAGATCAATATTAAATAATCGGGCCTCGTTTTGTCCTTGACCAGGCCAACACAAACGGGAAAAGTAAAAAGTGGGCATAAATTACATCAAATCACTGGTCTAGGTACGAGTGGCAATGAAAAGTGGAACGGAAAAAACAACTCCGCCGTTGAAGAACCGTACCTTAGATCGATGAGTATGATTGGTGGTGGAAAAGTGGAACGGGAACGGGAAGAACAATACCGCCGAGAACCGTAGAATAGCAAAACCGTCAGTGGAAGGAACTTGGAATCGCTGGTGGAATATATGTTAAACCGCTGGTAGACGGAGCCAACGAAGAACCGACAAGAAAGAGGCGGCGTACTACTGGCGTAGTCGACGTTGGAGCCAAAAAGGGTCTTCTAGAAGAAAGGAGGCGGAGAAATTGATATATTTTAGGGTTGTTTTGGTTTTATATACTTTGGTTAATTATGTAATACTTATACTTATTAAAGGGTAAAATTGTCTTTTTATAGATACTCGATTAGGCTCGCGAGTCTAGCGAGCTGAGTATGATGAAGCTCAAACTCGACTTGGCTTGCTACTCGAGTAACTCGAGCTTGAGCTCGACTCGATTAACAACGAGTCAATTTAGAGTATTTTTCGAGTCAATCTCGAGTCGATCACGAGTTGTCTCGGCTCAGTTACACCCCTATTAAGGAAGGACAAGATGAAGCATTACAAGAAGCTAATCTAAAATCCGAGATAATGACTAAATTGTCCTAACAATTAGAAGAAGATAGTCGGGGTTTGAAGACATTTCAAACCCGAATCTGGGTACCAAATCTTGGTGGTAATCGAGAGACAATCCTACAAGAGGCGCATAAATCAAGATTGTCTGTTCATCCCGGCAGCACCAAGATGTACCAAGACTTGAAAGCATTGTATTGGTGGCCTACACTGAAGCGTGACATAGCTTCATTTCTAGAGTAATGTCAAATATGCGCCCAAGTTAATACTGAACACCAGAAGCCTTATGGTAACTTGCAGCAGTTAGAAATCCCGGAGTGGAAATGGGATCATATTAGCATGGATTTCGTGACCAATTTACCCCGGACTTCTAAGGGGAACGATATGATCTGGGTTATTGTTGATCGTCTTAACAGAAGTGCTTATTTTCTCGCGACTAACGAATCTGCACCTATGAAACGCTTAGATCAACTATATATTAATGAGGTAGTATCTCGTCATGGTATACCTCTATCTATTGTTTCGGATCATGAAGCACGATTTATATCTAATTTTTGAAATAGTCTTCAACGCTAGCTTGGTACATGGGTTAATCTCAGCACAACATATCATCCTCAAACCGACGGTCAGTCCGAAAGGACTATTCAAACTCTTGAAGATATGCTTCGGGATTGTATACTTGAATTTGGTGGTTCTTAGGATTCTCACCTACCCTTGATTGAATTTGCCTATAATAACACTTATCACTCGAGTATACGCATGCCACAATATGAAAATGATCAATGATGTACTCCTACCTGTTGGTTAGAACCTGGAATGAAATAGTATGCAGGTCCTGATATAGTTCAACTAACATCTAACAAAGTAAATATAGTACGCGAGAAATTCAAAGTTGCACGTGATAGGCAAAAGATGTACGCAGATCCGAAATGGAAACTCGTTACTTTTGAAGTGGGTGACCGTGTATTCTTGAAGGTTTCACCTTGGAAAAGGGTGATTCAATTTGGTCGCAAGGGTAAGTTAAGCCCAAGGTATATTGGTCCATTCAAAATTCTGCAAGGAGTTAATGACCAGACGATATCACTCGAGTTGCCACCTAAATTGTCTGGCATTCAGAACACTTTCAATGTGTTCTACCTGAGGAATTGCAAGGTTGAAGAAGATCAAATGCTACCTCTACAAGAGTTGAAAGTTGATTCAACTAAATGACTTGTAGAGGAACTCATTGAAATTCTTGATACCACGACCAAAAAGTTGCATAAGAAGATAATAACGTTGGTCTTAGTGAAATGGAAGCACAACTTAGGTCCTAAGTTGACTTGGGAAGCTGAGGGTGATATTAAGGCTTGGTACCCTTACTTGTTCGCAGCTGAACAGATTCCAAGGACGGAATCCTTTTAAGGAGGTGGATTTGTAACATCCTCAAAACGAGCCTAGACGTGTGCAAATTCAGTACGTAGCTATTTTAAATAGTCAAAGTAGAATATATATATTCTAGTTATTAATATATATGATATATAAGTAATTATACATGTTTTACGCATAAAAAACCCTCGCATTTAATCCATAATCAAGGTGAATTGTACAAATTATTGTCTAAAATGCTTAATGTTCACCATTACAGGTTAAAAAGACCTAAAGTGAAGATATCAAGTCAAACGAGTGCAAAAAAGATGAAAAACGAAGAATTGGTGAAAATGACAAAGTCATGCGATTACATGCACCTACTATGCGATCGCATGATAGGGCCGAATCTAGCTTTGGCACTTGGCAGCTTCTGCAAGCTAGGCTGTCTTGTCAACCGCCCAAAACCAAGCCATGCGATCGCATGGCAGGGTCCATGCGATCGCATGGCAGGGTCCATGCGATCGCAAAGACCCCCGAATCAGGCCTATTTAAGGAAGCTCATTCTCTGCTCAAAGGACACAAAAACAATCAGAAGCAGCAACACACACATACGAATTCTCTCTATAACACACACAACACACACACTAAGGTGTCTCCACACTTGGGTTTCGATTTGGTGGTAGTTAAATACCCCAAACTCCGTTCCAAAGGTGTAGAAACTAAGTGGAGACTCTGATCACGTATACAACTCGGGATAGCTTGGTATAATCTAAACTTGTCTGTTCTTAATATGTATCCAAGTATTGATCTTGTTGTTTTACTTGTAACCATGTGTAACTAAACTATTTCACTTAGGCCAAGATGATTCTTGGCCAAGTTATGACAATATAAACCTTTTCTTGATGATTTGATATAAAAGTATGTTTTGATCATTAATATAAATGTGTTTAATCATATTCATGTGATATATTTGTTCATGTTCATGTTTTGATAACCTTTTGTGTAAAAACCTCAAGGTTATATTGCATGCATATTCAAGAATGTTGGTTTAATCTTAAGATCTTGTGTAGTTATTACTAGAAATGGTATAACAAGCAAGATTGTCATTTGAAAATCATTTTTTTGGAACTTGTCTTTGATCATTTCAGATCTTAACAAGTTGGCCAAGTTTATCATATTTTGGTTTATCACATGTTTTACATCTCAAATGAAAGTTTAATTGTGTACGTATATTATTTGGTCATTAATACTACAAAAGGATAAAAAGGATTAAAAAGATGTTTTTGAACATGTTAAGGTTGAAATGAATTCCATAATGTCATTAAGAGTCTTATCTTTTGATTCTATGTCCATGCTTACGTATTTCATGCTTTGCATGTGTTATGTGCTAGAAATGGTACATAACATGATGATAATCAAAAGAAATAACATAAGGCTTGATCTTAAATCCAATGCACGTGGTTTGAGTCTTGTTGGGTTCATAACATCATAGTGTTCATTTACTATCTACTTATAACCTTGGATGAAAGTCCAGGTTGTTCGTATTTAATCTTTGGGTAAAAATGAAATCTGCTGTAATTAGATACCATGCGATCGCATGACATATGCATGCGACCGCATGGGTCTGTCTTTCTATGTGATAAAATGTCCCTGACATGCGATCGCATGAAGCCCTGTTACAGAATCAGTTTGTTGTTTCTTTTATTCTAACCATTCTTAAATCACTTTGACACCTTTCTTATGTTTTGAAAGCTATGAGACATATTATTTGACCAAGAATGTATGGTTTGTAGCTGGATTTAAACATGGTTAAGTGGATCTGTGATTGTCTTTTGATTCTATGCTTACATGCTATATTTAATTGTAAATCTGAGTCTTGATAACTCGAGTGATGATTTACATGATAATATGACTTGTAAGTATTAGATAGAACATCATACTGTGAGCTTAATGCAATTTATCAAGTCATCAACAATTAAACCAAAATAAATATTGCCATAACTAACCAGGATGATTCTGAAGCCTAAGTGATCATTTCTCTGATTGTCTAATCACTTGTTATTATTTTGATAGTGTAACTTGTTTATTTCATTAGTTTTAAATCAAAATCTAAAAATCACATGTTTTTATTTCACCAAACAATAATGATGTTTGAGTTCTAGTAGCTACCAGAAAGTCACTTTTATCCTTGTGGTTCGACACTCGGTCTTACCCTATCTATACTACTACTGACCAGGTCATATTTTCCTGAGTCGTGTGTAGTATTTATTTTGTAATTCCACTTTATAAATTTAAAACATCAGTGTGAAAAAACTTTTAATCATCTTAAAAATACCCATACGCGGATTGCACACCAAGGTTTTGGCGCCGCTGTCGGGGATTACTTTGATATTTTGGCACTATTAGTAAAAATCTAATTATTGATTTCGTTTTCACTATGTGTTACTTTTTATTTTTTTTATAATTATAGTTTAGCTTTCCTTGCTTTCTTGTACTTTTCTTTTACCATGTGTGTTTACTCACAGACAATAAAATTAATGTATAAATTTTGTCTGGATTGTTTGAGAAGTTTTGAAATTGAAATTGAACATCTTGAACAAATAGCATTGGCTACAGACAATTTAGATGAATTTGAGTTAATTTTATAAGAAATTGAGTATTGGGAATATGCAAAAATGATCACTAGATGTAACATCGACTATATTCTTAACAGACCTATTATCTAGTCAAGTTACAATTTCTAGCTTAGCTTGTCCCAATTGTTCTCTACTTCTTGTCTTTTATTTAGCTTAGCTTAGTTTTTTTTTATTGCATTTCTTTTTATTTTTCTTTTATGTGTATTTATTCGGCTGAACTTCGAAGAAGGATTAAAGAGTACCGCAATAGAATCAAAAATTCTGAAATCCTCTTAAAATCTTTCGATGAAGCTTTGCTCTCTGAAACTGACCCCCAAGAAATCAAACGATTGAGAGATCGCATTAACCACGAACAAATTTTGATTTTTCTCAATCAAACTTTCATCCGAAGAACCATGGCTCGTACTCTAACTTTTTAGGTTTCTGAAATCTCTTGTTTTCTTTTAAATTTGTTTCACTCATGTGTATTCGTTCAGAAAACCTTCATAGGAGAATTAGTGTTTACCTAAATCACATTGATCTCCTTGAAAATCAGATCTGGTTGTTAATTACCGAATTTGAATTTGAATTTGACATCTCTCAAATCATAGATATCTACGAACAAGTTCATTTACTAAGGGAACAACAGAATTCCATTAGAAACACCATAAACAGACTTTGGAGAAATCATTTCCTTTCTTAGTGGTCGACTGTTTCATTTCATTTCCTTTCTTTTTAATTTAGTTGCGTGCTTCTCTCTTGCATTTTAATTTCTTTTCGTTTTTCATTTCCCCGCCACATCTAAACTGTCTCTTTTGTTCTCTCTTGAACAATTGAGCCCATTGAGCCTTACGCAGAGCCTGAACGAGAATTTAGACGTCGTCGACGTTTAGCACGTAGACGAGCTGCTTGTAATCGAACTCACAACATGGCTAAAGGTGAAGGTCCACCACCTTTAGATACCAAAACAGTAGGAGATTACGCTCGTCCAACGCTCATTGGAATGCACGCAAGTATCGTTCGTCCTCCTGTCACCGCCAATAATTTAGAAATCAAGCCGAACATTATCCAAATGGTTCAAAACATAGTTCAATTTAACGGTTTACCTGAAGAAGATCCTAACCATCATCTTCAGAACTTCCTTGAGATCTGTGATACGTTCAAGATGAACGGTGTCTCCCAAGACGCTATTCTCCTACGCCTTTTTCCGTTTTCACTCAAACATAAAGCCAAGCTTTGGCTTAATTCCTTGCCTACTGGTTCCATCACTACATGGAACGATTTAGCCGAAAAATTTCTTCAGAATTTTTTTTCCACCCTCAAAAACAGCTAAACTCGGTAATGATATTTCATCATACCAGCAACAAGAAGGGGAATCCATGTACGACACATGGGAAAGGTATAAGGACTTACTGCGTCGATGTCCTCATCACGGATTACCAATGTGGCTTCAAGTTCAAATGTTTTATAATGGTCTGACAGTAGCTACACGCCAAATGATCGATGCTGCAGCTGGAGGTACAATCACAAACAAAACTCCCGAGATAGCTCATGAGCTCATTGAAGAAATGGCTATGAACAGCTATCAGTGGCATTCATCGCGAACGAAACAACAGAAAACAGCAGGTATCATCCCTGTTGATACTGTCACCTTACTCACTGCACAAGTTGAAGCTTTATCCCAAAAGCTCGACCAAATGAAAGTAAATGTAGTGCAGTCTACATGTGAGTTCTGCAATGGACCTCACTTGAGTAGAGATTGCCAAACTGGCAACAATTTCGCCTCTACAGAAGAGGTGGATTACATGGGTATTGAAAGACCCCAAAACAATCCCTACTCAAACTCATATAACTCTGGTTGGAGAAATCATCCAAATCTTTCCTGGAAATCCAGAGCGGGTACATCTAGTAATTCTCCTCCCGGATTCTCTCATCAAAATCACAACCAACAGAGTTTGGTTTCATCTCAAAACCGACAACCACCACAAACTCAATCAAAGATTGAGAGCTTACTTGACAGATTTTCTTCAGCTGTCGAAAGCCATTTCGTCAATCACGAAAACGACATGAAAGTTATTCACACTTCATTTAAGAACTTGGAAAATCAAGTAAGCCAGATCGCTAACTCGCTATCAGAGCGTCAACAAGGTGGTTTTCCGAGTAACACCGAAGCCAATCCTAGGGCCGAAGTTAAAGCTATTACTCTCAGGAGTGGTAAAACTATGGTCCCACCAACGATGCCTCCTGTTGATGAACCAAGTACTCCCGACATATACAAAGAAAATCCAGATTCGGAATCTCCTGAATCTCAGGTCCCAGTCGAGGAAACTAACGAAGGGCATAACAGGCTCCGTCCAACAAGTACTGCGCAAGTTAAGTCCCCGATTCCTTATCCTCAGTGACTGAAGAAAGAACAAATGGAGGAGCATTACAAAAAGTTCCTTGAACTTTTCAAACAACTTCAAATCAACATCCCATTTGTTGAGGCTTTGGCTCAAATGCCAAAATATGTCAAGTTCCTTAAAGAACTGCTGAGCAATAAAAGAAAATTGGAGGAATCTTTCCACGGGGAATTTATGAAAATATTTTGGTCAAAGTCTATAAATTTATCTTCCCTGTTAACTTTGTTATCCTTGACATGGATGAGGACAAAAATGTTCCTCTTATCTTAGGCCGACCGTTTCTGGCTACTTCACGTGCTCTTATCGACGTTTGTGATGGCAAACTATCTCTTAGAGTAGCTGATCAAGTTGTTACCTTCGATATCCAAAAATCCATGAAGCAACCATTCTCTCAAGATGATGCCTTGTATTGTGTTGATATATCTGATCATTATCATCTTGATTCAATTCCTATTTCTTCTGAAAAAGACGTGCTAGACATGCAAATTCTGGAAAAAGGCTCTTTTCCAAAGGACCTTACACAACTTGAACTGTATCAATCAGATACTGATGTTATCCCTAAATATACATTAGTTTCTGAAACCTTCGAAACTCTCGATGTTGATAAGGTACCTCACTTACAACCGTCTATCATTGAGCCTCCAGCACTTGAGTTAAAAGAACTCCCATCACATCTAGAATATGCTTTTCTAGATAGTGATTCCAAACTACCTGTAATCATAGCTTCTTATCTCAGCTCTGATGAAAAAGTGAAGCTATTGAATGTGCTCAGGAAGCACAAGACCGCTATTGCATGGAATCTTTCCAACATAAAAGGAATTAATCCTTCTTTCTGTACACACAAAATCCTTATGGAGGATAACCACAAGACAAGTGTGCAAAGACAGAGGCGATTAAATCCACATATGCAAGAAGTGGTTAAAAAAGAGGTAATTAAACTCTTGGATGCGGGTCTGATTTATCCGATATCTGATAGCCCTTGGGTTAGCCCTGTCCAAGTAGTTCCCAAAAAAGGAGGTATGACCGTGATCACTAATGATAAAAACGAGTTAATTCCCACTCGCACTGTAACCGGGTGGCGTGTTTGTATCGATTACCGAAACTGAATGACGCAACTCGTAAAGATCACTTCCGCTCCCATTCATTGATCAAATGATTGAGAGACTGGCAGGTAACGCCTTCTATTGTTTTCTTGATGGTTTTTCCGGGTATTTCCAAATTCCAATCGCTCTGGAGGATCAAGAGAAAACCACATTCACTTGCCCCTATGGTACATTTGCCTACAGGCGAATGCCATTTGGCTTGTGCAATGCCCCAGCCACATTCCAGCGTTGCATGACAGAAATATTCCATGATATGATCGAAGAATGTGTCGAAGTCTTTATGGATGACTTCTCTGTTTTCGGAGATACATTTGACACTTGTCTTCTCAATCTACAAAAAATGTTGTCTAGATGCGAAACAACCAATCTCGCTCTTAATTGGGAAAAATGTCACTTTATGGTGCGAGAAGGTATTGTTCTGGGACATAAGATTTCCAAGTCGGGAATTGAGGTTGATCGTGCTAAAATTGATGTCATTTCTAAACTACCTCCCCCGACGAATGTCAAAGGCATTCGGAGTTTCCTTGGTCATGCCTGTTTTTATCGTCGTTTTATTAAAGACTATTCAAAGATTTCACGGCCTATGACCCATCTCTTAGAAAAAGATACTCCGTTTGTTTTTTCTTCTGAATGAATGAAAGCATTCAACACTTTAAAAGAGAAACTTACAAACGCACCAATTTTAACCAGCCCTGACTGGACTCTTCCATTCGAACTAATGTGCGACGCAAGTGATTTTGCCGTAGGTGCAGTTTTAGGTCAGCGAAAGGAAAGTCGTTTTCATCCGATCTATTATGCAAGCAAAACCCTGACAGACGCCCAGGAGAACTACACAGTAACAGGAGTTACTGGCCGTCGTCTTTGCTTTTGATAAATTTCTGTCTTACTTAATTCTTTCTAAAACTATGGTTTTCACTGACCATTCTGCCTTGCGATTCTTGTTTTCCAAACAAGAGGCAAAACCTCGCCTCATTAGATGGATACTCTTGTTACAAGAGTTTGATATCGAAATAAAAGATAAGCGAGGTGCAGAAAATCTTGCAGCCGATCATCTTTCGCGTCTTGATAATCCAAACATTGAAGTTTTGGATGAATATGCCATTCAGGATACATTTCCTGATGAGTTTCTCTTAGCATTTCATAAATCTAATAATGCCCCATGGTTTGCAGATTTTGCAAATTATTTAGCAGCAGGGGTATTAGAAAAAGGTCTCGCGCATCAGCAGAGGAAAAGATTCTTTTCTCAGATAAAATTCTATTTCTAGGAAGATCCCTATCTATTCAGGATAGGAGTCGACCAAATCATACGATGATGCGTGACCGGTCAAGAAGCAATGAACATCCTAGAGCACTGTCACTCAAGACCTACTGGAGGCCATCATAGACCTGTTACAACAGCAAAGAAGGTCCTTGATTCTGGTTTCTATTGGCCTACTCTATTTAGGGATGCCCGTGAATTTGTAAAATCCTGTGACCCATGTCAAAAATCTGGAAACATCTCATCACGCAATGAGATGCCCCAAAACCCTATCCAAGTTTGTGAAATATTCGATGTTTGGGGGATAGATTTTATGGGTCCTTTTCCGAATTCCAATGGAAACAAGTACATTCTTATTGCAGTCGATTATTTTTCAAAATGGGCCAAGCACAGGCCCTACCAACTAATGATGCACGAGTTGTATGTAAGTTTCTAAAGAAGTTATTTTCCCGCTTTGGGACTCCGAGAGCATTAATAAGCGATCGGGGTACTCACTTTTGGAATACACAGCTTGAAAAGGTATTAAAACGCTATGGGGGTAACCCATAGGTTTTCTACTGCATACCATCCACAAACAAGTGGACAAGTTGAGGTCACTAATCATGGTCTAAAGCGGATACTTGAAAGAACAGTTGGGAATAACACAAAAGATTGGGCAGAAAAACTAGACGATACATTGTGGGCATTCAGAACCGCCTACAAAACGCCTATCGGAACCACACCCTATAAATTGGTTTATGGTAAAGCGTTTCACCTTCCCGTTGAACTTGAACATTGAGCATATTGGGCATTAAAAACCCTAAATCTAGAACCAAATGTTTCAACGGAGAATCGTCTACTCCAGCTCAATGAATTGGAAGAACTAAGGTACCAAGCGTACGATAATTCCTTGATGTACAAGGAAAAGACGAAAATATTCCATGATTCTCGCCTGAAGGACAAGAAATTTCAGGCTGGAGATCGTGTGCTTTTATACAACTCTCGTCTTCGTCTTTTCCCAGGTAAATTAAAGTCCAGATGGACGGGTCCTTTTAAAATACATACTGTGTATCCATATGGTGTTGTTGATAACACTAACTCTGCAAGAGTTACTTTTAAAGTAAATGGCCACCGTCTCAAAAGGTATTTAGGTACCCCAATCCAAGATGAACCATCTGAAAACATGAAACTCCACCTCGCTACACCTTAGCGGGTGTGTTTGGTCTTTTACCGGCAGACCTAAAAGAACTGGAAATGATTTCCGTAGAATCAATTTCTCTTCTATCTTGTCTTTTTCTACGCACACACTTACCTTTTGATATTCAGCGTGATATTGTCATGAGACTAGAGAAAAATATAAGGAGAGATCAAAATTATGCCAAATTCCATAGAGGCACTTCACTTTGTGCGGCTAAAAGGCGTGCAAAACATGTAGGGAAGTGTTGGAAATGTGGTGCTCTGATTCATGAGGGCGCTTGTAGGGATTGGCTAACTTATTCTCAGTCAGAGTGTGCTAGTGCTCTTCGGGAAGATCCTATTAAGCTAAAAGCAGAGAGGGTTTTCAGGCCTAATAGTAATGCTAGAGCGATGATTGATGAGTTGGTTAGTCTCCGATTAAGAAAACTCGAGCCTAAGCCCCACTAGAAATCCCTAACTCATGCCTAATTTACAGCCGTATCACTCCTTATGTTTTCACAATTCTATTCTCATTCAGTCTGGAGAGACAGGAAAATACTCCGCAACGCGTTAAAATGTTCGCTTACACACCGTACTAATAGTGTGTTACCTATACATACGTATGTAAATACGTTTCCTTTCAGTTTCCCATCCGCGTATTTTCGTTCCGTTTGCTTTTCCGTATGTATAGTTGCTTTTTAATAAAACTCAACTCTATCCCAATCTATCACAGAATGTTATAGAATGTATCTTAAAATTTCATCATGGGTTGTATACATGATTGAGCCAAACGAAACTTAACTGAAATTAAAAATCTAAAAAGTTTACCCTATGTGATCGCATGGCAGTCCGGCTATATAAAAAAACTCATGCGATCATACCCTCATCGCAAACACTCTCTCTCTCTCTACTTTCACTCTCTAAATCGGCGATTTCGAGCTTCTCCGGTTTTTCGTTCATATCTCCGTCGATTCCGATCCATTTTCTTCAAGAAAGGTACCAAAACGCTCCTTGTAACTCGTAGATCCAGATCCTGGGGCAGAGCCCATTGAGCACCCAGGGGATGACGCTTTGCACCCATATCTCCGTTTTGACCTGGACGAGGACCGTACGAGTCGTGACTATTTGTTAGAGAAAGCACGGAAGCATGGATATGTGCACCTTAGATACCTGAACTAGAGCTCACTAGACACACTTGGTCTTAGTCGGCGAGCTGCTGCCATTACTGGACCTCCTTGGAGGCGTTTACTCAGCATCGATAGCCAGGTGTGCACTGAGCTTACTATAGAGTTTCTATCCACTTTTCACCTGGTATCACCCCTTACGGACTACGATCGTCCGGATGCACTCACATTCAGACTATGTGGAGCGGAGAGACAGTTATCTCTCAGAGAGTTTGCTTCGTATATGGGACTACACACCGGAGAGGAGCTGCAGTCCCCTGCTTTTACAGAGGGTATTATCGATTTTCCACACAGACTCACATATCTAGATGCATGGTCCAAGATTGGGAATGGGCCATATGGTGCGCCCATTCCTAAGAGCAGTACTGTTCCCGATCCACTCTACCGCATCCTTCATCGTGCCACTGCTTATTACTTATCTGCACGCACTGACTCTTCCGTGGGTAACATCACCCACCGAGATCTATTTTATCTATACTGTTTTGCTCACCAGCAGCCCTGCTAGATAGCCGTGTGCCTGGCCCAGCACTTGTTTACTATCAGTAGGCCACGCGTTACGCAGGGTGTTTATGGTGGTGGTTTTATCTATCATCTGGTGAGAGACATGGGTATAGTTGATCAGCCAGATCGAGAGGAGCTTACTTTGATTGCCCCTGCTACTGCCATTGATATGGAGGTTTTTGCTTGGATGAGAGTAGTGGAGTTGGTTCGGAACTGGTATTTTCTGCTTGACCATTTGCGTCAGAGGTGGATAGCACCTGGCCAGAGGATCTTGATTGATGATGATGATGATGATGATGATGAGCCAGAGGTCGAGGCCCTTGAGGAGGGCCGTGATAAGGAGCATCCTGCATCACCAGTTCAGAGAGAGATCAGTCCACAGAGGCAGCCGGCTGTTAGATTCGGCTATGCCCGGGACCAGGGACTACGCATCGCTGCTATGGAGCGTCGACTGCAGGAGATCCAGGACATTCAGAGGATGGAGTGCGCACATGCTGAGGCCCACAGGCAATATATTACCAGCATGTTGATTCACATAGCGGCAGCTTTGCCGTCATCTAGCGGCACCCATACACCTCCAGAGCCACCTCAGAGACTTAGAGACTTCTACTCTGGGGCAAGTTCTTCATCTGCACCACCTCATCCGCCCCAGTAGCAGCTAGATAGCGATAGTTAGTTAGTTAGTTAGTTTGTTTTTATTTTGTTTTTGTTGTACGATGTTTGATGTACTGTGCTTTATTTGATTTATCTGTATAACATCAAAACATTATGTACATCCTTTAGTTTGATTATATTGCCATATATTAGTTTATTACACTCTCGCTTTTCACTAGTGGTTGAGTTTCTCGTTTTGCAAGTTTCACTCGGATTACACAGTTATATATCAAAGGAGTGCTGCTCAATCCAAGTGTGGGGAGAATCTTGAGCCTTCATCTACAGAAAATCAGTTACTAACACCGATTCAGGGAGTTTTCTTATCTCCTCTCTTACACTCATCACGCTACATCACTGTTTACATAACATTGTCTGTACATTGAGGACAATGTACAATATTAAGTGTGGGGAAGGAGACATACATGCCTGCTAGTCTTGTTCTCTTGAAAACTCTAAATGCTTTAAAATCTTAGAATTGAATTTTGTCGTAAATTTTTCGCAAATTTATATCATTTTTGACATGTTTAGATCCTCTCGCATTATAGATTATAAGCAAGTAACATTATGAGGACCCTGTTGTGTATAACTTTCATGAAGTTAGCTTAGCACAAGTACTTGATTTTTGCCTAATGTTTGACTTCCATTGCACAAACCACACCTTGACACTATAATTCCTGAGTATTTGAGCCACTTCATTTCAATTTCTTATTCGAGTAGCTCATGGAATTATCACACACACATATATATATATATATATATATATATATATATATATATATATATATATATATATGCAGATTGTGCTTTGATTATGGAACTTGCTCATAACTATGCATTTCGGAACCATGAACTAAAACTCTTGCAATTAAATGATAGAGGCATTTAGGATAACCCATTTTAGCCAATACAATTTTATTTTTAGCCAATTTTTATATATTTACCCCTAGTTCACCACTTTGAGCCTTAGCCTTTCATTTCAAAACCCCCAATAATAACACCTGTTTTAATTCTATCTTATTTTTAAGATTTCAGAACCAAATTTACCGTTAATTGCTGTTATACTAATTTTTTCCAGATCTTCAGTTGCTCATGCACTGCATTAGCTGGACACGAAATTCAAGTGTTCCTCTTAGACTTGTAATGATTATGTCACATACTGCTGATTTGATCTCCAAAAAGATAGCTTAGAGAAAAACAAAACGCAAAAAACCGATAAAAAGAAAAAAAATAGAAAAGAAAAAAATATGAGAAGATCGGTTGTTTGATTAGCTGTTCCTTGGCTATTTTTGAAGCTCATCATACATTGAGTAGTATTTTTTTGTCAATTATCCGGGTGTTGGCCATCACTCAGACTATTCTGATTCCACTACAGCTTGATGAACTATTTTCTCACCAAAAATATGTTTAAATTCCTGTCCATACAAATACCTGTCTTGATCCACATAAACTACAGGATCTAAAAGATTTCACCAATCCTAAGGATCCATAGGATTAATGGTGGATCTAACACAAAAATACAGCAGCATTAACTTGGTTCCTGAAAACTATTTTAGTCACCTTTATATCTTCCCATTCCTACCCTAAAAAACCTTAGCCACGTTACAACCAAAATAAAGACCTCTTGATATTTGCATATGTTTATGTTAATTGGTGGAGATTTGATATGTGATCAAGCTTATGCTAATCTTAGTCTCAAATCTTGCATTTTTGCACTTATACACATACCCTAATATAGATATTGAGTGCTTGAATGACCACCTGGTGAGGTATGAATTCAGATATTGGTCTTGATTCAGGTACACGTGCTAAGTTTGCTTTGATTTTGCCATATCTTTCGCATGGAAATTTGTCCTCGTTGCTCTGATTAAATATCTATTATGCCTTTAGACCTTTTCATGTCAGAAATATATACTTTTGCATTAATTTAATTCAATGGATATTTTAAGTTGCATTAGAGTTTGCTTGAGGACAAGCAAAGTTTAAGTGTGGGGAGATTGATATATCAGTAATTATACATGTTTTACGCATAAAAAACCCTCGCATTTAATCCATAATCAAGGTGAATTGTACAAATTATTGTCTAAAATGCTTAATGTTCACCATTACAGGTTAAAAAGACCTAAAGTGAAGATATCAAGTCAAACGAGTGCAAAACAGATGAAAAACGAAGAATTGGTGAAAATGACAAAGTCATGCGATTGCATGCACCTACTATGCGATCGCATGATAGGGCCGAATCTAGCTTTGGCACTTGGCAGCTTCTGCAAGCTAGGCTGTCTTGTCAACCGCCCAAAACCAAGCCATGCGATCGCATGGCAGGGTCCATGCGATCGCAAAGACCCCCGAATCAGGCCTATTTAAGGAAGCTCATTCTCTGCTCAAAGGACACAAAAAACAATTAGAAGCAGCAACACACACATACGAATTCTCTCTGTAACACACACAACACACACACTAAGGTGTCTCCACACTTGGGTTTCGATTTGGTGGTAGTTAAATACCCCAAACTCCGTTCCAAAGGTGTAGAAACTAAGTGGAGACTCTGATCACGTATACAACTCGGGATAGCTTGGTATAATCTAAACTTGTCTGTTCTTAATATGTATCCAAGTATTGATCTTGTTGTTTTACTTGTAACCATGTGTAACTAAACTATTTCACTTAGGCCAAGATGATTCTTGGCCAAGTTATGACAATATAAACCTTTTCTTGATGATTTGATATAAAAGTATGTTTTGATCATTAATATAAATGTGTTTAATCATATTCATGTGATATATTTGTTCATGTTCATGTTTTGATAACCTTTTGTGTAAAAACCTCAAGGTTATATTGCATGCATATTCAAGAATGTTGGTTTAATCTTAAGATCTTGTGTAGTTATTACTAGAAATGGTATAACAAGCAAGATTGTCATTTGAAAATCATTTTTTTGGAACTTGTCTTTGATCATTTCAGATCTTAACAAGTTGGCCAAGTTTATCATATTTTGGTTTATCACATGTTTTACATCTCAAATGAAAGTTTAATTGTGTACGTATATTATTTGGTCATTAATACTACAAAAGGATAAAAAGGATTAAAAAGATGTTTTTGAACATGTTAAGGTTGAAATGAATTCCATAATGTCATTAAGAGTCTTATCTTTTGATTCTATGTCCATGCTTACGTATTTCATGCTTTGCATGTGTTATGTGCTAGAAATGGTACATAACATGATGATAATCAAAAGAAATAACATAAGGCTTGATCTTAAATCCAATGCACGTGGTTTGAGTCTTGTTGGGTTCATAACATCATAGTGTTCATTTACTATCTACTTATAACCTTGGATGAAAGTCCAGGTTGTTCGTATTTAATCTTTGGGTAAAAATGAAATCTGCTGTAATTAGATACCATGCGATCGCATGACATATGCATGCGACCGCATGGGTCTGTCTTTCTATGTGATAAAATGTCCCTGACATGCGATCGCATGAAGCCCTGTTACAGAATCAGTTTGTTGTTTCTTTTATTCTAACCATTCTTAAATCACTTTGACACCTTTCTTATGTTTTGAAAGCTATGAGACATATTATTTGACCAAGAATGTATGGTTTGTAGCTGGATTTAAACATGGTTAAGTGGATCTGTGATTGTCTTTTGATTCTATGCTTACATGCTATATTTAATTGTAAATCTGAGTCTTGATAACTCGAGTGATGATTTACATGATAATATGACTTGTAAGTATTAGATAGAACATCATACTGTGAGCTTAATGCAATTTATCAAGTCATCAACAATTAAACTAAAATAAATATTGCCATAACTAACCAGGATGATTCTGAAGCCTAAGTGATCATTTCTCTGATTGTCTAATCACTTGTTATTATTTTGTTAATGTAACTTGTTTATTTCATTAGTTTTAAATCAAAATCTAAAAATCACATGTTTTTATTTCACCAAACAATAATGATGTTTGAGTTCTAGTAGCTACCAGAAAGTCACTTTTATCCTTGTGGTTCGACACTCGGTCTTACCCTATCTATAGTACTACTGACCAGGTCATAATTGCTAGAGTCGTGTGTAGTATTTATTTTGTAATTCCACCTTATAAATTTAAAACATCAGTGTGAAAAAGCTTTTAATCATCTTAAAAATACCCGTACGCGGGCTGCACACCAATATTTTATGAAAATTAGTTGTGAAGTTATAAAATTAATAATGAAAATAAATAAAATTAATGAAATATTAAACGGTTTTAGGTAATGATTCCAAATATATACCCGTTAATTGAAACAGGTAAATGATTATTAAGTTGTAAGTTGAATAGGGGAGCGAGATACCCGTTTTGATTTAATTAAGTCACATAGTCGGTCCTTCCCTTATGTATTGGCAGAAACTTGAACACACACACCCATATACGCATATATACATACACGGACCATCTTGCACCTGTTTTGAAGAAGCATCCAGGGAGATAATTTTATTCAAATTCCAGCAGCTACATCAAGTGCCAACCTCCTCTTCTTGTTTCATTATCTTCTTCTTTGTAAGTATTTTCTTGTGTTCTTGCTTCAAAATACGCAAACTTGAATTTTTGGGCTAATGAGAACTAGGGTTTTGATTTATTAAATTTGATTTATGTTTGGGTATGGTTAATAGTAAGTTATTTACTAAAATTGGTGTGAGGTTACTTTTGTGTTTTGTTGATTCAAGCTTCAAACTCCATTAATGAAGGTTAGTGATGAACTTGGAATTGGTAATTGATGTTTTAATGATTCTAAATTGGTCAAATTCAAAATTTGTATCCTAGAACTGAGTTCGATGTTATATATATGTTCCTACAATTTAAATTGATTGAAAGGAACTCAAATTAGAAATTAAAGTGCTAGTTTTGATTGAGTTTGTTGATTTTGTTCAAATGGATCAAAAATGGTCAAAACCAAATTAGCTATCAAGAACTGATTTTTATTGTTTCAATAAGTTCATATAGCTTCTAAAAATCATATTAAGTAAGAATTATGGATTACAAGTGTTAGAATTGTTGAATTTTAAGAATTGGCTAAATTGGACTTTTTTTTTTAACAACAGCTAAATTGGACATTTCTGAGTTAATTTAAGTTGGATTTTTGTTTGAATTAACTGAGTTAGGGAACTGGATGTTAGATAGCTCCTACAAGTGTTAATTAATCTTGGTAAACACTGAAAAATGAGTAGAAGCAATTTCGGATTAAATTGCTAATAATTACCGAAATTTCGGTAAGGTTGACTTTTGTTGACTTTGATCGTCTTTCCGAGTTAGGACCTCAAATTTTGCAGATCAACTCATCATCATAAGGGGAACAAGCTGTTTTTAAAATGTTTTTTTCAAAAAATATCGTTTTGGTGTCGATCCGTGTAGGACCGGGGGCGGGGGTCTATTACTAAACACACCCTGATGCTAGGACTGATCTAGGACGTGAAATATCGCGGAATTATATTTCACGAACCTCCTAAGAATCTAGGATAACTTAGGTGTCCGGCACACAGATTAAACACACGCAGAAAGACTCACACAGAGTAGAAGATCACACAGAATATGAATCACGAAGGTCTTTTGGTCGAATAATATGTACGCGAAGTTGCCCGGTCGATTATCAGTGATTTTTCGTGATTATCCGTTCAAATGAGGGGTTAATCTCTATTTATAGTGAGTTTTACGCGTTTTCGAATGACACAGTTCACTTCGCGCGAACTGACATTCACTTCGCGCGAAGTGACATCCACTTCTTGCGAAGTGACATCCACTTCTTGCGAAGTGACTTTCACTTCTTGCGAAGTGACTTTCACTTCTTGCGAAGTGAATTTCCTTATGACTAAACTTCCAAATACAAACCAAACTATGATTAAATACTTGTAAGCTTTTCATAAACACATAGTATCACTTAGAATGTATAAACATGCAAACCATTAATCAAAACACATTTAAATTAATATTTCATGTATATACTTTATTGATACGAACTAGGGATTCATAAAATATGCACCAACATACTCCCCCTAAAATACTAAACAAACTGGAAACTAAGAAAATAGAAATGCAACGACACAGAAAATAAGCACAAAGAAAATAAAATGATAAAGACACACAGTCATAGAAACCTTAACCTGGACTATTTCGGTTGACACCCTTCACTTAGAAGAATGAGTTAGACAACATTAGGAACCCAAGCCCGAATGGTCATGGGTTTCCCGTCTTCTCCAACCACTGGAAGTTTCATCCATGTTCCAGTCTTGATGATCCTGTCACTTGATTCCTTGGACATTTGAACACACAGTTTGTTACTCCACTTAGGAATCCTTTGATGCTGAACAGGAAGAGTTGAGTTTTGATGGTTTTTAAGAAACGTTATATTTTCTTGCAAAATCTCAACTTTCTTGTTACAGCTTTGATGTGTCTTCTGATCACACTTGTAACTGAGGTGACCAGGTCTCCTGCACACATAGCAGACCCTTTCTGGGTATTGCTTCACAGAGCCTTTCGTTACCTTTTGAGGCCGATACCCTAACCCTTGATGTTTGGGTAGTTGTTTGACCTCTTGGTATGGACGGATATCAGGAGACTTTACACCCTCATTTTCAAATTTTCGAAGAGCATCGTGGATACGATGCATCAACGGACCTTTCACATTAGAACTAGCCAACAGTTCTCTTATGCCTGGTTCAGCCTTTTTGATATCTTCTTGCTGAACCTCATTCTTCTGAGGCTCACCCACATTCTCGTGTAACTTTAAATCCTCTTTTGGGGTTGATGCAGAAGATTCATCAACCTTTGTGAGTAGTGGGTCAGCTTCAGAATGGACATCATCGTTCACCAGTTGATTTAACACTGGTGGTGGACATTTTGAATATACGTTTTTGTCCTTTTCTGAATCGGTACCTTGACCTCTCTGATCAATTATGTACTCAAAAAGATAAGAAGACGTGGAATAGCTTTTGAGTTTTTGACTCAGAGTCTCATAATCGACCTTTGAGGTAGCAAGGTCCCGTTTCAGCTTATCGATTTCATTTATGTAAAACACGATAGCATCTTGTTTATTTAACAGAGCCACACCTAGTTCATTAACCTGTTTACCTAGACTTTCATTCTTTTCTTTTAATTGATTTTCTCTTCCTTTGATCAACAGGTTATTATCTAACTTAGATGTGAGATCTGAAATAGTAGACTTTAAGAACACTATCTGTTTTACATATTCATCACACGAACCACAAGGTAATCCAAAGGTACATACCTGATCCGCAGAAGGTTGACCACAGCTGCACACCTTTTGATTTGACTCTTTGGCACGGACATTCACTGGTGTCTCTTCTGCAGCTGGTGTCGAGGCTGGTTCATCATCATTGCTGGCACCTGATTCTTCTTCACTTGAATAGCTTTCGGTCTCGGATGAAGAATCTTCGTTCAACACATGAACGTTCGCCAAGTTGATGTCAGCATCAGCATTCCCGAACTGTACAGACCAATCCACTCCCTCATCTCTTTGAATAACTGCCATAGCCTTAGTCGGTGTTGGAGTTGCTTCAGATTTTATGGTTGTGGAGGTAGATGATCTGCTGCCAGAACCAGTTTTGAATGGATACCTCGGTCCCGAATTCTTCGGCTTTTCACATTCACGCGCGAAGTGACCCTTTTCACCACAGTTATAGCAGGTCACAGCAGATTTATCAAAGCCGAGTTTGGTATCCTTGGTTGCTGATATTGACTTTCCCGTTCTTCGCTCATAAGCTTTTGCCCGTCTCACTAAGTTGGCATACGACCAGAGGATATCTTGTCTCTCCATCTCATCCTCGTCGATCTGGTCATAGTCCTCTTGAGTCATATGAGCATTACCAATCTTCCCCTTCAGTAGATCATCATAAGAGGAGACTAGTGCACTTAGCATGCTCATATGTGTCTTAACCTCATCTGTACTTCCATACTTGAAGTGTTCGACATTAAGTCCGGAGGAAGATGCAGTATAGGATGACCCAGAGGATGAAGCATCAGAGGTAGATCTGCCCGATTCATTCACGTTGGTCACATAGGCAGACTGTAGGGGGGCATGTGAAGAGGTGGATGACGAGACAGGTGTTCCGGAGTAGTAGAGTGAGGGGTTCTGTTGATAACTAAACATTGAATCCAGGTTTAGTTCCTCCTGCTCCTGCTCCTTTAACTTGGTGATGAAATCATTAAGGTCCATCCCGTCAAAACCGTTACCATTCTTGAGTATCATGATGAATGGCCGCCAGCTCTTGGGCAAAGCATTCGCCAAGATCTCTACTTGCTGCTTCTCTGGAACAGTAACACCCAGACTGTCCAGTTCACTTAGAAGGTGGTTGTATCTTGTAATAAGGGAAGGAATCTTCTCATCTCTTGTAGCCGTGAAATGGTCTAATTCCTTCCTTAATTGACTTGCTTTAAGTTCTTTCAGAGCAGCGTTTCCCTCATTCCTCTTCTCAAGAGCTCTCCATAGACTGTAGGAAGTTCGATACCTCCTAAACTGGTGGAAGATGTCGTTGGGGATGGCCTGAATCAGTTGAGCATAGGCCTTCTTTTCAGCATTGTAACTGGTCTGCTGTTCGACCGTCATTTTATCGTAAGGGGTTTCGATATTTCCCTCCCCTTTTGGAACCATATACTCAACATTCATGGCTCTCCGCAATCTACAATCGACCCCATCTAGAAAAATTTCGAATCTGGGCTTCCACATAGGATAGTCCTCCATGGTTAGCAATTTCGGCACTTTGTTGATACTGCCCATTTCTGTTTCTAGTAGAAGGTTGTTTAAGGCAGTGGTTTGTTTAGAGGCCATTTGAATTGATGTAATGAACCAAGGCAGCAAGCACACAGATTCGGATTGGATTTGAAAAGCACACAGGAAAACACGGAGTAAAATTTGATAGAAAAAGGTCACACAGAACTGCACAGAAAAGCACAGCGCACGAAGACGGAAATAAAATGCCTTCACAGTACAGTACGTGCGAACTGGCTTTACCACGCACGTACTGGAGAACACACCACGCACGGACAGACGGACTGACAAACTATGCGCGGACTGATTCACCACGCGCGAACTGACGGACCACTACGCGCGAGGCAGAAACTAACAAACGAAGGATCTAGAACACACAGGCACAGTTCGTGCGAACTGAGGTCAGTACGCACGAGGTGGGGTTTCACTACGCACGGTCGAAACTCAAACAGCCTAAACGTAAAAACTTGACCTTTTTAACGCAAAAGGACCTATTTTCCGACCTATTTTCGGTAAAAAGTGACGCAAGGGGGCACACACAGGCCTAAAGGAACACCTAGATCGACTTAATCCTAAGGAAAAGTGATCAATCAAAGCACAAGGCTCTGATACCACTTTGTAGGACCGGGGGCGGGGGTCTATTACTAAACACACCCTGATGCTAGGACTGATCTAGGACGTGAAATATCGCGGAATTATATTTCACGAACCTCCTAAGGATCTATGATCTGCTTAGGTGTCCGGCACACAGAAGTGACACAAAGAAAGAGTAGAAAAACTGACACACAGTACCACACAGAGATGCTTTGGCTGCCTTGGAATTCGAGAATTATCACTTAGTTCGCGAGTTTCAAGGGTATATGTACGATTACGAAGGCTCACGAAGTGTCCTGGATGATTGTTTTTCGTTAATGAGGGGTTAATCACTATTTATAGTGAGTTCTACGCGTTTTCGGATGACACAGTTCACTTCGCGCGAACTGACATTCACTTCGTGCGAAGTGACATCCACTTCTTGCGAAGTGACTTTCACTTCTTGCGAAGTGACTTTCACTTCTTGCGAAGTGAATTTCCTTATGACTAAACTTCCAAATACAAACCAAACCATGATTAAATACTTGTAAGCTTTTCATAAACACATAGTATCACTTAGAATGTATAAACATGCAAACCATTAATCAAAACACATTTAATTAATATTTCATGTATATACTTTATTGATACGAACTAGGGATTCACAAAATATGCACCAACAATCCGTTAGAGTCAAAGTTGCGAATTTTGACCCGTTTTGTCAATAATGAGCTTTGTACATAGTTTTATGTTTTGAGCAGAATTTTTGGTAGAAAAATTACATTCTTAAATATTGGGTTATGATTATACGATATAAAGGAGTTGGATATGATGTTGGATGCTATATGTGTAGATAATTGTGTTAATTGAACACTTTAAAGCATGAACTTGATTTGGATGAACTATATACATGTGTAGTTGGTTTGTACATGTTGCAAATTATATATAAAGAGATTATAAGTGGTTATAGAAGTATTTTATGACCATTACATGAATTGAACATGTCGGGTGCATTTTGACCCGTTTGTGAAATAACTTGATTGTTGTACTTTGTTACTTGGTTGCTAAATATAGATAATGGTATGTTAGGTACTTCCGAGGATCAAGATGACCCCGAAGACTATGTTTGTCTTCTATATTCTACGGGTGAGTACCGGTTATAATTAGCATCAAAATAAAAATGTTATACGGTTTAATGAAAATTAAAGCTAAAGGTGAGTTCTTCATTATGTATTGTTGGATTGTGATGTGATATGATTTAATATGCACCTGTGTTAAAGACTTGAGTAGGCCAATTATGTTATATGATTGTTATGGCTTGAGTAGGCCAATTTTGTTATGTTATGACTTGAGTAGGCCAACTTTGTTATGTGACGGCTTGAGTAGGCCAAATGTGTTAGTGTCGACACTTTGTTGGATGTTTGGAGCCAGCTTGTCTGTATCTAGCTAGTTAGGGTCTTGTGCCATCAGCTATGAGTACTGTGATTCGGCGATCGCGAATCTTGGTTCTTGCAAACCTCCGTCCCTCAACTTGATGATGGGCTCTCAGTTCCCACTTATCCCGATTGGGTAATGTTCCCGTTAATGCAATGGTGGATCGTTTACCCACTGGCGCAGTGAACACATTTGCTCACGCTTTTGATTACTTTATTATATAATTGTACTGGTCGGCAGATATTCGATAACACCGTTGGTGTTCTTTTGTTGAAACATTTATTATGGTTTGTATATATATATAATGGGATGTTTCCGCTGTGTTTGTTAAACAATGTTTTGATACAAACATGTTATGGAAATATTGCATTTACGGCCATAACCACGCAATTTTAAAACTCGAATGAATATATATTAAAAAAACTTTCTAAATTTGACGGTGTTACAAATTTTATAATATAACATTTTCCAGGATGTTCACTGTTCAATGAACAGTGACATCCTTCATAGACTTTATATATTTTCATGCCACAAAATTTTCAAGTTTTGTTTTGGTCACAGTGGTTGCACTCTTTGTCTCAAACCTCTAAGTCACGGGTTCAATTCCAAGCAACCACTTTTTCATTTTTTTATTTTCTATGTGTTCCTTTTTTATTGTACTTGCATGTGTTTTGAATATATTATTTGTAAAAAAGATCTAATTAGTTATAAAATTGAAAAATGTTAAACGTTATGTTCAATATAATATGAATAATATTAAGCTATTAACTATGAATATTTTTATTCGATCTAATATATGGGAACGTACTGTAAATTCTTTACTATAAAATTTTACAATGTTATTTTTACATTATTTATTCTTATTTGTTATTTTATGTCACAAAGTACATGTCATGAAATAATACTATAAATATATCGCGGGGACTATTTCGTCTATGCAACGATACATCGTTGAGTATATTCTTATATTTTATTTCCTCCGCAATGCGCGGATTTTTATACCTTGTTTATACATGAAGTACCAGGTTTTTTATAATTGTTTCCGATCTTTTAGAGTGGTTGAATTGGCCAGGCCAATATAATTTTTAAGATAATTATAAAAGCATGATTAATAACTTTTTTTTAAACTAAAAACAATAATAATAGCTTATAGTTGACAATGGATAAAACATACGTGAGAAAGAGAAGTGAAGTACGTTATGATTGTAACTCACCAATGGGAAATGGATCACATGGAAACCATCCTTCTACTTGAGTTAACAATGATGAGAGATCAAGATTTCCTATTTTTCATTTTGTTTTTACATGCAATGGGTGACCATAAACCTACATATTAATTCGCAAAAATATAAAAAAATAGGATGGTCCATAATTTATTATTGTTATGGAACATACCATATCATCTACATATATAATTTTAGTAATCATTATCTTTTTTCATGATTGGATTTATAGAATTTGATTTTCACATCACATGTAGCCTTACAAGCTACTTATCCAACGAAATATTCCGGTATGGTTTGAGGAATAGACTAGGAATCCCAACACATAAATAATGTAGATCTAATAAATGCAGCAAAAGCATCATTAATCGTTAATGTCTAATATAAGCAAACTTCAAACATGGGTTTGATCTAAATGGTGTAGTAGTTCAGTTTTGTTCTCTAACGAGGCATTAGTACCCCACGCGTTGTAGCGGGGTTTGAAACATATATAGCATACGTTCTGTCATTAAAGAAACTAACTCTTGCATTATATATAGTAAACATGATTTATATTTTGTATCGTACTTTTAATAATGTCCGTAGTGCGCTTAAATCATTTGGTTTGAATTCAAATGTATTTAACTTTTTCGTACTACAGATAATATATATAGTAAACATGATTCATATTTTGTCGTACTTTTAATAACGTTCGTAGTGCGTTTATATCATTTGGTTTGAATTCAAATATATAGGTTAACTTTTTCGTACTACAGATAACGGAGCATTAATCGAAAAAGTACATATTTAAATAGACATCATATCAAAATAAAATTTATATTGACGTGTAGATAAAAATGAGATCGTCACACACACACACACACACACACACACACACACACACATATATATATATATATATATATATATATATATATATATATATATATATATATATATATATATATATATATATATATATATATATATATATATTTGCACTAGACATTATATGCTAAAAATTATAAAGGAAAACAAAAAACGTACCAAATTGATTGTTCTAATATAATAATAATAAAAATATAAATAATAAAACAACTATTGTGTCAGTCGAATGAAAGCTACGTTGATAAGAAAAAGTAAATAAAATATGATATTTATGAACTAAATATATTTATTTTTAATGTTACTCTTTCGAAAAGTACATTATAGGTAAGTTTCATATTATGATAAAGTGTATATCGGGACATAGATTAAAATGAGATGAAAAATATATATTATTTTTACATTAGACATTATATGTTGAAAATAAAAGAAAACAAATACAATTTAAAATTAATTTATTTAATATTAATAATAGTATTATAAATATTAAAGAAAATAAAACTTAAAATGAATTAGAGCATTCATGTAAAATACCCACTGTCAAGATTTGAACTCACGATTTAGGAGTTAAAAAATTAAAAACTCTACCACCCATCTAAAGGGCATTATATTAATTTTTTGAAATCCAAACATATATATTAAAGTTCACACAAAAAAACAAATATGTCTACTGTTCATTTGTTCCTGACATTATAAATACATACAAAAGGGAGGAAATTTTTTTATTTTTAGTGTATTTTGTCTTTTGTGTAAGAATTTATTATTATTATTATTATTATTATTATTATTGTATTATTGTTATATTATTATTATTAATATTATTATTATTGTTATATTATAATATAATATTATATTATATTATTATTATATTATTATTATTGTATTATTATTATTATCATTATTATTATTATTATTAATATTATATTATTATTATTATTATTATATTATTACTATAATAATATTATATTATTACTATAACAATAATATTATATTATTATATTATTATTATACTATTATTATAATAATATTATTATTATATTATTATATTATTATTTTTATAATAATAGTAATAATATTAATAATAATAATAATATTATTATTATTATTAGTAGTAGTAGTAGTATTAGTAGTAGTAGTAGTAGTAGATTATCTATATTAAAAATAATTTAGTTTAATACAATAGTTGTATATATTAATAATAGTGAGCAAAGTCAAGGATATAAATTGGAAGCCTTTTAAATTATTTTTTATAAAGTTGTTTAAACGTATTTCATTAAAAATTAAAGTAACAGTATAATCTTACAGTAAACGAGATATTATTTTTACCCGCCGCGAAGCGCGGGTAATATTTACTTGTTTGTTATAATATATAATGAATATGTATATGTAAAGAGATTTTCTTTTATCTTCTTATTTTTTATTCATACTTATCATTCTATTTATAAAATCAATATAAGTGTCAAAATCAAAGAATAAAATAAAAAAATGAATTAGTAAATTTCACGTACTATAATCTAGTGAGTAGAAGAATGAATTAGGAAGATCTGGTTTCAATGAATATAATTTTCCACTATGTAAATATATTCAACCTTTTGTCTTGAAATATATGAAAATGTAATCAACTATTTATTTGGAAAAGCAAACTTCATAAGGGAATGATATACCCCGTTTAACAAGTATATGTAGTAAGTGTTATTGCATAAACATAACATTTGAATGAAAGACTCTTTATTTATTTGACTGTTTTAATTATTTAAGTTATGTGTCCTATAAAATAGTACCTAGTTTACGTGTTATTAACAAGATCTATTGTTTTCCTATTCTATCAAGGATGTCGACTATTTAAAATCAATGTTATAAGCGGACCTTTTCACAATATCATATTTTATATTTTTCATATTTTAGGTAATTTAGCTATTAGTCTTTTCATGTTGTGTTTAATAAAGTATATAGTCCTAAAAAATTTAAATGTAATCGCAGGTGATTTAGTATACAACCACATGTGATTTTTAAAGTATCACATGTGAATTACAAAAATGTTCCTCCGTCCAAAATTTTAAAATGCAATCTGGACCATGATGCCATTGATCCAAAGGCTAAAATTTATCTCGTATTATTATAAATTAAGTATGAACATTGAACATTCTTATAGCCTTTTCTAGTTTATAATAACTAACTTTAATTTTCTTTTTCTATGTTAAGATGATATATAATATATATAGTTGGGTGTCATCCGGCAGGCGTAGGTGACTTGGCCTCACCGACGTGGGTGGGTGTTACGCTATTGGTCGGCGTCGGCATTAACTTTCGTGATGAACATGTTGAGCGGCCTTATAAGAATAAGTAATATTGTGTTTACCTCTCCAACGATGTTTTCTGCATTATGATTAGTGTGATTTTGTTATAATAGTTTTAGTATATGGGTAGAATATGAGTTAAAATCATCTCATATTTGCTCAAACATTATTTATCATGTTCTCTTACAAATCTGAAAGTGGACCTTAAAAAAGAGACTTTTTTTTACTAAAATTAAGGACTCAATCTAATATTTATGAGATAGTATGATAAGTCATATTTGACTCAAACATGAAAGGATCTTAACCTGTAGAATATAATGAAAAAGATCAAACACAACGTATTTATATAGTTACGTATCAACCTGAATATTAAACTTCCAACTAATATGTAACACCTCTATTCATTTAATTAAGATTGCAACATTAACTTTAGCAAAATTAATCTAAAAAAAAGCCTACTACAAAAATAGTCTCAACCTAATGTTGTTTACACAACATGCAGGGGTTCATGCTTGGTGGGAACTTAAGCTACAAAGGTCAAGGTTAGATGTCCAAAATCAACTTTCTATTACATAGGTACTTAGAAAGCAAAATAAAGTACTCTAGAATCTCCTATGTCTACAATTGTATGTTCTCTCTTTGTAGCCCATCCAACTTTATAATGTTCCACTTGTACTAGAAAACACAACATTATCTAGGCTTCTCTTAGAAGTAGGTGTAGTCTATAGACACAATATATGATCTATTAGTAGTTGAAAACAAAACTAGAAAGATTCACTATAAAAAACATATCGATTATCTACACCTTTTTACTAAATTTAATATACTTAAAATCGTAAAGAATTGATTAAGTGGAAAAAATTGGATGTTACTAATTTTTACCAAATTTTTACATTTGAAAACGAGAAAATCGGAGTCAAAAATCACATTTATTAGTGTGGATAAATTATTTAAATTTTGCACTTCTAAAAGTGAAAATTTTGAAAATAGTCTTAAAGGTACAAAAGTTCATGCTTTTAAGTCTGAATTATAATATCTATTTATTACTAAATTCATAAATTTAAAATGTGGATTTTTAAAATCAAATATACACATCTATATACGTTAGGTTTTATCTATTTCTAACAATCTTTATATTTAAACTATTTTCCACTATTGCTTAAAATTTTTACACGCTTTTTTTTATAAAGATTGTGTAACACCGGTTTCACGAGCTTATAATTATAGTAAATTAAAACTTTATTTACACCAAAAGTTTGCAGCGGAATGAACCACTGATTACATATTAAGTAATGCTTATCAACTTGGCGATCACAAACAACGAATCGCACCAAGTATCAAAATTAAGTCAGTGTTACCACTACGCACCGACCATCGTTAAATAGTATCAGAGTTAATAAACTACAAGTGTTCCAAAAGATATATACAATAACACTACCCACAGCAAACCGCCTCGCCAGGCCATCTGATCACTAACCTGCGAAAAGGGAAATATCACTAAACATTAGCTACACTAGCTAGTGAGTACAAGTATCACATAAGCACCAATAAGCATGCTATCACGTCACAATAAAGCACACAAGGCTAAGTTATCACATAGCGGTGTGCTGACAGGTCAGCAGGATCATATCTCGCGGGGTTGCAAATCCCGCTCAACGAATCCAACTGAGAAAATCAGCAACACCAATCCATGTTGGAGGGGAAACGAAGAGCAACCCCCCGAGCACGTTGCGGAGCCACCTGGACTCAATTAGGCCTTAGTTACAAACCAAGACCCCCCTGTTTTTGTCGAGGAACGGCGGCCTGCAGAACCTTTACCCCAGAAAATCACTCGTGGGAACCGCTAATCCCTGAATAACACTCAAGGGACCCAGCCGCATCGGCGACTGACCTCAACCCCCGCGTCTGTCCGGACAGGAATCATAAACACGTTTGACCCATAGGGTCCACAGTACGCATGCGTATCACATATCACAATTTATATCACATGGTATCACTATAACACTGTATCACTTATAACACTATATCACTATATCACGTAGCACACAACACAGGCACACAATAGCCCTACTTACTGAGTCTTATGGGAAACCGGTACTCACCTCGATATCACAAGAGGCAGATATGGATCCGAGAATCCCAAGAACACACTGAGTCGTCCGAATCACCTAACACATAAGGTTCAGGCTTGGTTATCACTTACACGTAACACACACATGTTAGAACACAAGTTACATAAGATGTCCACACTGAACAGCTTACTACGGCCGTAGTGTACATGTCCTACGGCCGTAGGACACATAACAACACCTTACTACGGCCGTAGGGTCAAGCCACTATGCCCGCAGAGTTTCCTTCCAATGAATCATGTACTACGGCCGTAGAAACCTATTCCTACACCCGTAGTAGCTATTCTTTGATGAACTACGACCGTAGGTTACATACCTACACTCGTAGTCCTTGTTTCATCGTCCGTAGACGGTAACCCACACAAAAACACATCCTACGGCCGCAATGACCTTGCCTACGGCCGTAGTGTATACACAAGGCTTACTACGGCCGTAGGGAATACCCACTACGCCCGTAGGAAGTCGATGAACAGCAGACCTTCGTCCCTGTTTTCGCACAGTTCTGTTAATACTCATTTTTAACACCAAAACTCGATTGAAACCAGATTCAATCGTTTGTACATGTTGTTTAACACCCTTAGACACTTATAAACACATTTGACACGGTTTAAACCATAAGAACACATTCATACACCATCAAATGGTGTAACTTCACCAAGAACACCAAACTAGAGCTATTGAAGAATAATCACTTACAAAACAGACGAAGAACAGCAGCTAGATCACGAATTTGACACTGAAATCTCTTACTCAAGCTTACTCCTTGATTGATTCAGCAAATCCCACGAAAAAAAACAAAGCATATGTGTGTGTACGTATGTAGTAATGTGTAGTGTGTATGCTTTTGTCTTTGACCCAGGGGATAAGGCTCAAAGAAGCCGACCTTGGGTTTTACTATTAAAACACGGGGTATTTTATTCCCCTTTTCAACTTACAACTTAACACACGCTATCCCGTTTTAACCAACGAGGATATTTACGGAATCATTTCGCGAAACCGTACAACACGACATCACTTTTAGACACAACCGACACTTTTCACATAATCACATTAATTAACACGAGACACGTTAGTCACACAAAACACTTAATTAATCTCACTTAACGTTACTGTACAAGCTCTAAAACACAAAGTACAACCCTACACTGCTAGGCCCATTTACAGGGTGTTACAAATCTACCCCCCTTAAGAAGATTCCGTCCTCGGAATCTGATCACTCACGAACAGGTGGGGATATCGAGCTCGCATATCATCTTCAGTTTCCCAGGTCATATTCGAACCTAGGTTATATTTCCACTTCACAAGAACGAGCTTGATCACTTTCTTACGTAGCTTTTTAGTCTTTGAGCCGAGAATCTCAACAGGTTCCTCAACGAGGCGCTTTGAAGCATCAACTCTCAGCTCCTGCAGTGGAAGAATTTGACTCTCATCCACTTTACACTTACGCAAGTAACACACGTTGAAGGTATTATGAATACCCTCAAGTTCTGGAGGTAACTCCAGAGACACAGTTTGCTCATTGACTCTGCGCAGGATCTTGAACGGTCCTATGAAACGCGGACTCAATTTGCCTTTACGGCCAAAACGGATAACACCCTTCCACGGAGAGACTTTCACGAACACCCGATCGCCCTCGTTAAACTCAACTGACCGACGTCTCGGGTCAGCGTACACTTTCTGTCGATCACGAGCGGCTTTTAGTTTTTCACGTGTCACTCTCACTTTATCAGCTGTAATTTGCACTATCTCAGGTCCGGCGAACTGCTTCTCACCAGGCTCTAGCCAACACGTGGGAGTGCGACAACGTCTCCCGTATAACATCTCGAATGGAGGCATCCCAATACTGGAATGGTATGAGTTGTTGTAAGCAAACTCAATCAACGGCAGATGTGAATCCCACGCTCCACCGAACTCAAGTACACATGCGCGAAGCATGTCCTCCAGGGTTTGAATAGTCCTTTCCGATTGGCCGTCTGTCTGAGGATGGTACGCCGTGCTCAGGTGAACACGAGTGCCAAGCTCACGCTGTAAACTCTGCCAAAAGTTCGAAGTAAACCGCGGATCGCGATCTGACACAATAGAACACGGCACTCCATGGCGCGACACCACTTCAGCAATATACAACTTTGCTAATTTATCCAACGAGGTAGACTCGCTGATAGCCAGAAAATGAGCACTTTTTGTCAAACGGTCAACTATGACCCAAACAGCATCGTGTCCTCTGAGCGTTTTCGGCAACTTTGTTACGAAATCCATCGTAATATTATCCCACTTCCACTCAGGAATTTCGAGTTGCTGAAGATTACCGTATGGTTTCTGATGCTCAGTCTTCACTTGCGCACATATTTGATACTTTTCCACGTAGGAAGCAATGTCTCACTTTAAAGTAGGCCACCAGTACAAAGATTTCAGATCATGGTACATTTTGGTACTGCCCGGATGTACAGACAGTCGAGACTGATGAGCCTCTTGCAGAATCAACTCACGATTTCCACCGTACAAAGGCACCCAAACACGGGACTGAAAAGTCTTTAGCCCACGACTATCATCTGTAAGCATATCTTTTTGTTTTCGCATCACTTCAGCTACAAGATTCTCGTCACGCAAGGCCACAGATTGTGCTTCCTTCAATCTCGCAAGAATATCAGGAATCACCACCAGCTTCATGAACTTCGCCTTAGCTGACGAGCTTTTGCGACTAAGAGCATCCGCCACCACATTGGCTTTACCAGGATGATAACGGATCTCACAGTCGTAATCTTTGATCAATTCGAGCCAACGCCGCTGTCTCATATTGAGCTCTTTCTGTGTAAACACGTATTGCAGACTTTTGTGATCCGTACAGACCACACACTTGGTACCGTATAGATAATGCCACCACAGCTTCAGAGCAAACACAACAGCAGCTAGCTCAAGATCATGAGTCGGATAGTTACCTTCATGTGGCTTTAACTGTCGAGACGCATATGCTATCACTTTATCACGCTGCATTAACACGCAGCCAAGCCCCGAATAAGAAGCATCACAATAAACGACGAAGTCATCAGACCCGTCGGGCAAAGAAAGAATTGGAGCTTCACACAATAGCCGTTTCAGAGATTGAAACGCTTGTTCCTGCGCCTCCGACCACACAAAAGCAATGTCTTTCCGAGTAAGCTTAGTCAAGGGACCTGCAAGTTTAGAAAAATCACGGATAAACCGCCTATAATATCCAGCTAGGCCGAGAAAACTACGAACTTCAGAAGGAGTTCGGGGAACTCCCCAGTTCATCACTGCATCGACCTTCGCCGGATCCACTTTAACACCATCCCTGCAGATCACATGACCAAGGAAATGCACTTCACGAAGCCAGAACTCACACTTTGAAAACTTTGCATAAAGCCTCTCTCGCTTGAGAGTTTCAAGAACTTGCCGTAAATGCAACTCGTGCTCGGCTTCACTTCGGGAATACACAAGAATATCATCGATAAACACAATTACGGATTTATCCAAGAAAGGACGACAAATCCGATTCATCATATCCATAAACACAGCAGGCGCGTTGGTTAAGCCGAACTGCATAACCAAAAACTCATAGTGACCATATCGAGTGCGGAAAGCAGTTTTAGGAATATCATTTTCACTAACCCGCACCTGGTGGTAGCCAGAACGAAGATCAATCTTAGAGAAGCAAGTCGCTCCCTGTAACTGATCGAACAAATCATCAATACGTGGAAGAGGGTATTTATTCTTTACCGTTCGCTTATTCAGCTCCCGGTAATCGATACACATACGCATAGTTCCATCCTTCTTCTTCACAAATAACACTGGAGCTCCCCACGAGGATGAACTTGGGCGAATAAAGCCTTTGTCAAGTAACTCTTGTAACTGAGTCATCATCTCTCGCACCTCTGAAGGAGCAAGACGGTATGGAGCTTTAGCTACAGGCGTAGCCCCTGGAACAAGATCAATCTTATACTCTACATCTCTTACCGGCGGCAAACCCGGCAATTCGTCTGGAAACACCTCCGGATAATCTGACACTACCGGAATATCTTTGACCACTTGCTTTTCTAGCTTTGCATCAATTACGTGATCTAGATAAAACTCGCAGCCTTTAGAAATTGATTTCTGAGCTTTCATCACCGAAATAAGAGGAATATCCGACTCTCGACGTTCCCCTCGAGCTACAGCACAAGACCCATCAGGTAAAGGAATCTTCACCATCTTTTTCGAACACAAAATCTCCGCGTTCAGACCACTGAGCCAATCCATACCAACGACCGCATCAAAGCCCGCAATTGGCATAAGAAGAAAAGAAATAGGGAAACTATTCCCGTCCACGTCAAGGTTAACACAGGGAACACTATCCGTAACCGAAACTATCTTACCACTAGCAATTTCAACTTTAATCGGCTCAGGTAACACAGATACAGGCAATTGCAGTTTATCACGAAAAGCCACAAATATAAAAGAATGGGTAGCTCTAGAATCAAATAACACACAAGCTGGAACATAATTTACAAGAAAAGTACCAGTAATCACGTCTCCAGCAGCTTTGGCTTCTTCAGTTGTCATCTGAAAAGCCCGACCCTTGGCGCGAGGAGCGCCATCTTTCTTAGGTTGAGCAGAGGACCCACCAGCTCCAGCTCCCGTATCACCCCTCTGTCTCTTCGGGCACTCTGTAATCCTGTGCCCTGACTTTTGACACTTAAAACAAACATTTTCTTTGAACGAGCACTCTGTAGCTGCGTGCCCCTTCTCACCACATCTCATACATCTGGTAGTAGCCTTCGAGCAGTCACCAGAATGGTAAGTACGACACAAAGAACACCAAGGATTATCAAACCTCGGTTTCTTACTCGAATCCACTTTTCCACCAGCAACAGATTTCCCTTTTGAAGTACCAGCCTTTGAATACTGCTGAAACTTCCTCTTCTGGCCCTCCACAGTCTGATCACCCTTACACTGGCGACGATCACCATCAATCTGTCGGGCTATCTCAAACGCCCGATCAAAAGAAACTGCAGCTCTCACGTGAGCTCGATCCTCTAGCGGCAACATATTCACAAACTTCCGCATTTTTGCCCTCTCATCAGTCACAAGGTGTGGTATAAACCTTACCTTATCACTAAAGGCATGGATAAGGTCCTCCACCGGTTTGTCTCCCTTACGGAGAGCAATGAACTCGTTCTCCATCCTCTCAAGATCGTAATCAGTACAGTACTTGCTCTTCACTTTTTCGGCAAACTGCTCCCATGTCAGAGCAGCAACCACCTCTTTACTCAGCGTATCTTTCACAGTATCCCACCAATCCAGAGCTTTGCCTTTTAACATACGACCCGCATACTTGACACGGTTCTCAGCTTCACAATCACATGACTCAAACACTTGATCCGTCTCGCGCAACCAACGGATAGTCTCTGAGGGATTATCACTACCCTCATACACCTTCGGCCCGCAAGACTTAAACTTTTTGTAAGAACACTGCTCACGTTGCTTGCCCTTAATAGCTTCCCTCAGTAGCTCCCTAGTCGAGCGAAGCTCCTCCTCAAGCAACAAAATATACGCCTCAGAATCTCTTCCCTGCCTCGAGCCCTGAGTGTCTCGCCAAGAAGACTCCTCCTGGGTTTCAGCACGATGATGTGAGGTTTCATCCTCCATCTCTTTCAGAGCTTCCTCAGTATTAGCACGTCGTTCAGACATTCTACTCACACACTTTCTATACACAAGGGGCGAACACGTTTATTACACTTAATCACAATTTACTAACACCCAAGTTAGTTCACATTGAGCAATAAACACATAACGCTCACACTCAGCCCCAATTACCCCTCTAGGAACACTTAACGATGGTCAAGCCCGAGTTTGAGATCGAATACTTTCGCAAGTACCCAATTCCCTCAAACTAAGGCTCTGATACCTAATTGTAACACTGGTTTCACGAGCTTATAATTAGAGTAAATTAAAACTTTATTTACACCAAAAGTTTGCAGCGGAATGAACCACTGATTACATATTAAGTAATGCTTATCAACTTGGCGATCACAAACAACGAATCGCACCAAGTACCAAAATTAAGCCAGTGTTACCACTACGCACCGACCATCGTTAAATAGTATCAGAGTTAATAAACTACAAGTGTTCCAAAAGATATATACAATAACACTACCCACAGCAAACCGCCTCGCCAGGCCATCTGATCACTAACCTGCGAAAAGGGAAATATCACTAAACATTAGCTACACTAGCTATTGAGTACAAGTATCACATAAGCACCAATAAGCATGCTATCACGTCACAATAAAGCACACAAGGCTAAGTTATCACATAGCGGTGTGCTGACAGGTCAGCAGGATCATATCTCGCGGGGTTGCAAATCCCGCTCAACGAATCCAACTGAGAAAATCAGCAACACCAATCCATGCTGGAGGGGAAACGAAAAGCAACCCCCCGAGCACGTTGCGGAGCCACCTGGACTCAATTAGGCCTTAGTTACAAACCAAGACCCCCCTGTTTTTGTCGAGGAACGGCGGCCTGCAGAACCTTTACCCCAGAAAATCACTCGTGGGAACCGCTAATCCCTGAATAACACTCAAGGGACCCAGCCGCATCGGCGACTGACCTCAACCCCCGCGTCTGTCCGGACAGGAATCATAAACACGTTTGACCCATAGGGTCCACGGTACGCATGCGTATCACATATCACAATTTATATCACATGGTATCACTATAACACTGTATCACTTATAACACTATATTACTATATCACGTAGCACACAACACAGGCACACAATAGCCCTACTTACTGAGTCTTATGGGAAACCGGTACTCACCTCGATATCACAAGAGGCAGATATGGATCCGAGAATCCCAAGAACACACTGAGTCGTCCGAATCACCTAACACATAAGGTTCAGGCTTGGTTATCACTTACACGTAACACACACATGTTAGAACACAAGTTACATAAGATGTCCACACTGAACAGCTTACTACGGCCGTAGTGTACATGTCCTACGGCCGTAGGACACATAACAACACCTTACTACGGCCGTAGGGTCAACCCACTACGCCCGCAGAGTTTCCTTCCAATGAATCATGTACTTCGGCCGTAGGAACCTATTCCTACACCCGTAGTAGCTATTCTTTGATGAACTACGACCGTAGGTTACATACCTACACTCGTAGTCCTTGTTTCATCGTCCGTAGACGGTAACCCACACAAAAACACATCCTACGGCCGCAATGACCTTGCCTACGGCCGTAGTGTATACACAAGGCTTACTACGGCCGTAGGGAATACCCACTACGCCCGTAGGAAGTCGACGAACAGCAGACCTTCGTCCCTGTTTTCGCACAGTTCTGTTAATACTCATTTTTAACACCAAAACTCGATTGAAACCAGATTCAATCGTTTGTACATGTTGTTTAACACCCTTAGACACTTATAAACACATTTGACACGGTTTAAACCATAAGAACACATTCATACACCATCAAATGGTGTAACTTCACCAAGAACACCAAACTAGAGCTATTGAAGAATAATCACTTACAAAACAGACGAAGAACAGCAGCTAGATCACGAATTTGACACTGAAATCTCTTACTCAAGCTTACTCCTTGATTGATTCAGCAAATCCCACGAAAAAAAACGAAGCATATGTGTGTGTACGTATGTAGTAATGTGTAGTGTGTATGCTTTTGTCTTTGACCCAGGGGATAAGGCTCAAAGAAGTCGACCTTGGGTTTTACTATTAAAACACGGGGTATTTTATTCCCCTTTTCAACTTACAACTTAACACACGCTATCCCGTTTTAACCAACGAGGATATTTACGGAATCATTTCGCGAAACCGTACAACACGACATCACTTTTAGACACAACCGACACTTTTCACATAATCACATTAATTAACACGAGACACGTTAGTCACACAAAACACTTAATTAATCTCACTTAACGTTACTGTACAAGCTCTAAAACACAAAGTACAACCCTACACTGCTAGGCCCATTTACAGGGTGTTACAGATTGGATAAATAATATATTTTTTATAGTGATCGAAAACAAGTGTGCTTTTTATTCTTAAGGATTAATATTCTTTACTATATGCCGAGTGCATGCTAAGTTTCCTCCAAAATCTAAGATATATGCCGATCATTGAATATATAATTCATAATCTCAGCCCATGAACATTTTTTTCGAAACGTGCAGAAAAAAAGTATCCGAGTTTCGGATTAGGAGGGACTAAAATCATAAAAAGAAATAAATCATATAGACCAAATTCATAACTTTAACTAAACCACGTGTCTCAAATTTGTGATTTACTCTTACACCAATTATAAAAAGGGTTTAATTCACGAAAATGTATTCAAGTTGTCACATTTTACTATTGTATGTACTGAACTTTCAAACTTACCATTTAATGTATTTATGTTTTTGAAAGTTACCAATTAGTGTATCATGTTACCCATACAGCAGGTAACCAGTAAATATTTTTATTCTCATTTAAATTTAATCCACTTATTATTATTTTAATTCCGGATTTTCTCGTTTTCCTCTTTTTCGATGGTTGTTTTGTTTTCTGTTCTTCGCTGCCGGAGGTCTTTTTCTAGAAGCAATCTCTCTACCTATGGGTAGAGGTACGGTTGTCTACATCTCACCTCCCCCATACCCCGTTATAGCGGGATTGGGTATTGTTGTTGTTGTTGTTGTATTTAAATTTAATCCACATCAACAATTAATTTTCAAAATACTGTTTCCTGCAAATATTCATCTTCATCCTTTTAGCTTTCAAGAACATTCATCATCATCTTGAAGATACAAAAGAACAATAACAAATCAAACAAAATCACACCTTTGCAATCTAATGATTCAAACAACCAGACCAGAATCAAAATCAAGCATTTTAAAAAGCAGTGATTTAAACAACCAGAACAATAGATCTGAAAACATTCATTCTTAATCATCATCTTCTTCAAGATTGGAATATTCAAACACAATCAAGAACCATAATTAATTGCAACATCTTTGATGAAAACAAAACCCTAATCGCTTACATATTTACGAAGAGATCTAAGAACTGAAAATCGCCATACCTTGGATGTAAAACCCAGATCTATAACCCTTGGATGTAAAACCCAGATCGATAACCCAAATCGAAACCATTGCAAACAAAAACCTATCCTAAGCCATGAATATGAACATAGATGGAACAAGAACAATCAAACCACATCAGTTGAGAATCGAACCATATCAGATGCAAACAAATAGTACCGAAATCGTAAGCCATGAAGATACCTGAATATACGAAATCGAGAACACATCCTGCAGTCGGCCATTAAACCAATCAAACGAACACATCTGCAGATCTGATCACGAAATCGTGAACCCTAACAAGAAACATCAAGAATCGATGGGTTGAACGACGGGTGAAAACCCTAAGCCCTTTGTTGTAACCCTCAAGAATCGACATAACCGTGAAAACCCTAATATGCAGACCTGAATGATTTGCACGACGAGTAGAGATTTAAACGACCATGGAGTTAGTTGATGAAAAAGGTGCTCGGATGGGATTTTAGGCCTACGAATTTAGAGCTTGACTCTTAGAGATGAAGATGGTGTTCTTGTTAATAATAATAGTAATAATTAAAAATATATCTTAATTTGTTTTTTAATTACTTTTGTATATGAAATTCCATGTTACTCGCCATATGATAAGCCATGTCATCAAAACCAGGGACACATCATCATCTAACATATTATAGCAGGTTAGATACATTAATGGTAAGTTTTTATAATTCAATACATTAAATGTAAATTTGGAAGTTCGATACATACAATAGTAAAAGGTAACAACTTAGATACATTTTATAAATTAAACCCATATAAAAGATCACTACCCAATTTATTTATTTTTGTATAAAGGATTTAAAGTTGTCATATTTATGATCAATTAATTATAAAGGAATTATATATCCTTCAATGAATGTTTTAGATATTCACATGCCTATAATTAGTGTCTCTATATAAATTGAATAAATACTAAATGAAATAAACTTAATTATTTTCTTTGTTCTTAATCTTATTAAGAAATATTGCTTAGAGATCTTGGCTTTACAATAGGTTTCAAATAATAACTTTTTTATAATACTATTTTTAAGGTGAAGGTCGAATTTATAAATAAAAAATAAATTGAACCCCGTTTGTATATGAAAAAATCACCTCAATATGTTTATCTTTTTTCTAACTAAACACACATACATCTTAATCTACTTCTATATACTTAGCAGGATAAGAAAATTTCATCCATATTATGTTTGAATGGTTTGATTTAAGAATCTTCTTATATCATGTCAAATTTAAACAATAAAAAATAGATTGAAAGGAATTTGGTCAAATTGGTTAGTTTCATATATAAAGCATAAATATTATTCTAATAATTTATTTAAATCAAAAGTTAGATTATTAAATTATTATGATCCTATTCATCATACTCGATGCACTACATTATCTAGAGTATAATCTTGATTAAATTCTTATAATGTTAATTAAACTATTATAATCTTGATTGTAAATTATTTCAGCTAATAATAAAAAGTTAAAACTTTATTTCATATTTTCATGTACTCGTCTTCAAGATTTGAGAAGGAGCTTGGCAACGATCATAAAAAATAGAGTGTTGTTGGGTGTACTTTCCTCTCTTTTATATCTATGTCTCACATCAATATGTTAATTTTTTCATAGGAGTGTAATGATTCATACTCAAAAAAATATGATGATTTTAGGTTGTAGGTTTGTGTTTGTCCTTTATTATTGGTTTAGCTAGGTTAAGAAGGTGATATCCTTCTACTATTTCCTCCTACTTATCTTCCTACTCACATGATCAAACACAAGTATAAAAATCAATTAATGATGTGAGTAAAGAGAATTGATGGATTCAACATATTATCTTGTAAAGAGTAAAAGGATGAAATAAAAAGAAATAGTACTGAGTATATATCATTTAGATTAATAATGATCCATAAATAGTATTTTTAACACTCAATTATAGATGTCGACCTAGTTTTACTATCACTATGATACTTTATTTTCAATTAACGAAATAAATAAAAAATATTAGAGTATAACTAAAAGTTTTCGATGTTAATATGAGCATATTAACTAGTACTAGCATAGTACACGTGCAATATCACGACGAAGAATAGTTTATACTCGATAACATACTGTTATGTAGAATATATAGGTATGATAATAGGTGAATAGTTTTTACCCGGTAATAAGTCCTCGATTTTTTCTCTCTTCTTTTTGTATCAACTTTTTGTCTTCATTTGCAAAATAAATTTTAAAAAACAACAAAACATCCTTTTTTTATTTTTTGTGAGTTAGTAATTTTCTATTGCTGAAATTTTAAGTGATTAAGTAAAGTAAGAAAGACAGTGCTAAAAGCATTATAAAATAGTTTAGATAAATATATGATTGATGGATGTTGATGATCTAAGGTGAGCCAGAATTAAGGCTGGCAATTTCGGACCCGACACGAAACACGACCCGAACCGGACACGAAAAAAGTGACACGAACCCAACACGAACTCGAAATGGGTCAAAACCAGGTCGACACGAAAATAAATGGGTTGGGTTAGGGTCAACCCGACAACCCGAAAGTGACCCGTATAAGGGTAAAACTAAAATTTATAAAATTTTCTTTTATACTTAAAATTAAAATTTCAAAAAGGAGATTGTGAATTCAAATGAATGAGTGACATCTTAGTCAATAAAATCCGATAAACAAAAGTACAAAACCTTTAAAAGCTAAAAATTTAAATAACAATAAAAGATTTAAATCTATTCAATATTACATCATTTTGCTATTTGTTATTTTTACTATATTGTTTTGGACTTTTGGTAATTTGACATTTGTCAACTTGGTAAGACTTAAACCTAAACAATATTATAGTGATGATGATTTAAATCAAGACCCTTTGAAACTCACCCAACCCGATATTCCTTCTGAGAATACAACGGTAAAGAAGAAACAAACTTGCTTTTTGAAATTGGATAATTTCCTTTAAGTTATTTTAGTTCATGGTTTGTTTACTAGCTACTACTTTGTATTAAAGCTACTAAATTGTATTGATATTTAATATTTTAATCACTAGTAAGTAGAGAAAATTGGAAATAGACAAGGAATTCGAAAATTTTATGACGAAAACCGAATTTGAAAACCGTATTTGAAACCCATAAAACCGTAATTGAAAACCGTACCCGAAACACGTATTAAAAAACCATAATCGGAAATAAAAAAAGACTAGCTAGTCAAATACTTTTGACCGAAATCGGTTGACACGAAACACGACACGAAAAAAAGTGACACGACTTGAACCTGACACGAAAATAAATGGGTCGAAATTGGGTCGACACGAAACTGACCCGAACCCGAATGACAAGAACCTAATAACACGAACCCGACCCAAATTACCAGCCTTATTCAGAATACCGAAAATACATGGGTGAAACAAACAACATAAATGCACCAATGTGATTTTAATTTGACCGACATTTATTGACACATATGACATAACATAGAAACAAAGTTACAAGACCAAACGATTTTTAAAATAACATACAATATATATATATATACAAACCATTTTCTATATTATAATATAGTATAGATAAATATATGATTGATAGATGTTGATAATCTAAGGTGAGTTAGAAATACAGGAAATACATGTGTGAAATAGCATAAATGCATCATAGGTGATTTGTATTTGACCGAAATCCATTGACACCTAACATAACATAGAAACAAAGTAATAAGATAGAATATTTTTGGCAAAACGTATAATTTTTACAAACCATTTCTCATAGGCGAGTCAGAATACCTAAAATACATATGTGAAATAGCATAAATGCACCATAGTTCATAGGTGATTTGTATTTGACCAAAATCCATTAACATATATGACATAATATAGAAACAAGTAAAATCGAATGATTTTTGACATGATATATACAAACCATTTTCTATATTATAATAGGGAAAATGATCCGTAATGTTAACATCACATAACTTAGGTGATCTTATACTCACAAACCATTTAAATGAGTAAATACTGAAATGACTAAACTACCCGTCATTAAAGTAGATTGTGAGTGTAACATTACGTAAGTTGCGTAATGTTAACATTACGGATGATTTCCCCATTATAATATAATATATATGGATAAATATGTGATTGATGGATGTTGATGATCTAAGGTGAGTTGGAATATTGGAAATAAATGTGTGAAACAACATAAATGCACCATAGGTGATTTGTATTTGACCAAAATCTATGGACACATATGAGTATATGACATAAAATAGAAACAAAGGTATAAGATTGAATAACTTTTGACATAACATAAATATTGAAAATAAATGTGTGAAACAACATAAATGCACCATAGGTGATTTGTATTTGACCAAAATCTATGGACACATGTGACATAAAATAGAAACAAAGGTATAAGATTGAATAAATTTTGACATAACATATGATGAGTTGTGTTCAATAAAGTCCATATAAAAAACATAGTTCTGAAATTTTAATATTCAATCACATGTGATTCAGTATACAATCACATGTGATCGTAAAATCATCACATGCTTTTTACGAAAATTTCACTTCGTCCAAAATTGGTCCTTAGAACTATAAATTAAGTTTCAACTATAATGAACATTTCTCAACATATGATATATACAAAAATGAGTTTTGACTTATTAATAAGGGTATTTTGGAGAAATCAAACATCACTCTTTAACGTTGATCTACCTGGACGGAATTTATGGTTGGACAAATATATAAAAGGCCAACATACCCTGTAATGAGAATTAATGGTGGTTACAAATGGTATCGCGGTACTTGCTATAAGAATGATTCTTAAATTAACTTCTCAAATAAAGTGATATGATTGGTTCTCGTACGAAAAACAGTTCTCATTTGAATCCTCCCTATATATATATATATATATATATATATATATATATATATATATATATATATATATATAGACAAAAGTTTATGCGATAACCGTTGTTAGCGCGAGAACCGCGAGAACCAATCTAAGCCGTCCAATTCCCCCTTCTTCAATGTCATTGTCCACCCATGAATTCCTCACATGTACCCTGCCACACTCTATCCCTTCACGCTCTCCATCCATGATACTTCCCATATCTAAGGAACGGCCGAGATTGGTTCTCGCGGTTCTCGCACTAACAACGGTTCTCGCATGAACCCTCCCCTAAATATATATATATATATATATATATATATATATATATATATATATATATATATATATATATATATATATATATATATAAAGAGCGCTTCAAACGAGAAGTGTTTTCGTGCGAGAACTGCGAGAACCAATGTTAGCCCTTGATTAAATATAACCAATGGCTAGGACTTTTTGGTAGCTCATTAATGCTTCATAAATGACTCATTAATGAGGGTTATTTCGAGAAAATCAATTGAAAGTCAAGATTGAGTGTATAGTGTATGAATTCAAATATGCAAGTAGAGAAAATATGGTAATAACACCTTTAAGTGTGTGTTTTTACTATTTCAAAATGTCAAAGGTTACATTGGATAAAAGGTTACAAGGTATATATATACCTTAACCACAAATACTATTCTATTACAAAAGTATTGTCTAGATCTAATCACAAACACAGATCTAACATCAATCATTGCAAATTAATGACGGCTCACCCGGATCCAATTCACGAAGGGTTAAATACATAAATTACCAAAAATAACCCTATTAGTAAGTCCTTAATAGCGTTAAAAACAGTTCTCGCAGTTCTCGTATGGAAAACAGTTCTCGTTTGAACTTTTGACTCTCTCTCTCTCTCTCTCTCTCTCTCTCTCTCTCTATATATATATATATATATATATATATATATATATATATATATATATAGTCCAGGAATTTTTTCTTCAAGAAAAGCCACAACTATATCAAACTTACTCCAATTTCTCTCATTCTTTCTCAGAGCCTTTGTAGTTAACACATATCTTTTCCTTAAATCTCTTAAGCTCGTTGTTTGGATAGGATCTGGATGATAGTTTTCAGGAACTTTCAACTCAGCCCCTTTTCTTAATCTTTTCAATCTTTTCTGTTTCTTCTGTTCTTCCCACAAATCTCTAGCGGATTGTCTAAATTTTCCTGGAGATGGAGGAAACATATCAGCAACCTCTTTATTCATTCTCAGAACAGCTGTAATATTGAGAGGTTCTGGAGTAGGTATCTCTTCTACCACAGGCTTTTCAACCCTTGGTGTTGTATTCACTGTTGTGGCTTTGATATTTTCTATATGTTGTTGTAGAGTCATATTGCCAGTATCAGCATCAGTTTCAAATGACCCGTATGCATCAAATACATTATCAGTCTCATTAATAAAATCAAATGCCTCATCCACCTCATCAACTAACTGCATTTTCTTTTTACCTTTACCTTTACCTCTGCCTCTCTTTGGAGTCATTGGTTGTTTGCTTTGTGAAGACGAAACAGCAGGTAGCTTTGATATTAGAGATGTAACAGGCACAGTTGTACGACGTTTCTCCCCCTCAGAATGATCAGGATCGGGATCTTGATCATTATGCTTTCACTTCTTTCCTTGTGCTTGACAGGTTTCCTCAAGAGAGGCCTTAAGTGCAGCAGCAAGAGCAGCTTCCTCTTCATCATTAATTCTCCCTGAAGTCTCCCCCTGAACAAAAGCTGGAGAAGCTTCACCCTCAACATCCTTAAGGGGATCCATGGCATCCATGCGTTTGTGAAAAGCAACCCCAAAAGCTGCTATACTATCTCTCATTTCCTTTTTAAAGCTTTCAAAATCAGATTTCTTATATTCATTACGAACCAAATCAAGTAAAGTGACATCTTCCTCATTGTTGTCTGGTCGAGCCATCAACTTTACATACAACTGAGATTTAAGCTCATCTATGCTCACATCTGGACCCTGCTTTGGCAATAACCGATCAAGCTTTTCATGTATCGAGGCATTTTCCTTTTGTAGTTCAGCAAGTTTAGAATTGGTAGCCAACACCTGTTCATTCACAGCATTCACCTTGGAAGAAAGATCTTGATGTATTCGATCCATTTTAGCATTCACAGCCGCAAGAATAGTATCAAGGTCAGTCTTTGAAACGAATTCAGAGACAACCGGTGTTAGTGTAACAAAGCCGGGATCACTTAGATTGCCCGTTGAGACTTCTACAACTGGAGGAACAAATCCTGCAGAAGTAGAGCCACCCACGTTCACAGCTGGTCCAGTGTTGACTGTGGTGTGATTTCCATTCAATCCTTGAAGAACACTCTCAGTAGTGCCTTCTATAGATGTTCTGGTGGGTTCTTTCGAGAGAACACCACTTGGTGGGACAAATGTGTCATCTGATTGAAAAATAAATTGGTCATCAATGTGCATATCCAAATGAACTTCGGGTGCCTGGGGAGAAGTGATCCCTTTTTCAATACCTACTGTCTCAAAAGGAGACTTCGGTAGATCATGTGGTAAATCCCCGTGGAAAGATGAAACAGTATCCTTTTGAGAGGATTCTGAGTAGCTTGGTGGGGTTTGTGCATGCTCTGGTGGGATGCCAAAGTCATTTTCAACACCAAGACTGACCCTGTCAGACCCGATGGCAGATGTGGTTTCCCGACTTTTTACGGCTAGAGAACTCTCATCACTCATTTTTTCTTTTCTCACATTCTCATGTTCTGTTTCTTTTAACTGTTCAACTTCTACTTCAACATTATCATCCAAGCTTCCAGTATCAAGATTATCTATGTCAAATATATCATCATGTTCAAAAACTGGAGCAACAAGCAAAGATTCAGTATTTAACTCAACACCTCTATCTGGAGTTTCTTGAGATTGAGATTTAGAAAGGAACAACCCTAGAGGCATATCATCATCCGTATCTCCCTCTCATATACTCACATCACCCTCATTCACTTCACCTCCCCTCTCGAGATTTTCCCTCTGCTAACCCCTGTCAGAGTCACCCGATGACATCTGATCACTAACAACTAATCCCTCAGGTGCTACTGTTCTTTGGGTAGGATCAACAGATTCTTGTCGATCCGGAAGAACTATGTTATTATCACTCATATATGCCTGCACTATGGGATCATCTAAATCCATTAACATTAACAAATCAACAGGCATGACAAATGGCTGAACATCAATTGTCATTTCAATTTTATACAGCTTCTGCATAACGTACACCATTGGCATAGGATCATTATCCCTTAGATTGATGTCATTAGGATGCTCTAGCATGACACATTGCACAATCATCGATAGAAACCTTGGATACGGAAGAAATTTCTTAGCCTTTTGTGGTATTTGTTTCTGATGTACAACTGTATAAATGTCCTGAAAGATTATAGATGCATAGTCGACATGCCAGTGTTTGACCATTGAGACCAGAATATGAAACGAACTTGAACTAGGACCATCAACTCCTCTTGAAATGCTAGTAAGACACCGATTAATGATAGCATACAGAGACTGCCAGATTGGTACCATATTATTTCTCTTGAATTGAGCAGTCTTGGTGAACTCTCCGTTAAACCCAAGATCCTGGACATGTGGAAAGATAGCTTTGCCAGATATAATAGGATCAAATCTTGTTTTGTTAGGATAAGTACCCCTCTCAGATGGAAGTTTAAACATAGTCCGAAGCTGGTCAACACCAAAAGAGAATTTGAAATTTTCAATCTGACCAGCCAAGATCTCCTCTCCTTCATCATTAACAGTAGTATGCAAAGAGTGCCACAGTTGTTGCACATATACCTCTGGAACATGAGGTTCTTCTCCATCAGCAATAGGGTTATATGTTAAAATGTGGTATAGTGGATGTGAGGCTATTAGTTCAGAAAGAATAGGAAATTGAGTGGTGGTGATTAGAGAGTCAAAACAATGATTGTTCATGAGATTGGGTAAGTAATTGGTTCGAGGAAACAGTTGGACAGAAGGAATAAGATTACTAGGATTAACCATCTGCAAGAAGAGAATAATACCAATGATAAATGATCAGATGTCCAGCAGATAACACTAGAAAAGTTGTTTCCTTTTCTGTTTTGAAAAATTCACATTTTGAAAATTTTGAAAAATTTTGAAAAATTTTCAAAACTTTTCTAAGTGTTTTACCGGATTTGAAGAATCCGATAAACACTTAAGAGAAATCCGATAAAATTACTTTAGAGTAGGATTCCGATTAAAACTCATTAATTTTGATTGACTCAAGAATCCGATTAGAACTACTGAATCCGATTAAAACTCAAAATTCTCGGAATCCGATCAAATTGACTTGCAATCTGACAAAAGCCTAGAATCCGATCAAAAGTCTTGGAATCCGATCAAAAGTCTCGGAATCCGATCAAAATTCTCGGAATCTGATCAAAAGTCTCGGAATCCGATCAAAAGTATCGGAATCTGATCAAAAGTATCGGAATCCGACAAGTTTCAAACAATCCGATAGAATCATACCAGTGAACCACCATTCAGATTCAGACTTTTAAAAGTCAAAAATTTCAACAAACAAATCCAAATCGATTATATCTTTTATCATTCTAAGTATTATTAACAAAGAGTATATCCCCATCAGTGATCATTAAGTATACTAATTGCTCAAAGTTCATCCCGTAACCCAGTTATGCAAGTTGAACTAACTGTCAGTGTAATACAACCTAAACAAATACCCTAGAAGAAATCTAACACTATCAAAACTTGTAACACATCTAACTACGCATACCCAAGTCACAAACACATTGAAAAAACAAGAAATAAGCACACAAATCAGAAGATTAGTTCAGCGACAGAATATGCTAACAGGGTTTTCGGCCTACAAAATCAAACATGCATAGAAATGTAATACACTGTAGAGAAATCGAAGTGTACCATGAGATTCGCAATTGAAAACCAAACCAAAAGTTAGAAACTTGAAGAAATCCAAAGCCTTTTGAAATCTTGATGAAACAGAGAGAAGAGGTCAAGGTTTGAACTGAAATCCGAGAAAAAGTCAAGAATCCGATTGTTCATGACTTGTAGGCCCACAACACTTATCGGATTCCGAGAAAAGAATCGGATTCCGATAAAAACTTATCAGAATGTTGAATGTATTATCCAAATACTCGGATTCCGATAAAAGTATCGGAATTTTGAATATGTTGTGCAACTTCTCGGATTCCGATGAAATTACTTACTTGACCAATGAATGAAAAAAATCTTTTTGTTATTTTATAATTTTGCAAATGTGTTTGGATTTTTCAGAATTATAAAACAAAAACAGTAATACAAATGAGTCTCCCCTACAAGTATAAAACAAAAACAGTAATACAAATGAGTCTCGCCCTACAAGTATGAACCATCCGTAAACACTTAACTTGTCAACTCAGAACAGACACCCCCGACCCTAAACACTTAACTGTGCAGAATGTAATTAATTGAATAAAAGTACAGTCAAATACTCAAATTCAACATGCCCAATTTTGAAACTAAAGTGTTAAAACGATTTTCATCCAACGGTTTGGTGAAAATGTCAGCAAGTTGATTTTCAATATTAACATACTTTAATTCTATCAAACCTTTTTCAACATAATCTTTGAGAAAATGATACCGAATGTCTATATGTTTTGTTTTAGAGTGATGCACAGGATTGCATGAAATGGCTATGGCACTCTGAGAGTCACACATCAGCGGTATGTGAGAATATTCCAATCCAAAATCCGATAGTTGTGTACGAATCCACAGACTTTGAGAGCAGCAGCTGGCAGCAGCAATATATTCAGCCTCCCTGGTGGAAGTTGACACGCAGTTTTGTTTCTTTGATGCCCAGCATACTAGTATGTCTCCCAGAAAATGTGCACTTCCAGATGTACTTTTTCTGTCCAGCATACATCCTGCATAATCAGAATCCGAGTATCCAATTAGTTCAAAATCAGAATCTCTAGGATACCACAAACCTAGATTTGGAGTACCCTTAAGATATCTTAATATTCTTTTCACTGCCAACAAATGAGACTCTTTTAGGATTTGCTTGAAATCTGGCACAGAGACAAGTAGCAAACATTATATCTGGCCTACTAGCTGTTAAGTATAATAAGGATCCTATCATACCACGAAAAGTTTTTAAATCTACTGATTTGCCATCAGGGTCAGCAAACAATTTAGTTTTAATTCCCATGGGAGTTGAAAGTGGAGAACAATCAGTCATGTCAAAACGTTTTAATAAATCTTTTATATATTTTGACTGATTTATAAAAATCTCATGGTTAAATTGAGAAATTTGCAATCCAAGGAAGAAGTTAACTTCTCCCATCATGCTCATTTCAAATCTCTGTTTCATGGTATTAGCAAAATCATCACCATACTTTAGGCTAGTTGAACCAAAAATAATGTCATCTACATAAATCTGTACAAGAATATACTCTGAACCAATATGCTTTTTGAATAGTGTTGTGTCTGTGGTTCCTTTTGCATAGCCCTTGCTCAACAAGTAATCTGACAATTCATCATACCAAGCTCTCGGGGCTTGTTTTAATCCATACAAAGCTTTGTCCAGTAGATATACATGCTGCGGGCGTTTGGAATCCACAAAACCTTCAGGTTGACCAACATAGACTTCCTCTTTGAGTTTACCATTGAGGAATGCAGTTTTAACGTCCATTTGGAAAACCTTGAAATTCTTGAAGGCAGCATAGGCTAAAAATAATCTGATCGCTTCCAAACGGGCTACGGGGCAAAGGTCTCATCATAGTCGATTCCTTCTTGCTGATTGTACCCCTTAACCACTAGCCTAGCCTTGTTTCTCACAACTACTCCATCAGAGTCTTTCTTATTTTTGAAGATACACTTAGTCCCCACAATTGATTTACCTTCAGGTTTGGGTACTAACCGCCAGACTTTCAAACGGTCAAACTGATTCAGCTCGTCTTGCATAGCAAGAATCCAGTATGGATCGTCTAAAGCTTCTGATACTCGTGTTGGCTCTATCATACTTAGAAAATTCATATTGAGACATTCGTTTGCGGTTGCAGCACGAGTTCGAACACCAGCATTCAAATTGCCAATGACTTGAGTGTCAAGGTGACTTCTTAACCATACAGGCTCGGGGGTCCTTACCTAAATGAAGTCATCAATTGGTTGTGGTTTCGTTGCAAATGGATTTACCATTTCAGGTTCAGCAAACGGATTGACAGTGTCATCGGTTGCAAATGGACTGTTTGTAGCTTCAAACTCAGAATTCTCCTGATCAGTGTCACGTGCAACAGTGGAGGGCACTAGGAGGCGTGGGCGGCCTTTTCTGAGGTGGGAAGATAGAGTTAAAGCGGATTTGCGGGAGTTATCTCTCTCGGTGGACATGATCTCAGATAGGCCCTCATGGAGAAGGAAGATTAGGATCCAGGAATAGGTAACAGAGAGAATGCGCTTGGCTTCATAGGGTTTTGGATTTTGTTTCGACTTTCTTTTCTTAGGTTTATAGCATACTTAGGTTCTGAACCTTAGATGGTTTTTGTTTTTGGGTTTTTACTGTTTTCTTTTTTAGGTGTAGGTTGTGCCCTTTTTTGTAGGTTGTTTTTCAGGTTGTATTTATGTAGTATTATTTTTATTATTAGTATTTTTATTATTACTATTATTTTTTATTATTATTTTTATTATTAATATTTTATGTTTTTTTATTATTTTTATTATTTGTTTGTTTTTATTTTATTTATCTATTTTTTATTTATGTCTTGTTTCTTCGCAGCTGGAGGTCTTTGTTCAGGAAGCAATCTCTCTACCTATGGGCAGAGGTACGATTGTCTACATCCCACCTCTCCCATACCCCGCTTTAGCGGGATTTTGGGTATCGTTGTTGTTGTTGTTGTTGTAGTGTCACGTGCAACAGAAGGAGTTGTTAACGTTACAGATTCTTTAGGTTGTGTTTGAAATGATTCAGCCCTGTTCACATTACCAGAAGAAGATTCATCAGTTTTGAAAAATTCAAACATGAAATCCAGATTTATATCTTCATTCTGAATGTTGGAAATTTCTGATTTATTTGATTGGGAAACAAGATTTTTATTGTTTGCAGGTTTGGCTGTCAAAGAATTTAAGTTTACTAAATCATCAAACGTCACATTGATGCTTTCGACAACAACGTTAGTTCTCCGATTTAGAATTCGAAAAGCCTTTTTGTCATTAGAGTACCCCAAACATATTCCTTCGTCTGCTTTTGGATCAAACTTGGACAGTTTATCTGATTCATTTAGAACAAAGCACCTATTACAAAATACATGAAAGTATTTGATATTAGGCACAATGCCGTTGCACAGTTCATAAGGAGTTTTATTAAAACGACGGTGAATTAGGGATCTGTTTTGGGTATAGCAAGCGGTATTGACAGCCTCAGCCCAGTAAGATGGTGACAACTGTGAGTACTGTAGCATGGTTCTTGCAGCTTCAACTAAAGTTCTATTTTTCCTTTCCACAACTCCGTTTTGCTCCGGAGTGTATGCTGCAGAGAACTGATGGGAAACGTCTTCAGAATCAAGATAAGAATCCAGAGTTCTATTCTTGAATTCTGTGCCATTATCAGTACGAATTGCTTTTACAGGTTGTCCTTGTTGAGTCTTGTGCTTTTTCAGAAACAGAATAATCTGTTGAGGCACTTTAGACTTGTGAGAGACAAAACTAACCCATGTGTACCGTGAATAGTCATCCACCATCACCAGAATATATCTTTTCATATTTCTGGACTGTACCCGCATAGGCCCACAAAGATCCATATGTATCAACTGCAAAGGAGCTGATGTTGTTGAAACTTGAACAACCTTGTGTGGTACCCGCTTAAGCTTCCCTAACTCACAATCTTTGCACAGATGCTCTTTTTCAAACTTAAGTTTAGGGATGCCTCTAACCAAATTCTCATTCACCAATTTATTAATATTTTTGAAGTTCAAATGGGACAATTTCCTATGCCATGACCAGTTCAAATCTGATGCAGCTTTTGATAGCAGGCAAACAGAAGAACTAGATCCTTTGTCAGACAAGTCAATAGTATACAGATTTGACTTTCTGTTACCGCCCAAAATCTCAGTTCCTTCCTCAGTTCTCAAAGAGCACGACTTCTTTTTGAAAAGAACCTCCATACCCTTATCACAGAACTGTCCTATAGAAAATAGGTTGTGACCAAGTCCTTCTACATAAGATACCTTTTCTATTCTAACATTCCCTGTTTCCAACACTCCGTGGCCGAGGATTGGTGCGACCTGGTCATTCCCAAACTTTACATTTCCAGAGTATTTGTCCACGAACTGTTTGAGAAGACCCTTATCCCTAGTCATATGTTTTGTACACCCGGAGTCCATGTACAAAAGATTGCTCTTCTGCACATAGAGACAAAAGGTGAACACCTTACCCATTGTGAAATGGGATTAGGTATGTTAGTGATAGAAACAGAAGGAATATCATGATCAGCAATCAAAGATTCAGATTTCTTTTGTTGTTTTATTTGCCATTTCCTAGGTTGCCATTTTCATTTCTTTGTATCAGGAGGGACTTTGGTTGATTTGTTATGTTGATGAACTGATTTATGAGAAGATTGAGTTGTTTGTGGTTTGGACAAATTAGAAACTGGTTTGTTAACAAATTTATGAGAAACTTTTTTTATTTGGTGATTTTGCAGCAGAAGGTTTAGATTTATTCAAAAATATTTGACGCAGTAAACGATTGAGTTTCTCCACTTCAATCTTTTGTATTTTTTCTCTCCTCTCAGAGTCAGCCACCATGCGCATTTCCTCAAGATGTTTTTCCCATTCACTAAGCAGGATTGGTAATCTTCGATGTGCAAATGTACGAAGAAAACTCCGCAGTTCATTCTTCTTTATCCATTGATGAATAATATAACCCTTACGATTAACAAACCAAGCAAGGATCATATCTTCCTCAGGATTTCTCCAGTTTGGAACAGATTTGTAACCACGCAACATTCGATCTTGATGATATGTACAAGCATTTATACAATGACCCTCAACACAACCAGTACTAGCACAAAAAATTTCTTTTTCAACAACCTGTGATTTTGGAACACGATTTTGGCTGTTTGAAACAATATCAGTCTTTTTCTGCCAAATGAAACTAGATGCACAATTATTCACACAACATTTATGATGGATTGAACAAAAAGTAGGAAAAATATTTTGGTTTCTAAAATGATGTTTTGTGATTTGACTCTTGTCCTTGACTGTTGTCTGCTTGAGTGGTTGACCAACATCCGGCTTCTTCTTGACTTGTGAAATTTCTGTTTTCTTCTCCTTTGTCACTTCCGTTTGGAAAACAATTTTGTTTTATCTGATTCAGAAGAAGATTTGTTAGATTTCTTATGGAAAGAAATTCTATAAGAAGATGATACAGATGATGAAGGTTTGGTGCCTGATGTAGACCATTTTTCACGAATACTTGTTGAAGCACAAACCTGATTGCATTTGTGTGAAATATATTCTCTACAAGCTTTTGGGCAAGTAGGAATTGCAACACCCCAGCCACGTTCCACTTCTTCCAAAAGCCGTTTGATTTTTTCATCACAAAGTTGAGTTTCCAATTCATAGATAATGAGTTGAGGAATTATCAGATGTGCACAATCATAATGTTCTAAATTAGAAACATCTGATTTTTGAGATTCAATTACTTTCCTTTTTAAATTCGCACTTAACTGAATGATAGTTCTTTTATGAAGCTCAACTTCCTTCTTTGTTCGTTCCAATTCCTCAGAAAATTCTTGAATTTGATTAGTTAAAACATCATTTTCAAATCTCAGTTGATTCATCACTTCAGAGTTTGATTTATTATAATGAACAGCGGAAGACTCTAAGTGAGACACCTTTTCTTTCAACATTAGATTTTCAATTTCTAAAATGATGTTGTTAACTATGCAGTTTGTTTCAAAAATTTCCTGTCTACACTGCAATTCCATGTGAGGAATGTACAAGCGTGGTGCATATGATGTGACATTTTGCTCTTGATTTGGAAAAAGTAGAGTTTCAGCATGAAAAACAGATTTATTCTTGAATGAAGAACCTTCAGTGGTTTCATACGAGGCATTCAGTGGATCATAATTAATTGGTTTTTGGCATTTTGTTGTGGTTTTTCTTTTGATATCTTCTTCTTGTTTGACTTCCTCAGCAGCAACAAACACCATCTTTTCAGTTAGTCCTTGATTCATCCTTTCTGCCTGATAGAGTTGAGTAGAATTGATTTTATTGAAAAAATCATTGTCGTCATATCCTAAACCCTTGTAGTACTTTCGAAGATCTGGAGTTAAAGTCTTAAAAATTGTATGGCGAGTTGTGGGTTTCTTACGAAAAACTTCTTCAAAATTGTTAACTTTTGTTTCCAAAATTTGTTTTTCTTTCAAAATCAAATTGAAGTTGATTTCAGCACTCAACTTAGCAGCATTTAGATCATGAACCTTTCTTTCTGTTTGCTCATGTATCTGATTCAATTCATCCTCCTTTTGTTTAATTAATTCCTGAAGTTGATTAAGGTGTGTCATGTGTTCAGAATTGACGGCTTGATTCATTTTAAGATTAATGTTTTGTGTTTGCAGCTTTTGATTCTTAGCAGTTAAGTATTGAATTTGATTAGCAAGTGCCATGATTTGATCAGTAGAGATATGAGAGTTATCAAGAGATACCTTCTCAGCTGTAGACTCTGACTCAGTTGAGAGAGAACTGGAGCTGGAAAGTGCTATTTCAGCTTCATCATCACTTTCATACTCACTCTCTTGATCCGATTCATCAAACTTAACCATGAATCCAGTATCTGCATCTCCTATCTCTGCATCTTCAACCACAGTTATGTCTTCAGCAAACTCCGACCCATCAATCTCATCTTCACTCTCACCATCAGACTCCAAAAATTCAAATTCTTCAACATTAGCCATGAGAACAAATTGAGCATGAACATCATCATTTTCATCTGAATCATCAGTATCAGACAAGAACTGATCTTCTTCTGCCAGAAGTACTGTACCACTATTCCTCTTTTTGATCAGATTCAGCTTAGCTTTGTAGTATTCCGAATCTTTTACCTTCGGCTTTTTGCAGTCTTTGATAACATGTCCTGTGCTTCCACAGTTATAACACTTCTTGGGCTGTGAAGTTTGAATCTTCCTTTCATACCTCTTTTCCAGATTTGCACTGTCACTTCTTTGAACATTATTATATCTTCTTCGAGATCCTGAAGTGTATCTCTGACGATTGTTGGTTTTGGACTTTGAAAACTGATTTTGTAACATGTTGGTGAGGTAAGCAACTGCCTGCATAACTTTTTCATTATCTACTGGCTCCTCAGTATCAGTCTCAGAAGATTCAGATTCTTGTATTTGCTTAAGTTTCAAAGATCTGCTTGAAGATCTACCTCTTCTATTATTCACAACTAATGCCAAAGGATCAACATTTTCCTTCTGAGAACTCATACCAACCTCATCTTGATATTGGTTCAATTCTTCAAATATCATGTGATGAGTGACCTTATTGAGAACCTTTTATTTCATTTGTCGATAGATGGTCACTTGAGTTCTCCACTCAGGTCCAAGTGAATTCATGAACCTGGTATTCTTTGTAAGATCAGAATAAGTATCAAGCTTTTGATTTCTGAGATCATTAAGTAGCTTGCAGAATCTGCTGTAGGTATCAAACAATGTTTCACCTTCCTTAGAACGGAAGTGATCAAATGCATTTACTAGTGCAGTTTCCTTAATCCAAACCCCGGACTCAGTCCCTTCCATTTGTCTTGCAATTTCATCCTAAATTTCTTTGGCTATATCAAGTCCATTGATCTTAATATAAAACTCTGCAGATAAACCATGCTTCAAATAATACTTTGCCTTTTGATCTGCTGTTGCTCGAAGCTTTTCATCAGCTGTATATTCTGTAGGAGTTTTAGGACGATTAATTTCACGAAGTGGGGGATTGTTGGTTGAATCAGCTGGCTGATGAAACATGAAGATACCATTTCCTTCCTTGATGCTTAACTTCATATACTCTCCATATTTTTCGTTATTTTCAATAAAATCCATAAACCTCCCTTTCCATACATTGTATTCTCCTCGATACAGTACGGGAGATTTCGTGTCAGAACCAAATGACAACGTTTCACTATAAGCACTCATGTTTAGATCATTTCTCTAAAAAGTTTCTTGTATTGTGAAAATTTGACAAAGTTTGAAATCCAATAAAACTACACTCTGAAATCCGATATACTTTGAAATCCGATAAAGTTTGAAATCCGACAAACTTTGAAATCCGATTGATACTTGAAATCCGATGAACTTGGAAATCCGATAAAGCTTGAAATCCGATAAACTTTGAAATCCGATTGATACTTGAAATCTGATGAACTTAGAAATCCGATAAAGCTTGAAATCCGATAAACTTTGAAATCCAATTGATACTTGAAATCCGATGAAGCTTGAAATCTGATAACCTTGAAATCCGATGAATCAAAAACCGATAAAATGCAAATCCGATTAAACAAATCCGACAAAATCCAAATCCGATAAAAAATCTATCGGAATCCGATAAAAATCTATCGGAATTGAGGTAATCTGAGAACAATTCTATCGGAATTGATTGAAATCCGATAAAAATCAATCGGAATTAGAGAATCCGATCGACTCAACAAGCACAATCCGATTAATTCAACAAGCACAATCCGATAACTTCAACTTTCAGATCTGAAAATCGAATTTTTGATCAAATCCTTTCCAATTGATCTGAGATTGTTCAGAACAGTTCGAAATACTCCAAATAACTCTTCTAAATCATAATTCCTCGATGTCTAACACTACAAATCAGTTTTTCAACAGAATTTCTCACGAACTCGAAAACCCTTCAATCAATCATAACTTCAAATCTGTTGTTTGTAATGATCCAAATTTGATTTTCGAGTGTTGTATTGTTCAATTCCTTCCCAATGAACACAAATTCAACAATTCTAATCCATTAATTCTTCAAAATCAGAATCAAGCTCGTAAAAGATGAAGTTCTTGAAAATCTGGAAATTTCAATCAAATTTTCACCAATCAGTTGATGATCTTGCTTGTGATCCTTCAGAAACCAATCAGAGTTGGCTCTGATACCAATTGAAAGTCAAGATTGAGTGTATAGTGTATGAATTCAAATATGCAAGTAGAGAGAATATGGTAATAACACCTTTAAGTGTGTGTTTTTACTATTTCAAAATGTCAAAGGTTACATTGGATAAAAGGTTACAAGGTATATATACCTTAACCACAAATACTATTCTATTACAAAAGTATTGTCTAGATCTAATCACAAACACAGATCTAACATCAATCATTGCAAATTAATGACGGCTCACCCGGATCCAATTCACGAAGGGTTAAATACATAAATTACCAAAAATAACCCTATTAGTAAGTCCTTAATAGCGTTAAAAACAGTTCTCGCAGTTCTCGTATGGAAAACAGTTCTCGTTTGAACTTTTGCCTCTCTCTCTCTCTCTATATATATATATATATATATATATATATATATATATATATATATATATATATATATAGTGCAGGGTTCAAATGAGAACCTTAAATTAAATGAGAATGGGAGACTCAATCTCAGCCGTTCAATTCTCCCTCTTTCAATGTCATTGTCCACCCATGAATTCCTCATATGCACCCTGCCACACTAGATCCCCTCACGCTCTTCATCCATGAATTCCACTTACAAAATAAACGGCTGAGATTGAGTCTCCCATTCTCAATTAAATTATCATTCTCATTTGAACATTTCCCTATATATATAAGTTCATTTGAGAACCATTTTTACTCCAAGACTCAATCTGAGTCGTCCAATTTATCCTCCTTTAATGTCATCACCCACCCATAATTTCAATCACATGCACCCTGTCACACTTGATCCCCCACACTCTACATCCATGAATTTCACTTACTAAATCAATGGCTAAGATAGGTTCTCACGGTACTCACAATAACGAGATACAATGTTTTCGGGGAATGGAAGTGAAACTAATCGTCAAATATTGTGGCCGCGCATTCCAAAACATGGCTTCATTTGATTGTTAATGGCAGTGGCTGTTTACTTCATACATATCATGCATTTTAATTTTCATAGGTGGATAAATATTAAAAATGATTTTAAGCTTTATTTCTTGAGTTTTAATGGTGTTGAAAAATCATCGATAGAGAGATTTTACCTTTAAAGGGGTGGTTGAGTTTTAAATATTGATTTTAAGTTGAATGTGATGCATGTTTTTAAATAAGGTGTAGTAGTTGTAGATAAGATGCAAATGGTTTTTTTTTAATTAAGATGTAAATGGTTTTTTAAAGAAACTTTATGTTTTTTAGACAAGATGTAATGATTTTAAGATAAATGCGGTGATTTTATACAAGATGTAGTGACTTTAAGTGGATTAGCTACAGGAGTGGAGCTAGGATTTTGATATAGCAGGGGCCGGCTTTACTTTATTTAACGCAACACATATATATGAATGACATTAAAAGTTCTATTATATGTCTAGATAAACAAATGATGAAAGGTCGTTTTAAAAACAAGAAATTCACGTGTTAAAACAACACTTAAGCATTGTCAAAATCGATCTTCAATGACCAAAATTTCTCACAATTGCCAGTTCGGTTGTCATGAATTAATGCGCTACAAGCATAATATTATTAAATTAATAACTCGAATACTTTATCTTGATAAAACTTCAATGAAACCAATAAATAACGATAAGAAATCATAGTTCGTGTGTTTGTAGTTTGACGCGGATTTGTTTATTTGAATACAACTCATCTATTATATTGTTTGTAGAGAAAGTATTAGCAATATTTCAATGTAAAGAATCAAACTGCTTTAAAAATAATCATCACCCATGCTATTACAAAACCTTGTTTTCATAGTTTTCATAGCTGATATCAAAATCACCACTTCAAGCCTTCTTTACACATTTTCTGTTTTGAGATATACTTGGGCTATTAATTACAATTAGGGGGTTAATATATATGTGCTGGATTTAAACTTATAAAATACTAAGGATGTTGGACTCATTGGAGGGGGCCAAACACCCTCCAGCCCCCCTTGTCTCCGCCCCTGATTAGCTACAAATAGTCTTAATATACAAACGTTTCAATATCACCACATCTTAAAAATATGAAGTCAACTTAAAACTATTGCCTTTTAGTTGAATGATTAAGTGGTTTCTCATTAAATAAATTAATGCATCTATTCTAAAACTATTACATCTCTTCTAAAAGCAGTGTATTTCATCTACACCACTTAACTAAATTTGTTATTGCAAATTTTTTAAAACTAATTATTATTTTTTAATACATAAGAAATAAATGATACATTACTCCATCGCCACATTTAACTAATTAAACTTCACATTAATTATTTTTGAATTCCACCCCCACATCTTTAATCCATCGCTACTGTCCAAAACAAAAATCTCATCGTTTTAAAATTGGTTTTTACAATATTTGCAACAAAACTATTTCTCAAATGAATCTTTCATACATATATACCTTGATTCGAATTCCAACGTGGCTGGGAATTTGTATATTTGAGTCACGTTGATGATTAAAAAGTTTTGTACAAAGATACGTGTATATATATATATATAGAGAGGGAAGTTCCATCAAGAACAAAAAAAAAATGCGAGAACTACGAGAACCGATCTAAACCGTAAAATATCTACCAAACAACAAGATATTAAATTATGAAAATTATACCAATATACTATTTTAATATGACATCCATATTGCTATATTTTTTTCAACAAAAAAAATTCGTTTTTGCCGGGTTTTTTTTTAGCACTATAAGGTATGTTACATATATGTAACGAATTTTTTTTGTTGAAAAAAATATAGCAATATGGATGTCATATTAAAGAACATATTTTTATCGTTAATTTGGTATAATTTTCATAATTTAATATCTTGTCGTTTGGTAGATATTTTAGTTTTAAAAAGATGGGGATCGGTTCTCGCAGTTCTCGCATTTTTTTTGGTTCTCGATGGAACCCTCCCCTCTCTCTCTCTCTCTCTCTCTCTCTATATATATATATATATATATATATATATATATATATATATATATATATATATATATATATATATATATATATATATATATATATATATATATATATATATATATATATATATATATAGTGAGAGGTTCAAATGAGAACCTTAAATTAATTGAGAATGTGAGACTCAATCATAGCCGTCTAATTCCCCTCCTTTAATGTCATTGCCCACCCATGAATTCCTCACATGCACCCTGCCACACTCGATTCCCCCACGCTCTCTATCCATGAATTCCACTTACAAAACGAACGGCTAAGATTTAGTCTCTCATTCTCAATTAATTTTTTATTCTCATTCAAACATATATATATATATATATATATATATATATATATATATATATATATGGGAAGGTTCAAACGAGAACTGTTTTTCGTACGAGAAAGGCGAGAACCAATCTTAGCCGTTGATCGGATAAGTGGAATTCATGGATGTAGAGCGTGGATGGATCAAGTGTGGCAGGGTGCATGTGAGGAATTCATGGGTGGGTGATGACATTAAAAGAGGGGGAATTTGACGGCTCAGATTGGTTCTCGCAGTTCTCGTACGAAAAACAGTTCTCGTTTAAACTATATATATATATATATATATATATATATATATATATATATATATATATAAGGAAGAAGTTCCATTGAGAACAAATTTTTGTGCGAAAACCAATCTGAACCGTCCAATTTCACTTCTTTCAATGTCATTGCCCACCCATTAATTCCTCAAATACACCCTGCCACACTTATCCTCCCACGCTCTCCATCCATGAATTCCACTTATCAAATCAATGACTAAGATTGGTTCTCGCGGTTCTTGAACTAAAATCGGTTCTCAATGGAACCTTCCCGTATATATATATATATATATATATATATATATATATATATATATATAGGAAAAAGTTCATGCGAAAACCATTCTTAGTGCGAGAACCGCGAGAACAATCTAAGCCATCCAATTCCTGCTCTTTCAATGTCATTGTCCACCCATGAGTTCCTTACATGCACCCTGCCACACTCTATCCCTCCACGCTCTCCATCCATGAACTTCCCATATAAAGGAACGGCTGAGATTAGTTTTCGCGGTTCTCGCACTAACAACGGTTCTCGAATGAACACTCCCATATATATATATATATATATATATATATATATATATATATATATATATTTGTATTTGTGCAATGCGACGGCTAGAAATCATTCCTACTCGATAATATTCGTTTTTAATAAAGTAAAACTATTATATTCACGCATTATAATGATTACATTAGAAACAAAAAGTATATATTAAATATATTATAACTTAAACCTTTTGTATTAATTACATGCGTCATTTAAAAAATATAGAATTGTCTATAAATTTAGAATCTAATTAACTTCGTATAATGGTTTTCTTGTAGGTTTAAATAAGAGGTAAATTAGTAACTTCAGATTGCTTAAAATTGAGATATTACAATGACATAAATGCTTCATAAAATTGTATAAAAAAGGAGCTAAGATCCGGTTGAAGGGTACTAGCCCTCTTTAATTAGCCTAAATTATTATTTTAGAAGACCAAGTACATCACATATTTATTAATCCCCCTTAGTTAGAGTTAATAAGTAGCACAAGTATAACTCAAAATAAGGCTTGAAGTGGCGATTCTGATTTTTGAAAAAGCTTTCTCAGCTTTTGACAATTATGAAAAACAAAGCTTTATAATAAAATGAATGATGTATATCTTTAAAACAGTTTGGTTCTTTACATTGAAAGAGATAGATTGCTGGTACATTCTCTACCGAGAATATAATAGATGAGTTTTATTAAAATAAACAAAGACGTGCCCAACTACAAATATACGAAATATGCTTTTCTTATCCTTATTTTTTGGTTTCATTGAAGTTTTATTATGATATAGAATTCAAGTTATTGTTTTATTTAATATTATGCTTCTAACATTTAATTCATGAAAAACGAACTAGCGATCGTGAGAAAATTTAAATTATTAATTTTGACAAAGTTTAAACATTTTTTTAACACATGAGTTTCTCGTTTGTAAATAAACCTTCCTTATTTATTTATCTATCCAAATAATTTAATTTTTTTATGTCATTCATATATATTATATATGTATATAATTAATATTATAATAAAATAAGATCGATCTCTGTTATACTAAAATCGTAACTCCGTTTTTATACCGTAGATATATATATATATATATATATATATATATATATATATATATATATATATATATATATATATATATATAAACAGAATTCCGAATGAATGATAACAACTAAATTTTAATATATAAAACATCACGTGGTGTTATGGGTATGGAGATGTGACTGAAGCCATTTATGGCAAACTAAACCACGTTAGGCATGCAGTACAGATTACAGACTACACACATCTTTCCATCCACAAACGTGTCTTCATTTTAACCTCATTTTTTTCAAACCAATGTAAACTTATTGCAGCTGATAGACTACCAACATCCATCATATCCTTCACACAGTTACATCAGCTTCCTACTATTTTTTTATCACATCACACAAACCCTGCATCTATCACACCCTTCACATCCTTTTTCTTTTTCTTTCTTTTTTCTTTTTATTTTAACATTATTTAATTATTAAAACAATATAATTAAAGCATAATAATTATAAAAAACACTAAATAATAATATAAATTCAAATATTAAAAATTAAAAAGTACATAACTTAAAAAAATAAAAATAAAAAGTACATAATTTTTAAAATAAAAAAAATCTACCACCAGTATTTTTTCTTGATAATTTCCTTTCGTTTGTTCACCGCATTCAACGCTTCCCCCGTGAGATGATCGTGCCGGTCATAGACAAAATCGAAATCTTTGCTTTCTTGTCCATTTGTGAAATATATTTTTGAAAAGATGAAAAGATGAATGTATATTTTTTATGAGAGAAAAGATGAATGTAGAGAATATATGAGATGAGTAAAATTTTGTGTGAAAAAAAGGGTTGAATATAATGTGTATTTATAAGAGATAAATAGATTAAAAAATAAAAAAAAAACAACCCTCCTCCTCTTCATGCACGCGACCCGGCTCACATGAGTGAGCGTGAGCGGCCGGTCACACAAGGCCGCGATGGTGGTCCTGCATGTGATGGGCTCTCACGAGCTCCTTCACACCACCGATGCGGGTGGTCTTAGAGTAGTCATTATATCAGTATCAGACTTTCATCATTTATATTTATATACAGTAATGTTACATCCAATCTATCGAATTATAAAACTGTGAGATAGTTTATTAAGAATAGAAGTTGAAGTAACAACATTCTATATTTTGAGGAGTATTGTGTATATGATATGTGAATTTTGTAGCAGTAACCAGAAAACTTATACATGGTGTTTGATTTATGAATTGATTATATACCTTGTATATGGGTATCTCACATATATCAATTGAAGATAATGCCAGAGAAATTTGTTTAGTAACGTATCTTGCTATAACTTCTAACAATAATTTTAGTAGGTGACGGGTGTCGAAAAATCCGAACCCAAATAAAACGAACTGAAAAAATTGAATTCTGGTTATTCGGTTTGGTTTGTTCGGTTATCGGTTTCTTGTTCTGGTAATTTGAATTACCTGAAAGTAATTCAGTTTCAGTAGCGGGTATAAAATTCGGGTTTCGGGTATATCCGAATAACCCGAATAAGATTTTTTCTTTTTTAAATATTTTATTTAATACACTGTCTCTTGATGTTGTTATAAGAAGATAAACCATAATAATTAATAAATTAGTCATTATATATCTTTTTTATCATAAATATTAATAAATTTAATATTTAAGGATTCACTTTTTACCTTTGTTTGATCTTGTAATGGGGTTTGAAATTAGGGTATGTTAATTAAGTTAAAGCTTCACTATTTATGATATGTTTGCTTTAGAATTAAGATCTATTAATTTAAGTTTTTGTGAACATCATATTTGGTTTTTATAAAGCACCATATATGGTTTCACATCATATTTGGTTTTGGTAAACACAAGATTTGGTTCCACGTCGTTGAATGAAAGCTGACAACTTTATACAAATACTTAATTAATGAAACAATTACATTCACCAAGTAACTTCGTTTGTTTGATTTATTCAAATACCTAATTAATTATTTTATATTCGAATGTTCTATGAAGACTCACGATCATTTTACATACGTAATTATATTTAGAGTTAATTACTGATTTGGTCCCTATGGTTAGCACTTTTCTACTGGTTTGGTCCCTAACTATGAAAAACTACATGGATGGTCCCTACTATAGCAAAATTGTTACATGTTTGGTCCCTCTTCAACTTGAAATGACCACTTTGCCCTTACCCTTTTAATTTTTTATTTTCTTTAACTCTTAATCAATATTTAAATGTTATTTAATATTTATTTCTTTATTATAAATAATTAAATACCATAATTATATTTCTCTAACCCCTCTCTCTCTCTCTCTCTTTCTCTCTCTCTCTCTCTTGAGTCACATAACAGATCACCACCACCACCACAAACTTTTCGTTCCACCACCACCACCACAACCTTTTCATTCCACCACCACATAGCCACCGTCTGCCACCATCTCACCTCATGGACCACCACCGTCAAAACCCACCCCGTTACAAAAATGACCACCAAACGCACCCCCGTTGACTAAAAATCCACCACCGTCAAAACCCACCATCAAGAACCAAATCTGAAAATCCACCACCATCCACAAAGATCTGAAGTAGAGAGAGATTACAGTGGTATGGTAGCTGAGATGGTTGCCTACACACACATTGACACAGTCGCTGCCATCACGACCGCCACCATGCCGTTGCCATCACCACCGCCCCTCCACTATCTCTGTCACCACCGCCATCTCTGCCACCAACAAACTCTAACCAGATCCAAAGAAAACCCTAATTCGAAAGAAAATCCTAATCAGATTTATGAAAACCCCACCACCCATCAGTGCCACCAACCGTCACCCCCTGTAAAACTCTAACCATATCTAAAGAAAACCCTAATTATTCGAAAGAAAATCCTAACAAGATCTATGAAAACCTCACCACCCATCACTGCCACCAACTGTCACCCCCTGTAAAACCCTAACCAGATCCAAAGAAGTGGTTTCAGGTGTGTGTAGGAAGAGAGAGAGAGAGAGAGAGACGGTAGAAAGAGAGTGGCGGTGGTGCTTCGTTGGTTGTAGTGGTTTCATATGTAAAAGTAAAAAGAAATAAATAAAAGGTAGAGAGAGTGAGAGAGAAGAGATAGGGGCGGTAGTAGTGGTGACGGTGGTTTGCCGTAAAACACATCGGAGTAGTTGTGATGGCGTCAGAGTCGAATGGCTAGAGTCGGAGTGGTGGTGCTGCAGTGGCGGTGAAGCTACCGTAGAGAGGGAGAGAGAGGGAGAGAGGGAGAGTGAGAGAAAGAGAGAGAGAGTGTGAGAGAGAGATAAGAGTAAAATCTGGTATTTAGTTATTTATAAAAAAGAAATAAATATTAAATAATATTTAAATATTGATTAAGAATTAAAGAAACTAAAAAATTAAAAGGGTAAGGGCAAAGTGTTCATTTCAAGTTGAAGAGGGACCAAACATGCAACAACTTTGCTACAGTAGGGACCCTCCATGTAGATTTTCATAGACAGGGACCAAACCAGTAAAAATATGCTAAGCACAGGGACCAAATCAGTAATTAACTCTTATATTTATTAAGTACTTGTATTTCTCCGTTAGTCCACTAGCCGAACACAATAGAATAACTCAAAATGCAAAACTTCTTATTCGGTTAAACCCGAATAAGGATTATCCGAACCGAACCCGAATAACCCGAAACCGAATAAACCGAATTCTTATTTAATTATTTATAAAAAAGAAATAAATATTAAATAATATTTAAATATTGATTAAGATTTAAAGAAAATAAAAAATTAAAAGGGTAAGGGCAAAGTGTTCATTTCAAGTTGAAGAAGGACCAAACATGCAACAACTTTGCTACAGTAGGGACCCTCCATGTAGTTTTTCATAGACAGGGACCAAACCAGTAAAAATATGCTAAGCACAAGGACCAAATCAGTAATTAACTCTTATATTTATTAAGTACTTGTATTTCTCCGTTAGTCCACTAGCCGAACACAATATAATAACTAAAAAAAATGCAAAAATTCTTATTCGGTTAAACCCGAATAAGGATTATCCGAACCGAACCCGAATAACCCGAAACCGAATAAACCGAATTCTTATACACTTTGGTTTACGATTATTTTTCAAAAATGAAATACCCGAATAACCAGACCCGATTAACTCGAAAACCGAATAAAATAACCGAACAACACCCCTAGTGACAGTTATTTAAGACGGATCAAAACAGTGTTTAACACTATGAGCATGCATGCTCAAGAAACTATGTGCTAAAGAAAGCTTCAATAGTGATCAGCTTTCGCATCAGCTTGTTGAAGACTCAACTTCAGTAATAATCAATTCAGCATTCATCTCAATGTGCTAATCAGCTTCAGAAGTGTCAGATTTGAAAAAACTTTGTTACATATACACTGTATATTTTCACTTAGGCTTCAAGGTAATATTTTTATTGTGTCATAATTAGACGATAAATAACTTAAAATTGTTGGTCCCTGGTGAGAATAACATCAAGCAACAGGTGTGTAAAAGGGGGGTTAAATACACTTTCTGCGGAAATTGAACAAATCAAATAAAAGTGTTACACAAAGTAAATCAAACCACAATCGAATGCTTTGCTTTTTTCATTAATAAGAAGATGATTACAGACTCTATCAAGTAAGCAAATCTTGATATGTAAACACCTAATATAAATCTCTCAATCTTTCAAACTTAGCTATCTATAATCAACTTATGATTATAGATACTGACGACTCTCTAAACAAGATTTACACAGATTGATAACTTACCAATATCACAACTAATGTGAGTATTCGAACACACAAATAGCTTGGCAATCTGTGAATATCTTGATCACGTTGAACTGACAAACAGTGATTCAACAATCGTAACACATACGGTTGAGGTGAGGTATTTGGCTCTGCAACACTTAGTTGTTTTTGTATATGAGTCGTACCTCTAAACTTATCAGGAGATAAATATTTATAATCCTGTTCCTACGGTTCCTAACAAATTAGACTTATCCTAATTTGCTAACTAACAACCGGATGACTCGGAATCTTGAATCTTGAATCTTCTTATCTTGAGTCTTCAATCTTCAATCTTGATTCTGAAGTCTTCTTATCCTTCCCGTAGATATAGAGAGTTAAAACAGAATTTAAAACATATTTAAATTCTTTTAAACTGACTTCTTTAGTCAGGCTGAGTTACTCAGCTTGAAACTCATCAAGCTGAGCTCTTTGAGAACAAACCCGAATTCAAATATGGATTAACACGTCTAATTAATAACTCATCCTTAGAAGTCTAAAGAGTTAACCAAAACATATTTTGCAACTCTATTGAGCTGACTTAGTATACACGCTGAGTCGCTCAGCTTGAAACTCATCAAGCTGAAACTCAATATATATATCTTAGCTGACACACACAGTTTATCAAACATATTGATAATCTTACTAAGATATAGTCTTGTTAGTCCCATATAACAAGTGATTCAAGTATAATATAGGATAGATGAAGGTTTGCATATGTAAACTAGAGAGAATATGGTTTACACCTTGGAAAACACCTAGTTTATTATTGCATTATGAGCAAAACCTTACTCATTACATCAACCATATCCCTATATATACCTCATGGGTATATTACAATTAAACTCCTATTTCTATACAATATTATGAAAAATGAGTGTAAATCCGGGTGATCTTGAATTCCGATAAAATAGGCAATTCCGAGCACAGAGAGAATTCCGAGAAAATAAGGAATTCCGAGAAAAAAAGAAAATCCGAGAAAATATAGAATTCCGAGTAAATTAGGAATCCGAGAAAACAAAGAATCCGAGGAAATCAAGAAATCCGATTAGAACTACGGAATCCGATAAAAGTCTCGGAATCCGATCAAAAGTCTCGGAATCCGACAAAAGCTTAGAATCCGATCAAAAGTCTCGGAATCCGATCAAAATTCTCGGAATCCGATCAAAATTCTCGGAATCTGATCAAAAGTCTCGGAATCCGACAAATCCGACCAAAATATTCTCGGAATTCAGCAATTCCGACTGATTTCTTCTCGGAATCCGACAAATCCGACCAAAATATTCTCGGAATTCAGCAATTCCGACTGATTCAAAGGGCAATTCCGACCCCTTCAAACCTGGAATTCCGACAGCTTCAAGATCATCCCGCTCAGATTCAAAAATTTCGAATTTTTGCCCAAATCTGATGATTTCTTGTCCAGATCACTTTGCCTACCCCCGATTTACATTTCTCTATCAACAATTATCACAAACATCGATCAAATAAGCCAAATCGATCAAATTTCTTCAAGAACTTCCAAAACTCAAAAACTCAAAAATCTTCAATTTGGCCACTGATTTGTTATCCAATTGCTATGAAATCAAATGTCGAATGTTTCATTATGCTTTGCGATCTTAATCCAATCAATTAACACTTAAAAATTCCATTTGATCTAGACTTTGATCTCAAACCCGAAAATACCCCTTTTTCTTCAAAGATCTTCAAAAATTCGACTTTTGTTTGTTGAATTCAGATCTAATCATCACTCCTTTGGCTCTGATACCACTTGTTAGTCCCATATAACAAGTGGATCAAGTATAATGTAGGATAGATTGAAGGTTTGTATGTAGAACTAGAGAGAATATGTTTTACACAATGAAAAACACATAGTTCATTATTCAATTATGCCCAAAACCTTAGGGATTACAATAGGTCATATCCCTATATATACCCAATGGGTATATTACATTTAAACTCCTATTTCTATACAATATTATGAATTTACAAGTCTAAGCTGATCAAACATACTTACAGCTTACACTCAACTTATACTCAGTCTGAATCACTATAAGTGTTCAGTCTGACTAAGCTTCATAATTCTGTTTAAGTTGTATGTAGAACACATCTTACAAACTTAACTTTGTCTCATCAAATCTAAACTGATGAGATCATCTTCCTAACAAACTCTCCCTATTTGATGATGACAATACCATCAAACAGTTACTAAGTTTGTTTAACAGAATCATGTTTTAAATCTTAAACTTATCAAGATTTTTAAATTTGAACTAATCAAATATCGATTGAACTTATCAATTATACGTGGAACAAACCAACTTTTAGTTGAACACACCAACTAAACATATTAATGAATAAGAACTAATCTTTCATTCATTAAGCTGAACTTATCAGACTAATTAAGCATGAACACATCACAACATAGTTGAACATATCAAACAAATATTTTGTATTAATTGAACATATCATAATACAAAAATATTGATCACATAGATCATGCACACTAAGTGCTTACAAAAAATATTAGAACTAATCTAATATTTACAATATAACTAATCTATTATACAGTTTATCTTATGAATTCAGGATGTAGAAGCTCCCAGATGCTGATCTCCTTGTTGATCTCATCTAACAGTCTTTCAGCTTCTTCATTCCCACTGTGTTCCTTCTGTTGTACCCTGATGATCTTGTTCAGTCTATATTTCATTAGTCGATTCGAAGCATGATCACCACAACACCTTCTAATTCTCAAGGCATCCTCAGCTTTCAGATAACATACTTCATTCAGTTTGATAAAGTTATGATTGCCTGCCTGATCCTTAAACATAAAGCCTTGAATAGGTGTGTTGACACTTTGATTTTCCTTGAATTCTACACCCCCAGGCATTCTGAATAGATTTTCCCACTGCAAACCAGGAACTGGAACATACCTCAGTTCTTCAGCTCGAGCAATCAACTTGGAGACCTCAGATAGAATTTCTTGTGTAATTTGACTCCTTTTGAACTTCCTGAGCATCATCATTATTCTTTGCCATTCAATGTAGCCCATCCTATGAATGTATCTCAGGTTCATTCCCACTGTTGATTTGTCACTAAGTTCAAAAGTGAGAATGACAGCTCCATTTACTCTGCTCAGAGTCATTCCTCTGATCTCTTCGTTGAACCTTCTTCTGAAGTAACACTTCTGCAGTTCTGCATCTGAGTATGGGATTAGATCAGGTCTTGGACCAGTGTATGTAGCTTCAGCTTGTGCCAAAGTTTTTCTTTCCTTTTCCTTTCCTTGGTCTTTTACTTCTTTCTCTTTTCTCTTTCTCAGTTTTTCAAGTGAAATACCTAACTCATTGGCTTCCTCTTGTTCGAGCATTTCAATCATAAGCCTTGTGGCTTTATCCTCTTCTGTTTCTTTCTCAGTTTCAGAAACACTGTCAGCTTCAGGTTCAGATTCTTCAACCTTTTGTCTCTTAGCTACAGGTTTCTCTTTGTTCATTTCCAACTCCCCCTCAGCCTGAGTCTTCCTCTCTGCTCCTTTAGCTAGTACTAGTAGAGCTTCAGCTTCAGCTCGAACTAGCTCAACTTCAGTATCAACTTGAACCTTCTCCCCCTTTTTGTCATCATCACTAGGGGTTGAAGTCTTTTGTTGTTGGAGTGCAGCAATTGCAGAGGCAATCTCCTTAACATCCATGTTCAGCTTCTCAAGCCTTTGATAGATTTTACGTTTGTGCTTCTTCTGCTTGAGATGGAACAAACCAAACTGAGCAGCAACATAATCTTTCAGCTGTTGGATGCCTGAGGAGGCAGTGTCAGTGTGAGGAGAGTCTTTGGGTGCATCATCCAAAGGTTGGTGTTTACCTTCAAATTTATTTGCACCAGAGTCTGGACCCTATGAATCACCTTGGTTTAAAGATGAAACATTGACAGGTCGTGCGAGTGGGTGTGAGAAGTGAAGAGAAGTAATGGGGCTCGAAACGTGTAGTGTATGGGTAGGTGGTTGGCTTAATGGTTTGGAGGGGGGTGATTGACCCTGGGGATTGGTCATATGTTCAATGTTACCTAAGTGTGTCTGCTCAGGCACAGTAATGGGCTCTCCCATGGCACTGGAGAGTGTGTGCTGAGTAGACACCACACCCGGATAAGGCTTTGGGATTGAAATGAGCCTCGAGGTTGACACCTTAAGAGTAGGCGTCTCCCCCTCAACTCCTGCATGTGGAGGGATCAAGGTGATCTCAGCTCCAGTGATGCATGTAGGAGTGGCACCACCTATGGCAGTTTTCCTTGTATAGGTTCAAATATTCTCCCTAGCAGTAGTGGGCAAACTAGGGGTGGCTTCAGATTGAATTTGAATGGAAGGTGGAGGAGATGGGTTAGACTGGGTTGGGTTTACCACAACCCTATCTCCAAATGTAGATGGAGACTAATGAGAAGAAAGAGAAAGTGGAGAGGTTTTACCGGAAGCAGCTTCAGTATGTACTGGTTCAGCTTGAACAGAATGCTCAGCTTGAACCTTAGTGTCAGCGTGAGAAGCTCCCCCTTCAGTGGATCCCTCTGCTCCACTTTCTGATGAAGCTTGCTAAGCTATCCATCGCATTAGGTCACTCAGACCTTCTTGCTCTGGAAAGATGTCATTGTTGAACATCTTGGAGTTGAGTGCTGGAGCAGGGAACAAATCTTGTCCAGCTTCATATAGTTGGTCTCCCAACTCAGCTTCAATCACCAAGGATAAGAACCTTATAAAAGGCACATGAAGATCCCTTGGTGTCTTTAACACTTGGACCTTGAGCTCATTGAAGAAGAGCAGTGCATAGTCGAGATTTCTAGCAAAGAACATGTTGTACAACAGCTGCATCTCGAACTCATTTACTTGGTCCAAGCCTCCCACCTTTGTTCCCAGTAAACGAATCACCGTAGAAACCATAAAACCCCAACTCGTTCGGAAGGTGGCCTTTTTTATCACACACTCTGTTTGTGGGTGTCCCATACGGGGTAGGACAGACCTTGCCACCTGTCTTGTCACAGCAGACTCGAACACATAATTAGCAGGGAGTCGAAGAACATCCCTCAGCCTCTGGACAGTAATAACAACTGTTCTATTTCCATTTAGAACAGTGCCACTGATCTCTCCCCTGTTCTGGTTGTATGTACAGGTGTACCAGAACTCTAGCAGATGTTGTGGAACTATATGGAGTGGTGCGCCAGTAAAGGCGAATGCCAATGGGCATTTCCTGATGTAGTTCACCCAGGCTTCATAGCCTCTGTTCCTTTTGCGTTCTAGGATTACCAAACAGGCACGTTGATTATTGATTTTGAGTACCGGCATCCCGTTGTTCTTGAGCGCAACACCTCTAGCCATCCTATCGCTAAAATGAGAATGGTTCCCTCCATTATCGTTTAATTCCACAGAGTAAATTTATGAAGAAGCATGTAGCAAATGAAAATTCGCACTGAGCGAGTTGAAAATAGCACTTAGCAATTTAGGGTTTGAACGGACGTATACAAGGAGCAATGTTCGCGAAAGGTATTTTTGAAGGTGAGAAGTCTGTTTTGTAAACGTAAACTTCTCTAAACCGGTTATGATCGATATATATACCTTTCTTAGGAGAGAGAAAAGTTACCGTTGAAGTCCCTTTTTATCCGTTACACCGTAAAAAATTACGGCTTGATGTAACAGTGAGAGGGTAGAAACACATCATCTTCCAACGGATACAAGTGTAACATAATATGATTAACTCATAATAATATTATAAACACTGGTAAAGTATACCAATACACAATTGATATACGATGCGATTTGAAACGTACTCAAATGCACATGTATAGATGAATTAATTGCACTTAGTAATTAAATCATAGTTTGGACACACCAAGCTGAGTAAACTAATCACTCAGTCTAAATCAAGCACTCAGTTTGAATTGAGCACTCAGCTTGAGAATGAAACTCAGCTTTAGTAGAGCACACAGCTCAGGCTCAATGACACTTAGTCATTATCGTTTGAGAATAACTCAAACTTACATTTTAACTACACTGAGTAGTTAAAGTATGTTTGGAACGCACCAAACGTGTGAGCCAATCACACAGCTTGAGTTAAGCACATAGCTCAGACTCAATGACACTTAGTCATTTATGTTTGAGACTTACTCAAACTTATATTTTAACTACACTGAGTAGTTAAATTATGTTTGGAACGCACCAAACATGTGAACTCATCATTCAGCTTGACAGGTTATTCAGTTTATGAAAACTTATTTATAAACTGTGCACTCAGCTTAAGACACTTAGTCTTTGTCAAACTGAAAACTCAGATTTTAGAAACTAAGCTAGGGGTTGAGCATACCCAATTCACTTAGCAGATACATAAACCTCTTTTCATCAAGTGGTTTAGTAAAGATATCTGCTAATTGGTCATTAGTGAAAATAAATTTAATGTCAACTTTACCTTTTTCCACAATGTCCCTGATGAAGTGATGTCTAATTTCAGTGTGCTTGGTTCTTGAGTAGAAGACTGGATTATAAGTGATAGCTATTGCACTTTGGTTATCACAGAAGATAGGAGTTTTCTTGAAACTCAAGCCAAAGTCTTGAAGCTGATACTGCATCCACAGGATTTGAGCACAACAGCTTCCTGCTGCAACATACTCAGCTTCAGCAGTTGAAGTAGCCACTGAGTTCTGTTTCTTACTGGTCCAGCTTACTAGCTTCCCTCAAAGCAATTGACATCCTCCAGTTGTTGATTTTCTATCTAACTTGCACCCAGCATAGTCAGCATCATAGAAACCAACTAACTCAAACCCAGAGTCCTTTGGATACCAAAGTCCTAGATTTGGTGTACCTTTAAGGTACCTAAAGATCCTTTTCACAACTTGAAGATGTGATTCTTTAGGATCTGCCTGATATCTTGCACAAACACATGTAGCAAACATGATATCAGGTCTACTAGCTGTCAAATAGAGCAATGAACCTATCATTCCTCTATAGGTAGACTGATACACAGATTTACCATATGTGTCTTTACTCAGCTTGACAGCTGGTGACATGGGTGTTTTCATGGTTGAACTTGAATCAAAACCATATTTCTTTATCAAATCAAGAACATACTTGATTTGATTGATGAATATTCCATCAGGCTTTTGTTGAATTTGTAGGCCCATGAAATAAGTCATCTCACCCATCATACTCATCTTGTACTTTTGTGACATTATTTTGGAGAACCACTCACACAGAGATTCATTGGTAGAACCAAAGATAATGTCATCCACATAGATTTGTACAAGAATCACCTGCCCTTTACTCTTTTTAATAAAGAGTGTCTTATCTATACTACCTCTGATTAAGTCCATTAATAGTAGATAAGTGGACAGAGTATCATACCAAGCTCTTGGAGCTTGTTTAAGACCATACAAAGCCTTGTCCAACTTATAGACATGATGTGGAAACTTTGAACTTACAAAGCCAGGAGGTTGTCTCACATAGACTTCCTCCTGAAGTTTTCCATTCAGGAAAACACTCTTCACATCCATTTGATAGACTTTGAAGTCTTTATATGCTGCATAAGCTAAGAACAGCCTTATGGCTTCAATTCTAGCAATAGGGGCAAAGGTCTCATCATAATTGATTCCTTCTTCTTGCTTATACCCTTGTGCTACCAGCCTGGCTTTGTTCCTAACTATCACTCAATCCTTGTCCATTTTATTTCTATAGACCCACTTAGTGCCTATAACTGTATGATCTTCGGGGGCAGGGACAAGGTTCCAGACTTTGTTTCTCTCAAACTCATTTAATTCTTCTTGAATAGCATCAATCCAATCCTCATCCTCTAAGGATTCTTCAGTCCTCTTTGGCTCCATCTGAGATAGGAAACCAAAGTGAGCAGCATAGTTAGCTGTTGCCTTGGATCGTGTCATAACCCTTTCTTGGACATTTCCAATTATCTGATCTTGAGGATGGTCTTTGAGAAATTTAAATGTTGTAGTTGGAGAGTCTGGTTCAGAATCTGAGTGATTTTGAGAGCCCTGAGGTGAACTTATCTCCTCAGTCTCAACAGCAACATTGTCAACAAACTGTTGATCACCAAGATTTTCAGTCTGAGGAATGTCAGCTGCAAACGGATTGACGAACTCATAATCTTTCTTAGCTTGAGAATCCATTTGAGCATGTGATGATTTCTTGGATGGACACACATCACCATCACTATCATCTCCTCTGACATACATAGGATTTGATAAGTTGGTTTCCTTAGGCCTTTCAAGCTCACTCAGACTGACCAAGTCAGCTTGACTTTTATCAGCTTGATCAAAACAGTCTTCATCAAAAGATACATGAATTGATTCTTCTATGGCCTTTCTCCTTGTATTATATATTCTATAAGACTTGGAGATTGAGGAATAACCAACGAATATTCCAAGATCAGCTTTAGGTTCCAACTTTTGGAGCTGATCTCTTTGATTCAGCACATAGCATTTTGAACCAAAGATATAGAAATAACCTATATTGGGCTTTCTAGAATTATACATCTCATATGAAGTCTTTCCATGTCTTTTGAAAATGATTGATCTATTCTGAGTATAGCAAGCTATACTAACAGCTTCATCCCAAAAATAGAGTTTCAATCCTGCCTCATATAGCATTGTTGGGTTCTATTTCTCCTTTCAGCAACTCCATTTTGTTGTGGAGTTCTGACAAATGAGAAATTTTGTAATATCCCTTTTTGTTCACAGAAGCTTTCAAGGGCAGAGTTTCTGAACTCAGTCCCATGATCACTTCTGAGTTGCTTTACAGACAAACCTTTCTGCAACTCTTCCTGTTTGATAAAATTGATTATCTCCAGGGTAGCCTCACTTTTAGCTTTAAGAAATTTTACCCAGGTGAATCTTGAGAACTCATCTACTATCACCAGTGTGTACTTCTTGCCACTTAGGCTTGGAGTAGTTATGGGTCCAAACAGTGTTAGATTATGTGCAGAGATAAATAACATGTATCATCGTGTCCAATACTATGTGACACTAAAGAATCACACTACTGCACACCCAATTAGAACCTGTTGGATTTTACCTGTTTGTGTATCACAATAATTAATAGTTTAATTAATTATTGAGAAAGAGAAAAATAATAAAAGTTATTTATTATTTAAAAGGAGAAGTTAATATTTAGTTTAAATATTAACGGGACCAATTAATTAATAGTTATTAATTAATTATAAAGGTCGAGGGTATTTTCTGTAATTGATTAATAGTTTAATTAAAGTTGGGCTTTAATTAAACGGGCTTGGCCTAATAAGGATTATTATATAAAACTTATTTGAGCCTCATTAATCAATAAGTTAATCACAAAAAGAAAAAGATTACCCTAATCCTCTCTCTCTCTCCCCATTCGGCGGCCGGCCCTCTCTCCCTCTCTTGGGGTGTTCGACGGCGGCGCAAGAAAGCCGAGCAACCACGGCGGTGGTCGGAGGTAAGACGACGGTACACACACACATCACGGGTCACGGTTTGATCCAAGGTTTAATCCTTAGGCGGTCTAGCAGCCAGTTCAAGGTGGTGCAGTAGCAGTGGATAACCTGCAGCTGTCTAGAGGTTTAAAAGAAAGTTTTGATTTTCATCAAGGTATAACTTTTTAATCCTCTTCTTCTTCTAAGTTTTCTGTACGAGTTAGATGAGATCACTGGAGGGGGTTTTATTCCGCTGTGCATGTTTTAATATGTTTTTATACCCTACAAAACCCTTCAGTGGTATCAGAGCCACTTCTAACCTCGTAGGAGAGTAGGTAGGTTTCTTTTATTCTGATGAAAAAGGGTTTATCTTTTATCAAGAAAAAGGTTTTTTATTATCCAGAATAATAAAAATCAAGTTTTGATTTTTATTGGATAAACTTTTGATAAAAGATTATTAGATTTAATTTTTTAAATTAAATCTGTTTTTATTTTTTTTATTGTTGTTATTTGCGAAAACCGAGTTTTGGATCACCTTTTTCTCGCCGGCGGCGGCCTCAGGATGGGGCAGCTTGCGGCGGAAGTCAATGGTGATAACCGGTGGTGTTAGCTGCGATCGGCGGCGGTCCACGGCGTTTTTTGGCGGTACGCGGCGCGGTTAGCGGCCCAGTTAGCGGCGCTAACTATGTGGTGGGCTTTGGCCTAGAAACCACTGCCCAGGAAGCCGGCGGCCCAGCTTGGGTTTAGCGGCTAAGGTAGCGACGCTAAAGGATCAAAATGGGCCTCGGCCCAGTCTTTGTTCTTTTTCAATCCGGTTACAATTGTTGGCCCAGTTTAAATATTTGACTTAGTTTGCGGCTCAGATATTTGAGGTCAATATTAAATTAAAAGTACAGTTGTTTTTAATTTAAAGTTTAAATATTATTTTGAGCTTTTGATTGAATATCAAAGTATAAAACTTGAAATATATATTTATTGCAAATAAAGGAAAAACAATATAGGGATTTTAACAGGTTGTTAAAATCAGTAATTTTCATCAAGATGAATATTTAGAAATCAGTTGTTTTTGCTTTCATGTATTAGTTTAGTACATGTTTGAGATGTCATAGCCGAGCCCTAGACGTTGTGGATTGTTTAATTTCTTGCACTTGTGGTTGTTTTGGATTTATTATTCTATGTTGTGGGGAGGCCTGCGTGCCACTTACAACCCCTATTCTATTTTGTAAAAGTTTTAGATTAGCGGGCCTGCGTACCTTTGAATATCTTGTACTTTTATATTTCTAGTTTTTAGAATAGAATAGAATTATTAGAATATATATATATCTGGAGCAAGGAGCAAAGAGGAGGATTGGATGCTGGAGCCAGTGGGAGCTTCAGAATGCCATGCCATGTGTGTTGTGTTTTTCCACTTAGGTTTTGACCGTCGGGTTTTTCGTGTGGCTCACGAAACCGACAATAGTTAAGGGCAAGGCTAAGGCATAGTTGTTTGTGGTTGCTTTATTTCTTTACATATTATATATGCGTGGTTGTGATTCTCACGATGAAATAAAACGAGGGTTTTAATAACAGTTAATTATTGAAACATATGTTTTTTTTAAGAAAACTGGCATTAAAGTTTTTCTCGTCAAAAACTTGGAAATCCTTTTTTAGAAAAATCTTAGATCAGTGTGCTACCCACCTAATGGTACACATTTCCTGTTAAACGGTACTCGGGTGTCGGAAGTGACCAAACCTTGGGCATTCGGGTTCAAACCATTGCGGGGGAGGGTGTGAAAGACTCTGCGATAATCGGGAGTCCCGGACAGAGTTCACACTGTCTTAGGTGGTGCAATCTATTTTGGTGATAATCGGGAGTCCCGGCCCAAAATGCACTAGAGGGACTAAACATGCACGGTTCCTGTAACCGATGTCCCGCGGATCTAGGAGTCGTGCCCAGTTAGGATATGATTGGTATAGTTTTTACCTACCAGAAATAGCATTGTCCCGGTGGGACGTGCCCAAACCTTGCATCGTGAAATGTGAAATATGGATCCTAGTCTAATAATTTATTGTTTAAAAGGTAATAATTATTAGAAGATGTAATCTATACTGAATCGGTTTTATCTTTTTCTTTTTTGTGTAGATGTCTTATATATCTGTTATTCCGTTTTATTCACCAAGAGAAACTCTAAGTCTCATCACTGGCAAGTGGAAGCTTTCAGGTCCAAACTTTGCTCTTTAGAAGTTGCATCTGAAAAATGTTTTGGATGCACAGGGAAAGCTTCACATTATTGAGACATTACCTCCAGAGCGACCAGGAGTAGATGCCCAGGATAGTGAGTATGACACTTACTATCAGTATCTGGATGACGAGTCTGACGTTATGTCGATTCTCATTCTCATAGCATCATCCGAGCTTACGGATGATCTCCGTGAGAAGTCGTCTTATGAGGTTGTTCAAGGATTGGAGCAGAAGTTCAAGTATAGTGAACGGTTATGTCGCATGCTGTTGATGAGGGAAATTCTTTTAGCTAAGATGAAAGAAAGCCAGCCTATGAGCGATCATCTCATTAATATGAGAAGGGTCTTAGATTACTATGAGAGCTTTGGGTCAAAATCAAAACCACATGAGCTAGTTATGCTCTTGTTCGGTTCCTTGTCGGACTATTACCAGAAAAGAGTAATGTATGTCCTCGGTGATTTTGAGATGACTGTCGCAGGGCTGCACGAAATCCTTATGTGCATTAGCGATGAGTTGAATCCAAAGCAGCTAGAGTCAACAGTTGTGGACCCTATGCAGGAGGATGACTGGTTGGAAGAACTTGGAGAGATTTGTTGCCCAGACTGTGGTAGCAAGGATTCATGCGAGCACTCACTCGACATAGATCAGCTGGACATTGGTTCGCCCAATGATACAGGTATCTTTATGATAGATTGTCTTATTACTTCTTATGAATCATGGATATTGGATACCGGATGTGGTCATCACATATGCAATCATTTGCAGGGATTCAAGAGAAGTAAGAAGCTGAGACAAGGAGATATGGACCTACGGGTAGGCGAAGGCTCCATGGTTGGTGCTGAAGCTGTAGGAACATATTGTCTTAGTTTGCCCTCGGGCATTGTCTTGGAACTAGAACCTTGTTATTATGTTCCTAGACTTATTAAAAATGTTATCTCGTTTGATTTACTTATAGACTCTGGATTTGCTTTTGTTTTGAATGAAAAAGTTATTTCATGTTTTAAAAAATGATATTTTCTTCTTTAAAGCTACTCCAGAAAATGGTCTATATACGCTAAATCTAGATAACAATGACATCTATCATATAAGTAAGAGATCCAAGAGTAACTTGAATCAGACTTACCTCTGGCATTGTCGTTTAGGACATATAAACGAGAAACGCATAGAGAAACTCCGAGATGACGGAATTCTAGAACCATTTGACTTGGAGTCATATGATATTTGCGAATCTTGTTTGTTTGGTAAAATGACAAAGCAACCTTTCAACAGTGAGAATGAAAGGGCTAGCGAGTTATTAGGGATTATACACACAGATGTGTGCGGACCCTTTACTCTGGAGGCTAGAGGAGGATACCGGTATTTCATAATCTTTACTGACGACTTCAGTAGGTTCGGTTATGTCTACCTCATGAGACTTAAATCTGAAAGTTTTGACAAGTTCAAACAGTTTCAAAATGAGGTACAAAATCAGCTGGACAAGAAGATAAAGTCACTTCGGTCGGATCGAGGTGGCGAATATCTGAGTCAGGAATTCGACGATCATTTGAAGGAATGTAGGATTGTTTCACAACTCACACCTCCGTATACACCTCAGATGAATGGTGTGTCAGAAAAGAGGAATCGTACACTGCTTGACATGGTACGATCAATGATGAGTCGAAGTTCACTACCATTGTCGTTTTGGGGACACGCACTCGAGACAGCAGCGTTCATGTTCAACCGGGTTCCAACCAAATCGGTTAAAAAGACACCGTTCGAGGTATGGACAGGGAAAAAGTCCAAAATGTCTTTTCTAAAGGTTTGGGGATGTGAGGTGTATGTTAAGCAAACCTTCACGGAAAAACTCAATCCCAAATATTATAAGTGTATCTTCGTGGGTTATCCCAAGGAAACCATGGGATACTATTTCTACAACACAGACGAGAACAAAGTTTTTGTTGCTCGTAAAGGGGTATTCTTGGAGGAGAAGTTTCTTAACTCAGAAACTCAAAGAAAAGAAATAGAGCTTCAAGAAATTGAAGAGGAGGAGATTACACCGCCACCGATAATTGAACCTGTGGTTCAACAGAGAATTGTTGAATCCCAACCCGAGTCTGTGGTTGAGGAAGAGTTGCAAACACAAGACCTTCGCAGGTCTAGTAGGCCTCGTAATGAGCCAGATAGGTATCTAGGATTCCTAGTTGCTCAAGACGAAGGGGATCTTTTAGAACACACTACCTACCAAGACGCTGCCTCAGGTTTAGAATCTGAGAAATGGCTAGAAGCCATAAAGGCAGAGATGCAATCCATGTATGACAACCAAGTTTGGGAGTTAGTAGATTTGCCTCAACACAGTAAAGCTGTTGGGTGCGAATGGGTCTTCAAGAAGAAGACAGACATGGATGGAAAGGTGCATACTTTTAAAGCAAGGCTAGTGGCAAAAGGTTTCACGCAAACTCATGGCATTGACTATGATGAAACATTTTCCCCAGTGGCAATGCTTAAGACTATTAGGATCCTTATGGCCATATCAGCATATTTTGATTATGAGATATGGCAGATGGATGTCAAAACCGTTTTTCTTAACGGGTTGACAGAGGATGTATATATGATACAACCGGATGGTTTTGTGGATCCAAAGAACCTTAATAAAGTATGCAAGTTGCTTAAATCCATCTATGGACTAAAGCAAGCATCTAGAAGCTGGAACTTACACTTTGATGAGCGTATCAAAGAGTTTGGATTTACCAAAAGTGAACCAAAGATATGGAAATAACCTATATTGGGCGTTCTAGACTTATACATCTCATATGAAGTCTTTCCATGTCTTTTGACAATGATTGATCTATTCTGAGTATAGCAGGCTGTACTAACAGTTTCATCCCAAAAATAGAGTTTCAATCCTGCCTCATATAGCATTGTTCTTGCAGCCTCAATTAGGGTTCTATTTCTCCTTTCAGCAACTCCATTTTGTTGTGGAGTTCTGACAAATGAGAAATTTTGTAATATCCCTTTTTGTTCACAGAAGCTTTCAAGGGTTGAGTTTCTGAACTCAGTCACATGATCACTTCTGAGTTGCTTTACAGACAAACCTTTCTGCAACTCTTCCTGTTTGATAAAATTGATTATCTCCAGGGCAGTCTCACTTTTAGCTTTAAGGAATTTTACCCAGGTGAATCTTGAGAACTCATCTACTATCACCAGTGTGTACTTCTTGCCACTTAGGCTTGGAGTACTTATGGGTCCAAACAGTGTTAGATTATATGCAGAGATAGATAACATGTATCATCATGTCCAATACTATGTGACACTAAAGGATCACATTACTGCACACCCAATTAGAACCTGTTGGATTTTACCTGTTTATGTATCACAATAATTAATAGTTTAATTAATTATTGAGAAAGAGAAAAATAATAAAAGTTATTTATTATTTAAAAGGAGAAGTTAATATTTAGTTTAAATATTAACAGGACCAATTAATTAATAGTTATTAATTAATTAGAAAGGTCGAGGGTATTTTCTGTAATTGATTAATAGTTTAATTAAAGTTGGGCTTTAATTAAACGGGCTTGGCCTAATAAGGATTATTATATAAACCTTATTTGAGCCTCATTAATCAATAAGTTAATCACAAAAAGAAAAGGATTACCCTAATCCCCTCTCTCTCTCTCCCCATTCGGCAGCCGGCCCACTCTCCCTCTCTTGGGGTGTTCGACGACGGCGCAAGAAAGTCGAGTAACCACGGCGGTGGTCGGCGGTAAGGCAACGGTACACACATGTAACACCCTCCTTACCGGCCTAGTAGGATTATGGTAATTAAGTTGGTTTACTTTAATTAAGATGATTAATCTTAGTTTATTTGGTTAATTATTTGCTTTATGTGTTTAATTAATTTATTTAATTAAATTGTGAAAATAGTTAATTAAATATGATTATTATTATTTGTGAGTGGGTTATGATGTGTCCTAGACACATAACCCCTAAGTTGCCACAACACACAATATTGCATGCATTAGAAGAAAAACAATGAAGGTGTTTGTGTGTGTTTGTGTGCTTACGGCCGAGAACAAAGAACAAGAAGAAGAATTGGACTTTGTTGAATTTGATTGTGCAAACAAATTACTGAAGATTATGACTGCGATATTCAGTATCATCCCGGGAAAGCTAATGTGGTTGCTGATGCACTTAGTCGGAAAGGTTCTGCAGAAACAGTAAAGTTTATGTGATTAGAGATTAAGTCAGATTTGATAGATCAGTTGTTGGCCGCACAATTGGAAGCACTGAAGGCAGAAAATCTGAAAGATGAATTGATGGTTAAGAGACAGCATGAGTTAACAACCGATTTACGTGGGTTGAAGATGTATCAGAATCGTGTTTGGGTGCCAAAGTTTGGTAATTTACGGGAATTGATTTTGACTGAAGCACATAAATCTAGAATGACTGTTCATCCTGGTAGCATTAAGATGTATCATAGTATGAAGACCTTTTATTGGTGGGCTACTATAAAGTTAGATGTTGCTCGATTCGTGGAGTCATGTCATATATGTGCACAAGTGAAAGCCGAACACCAGAAGCCGTATGGATCTTTGAGACAGTTAGCAATACCTGAATGGAAGTGGGATCATATCACAATGGATTTTGTAACGAAACTTCCAAGGACTCAGAAGGGAAACGATATGATTTGGGTTATTGTGGATAGATTAACCAAGAGTGCACATTTTCTTGCTACTGCTGAGACTGCAAATTTGAGTAAGTTAGCTAAGCTGTATATTGATGAGATAGTATCTAGACATGGAGTTCCTTTCTCTATTGTGTCAGATCGGGATTCGAGGTTTGTGTCAAACTTCTGGAACAAACTACAGCAAGAGTTGGGATCTAGGGTGAATCTAAGTACAGCTTATCATCCGCAGACAGATGGCCAATCAGAAAGAACGATTTAGACTTTAGAAGATATGCTTCGGGCATGTGCGTTAGAGTTTGGGGGTTCTTTGGATTCGCATCTACCGTTGGTTGAGTTTGCTTACAGTAATTCCTACCACTCCAGTATCGGAATGCCGCCGTATGAGATGTTATATGGGCGACCGTGCAGAACTCCTACTTGTTGGTTAGAGGCAGGAGAGAAACAGTTTGCTGGGCCAGATATTGTTCAGATCACAGCGGATAAAGTTGCAGTGGTTCGAGAAAAGTTGAAAGCTGCAAGAGATCGACAAAAGATGTATGCAGATCCGCGACGTCGACCAGTGACTTTTGTTGAGGGTGAACGAGTTTACTTAAAAGTTTCTCCATGGAAGGGCGTGATACGCTTTGGGAAACGTGGAAAGTTGGCTCCTCGATATATTGGTCCATTCAGAATTCGAAAAGTAATGAATGATCATAATGTGGTTTTGGATCTTCCTGATGAGTTAGCAGGTATTCATGACACTTTCAATGTTTGTTATTTGAGAAAGTGTAATTTAAAAGATCAGACTCAGGTGTTGCCGATAAAAGATCTGCGGGTAGATTCCAACAAGAGGCTGATTGAGGAACCTGTTGAATTGCTGGATCGTAAGGTAACAAAGCTGAGAAATAAACAGATACCAATGGTGTTGGTAAAGTGGAAGCACAGTTTGGGTTCAGATTTGACTTGGGAAACAGAAGAAGATACGAGGAGTCGATACCCAGCCTTGTTTGAGAGCGCTCAGATTCCGAGGACGGAATCTTCTTAAGGGGGGAAGATTTGTAACACCCTCCTTACCGGCCTAGTAGGATTAAGGTAATTAAGTTGGTTTACTTTAATTAAGATGATTAATCTTAGTTTATTTGGTTAATTATTTGCTTTGTGTGTTTAATTAATTTATTTTATTAAGTTATCTAAATATGATTATTATTATTTGTGAGTGGGTTATGATGTGTCCTAGACACATAACCCCTAAGTTGCCACAACACACAATATTGCTTGCATTAGAAGAAAAACAATCAAGGTGTTTGTGTGTGTTTGTGTGCTTACGGCCTAGAACAAAGAACAAGAAGAAGAATTGGACTTTGTTGAATTTGATTGTGCAAACAAATTATTGAAGTATTATGTATCATCATTGAGGTTAGAAATTCATAATCATATGTCCATTGTTGATTAATTTAGGATTTATATGAATTTATGTGTGAAATCCGATTGAATGATTTGTATGATGAATTCGTGATCTAGGATGCATGTATGATAGTAATTGATGTTAGTTTGCTTAATACATGTTTAGAATTCAGTTCTGGAAACCATAGATGAGTTGCATGTATGAAATCAGATTGAAATTTGAAGTTATGCATGATTTTGAATGAATCGGATTCCATAAATATGAATCAGTCGGATTTTAAGTATGAATGGCTCGGAATTGGTGAAATCCGACTGAATCAGTCGGAATTGATAAGAATCCGAGAGAAAGACTGTTTGCCTTAGCTTTTACTCGGATTACCCTTTTACTCGGATTCCGATTAATATCGGATTTGGATTCTCTCGGTATTCATGATTTGAAGTATGAAATCAGACTTGTAAAAATGTCTAACACTTTACTCGGAATCCTACTCTATCGGATTGTTGTTTAATCGGATTGTATGTTTACTCGGAATTGAGCCTTTGCTCGGATTTGATTATATCGGATTGTGAGACTTTCCTCGGATTGGGTATTATCTCGGAATCCGACTAGATTGGAAATTCCTTAACCCGGATTTGCCTTCACTCGGAATTGGAGTTTAGTCGGAATTGATTATTCTCGGATTTCATGTTAATCGGATTTGACCCTATCGGATTTGATCTTATCGGATTTGGACACAATCGGAATTCAAACAATACCTATGCTCGGAATTGGTGAATGTTGTGTTATGAAATATCAACCCTTGAATGATTTGAAGATAAACATGAACTTGTTGATTTAGCTTATGAAAGGAATGTATGAATTGCCTAAGCTAAGGAGATGGATGAATTCACAGAATTACAGATTGTAAAGGGTAATAGTGAATTGTAGTATATCGATTGTATATACATGGGTTGATATGTACTTGTGATTGTATGTACATATGTGTTTAATTATAGTATTATGCTTATTGTGTGATTCATTAAGCAAATAGTAACGGTTAGTTGTTTGTTCAGGTGGAGACAAGACTCAGTAGTTGAAAATAGACTGAGTTACCTGAACTTTTGAAGATATCGGTGAGTGGATATATATCTTGGAAGTATAAGATATATCACCTGATTGTTTGCTCTTTTTCTGTTTATACATGATGTTGTTGTGAGATCAGCTTGGCGGTTGTTATTCAGCTGGGCCTATGTTTAGAGATACACAGTATTAGTAATTGTCTTGATAAGCGTTTGTTGTAATCAAGAAGTGCTATTATTGTTGTCTGTTGTAACTAAGCTATCGGTAAACCTTTGCTTTGGCCGGCATTTGGTTGAAGGTCCCGCAAGACCGCCGGTTCTCTTGTTTGTTTGAGCATTGTTTGTTTGGGCTTTATGCCTTGTATGTTTGTGATATCTATTCTCTCACTTAGCTTTGTGCTAATCCCCCACTGTTGAACTATTTTATAGGACTTTCCTGGTCAGTGGAAGATAGAGATGTAACTGGAATTATAGACTGATCAAAACTCTGATATCTAGTTGTTTTTGTAAAGAGCCTGTTTTGAGTAACACTGTAAATGTATTTTGTAAAGCAAACAAGTTAAAGTTGTATTTTCATTATTATATTATATTAGTAATGTGTTTTAGCTTCCCTGTGTATTTCAAAGTAGTGTTAGAAAGTACGGTGTTACAACACACACATCACGGGTCACGGTTTGATCCAAGGTTTAATCCTTAGGCGGTCTAGCTGCTAGTTCAAGGTGGTGCAGTAGCAGTGGATAACCTGCAACTGTCTAGAGGTTTAAAAGAAAGTTTTGGTTTTCATCAAGGTATAACTTTTTAATCCTTCTTCTAAGTTTTCTATATGAGTTAGATGAGATCACTGGAGGGGGTTTTATTCCGCTGTGCATGTTTTAATATGTTTTTATATCCTACAAAACCCTTCAAACAGATCCATATGCAACATTTGCAGTGGGTCTGTTATTAAAAAAAATTCTTTGATTTAAAGGACCCTTTATGGTGTTTCCCTTGTTCACAAGTTGAACACAATTTGTCTTTGACAAATGTGATCTTTGGTAATCCAGAGACTAACTCTTTATTGGACAGCATATTTATATATTTAAAGTTTAGACGAGATAAACGTTTATGCCATAACCAACTCAGCTTAGGAACAGATTGAGAATACAAGCAGGTTTCATTATAGGAATCAACAGAATTAAGATCAAGTAGATACACATCTCTTTCTCTTTTAGCTATTAATACAGGCTTTCCCTTAGCATTATAAATTATTCCTGCTCTCTTCCTAAAAGTAACTATATTGTCTTCATCACACAATTGACTGATACTAATCAGGTTGTGTTTGAGACCTTTGAGATATGCAACTTTCTGGAAAGTGACCTTGCCAGCTTGCATCTTCCCATAGCCTTTAGTTCTTCCATGAGAGTTGTCACCAAAAGTTACTTTAGGACTTTCATCTTCTTGGAAATCACTAAGAAGTCCTTTCCACCCGGTCATGTGCCTTGAGCATCCACTATCCAAGTACCATTTACTTGAATCCTGCACATGATATAAAAACTAAACACATTAGTTTTGTTTGGGAACCCACTTCTTGGTGGGTTCAGATGAGGAGCACTTAGCATCTTCATCTTGTTGAACTATCTGTTCAGCTTGAGCAGGAGCTGAGTCCTGTGTGGGTTGATCAGTCTGTTCTTGTTCAGGCCTTGAGATTTCTGCATCACAGTCTTTAGCCTCATGACCTCTACTTCTGCACTTGTAGCATCTCCTTCTTCCAATGATTACAGGAGGTAGAGTGTCTAATAATCCTTGTGAGAACTTGCTCTTAGTCTTAGGATTATATGTGGTGGATAACTTTTCAACTTTTTTTGCAAGTTGATTCACATGATGATCATGACTTTGGACTTACCTTTGTCACGTCTATGTTTGTTATCCCTTTGGTTAAAAGTTTGACTAACAGACTTCTTTTCCATGACCATGGACTTACCTTTGTCATGACTACTGGACTCACCAGTTTCAACAGGTTTGGACTTACCACTGTTGATCTTCTTGGACTTACCAAGATCTACAACTTTGGACTTACCATTGTTGTAACTTGACCTCTGACTTACAGTGGTCTTCCTATTCTTGTAATTTCTCTCCGAGCCAGATAGAGAATTCTATCTTTTGAAATGATTTGGATTAAGCCTTTCTATGACTGAAGTTCTTTGAATAGGCTGAGTGCTTAATCTTTCCAGCACAGACTAACCATGCTGTTTGGATGTTGAGCACTCATTTCCATGATCTTTAGCCTTTACAAACATATTGTATTTAAGGTTTTGATCATGTTTCTTCTCTGAAGCTGACTTCTGATATTCAATCAGTTGTCTGTCTTCTTCAGAGTCTGTACTAGCTATCTCATCATCAGCTACATAAGCTGCAGTTTGATAGTCACCTCCAAGTACAGCTTGTACCTGTTTAGGAATTTGTTGGTTTATGCACTTTTCAGCAAGCTTTGATGACTTACACCAAGACTCAGTGACCTTTTGAAGTTGGTGAGCTTTGTCTTTAGCTTCCTGAAGTTCTTCACTTAGAAGTTTGTTAATGTGTCTTTGGCATTCAAAATCACATTGTGTTTTCTTACCAACATCAATGAGAGATTGATTTTCCATAATCTCATCTTTTAGTTTAGCTATCTCAGCTTTGAGGTCCTTTTGAGACTTAAGGATGGTCTTGAAATCATTTAGCAAATAGTCAAAGGCAATACCCTTTTCTTCATCGGTGTAAGAGTTGAAATTACTAACCTTATACATGGAAGCAGGATCCCAATCACTGAGCTTGCTATTTTCCTCAGCTTCCTTCATGTCAGCTTCAAATATTGATTCGGACAAACCATAATCAACCTCATCTATTTCCAACTCTTCATCTTCTTGAGCCATCAGACATACATCATCATCTGAGGTAGATGATTCTGTATCCCATGTTTCAGCATATAGTCCTTTTGAACTGGGTTTGTCTTCAGGCTTTCCTTTCTTGAGCTGAATATATTTCTTCTTGTATTTGTTAGCTTTATAAGCATTCTTATCAACAACTGATGTTGATTCCACCTTTTTTGATCTGCACTCAGCAGCAATGTGTCCCTTCTTTTGACAGTTAAAGCACACAGCATTCTTGGGATCAAAGGAACTCTTCCCTTTGCCCCTGTCAGATCTTCCTCTTCCCTTTTGAGCTCTTCTCAAACGTCTGGCTAACATTGCCATTTGCTCAGTGATATTTTAAACATCATCAATATCACCTGAGTGTTAGATTATGTGCAGAGATAGATAACATGTATCATCGTGTCCAATACTATGTGACACTAAAGGATCACACCGCTGCACACCCAATTAGAACCTTTTGGATTATAACCTTTTTTGTGTGGAAAAGAAATAATTAATTAGTTTAATTAATTATCGAGAAAGAGAAAAATAATAATAGTCAATTATTATTTAAATGAGAGATGTTAATATTTAGTTTAAATATTAACGGGACCAATTAATTAATAGTTATTAATTAATTAGAAAGGTCGAGGGTACTTTCTGTAATTGATTAATAGTTTAATTAAAGCTGGGCTTTAATTAAACGGGCTTGGCCTAATAAGGTTTATTATATATAAACTTCATTAGCCTTGATTAATCACATTAAGTCAATTACAAGTTAAAGAGGATTACCCTAAAAAGCTCTCTCCTTCCCTCTCTCCTTCTCGGCGGCGGCGCACCAAAAACCGACGCCACCAAGGCGGTGGTTGACGGCGGTCGACGACAGGTATACACACACACATCGCGATCACGTTTTTGATCCGGTTTTAATCCTTAGGCGGTCTAGCAGCTAGTTCGAGGTGGTGCAGTAGCGGTGGATAACCTGCAGCTGTCTAGGGGTATAAAGAAAGTTTTTTGGTTTAAAACAAAGGTATAACTTTCTAACCCTTTTTCCTCTTTTAGTTTCTGTACGGGTTAGATGAGATCACTGGAGGGGGTTTTATTCCGCTGTGCATGTTATTGTATGTTTTTATACCCTACAAAACCCTTCAGTGGTATCAGAGCCACTTCTAACCTCGTAGGAGACTAGGTATGTTTCTTTTTATTCTGATGAAATATGATTCTGTTTTATCCAGAAATAAAGGCTTTTTGATCATCCAAGTAAATAGGATTCAAGATTATGATTTCTATTGGATTAGATTAATAGTTTTTGGATAAAGAGATTGTTAGATTTAAATATCAATTAAATCTGTTTTTTTATTGTTGTTATTTGAAAAAACTGACACCACCACCCTCATCGGCAGCAGCCTCAGGCGGTGGCCGTAGTCGGTCGGCGGCGCCCAGTTAGCGGCGTTAATGATCGACGGCGGTCCCAGGCGGGGCGACGGTTGCCAGAGACGGTCGACTATGGCCCAGCAGCGGTGAAAGTCGATCGGTCCACCAAGAATGGTGGTTGACAGCCGAGCAGCGGTAGTCTGCGGTGGTTATGACGGTACGCGGCGCGGATAGCGGCGCTATGGCGGCGCTGTTAGCGGCCCAGTTAGCGGCGTTAACTACGTGGTGGGCTTCGGCCCAGAGAACCACGACCCAGTAGGCCTGCGGCCCAGTTTGGGTTTAGCGGCTAGGGTTAGCGGCGCTAAAGGCCATTTGGGCTTCGGCCCAGTTTTTTGTTTCCCTGTCCGTTTTCCGATCAATGACCCAGTTTAAATATTTGGCCCAGCTTGCGGTTCAGATATTTTGTGGTCAATATTAAATTGAAATATAGTTATTATTTTAATTTAAGGTTTAAATATTATTTTGAGTTTTGATTTATTATCAAAATATAAAACTTGAAATATATATTTATTGCAAATAAAGAAAAACAATATAGGGGTTTTAACAGATTGTTAAAATCAGTATTTTTCATCAAGATGAATAATTAGAAAAACTAATACTTTCATGTATTAGTTTAGTACATGTTTGGGATGTCATAGCCGAGCCCTAGACCTTGTGGATTGTTTTAATTTCCTGCTCTTGTGTATGTGATTGGTTTATTATTCTATGGTGTGGGGAGGCCTGCGTGCCACTTACAACCCCTATTCTTTTTTTTGTAAAAGTATTAGATTAGCGGGTCTGCGTGCCTTTGAATCTCTTGTAATTTTATTTTTTTCTAGTTTTTAGAATAAAATAGAATAGTTTTATAGAATGTATATATATCCGGACCAAGATGCAAGGAGCAAGGAGCAAGAAGGAAGATTGGATGCTAGAGCCAGTGGGAGCTTTCAGAATGTCATGCCATGTGTGTTGTGTTGTTTTCCACTTAGGTTTTGACCGTCGTGTTTTTCGTGTGGCTCACGAAACCGACATTAGAAAAGGGCAAGGCTAAGGCATAGTTGTTTGTGATTGTTTTATTTCTTTACATATTATATATGCGTGGTTGTGATTAACACGATGAAATAAAACAAGGGTTTTAATAATAGTTAATTATTGAAACAGATGTTTAAAAGAAAACTGGCATTAAAGTTTTTCACGTTAAAAACTTCGAAAATCCTTTTTAGAAAAATCTTAGATCAGTGTGCTACCCACCTAATGGTACACCCTTGCTGTTAAACGGTACTCGGGTGTCGGAAGTGCCCAAACCTTGGGCATCCGGGTTCAAACCATTGCGGGAAGGGGCATGAAAGATTCTGCGATAATCGGGAGTCCCGGCCAGAATTCATGCTGTCTTAGGTGGTGCGATCTATTTTGGTGATAATCGGGAGTCCCGGCCCAAAATGCACTAGAGGGACTAAACATGCATGGTTCCTATAACCGATGTCCCGCGGATCTAGGAGTCGTGTCCAGTTAGGATACGATTGGTATAGTTCTTACCTACCAGAAATAGCATTGTCCCGGTGGGAAGTGCCCAAACCTTGCATCGGGAAATGTGAAATATGGATCCTGGTCTAATAAATTTTGTTAAAAGGTAATAATTATTAGAAGATATAATCAATACTGAATCGGTTTTATCTTTTTCTTTTTCTGTAGATGTCTATTATATCTGTTATTCCGTTTTATTCACCAAGAGTGTCTCTAAGTCTCATCACTAGCAAGTGGAAGCTTTCAGGTCCAAACTTTGCTGTTTGGAAGATGCATCTGAAAAATGTCTTGGATGCATAGGGAAAGCTTCACATCATTGAGACATTGCCTTTAGAACGACCAGGTGTAGATGCCCAGGATAGTGAGTATGACACTTACTATCAGTATCTGGATGACGAGTCTGACGTCATGTCTATTCTCATTCTCACAGCGTCATCCGAGTTTACGGATGATCTCCGTGAGAAGTCGTCTTATGAGGTTGTTCAAGGATTGGAGCAGAAGTTCAAGTTTAGTGAACGGATATGTCGTATGCTACAAATGAGGGAAATCCTTTCAGCCAAGATGAAATAAAGTCAGCCTATTAGCGATCATCTCATTAATATGAGAAGGCTCTTGGATTGCTATGAGAGCTTGGGGTCAAAATCAAAACCACATGAGCTAGTTATGCTCTTGTTCGGTTCTTTGTCGGACTACTACCAGAATAGAGTAATGTATGTCCTCGGTGATTTTGAGATGACTGTCGCAGGGTTGCACGAAATCCTCATGTGCATTAGCGACGAGTTGAACCCAAAGCAGCTAGAGTCACCAGTTGTGGACCCTATGCAGGAGGATGACTGGCTGGAAGAACTTGGAGAAATTTATTGCCCAGACTGTGGTAGCAAGGATTCATGCGAGCACTCACTCTACATAGATCAGCTGGACATTGGTTCGCCCAATGAGCCAGGTATCTTTATGATAGATTGTTTTATTACTTCTTATGAATCATGGGTATTGAATACCGGATGTGGTCATCACATATGCAATCATTTGCAGGGATTCAAGAGAAGTAAGAAGCTGAGACAAGGAGATATGGACCTACGGGTAGGCGAAGGCTCCATGGTTGGGGCTGAAGCTGTAGGGACATATTGTCTTAGTTTGCCCTCGGGCATGGTCTTAGAACTAAAACCTTGTTATTATGTTCCAAGACTAATTAAGAATGTTATCTCGTTTGATTTGCTTATAGACTGTGGATTTGCTTATGTTTTAAATGAAAAATCTATTTCTTGTTTCAAAAATGATGTTTTCTATTTTAAAGCTACTCCAGAAAATGGTCTATATACGTTAAATCTAGATAACAATGACATCTATCATATAAGTAAGAGATCCAAGAGTAACTTGAATCAAACTTATATCTGGCATTGTCGTTTAGGACATATAAACGAGAAACGCATTGAGAAACTCCGAGATGACGGAATTCTAGAACCATTTGACTTGGAGTCATATGATATATGCGAATCTTGTTTGTCTGGTAAAATGACAAAGCAGCCTTTCAACAGTGAGAATGAAAGGGCTAGTGAGTTATTAGGGATTATACACACAGATGTGTGTGGACCCTTCACTCCAGAGGCCAGAGGAGGATACCAGTATTTCATAACCTTTACTGATGACTTCAGTAGGTTCGGTTATGTGTACCTCATGAGACTTAAATCTGAAAGTTTTGACAAGTTCAAACAGTTTCAGAATGAGGTACAAAACCAGTTGGACAAGAAGATAAAGTCGCTTCGGTCGGATCGAGGTGGCGAGTATCTGAGTCAGGAATTCGACGATCATTTGAAGGAATGTGGGATTGTTTCACAACTCACACCTCCGTATACACCTCAGATGAATGGTGTATCAGAGAGGAGGAATCGTACTCTGCTTGACATGGTACGATCAATGATGAGTCAAAGTTCACTGCCTTTGTCGTTTTGGGGGCACGCACTCGAGACAGCGGCGTTCATGCTGAACCGGGTTCCAACCAAATCGGTTGAAAAGACACCGTTCGAAATATGGACGGGAAAAAGCCCAAAATGTCTTTTCTCAAGGTTTGGGGATGTGAGGTGTATGTTAAGAGAACATTCACGGATAAACTCAACCCCAAATCAGATAAGTGTATCTTCGTGGGCTATCCCAAGGAAACCATGGGATACTATTTCTACAACCCAGATGAAAACAAAGTTTTTGTTGCTCGTAAAGGGGTATTCTTGGAGGAAAAGTTTCTAAACTCAGAGACTCCAAGAAAAGAAATAGAGCTTCAAGAAATTGAAGAGGAGGAGATTACACCACCACCGATAGTTGAACCTGTAGTTCAACAAAGAATTGTTGAACCTCAACCTGAGTCTGTGGTTGAGGAAGAGGTGCAAACACAAGACCTTCGCAGGTCTAGTAGGCCTCGTATTGAGCCAGATAGGTATCTGGGATTCCTAGTTGCTCAACACGAATGAGATCTCTTAGAACCCACTACCTACCAAGACGCTGCCTCAGGTTTGGAATCTGAGAAATGGCTAGAAGCCATGAAGGCAGAGATGCAATCCATGTATGACAACCAAGTTTGGGAGTTAGTGGATTTGCCTCAACACAGTAAAGCTGTTGGGTGCAAATGGGTCTTCAAAAAGAAGACAGACATGGATGGAAAGGTGCATACTTTTAAAGCAAGGCTAGTGGCAAAAGGTTTCACGCAAACTCATGGCGTTGACTATGATGAAACTTTTTCCCCAGTGGCAATGCTTAAGACTATTAGGATTCTAATGGCCATATCAGCATATTTTGACTACGAGATATGGCAGATGGATGTCAAAACCGCTTTCCTTAACGGGAAACTGACAGAGGATGTATATATGATACAACCGGATGGTTTTGCAGATCCAAAGAACCCTAATAAAGTATGCAAGTTGCTTAAATCCATTTATGGACTAAAGCAAGCATCTAGGAGCTGGAACTTACACTTTGATGAGCGCATCAAAGAGTTTGGTTTTACCAAAAGTGAGTTCGAGTCGTGTGTTTACACTAAATTCAGTGGGAGCGCGGTAACCTTCCTAGTCTTGTATGTAGACGACATACTGTTAATAGGAAACAATATACCAGTATTACAAGGAGTAAAATCCTGGTTAGGTAAATGTTTCCAGATGAAAGACTTGGGAGAAGCTGCTTATATACTGGGTATAAAGATCTATAGGAATAGATCTAAGCGGCTTATCGGACTTAGTCAAAGTACTTATATTGAGAAAGTCGTGAAAAGATTCAAGATGGATGGATCCAAGAAAGGATTCATTCCTATGCAATCTAGCACGATTTTGAGCAAGGCTCAGTGTCCTGTGTCTAGTCAAGATCAGGACAAGATGAAATTGATACCATATGCCTCGGCAGTTGGTTCGATTATGTATGCCATGCTATGTACTAGACCCGATGTTGCCTATTCTATCAGTGTCACGAGTAGATATCAGCAAAATCCTGGTGAAGCCCATTGGGTAGCCGTCAAGAATATTCTCAAGTATCTGAGAAGGACGAAAGACATATTCCTAGTATATGGAGGTTCGATGGATGAGCTCAGTGTAACTGGTTACACTGATGCTAGTTTCTAGACCGACAGAGACGACTTTAGGTCGCAGTCAGGATTTGTCTTTACTCTAAACGGGGGAGCCATATCTTGGAAGAGTCAGAAGCAAGATACAATAGCAGATTATACTACAGAGGCAGAGTATATTGCGGCAAGTGATACGGCAAAGGAAGCTGTCTGGCTGAAGAATTTTATCTCGGATCTTAGAGTTGTTGCCAGTATCTCTAGACCGATCGATATATTATGTGATAACTCAGGGGCTGTAGCGCAAGCTAAAGAGCCTAGAGATCATCAGCGGACTAGGCACGTACTCAGGAAATATCACCTCATCCGAGAGATTATTGGAAGAGATGATATTAGATTGCAAAAGATACCGACGGACGACAACGTTGCTGACCCGTTGACAAAGCCGCTAGCTAGGGCTAAGCATGAGAGGCATGCAAGTTCTATAGGAATGCAGTACTTGGAACATAGCAGCTAGTTCGTGTTTTTGATTATTACTATGGATGTAACTTGAAACCTTTTATTATGTATTTACATTTCATGGGATTGAAATAGGAGGTATTTACATAATGTTTCGTAGTTGTCCATTTTTAGCATGTTTAACCTATCCTTGACAAGTCAAGTTATGAATTGTCTAAATGCCCGTAGCTACTTAATGTAGTGGGAGCTACATTAGGGAGGTAACGCTATTATGGATATTTGATTATTTATTCGGGTAAGAATAAAAGCACAAGGTTGTGACCAAATATTCATAGATATTTATCAGGGGATAAATATTGGGGTGATCCGCATCAGGCTTACTTCATGGAGCACTAACATAAGTAAACCTGATAAGTTGTCCTTAGACCTGAGATATTTGGTTTGGGGCATGGTAACTTCTGTACTTTAGCATGTTCTAACGTCACGCCGTAACAGGGTGATCATAAGGGGCTTGTCTAGGTGCAGCGGAAGCCATGTGCTCAAATTGCAAATAGTCAAGATGGGATTTGCACCTCTTTTTTAGGAGAGATATTTTCTGAGCTCCTCGACGATTAAGACTACTGAAAATGCGTGGCCGCGCTCGGTTAGAATGATAGTTATTCATTCGGGAAAACGGTAACTGCAGAGTGTCGAAATCAGAGTCGAGAAAATCTGAGTATTAGATAAGATCCCTGCTCCATGTCAAATACTCACATTACAAAATATCGCGATGCAAAAGGAAAAGCCTAGATAATCCAAGTTGTGGATTATATCTCTAGATGTAAGAGATCTCATAGTCTGGTTAACCTAAGTGTCTGGCTAGGGACCTCCTTAGGCCAACGATGTACAAGGAGTGTTACTTATCTTGCACAAGTGGGAGTCTGTTAGATTATGTGCAGAGATAGATAACATGTATCATCATGTCTAATACTATGTGACACTAAAGGATCACACCGATGCACACCCAATTAGAACCTTTTGGATTATAACCTTTTTTGTGTGGAAAAGAAATAATTAATTAGTTTAATTAATTATCGAGAAAGAGAAAAATAATAATAGTCAATTATTATTTAAATGAGAGATGTTAATATTTAGTTTAAATATTAACGGGACCAATTAATTAATAGTTATTAATTAATTAGAAAGGTCGAGGGTACTTTCTGTAATTGATTAATAGTTTAATTAAAGCTGGGCTTTAATTAAACGGGCTTGGCCTAATAAGGTTTATTATATATAAACTTCATTAGCCTTGATTAATCACATTAAGTCAATTACAAGTTAAAGAGGATTACCCTAAAAAGCTCTCCCCTTCCCTCTCTCCTTCTTGGCGGCGGCGCACCAAAAACCGACGCCACCAAGGCGGTGGTTGACGGCGGTCAACGGCAGGTATACACACACACATCGCGATCACGTTTTTGATCCGGTTTTAATCCTTAGGCGGTCTAGCAGCCAGTACGAGGTGGTGCAGTAGCGGTGGATAACCTGCAGCTGTCTAGGGGCATAAAGAAAGTTTTTTGGTTTAAAACAAAGGTATAACTTTCTAACCCTTTTTCCTCTTTTAGTTTCTGTACGGGTTAGATGAAATCACTAGAGGGGGTTTTATTCCGCTGTGCATGTTATTGTATGTTTTTATACCCTACAAAACCCTTCACTGAGTCTGAGTCTGAGTGGTCAGCTTGAGATTCTGATTCAGTCTCAGATTCAACAAACAGTGCCTTGGAACTTTTCTTCTTTTTATGTGCAACCAATGCAACTTCAGTTTTATCCAGAGACTCCTTGAGTTGTTGTTGAGAAGTTATTTTGTGTTCAGTGATCTGTTTATGATTTAGCAAGAACCCATAAATGGACTGTAGGTTGTACACATGTAGTGTTCCTCCAGCCCTCAGTGCCGTGATTACTTCATTAAACTTTTCTGGTAACACATCCAGAAATTTCAGCACGAGTTCAGCCTCATCTTTCTTTACACCCACACTTAGTAGGTCATTTATCAAGCAGTGAAACCTTGTGAACAAATCTGGCAAGGTTTCATTCTTCTTTGAAAATAAGTTTTCATAAGATCTATTCAAGTGATTCTTCTTTTGCTGCTTGACCAGATCTGTGCCCTCATATGTAACACTCAGCGTATCCCAGATATCTTTTGCGGATTGACACCCAGTCACAGTACGCAAGATTTCGTTAGTCAGGGCATTTGCCAGAACACCTTGTCATCCAGATTGTAGAGTTTCCAATCTTCATCAGTCCAGGATGCAACAGGCTGTCTTGTTTCCTTTTCAGTTTTTCCAGGAGACGTATAACTGACAGTAGCAGGAATCTTGGGGATGATAGGTCCTTTTGTAATGACATCGAACATACGATTGTCAATGGACTTGAGGAATAACATGGCTCTGAACTTCCACATAGGATAGTCAGATCCATCAAATATGGGACAGCCTTTGGCAGACATCTGTGGAAAGTTTGAAGTATTGTTGCTTGAAGACATTTTAAACTTTCTCAGAATCTTGAACTTTCAACTTATGAAATCGTTCAGCCTGCTCTGATACCAGTTGTTGGTCCCCTGGTGAGAATAACAACAAGCAACAGGTGTGTAGAAGGGGGGTTGAATACACTTTCTGCGGAAATTGAACAAATCAAATAAAAGTGTTACACAAAGTAAATCAAACCACAATCCAATGCTTTGTTTTTCATTAATAAGAAGATGATTACAGACTATCAAGTAAGCAAATCTTGATATGTAAACACCTAATATAAATCTCTCAATCTTTCAAACTTAGCTATCTATAATCAACTTATGATTATAGATACTGATGACTCTCTAAACAGGATTTACACAGATTGATAACTTACCAATATCACAACTAATGTGAGTATTCGAACACACGAATAGCTTGGCAATCTGTGAATATCTTGATCACGTTGAACTGACAAACAGTGATTCAAGAATCGTAACACATACGGTTGAGGTGAGGTATTTGGCTCTGCAAGACTTAGTTGTTTTTGTATCTGAGTCGTACCTCTAAACTTATCAGGAGATAAGTATTTATAATCATGTTCCTACGGTTCCTAACAAATTGGACTTATCCTAATTTGCTAACTAACTACCGGATAACTCGGAATCTTGAATCTTGAATCTTCTTATCTTGAGTCTTCAATCTTCAATCTTGATTCTAAAGTCTCCTTATCCTTCCCGTAGATATAGAGAGTTTTTACAAAATTTAAAACATATTTAAATTCTTTTAAACTGACTTCTTTAGTCAGGCTGAGTTACTCAGCTTGAAACTCATCAAGCTGAGTTCTTCGAGAACAAACCCGAATTCAAACATAGATTAACACGTCTAATTAATAACTCATCCTTAGAAGTCTAAAGAGTTAACCAAAACATATATAGCAACTCTATTGAGCTGACTCAGTATACACGCTAAGTCGCTCAGCTTGAAACTCATCAAGCTGAAACTCAATATATATATCTTAGGTGACACACACAGTTTATCAAACATATTGATAATCTTACTAAGATATAGTCTAAGCTGATCAAACATATTTACAGCTTACACTCAGCTTATACTCAGTCTGAATCACTATAAGTGTTCAGTCTGACTAAGCTTCATAATTCTGTTTAAGTTGTATGTAGAACACATCTTACAAACTTAACTTTGTCTCATCAAATCTAAACTAATGAGATCATCTTCCCAACAAAAATAATTCATCATGTTGTCTAAATTTCTCATTTAAACCTGGTTAAATGAGAGAGATGTCATAATTCAAAGATATATGTAGTAATTAGAAATGGTTTTTGTCTTGTTGACTAATAATAGCCTGTTAACCGATAATCGGTTAACCACCTTTTGGTTTAGGTTCAAGAAAATTACAGATCGATATTTCAGTTAATCAAATGCCCGATTAACCGTCCATGAAAACCCTATCAACAACATCAACAAGCAATCCGAATCCAAATGTCACGTGAGACAACTGTTTCAAGCATGATTGTTGGATGTCCTTGATTTTCTTTCGTATATTGACCACTATGCGCATTTGACCGTTTATCCACTTCCAATGCATATAATCACTTCTTTCAAGCGCTCTAGGAACTCCAAGAACTTCACTATATACCTGATATAGTCGTTGAATGCGGTGATAATTAAGTTCCTCAAGTATTCATGTGCATATATTTGGATTATACACTAATTACACAGAAAATCGAAACATTCCCAAGCAACTCGTTTAGACATTTATAGTACGTTTAGAGTAGTTGCATTTTTCTTTAAATGAAAGTAGTCGTTCGGTAGAGAGGGTTTAAAATTAGTTGTCGGAGGGTTTTGAACGAAAAAAATTCTCATCGTAGGGATAACATCGGCCGGGGTGGGGGGATCATGATATGATCAACCCGTCACGCGTCAGATCACGCTACCACACCGTGCACTCTTAAAAAACGAAAAACTATCTAAAGTTAAGTTAAAACACAGATCACATAAGTCATCGTTGGGCTCAGCCCACTATTTCCCGAATATATCTAAATTAAAAATGGGCTAGTATTTTTAGGAAGGCCCAAAGTGTATTAAACATGAAGCCTATCATACATTTGGCAAATAATCGGGCTAGTTCTCATGCATACAATTATACAAATGTACAATGATACAATTCTACAGGGATAATGCTATAATTTTTCTTTTTTTAACGATAATCATACACTCACTAAATCTACTTTTAAATCTACTACAATATTTATACCGGAATTTGAACCCATAACTTCTTGAAAGGGGTACTACACCATAGCGTCTGTACAACTAGGCTACAAATCATTTGGTGAATAGTGTTGTGATGATTCAAGTATTAAAATCTATAAATTAAAATTATTATATACATTACTTAAAGTTATTTACAATTATTTATAAATTTTATTACCTACTTTTTCTTTGTGTTAACTTTTTAAAACAAAAAATTACTAAACAGTAATTAAATTTCAAAAAAAATTATTTAGGTAAGATTTAAAAATTACCATAACAATATTAAATTCCAGTTTGGTTTGTAGAATTTGGAGAATTGGAATTGAATTTTTTAAGCAATAGGGAATTTTTTTCGTATCACATTTATTTGTCAAAAAGATTTGGAAAGAATTTATTCCATTCAAATAATATTTTCTGTTTGATATGTATTTTTGTCCAAAAAATTGGAATGAAATTATTTCAAATGACCAAAACACTTTTTATTTATTTTTATATAAAAACATCATTATTATAAAGAAACATACACAAGTAATAAGTGCGTCAACACATACACACAAATAAAGAGTCATTGATAGTGGCAGCACCTGCAACCGGGCCATGGTCAACGGTAGAATTGTTTTGTGGGTTGGTGGCAGTGGCAATCGATGGCAGTAGTGTCCGGAAGCGGTGGTGACCCATACCGGGTTGCGGGGCGGCAACGGCGGTCGAAGTTGGTGACAGCAACGGTCGGTGATTGTGGGGATCAAAGGCGACAGTTGGGGGTGGTGGCGGTTGTTGGTGATGGTGTGGAGGAACAATGTCAATGGTGGTCGGAACTCGGAAGAGGCGACGACTCGTGCCGGTTGGCGGCGATGTTGGTAGATGTTTGTGGGGAGGGTCGCGGCAACGATTAATAGAAGAGTTGATTGGTACGTCTATTAAGCATTTCATCATTTAAAAACTGTTTAAATTCTTAAAAATTACAATCCTAGCAAAAAAAAAGTTACCAATCTTCTAATATATATAAAAGACTAATTTGAAAAAAATTATTATATAATCTGAACCCTTTATTTAATAAAAGATTTAATCTTAGCCGTTAATTCCTTTTATTCTAAAATTCTGATTTTGACTTTTTAGAGTCTAACTAATGTAAACTAAATAAAGATAATCCCTAATTAAATCAATAATAAATATCATCAATTATCTAAATATAAATAAAATACTAACTTTAATATCATTACAAGTTTAAAAATCCACTTCGTGATTATCCTAAAATTTGGATAAACTTGAATTTTAGAATTACAATTAAAATATTATTACTATGGTTTACGATTATTAATTAGCGTTTGTTGTTAATTATTTATTATTCCAAACATGAGTTTTAAATACACAAAATTACAATTAAAATATTATCAATATGGTTTACGATTATTATTTAGCATTTGTTAATTATTTATTATTATTACTACTTAACTTCGGTTATTAATTTATTTTGGGGTTTAGTTCTTATTAATGTATCTAAGTTGTTACATTTTGCTATTATATGTATCCAACTTTTAGAGTTACCATTTAATGTATTACACTTACCAAACTTACCATTTTATATATTGAACTTGTGTTTTATAATTATTTAATATCGTTTTAATTTTAATATTTATTAATTTTCTAAACCATCTCGTGTATTACACGGACATTTAACTAATAATATAACAAAGCTTTAGTGACTAAAATAAGATATTGATGAAACTTGATTAATATTAGACACTGTAAAATAAAAAATATTAAATATAGACAGAAACTTTAAACTTGAGAAACAAAATCGTTATGCCAAAAACAACCTAGTCAAAGGATACTAAAGAATATTAATAACTCAAGTCAAAAACTAAAAGCAAACACAACTAAAAACAACAAGAATCAAGTCGATTTCGACTCTGTTATAAATCAAATATTTCTAAGCCGATACTGCTGCGGGTTTAGCCTCTTCTGCTTGCAAGCTTGCATAGTATTTGACGAGAACGTCCCATCCTCCCGGACACATAAAACCATTTGGAGGACTCTCCCCTGTTCTCGCAAAAGTTCGCATCTGAAATAAACCAAAAATCATTAAAATATGTTGCAAGATCCGCAATTTTTTTACTAATAGAAGCCGAATTTGTTTACCCCGATAGCAACAAAAGTACAATAATAAGGCTCTTAATTAAAAAACACAACAACAACAGTACTCAATCCCACTACTGCAGGGTAGGGGGGAGGTAAAAGGTAAAGAGATTGTTTCCTGAAAAGACCTCGGGCAGGGTATATAAAAAACTCGATAAATAAGTAGTAAGAGTTAATTACGAACCGAACACAAAAGAATAAAAAAACCAGTCTAAAAGTATTGTTAGCACGCAAAGGGTCGATACTTTGGTAACTCCTACTTAAAAAGCGGTCTAATAGTATCTCTTACTTAAAAAACGACATTATCTAAGCTACCGTATAGTCGACACTTTAGTAACTGCAGCAAGATTATTAAAATGGGAAATATAATGTAACCACATACCTTAGTCCCGGAGATGAAAAGAAAATCGTTAGCACGCGAAGGGTCAAAGAAAGCCATTTTTTTCGCTACTGTGTCGTATGCTGCCACCTGCACCGATAATTAGTATATTAATAGACATTTATAAAGCGATAAAATGAAAAAATTGCCACGAATTCGAGCTAAATTTGACAGATTATTGCCTAAATACATATATAAATATTTTGTTGTGACAAACAAAAAAACGAAGGCATACCCTAAATGGCAAAATATTCAACTTCTCCAACCCGGGAGCCATGCTTAACACCTTTTTACCGTGATCAGGATCATATAAGTCTCGTTTTTCAGTCGGGTGACCCATTCCAGCTGGATCACGACCCACAATGTAAAAATTTGCACCAGCGTTTATTCGTGCCTTAGCGTGCCACTGTACTTCGGTGGGACCCGCGTAATGCATTGGTGATGGAAATATAGATACGATTGTAGTCTCGGGATCAAGTACTCCGTCTTCTAATACCTAAGAAAGAACCAAATTTCATTAAAATGTTGAAATATCGAAAATTTTGGATTTGCCTTTATGAAAAAATTAGTAAACTTGCATTTACATGCTTCAAAAAATACAAACATTGATACTAACACATCAAGATCATATCAAGTTTTTGTCTTTCTACCAAACACTAATAACTACTACCTCCGTCCCATTTTTATTGTCCACTTTTGACTTTTTAAAGTCATCATTTTTCAACTTTGACCTTAAATATTTTTGTTTATGTTATATTAATACTTGATAAAAATTATAAATATGAATATACAATTAAAAACACAATGCATTCATATATTTTGTATCAAATATTATATAACACAAACAAAAATATTTAAGGTCAAAGTTAAAAAAGAAAAACTTTAAAAAGTCAAAAGTGGACAATAAAAAATGGTATAGAGGGAATAGTTTTTTATTATAAAAGTGTAAAGAGTACCTTGCTATGTTGTTCCATTCGAACATCCAACGGTACATCATCGGCTTTAGTGTAACCTCCTAACGGATGAAGCAATAGAATTGGATTCTTGTAACCCATATCCAAAAGTCTCCTACGTGTGTCGTTCATCAACAACGCATGCCCGTTATGCACGGGATTCCTTAACTGAAAAGCAAATACTGCATCGGCTTGACGGCGATCAAATTCTTCACGAAGTTGTTTGGGAGAAAGCCGATAATTATCAAGACCGTCATTGTATTTAATAGGAGATAGTACTTCTAAATCTCCACCAATAAGCCAATTGCCGGCCGGAGTTATTACTTCTTCGACATAAGGTAGTCCCGGAGCTATGGTTCCCCATGTTCTAGCAATCCTTTCTTCTTTGTTATGCTTGTATATCTCGATGCTGATAGCAAAAAGAAAGATATGTAACCGAGTTACTCATGATGTGAATGATACTTTTTTTCACATTATAAAGAACTCGAGCAGAAATCTATACATTTAACACTCTCTCCTACTTTACTTAAAACTCTTAAAATTTCAGCAATAGAAAATTACTAATATACCCCTCAAAGAACCTCCATCTCTCTCCTACTTTACACACAATAAACATTCTATAATAACTACACACTTCCTCAACCACAAAAAAGAAGAAAAAGTTTGTTCTATTGTTTTTGAATAATTTGTTCTAAACATAAAGAAAAGAGTTGATGGAAAAAAAAGAAAAAGAAATGAAACAGCATGTTACTGGGTAGAAACTATATGCGGAAAAAGAAATGAAACAACATGTTACCGGGTAGAAACTATATGCGGAATACCATACTCCTATATTAACAACAACAACAACGATACCCAATCCCGCATAAGCGAGGTATGGGGGAGGTATAAATGTAGACAATCATACCCCCACCAAAATGTGGGGAGATTGCTTCCAGCAAAGGACCTCCGGCCACGATAAAGGAAACTCAATAATAAAAATAAGAAAAATAAAAACAATAAAAAAAACTGAGTAAATAATAAGAAAGGATAAATAAGTAAAATAAAATAAATAGATAAAAAGAGAAAATACATTAAAAAATATAAAATAAAACAAAGAATATTAACCCTACTCACTAACCCTATGAAGGTAGCTGCAGTCTCTATACCTCCTAACCCTGAATCTTAATCATTCTTCTCCAAGACACCCTATCTGAGATCATATCATCGGTAAGAGACAACTCCTGTAAATCTGCTCTCACCCTATCCTCCCACCTCAGAAAAGGACGACCACGTCTCCTAGTACCTTCAACTACAATCTCTTCTGTGCTCCTAACTGGTGCATTTGGTGGTCTCCTTTTAACGTGGCCAAACCACCGTAGTCTACCTTCCCTCAGCTTATTGCCAATAGAAGTAACTCCTAATTCGTTTCTAAAGACTCCTACCGGGATTTTATCCATCAACGTCTTCCCACATATCCATCTAAGCATCCTCATCTCGGCCACTTCCATCTTCTCAGCTTGCGCCTTTTTTAGGGGCCAACACTCAGAACCATATAGCATGGCCGGTCTAACAGCTAATCTATAAAATTTTCCCTTAAGTTTAAGAGGAACTTTCTTGTCGCATAACACTCCTGTAGCCGCTCTCCACTTTCTCCACGCCGCTTGTATACGGTTAGAGACGTCCTCGTCAACCCTCCCTGTTTTATGTAATATGGAGCCTAGATACCTAAAGGAATCCTGGGGTCTCAGTACTTGGTCCCGAAGGCGGATTTCTAGGCTCCCCTCATTTGTTGTTCTGCTGAAGTGACAATAGAGATATTCGGTCTTACCCCTGCTAATCCTTAGTCCTGAAACCTCTAACGCTTTCCTCCATACTCCTATATTAATACTATATAAAAAATGGTATGTTATCGGGTATAAACTATTCGCCTCCGCAGCATTGTGCGTGTATAATGTTAGTTCCTAAATATGAGAGAAAAGATCTTGTTACATCTCAGCCTAGTGAGGATTTAATTCAAACCACATTCATAATTGAGCTTACTATAAAGTCATTATCATCTTCCTTACTTCCTTACGTTTCATCGAATGAGTATTCATAACGGAGCTTACTATAAAGTTCATAATTTCTATATCTTGAACTCATTATGCTCATGGAACTAAAAATTGTGACTTCACATCAAAAGCAAATCCTCACTCATTGAAAGAAATCCATATATAGTTACTTCAAGTTAAATGCATACACATTTGATTCTTGCTATTGTGTCCTATGCCACTTTGCTACACAAATAAGGGAGTTAAAGGGTGACTGAAAGTCACAACAACAACAGTACCCAATCCCACTACAACGGGGTATAGGAAGTTAGAGATGTAGACAGTCATACATTTGATTCTTGCTATTGTGTCCTATGCCACTTTGCTACACAAATAAGGGAGTTAAAGGGTGACTGAAAGTCACAACAACAACAGTACTCAATCCTAGTACAGCGGGGCATAGGAAGTTAGCGATGTAGACAGTCATACCTCTACCCTAAAACACAAATTAGCACAATAAAAAGCTAAATTTATAGTTAGAATCATATTATTTTGACACTTGATAATAAGAAAACCATTGATCACAATCAAGTTGCATGAAAAGAATTGCAAACCTTCTTAGAATGGCAACTGTGTTGTTATCAGGCCCAACCAAAGCCACATCATTAGCATCACCGATTTTCTCTTTACGCTCATCATCAATGGCTAAAACAATAGGCAAAGACATGTTCACTATACTCCCACTATCCCCATCATTCTTCTTCATTCTCAATGAATTAAAATGCAAGCTCTGCAAATATTCATCTTCTCTCATAAAACCCTTCAATGGACTCGCCCATCCTTCACTAATCACATGCACCCACTCCAAATCAATCTTCGTTAACCTCACTTTCGCCATTCCCTCAGCTTCCAAAGCTTTCAAATCCCTTTGATTCTCCGGAACAATCAGATCAACAAGAACCCCACCGTCTGGTTCAATCAGTGAGCTTTTTATCACATGAGACGTCATTTTCTTGTGTTGAAACACGATTGATGTGGCCAATTTGTTCGAATGGTAAATGGGTACTCGAGAAATTACGGGATTTTTACGGGTTTTGTGATTGGGATTGAAATGTGAAACGGAAGGAGTGATCCGGAGCTTAATTGTGAGAGACATTTTCAAGATTTGTGATTAGGGTTTTGTATTTGGGGTTGAGCGTTACAGAGATTGAAGAGATTCGGGGGAAGTGAGGGAATGAGAAAGAATTGGTGGACGACATCATTGGGATTTGGGAATGGGAATTTAAGAACGATGGGTAGAAGAAAGAGGTCCACAAGTTTGATTTTGATTTGAATCTATGGAAATGAAGCTGATGTAGAAGCATCAAATTTCTATCTTTTTCCCTTTTATGGCCATCAAAAATGACTTTCATTCTTTAAAGTTTAAACTTTGATTATTAATTATTTTGAAATGGGGCCACTGAATGCATTATTATAATTACAAGCATAATGACTTGTGCTGACAATCTTGAACATTACACTTCTCTTCAAGAAAGGTTACTTATAAGTTATAAGCTTGCTCATAGTGGAGAATCTGAAGTGGTTTAGGGTTGGGTTACCTCCGGTTTTACCGGGAACACTAATACCTCCTTGAGTTGAGGTTCCGCTACCCTCACCGTCCAACTTGAGTTGAGGTTCCACTACCCTCACCCGTCCATATCCGATTGCTTCATTTTTCTATTGTGTAAGAGAAGTAAAGAGAGAGAAAATATTTAGTTTGATTGAGTTATGTGTTACTTGTATTTCAAATAATTTTTAAATCTTCTAAAATTTGATACTAAGCAAACAAGAAGAGATCTTTCAAAGAAAATTATAGATCCAACATGATTTATGTTTTTAAAATACAAATGTTTTAAGTCGGTAAAGTGTTAGTTATTTTGGGAAAGAATCTTTGGTGCTTTTCATTTTGTTTAAACACGTTTCCACCTATTCAAATATTAATCAATTTTGAGCTAGAAAATGGTTTTATTGGCATTCATTATTAAAGTATGATGTGGGATTTGATAAAAACACAACAATAATAATAATGGTACCCAATTCTGCTATAACGCGGTATTTGGGAGATAGAAATGTAGACAATCATACTCCTAATTGTAGGTAGAGAGATTGCTTCCTGAAAATGACCTCCGGTCATGGAAACGTAGCTCAATAAAAGAAATAGAATATAGATGAAACTAGTAGTTAAGTAAGAGCCAAAATAAAAAATAAAGTAGGTAATATATATCGATATATATATATAGAGAGAGGAAGAAGTTCCATTGAGAACCATATTTATTGCGAGAACCGCGAGAACCAATTTGAGCCGTCCAATCCCCCCTCTTTCAATGTCATTGCCCAAACATTAATTCCTCACATACACCCTGCCACACTTGATTCCTCCACGCTCCCCATCCATGAATTCCACTTATCAAATCAACGGCTAAGATTGGTTCTCGCGGTTCTCGCAATAAATTCGGTTCTCAATGGAACCCTCCCATATATATATATATATATATATATATATATATATATAAAGGGGAGGGTTCATTCGAGAACCGTTGTTAGTGCGAGAACCGCGAGAACCAATCTCAGCCGTTCCTTGGATATGGGAAGTATCATGGATAGAGAGCGTGGAGGGATAGAGTGTGGCAGGGTGCATGTGAGGAATTCATGGATGGACAATGACATTGAAGGAGGGGAAATTGGACGGCATAGATTGGTCCGTTGCACCTGCCCTGGCCTCCGCCGCTGCCTCCTTTCTTCGACGACCCCGGTGTTCGCCTGTACCACCATCCGCCATGGATGGGGGTTTAGTAGCCACCGCACTCAGATCTGGGTTATGCTTCGTCAACCATGGCCATCGCAAAACCACCGCCGCTCTGTAACCCTAACCCGCCGCCACCACCGCCGTAAGCTCTGTAACCCTAACCTCTCGGGTCGTCGACAATGGCTATTTTGAAACCCGGTTTTGAAGACTGATTATCACCACCGCCGCATGCATTATGTATAAAAGTCTATTGGAAGACCGATTATCACCAGATCTGGAAGAAGATTTGATTTTGTGAGTGTTTTCATCAATTTCATGTTTCATAACCATGTGAGGATGAAGAAGATTCGATTTCCTTGTGTTCATCATCTCTTCATTTTCATCATTTTATTTTTTGAAGGTGTAAGTGTATGATATTCGATTTTCCGATGTCTGTATTTCTTATAGGGAGATATAGGGAGAATGAGGTTGAATGATGAAGTATTCATCAATATTTCTTTTTTGTTTTCATCAGATTTCGATTAGCTCATATGGAAGGAAATGAGTATGAATGATGAATTATTCATAGATATTTTGTTTTCATCATATATCTATTCTAGCTACGCTGAATCATTTTGTTTATGTTTTATTAATATTGTTTAAATGTAAATTATTCATAGTTTTGTTCAAATCTGTTTTGAATTTAGACAATAGATTGATTGATCATAAAAAATTACGGCTGAATTAATTGATGGATGGATTTAGAGAATTTTGGAATAGTATAATTATAAAAAAAGAAATCAAATGTATTTTGTATATTACGGTTTTGTCCTTTCTAGCATATTTAATAATTTAAAGAGAGAGAAAAAATCTTATATTTTTAGGATCAAGATTGGATGAATCTGACGGTTGATATTACATCTTACACATGTTATTATTTTTTACATCTTACAATAACCCTCCCCTATATATATATATATATATATATATATATATATATATATATATATATTCATGAGAACAAGAAAAAAAAAAGTTAAACCTATTTCCTAAGCCCTATGTTGCAAACGTTTAAATTTCATAATTATAAAGCAAGTGGATATGAGTGCTCACAACCACTGTAATACGACTGTCAGGTCATGAGATCGTATTTTTGCATATTTTGTTTTTTATCCTAAAATATCATATGACAATCTTTTGCACAACTAACATGTCCCTATATGGGACACTTTTGTGATATTTTGAAAAAATATTCTAAAGCGATATATTGAGTTGTTACAAAAAGATCAAGATTCAAGAATAACCGAAGCAAGAGAAGAACATACAAGAGCACTTCATATTTCATTTTTATTCTTGTGTTTGTAAAAGAGAACTTGGTGATCATTACGGTATTTAGTCGGAAGCTTTTGTAAAGTGATCATTATCTTGTGATATGTGATACGGTATTGGGGAGGTAGAAATGTAGACAATCATACTCCTATTTGTAGGTAGAGAGATTGCTTCCTGAAAATGACCTCCGGTCGTGGAAACGTAGCTCAATAAAAGAAATAGAATATAGATTAAACTAGTAGTTAAGTAAGAGCCAAAATAAAAAGTAAAGTAGGTAATATATATATATATATATATATATATATATATATATATATATATATATATATATATATATAAAGGGGAGGGTTCATTCGAGAACCGTTGTTAGTGCGAGAACCGCGAGAACCAATCTCAGCCGTTCCTTGGATATGGGAAGTATCATGGATGGAGAGCGTGGAGGGATAGAGTGTGGCAGGGTGCATGTGAGGAATTCATGGATGGACAATGACATTGAAGGAGGGGAAATTGGACGGCATAGATTGGTTCTCGCGCTAACAGTTCTCGCATTAACTTTTGTCTATATATATATATATATATATATATATATTCATGAGAACAAGAAAAAAAAAGTTAAACCTATTTCCTAAGCCCTATGTTGCAAACGTTTAAATTTCATAATTATAAAGCAAGTGGATATGAGTGCTCACAACCACTGTAATACGACTGTCAGGTCATGAGATCGTATTTTTGCATATTTTGTTTTTTATCCTAAAATATCACATGACAATCTTTTGCACAACTAACATGTTCCTATATGGGACACTTTTGTGATATTTTGAAAAAATATTCTAAAGCGATCTATTGAGTTGTTACAAAAAGATCAAGATTCAAGAATAACCGAAGCAAGAGAAGAACATACAAGAGCACTTCATATTTCATTTTTATTCTTGTGTTTGTAAAAGAGAACTTGGTGATCATTACGGTATTTAGTCGGAAGCTTTTGTAAAGTGATCATTATCTTGTGATATGTGAGACTAGTTGATGTCGTCACTACCTTCTTAGTGAGACGACGTAGACGTAATCCCTACCTTCTTAGGAAGACATTGTAAAGGTGATCACTATATTGCTTAGTGAGACAAAATAAGTGATAACTACCTTACTAGTGAGACATTGTAAGGGTAATCTCTTTCGTTTAACAGAGATGTTGATGGAGGAGACAAAGTCTTTGTTAAAAGCCAAAGATTTGACATAAGCTAGATTTGTTAATAGCTAATCTAACTATTCTACATTTAGGTGTCATTCTTCCTCCTCGCTTAAACTTTCGCATACTAGCAAGACTTCTATTTTTTGGTAAAATATTTAATTGGGGATGTAGAAATTATTCAACATTCCTGTTAGTTTCTACAAGTGGTATAAAAGCAATATGTTCAATTATGCTTCAAGGTTTTAAAGTAAAACTAACTTTTCAAAAATTGAGTTGAACAATGGCCTTGATAAACTATGTAAATGGATGTTATATGATTAGGCCACCATTCTTACGATGGAGAAGTTTGTTAAATAAAAAAAATTTTGAAACTTGTTGTTATGAATTATTAACAGTAGCCGGTGCCGGTCGTGGTCAGGGGTGGAAGAAATGTGTTGTTGAACTGAAAAGACATAGATTATAGATGAGGCGCACAAAACGGTGGTCGGTGGTGTTAATGACAGCGATAGTCATCATCGGTGTGTACGAAGTGAGAGAGAGAGAGAGAGGGAGTTTTATGATTGATAGTACTATACTAAGAGAGATATAATTGCAAGAGAGGTACATGATGATGTGATTAGGTATAATGTGTGATAATAATAATAGAATTCATAAACTTCCCTTTGAATTTAAAATTAAATAAAAAGAGAAGATGAATTGTCCAAATTGATTCTTACAGTTCTCGTAATAAAATAGATTCTCGATTGAACTTTTTAATATACATATATATATATGTCCCTTCGGGGACATCCGATAAAATATACATATATATATATATATATATATATATATATATATATATATACACTAGCATCATACCCGCGTAATACGGCGGTGGCGAATAATTTATGTTTAGCAACATATCGTTTTTAAGAATATAATGGTATGTTATTCACACGACTCAATGCTACTAAATAGTTTTTGTTCACCACCAAGTCCGTTTTCTTCTATTTCTTTTATTTCCTTCAACTTTTTTTTAATTTCTAAATAATATTAATATAATAAAAGAGATGAATTGTGTTGGTGTGTGAAATATTGTGTTGTATTAGAGAGTGTATTAGTGAAAGAGTATTTTTGAATAAATGAAAAGTTAAAGTAAGTTAGGAAAGAGATTAAAATGGTTAAAAATTGAATGGGTGACATGGCGTTGAGTTCTAGGTTGAGAAAGTAAGCAAGAGATGAATAGATGCTCCTCGCAGACTTGTTCGTTTGCAGGGAGAGACTCAAGAGAGTAACATTTTGTTTCTGAAACAAAACCCTTAAAGATCTTGGTGAAGATGAAATCGATGTTCCGAAGGAAAAGCACATTAGAATTATTTCCTAGTGCTAATTAACTTTCCTGGTGCTAGCTACCCTATACTATCAATTGGAGAAGTCTTGAGGCAATATCTCATGAGATTTTGAAGGGTGAATTTGTAATTTTAATTAAAAAACGAGAAATAAAAGTATCATGAGATATTGTCATGTGGGTTGCAGTATAGTAGTGTTGTGCAGAAGCAGCAGAACAGTGTAGAAGTCCTTTACCCTTTCTTCTTTTTCTAAATTTTTTTCAAAACTAATTTAATTTTTTCGAAAATTAGCAAAAATAGGTGTGTTTTTTTTTTCAAAAGTAGTGTATTTGGGAATAGGATTCCCGGTTCCTTCTCCTTTTTAGAGTCAAGTCAAATCACCAGAAAGTGGTTGAATTCTTTTGCAGAAAACCGAGATTCCCATTCTCGGTTCCTTTAACAGCTTCAAACACCACCATTCAAATTCTGACTATGCTGATATCGAGGCTGAAAACCGAGATTCCCATTCTCGGTTCCTTTAATATCTGCTACCTAACCCTAGACAACTTTAAATTTTGGTCATTTACTCCCCACCCAACCTCCACCGAGAGGTTTTCTGTTTAACACCCACCCAGATTTTTTTTCTTTTCCTCATCATTAAACATCAAACTTACAAAGCCAAAATTTTTTTTGAGTTTCTTTCTTCTTCTCTACTGTTAAGCTTTGCATTTTTATTTTGTTAAAATGGCGAGTATGAGAGTTACTTCTGGTTCAATGAACAAGGACTTGTTATTTTTAGAGAGTGAACACAGAGCATATGGTTTGTTTCACAATTCATCAAATGATCAAGCATTAAACGTGAGAAGAGCTAACAGAACTTTTTGGTCACTTATCAAGGAGAACCCCATCCAGCCTAGGGTGATGAACATCATACGTGAAGCTGGGTTCGATGGAGTGTTTGACTGTGGTTACAAGGTAGTTGACCACAGTCTGATAACAGCACTGGTAGAGAGATGGCGTCCAGAGACTCACACCTTTCACCTACCATTTGGCGAGATGACTGTTACACTACAGGACGTGCAAGTGTTGTGGGGTTTACAGGTTAGTGGTGAACCTATTACGGGAAAAGAAAGAAAATGGAATTTTATTGACATGTATAACAAGTGTGATGAACTGCTCGGTTATAAACCAGAGTCTAATCATTTTAGAGGTTCGATGATAAAAAATAAATATTTACGTCCAATGTTGGAGAATAATTTACCGGATGACGCTTCTGACTTTGCATGTATACAGAGAGCCCAGGTGTACATTCTATTTTTATTGGGCGGTGTTCTTTTTCCTGATACTTCAGACACATATGTACATATGTCTTTATTATGTCTTATTGAAGATTTAGATATATGTAAGCAGCTAAGTTGGGGGAGTGCTGTTCTAGCATGTCTGTACAGAAATCTGTGCAAAGCAACATCACCGGATGCAATTGAAATATCCGATCCCCTTATGTTGTTGCAGTTATGGACTTGGTGCAGGATGCCGTTCACCTCCCCGATTTTGCCTTCAAACGAATATGATATTTCTGACAAACCTTATGGTGCTTGGTAAGTAAAAATTTAAAAAAAAATAAAAACATGTCATCTAACATTAATTTTTCGTATTTGAAAGTAATATTAGTTGTCGTATATATATATGAAGGTGGAACCGTAAGACTAGTTTCCTCGATTCACCTGCGCACATGTTACACGGATTTCGGTCTCAGATACAAATGTTACACGAGAGTGAGGTATTTTTGGGTTTATATATAACAGGTTATTACTTGTTATCATTGAATCTAAAATATATATATACTAATATTTGCAGGTCAACTGGACTCCCTACGACGCTGTTTATGATAAACTGCCAACTTTTTGCACTAGTGATCAAGAAAACTGGTTGTGTGATACTTATATAATATATTGGGAAATTGTTGAGGAGTATTTACCTAGCAGGGTAATGGGACAATTTCATTTGATCCAAACAATTCCCTCAACAATCGGATTATCAAGTATCAGGCAACATAGGGATCTACATAAGGTCACACGTCGAGGGTCCTCTATGAAAGACTGAAAGATTGGTATGTATTTCTCTAGCAAGCAAGAGTTGATGTATGCCATTAGGAGATGGAATATATCCCGAAATACAGAGCTTGCGGTTGTTGAAAGCACATCTGTATTGTGGAAAGCTGTTTGCTATACTCAGAACAACAGAAGGAACATTGCAAACCATCTTGATGACACCCCCCCCATGTAAATGGTTTGTACGTGCAATAAAAAGGAAGAAGCAACACCTGTGGCAAATCACAAGATGGGTGGCATGTCACAATTGCTACGGGACTGTTATTGCTAATAATAACAGAAGTTTGAAGTCCTCAGTTATAGCCTCTCATATCATGCACATAATTCGTGCAGATATCGCCTATCCGGTCAAGCAAATCCTAACAGATATTAAAAACAACATGAATGTTCATATATCTTACATTAAGGGATGGCGTGCTCGGAAAAAAGCTATAGAAAGCATATTTGGTAGTTGGGAGAGCAACTTTAAGGAGTTACCAAGGTACTTTGGTGCTTTGATTTCGACTAACCCTAAAACAGTTGTTCAATGGTTGCATCACTCGAGTAGCTCGTCCCATGCTTTTACCTTTAAATACGTTTTCTAGGCTTTCGGACCCGCTATTGAAGCTTTTAAACATTGTATTGCTTTGATTTGTGTGGACGGGACCCATTTAAAGGGTTCCTATAAAGGGAAGCTGCATACAGCCGTATGGCGTATCACCGGTATTGACGACTGGAAGGAGCCAATGGCGTATCACCGGTATTGTCTACGTCACGTGAGAAGCAACTTCATGAAGCGGTTCAAGAACTACAGACTGAAGAAACTTTGTTGGGCAATGGGTTGCACAACTCAGAGGTGAAAATATAGGGAATCCCTACAAGAAATGAAAAGGATCGACACTAATGCTTGGGAGTTTTTGAAAGAAATTGGTACGGCTAAATGGTCGCTTCTACATGATAGAAATCATCGTCGTTGGGGAAACCTAACGACTAATATTGCAGAGAGTTTGAACAATGTCTTGCGTGGTGCTAGACTTCTTCACATTAAGGCTTTAATCGATTTCACATTCAATCAAACTGTGCAACATTTTAGAAAGCACGGGGAAATTGCAATCAACTGCGAGACGCCCCTACCCCCTCGCATGTGGCATCTTTTTAATCAACGTGACCAATATGCGCAACAACACGACATTACCGAGTTTGACTACACCTCCGGTGTCTACTGAGTGGTGTCAAGGTTACAAACAAATGACGTGGGAGGAAACGACTACACGGTTGAGTATGGTAGACGTGAATGTTCATGTGGGAAGTGGCAAATGCAACGGTTCCCATGTTCACATGGTATTGCTGTTTGCCGCCATAGGGGAGAAAACCCACACACACTTGTCAATAAAGTGTACACAACGAATACCTACAAACGACAATACCGTAGTGACTTTTCACCCCTTCCTCACGTTGCTTACTGGAATGACCCAGGTTGGCGTATTATAGCCAACCCATCAAGACTTTCAACAGCTAGAGGTAGGAGACACACACATAGAATACGTAACGAGATGGACATTCGTGATCCTAACGAACGCATTGTAAGAAGATGTGGATTATGCCAGCAAACCGGTCATAACAGAACCACCTGCCCAAACTCTCATCCTTAATTTTTTTTGTTGTAACGTATTTTTATTTGTTTTTAAGTTAAGTATATTGCATGTTGTAAAATAATTAATAGCTTAATTTATTTCAATATAAATCTACTTTAAACTAAAAAGAATTTCTTATTATTAAAACTATTAAACCACTAACAAAAATCCAAAACCACTAACCTAAACCATTATCAAAACCCTAAAATTACTAACCTAACTAATTAATAATAATTATAAAATGAAGGGCTTCCGGTCTAAAGAATTCAAATAAAGGAACCGAGAATGGGAATCTCGGTTTTCAGCCTCGATATCAGCATAGTCAGAATTTGAATGGTGGTGTTTGAAGGTGTTAAAGGAACCGAGAATGGGAATCTCGGATTTGTGCAAAAGAATTCAACCACTTTCTGGTGATTTGACTAAAAAGTGAGGAACGATTCGCAATCTTCAACGGTTGTGCGATTATGTCAATGATGCAAAGGTGTTGTAACGACGAAGATGTATCCAACTGCAACGGTGGTGTTAATGTGGTTGTGATTGTGGATTGCGTTGTCATGGCGGCGGTTGGGTTTGGTAGTAAGGATGCATTGAAATAGAGTGCTACGTAGTCAGGTTGAAACGAAAAGAATTGGTGGGATCTATGACGACGACGGTGACCGAGAGAGTGAAGATTTGTGACAATACAGGGCGGTGGTGGATATCTAATGGCTTAGGGTGGCCGGTAAAAAGGCCGAGAAAGTAACGATTTAGGGCAGTAGAGGGCAGTGATGAAGGTAGAGGGGATGCAGTATAAATGGAATGAAATTGCTGTGAAAACCAAAAACCCAAAAGTTCAAAACCCAATTCGAATCGAGAGGATTAATCGTCTTATGATATTAATTGGAAAGAAAATGATACATAGAAAACTTTAAGCTGTGAAACTGTAAAGGGTGTAGGAGATAGTAACTTGCAGGTAAGAAACAAATTGATAAACATGAAGCTTTCTTATACAAACTTACACGACACTGTAAATTTTATATTTATGAAACATGAATAATACTTTAGACAATTAGACATAGCCACTTAAAATATTCACCAAATACTGATTGCTTTCAAGTGGATTGTTACTAACATAATCTCTATAAATTTTTAATGTAACAAATTTTTTTTTTTTTGAATTTAAGGTAAAGTATTATTGATAATTACTTTTGTAATGATTTTTTTTCTTCGTTCATTGATATTTCGTTACTCTATTTTTAAGGAAAGGAAAAAAATTTGAAAGACAACTATAAAACTAAGACCAAGTGTTCTCGAATTTTATTTAAGAAATAAAAAGAATAAAACTAGAGAGGTTTGGAATAGAAGTTTAAGTCTTATTTTCAAAAATTAGAATAATTTTAAAAGAAATTATATTTTTCACTTTTCATTCCGTTAACTCAAGAATGCAACATTAATGTATCAAATATTGTGAAACTAAATAAAAAGAAAAAGATTCATAAGGATTTATCACTTAGATGCGACGGAGAGTTTATATGTGGCAAACCATCATCGATTAGAGACGAGTAAACAAAGGAGAAAGGTTGCCGGAATTATTATTATTATAATTATTGTTATTATTATTATTATTGTTATTATTGTTATTATTGTTATTAGAATAAAAATTATTATTATTATTAGATGATTGAATTATGGGAGAGTGGAAGCGTGAGAAAGTTCAAGAAAACTAATTGGGAAATGGAAAGTGCAATTAATAAAAAAAATCATTGAAAAGTGGATAATTCGAAAGGCAAATCAAATTAACATAAAACAAAATTGTAATTATTGTTTGATTCTATTTGGATTAAATATTTTGATTGTCATCATTTTTATAACAACCTAATAATAGTTAAATTTTTATCAAGATTTCATTTTAATCATTAACCCTTTGAATTTAACCCCTTGCAACGCGAGGGGCAATCCATCCCTCGTTATCTTCAATCGGTGAAACAAAACTTGTTTTATATTATTATTGTTATTATTATTATTATTATTATTATTATTAGAATTACTTTTAAAGAAGGAAACCCACATCAGCCGCTAACTCAATGCCATGTCACTGCCATATAAGCAAAACTTGCTCCACATCAACTTGTAACATGCTATAGCAGGTTTTGTATACGAAATGGTAAGTTTGAAAGTCTAATACATACAATAGCAAAAAGTGTATAGTTGGATACACTTTTATGAGCTAAACACACACACACACACACACACATATATATATATATATATATATATATATATATATATATGTATATATATATATATATATTCTATAAACAATTCAGTAGTTTTTCATCTGCTAAATACCATATATATATATATATATATATATATATATATATATATATATATATATATATATAAGTAAAAAGCATAAGGTGCGGGGCGGGTGTGTCACACCCCGCTAAAGCGGAAACACGAGATGTCACAGCAATAAGTCTCATAGCACAAGGTAACAGAAAATTTCCAACCATAACAGAATAATTAAGATAAAATCAAAATACAATTATCCAAATACAGTACTGATAATGGAATATTGTCTTTAATATAAAAATAAAAGTAGCCGATTGGAAATTCGTTTCATGAATCCACACATGATATGCTCTAACGTGCTCTAAGACCTAGCGAAGGTTACCTGAAAGGCATGAGTAAAAGAGAGGTCAACTACGAGAGTTGGTGAGGACACAAGTTTATATGCACAAAATGAAATTTTAATGCAAAAGAAATAAAGTAAAATGTTGGGGTTTTGAACCCAACTAATTTTTGTAAGGATGGAGACGTTAATCCAACCACAGTTTATTGCCCAATTTATACGCATGGTTTTTGAGTATACAAGGGATGTTTTACTAAGCTTGAGCCATTTTTCCAATCCTATCGACATACTGCCTTGATATATATATTTATTTTTTTAAACCCAACGCCCGAATTAGATAACGTTGGAAGTAGGTAAAGTACACCTATAGTTCGTCAACCATAAGTGGGGGGATGTCGTCCCCAAATAGCGCTATCTACAAGTACCATAGGCCCCTTTTGTGGTAGTTAATGGATAATGTATTGAAACCCAAGTACATCAGCAAGTATAATACTACCATTGCGCGTGATTTAAAAATATTTATGATGGCAATAAATAAAACATTTATATATAATCATGCTTTCACCCCAAATATTTAAGTAAATATATTTAAAAAGGGGGGGTTGTGAACACTCACCTTTCGTGAAGCTTGGTAAGTAATAGAAAGTCCTACTAGTTCCTTAAATTCGTCAACACCTTTATCCTATTATGTTAAATGTCCACCATAAGGTTCTTATTAGAGTACAACTCTTTATAATTTGTATTACGTTATAATATGAAGTATTTTAATGTCTAGGTAATTCTCACTTGTAATTAATTATTAATCTTTAACTATATTTATCTTCTACATATAGGTAAAATGCGAGAATATATATATACATATAAATATTTAAGTTTTTGAAAACATGCAACACTCATATATATATACATATATTATTTATGTAAAACTTGTCTTAAGATATAATTATAAGTACATTAATGAAAAGAATATATATATATGTATATATATAGTAGTTTTTAAAGAAAATAAGGACATGCAATATTATTATATGTATTTATGGCTAACTTTGATGATGTAAGAATACATGTCAAAGTTATTTTCTTTTATAAGAACGCATAAATATACATAATAATAGTGCATCTTTTATTTATGTATTACTACATAATAGCATATTTTATAGTTTTTAAAATCATACACACATACATGCATAATCGTAAATATATATATGTACATACATATGATTTTCGAAATTATTAAGAATATTATACAAATAATAAGTAAATACTTTCATGCAAGATTATATGTATAAGTATTTGCACATTTTATAATCCTTGGTCATTGTCCATCATTATCACCAATCTCCTCCATTTTAAAGTGTGAGATTCAACCTTATGCATGCATTCTTGCCTACATAAATGGTAGTACATAGTCCTTCAAAGGATGAATGCATGCATATAAGTATAAGACCTTTACCACATCCATGCCTTCTTGCCTACATAATTGGTAGTACATAGTCCTTCAAAGGATGAATGCATGCATGTAGGTATAAGATTTATCCACATGCATGCCTTCTTGCCTACATAAATGGTAGTACATAGTCCTTTAAAGGATGAGGGCATGCATGTGTTATTGTTTTGATCTTCTTGTATATAAGAAGAGAAAAAGAGGATAAGATGGTGAAGATGATAGATTTTTCCAAGAGATACAAAAGTACAAGAAGTAATAGAGAGGAATGGTGATTATACCTTCAAGAGAACTCTTTTTCTTGAAGAAAAGATATGGCTTCCTTTGATCTCTTAGAGTTTTGAAGAGAGAATTTGAGAGAGTGAGAGGGTAAGAGTGTTTGAATGAGAAGAGGGGTGTTTGAAATAAGAAGATGGGGTTGGTATTTATAGGCAAATAAGAGAAGAGAGAGGGGGGGGGGGGGGGGTACGGCCGAGATGGGTGGGGGGGGGGGTAGGGTGGTGAGGGTGGTGAGGGTGATGATGGTGGTGGTTGAGTGTGTAAGTTGGTAAAATGATGATGGAGTTTGACTTTTATTATTTTAATCTTATAATTATTATTACTAATATTATTGTTATTATTTAAAAATAAAATGTAAGATAAACATTTTTAATATGTTTATTACATTACATTTTATATGTAAAGTACATAAAATGTACTTGTTATTTATTTACAATTACAATGGACATTTAAACATGTAATAAGATTTTTAGGTAAGACGTAAATATATATATATATATATATATATATATATATATATATATATATATATATATATATATATATATATTTTACAAGAACTAGGACTTTTATTTATATACTTACGCTATGAAAGGTATTTCTAAATCATCGAGGACTTATTGAATTTTAAACTTAAAGTATATGGGACTAACCTTTTTATGATTGGTGACGGTTGTCACAGTCTCCCCTAGTTAAAGAAATTTCGTCCCGAAATTTACTTGGTGCTAGTGTCCTTAAAGAGGTGGGGATACTTATGTCTCATGTAATCCTCATTTTCCCAAGTATATTCGGGTCCGTGTCTCGAATTCCACCGGACCTTTAATATAGGGATCTTGCTTCGCCTGAGCTGTTTGACTTTTCGGTCTAAGATCTCTATTGGTTCCTCCGTGAAGTGCAATTGCTCAGTTACTTGCACTTCTTCCAATGGTACTACCGATGAGTTGTCGGACAGACATTTCTTGAGGTTTGATACGTGGAAGGTATTGTGAATGACGCTTAATTCTGGTGGTAGATTGAGTTTATATGCTACGGGACCAACCTTCTCAGTAATTTCGAAAGGTCCAATATACCGAGGACCCAACTTTCCTTTCTTCCCAAAGCGAATGATGCCTTTCCATGGGGATACCTTCAAGAGTACTTTGTCCCCAACTTGAAACACTAAAGGCTTTCTCCTATTATCCGCATAACTCTTCTGGCGATCTCTTGCCGTTTTGAGTCTTTCCTTGATGATAGAGATCTTGTCGGTGGTTTCCTGAATAATATCGGGTTTGATTAACTGTCGATCACCCGCTTCTACCCAGCTTAAAGGAGATCGGCACTTACGCCCATACAGTGCTTCATACGGGGCGCACTGTATGCTGGTGTGATAGCTGTTATTGTATGAGAACTCAACCAAGGGTAGGTGAGTATCCCAATTCCCTCCAAAGTCTATCACACAGGCTCGTAACATGTCCTCTAAAGTTTGTATAGTTCTTTCTGTTTGCCCGTCGGTTTGTGGGTGGTAAGCTGTACTCAAGTCGATTCGAGTACCTAATGCTTTCTGCAATGATTGCCAGAATCGTGAGGTAAACCGACTGTCCCTATCTGAAATGATTGAAATTGGCACACCATGGCGTGCCACAATCTCATTGACATATATTTGGGCAAGCTTTTCCATCTTGTAATCTTCCCGGATTGGGAGAAAATGGGCAGACTTAGTGAGTCTGTCTACTATGACCCATATGGCATCGTGAGATCTTGCTGTTCTTGGTAGCTTGGTGTTGAAGTCCATTGTGATTTGTTCCCATTTCCATTGAGGGATTTCGGGTTGTTGCAGTAACCCAGACGGTTTTTGATGTTCAGCTTTTACTCTTGCACATGTTAAACACTTTCCTACGTACAAAGCTATGTCCCTTTTCATACCCGGCCACCAATAGTATTCCTTAAGATCCTTGTACATCTTGTCGGCTCCGGGATGCACGGAGTATCTTGACTGATGTGCTTCATCCAAGATGGTCAACCTTGTGTTGTTGTAGTTTGGGACCCATACTCTGTTCTCAAAATAGCGCACTCCATCAGTCTTAGTTTCGAATCGGGATTCCAAGCAGTATAAAGCTTCGTCCTTTAGGTTCTCCTCCTGTAATGCCTTTTCCTGGCTTTCCAGGATCCGACTCTTTAAACTGGTTTGGACCATTGCTCCCATAACTCTAGCCCTAGAAGGCTTCACTCTTTCCTTTCTGCTTAAAGCATCAGCTACCACATTTGCTTTGCCAGGATGGTACTTGATTTCGCAGTCATAATCATTGAGTAGCTCAACCCATCTCCTTTGTCTCATATTGAGCATCTTCTGATCTAGAATGTGTTGAAGACTTTTGTGATCAGTGTAGATGGTACACTTAGTGACATACAAGTAGTGTCTCCAAATCTTAAGAGCAAACACCACTGCTCCAAGTTCCAAATCATGGGTAGTGTAGTTCTTCTCATGAACTTTTAGTTGTCTTGATGCATAAGCGATGACCTTTTCCTTCTGCATCAGTACACACCCAAGTCCTTGATGTGAAGCGTCGCAATAAACCACAAAGTTATCTGTTCCTTCAGGTAGAGTTAAAACAGGTGCATTACTCAATTTGTGCTTGAGAGTTTGAAATGCTTCTTCCTGCTTCTCTCCCCAGATAAACTTCTTATCTTTCTGGGTTAGTGTGGTTAGCGGCTGTGCAATCTTTGAAAAGTTTGCTATGAATCGCCTGTAGTAACCTGCCAACCCAAGAAATTGGCGAACTTCGGTTGGTGTTTTTGGCGCTTCCTATTGCTTGATTGCCTCAATCTTTGCCGGATCTACGTGAATCCCATTTTTGTTAACCACATGACCAAGAAAGTGTACTTCGCGAATCCAAAATTCGCATTTAGAGAATTTCGCGTACAACTTCTGGTCCTTAAGTAGTGTTAACACCAACTTCAAATACTGCTCGTGGTCTTCCTTGCTTTGTGAATAAATGAGTATATCGTCGATAAATACGATAACAAATTTATCCAGATATGGTCTACAGACCCTATTCATCAAATCCATGAAGATAGTTGGAGCATTTGTCAATCCAAAAGGCATAACTAAGAACTCATAGTGTCCGTAACGAGTCCTAAATGCTGTTTTAGGAATATCCGCCTCACATACTCGCAACTGATGATATCCCGAGCGTAGATCGATCTTTGAAAAATACGTGGCTCCTTGAAGTTGATCAAATAAGTCATCAATCCGGGGAAGTGGATATCGATTTTTGATCGTCAACTTATTAAGTTCCCTATAATCTATGCACATTCGTAATGACCCGTCCTTCTTTTTAACGAAAAGGACTGGAGCTCCCCAAGGGGACGAGCTCGGTCGGATGAGTCCTTTGTCAAGCAATTCTTGAAGTTGTGCTGACAATTCCTGCATTTCTGATGGTGCTAAACGATAAGGTGCCTTAGCCACTGGCGCCGCTCCAGGAATTAAGTCGATATGAAATTCGACTTGACGATTCGGAGGTAATCCTGGTAATTTCTCAGGGAAAACTTCAGGGAATTCTCGAACTACAGGAATTTCCTGAATGCGCTGCTCTTTTGTATCCTTGCTAGTGACGTGAGCTAAGAATGCCTTATTTCCCTTTCTCAAGTATTTCTGCATCTTCATGCAGGATACTATTTTCAAATTTCTTCCCGACTTTTGTCCGTATACGATGAGTTTTTCGCCTCTAGGCATAGGGATGCGTATGATTTTCTCGAAGCAACATATCTCCGCTCGATATTTAGTAAGCCAATCCATGCCGATAATTACGTCGAAGCTTCCTAACTTAATTGGGATTAAGTCTATACTAAATGTCTTACCAGCTAAGTTCAATGTGCAACCAATTATTATATCCTTAACCCTAGCTTCCTGACCATTAGCAAACTCTATGGTATAGGCATCTTTCATCTTTTTAGTTTTCAAGTTAAGCGTTGTCCTAAACTCCAATGACACAAAACTTCTATCTGCTCCCGAATCGAATAATATTGACGCATAGTTATCATTTAGAAGGAAAGTACCTGCGACAACATCCGCATTCTGCCTAGCTTCATCCACTCCAATCTCAAACACTCTTCCTCGAGCTTGGCCTCCTTGGCCCTGCTGGTTCACTTGGCGGTTTTGATTAGCATCCTGTCCCTGGTTGGGACGGGGGCATATACGTGGGTGGTGCTCCAAACTCCCGCACTTGTCGCATGGTCGTGCCCTACAATTATTGGCATAATGGCCTCTTCTCTTGCACCTACTGCAGACGATGCACCTTCCTTCGTGAAATTTTCCGCAGTTGTTGCACCTAGGGTAGGTCTTTCTCCCTCCATTTATCTGTGTCTGAACTCCATAATTTCGGCTAACCTTCTTATTCCTTCCAAATCTCTCATCAGTTTGCTTCCTTGACAATTCCTCCATCTTCCTCTTTCCTTTGTTCTTGTTACTGGCAAACATTCCAGACCGTATGGCGTTATTGGTGAGACTGGTGGCCAAATTCACCGCGTTCTGGAGTGTGGCAGGGTTTGCCGAGGTGACATTTGCTCGAATCTCAGGAGCTAGACCCCAGATGTACCTATCTATACGGTTCTCTTCAGGGGTTACCAAGTATGGAACTAACTTGGACAGTTCATGAAAGCGGGTAGTGTAAGCACTGATGTCACTTCCCACCATTTCATGGTTCCACAACTCAGCTTCTAGCTTCTGGGTTTCACTCCTTGAGCAGAACTCTTCTCTCAGTAGTTTAATAAATTCTGCCCAGGTAAGCTAATGAGCTGCTTCCCTTCCTCGGATCTGTATTTGGATGTTCCACCACGACAAGGCTCGACCTTGTAGCAAGCAAGCAGCGAATTCCACCTTGTTAGCTTCCGTGCACTTGCTGATACTAAGAACTGATTCTATACTATCAATCCAGCTCAGCAATCCTACGGCTCCCTCAGTGCCATAGAATTCCTTAGGGTTGCAAGCCCTGAAGGTTTTGTAGTTGCAGTCTCTGTTTGGCGCATTTGCATGTTGTCCAGCTTGTAAGCCTGCTGCCACTTGGCTAACGATGTTGGGCAGTGTAGCTAACACTCGATCCAACACTATTTGACTGACGTCGTCTTCTCTTCTCGGAGGCATGGTTCTAAGATGTGAATATAATATGATCTTTGTCAAGTTTATTTCTTAATGAAGCTAAGTATGATCATGCAAAATTTTTCAGGCACTAATTAATACTATGAGGACAAAATTTTTTCTTAAAATAGAATCATTTCCATTAATAACATTTTGGGTATACATCATGATTACAAAATTTCCCAAAATATGGTAATACATAAATTGTTTAGATTGGGTTTACATACTTTTTACCAAAATTTCCCAATCATATATAACGACATAAGACCTAATCAGTAGTTCCTAGAGAAATAGTAGCATACTTAAGGGACAGGGAATGGTCATTTCAGAGGCTTCTACCTAACATTACTCCTAGCATGACTCCTACTGCCAAAGCTAGCACTGCCAGGGCCTTCACACGTTCATATACTCTCCTTATGTCCTCCTGTGCGTTTGCCTCCACTCGTGATATATTCTGGTACTGGGCCTCTGCCATTTCTGTAAGAGCACCAATAGAGTGGCGCTGGCAATCCAACCGTCCATCAAGATACTCAAAGTGAGAGGTAAGCTGCCTCAGGTGTCGGGATTGCGCTTCTATCATCCCGGGTGTTATGACAGGTATGCCTGGTAACACTGAAGTGCCTGCTGCTATTCTCCTAACGGTGGATGACTCGCCGGTAGCCGCTATAGCCCGTGGGGGTGTGATACGCGGGGGTAAACCAGTAGTCTTCCTAGCAGTGAGTCGGGTCCGAGGGAGTGGTTGCTTATTTTTGGGCTCTAGGAATCCAGGTGGTAGTGCACATGGATTAGGTGAACTCCGGCCACTGGACATCTCCGGTTCCTCATCGGATGTTTGATGCCTTATTGCATTCTGAGTGTGCTCAGTGGGTTCTGACTCGCTGTCGTACTCTGGTCCAGGAGTATACTCGGTCGACATACTGATCTGCGACAACGATCTACTTAGTTACTAGTGTTCTATTGTGAGTGTCTAAAGGAAATTATGCATAATATACACACATAATCATGCTTAATGAAAGAAAATTTTATGCAAGCATAGCACTATTACAATTAACTTGAGTATTCCATAGCCCTTACTTGGATTAAACATAGGTGATCAAGCTTTGTTTAATTAAAGGAAGATAATGGAAAACTCAACTTAATCACATTAGTAAAATGCTTCAAGTTTAGAAATTTATTTTAGAAAAATCTTGTGTTTCGAAAACCTTCGGTTATAGTTTGAGTTTTCCCCCCATAAGGAAAACCACAATTCTCTATAACCTTCGGCTCTGATACCAACTGTGTCACACCCCGCTAAAGCGGAAACACGAGATGTCACAGCAATAGGTCTCATAGCACAAGGTAACAGAAAATTTCCAACCATAACAGAATAATTAAGATAAAATCAAAATACAATTATCCAAATACAGTACTGATAATGGAATATTGTCTTTGATATAAAAATAAAAGTAGCCGATTGGAAATTCGTTTCATGAATCCACACATGATATGCTCTAACGTGCTCTAAGACCTAGCGAAGGTTACCTGAAAGGCATGAGTAAAAGAGAGGTCAACTACGAGAGTTGGTGAGGACACAAGTTTATATGCACAAAATGAAATTTTAATGCAAAAGAAATAAAGTAAAATGTTGGGGTTTTGAACCCAACTAATTTTTGTAAGGATGGAGACGTTAATCCAACCACAGTTTATTGCCCAATTTATACGCATGGTTTTTGAGTATACAAGGGATGTTTTACTAAGCTTGAGCCATTTTTCCAATCCTATCGACATACTGCCTTGATATATATATTTATTTTTTTAAACCCAACGCCCGAATTAGATAACGTTGGAAGTAGGTAAAGTACACCTATAGTTCGTCAACCATAAGTGGGGGGATGTCGTCCCCAAATAGCGCTATCTACAAGTACCATAGGCCCCTTTTGTGGTAGTTAATGGATAATGTATTGAAACCCAAGTACATCAGCAAGTATAATACTACCATTGCGCGTGATTTAAAAATATTTATGATGGCAATAAATAAAACATTTATATATAATCATGCTTTCACCCCAAATATTTAAGTAAATATATTTAAAAAGGGGGGGGGTTGTGAACACTCACCTTTCGTGAAGCTTGGTAAGTAATAGGAAGTCCTACTAGTTCCTTAAATTCGTCAACACCTTTATCCTATTATGTTAAATGTCCACCATAAGGTTCTTATTAGAGTACAACTCTTTATAATTTGTATTACGTTATAATATGAAGTATTTTAATGTCTAGGTAATTCTCACTTGTAATTAATTATTAATCTTTAACTATATTTATCTTCTACATATAGGTAAAATGCGAGAATATATATATACATATAAATATTTAAGTTTTTGAAAACATGCAACACTCATATATATATACATATATTATTTATGTAAAACTTGTCTTAAGATATAATTATAAGTACATTAATGAAAAGAATATATATATATGTATATATATAGTAGTTTTTAAAGAAAATAAGGACATGCAATATTATTATATGTATTTATGGCTAACTTTGATGATGTAAGAATACATGTCAAAGTTATTTTCTTTTATAAGAACGCATAAATATACATAATAATAGTGCATCTTTTATTTATGTATTACTACATAATAGCATATTTTATAGTTTTTAAAATCATACACACATACATGCATAATCGTAAATATATATATGTACATACATATGATTTTCGAAATTATTAAGAATATTATACAAATAATAAGTAAATACTTTCATGCAAGATTATATGTATAAGTATTTGCACATTTTATAATCCTTGGTCATTGTCCATCATTATCACCAATCTCCTCCATTTTAAAGTGTGAGATTCAACCTTATGCATGCATTCTTGCCTACATAAATGGTAGTACATAGTCCTTCAAAGGATGAATGCATGCATATAAGTATAAGACCTTTACCACATCCATGCCTTCTTGCCTACATAATTGGTAGTACATAGTCCTTCAAAGGATGAATGCATGCATGTAGGTATAAGATTTATCCACATGCATGCCTTCTTGCCTACATAAATGGTAGTACATAGTCCTTTAAAGGATGAGGGCATGCATGTGTTATTGTTTTGATCTTCTTGTATATAAGAAGAGAAAAAGAGGATACGATGGTGAAGATGATAGATTTTTCCAAGAGATACAAAAGTACAAGAAGTAATAGAGAGGAATGGTGATTATACCTTCAAGAGAACTCTTTTTCTTGAAGAAAAGATATGGCTTCCTTTGATCTCTTAGAGTTTTGAAGAGAGAATTTGAGAGAGTGAGAGGGTAAGAGTGTTTGAATGAGAAGAGGGGTGTTTGAAATGAGAAGATGGGGTTGGTATTTATAGGCAAATAAGAGAAGAGAGAGGGGGGGGGGGGTACGGCCGAGATGGGTGGGGGGGGGGGGGGGGGTAGGGTGGTGGGGGGGGGGAGGGTTAAGGCCGGAAATTTGGGTCGGGTTCGTGTTATTGGGTTCGTGTCGTTAGGGTTCGGGTCAGTTTCGTGTCGACCCAATTTCGACCTTTTTATTTTCGTGTCGGGTTCGAGTCGTGTCACTTTTTTTCGTGTCGGGTTCGGGTCGTGTTTCGTGTCAACCCATTTCGGTCTAAATTTTTTTTTACTTTCGATTATGGTTTTCGAATACGGGTTTCAGGTACGGTTTTTAATTACGGTTTTCGATTATGGGTTTCAAATAAGATTTTCGATTACGGTTTTCAAATTCGGTTTTCGAGTACGGTTTTCGTCATAAAATTTTCGAATTCCTTGTCTATTTCCAATTTTCTCTACTAACTAGTGATTAAAATATCGAATATCTATACAATTAATAGCTTTAATAAAAAAGTGGTAACTAGTGAACAAACCATGAACTAAAATAACCTAAAGGAAATCATCCAATTTCAAAAAGCAAGTCGTTTTTCTTCTTTACCGTTGTATTCTTATAAGGAATATCGGGTTGGGTGGGTTCCAAAAAGTCTTACCAAGTTGACAAACGTCAAAATACCAAAAGTCCAAAACAATATAGTTAAAATAACAAATAGCAAAATGATGTAATATTGTTTAGGTTTAAATCTTTTATTGCTTATTTAAGTTTTTAGCTTTTCAAGGTTTTGTACTTTTGTTTATTGAATTTTATTGCCTAAGATGTCATTCACTCATTTGAATTCACAATCTACTTTTTGAAATTTTAATTTTAAGTATTAAAGAAAATTTTATACTTTTTAGTTTTATCCTTATGTGGGTCACTTCGGGTTGTCGGGTTGACCCTAACCCAACCCATTTATTTTCGTGTCAACTTCGTGTCGACCTAGTTTTGACCCATTTCGGGTTCGTGTCGGGTTCGTGTCACTTTTTTCGTGTCAGGTTCGGGTCGTGTTTCGTGTCGGGTCAGGAATTGACAGCCTTAGTGAGGGTGATGATGGTGGTGGTTGAGTGTGTAAGTTGGTAAAATGATGATGGAGTTTGACTTTTATTATTTTAATCTTATAATTATTATTACTAATATTATTGTTATTATTTAAAAATAAAATGTAAGATAAACATTTTTAATATGTTTATTACATTACATTTTATATGTAAAGTACATAAAATGTACTTGTTATTTATTTACAATTACAATGGACATTTAAACATGTAATAAGATTTTTAGGTAAGACGTAAACATATATATATATATATATATATATATATATATATATATATATATTTTTACAAGAACTAGGACTTTTATTTATATACTTACGCTACGAAAGGTATTTCTAAATCATCGAGGACTTATTGAATTTTAAACTTAAAGTATATGGGACTAACCTTTTTATGATTGGTGACGGTTGTCACAGGGTGCCTGCGGATATTGAATTTTAAAAACCGTACCCGCCCCGCGTTTAGCACGTACCCTAGTTTTCGGGTTTTTTCGGGTAACGGGTTCCGCGGGTATCGGTTTTTTCGGTTTCGGTTCATGCAGGGCAGTTCGGTTTCTCGGGTGTTTTGAACACCCTTAAGCATCTACAAAGCATCAGCTGAGGGTTTCTTCAAGATCAGCTGAGCAGTCACGGATCAGCTGAGTCAATTACTCTGATCAGCTGATGCCTCCTATCCATCAGATAAGCTATTCTTTACTTATTCAATCTTTTCTCTGTCAGCTTATCACTCTCAATGATCAGCTGAGCCATTTGGATCTACTGATCATAAAGATTGATTAGCTTACATAGTTTAACTAGAGTTGGTGTTATCAGCTGAGCAATGTTGTTCAGCTGAGCAAACCTCAGTAGCTGAGTCTTTCACATTTATCCTTAGTTGAGCAAAAATATGTTTGTAGTTCAGTGTCTGTTAGCTGAGTCATTATACAGCATCTCAGTTAATAGTTTTTCATTGTATTATTTTCTTAAGTCTAAGGCAGAAGATGTGTTGTTCTATTATGCATTTAGATCTATCTTTGTAAAAGTACTAAGCACTTTTTGAATCTGCAAAGAGACAAAAAGAATTGATCTTGATCCCCTGGAAAAGGTGATAGATACTTTAGAAGAGAAGATCTCGAAGATATGTTTCAACAACTAAGTATGGTTGGCAACTCTAGACTTGGTTAAGTCAAGTCTTCAAGAAGCATGGTGTTGATAAAATTACAAGCATGGAAAGAGAAGTTTACTCTCCCTAGACAAAAAGGTAGTACTTTAATAATATAATAATAGATAGTGGGAATTGACTTTACTGGATAGTACATTCACTTTACACACTTTCTGTATAAAGTGAACTTACTTTCTATCCACTAACTTTATCTATTATAATATTATTAAATCAAGTACCTTTGTCTCCTTCTACACTCCATCAACCCGGATACCATTTGCTTATATATACTTATGCATGAAAACCTGCTAAGTAATCGAATAGATAAGAGTTGAACACTGAAATCTCATTTGTTGAGAATTTAGCAGAGTTAGCATTTTACTTTCAGTGTAAACAAACTTGTTCATGTGTTGAACATCTTAGACATAAGTTGTTTAATATTAGCTTTGTCTATGTATTAGACAGTTTAGTTGCCACCTTTTATTAAACTTAGATTTTCCGCGTCTAGTTCATGTAAATCTTGATTCATATCAATAAGAATTATATAAAAGTAAACCGTGTGTCTCTTAAATTTTTAATAGCTAAAGTTTGTATTCAACCCCCCCTTCTACAAATATTTGTTGTTGTAGTATTCATTCAGGACCAACAACTGGTATCAGAGCAGGCTAGATAATCCATATCTAAGATCTGTTTTGCTTACTCTTCAACTTCTTCTACCCCACACTACAAAATGGCCACTCCTGTTGCTGCTTCTAACAGTTTCTCGAACAATGACTCACTCACAAGGTGCCCAATGTTTGATGGGAAAACTTTTCCCTTTGGAAGAGTAGAGTTCTTCTCTACATGTCCAGCCTTGATGATGTGATGCTCAAGACTGTTACTGAAGGTCCCTATGTTCCTTCGTCCACTGTTGAAGTCACTGCTGCCACTGATACAACTCCTGCAGTAGAACGATATGTTGTCAAAGCTGTTCATCAATGGTCTGATAAAGACAAAAGGCTGGTTAATCTTGATGTCAAAGCCAGGACAACCTTAGTCTCTGCACTACCCAATGATGTCTATCATCAAGTTCTCAACTGCAAATCTGCAAAAGAGATGTTAGACACTTTGACTGTTGCATATGAAGGCACTAAAGAAGTGCAGGAGAACAAGAAACTCCTTCTGATTAGAGAATATGAGTTCTTCTTTGCTCATAAAGGTAAAAGTCTTACTCAGACCTACACCAGGTTCAACTGCCTTATTAATGATTTAAGAAGGGCAGATGTTCCCAAGAGCAACAAGGAGCTTGTAAACAAGTTTCTAGACTCACTCCCAGAATCTTGGGATCATTTTATCACTATGCTAAAACATGGTGAGAAAATCAAGGGTCTTACACTGGTTGGTTTGTATGGAAACCTCATGAACCATGAACAATCAATGAAGCAAAGAAAACTCTCTACCAAAGTCATGAACGAGGCTGCAAAAGCTCCATCAACTGCTCTTGTGTCTAAAGATACAAGATCCAGGAGTTTTGCTGCAGTGGTGTATGAGTCCAGTGATGAAGAGGAAGAGGTGGAGTCTTCTGATAATGAAGAGCAAGTGGCTGATGGGGATGAACACTTGGAGGACATGGACAGCATTGAAGCTGCTGTTGAGCAAGCTGCCATGTTGGTTAAGAGGTTCAAACCTTTCCTTAATGGAAAGGGTGTCAAGAAGTTTGGGAAGTGACCTTTTAAAGGTGAAAAAGTCAAGTATAAATCAAAGGCTTCTGAAGGATGCTTCTCCTGTGGCAAGAATGGTCACTTTGCTAGTGAATGTAAGTCCAAAGTAAGCTCAAGCTTCAAAGGTCCCTCAAACTCAGACAGCAAGGTGGATTATGAAGCTAAGTATAAGAAGCTTCTTGCTGCTGTTCTTGACAAGAAGAAGAAGAAAGCTCAGAATAGAGTGTTGGTGGCTGAAGAAAAAGATTGGGCTGAGGAAGATCTCTCAAGGGATGAAGATGATGTCCTCACTGCTCAGCTCAGCTTGATGGTAAACAATGATAGTACAAGTTCCTTTGACGAGGACATGAAGAAAGCTACCAAAGCTTGTACTTCTCCTGACTAGGATCCTTCTTCAATATATGAGGTTGGAAAATTTATTAACTATGAAGATAATGAAAGAACACTATGTTTGATTATCTGTGTGTTGAGTTTCAGTCAAATATTCAAAGAGAAAAGAAGCTAAAAATAGAAATAGAATCACTAAAAGAGAAGTTAAGTCTTAAAGATGAGAAACTGAAACAGATGACAAAATTGGAAGATAATTTAGCTAATCAAAAGATACTTAATCAGATCTTGGTAAAAGAAACCAATGAAGCAACCATAAAGTTTAATGACCTACAAAAAGTAGTTAAATCTTGGTGTGTTTCTGCTGAGAAGATCACTCAGTGTGTCAATGAGCAGATTCCAAAACAAGTTCAAGCTATTATTGGTGGAAATTATTTCCAAGCTGCTAGTTGTGTTGATTTTGTGTAGGACTGTGGGGGTTCTAAACTAAAACACCCTAAAGCTAGGACTGATCTAGGATGAGAAATAGTGCGTAATATCTATTTCCCAAACCTCCTAAGGATTCTAAGATCTGCTTAGGTGTCCGACACACAGTTAACACGGAGAACACACAGAGTAGAGATCAAGAACAACTCTAAGAACTCACACAGAATGCTTACGGCTGCCCTTGGATTCGAGATTAACACTAAGTTCGCGATTATCGAGGTTAAACGTGCGATTACGAAGGCTCACTATGGCTTAAGGTCGATTTCCGGTAGTTATATGCGATTACGGACGATTACTGACCATTACCCGCGCTAATATGAAGTTAATCAGAATTTATAGTATGGAAAACGCGTATTTCCTTAAATTATTTCCACTACGCATGTAATGCTCTGCACTGCGTACGTAGTTAGTCCAGTGCGCACGTACCGGGTGTTTTAATAATAATTAATTTAACTTTAATCGACCACCTCACCACACACGTAGTGAGCTCCACTACGCACGTAGTGAGCTTCATCACGCACGTGATGCTCTTCACTCATACTTAAACTTCCAAACACAAATCAACACATGACTAAGTACTTGTAAGATTAAGACAAACATAAGTAACCACTTAGAATGTATAAACATGCAAACCATTAATCAAAACACATTTGAATTAACATTTCAAGTAAACATGTATGTATTGGATTGATAAGAACTAGGGATTTACAATTATGCACCAACAAACTCCCCCTAAGACCTAGTTCTATCAACAAAACATTGCACTAAGCAGACAAAATGACAATCTAGCTGTTACAACGTTGTAGACTTGACTTCATCAGATCCAGCATAGATGTCAAATGCAAAACAAACTCGAACGACTTTTTGAAATTGCAATGCCAAATCCATGTACTGATCTTTGTAGAGGATTGGATTGTAATACAAAACTGTGATGTCATCCTTTCCAAAATTTTTCATCCACATAGGATCGAATACTTTAATCGTTTCTCCACCCGAAAGATCATCATCTAACACAATTACTGCCTCAGTTGTTTTCTCGTTAAAATACCACCATTTAAACCTTGCGCTCCACCCAGTAGGCATGGTTTTCAACGGTAATTTTTTCATACATCGAGGAGCTTTGTAGTTTAACACTTTGAGCTTTCTTCCTGTCAGTGGATCAACTTTAGTTAGATGACTTTTAACACCTGGCACATACGGCTTTAAGTTTTTCCATCCAAATCGAGCCTCACGCTTTACCAGCGTCTCAAACCACTTGGCCATACCTTGATCTTCACAATCCAAAAGGGACAGACGAGCAAGTTGTCGGATATCATAAAATGGTACAGTTTGGATATCATTTGCTCTCTAGAAGTACTCAACTCCCCTTTCCCTCTTAATTGCATAAACGTTAAATTCAGGCACATAGCACCAACCAACTATTTCACCATCAGTCTGTTTACCAAGAGTTTGGTAAAACTTTGATATTCTGGTGAGCTTTTCGACTTCTTCTCTTTTCCTGCCTGACGTTCAAGATAACGTTGAAATTTCTTTCTTCTTGCCTCTCTTTCCTCTTGTTTAGACTTCCTATCACCCAGATATTTGTCTAAGTCAAAATCAACAGTTGTTTGTTCTCTTACTTCAGCTCTTCTGTTGATTTCCTCAACGTTAGCAGTTTTGAAGAGATCTGCAAGATCAGGCAGGTTATCATCTGGTTGTTGGCCTGGGTAGTGTTGATCTGTCTCATCCTCAATCTCTATTTCATCGGTATCAAACACCGGTTCTTGTTCTGCTTGCGATGGTGGCACAAAGCTTTGATCCACCTCTTCTAGAATCACGTCCTCTATGGGAATCTATAAGAGTTCAGCAATTTGTTCTCTAGATAGAAATGGAAGAATTTCTCCTTCCTCAGCTTCATACTCCTCTTGAGATACAATCTGCCCTTGAACACTCAGCAACTGTGATGATTGAGGAATCTCAGCTTTCAATGGCTGAACAATCAATGGATCTTCACACAGAAGTAAAACAAATCATAAACATTTGTAAGTCAAAACCAAAACATTTCATTTCAAGATAGACATTCAAATACATATGATTGTTTCAATTCTATACATGATAACTAAATAATTACAAAGTCACATAGACTAAAAATCAACCTTCTTCATCTCCAGAGTATGTCCCCGCAGGTTCAGACTCAGCAAACTCTTTCAGTTTCAGCACTTCTTCATCTTGTTTTTCCACATGCGCCTTTAACCTTTTGAATTCTTGAGTGTACTCGATTAAGATCCTTTCCATCGTCTCATTCTTCTTTTCCAGCTCAATCATTTTTACTTCTCTCTCTGCATCCCTCTTCAACAGATTCTCAATCTGCTGGTCCTTTTCAACCATTTTCTTCTTTACCTCTTCAAGCTCTAACTTTCTTTCCTTTTCATCCTTGATCATATCTAGAACGTAGCTTTGAAGCTTGCTCAGGCTTTCTTCAACTGAGATATTTGGTATCTGAGAACCAGTCTGAGACGGTCCTCCAGCACCTTGAGCAGTGGTTGAAACCGGAGCAGCTGTTGCTGTAGAAGATCTAACGGTGACTTCAGCAGTTGCTACCAGAGGCTTGAACTTATAACCTTTCTTTTTCTTCTTCTCTGGCTCTTCAATTGCAGCCTTTTCTTTCCTTTTTCTTGTCTGCTCATCATCATCCTCCTCAAAAAACTCATCAACATTAATCTCATCCAGCTCGGTGGGGATGGCCTCTCCTCCAGTAGGATCACGAGCCTCTTGGCTCTGTACTTCTAACTCCTCGTCCTCATCATCAGACACGATCTCAATATTCTCCACCTGAGACTTTGAACCCTCATTTCTCCATAGATGTTTTCGTTCTGGAGCTTGATAATCATTGTCTCCCAGATGGCAGATTAATCTTCTCTTAGGAGGAACTGAGGTGCCTATGTATCTGCTCATCTGCCTAACAGTTTGATCATTCATGTGTCTCAACTTGATTCTGTCCCCGTCCTTCTTCATCAAACCCTCAACCTGGGTATCAATTACGATTTGAAGAATCCTGGGATACATCAGAAATCGCCCCTCTTTCTTTGATAGATTTTCTTTCAAGCAGTTGAAAATCACCCTAGATATGTTGAATTTAACATTCAGCACCAGCGCCACAAACAAATGAGAGAACATTTGATTCAGCTGATCATGGCTGGTTCTCCGCGGCCCCAAACAGTGAGAGATAACATGCATCAGATAACGATACGGGGGGCAGAACTTTGTTTTGAATACCGATTCGTTCCGAATCTCCCCGGTGTATCCACACCTCAGCAGACACCCTTTAACCCGGCAGATGTTCAGAGAGATGGGATCTGAGATAGCATCACCCAGTTCAAGCAGCTCATTCAGCACCTCTTCGGACACAAACACTGGTTGGTTTTGCACCAACCCACGAATACCACCCATCGCCTCATCGTACGCAACTGTTCTCCAGAACTCTTGCTGATGTGATGCATATGCAGTGCAGGTTGTTGTGATTGCGGTGTGGATCCTTGACCTCATCAAATAGTCAATCATATTGTCACAGTCTCTTGTTAGTTTGTTCTTTGTCAGACATGCCCTAATGTTGTGCATGTCACCGGCTTTCAATTCAGCCTTTGTCTGACTGCCACTGCCAGATGCAGACTCAGCGGGGTTTTGGGCAGAGGAGCTTCCTAATTGAGTAGATTCCATTGTTTAAAGTCTGAGAGATAAACATTATGCACATTAGAGAGAAACATTCACAGATCGTAACACACAGTTAAAATCTACAGAATTTAAGAATTAAGCATTAGTCTCAAAACTTCGAAATTTCACCACGCGCGCACTGAACAGCATCACGCACGTGGTGATAGGACTTCGGGCGAAGTGAGTTAATATCTATAAAACGATTAATTAAATCTAAAATACACTTCGTACGAACTCATATCAGTACGTGCGAAATGGATTTCACTTCGCACGGCTGAAACTCATCGTGTTCATCTTCTACATCCTACAATTCGTGTGAAATGAAGACAGTTCGTGCGAAATGAACATCACTTCGCACAGTTAACATTCAAAATCAAAAACCCTTTCGCCGAATATTTTAGCTTCAAACCATTGATTTACGATGTTTTTGAGTCGATTGAATGGTTAAAGATCATCCAATTAAGTCCATGAATGTTCCTTTTCACTCAAATCTAACAAACTAACACATTAAACAACTTTAGATCCGGTTTTAACATTTTGAGTTTTTCACACATAGAATCGATTATAACTCGAGATCCAACCGTTGGATTGAAGCAAAAAACATACCAAAATGATCACAACACAAAGGCGAATCACACAGATGAAACGAATAACTCTTTCAACACAAAAGTCAGAATCAAAATCGAGAGAGAATGGAGTGTACTGTAGAAAGTATGAATGCGTAATGACGAATACGCACGGAACCAAGTTATATACCCTATTTCACTCCGTGCGAAGTGAGATCACTTCGCATGTTGCTGCCTGAAGTGCACACCTAAAGTGACACTTCACTTCGCACGCAATGGACCTCACCACGTGCGAATTGGGCTTCAATTTACCTCTTGACCTTTGACTGTGAAGTATGACTGCACTACGCACGTTGTGCCATCCAGTTCGTGCGAGGTACTGTCACTTCGTGCGAATTGAGTTTCTCATATAAAAAATTGAAATTTCCTTGACGATCCTGTACTCAGCACACAACGGTTAGTAACTTCAAGACCACTAATAAACATTTAATCACATCAAAGCGAAACGTGAAAAACTTAAAGAATACCTTAAAAACACACTAAAAGAAACTAGAATATACCAAAAATCTTTTTGTATTTTTCTGAATAAAAAGAAAATGAAAATGCAGACTGTTAACAAATTAAATCCTAAAAACTAAGAGACAGAAATGAAAACACTAAAAAGATTTGCAAAAATTAAATTACTGAAATTAAATCTTTTTGTGAGAAGGTTCCAAGATGGAATCAGTACCAGCACATCTATACTTAGTTATCATTCATTTCAGAACCTTAGACACAAACATACTCTCTCAATTTCTGTCTGTCAATCTAACTTTCCTCAGATAATGACAGATTTGATTTCAACATTTTCTGATTATCTAGAACTGAGTACATGGTTAAGACTATCTCTTTTAAAATCTCACAGTGTTTCGATTCACTCAGTCGGTTGCACAACTTGAGTACCCAACCACCATGCTTATGTGCTTTGTGATTTTGTCAACGCATTTTATGCTCTTTGACATGGAGGTCAATTTTTCACCTCTTTTGATAATTTCTGTTGAGCTTTTGTCACTGCATTTTATGCTCTTTGACAATTCAACACTAATAGATCTTTCTGTTGAGCTTTTGTCACTGCATTTTATGCTCTTTGACAATTCAACACTAATAGATCAAAGTATCTATTTCTTTTGACATCTCAGATTGGGGTCAATTTTTCACCCTCTTTTTACATTTTGCTCATTGTCATCTAACACATTTGGCATGGTAATAGGTGTGTGCACCAGACTAAGTTAGTCTCAACTGTTATTGACTTGTAGACTTGGAATGTCTCGATAGTTTGAATCTTTGATGGATTTCCACATGCATAACCACTTATCAGCCTAGACTCTCATCATATGTCTTACATGCCATCTGTTTCTTATCTGATTTGACTCAAATTTTCAGACAGTTTTCTCAAGAATATGTACATGCCTTCAGTCCTAATTTTACTAGACATACTTTGTATTGAAAGCCAGTGTACCATCATTTTCCATTTGAGTTGGATCAACTTCTCATTTTTGTTTTTCTGATTTTTTTGTTTTTTCTATGTATTTCTGAATTTTTTTGTATTTTCTATGTTTTTCTGATTTTTTTGTATTTTCTATGTTTTTCTGATTTTTTTTTGTATTTTCTATGTTGCACCTATCTCCCCCTAAAATACTAAAAGAAATAAATACCAAGAACAGAGACACACAGACAAAGAAAATAAACACACAGAAAATAGCCACACAGGCACAAATCCGAGAAAGACATTAAGTTGCATCATCAGACACGACCTCACACTTGGTTTTCATCCCGTTTTCATTCACTAAGAACAAAAACCGGGGTTTATCAAATGCCTTTGTATACATGTCTGCTTTTTGGAAATCAGTTTGAATAGACAAAACATCAATTAATTTCTTTTCCCAGCAGTCCCGTATAAAATGGTATTTGATACCAATGTGCTTGGTCTTATAGTGCTGTACGGGATTTTTAGTAATGGCTATAGCAGCAGTGTTATCAACATAAATGGGAGTAGTAGAGAATTGCAAACCGTAATCCCTCAGTTGTTGTTGAATCCAGATGACCTGAGAACAGCAGCTCGCAGCCGAAATATATTCAGCTTCACACGTAGAAAGTGCAACTGCAGTCGGCTTCTTACACTACCACGTGACAAGTCTCGATCCGAGAAACTGACAACCCCCAGAGGTAGATTTATGATCCTTTTTGCATCCACCATAGTCTAAATCACTGTAGGCTGTCAACTCAAAGTTATCATCACAAGGATACCACAGTCCAAGATTGGAAGCATTCTTCAGATAGCGAAAGATGCGCTTGACAATCATCAGATGCTTGACGTTAGGATTGGATTGGTATCTTGCCATCAGACATGTGGCAAACATGATATCTGGTCTGGATGCTGTGAGATACATCAGGGATCCAATCATTGCTCAGTAAAGAGATTCATTCACCAACTCCCCCTCAGTATCTGGAGACATGCCGTGATTGACAGGAAGAGGTGTTGCAACAGTCTTTTTAGAAGACATTTCAAACCGTGCTAGAATGTCAGCAACATACTTAGACTGGTGTAGGAAAATCCCTGTATCTGTCTGCTCCACTTGAAGTCCCAAGAAAAACTTCATCTCTCCCATCGAACTCATTTCAAACTTCTCTTTCATAATCCTTGCAAATTCTTCACACATAATTGAATTTGGAGAACCGAAAATAATATCATCCACATATACTTGCACCAAGATTAGGTCTTTATCTTCACCTTTGATGAACAGCGTTTTGTCAATGGTCCCTCTCTTGTACCCATTGTCGATCAGATATTGAGAGAGGGTCTCGTACCATGCTCGCGGTGCTTGATGTAGACCATATAATGCTTTATTCAGCAAGTATACTTTGTCTGGATGAATAGGATCTACAAACCCCGGAGGTTGATTGACATACACTGTCTCTTGAATTTCTCCGTACAGGAACGCACTTTTAACATCCATCTGATAGACTTTAAAACGTTTGTGCGAGGCGAAGGCGAGAAATAAACGTATAGCTTCCAGCCGAGCGACTGGAGCAAACATATCAGTGTAGTCTATGTCAGGAATTTGTCTGAAACCCTGAACTACTAGCCTTGCCTTGTTCCTGACAATCACCCCCTGATCATCCCGTTTGCACTTCAGAACCCATCTGCAGCCAAAGGACTTAACACCCTTTGGTTTGGTCACTAAGCGCCAGACGTTCAGCTTTTGAAATTGAAGCAGCTCTTCGTGCATTGCATTAATCCAGGAATCATCTTTGAGTGCCTCAATATGATCTTTTGGTTCAATCTGTGAGAGAAATCCCGAACATAGACATTGTGTAAAATCCACAGACTTAACTAAATTTGCACCCAGATCGGAGATTTCTTTCATCTGTTTCAGTCCCGGGGACTCTGAAGAATGAGATCCTGATAGTGTTGCCACTTGCCTCCTGGTTTGAACATGAGAATGAGGATCACCAATGATTTGTTCAGGAGGATGGTTTTTATCAACTCTACTTGATCTCTGCAACTGAGCCTCAACATTAGATTCCAAATTTGTAACCACGGGTGTCTCTTCAAATGTTAAAGTGTGGTTATTTGAGGAACTGTCAACACCCTGTGAACCCTTTTCCGGTGGGGTATGTGGCTCATCTTCAGAGTCTGATTCAGCATCACTATGCGTCGACGTGTGAGTACTAGAAGACGGATTTGGAGTGGTGCCCTCAGAGGAATTCTGCAGATCATACAACATCTGAATTGCTATATCATCTTCTAGAGCTACTGGTGGCAGATTAAACGAGTCAAATAGGTTATCATAATCAAATAACCAAGCATCACCAGTTTTTGTCGGAGGCGAAGTATTCCTTCTCAACCTTGGAACTGAATTTACCTTCGGTTTCACGTTTTAACATTGTGCACGGAGCACCAAACGGTTCAAGATGGCTGATATTCGGTTTCCGATTATTCAACAGTTCATAACATGTCTTGCCCAATCGTTTGACCACTAAGACCCGGTTAAGTGTGTAACAAGCATTTGCGACAGCTTCGTTCCAAAACCTTACGGGCAAAGCAGAATCAGCAAGCATGGTGCGTGCTGCCTCTATTAAGGTCCGATTCTTCCTCTCAGCAACTCCATTCATTTAAGGAGTGTAGGCGGCACTGAACTGATGTTGGATACCCTTCTCATTACACAGCTTCTCCATCTTCTGATTCTTGAACTCTGTTCCATTATCTGATCTGAGTTTCCTGATCTTCAGCTTATAGATAGTCTCTAACTTGTTGATCATGATTTCTAACGTCTCAAACGTTTCAGACTTCTCTTTTAAGAAGAAAACCCAGGAAAATCTTGAATAATCATCAGTAACTACCAGACAGTACCTATCTCCATGAACGCTCTTGTACCGCACAGGACCAAATAAATCCATGTGAAGTAGTTCAAGCGGGATTGAAATGGAGTGGTACTTCTTCAACTTGTGGGGTTTCTTCGTCTGCTTCCCCATTTTACATGAAATGCATTTGTCTGGCAGATGGAAGCTTTTCAGATTGACTCCCGTTACGAGCTCATGGTGAACTAAATGATTCATCTTTCTCAAGCTCAAGTGACACATCCTCTTGTGCCATAAAATGGAGTCCTTTTCAGTTGCCTTTGTAAGAAAGCATTGATGCTCCACCTCTTTCACCGAAGCATTTGACATGTCCAGGACATAGAGATCGTTATGTCTTGGAGTTGACATTAAAACCATATCTTCGGGAATATTAAATTCTTTCTTTAGCATATAGCATTGTTTGTCGTCAAACATCACTTTGAACTCTTTATCACAGATTTGAGAGACTGACAACAAGTTGTTTGCTAGCAGCTCGACATAGTTGACTTTGTCAAAGCTCACTCTCGCATTAGACAAGAAACCTTGAGCTGTGATGTGACCTCCCTTATCTCCCGCGAAGCTGACATACCCTCCTTTTATTTTTCTGACATTTGTAAGAAGGCTCAAATCGCCTGTCATGTGCCTGGATGCTCCACTATCAACAATCCACGTGTTATACCGGCGAGCACCCTGCACAAACAAGTAGAAGGTTAGTTAGCATTGGGAACCCATGCCCGAATGGTCATGGGTTTCCCATCTTCTCCAACAGCTTGCACATTAATCCACATACCAGTAGCTTTGGAGTCTACATTGGTATCTGAACTATTGGACGTTTTGACTTCATGTTTGTTGGTCCATTTTAAATCTTGACGAGGAGAAGCTTTGTGATAAACACTAGAAGTGTTAATCACTTTATGAAGTGGTTCCTTCCCCATCTGACTAACCTCGGGACGTTTGGGTTTACTAGATGTTTCCCCAACAGTCCTTTTGAGCTGATGAGGGTCAGTTGATTTTTGATTATTTTGATTAAACGTTTTATTTCTTTGAAAATTTTCAGGAACAAGATCAACTTTCCTATCACTACTCGGCTGTTGCTGATCACCCTCATAACTGAGATGACCGGGTCTCCTACAAACATAGCAAATCCTGTTTGACTGGTGTTTTGCAGGATTATGTGTCACTTTTTGCTCAACTTAACATTTTGACTCTACTGCTAAACCACATTGTTTTGGCAAAATTTTAACTTCCTCAAAAGGACGGGTTGCAGGAGACTTTGCACCCTCCTTTTCTATGGTTCGGAGTGCTGCTTGTACATTTTGCATTAATGTGCCTTGTCTAGAAGAATTGCCTAGAAGTTTTCTCATACCAGATTCAGGCTTTTCTTCTTGTTTGACTTCTTTCTTCTGAGGCTCACCAACTTTCCCTTTTAACTTTAAATCAGATGTTGAGGTTGATGCAACAAATTGATCAACCTTAGGAGGAAGTTGGTCAGCTTCAGAAAAGACATCTGTTTTCACCAATTGGTTCAAAACTGGTGGTGGACATTTAGTGTATGCCTTTTTGCCTTTCTCTGAATCGGAACATTGAGGTCTCCGGTCGATTATGTGCTCAAAAAGATAAGATGAAGTTGAATAACTTTTCAGTTTCTGATTTAAAGTCTCATAATCTACCTTAGAACTAGCAAGGTCTCGCTTCAGTGTATCTATCTGATTGATGTAGAAAACTATGGCATCCTGTTTGTTTAGCAATGCTACCTCTAGTTCTCTAATCTGTTTGTTCTGGCTTTCAATTTTATCTTTTAGTGTCTTTTCCCTACCTTTAATGATTGAATTTTCATGCAATTTAGAGGTAAGATCACTGACTTGAGATTTCAAAGATAAAATATTTTGCACATAGTCATTGCACGAAGCACAAGGAATGCTAGAATTGTTACTTACCTTTGAGTCAGCTTGTCCAGTAATACACGCCTTAAGATCTTCTGATTCAGGTTGAACAGTCACTGGCGTTGGTTCGGCAGCTAGCACTGAAGCTGATTTGACATTATGCTCATCAGTGGGCAGTACAGACTCGTTATCACAAACGTCGTGGACACTGTCTGCCTCAGACTGTGAATTGTCATTCAGGTCTTGAACACTGGCTAGGTTGGTCTCAGCAACTTCGAAAGCATCATTATCTTGAAAGTGCACTGACCAGTCTATTCCCTCATCTTTCTGAACAACCACCATTGCCTTAGATGATCCCTCATGGGATGTTTCAGCTTTCTTTGGGGGTAGTGGAAGTTGATGATTTTCCAGGAGATGTCCTGAATGGATACTTGGGTCCTGAATTCTTTGGCTTTTCACATTCTCTTGCAAAATGACCCTTTTCGCCACAGTTGTAGCAGGTTACAGCTGATTTGTCGAAGCCCAGCTTTGTATCCTTACTTGCTGTAATCTGCATCCCAGTTTTCTTGACCAAGGCCTTTGCTCTCCTTACCAGATTAGCATAGGACCATAGAATGTCCTGTCTTTCCATTTCTTCGTTGTCTATCTGGTCATAATCTTCCTGAGTCAGGTAGGCATTTCCAATTTTACCCTTTAGCAGATCATCATATGATGTGACCAAAGCACTAAGCATCCCCATATGCTCCTTTACTTCTTCAGTGCTGCCATGCTTGAAATGCTCAATGTTTAAGGCAGGCATAGACATCTTGCTTGAAGGAGCAGAATATGGTGGTCCACTTGGGGTTTCAGGAGCAGACTTGCTTGAAGAACAAACGTTAGATGTAAAGGCTGTCTGCAATGGAGCATTTGATGAAGTGACTGGAGAAGCAATGGGTCCAGTACAATATAATGAGGGATTTTGCACATAGCTGCTCAATCTGTCCAGATTTTGCTCCTCCTGTTCATGCTCTTTCAGCTTAGTAATAAAGTTATTCAGATCCATGCCCTCAAAACCTTCACCATTTTTAAGAATCATAATGAACGGCCTCCAGCTTTTGGGTAGTGCCTTGGACAAAGTCTCTACTTGTTGTCTTTCTGAGATCTGCACCCCCAAACTATCCATTTCACTGAGAAGATGGTTGTATCTGTTGATCAGATCTGGAAGCTTTTCATTCACGTATGAAGTGAAATGGTCAAACTCCTTTCTCAACTGTGAGGCCTTGAGCTCTTTCAGAGATGCATTCCCCTCGTTCCTCTTTTGAAGTGCATTCCACAAGGAACGTGACGTTCTATACCGTCGGAACTGGTGGAAGATCTCATTAGGAATGGCTTGGATCAAATAAGAGTAGGCTTTCTTCTCAGCATCATAAGCCTTCCTCTGATCGTCACTCATTTGATCATAGGGAACTTCGATATTCCCTTCACCTTTTGGTACGACATAATCAGCAGAAATGGCCCGGTGCAACCGTGGATCAACCCCATCGATAAATATTTCAAAACGTGGTTTCCAGAATGGGTAGTTTTCCATGGTTAATAATCTAGGCACTTTGTTAATACCTCCTTGTTCATTATCTATAATTAAGTTACTTAGGGCAGTTATGGTTTGTTTGGCAGCCATAACACTCATGTCAGACATTATGATTGAAGCCTAAAACAAACGTAAACACTACGCACGAAGTGAGATTGGTTCGCAAGAAGTGAACACACTACGCACGTAGTAAACTGTACTACGTACGGACTGACAAAATATCACACAGCCTCAGGTACGTACGGAAAGGGGACCTAGTACGCACGAAGTGACTTGACTACGTACGAAACAAGTAAATTGCTTTTTAAGAAAAAATTTGACACACAGACTCAATACGTGTGAAGTGGGAATCACTACGCACGTGTTGACGACCCACTACGCACGCGCAGACACACAGGCTACCGAAGATTCTAGAGGACCAACCACCCACTACGCACGCACTGAAGATCAATACGCACGTAATGAAAGGCACTTCGCACGATTAAACTGCAACGATTAAGATTGATTTACGTAAAAACAAACCTCTTTAACTCAAAAATGATCTGTTTACAATAATACACACGAAGAAACACTTAGAAAACGACAAAACGAAAGCACCTAAATGACCAAAACGACACCTAGATCACGAAACCTAAGGAAAAGTGATCAATCAAATCACAAGGCTCTGATACCACTATGTAGGACCGTGGGGTTCTAAACTAAAACACCCTAATGCTAGGACTGATCTAGGATGAGAAATAGTGCGTAATATCTATTTCCCAAACCTCCTAAGGATTCTAAGATCTGCTTAGGTGTCCGGCACACAGTTAACACGAAGAACACACAGAGTAGAGATCAAGAACAACTCTAAGAACTCACACAGAATGCTTACGGTTGCCCTTGGATTCGAGATTAACACTAAGTTCGCGATTATCGAGGTTAAACGTGCGATTACGAAGGCTCACTAAGGCTTAAGGTTGATTTCCGGTAGTTATATGCGATTACGGACGATTACTGACCATTACCCACACTAATATGAAGTTAATCAGTATTTATAGTATGGAAAACGCGTATTTCCTTAAATTATTTCCACTACGCACGTAATGCTCTGCACTGCGTACGTAGTTAGTCCCAGACGCACGTACCGGGTGTTATAATAATAATTAATTTAACTTTAATCGACCACCTCACCACGCACGTAGTGAGCTCCACTACGCACGTAGTGAGCTTCATCACGCACGTGATGCTCTTCACTCATACTTAAACTTCCAAACACAAATCAACACATGACTAAGTACTTGTAAGCTTAAGACAAACATAAGTAACCACTTAGAATGTATAAACATGCAAACCATTAATCAAAACACATTTGAATTAACATTTCAAGTAAACATTTATGTATTGGATTGATAAGAACTAGGGATTTACAATTATGCACCAACATTTTGCCAAGGACATAAATATCTTGGAAAAAGCTGATATTTTACCTCTTACTTTTCAAAAGATTGTAAAAGGAAAAAGTATTATCACAAACAGATTTGTCAAAAGTAAATGCTCTCAGCTAAAAGATTTAACCACTTCAAAAGTTGATTCCAATTCTATTGTTTTGTCAAATAGTAAAAGTACTAAAAATTTAATATCAAATGAAGCCAGTAAAGGAATGGAATCATTTGTTGATACCAAAGAGACATTATGTTGTCAAACCTTGAAAGCTGATGCATTAAATATAGGTACTCAGCTAACTGACATCTCATTAGTTGATGATCTTACATCAGCTGATAAAAAAGAAGATGATAGCTGCTCAGCTGATAGCCTGTCAGCTGATCAAAGATCCTCTGTTATTTGTTTAGTTGATCAAGTATCACTTCAAACTCTTTTAATAGGAGAAACCAAGAGAAAAGGACTTAATGTTTACATAAAATCTAAGTTTGACACACCCAAAGTTGATCAAAAACTCTTTTTAACTAAGGGTAAGCCAAAGGTGACTGTAAACAAAGACCTTATTAGTTTACAGAATCAGCTGCAACAGCTAAATGGTCAAATCTGTCAGCTGATGACTCATAGTCATCAGAAGATAGTTAAGACATCTCATAGGCAATCACTAAAACATGTTAAAGGCTCCAAAAATAAAAAAATGTTATACATGTGGGAGCAAAGAACATAAGGCAAGTGGTTGTTCTCTTGAAGGTAACTCAAGACAGCGGTTTGATTTTGATAACACTGTTGTTCCTTTCATTCATAAACAACCTAATATGAAGTGGATGACTATGTGAAATCCACAGGGATCCACTTAACTGTGGATGCCCTAAATGTCACTAACCTTCTTTCATTCCCATCTATACAGGGCCTTAGCACATGGTATCTTGACAGTGGATGCTCAAGAACCATGACAGGTTGTAAAGCTTTGCTTAGTAACTACAAGAAGGAAAAGGGTCCAAGAGTGACCTTTGGTGACAACAACTGTGGGCAAATCAAAGGCTATGGTGAACTTCATAATGGGAACTTAACCTTGTACAAAGTCTCATATGTTTAAATGGCTTCAGTATAATCTTATCAGTATAAGTCAACTCTGTGATAATGATCACAAAGTTCTTTTTACTAAGACAGGTGGTTCCATTTTAAATCAAGAAGGTGAAACAGTTATTTTTGCAAAGAGAACCAAGGATGTTTATACACTTGATATGTCCTCTGGTGATCCATCTAAGTTAACATGTTTGTATACAAAATCTGTAACAGACACAAATTGGTTATGGAACAAAAGGTTTTCCCATCTAAACTTCAAAAATATAAACAAACTAAGCAAGGGTGATCTAGTGTCAGGACTGCCTTCACTGACGTATGTTAAGCCTAAACCTTGCTCTGCCTGTGAAAAGGGAAAGCAGTACAAGACATCTTTCCCATCAAAGCAAGCCTTCTCCATTACTAAACCTTTCTACATGTTGTACATGTATCTATTTGGTCATGTTTCCACTGCAACCATTGGTGGAAGTAAGTATGCAGTGGTTATGGTTTATGAATTCTCAAGATATACTTGGGTCATCTTTCTTAAAGCAAAGAGTGAGGCTGCTGAAGAGATAATCAGCTTCATCAGAAAGATGGAAGTGCTAAATGGAAATCTGGTAAGGATGCTTAGAAGTGATCATGGAACTGAGTTTAGAAATCTAACTCTAGAAAGTTTCTGTGATGAGAAAGGAATATCTCAAACCTTCTCTGCTCCAAGAACTCCACAACAGAATAGTGTAGCTGAAAGGAGAAACAGAACATTGATTGAAGCTGCAAGAACCATGTTGTGTGAGAGTGGGCTAGGATTCAATTTCTAGGCTGAAAGGGTCAGCTGTGCTTGTTTCACACAGAACAGATCTCTTGTGATTAAAAGACACAACAAGACTCCTTATGAAGTGCTCAAGGGAAGGAAGCCCATCATCAGCTTTCTGCACATTTTAGGCTGTCAGTGTTTTATTCTGAACCAGAAAGATCAACTGCAGAAGTTTGCACCTAAAGCTGATGAAGGTGTGTTTGTTGGATACTCTGTAATTTCTAAAGCATACAGAGTTTACAACATTAGAACAAAGGTCATAGAAGAATCAATCAATGTAAGTTTTAATGAAATTGACTTTGTTGCTTCTTGTTATACTAATCCATCTACAGGTGAGGAATTTAATGATCTGTTGCACACTGTAGACAACATTCCAGTGTCAGCTGATCCACTCCCATCAGCTGATGTAGAGGACCTAGATGAACCTGTTCCTAATATACATGAAAAAAATGCACAACCTATTCTAAACCAACCCACACTTTTACTGAATGATGAGAATCATGACTCAACATCATTGGACTCTAACTCCATATCAAATATTCCTTCATCAGTAAAAGTTTCCACAGATTGTAATATTGAAATTCTGTCAATTGATCTACCAGAAGTTTCATCAGCTGATCCCAACCAAGGAATTTCAACTCCCCAAATCCAAATCAATCCTAACTCTCCCATAATCCAAAATGCCTACAAGGACCTCAGAGATCATCCAATAGATCAGGTCATAGGTAATATAGAAGCACCTGTACTAACAAGGTCAATGACCTGTAATTTATGTTTGTACACAGGTTTTTGTTTCTATGATTGAACCAAAGAAGGTAGATGAAGCTCTAAATGATCCCCACTGGATTAATGCCATGCATGAATAATTGGCAGAATTCACTAGAAACAATGTGTGGACTTTGGTGCCAAGACCAAAGGACAAATCCATCATTGGTACTAAGTGGGTGTTCAGAAACAAGATGGATGAACAAGGGCTGATCATCAGAAATAAGGCAAGGCTAGTTGCTCAGGGGTATTGTCAAGAAGAAGGTATTGATTTTGATGAAACTGTTGGTCCCTTGGTAAGAATAACAACAAGCAACAGGTGTGTAGAAGGGGGGTTGAAATACACTTTCTGCGGAAATTGAATAAATCAAATAAAAGTGTTACACAAAGTAAATCAAACCACAATCAATCGAATGCTTTTATTAAGAAGATAATTACAATGCTTTGAATAAGAAGATGATTACAATAACTATCAAGTAAGCAACTCTTGATATATAACCACCTAATATGAATCTCTCAATCTCTCAAACTTAGCTATCTATAATCAACTTATGATTATAGATACTGACGACTCTTTAAACAGGATTTACAATGATTGATAACTTACCAATATCACAACCAATGTAATTATTCGAACACACGCATAGCTTGGCAATCTGTGAATATCTTGATAACGTTGAACTGACAAACAGTGATTCAAGAATCGTAACACATACGGTGAGGTGAGGTTTGGCTCTGCAACACTTAGTTGTTTTTGGTTCTGAGTCGTAGTCGTAGTCGTACCTCTAAACTTATCAGGAGATAAGTATTTATAATCCTGTTGCTACGGTTCCTAACAAACTGGACTAATACTAATTTGCTAACTAACTATCGGATAACTCGGAATCTTGAATCTTGAATCTTCTTATCTTAAGTCTTCAATCTTTAATCTTGATTCTGAAGTATTCTTATCCTTCCCGTAGATATAAAGAGTTAAAACAGAATTTAAAACGCATTTAAATTCTTTTAAACTGACTTCTTTAGTCAGGCTGAGTTCTTCGAGAACACACTCGAAAACAAACATGGACTAACATGTATAATTATTAACTCATCCTCTGAAGTCCAAAGAATGAACTAAAACATATTTAGCAACTCTATTGAGCTGACTCAGTATTCACGCTGAGTCGCTCAGCTTGAAACTCATCAAGCTGAAACTCAATATATATATCTTAGTTTACGCACACAGCTTATCAAACATATTGATAATCTTACTAAGATATAGTCTAAACTGATCAAACATATGTACAGCTTACACTCAGCTTATACTCAGTCTGAATCACTATGAGTTTTTAGTCTGACTAAGCTTTATAATTCTGTTTAAGTTATATGTAGAACACATCTTACAAACTTAACTTTGTCTCATCAAATCTTAACTGATGAGATCATCTTCCCAACAAACTCTCCGTATTTGATGATGACAAAACCATCAAACAGTTAATAAGTTTGTTTAACAGAATTATGTTTTAAATCTTAAACTTATTAAGATTTTATATTTGAACTAATCAAATATTAATTTGAACATATCAATTTTAATTGAACTTATCAATTATAACTGGAACAAACCAACTTTTAGTTGAACACACCAACTGAATACATTGATGAATAAGAACTAATCAGTTTTTCATTTAATCTGAACTTATCAGACTTATAAATATGAACACATCATAACACAGTTGAACATATCAAACTTTATATTTGTATTAATTGAACTAATCATAATACAAAAAATATTGATCACTCAGATCATGCACACTAAGTGCTTACAAAAATATTAGAACTAATCTAATATTTACAATAGAACTAATCTATTGAGGATGCAGCTCTTCAAACTCTTTGATTTCCTTGTTGATTTCTTCAAGGATTTCTTGCAGGTTAGGTAAGTGTTGAAGCTGATCCTTTTGAGATCTGATTGCTCTGTTTATTCTGTATCTGAACTTTGCAGTTTGTTCAGTCTTTTCCACAATTTGTCTTAGAGCAAACACTTGAGATACCCCACAAGTGTATATGTTAGCATCAGACTGGAAGCATTGTTCTCCATTCCTATCCAGGTACATGAATCCCTTATCAGGCTTTTCCACATAGGTGTTTTCTTTAAACTCCAAGCCTTCAGGAAGATTCAGAGTGTACTTATTTGCTTTTGCTAATCCAACTGGATTTTTCAACTTGCCCTTCCCCATTTTGTGAAAGGAAGTTAGTAGGGTTACAATATCAGATCTGGGTACGAGTTTCAACGAATCAGCTCTTGCAAGTAGCCTTAGCAGCTCATCTTTAACTTGATTTCTGGTAGAGGACTTTTCCATCCGCTTGATAAGTATAGCTACTTACTTCTATTCTTCATATCCCAGTTTATGCAGTTGACTCAGCTCAAGAGAGGAAGTTTCACCATTCCTTAAGACAAACTCTAGAATGATAATCCCTTGAACTGAACTCAACCTTAGTGTATTTATTTGAGAGGAGAAGTAGTTCCTTGTATAACACTGAGTTATGTCTTCCCCTTCAGGTTGACTCTGGACAGGAAGCTCCTCTACTTCTTCCTCCTTGGGCACGATTGGCAGTCTGAGTCTAGAAAGCTTTTCATTCTGCTTCTTGATCTGTTCAGCCCAAGCTCTTTCTCTTCTCTCTTTCTCCTCTGCTAACACAGCTTGAACATCCATTTGTCTTCTTCTTAATTCATTAATTGATATCCCAAGCTGGTCAGCTTCCTCTTGTTCTAATCTTCTAACTGCCATCAGTGAAGCTCTCTCTTGTAATGTCATTTTATCCGCAGAGTCTTCATCTGAGGCTGATGATTCACTTAGAATCACTTTTCTTCTTTTCTGTTGAGGGGGTTCAGACTCTTCTGAGCTGACCACAACTGGTCTTTTTCCTTTTGCTTTTTCAGTCAGCTCATCTTCTTTTTCTATTTCTCTCTCCCCCTCAATCTGATCTGCTCCCTCTACCAATAGTAGAAGAGCTTCAGCTTTGACTGACTCAGCTTTAGCTTCTTGAACCTTCTCCCCCTTTTTGTCATCATCAATAGGGGTCAAAGTCTTTTGTTTTTGTAGGGCAGCAACTACAGATTTCAAATTCAGCACCTCCTCATCCAGATTATCGATAATCATCAGCATATCCTTCTTTGTTTGCTTTCTTTTGAGGTGCAACTTGTCAAACTGACTTTTAAAGAAATTCATCAAGTCATCTAAGTCAGCCTGAGAAGGTTGGAATTTGGGTGCATCATCCAAAGGTTGGTGTTTACCTTCAAATTCATTTGCACCAGATTCTAGACCCTGTGAGTCACCTTGGTTTGAAGATGAAACATTGGCAGGTCGTGCGATAGGGTGTGAGAAATGAAGAGAAGTAATGGGGCTCGAAACGTGAAGTGTATGGGTTAGTGTTTGGCTTATTGGTTTGGAGGGGGGTGATTGACCCTGGGGATTGGTCATATATTCAATGTTACCTAAGTGTGTCTGCTTAGGCACAGTAGTGGGCTCTCCCATGGCACTGGAGAGTGTGGACTGAGTAGACACCACACCCGGTATAGGCTGTTGGGTTGTAATGAGCCTCGAGGTTGACACCTTAAGAGTAGGCGTCTCCCCCTCAACTCCTGCCGGTGGAGGGATCAGTGTGATCTCAGCTCCAGTGATGCCTTTAGGAGTGGCACCACCTATGGCAGTTTTACGTGTATAGGTTCGGATATTCTCCCTAGCAGCAGTGGGCATACTAGGGGTGGCTTCAGAGTGGATTTGAATGAAAGGTGGAGAATATGGGTTAGACTGAGTTGGTTCCACTGCAGTCTTATCTCCAAAGGTGGATGGAGAAAATGAGATGAGAGAGAAAGTGGAGAGGTCTTACCAGAAGCAGCTTCAGTTTGTGCTGGTTCAGCTTGAGCAGAGTACTCAGCTTGAACTTCGGTGTCAGCTTGGGAAGCTCCCCCTTGATTTGAACCATCTTATTCACTTTCCGAAGAAGCTGCCTCGGCTATCAGCAGCATAGGAGCACTCAGACCTTCTTGCTCGGGAAAGATGTCATTGTTGAATATCTTTGAGCAGAGTACTGGAGCAGGGAACAAATCATGTCCAGCTTCATATAGTTGGTCTCCCAACTCAGCTTCAATCACCAAGGACAGGTACCTGATGAATGGCACATGTAGATCCCTTGGTGTTTTCAACACTTGGGTCTTGAGCTCGTTGAAGATGAGCTGCGCATAGTTCAGGTTTTTTGCATGATACATATTGTAGAGCAGCTGCATCTCGAACTCATTGACTGGATCCAAGCCTCCAACCTTGGTTCCAAGTGAACGGATCACTGTGGACACCATGAAGCCCCATCCGGTTGGAAAAGTAGCTTTCTTTATTACACCCTCAGTCTGTGGGTGACCCATTTGGGGTAGGACTGACCTCGCTACTTTTCTTGTTACAGCAGCCTCGAACACATCAGTGTCAGGGAGTTGAAGAGCCTCCCTGAGCCGCTGCACAGTGATGACCACTGTTCTATTCCCATTTAGAACAGTGCCTATAATCTCTCCCCTGTTCTGGTTTACGGAGCAAGTGTACCAGAACTCCAACAGATGCTGAGGAACTATGTGGAGTGGTGCTCCAGTGAAGAGGAATGCCAGCTGGCATTTTCGTATGTAGTCCACCCAAACTTCATAGCCTCTGTTCCTTTTTCGTTCCGGAATGGCTAGACAAGTACGTTGATTGTTGATTTTAATCAACGGCATACCATTATTTTTGAACGCAGCTCCCCTGACAAATATAAAGTTCGCACTGAGCGGGTTGAAAACTGCACTTAGGAAATTAGGATGAACGAAAGATTGCACTGAGAAATAAAGTTGTTTGCGAAAGGTATTTTAGAAGATGAGAAGTCAGAGTTGTAAGCATAAACTTCTCTAAACCGGTTATGATTGGTATATATACCTTTCTAAGGAGAGAGAAAAGTTACCGTTGGATTCCTCTTCTTATCCGTTACGCCGGAAAAATTTACGGCTTGATGTAACAGTAAGAAGGTAGAAACACATCATGTTCCAACGGATACAATTGTAAAATAATATTAGTGACCTTCACAAATACTATTAACACTGTTGTATTACACCAATACCAAATTAGTATAATACGCGATTTGAGACTTACTCAAATACGCTGAAGCACATGAATCAATAACACTTAGTAATTAAAACATGGTTTTGGACACACCAAGTCTGAGTAAACTTATTACTCTATTTATGTCAAGCACTTAGCTTGATTCAAGCACTCAGCTTGAGTTGAGCACTCAGCTTGAGATTGGTACTCAGCTTGAGTAGAGCACACAGCTCAGGCTTAATGACACTCAGTCATGTATGTTTAAGACTGACTTAAACATGTAATTTAGCTACACTAAGTAGTTAAAATATGTTTGGAACTTACCAAACGTGTGAACCAATCACACAGTTTGAGTTAAGCACATAGCTCAGACTCAATGACACTTAGTCATTTATGTTTGAGACTGACTCAAACTATATCATAACTACACTAAGCAGTTAAAGTATGTTTGGAACTCACCAAACGTGTGAACTCATCATTCAGCTTGACATGTTATACAGTTTATGAAAACTTATTTATAAACTGTGCACTCAGCTTAAGACACTTAGTCTTTGTCAAACTGAAAAACTCAGATTCTAGACACTTAGCTAGGGGTTGAGCATACCCAATTCACTTAGCAGATACATAAACCTCTTTTCATCAAGTGGTTTAGTGAAGATATCAGCTAATTGGTCATCAGTGGAGATAAATTTAATGTCAACTTTACCTTTTTCCACGATGTCCCTTATGAAGTGATGTCTAATTTCAATGTGCTTGGTTCTTGAGTGGAAGACTAGATTGTAAGTGATGGCTATTGCACTTTGGTTATCACAGAAGATAGGAGTTTTCTTGAAACTCATGCCAAAGTCTTGAAGCTGATGCTGCATCCACAGGATTTGAGCACAACAGCTTCCTGCTGCAACATATTCAGCTTCAGCAGTTGAAGTAGTCACTGAGTTCTGTTTCTTACTAGTCCAGCTTACTAGCTTCCCTCCAAGCAATTGACATCCTCCAGTTGTTGATTTTCTATCCAACTTGCACCCAGCATTGTCAGCATCAGAAAAACCAACTAAATAAAATCCAGAGTCTTTTGGATACCAAAGACCTAGATTTGGTATACCTTTAAGGTACCTAAAGATCCTTTTCACAGCTTGAAGATGTGATTCTTTAGGATCTGCCTGATATCTTGCACAAACACATGTAGCAAACATGATATCAGGTCTACTAGCTGTCAAATAGAGTAATGAACCTATCATTCCTCTATAGGTAGACTGACATACGGACTTACCATCTGAGTCTTTACTCAGCTTGACAGCTGGTGACATGGGTGTTCTCATGGTTGAACTTGAATCAAAACCATATTTCTTTATCAAATCAAGAACATACTTGCTTTGATTGATAAATATTCCATCAGGCTTTTGTTGAATTTGTAAGCCTAGGAAGTATGTCATCTCACCCATCATGCTCATTTTGTACTTTTGTGACATTATTTTAGAAAACCACTCACACAGAGATTCATTGGTAGAACCAAAGATAATGTCATCCACATAGATTTGTACAAGAAGCATAAACTAAACACATTATTTTTGTTTAGGAACCCACTTCTTGGTGGGTTCAGATGAGGAGCACTTAGCATCTCCATCTGGTTGAACTGGTTGTTCAGCTTGAGTAGGAGCTGAGTCCTGTGTAGGCTGATCAGCTTGTTCTTGTTCAGGCCTTGAGATTTCTGCATCACATTCCTTAGCCTCATGACCTCTACTTCTACACTTATAGCATCTCCTTCTTCCAATGATTACAGGAGGTAGAGAGTCTAACAATCCTTGTGAGAATTTACTCTCAGTCTTAGGATTGTATGTGGTGGATAACTTTTCAACTTTCTTTGCAAGTTGATTTACTTGATGACCACTGACTTTGGACTTACCTTTGTCAGATCTTTGTTTGTTATCCTTAGAAGTTTGACTAACAACCTTCTTTTCCATGACTTTGGACTTACCTTTGCCATGGTGACTGGACTCACCAGTTTCAACAGGTTTGGACTTACCACTGTTGATCTTCTTGGACTTACCAAGATCTACAACTTTGGACTTACCATTGTTGTGATTTGACCTCTGACTTACAGTGGTATTCCTATTCTTGTAACTTCTCTCTGAGCCAGATAGAGAATGTTGTCTTTTGAAAGGATTTGGATTTATCCTTTCTATGACTGAAGTTCTTTGAATAGGCTGAGTGCCTAATCTGTCCAGCACAGACTTACCATGCTGTTTGGATGTTGAGCACTCATTTCCATGATCTTTAGCTTTCATAAAAATATTGAATTTCAAGTTTGGATCATATCTTTTCTTTGAGGCTGACTTCTGAGACTCAATCAGTTGTCTATCCTCCTCAGAGTCTGTACTTGCTATCTCATCATCAGCTACATAAGATGTTGTTTGATAGTCACCTCCAAGTACAGCCTTTACCAGTTTAGGTATTTGTTGGTTAATGCACTTTTCAACAAGCTTTGATGACTTACACCAAGACTCAGTGATCTTTGAAGTTGATCAACTTTGTCTTTAGCTTCCTAAATTTCTTCACTTAAAAATATATTAATGTGTCTTTGGCTGCAAGATCACATTGTGCTTTCTTACCAACATCAATGAGAGATTGATTTTCCTTAATCTCATCTTTAAGTTTAGCTATTTCAGCTTTGAGGTCATTCTGAGACTTAAGGCTGGTCTTGAAATCATTCAACAGATAATCAAAAGCAAGACCCTTTTCTTCATCTGTGTAAGAGTAGAAATTACTGACCTTATACATGGAAGCAGGATCCCAATCACCGAGCTTGCTGTTTTCCTCAGCTTCCTTCATGTCAGCTTCAAAGATTGATTCGGACTGACCATAATCAACTTCGTCAATTTCAAACTCTTCATCTTCTTGAGCCATAAGACATACATCATCATCTGAGGTAGGTGATTCTGTATCCCAGGTTTTAGCATATAACCCTTTTGCACTGGGTTTGTCTTCTGGCTTTCCTTTCTTGAGCTGTATATTTCTTCTTGTATTTATCAGCTCTGTAAGCATTCTTATCAACAACTGATGTTGATTCCACCTTCTTTGATATGCACTCAGTAGCAATGTGTCCCTTCTTCTGACAGTTGAAGCACACATCATTCTTGGGATCAAAAGAACTCTTCCCTTTGCCCCTGTCAGATCTTCCTCTTCCCCTTTAAGCTCTTCTAAAACGTCTGGCTAGCATTGCCATTTGCTCAGTGATATTCTGAACATCATCAGTATCACCTGAGTCTGAATCTGAGTGGTCAGCTTGAGATTCTGACTCAGTCTCAGATTCAACAACCAGTTCCTTGGAGAAGAAGTTTTCATAAGATCTATTCAAGTGATTCTTCTTCTGTTGCTAGACCAGATCTGTGCCCTCATATGTAACACTCAGTGTTTCCCAGATATCTTTTGTAGATTGACACCCAGTCACAGTACACAAGATCTCATTAGTCAGGGCATTTGCTAGAACACTTTTAGCCTTGTCATCCAGATTGAAGAGTTTCCAATCTTCATCTGACCAGGATGCACTAGGCTTTCTTGTTTCCTTTTCAGTTCTGCCCGGAGACACATCACTGACAGTAGCAGGAATCTTGGGGATAATAGATCCTTTTGTGATGAAATGCGACATACGGTTGTCAATGGAATTGAGAAACAACATGGCTCTGAAACTTCCACATAGGATAGTTAGATCCATCAAATATGGGACAGCCTTTGGCAGATATCTGTGGAAAGTTTGAAGAATTGTTGCTTGTAGATATTGTAAACTTTCTCAGAATCTTGAACTTTCAACTTATGAAATCATTCAGCCTGCTATGATACCAGTTGTTGGTATCTTGGTGAGAATAACAACAAGCAACAGGTGTGTAGAAGGGGGGTTGAATACACTTTCTGCGGAAATTGAACAAATCAAATAAAATTGTTACACAATGTAAATCAAACCACAATCAATCGAATGCTTTTATTAAGAAGATAATTACAGTGCTTTGAATAAGAAGATGATTACAATAACTATCAACTAAGCAACTCTTGATATATAACCACCTAATATGAATCTCTCAATCTCTCAAACTTAGCTATCTATAATCAACTTAAGTATATATACTGACGACTCTCTAAACAGGATTTAAACAGATTGATAACTTACCAATATCACAACCAATGTGATTATTCGAACATACGAATAGCTTGGCCATCTGTGTATATCTTGATCACGTTGAACTGACAAACAGTGATTCAAGAATCGTAACACATACGGTGAGGTGAGGTTTGGCTCTGCAACACTTAGTTGTTTTTGGTTCTGAGTCGTAGTCGTAGTCGTACCTCTAAACTTATCAGGAGATAAGTATTTATAATCATGTTGCTACGGTTCCTAACAAACTGGACTAATCCTAATTTGCTAACTAACTATCGGATAACTCGGAATCTTTAATCTTGAATCTTCTTATCTTGAGTCTTCAATCTTCAATCTTGGTTCTGAAGTTTTCTTATCCTTCCCGTAGATATAGAGAGTTAAAACAGAATTTAAAACACATTTAAATTCTTTTAAACTGACTTCTTTAGTCAGGCTGAGTTACTCAGCGTGAAACTCATCAAGCAAAGTTCTTCGAGAACACACTCGAAAAGAAACATGGACTAACATGTATAATTATTAACTCATCCTCATAAGTCCAAAGAATTAACTAAAACATATTTAGCAACTCTATTGAGCTGACTCAGTATTCACGCTGAGTCGCTCAGCTTGAAACTCATCAAGCTGATACTCAATATATATATCTTAGTTTACGCACACAACTTATCAAACATATTGATAATCTTACTAAGATATAGTCTAAGCTGATCGAACATATGTACAGCTTATACTCAGTCTGAATCACTATGAGTGTTCAGTCTGATTCAGCTTTATAATTCTGTTTAAGTTATATGTAGAACACATCTTACAAACTTAACTTTGTCTCATCAAATCTTAACTGATGAGATCATCTTCCCAACAGAAACCTTTGCCCCTGTTGCAAGATTTGAAGCTATAAGATTGTTTCTAACCTATGTTGCCTTCAAAGACTTCAAGGTGTTCCAAATGGATGTTAAGAGTGTCTTCCTCAATGGAAATTAAAGGAAGAGGTGTATGTCAAACAACCTCCTGGTTTTGAGGATGCAAGCAAGCCAGACCATGTATACTTCTTAAACAAAGCTTTGTATGGTCTGAAGTAAGCTCCAAGAGCCTGGTATGATACCCTCTCTTCTTTTCTAACCACTAAAGGCTTTACTAGAGGAAGCATAGATAGCACTTTGTTTATAAGAAAATTCAAGGGTGATGTAATCCTAGTGCAGATATATGTAGATGACATAATATTTGGGTCTACAAATTTGGATCTGTATAAAAAGTTTTCTAAACTCATGTCTGATAATTATCAGATGAGCATGATGGGTGACCTAAACTATTTTCTTGGACTTCAAATTAAACAAGAGGTTGATGGAATTTTCATTCATCAAACAAAGAATGTAAATGACTTACTTAAGAAATTTGAGTTTGAAAATTGCTCTTTAATGAAAACACCTATGTCCACTGCCTTAAAGCTTGGAAAGGACACTGATGGAAAATCAGTGAACATCACTGCAAGCAGACCCGATATAATGTTTTCAACATGTCTCTGTGCTAGATATCAAGCGGATCCCAAAGAATCTCACTTAGCTGCTGTTAAAAGAATTTTCAGGTATCTCAAAGGAACTCCTAATCTAGGTCTTTGGTACCCCAAAGACTCAGACTTTAAGTTAGTTAGATACACTGATTCTGATTTTGCAGGTTGCACTCTGGACAGAAAGAGTACATCTGGTTGGTGTCAATTGTTAGGTGGAAGGTTAGTCAGCTACTCAAGCAAGAAACATAACTCAGTTTCAACCTCTACAGCTGAAGCAGAATACATTGCTGCTGGAAGCTGTTGTGCTCAAATACTGTGGCTGCAAAACCAACTACTTGATTATGACATACAGTTTGAAAACTCCCTAATTCTGTGTGACAACACAAGTTCCATATCTATTTCTAACAATCCAGTTTTGCATTCTAAAACTAAGCACATTGAAATCAGACATCATTTCTTAAGAGATAATGTGCAAAAAAGAAAGTTTCAATGCACTACATCAACACTGATTTTCAATTAGCTGATCTTTTTACAAAACCATTGGATGAGTCTCGGTTCAATTTCCTAATATCCAAACTTGCCATGTTAAACTTGTAAAATATTCTTATCCTAGGTAGTTAGCTTTGTGTGAGAAAATAATTTTGTTCGTGTGTGAAATCTAACTGTAGTACTTATCTAAGCTTCTTTATGTCTTACTGATAGTGAATCAGATAAAGAAATTATGTCAGCTGATAACCATCAGCTAATGAAATACCTCAGATGATAAACAATAAGCTAAAGACTAGCAGCTCAACTAAGTACATTCATTAGCTGACACTTGTTTTCTCTCAAAATGGATCAGCTGACACTTTTTCCTTATCAGCTGATGATTCTCAGAGTCAAAATTATGTGTCCCCACACTTATTTTATTAATTTCTCATTTGTATTTAATGTGTTACTAGGTTATATTTAATTTCATTTAATTGTCCGTTAGTTGTCTGTATATTTATTAATTCCGTTTATTACCTTTTTGCAGACGTGACTGTTACTTTTTGAAAAAAGATATTTCTGTGACAGTTTAGGTTTCCAAAGAAGATATAAATGATGTTTGAGCGATTTTCAATTTTCTAAGCTTTCAAAATTCTCAAACACTCTTCTTTTCTCTCCCACAGAAACCTAATCCTTCACTGCTTTCAGTATTTCCGTCCTGCAACAATGGTGACTTTCAACCCTGTTTCTACCCCAACTGCCATTCCCGGTGAGAACATCACTCGAAATTCTCTTATCACCATTCGTCCGAACAATTTCATCATCAACACTGACATTCCTTCGAGCAAGGTAAACCAGGGCTATGAACCCATGGTAGCTTTCATCACTGCTCACCCCCTGTTTCAATGCTTATCATCTCATCCTTTGTTCATCTTTCCTAACATTGTTGGAGAGATGTGGTATACTGCAAAATACCACCCAATTGAGCAAGTTATAACCTGTTCCTGCCAAACAACACCATAAACATTCCCATAACTGTTGACTCACTTCGTCAAGCCATTTCCATACCCAATTTAGCCCCATTTCAACCGTTTGCTTCTTTAGACCAAACGCTGGAGGTCTTGCCCCTGATTTGCTACAATGAACCTGGTTCCCATGGTCAATACAAGCTGTCTGTACTAGGACACCCATGGAAGTATCTTGCCAGTGTGGTCATTCGATACTTTGGTCACAAGTCTAGAAGCCATGATCAAATGAACCAGTCTGAGTTGATGGTTCTTCATGCTTTTGTCATAGGGAGGAACATTGAATTTCCCGAAGTCATCTTTACTGAAATGGTGGATAAAATTACTCTGGGTACTACCAAGAAATCAACCAGAACCCATGTTCCGTACATAAGGTATCTAAGTCTCATTGTTCTTAGAAGTATTCAATGGGAACACTATGCTGGGTTGGCTTCACATTTGCAAACAATGACCATCCCTCAAATGGGTCAAATGATTTTCCATTTGATAAGGAAGTTTCAAGGTCCTGTTATCACTGAGCAAATGCAAGAGTTGATTGATGTGGCTGCTGATGAAGCAAGTGAGAATGAGGAAGAGGTAATTGCTGAAAATCAAGATGTTGAGATGGCTGAGGACTCAGATCAATCTGATGAGTCTGCTGATATCATCACTGAGCACTCAAAGCATTCTGATGTTGAGGATAGTATGCACTCTGAGGGTCTTCCACTGTTTGATCCTGTTGATACTCTTCAGAGAACTCAAGGTGAGGACTCTGAGCACTCTGTTTCTAAGTCTTCCGGTCCAAAGGATCAGGGAACCCGAGAGAATGCTGGTAATGATGGTGATGATGGTGATGATCATGATAGTGATGGTGGTGATAATGATGCATATGATGGTGATGCTAGTGGACTGTTTATTGACTATGGTGCTGATACTACCACAGCCACCTCATCCACTTCCATCATGAAGCCTTTGACTAAATTTCCCTTAAGTCCAAGTACCACAAGGAGATCAAGTCACAACAGTCCCTCTGGTGATGAAGGTTATCCTTTCCACTTATACTCTCAAGGCTCCAGTGCCTCTGTTCACAATGAACAAGGTGGTGAGGATGAAGATGTTGCTGTTGATGTTGCTGTTGATGATGCTGAGGAGGATGTTATTTTTTATAAGCTGGTTCAACTCATTGAAATCAGCAGAACAAAGCACATCAGAGGTATGGTTTCTTCACTCCCTGAGGTCACTCACTTGGTACACCCAACCAGTGAGAACCCATCCTCAATCCCTGTTGAAACACCCCCACAAATGTCAAGCTCTAGTATACTTTCAATAGTCACTAGTTCTACTCCTTTTGTCACCCAAACAGAAACAAGGTCAATGGAGATAGTGCATATTGCACTCATCTCAGAGGATGTGATACTTGCACCTCTGACCTCAACACTTGTAGCTACCTCTTATGTTAAGGGGGAGCTTATGAATGTTGACTTAACCTATCAACCAGTGGGTGCATCTTCCCAACAGGATGCATCTGTAAAATTGGGACTTCTGCAATCTGGGTCACCCTCCCAACAGGGTGATACCATTGAAAGACAGACCTCCACCCAAGGTCATACTGTGTCTTACATACAACTGAGTCAGCCTATACCCTCAACAAGCTCACAACAGCTTGTTGATGTACTCAGGGGAACCCCATTGAGCTTAGCCCCAACTCAAACTCACCTCTTTGTACCAACTATTGATTTACTTCTTACACATACTAGTCCACTGTCTGTCAATACTAGTGGTATAAACCAACCATTAGTACAGGGCACACTTTCTGTTCCCAGTGATCTTAGGCTTATACACCAAAGTCTAAGTGAGGGACCACAATCCATCAAGATATTGGCACTTCAACTCAATCAATTCCAGTTACACCTACTCCATCTACTTCCACTGAACCCTCACCCCAAATTCTTCAAAGCCTACTGTCCATCTCTCAAAAGATGGATAGTCTTCAAGTCTCCTTCACCTCATTCCAAACCAAAATAGAAACTCAACTAACCCTTCTCACCAAAGAAGTTGAGTCACTAAAAGCAACCCAACCCCAACCCCAACCCCAACCCCAACCCACCCCTGCCCCAGTTGATCTTACTCCCATTCTAGCCAAATTGAATCAACTGTTCTCCAAATCCTCAACTCCTACTCCTACCCCTTCACCTATAATCTCTACACAAACCATCTCAGAGGATGTGATACTTGCACCTCTGACCTCAACACTTGTAGCTACCTCTTATGTTAAGGGGGAGCTTATGAATGTTGACTTAACCTATCAACCAGTGGGTGCATCTTCCCAACAGGATGCATCTGTAAAATTGGGACTTCTGCAATCTGGGTCACCCTCCCAACAGGGTGATACCATTGAAAGACAGACCTCCACCCAAGGTCATACTGTGTCTTACATACAACTGAGTCAGCCTATACCCTCAACAAGCTCACAACAGCTTGTTGATGTACTCAGGGGAACCCCATTGAGCTTAGCCCCAACTCAAACTCACCTCTTTGTACCAACTATTGATTTACTTCTTACACATACTAGTCCACTGTCTGTCAATACTAGTGGTATAAACCAACCATTAGTACAGGGCACACTTTCTGTTCCCAGTGATCTTAGGCTTATACACCAAAGTCTAAGTGAGGGACCACAATCCATCAAGATATTGGCACTTCAACTCAATCAATTCCAGTTACACCTACTCCATCTACTTCCACTGAACCCTCACCCCAAATTCTTCAAAGCCTACTGTCCATCTCTCAAAAGATGGATAGTCTTCAAGTCTCCTTCACCTCATTCCAAACCAAAATAGAAACTCAACTAACCCTTCTCACCAAAGAAGTTGAGTCACTAAAAGCAACCCAACCCCAACCCCAACCCACCCCTGCCCCAGTTGATCTTACTCCCATTCTAGCCAAATTGAATCAACTGTTCTCCAAATCCTCAACTCCTACTCCTACCCCTTCACCTATAATCTCTACACAAACCATTTCCTCTCTAAACCAAACCATCTCCAATCTTTTTACCAACCTCCACAAAATAAGACCTTCTCCTCTAAACATTTATGTTACCATTCCTGACCCCATTCTCAGAGTACCTACCCTTCTAAGAACCATAGATGATGAGGTAACCAAACTTAGTCATTATTCCAGGCAAAAGCACAGTGAGACCCTCAAAGAATTTACCAATCTTACTGATGCTATCACCAGGCTAAGACCTCTCACCTCTACCTCTCAACCATTTTTCTCACCCATACCTTCCCATTTTAGAACCTCTCCTTCATCCTTTACTTAACCTCCTATTCCTACTGCCTCTACTTCACCCTCAACCATTCCACCCTTTACTTCTACACCTTTTCCATTTCCCTACTCTACCTTAACACTTGATGCTCCTGCTAAGCCTACCGTCTCTTTTCCTACCTTTGATGATGACAAAAAGAGGGGAGAAGTCAGGCTCCTCTTCAAGCTTATCTCTAACTTCTGTCAGAGCAGCTTGTGATGCATACACGGCTGAAGTGGAAGCTGACAAGGCAGCAGCAGATGCATCAGCCCTCTATGAAGCAGAATTTCAAAACCAATCAACTGCTGAGGGGGAGAATCAATCTAAGGGGGAACAACCTGCTCAAGATGAGTAGAGGCCCAAGAGAAGGCTGAAATAAAAAGCCAGAAGGAAGAGTGCTAAGAAATCAAGGCAAGGTGAATCCTGTGCCCCAATCCAAGTTCCATCAGAAGATTCTGATGATGATGAAGATGACATGCCTCTGTCCTCTCTGCTCAAGATGAAAAAGCAGAGCCTCTCCTCAAAAACTCCATCAGTCCAAGCTTCCTCTCCTGTGAAGAAAAGTCCTTCAACTCCCAGCAGTGTTTCTAAAAGAAAAGGGAAGAAAATAATGTCAGTTGAGGAGATTGAAGAAGAAGATAGAAGAGAGGAAGAACTCCAAAGGGAAGAAGATAATCTCAAGGAGTTAAGTGAATTGGCTACTGTACTTGGAATTTCAATTGAAGATGTACTCAAAGCCAAGAAAAGGCACCAGGATTTCACTACTCCAAAAGATCTTGCTGCTATTATTGGTGCCACTGATGAAGAGCTGAGAGAGATACAAGAAGAAGAAATGATCATGTTATCCTCTCAAGTCCATCAAGTTCAAGCAACACCATAGCAAGAGGATCCCTCTGTCAAGAAAGCTCCCAAAAGAGGAAGAACTCATAAAGAAGCTATCCAAGCTCTCCTCAAGACAGATTTTGCCAGTACTAAAAAGCCAACTAGAATGCAATCTGAGGAGTTCTGGAAAAACAAGGAGATCTTGACAGATAAGAAGAATCCAAACATGATCTCTAGAATCACTCCATATAGAGGTACTGAAAATGATCCTTACATTAGAGTTGTAAGAAGGGATGAGTATAGCACTTATGAAGATATCCATCAAGAACACTGTAAGTTGTTCTCCTTATTTGAGATGATTGAGATCATGTACCTTCTCCTCAAGTCCAAAAGTGAAGTTGCCCTCAAGTTCATAAAACACTTTGACTATTGGATTAGACAGACTGTATGCCATAGAGTTTTCACTTATGATCAGTTTGTTGTACATGTTCAAGTAATAGAGGATGCTCTCAAGAAGATATCAAAAGCCTTTGTTGCTGATGAGAACTTAAACACAACCCTTCCTCTCAATACCATTCTTGAGATGTTCAAGTACATAACTGAACCTGAAAGGGGGATGTTCTTCAATAACAGAATGGGTGAATGGAAGTTCTTAAGAGAAGCTGAGTTAGGAAAAGCTCAACCAGAATTCATCTTTCATGTTGTGCAATCAACAAGGGATCTGACTAGAAGTGATTACTTTGAACATCTGCTAAGATCAAGAGCTGAACAAATTGTGGCTTCAAATCCTCAAATCAAAAGAGTTGATGTCAAAGAAGAACCTTGGTGGGAAAGAAACTGATACTTCATAACTAGACTAGTTGTAATTTCAATGTTTCTAGATTAGTTCAAATTCTGTAACTTAGTATAACTATTAGCTTAGTTACTTTGTACAAACTCTGTTGTAGTTACTTATTTTGTAATCAAGCTTGAAACTTTGATCATGGACTACTTAGCTAAACTGCTAGTATAGATGAATCTTAGTAGATAGCTCACCTAGTGTAAATATAGAAAATCAAAAATCCTAAAAACATAAAAAAGATAGAAAAGATACCACAAAAACAGAACTATGGTACTTCATAACTGAAAAGATTCTCAAAAACAGAATATCAAGGGAACATATTTTAAAGAGTTATGAAAAACAGATAGCTAGGTAACAAAACTGAACTTCAAAGTTTTATCTTTACAAATCCGAGTCAAACTGATTCTTCTTAAACAAGATGAGGTTTTGTCATCATCAAATAGGGGGAGATTGTTGGGGAGATAGAGATATCAAACCATAATCAAACCTGTTTATTATTTAAAATAGAAGTTGATGCTAACAAAACCACACATTCAGTTTATACTTGGATCAATGAAAAACATGTGTTGTTTTTCATGATAGACTTAAAGAAATTCCTAAGAAAGAAATGTCAGCTGAAGAACAAAAGTGTCAGCTGAACACCGAGTATCAGCCAAAGGACCAGCTTCAGGAAGATCAGCTAAGAAGAAAAGAAAAGTCAAGAAGCATCAGCTAAGCATCTACAAAGCATCAACTGAGGGTTTCTTCAAGATCAGTTGAGCAGTCACGGATCAGCTGAGTCAATTACTCTAATCAGCTGATGCCTCCTATCCATCAGATAAGCTATTCTTTACTTATTAAATCTTTTCTCTGTCAGCTTATCACTCTCAATGATCAGCTGATCCATTTGGATATACTGATCATAAAGGTTGATCTGCTTACATAGTTTCACTAGAGTTGGTGTTATTAGCTGAGCAATGTTGTTCAGCTGAGCAAACCTCAGTAGCTGAGTCTTTCACATTTATCCTTAGCTGAGCAAAAATATGTTTGCAGTTCAGTGTCTGTTAGCTGAGTCATTATACAGCATCTCAGTTAATAGTTTTTCATTGTATTATTTTCTTTAGTCCAAGGTAGAAGATGTGTTGTTCTATTATCCCTTTAGATCTATCTTTGTAAAAGTACTAAGCACTTTTTGAATCTGCAAAGAGACAAAAAGAATTGATCTTGATCCACTGGAAAATGTGATAGATACTTTAGAAGAGAAGATCTCGAAGATATGTTTCAACAACCAAGTATGGCTGGCAACTCTATACTTGGTTAAGTCAAGTCTTCAAGAAGCATGGTGTTGATAAAAGTACAAGCATGGAAAGAGAAGTTTACTCTCCCTAGACAAAAATGTAGTACTTTAATAATATAATAATAGATAGTGGGAATTGACTTTACTGGATATTACATTCACTTTACACACTTTCTGTATAAAGTGAACTTACTTTCTACCCACTAACTTTATCTATTATAATATTATTAAATCAAGTACCTTTGTCTCCTTCTACACTCCATCAACCCGGATACCATTTTCTTATATATACTTATGCATGGAAACCTGCTAAGTAATCGAATAGATAAGAGTTGAACACTAAAATCTCATTTGTTGAGAATTTGGAAGAGTTAGCATTTTACTTTCAGTGTAAACAAACTTGTTCATGTGTTGAACATCTTAGACATAAGTTATTTAAGATTAGCTTTGTCTATGTGTTAGACAGTTTAGTTGCCACCTTTTATTGAACTTAGATTTTCTGCATCTAGTTCATGTAATTCTTGATTCATATCAATAAGAATTATAGCTAAAGTTTGTATTCAACCCCCCTTCTACAAACATTTGTCGTTGTAGTGTCCATTCGGGACCAACAAAAAGTTAAGTCAATGACCGGCCCAACATACGCAACTTATGGTTTCAAAAGAGAAGTTTAGAAAATAAAGTAAATCCGAGTTTAACAAAAGTTTTGCGGAAGAAGCTGTCATGCCGGGGCCTTCCCTTTATCCACTCGAGACGGTCCTGAAAGAAGTAAAACATCAACAGGTTAAGCATAAAGCTTAGTGAGCACATAACACTCATATATTATATCAGATAGACATTCAAATAATCATTTACATCACATCAGGTGCCACTCAGGTGATTGTTACTCAAGCGATTCTGCCACTCAGGCTATTGTGCTACTCAAGCGATTGTGCCACTCAGGCTATTGTGCTACTCAAGCAACTGGGCCACTCAGGCGAATAATAATAAATAGTATCATATAAGAACACGTGTCACAACATAAGATATAAGTTAATGAAACTCACCTGACTGCAACAACAGTACAAGTATGGATATCGCAGTAAATCGTATAAAGTTTCAGTCAACGAGCACCACCATATCCTGAAGATCATATAATATTCAACTAATAATAGGTACGAAGTCCTAGATACGACACTCTCTTGTATCTCATGAACCCTAATCTCGAAAAACCTAACTCGAAGTCTCGGTTCGAATCCATAGACCGAGCATCAGTTAGTTCGGAGTCTCTTATATAATATCCGCTTGAACCGTCTATTTAAGTGTATATTTATGTGTCATCAGTTTGAAGGCCTTATAGATGTGTGTGTGTGTGTGTGTGTGTGTGTATATATATATATGTGTGTATATATATATATACATATATATACATCCAGCCCGTTCGAATCCTTAATAGATTCCTCATTCGAATCTTGTGTAAGTCGAATTATGGCATTCATTCGAATTTAGACATCACAAGTCGAATTCCAAATATAGTGCAAGTCTAATTTCCATCCATTCGAATACAAGACAAGTCTAATTTCAAAGATACATAAGTCGAATTATACTAATATATTAAAATTCGAATTATGTAAGTCTAATTTTGGGATACATGAAATTCGAATTATGTAAGTCTAATTTTGGGATACATGAAAGTTGAATTATGTAAGTCTAATTTTGCAGAGGAGTACATCATCATCTTCCTGCTTCAAGATACAAGCACTATAACCACCCAATTAAATTTTCTAAGCTTCTTAAAACTTAGCTAAATCCACTTTTTATTGCACCAAAACCTTTCTCCACCTATTTAAACCATCACTTATTATTTTTATAACAATTTAACAAGTTTTAATCCCTCAAAATCCAATTTCCTTCTTGTTCATAACACCCATTAAAGCTCATGCTAAAAACTCAATTCTATTCTCTATTCAGGGTAAAACTACAAACAAAGCTCATAAAAAGAATCACCAAGCAACAAGGATCATTACCTTAAGCTTCTCTTGTTGTTTGCTCCAAAATCTTCATCTACTCTCATCTTCTCTTCTTCTCTATGTACACAGTACACACCAAGGGACACACTCTCTCTCTCTATTTTGTTCAATGTAACAGTAGTGGGTTTCCTCCTATCTAATCTTGCCCTAATATGAATAGTTATATACACTATGTATCTTGGGCCAAAACCATGATCTATAAGTTGATCCACTTTCCTAAGCCCACTCACAAACATAACTTTATCTTAGACATGAGGAATTCATGAGCCCACTAAGGTTAGGTATGTAACTATATAATTGCACATGAAACTTTAAATATATATATATATATATATATATATATATATATATATATATATATATATATATACTTCCGGTTAACCAAGATTGCTTACGTACTCATTTCTTAATTCCAATCATTAGCAACGATAATAATATTCCACCTTAATACAACCATAAAAATTACAATGATTAACTTAAATGGGAAGTGGGTATTACATAGTTGCGATTTCCACGAGAACCTACAAACACGGTTCCACTGAATTAACATTGGGTTTAAATCTACAAGACGCACACACTAAAGATCCCCTCTCAGAATTTACACCTCACTCCCACTATTCGATTGAAGTGTAACACGTTCGCTTTATGATTTGGTTCTCTTAGTCAAACTACTAATCTATAACATAATCGATTACAGTTCCTCTCATTCTGCTAAGATTGTGATTCGTGAACTAAGATTCACAATCGAAAATCACAATTGCAATTGGCTATTGCAAATTACAATTGCAATCCACAACTATAATTAGTAGTTTGACTAAGAGAACTATAATTGTTATGGTATATATATAGTTTCCAATTAGAATAGGAATTGCCATTCAACTTCTTATGACATAAATTGTGATTCTCTACCATGTGTTAAATTACAATTCAGTAACAATTGTTCATACCATAAATTACGATTCCTTCTTAGACTCTAAATTGCAATTACTAATTGCATTTGGCACCAACTCTAATTACGATTCCACCATACATTTGTAAATTACGATCATAAAGATCCAAGAATAATTACAATGCATATATTTATGCATATACACAGCCGACGCCCTCATAAACGGATCAAACTCAAAACTTCATTGTTTCAACTGATTCTTGATCCTATGAATTCCTTACACTATTTAGACTTAATTGAATACTACTCATGTTTTCATGTATTAAATCGTCCCCAAGCCCTCGGTCATACATACTCATTCGAACAGCAACATAATTATTTAAAAATAGTACTTAATCAAAAGATATAGCAATTAAACATATATACATTTGCTAGTACTTCGTTGTTGTTTTGAATTGCTTCTATGGCTTCCAGAATAAGTCATAATAAAAAAATAGTTCTTTCTTTTCCTTTTGTGTAGCATCTTCTTTATGCTAATATCTTTCCACACTATGTCATTCTGATTCCATCTATTTCTGTAGCATGTATGGTTTTTATGTTTTTTTTATCAAAATCTCCTTCTACGCCTCTTTCTTTTTTTTTTTCTTCTTCCTCCTCATAACAACTCGCATTTTTTTATTTTGCAGGTTGAAATTATAAGTGTATCAGTATCACCTTCCTTTTACATCTTCTTTACTTTGTTTCCAGATTCAATATTACATGTTCTATCTTTCTTCTTGTTGGTTAGTGATTAGTGACAATAAGTAGTAAGAGATAGTTTGTTATTTCTGTTAGAAATATGGTTTGGCAACTTGTATAAATAGAGGTATGGTGTAATTGACTTACTCACTTGAATGATAGTTCAATACAATGTTACCATCACTTTCTTTTGTGTCAATTTCATCTTCTTGATACTCTGAACTTCTTGTTGAATTACTCAACACTTCTATTTTGCCCTAATACTTTGCAGGTTGAAATTAGAATCCTAATACTCTTTTTTAGGATGCTTTAGTGCTTTGTTTATTTTTTTGACCTTTTATTTGCTTTGTGTTTTGTTTATATTCTATTACTACTGAAACTTCGAAAAATTTAGCTTTAATTAAAAAAAACATAATAGGTAGTACATGTTTAACACCAGTAAATATAAAGCATCATAGTTCTGTTACTATTTATAGTGTATAAGTTTGGCGATAGTTTAAATAAACCATCAACTCAGACCCGCATATAGGAAACAAACGTATGAGACCACATCTACGATACCTTACAACCAATCAGTTGATGACAAAGAAATTGACGTCAATTATACATCCATGAGACAAAATAGAAAAGGAGAATGATGTCTAATACTGCTAACATGAATGTTAACATTTCTGACCTAACTACTATTTGAAAGAGTCGACGATGCAGTTCATTTTCATCATCATGCAGGCACATCAAGACAAAAGGATTTTAATAACTCATTTACTCCTATTCAGTATCCTGCTATATATGAAGAGCACAAATTTGCCTCTCATATACATTCTCCAACGTACTCAAATAAATCTACCTTCTCCCGAACAATGACGGGTTGCACATCACATGAGCACAATCCTTCTCCACATCGCATATTGATAAAGCAACAAAACGTGTTCGCCCAAACGTTGACCACTCAACTAAACACTCGGATAATGAAATATTACCTTCCGCTACTCAATGCCCTGTACAAGGTCCAGCTAATTTTCTAGCATCTACTTCTTTAAATTATTATTTATACTGCATAATTGCACTAACATATATTAACTTTATTATTGCAGCCACTAGAAAAGAATTTGATAATTGTAGAATGCCAACGCCAGATAAAGGATCTCTCTTTCCTGATGATAAAAAACAAGGGAAAATTATTTGTTCATAGTCATGAAAACAACAAAGAACAGAGTTATTTCAACAATTCCTTGTCCCAAAACAGATCCAAACGAGTAAGTTTACATACCAACACAACAAAAATTTCTTTACGCTTGGATTACTTTTAGATCGTATCTTTGAATTTATTGCCTCTTGCTTTTAGATACCGACCAATATGAGGCGGGCTCTGCCCTCGAACAATAATTTTCCTGAGATAATCTAGAAAACACAACCGGTTTGACATCAATGTAAGAATAAAATAAGAGGCAAGAATAAATTTCAGATAAGACATTTTTGTTAATAAATAAAAGGAACTGTTCATATTTTGCACCTCTATCTAGGGGTGAGCATGTGTACCGGAAATACCGAACCGTACCGGCACCGTACCGGAACCGGTACCGGTACCGGTACCGAATTAGAGTTTTCGGTCCGGTATTCGGTACTTGAAATATTGGTAAATCAGTATTCGGGACTCGGTATTCTCGGTATTCGGGACTAGTACCGAACTAACTAGGTAAAATAGGTATTCGGTACCGGTACTGGTACCGTATATAAATACTCGGTACGGTATTCGGTACCGTCTTTAAATCAAATTCGGTATTCGGTAAAATCGGTACCGGTACCGGTCGGTACCGGTATGGTACCATGCTCACCCCTACCTCTATCTGTGATAATTCCAGCAGTAGACGATTTTTCGCCAGGTTTAGGGGGTGTTTGTTTTAGCTTATTTAGGACTTATTTTCCGAGCTTATTTTTTATAAGTTGGTTTTTTCCGGCTTATTTTCTGGCTTTTAAGCTTATTTTGAGTTATAATAAGAAAATAAGCTAGGCTCATGAAAAATAATCCAGAAAAAACGAGCTTATGAAAAATAAACCCGAAAAATAAGCCTTTGATAAAGCTAAAACAAACACCCCCTTAACCATAACCAGTGCACCAAGATTGTGTTGTGTCATCTGCAATACATGTTTCCATTTGGTCACCACATCATATAAGAACCAATTTATATGTGTTAAACTATAGAAATTAACGTGTGCCAGTGTTTGAAATCTAGAGTGGCTTACCTATTTGACAGCATCACACACAGAATCGTCAGTAATACACCATAGCCAAGAGCCGTTGGCACCTTTCCCTTTTGCGTTCAAGACATCTGAAATTTTGGTGCTTTCGAAACCCTGTTCTTCAATACGAGCAGCTGAAGTTGACTCATGGTGTGACAACATCAGTGGCCGGAGTGGGTTCACCAGCCGAACATCATGTTGGAAAACTGCATTTTTCACAATGCTCCCATTTGACACAAATGCCCAAATTCCTCGTTCCATATCCTTCAACTATCACAAAATACAAATCCTTTAGCTAACAGTCCGTAGCATATCAATGCCACATTGACCCAGTAGCAGATCAACAACTATAATATGATTGACAAATCCTGATCGGAGAAATTAGTATAGCGATTCTTGCCACCACCTCATGGATTAACAACTATCATGCACAAAAACAGAATATAGCTACACCACCTTCTTTGTAACACCTTCCTTACCGGCCTAGTAGGATTAAGGTAGTTAAGTTGCTTAAACTTGATTTAATTGGTTGATTATGTAAATATGTGTTTAATTGATTTAAATTAATTAAATTAATTAAATTGTGATATTAGTTAATTAATTGTAAGACTTGTTAGTGGGGTTGATGAGGTGTCGGTTTTGGACACCTAAACCTACCATGTTGCCACCAATATTCATTTACATGCAAAATTAAGAAAAGTGTAAGTGTGTGTGTTTGTGGGTTCTTGGCCAAAGAACAAGAAAAAGAAGAAGAATTGGATTTGTTGATCTTGGTTGTGCCATCCATTAACTGAAGTGAATTAATATCATCTAAGAGGTTAGAATTCAGAATCATATGTTAATTGTTGATTAATTTTGGATTTATATGAATTTATGTGTGAAATCCGATTGAATGATTTGTATGATGAATTTGTGATCTAGGATGCATGTATGATAGTAATTGATGTTAGTTTGTTTAATACATGTTTAGAATTCAGTTCTGGAAACCATAGATGAGTTGCATGTGTAAAAATCAGATTGAAAAATTGAAATTAAGGATGATTTTGAATTAGTCGGAATTCTGGTTATGAAACACTCGGAATTCAAGTTATGAATGAATCGGATCTGGATGATAAATCCATCGGATTTGATGAATCCGACTAATTTAATCGGATTTGGACTTGGAATCCGAGAGAATAGAACTATTTGCCCTAACACTTTTAATCAGAATCCGAATCTTAGTCGGAATGTGACTTTACTCGGAATCCATTTACTTCCTCAGATTGTACATTTAGTCGGATTATAACTATAAAGGGAAATAGCATGCTCGGATTTGGACAGTTAGTCGGAATTCGATTAAACCATAAATGACTCGGATTGTATGATTAATCGGAATATGACTTTTGCTCGGATTGTGCATTGTCTCGAAATCCGACTAGATTAAAATTGCCTTTACTCGGAACTGAGTCTTTGCTCGGAATTGGTTCGATCGGAATTGACCATCACTCGGATTAGAGATTTGGTCGGAATTCTAATTTACCTTTGCTCGGAATTTGAATTATTATGGAGAATCCGATTAAAGAACAACTCCTTGATGACTTGAAGATGAACATGAACTTGTACATCAAGTGTGGCCTTGGCTTATGACAGGAATGTATGAAATTGTCTAAGCTAAGGAGTTGAACAAATTCACTGAATTACAGATGGTAAAGGGTAATAGTGAATTACGGTATATTTTTTGAATATACTTATGTTAATATGTACTTGTGGTTCTATGTGCATATGTAGTTGATTATAGTATTATGCTTATTGTGTATTGATTAAGCAAATACTGACTATTAGTTGTTGTTCAGGTGGGGACAAGACTCAGTAGTTGAGAAAAGACTGAGTTGCCTGAACTTGTTGAAGATATCGGTGAGTGGATATATATCTTAGATGTATGAGATATATCACCTGATTGTTTGCTCTTTTACTGTATATATACATGTTGTTTTGAGATCAGCTTGGCGGTAGTTATTCAGCTGGGCCTTGGTTTAGGGATATACAGTGTTAGCAATCGTCTTGATAGCATTTGTTGTAATCAAGAGGTGCTAGTACTGTTGTCTGTTGTAACTAGGCTATCGGTAAACCTATGCTTTGGCCGGCATTTGGTTGAAGGTCCCGCAAGAGCGCCAGTTCTCTTGTTGTTTGAGCATTTTTGTTTGGGCTTTATGCCTTGTATGTTTGTGATATCTTTTCTCTCACTTAGCTTTACGCTAATCCCCCACTGTTGAACTCTTTTACAAGATATTCCTGGTCAGTGGAAGATAGAGGTGTAACTGGAATTGTGGACTGATCATACTCTGGTATTGAAAGTGGTTTTTTTGTACAGAGCCTGTTTTTATTAGTAACACTGTGGTAGTTTTGTAAAGTTAATCAGCAAAGTTGTACTTACAATATTATATATATATATATATATATGTAATTGTGTTATTAGCTTCCGCGCGTATTACAAATTTGTGTTTTAGAAAATACAGTGTTATTAGCTTCTTCGCCTTGGGGTGCACCGGTGTTGTTTGTGAAGAAGAAAGACGGAACGCTGCGTATGTATATAGATTATAGAAATTTGAATAAGAGAACCGTCAAGAATAAGTATCCGTTTCAGAGGATAGATGATTTGTTCGATCAACTTCAGGGAGCTTCGTACTTCTCGAAGATTGATTTGAAGTCGGGTTATCATCAGGTAAGAGTAGCGGATGAGGATATACCTAAGACAGCCTTTCGTACACGGTATGGTCACTATGAGTTTCTTGTGATGCCGTTCGGTCTAACTAACGCTCCTGCAGTGTTCATGGATTTGATGAATCGGGTATGTAGACCATTTCTGGATAAGTTTGTCATCGTGTTTATTGATGATATCCTGGTGTATTCTAAATCGGAGAATGAGCATGATCAGCATCTGCGTCAAGTTTTGGAAATTTTAAAGCAACACAAACTGTATGCAAAGTTGTCAAAGTGTGAGTTTTGGTTGCGTGAAGTCAAGTTTCTGGGTTATGTGATTTGTGAAGATGGTGTTAAGGTTGATCCGACAAAGATAGAGGCTGTGATGAATTGGAACGCTCCTAAGACACCGACAGAGATCAAGAGTTTTCTTGGTTTGGCAGGTTATTACAGAAGGTTCATTAAAGACTTTTCAAAGCTGGCTGGTCCGTTAACTAAGTTAACCAGAAAGGATGTTCAATTTCAATGGGGTGAGGCTCAGGAGAATGCTTTTAAGACATTGAAGGAACTTCTGTGTCAAGCGCCTGTTCTTGCATTGCCTGAAGAATCTGAGGATTTTGTAGTATACTGTGATGCTTCACATGCCGGGTTAGGGTGTGTATTGATGCAAAGAGAAAGTGATAGCTTATGCTTCCCGACAGTTGAAACCCAACGAGAAGAACTATCCGACTCATGATCTGGAGTTAGCAGCAGTGGTGTTTGCTTTGAAGCTGTGGAGACATTATTTGTATGGTACAAAGTGTACGATCTGCACTGATCATAAAAGTCAGCAGTATGTATTCACGCAGAAGGAGTTGAATATGAGACAGCGTCGTTGGTTAGAGTTGATAAAAGATTATGACTGTGATATTCAGTATCATCCGGGGAAAGCTAACGTGGTTGCTGATGCACTTAGTAGGAAGGGTTCTGCGGATACAATAGAGTTTATGCGGTTGGAGATTAAATCTGATTTGATAGATCAGTTAATGGCTGCACAATTGGAAGCACTAAAGGCAGAAAACTTGAAAGATGAGTTGATGGTTAAAAGACAGCATGAACTGACAACTGATTCTCGGGGTTTGAAGATGTATCAGAATCGTGTTTGGGTGCCGAAGTTTGGTAACTTGCGGGAATTGATTTTGACTGAAGATCACAAGTCCAGAATGTCTGTTCACCCGGGTAGCACTAAGATGTATCATAGTATGAAGACCTTTTATTGGTGGCCTACTATGAAGTTAGATATTGCTCGATTCGTGGAGTCATGTCATATATGTGCACAAGTGAAAGCCGAACACCAAAAACCGTATGGATCTTTGAGACAGTTAGCAATACCCGAATGGAAGTGGGATCACATCACGATGGATTTTGTAACAAAACTTCCAAGGACTCAGAAGGGAAATGATATGATATGGGTTATTATAGACAGATTAACCAAGAGTGCACACTTTCTTGCTTCTGCTGAGACTGCAAACTTGAGTAAGTTGGCCAAGTTGTATATTGATGAAATAGTATCTAGACATGGAGTTCCTTTGTCTATTGTGTCAGATCGGGATTCGAGGTTTGTATCGAACTTCTAGAACAGACTACAACAATAGTTGGGGTCTAGGGTTAATTTGAGTACAACTTATCATCCACAGACCGATGGCTAATCAGAGAGAACAATTCAGACTTTAGAAGATATGCTTCGGGCATGTGCGTTAGAGTTTGGAGGTTCTTGGGATTCGCATTTACCGCTGATTGAGTTTGCTTACAACAATTCTTACCATTCTAGCATCGGAATGCCTCCGTATGAGATGTTATATGGGCGACCGTGCAGAACTCCTACTTGTTGGTTAGAGGCAGGAGAGAAACAGTTTGCTGGACCAGACATTGTTCAAATCACAGCGGATAAAGTTGCAGTGGCTCGGTAAAAGTTGAAAGCTGCAAGAGATCGACAAAAGATGTATGCAGATCCACGTCGTCGACCAGTGACTTTTGTTGAGGGAGAACGAGTCTACTTAAAGGTTTCACCATGGAAGGGCGTGATACGCTTTGGGAAACGCGGAAAGTTGGCTCCTCGATACATTGGTCCGTTTAGAATCCGGAAGGTAGTAAATGATCAGACAGTGGCTTTGGATCTTCCTGATGAGTTAGCTGGTATTCATGATACATTCAATGTGTGCTATCTGAGAAAGTGTAATGTAGAGGATCAGACGCAGGTATTGCCAATACAAGATCTACGTGTGGATCTCAACAAGAGGTTGATTGAAGAACCTGTTGAGTTGCTGGATCGTAAAGTAACAAAGCTGAGAAATAAACAGATACCAATGGTTTCGGTAAAGTGGAAGCACAGCTTGGGTTCAGACTTGACATGGGAAATCGAAGAAGAAATGAGGAGTCGTTACCCAGCCTTGTTTGAGCGCGATCAGATTCCGAGGACGGAATCTTTTTAAGGGGGGAAGATTTGTTACACCTTCCTTACCGGCCTAGTAGGATTAAGGTAATTAAGTTACTTAATCTTGATTTAATTGGTTGATTATGTAATTATGTGTTTAACTGATTTAAATTAATTAAATTAATTAAATTGTGATATTAGTTAATTAATTGTAAGACTTGTTAGTGGGGTTGATGAGGTGTCGGTTTTGGACACCTAAACCCACCATGTTGCCACCAATATTCATTTACATGCAAAATTAAGAAAAGTGTAAGTGTGTGTGTTTGTGGGTTCTCGGCCGAAGAACAAGAAAAAGAAGAAGAATTGGATTTGTTGATCTTGGTTGTGCCATCCATTAACTGAAGTGAATTAATATCATCTAAGAGGTTAGAATTCAGAATCATATGTTAATTGTTGATTAATTTCGGATTTATATGAATTTATGTGTGAAATCCGATTGAATAATTTCTATGATGAATTTGTGATCTAGGATGCATGTATGATAGTAATTGATGTTAGTTTGCTTAATACATGTTTAGAATTCAGTTTTGGAAACCATAGATAAGTTGCATGTCTACAAATCAGATTGAAAAATTGAAATTAAGGATGATTTTGAATTAGTCGGAATTCTGGTTATGAAATACTTGGAATTCAAGTTATGAATGAATCGGATTTGGATGAAGAATCCTTCAGATTTGATGAATCCAACTAATTTAATCGGATTTGGACTTGGAATCCGAGAGAATATAACTATTTGCCCTAACACTTTTAATCGGAATCCGACTCTTAGTCGGAATGTGACTTTACTCGGAATCCATTTACTTCCTCGGATTGTACATTTAGTCGGATTATAACTATAAAGGGAAATAGCATGCTCGGATTTGGACAGTTAGTCGGAATTCGATTAAACCAGAAATGACTCGGATTGTATGATTAATCGGAATATAAATTTTGCTCGGATTGTGCATTGTCTCGGAATCCGACTAGATTAAAATTGCCTTTACTCGGAACTGAGTCTTTGCTCGGAATTGGTTCGATCGGGATTGACCATCACTTGGATTAGAGATTTGGTCGGAATTCTAATTTACCTTTGCTCGGAATTTGAATTATTATGGAGAATCCGATTAAAGAACAACTCCTTGATGATTTGAAGATGAACATGAACTTGTACATCAAGTGTGGCCTTGGCTTATGACAGGAATGTATGAAATTGTCTAAGCTAAGGAGTTGAACAAATTCACTGAATTACAGATGGTAAAGGGTAATAGTGAATTACGGTATATTGTTTGAATATACTTATGTTAATATGTACTTGTGGTTCTATGTGCATATGTAGTTGATTATAGTATTATGCTTATTGAGTATTGATTAAGCAAATACTGACTATCAGTTATTGTTCAGGTGGGGACAAGACTCAGTAGTTGAGAAAAGACTGAGTTGTCTGAACTTGTTGAAGATATCGGTGAGTGGATATATATCTTGGATGTATGAGATATATCACTTGATTGTTTGCTCTTTTACTGTATATATACATGTTGTTTTGAGATCAGCTTGGCGGTAGTTATTCAGCTGGGCCTTGATTTAGGGATATACAGTGTTAGCAATTGTCTTGATAGCATTTGTTGTAATCAAGAGGTGCTAGTACTGTTGTCTGTTGTAACTAGGCTATCGGTAAACCTATGCTTTGGCCGGCATTTGGTTGAAGGCCCCGCAAGACCGCCGGTTCTCTTGTTGTTTGAGCATTGTTGTTTGGGCTTTATGCCTTGTATGTTTGTGATATATATTCTCTCACTTAGCTTTGTGCTAATCCCCTACTGTTGAACTCTTTTACAGGATATTCCTGGTCAGTGGAAGATAGAGGTGTAACTGGAATTGTGGACTGATCATACTCTGATATTGAAAGTGTTTTTTTTGTACAGAGCCTGTTTTTATTAGTAACACTGTGGTAGTTTTGTAATGTTAATCAGCAAAGTTGTACTTACAATATTATATATATATGTAATTATGTTATTAGCTTCCGCGCGTATTACAAATTTGTGTTTTAGAAAATACAGTGTTACATTCTTATTACATTATAAACCCTTAGTAAATTGAAATCTCAACATTTTTACTTAATATTAATGTAAGTTGTATCACGCAAAGGTCGATGTCGTTTTCTCCCCTACTGCTCTCGACAGCTTAAAAAATGCAAAGGTCTGATGTTGTTTCACTTAGTTCTTGGCTTCAAAGCATTTCGGAAATTAAATCAAAAAACACAAACACAAACAGTCAAACAAAAAACTGATTTGGTATCATAAACACAAAATTGAAATTTACCATGGAATTGGAAACCCTCGATAAACACGGAATCAGAAGAAATCATAAAATCGAAAGAAACCCTAGTCAATGGTGGAGATGGTGTCGGAACTCAGATATAGAAACCCCATGCGAAGAAACCCTAGAAACCCAAAACCGAAAGAAACAACCAATGAAACCCCAATCGATGAACATGTTGGCATTATTAGCTGCTGCTATGACTACCCCATTTGATGTTGTGAAGATCGTTTACAGTTATTTACGCGAGAAGTCGAAACACCACATAACCCAAATCTCAAATTTTTGGGATTGCATGACACGTCAGATTTATTGTATCTTTAATTGAGCTTGATTTAAAAATTAGAGGTTAATTACATATGCCAACTCAGTATGGAAGGGTTTTGTTTTAGTATAGATATAGATGGTTGGAAATCGACGGTATGAAATTCTAACCTCTGAGACACTTGGTGCAATAGTTTATGAAGGTAGCCGAGAGAGTGATACAGATTATGACGTTATTATTGATCCGAAAAACGGAATCCCTCGAAGAATCAACAAGTTACATCCTTCCTATATTTCACTTCAATTCCCATTGATTGTTATCTACGGACATCCAGGTTTTCATCCAGCCTTAAAATTAGTCAACTTAGGTCATAACCAGTCGAGGAGAAGCGACAGACTAACTATGAATATGTACTATGCAAATCAATTGTATGATCAATTCAACATATACGGTTTGATACTTAAGGCTGGCAGGTTATTTCAGCAATATGTAGTTACCGCTTACTGTAGTATAGAACTAAATAGAATAGACTATATGAGAAAAAAGCAGAATGATATAAGAAACGAATACCTTTCAGGATTATATGAGTACTAGAGGAGATCAAGATGGGAATGACGTCGGAAGCATAATCATTTTGCCCGCTTCTTTTACCAGAAGTCCACGATACATGTACAACCATTATTTAGATGCTTTGGCAATCTGCCGTGTCCATGGAAATCCTCAGTTTTTTATTACATTCACATGTAATGTTAAGTGGCCCGAGATCAGGAGGCATATGAATAGATTTCCGGAGCTAACACCAGCGGATAGACCTGACATAGTAGATCGAGTTTTCCACATGAAAGTTAAATATTTTGTTAGGCTGCTAAAAGAGAGGAAAATCTTCGGCCACGTCACAGCAAGTAACATGATCTAAAAATTACCCATTAGAGACTCTATACAAAATATATGATTTATATGCACGCAACGTTATCAAAGCACTAAAAACGTTATAAAATAGCGGTTCACATTAAATTAGCTTATTCCTTTAAAGTTTACACTATCATCTATACCAACCACCTTATGCCACCCACTTTTTTAAAATCCTATATTTACGCACTTCTTAATATCCATGATGTATTGTATGACGATAATTTCACTTGAAATTTGACATTAAGTTGAATTGTTGAAATTCTCTTTTAACATAAACATATTCATTATGCCTCATGATTTTAAGCATAAATTTAATAATAATATTTGCTTATCATCTCTACATCTAATTAAACGCTTTGATTCCTTTTATTAAAAAATCAATTACCATATTAAGCAAATTTATAACAAAAAAGCAAAAAAAAGCAAAAACTAATAAAATTACCAAATTAAGCATAATTTTCGCTAATAAAAGGTCAATTGTCCGCTAATATCATTACATTTTCGCTAATGAACCATATACTGACACGTGGCATTTTTTTTTGAGATTCGCTAATGAAATTCGCTAATGGACATGAAATTCGCTAATGAATATTTTCTCTTTTTTAATCTGATTTTTTTATTATTATGTTTAAATAGTCAAATCTATTATGTGTAGTCATGTCATTGTAAAGATGATTTATTGGAAATAGGTTTTATTGGGAAGAGAAGATTATTGAGAAAAGAAGTTTATTGGAAAATGTAAAAAGTAGTATTAAATATTATTTAAGTAGGTAGATAGATATTATATAATAGATATATTTGTAAAAATGTGAGATAAAATTTTTTACACAATTCTCTCTCAAGGACCACATAATATGGCGACCACCTCCGGCGAGACATTACGGCGACCAGCCACCACATCCCGCGAACTCCTCCAACGAACATCCACCTCCTCCGGCGAACATCCACCTCCTCCGGCGAACAGCCATTACCTCCGGGGAATCCTCGGGCGAAATTTTTTTTTGACGGAAAGAAGGCCGGCGACCATCCACCACCTCCGGCGAACAAGAATTCCGGCGAAAACTAATTTCCGGCGAGATTATCAAAGTAGTAAAAAAGAATGGTAAACTTTCTAATTTATAAATTAATTTTTAACATCATGTATATTATGAGTTTTATATGTATATGATACATTGTGTAACATTTATTAATATGTATTTTGTTGACATGAAGTTTAGTGATTTTTTATGTATGTTTAACATGTTTTTAGATGATGTATATTTAGTGATATAATGTATAATATATTTATAAAATTTTATTGTAACATTTTATAAAGTTTAGTGTTTATTTAGTATATTTAACACGTACTATTGTGTTTTTATGACATGTATTTTTAACATTTAATTTTTAATTGTGAATTACATAAAAAATATATATTTTGTATATGACAAATTTATATATTTAATAGACTATAAATGTTATTATAAAAAAATAAGAAGTCTTAATAAATTATATAAAGATAATAGAAAGATTGACATAATTATAAAATTAAAAACTAAAAAATCATAAAAATTTTAAAATTATATTTTGATGTGATAGAGAAATTAATATATTTAGAAACTTATATTCTATACAAAACATGATAGAAATAAACTATAAAAAAAGCAAGCACTCCTTATCAATTATATAAAAATAATAGAAAGATTAAAATCACATTTTGAAATAAAAGAGAAGTTAATATATTTATAAACTTATATTCAATACAAAACGTGATAGAAATAAAATTTTAAAAAATAAGAAGTCCTTATTAATTATAGAAAGATAATAGAAAGATTAAAAAAATTATAAAATCAAATTTTGAATAGAGAAATTAATATAAACATAAACTTCTATTATAAATTTTCTAAAATAAATTTAGACGTGATACAAAAATTAATATATAAACTTTATAAAAATCTATGTAGATGTGAAATAGTTAAAATGGTTTAAAAACTTGAGTTAAAATGGTAAAGGTTTTAAATTATTGAGATAATACACATGTTTATCTAATATTACTAAGGGTTTAAAAATTTTAGTTATTTATCAAAGTCGTATGTAATAAAAATCATATAAACTCGTTATTTTGTATGAAATCTACAATGCAAACCTAACTTGTCGGAACAAGTTAAGTATGTGTGGAGAAATTAAACAATGCCTAAACGAAAGGCCTGATAGTTTATATTTATTCCGTCAGAGTTGTTCCGGGCCGTTTCTCAATGTTAAGGGCCATAACGATCCTATTGTCATATACGCTCTGTTGTGTAGACAGATTGTAAACAAGAGAAACGATATGGAAACATAAATTTTCAATGTGGGTGGCCACCACATTACTTTTGGGCGGCGAGAGTTTTGTCCATTGACAGGACTTCGATTCGGGCCCATAAACTTTATGGAGCATCTCCCCGATACACCCTTTATGAGGCGTGTTTTCCCCGAAATGGTATTGGGCCGGTTATACGTGCGCCACGTGCGTGGTCTGTGGGAGAATGCAAACGACTTTGTGAACCTACGGGATGATGATGCGGTGCGGGTAGCTTTACTAGTGTTGTTATACCGTGGTATTTTGGGGTGCCACAATGATGTTTTCATCCATATTGGCGTTATACATTTGGTGGAGGACTTCAACGCGTGGAATGCCTTCCCATGGGGGTCGTTGATCTAGTAATACACGTATGGCCAGTTTTATAATGCTATAGATGAGAACCGAGTCGTGCGTCATGCGACGGGAGGCGTTCCCCGCTACACTCTTTACGGGTTTGAATGGGTCCTAAAGGTATAATAATACATTGATAAATGATTTAATAATATTCATATATTTATTAAATTTGTTTTCTAAAATAGTTTGTTTCTATATACCTAGGCTTGGGTTTACGAGACCTTCCCCGCCTTCAGAAGGTTAATCATATCTGACTGGTCGATCCCTAGAGGCCTTGCATTGGGTAAGTTGGATCCTCGATTGGATCTTAAAGGGGTGAAGGCGTTGTTCACCAACTGTGCAAATGTAAGTGGTTGTAGTAGTCTAATATAAAAGTGTTGTACTTTTATACGCACTGACAAATTTTATTGTGAATATCGATAGGCGGCATATGCGCCGGTGCCCATGACTCCGAACCAAATTGAGCTGTCTCCACATTGGTGGATTGGTAGCGTACCTTTTTTTAAAGGTGGTGATGGCGTTGCTGTGGAATGGTCACTTGTAGAACATAGAGTACCGACGCCGCCACATCATGATTTCTCCCCGTATCGTTCTCCCCCTAAGGCGGGGAGAAATCATGATGTGGTGGTAGCGGGGACATTGTTTTGCAGATGATGAAGGACATTGCTAACCGTATAGCATCTGAGGAGGTGCATAGCATAAGATGGAAGAACGTTTTATGCGGGAGTTGGCATCATGTCGCAGCAACTCTCATGCTAAACTAGAGGAAATTAAAGTAATTTACACAACGTTCGATTCACAGCGGACTGAGCTAAATGGGATGCTCAATGGCATACAAAATCAGTACAAGGTATGTTATATTCTTTATAAGTTACATTTAGTTTTTAGTATGTGAATTACAATCATTTTTAGCTAAATGGGATGCTCAATGTGATGTTAATAATTTCGATTTCCATATCTTCGTCGTTGGTGTTCATGTTATCGCTGTTATAGATCACTACTTTTCCACCGTCATTAAGGTTCAGTGAGTAGAGGAACAAGTGATCATCTCTCAAACGAATAGGCATGAGTACCTTCATAGTCAATGGAAAGGAAATCATATATCAAATTTGAAATATATGAATTTGAAAGTATTTGTTTCATGTACCATGTCTGCATCTGTAAAAGATGGATGTAGGGGTGTACTCCCATCATACTTTCGCATCTCGTCGAGATCTCCTAGCCCTAATTGATTATGAAAACTTGCAGGCAGTATCGTAAACCTACTCGATGGTGCTGCACTACCACTTTCCATATGTTTCACTAGACTCATCATCCATGTAGTCCAAGCATTCAAGTGCTGTTAAATAAAAGAAAGTCATTATTATATTATTTAACAATGATTATCATTTTATAAAGTTGGCAATGCTACTGCTTTTCACAAATTAGAATTGGGTTCTTTTCGTAGAAGGACGCCCCAAAAATATCTCGTGCACCTCAAATCACCTAAACACTTTATGAGACAAGATGCTCTGTAGATATCCTCCGTTACTCCAACGTAGCCATTGAAGTAGTACTCTTCTGCAGTAGCTGCCTTGGAAAACTCATTCCATGGGTAGACATCTTCAGCCAAATTAACCGGGGGTAACTAGACTTCTTCGTCAATCTCGTGTGCTTCTTCATTGGCCTGTTCTTCATCGACGTGCATCATTTTATTCAACTCTTGGTATTCTTTTGTTAGGCAATCAAGCTTGTACTTCATTTCGCTAAGAATGAACGAGGTGTTGTTACTACTGCTACTTTGTGACTCTCGTGTCCATGGATGACTATGTTCATCTAGATTTATCGGATCAAGAATTACACTTTCATCCATTTCTTGCTCGTGTTGTCTTTTTAATATACAGTATTCGTCGAACAAGGGTTGATATTCTAGTTGAATATCAAGCATTCTTTTTTTCAAACCATCCATTTTTTTGTAGTAATTTAAGATTGGTACGTTTTTTTTCGATGCTACAACTGCTACATAAGGATGTATATATACAATCCAAATAGTGTACAGTGTTTCACCCCTAAAAGATGAGTTGTCAATGTCAACTTTATCCGACACCCGACAGAGAATCACGCTAATAAAAGATGAGTTGTCAACGTCAACTTTATTCGACACCCGACAGAGAATCACGCTAATAAAAGATGAGTTGTCAACGTCAACTTTATCCGACACCCGACAGAGAATCACGCTAATAAAAGATGAGTTGTCAACATCAACTTTATCCGACACCCGACAGAGAATCACGCTAATAAAAGATGAGTTGTCAACATCAACTTTATCCGACACCCGACAGAGAATCACGCTAATAAAAGATGAGTTGTCAATGTAAACTTTATCCGACACCCAACAGAGAATCACGCTAATAAAAGATGAGTTCTCAACGTCAACTTTATCCGACACCCGAAAGAGAATCACGCTAATAAAAGATGAGTTCTCAACGTCAACTTTATCCGACACCCGAAAGAGAATCATGCTAATAAAAGATGAGTTGTATGTATAAGTTATTTTTAGATGTTTATGTAATGTTATTTTCGCTTCTTGTAGCTACCTATCTATCAAATTTATGATTTTCTCTAACAAAACAGGACTTGTCAAAATCAACTTCAATTTTACATTTAATTATCACCAGAAAAGAATCATCTTCAATAAAATATGACTTTACTCTGTATCATTTAATTTTAATACGAAATGAACTATAGTTACCTATAAATAGAAACGATTCCATCACATGTTTTCATCAACCCAAAAAATAATTTCATTCACATACCTTGTTGTTCTATGAACTATGAGCACTTCCGTTTCAACAGTTTCTTTTTCTTATGTCACTGGAGGTGACTGGCAATTGGTAAATGGAGTTTATACTTACATTTCAAACAACGTTATTAGACGTGTGGCACGTCTCCCTGCTGTGATAAACTTTGCGGACATGATTCAATTCATGAAAAGAAAATGTCGCATTGATACACATATTATGCTCTCGTATCAAGACCCACGATACGAATCCCCAGTTTACATATGTGACGATGAAGAAGTTAATGTTTTCATGGATCATGTTCTAAGCTCATCGTCCAATAGTTCTATTACCGTGTTTATAGTTAACACAGACTCTTACCATCCTACTACTCAAAGTAATGCATATCAACAACAGTTTCAGCATGAACGTCAGCCTCCACCTCCTGAATATGACCATCTTAATACGTCCTCATTTTTCAATGTACCCGTATAGTTTGTTCAAAGTCATACTCCATTCCAACCACAACCTATACCAACTTACTCCTCCCAAATACCTAATGAATTATTTGGAAATGTTGGAAACCCACCGTCTAATGATGCAAAAAATAACCCGTTCGCCGAACCGGCGTTTCATCATGATCATTCTGAAGACGAAGAAGAAAAAGATGAACAAGAAAAATCCACTGAAACTGCTAAACCAGAACCTTATGTATCTCAGTATATGACCTTTAATGGCATGCCACAACCCATCCCAGATTCATAGTTGATGATATCATCTACATCATCGTCCAGCCAAAATTCATTCTTATGTATTTTTGAGGGACAACTTTTTGAAACCAAAGATGATCTTAAGGTTCAGCTTGGCATGAAATGTCTTCAGGAATGTTTCGAATACAGAGTGAAGACTTCAAACAAGAAGAGGTTTGTGGCTAAATGCACATCCAAAGACTGTGTGTGGGAACTTAAGTCGAAGAACATTGGAAGCACGCACAACCCATGCTTCATGGTAACAACCCTAAAAGACGGACACACCTTCTCAAGAACACAAATGTATCCTACAATGCGCAATGCGGGTAAAAAAGTGGTTGCAAATATCATAAAAGGCCAGCTTCAAGACCCAAGCCGAGTTTACCATGGAGGTGATATAGTAAAAGATCTGAACGAACGGTTCAAATGTAACATATCTTACTCACAGGCTTGAAGGGGGAAGACATATGCCTTACAACAATTGCACGGATCGCATTCCGATTCTTTCTCAGATCTCCCAGGTTATTGTCATTATCTACGGCTGGCAAACCCAGGCACATCCACTGATATACTTACAGGCACAGTCACTGAAATACTTACAGACAACAATTTCCACTTTGAAATGTTGTTTGTCGCTCTAGGACCCGCGGTACGTTCTTGCCTCTCTTTTGCCATAAATTTTTATAACACTAATACACATAATAATTATCTTAATAAGTACCACACATTTTCCAGCTACGAAGCTTCTCCGAACACTTACGTCTAGTCATAATTGTGGACGCGGCACATCTAAAAGGACCTTACCTTGGCACTAACTTCCTGGCGGTTGCAATGGATGGTAACAAGATCCTTCCCCTCGCGTACGACATAGGAAAAACTGAGAGTAGCGTGTATTGGATGTGGTTTCTTGAAAAATTAAGAACATGCATCCCATCCAAGAACTATACATTTGTTTCTGATAGGGCTGCGTCAATTGATGTAGCCATACGCAATGTTTTTTCTCGTTCCTACCATGTACTCTGTTGTCGTCATTTGCAAGTAAACCTAAATCTTAGGTCTTCCAGAACAAAAAAGATTGCGTTTTTATTCTTGAAGGCATGCAAATCATACACCATGCCTCAATTTCAATACTGGTATGACAAGATTGAAAATGCCGCACCTCCGGTTTTTTCCTATCCTGAAAATGTTGATAAAAGCAAGTGGACAAGATCATGCTTCGCCGGCAATAGATACAATATCATGACCTCCAACAGCGCCGAGTCAATGAACTCTCTCTCTCGTCATGCGCGTAAACTACCGGTCGTCATGCTTATTGATTTTTTAAGGTCAAGTGTTCAAAACTGGTTCTTCAAACGTCATAACACGACGGGTACGGAAATTTCAATAAACCTATCATAAACCACACTTTCCTTTACTTATGTTTGTATTTTATGTCAATCCAGATAAACTCTAGCACCAACTCACAACATGGGTGGGGATCAAGATACGTGGAAGGATGAATAAGTGCTGAACCTGGCAAGTTTTTGGAATTACAAACTACCGGTTCCAGGTTGTTGATCACAAAAATCAACTAAATATAGTTGATACAACACAAAAAAGTTGTGACTGTCGTAAATGGGAAATATCCGGTCTGCCTTGTGGTCACGCAATTGCTGTTGCCAATTACCTAAGGCTTACCGATGCAAATCACTAGGCATCCTTGTGGTTCACTAAACAAACCTATCTTGCTACGTATGCTACTTCTATAAACCCAGTCCTTAACAAAAATTGATGGGAATTACCCTCTGATCTCCTACCTCTACAACCACCGCTAATGAATAAACGGCAGGGAGACCAAAACTTGTGAAACGCATACTGTCAAGGGGAGAACAGGTTTTGCCTACCCGCTGTTCTCGATGCGGTGACAGTGCACACAACCAAGACCGCTGCAGGATGCCGTTTCCGCCCCAACAATCTACTTCACAACGCACTAAAACTTCCGTTTAACAACCTACACAACCTGATTTGTCACAGTTTGAGCCTTATTATTCGAGATTTGAATTTTATCGTCAACTATAACGTGCTTGTGTGATATATAATGTACATGAACCTAGTACAACACTTGTCGATTAGCAATTTTTATTATTAATTACATAATAGATTTTTCAGTAATTGTCTGCGATATATTTTATATTTAGTTACTTAAAAAATATATATTAAAATAGTTTTTAAATTATTAACAAATCCTAAGTGTAATAGTTTTATTAAAAATCTTATTTTTTACATGAATGTTTAAAAGTTTTAAATTTCTTAATAGTTATTTTATAAATTTTATTTTTATATTTCTAATTTAAAGAAAAATTATATTTAGTAACTTTAAAAATATATAAAATTAATTTTAAAAATTTTAAAAACTCTAAGTGTAGTAGTTTTTTACAAATCTTATTATATATATATATATATATATATATATATATATATATATACATGATTATTTACAAAATCTCAAATATTTAATAGTTATTTTACAATTTTTTTTATTTCTACTTTTTTTATTTTTTAAAATTTGTAATATTTTTAAAATTTGTAATATTTATTTTATTTAAATAATTGTAAATACTTATTTAGGTAAATAATTAAAAAAATCACTCTGCACGAACTACAATGCAACCATGGGACCCACCATTAGCGAAATTCATAACTTTTATTAGCGAAGTTTGACTTTTATTAGAGCAATTTGACTTTTTATAAGCATTAGGGGATGTGAGCCGTTAGCGAAAATTATACCTTTTATTAGCGAAAATTACACCTTTTATTAGCGAAATTTTTATATATATTTTTAAAAAAAATAACACATGTCTTTTTTTAGTGGTTAGCGAAAATCTGGCCATTAGCGAAAATTATTAGCAAAAAATTGGCATATTTTTGCAATTTCATATTTCTTTGCTTATTTTTGAAAATTGTATGTTATTTTTGCTTATTTTAGTAAAAGGCTCTTTATTAAAAGATTATTATATTTAGTAACATCATTTTTGGTATGTTTTCCAGTTCTATACACTATCGAATTTCAAAAGCGAAGTCTTCCACATTGTCATACGCTCCACTAGGTTACGCCTACAAATTGAATTTGTGTTGCTGAAGATGTTGACCAGTACATTTCTACAGAGTTACCTAATCAAACTGTTGATCCGCATGGATATAAAGTAGTTTAAGAGATGATGCATGGCCCATGTGGATTGGCTAATGCAGGTGCGGTTTGTACGCATGATGGACTATGTAACAAAAACTTTCCAAAGAAGTACAATCAAAACAGTTTTTTTGACAAAGATGGTTACATACACTATTGAAGAAGAAATACACAAATTTATACAACGAAAAGAGATATAAATCTAGATAACTGCTATGTTGTTCCCTACAATACGTACTTATGTCTCAGTTTTCATACTCACATTAATGTTGAATATTGTGGTTGGAGACTTGAAGTACTTTGATCAAGTATCTATTTAAGTACATTTCAAAGCGAACAAACCGTGTTTTTGCACATGTTACTAAACAAATCAATGATGCATCTTCACCATCTGATCAAATTGTTACCAAAATTGATGAGATCCAGAGGTTTATTGATGCACGTTACATCTGCCCACATGAGGCATGCTGGAGGATTTTTAATTTCGATATTCACAATAGAGAGCCAGCGGTGCAAATTATGGTTGTTCATCTACAAAACATGTAACAAATAAATTTTAGAGCTACCCAGCCATTACAGTCAATTGTCAGCAGCTCTAATATAAAAAGGACTATGTAACACCCCAAAAGAGAGATGGTTACATTGGCATGAGCATTCTACTAAAACCACAGTCGATCATTAACAAAAACACAGCAGAAGTCTTTACATAAAAAAAACATTTTAACTAGAGTAAAAAAAATCTAAAGATACATGCTAAGGGTCAGCTAATGCTGGTGAGTTCATGGTTTTCATACATTTACATTTAAAATATACCGCACCCAAACATGCGAAAATATACTATACATTTTTCATCGAAAAGATAGCTAACATACAACTTTAACGAAATTAGAGCATGCATATATACTTCAATCACATAACTAACAAAGTTAGTTCATACCATTAAGCATTTCACAGTACTGGCCCATTATCCTTTTACCAGACACCAAGTGCCCACCTTTTATTGAACATCATAATGTTCCATTTTCATCAAATAAGTAAACACATATAAGCACGCATATAAAAAAAAACTTTTAACTATCACATATGTTAGCTAATCATACAAAATAATCATTTACATATAGGCATGTATCCCAGTTTGGGAAATCACATAAAAACTCACCTCAAGACCTTGAAATCTCAAATCCTTTTTCTTCACGCTTAAAACCTTGACCTACAATTTATAAAACCTTTCTAAGACACTATTCTTTAATCTTCACTCTAAAGGTATAAGGTCTCCTAATTCACTTTTGTAGCATTTCCCATACATATCATTCACTTTCATTATGTAAATTTTTCTTTCTTCCTTGGCTTACTATTGAGGCAAACATATAAAGTACTCTCATAATACCCAAAAATAAATTTCAGTAAACATTAAAATAGATATAAAAAGAAAAACTTCAGCCTCTTATTTACTTTCTTTTCTTTGTCCTTCACATAAAACATTATATTATATAAATATATCTATAATCAAATTTTTTTTTCTAGAATTGAAGGTTTGATGGGTGGGCTCCCCACCTACTCATTTATTAAGATCATATATATATATATATATATATATTTGTAACCTACTTCTGTCACTAGTACCCTATTAATTAGTCTATGTCAAGAATAAGAATTCTCATTATATTCTTCTTTATCAACCTCTGTAAGCTGTTGTCTTTTTTTTTTCTTTTTTTTTCACCATTGACGCAGACTAAATCTTTGATATTGCAAAACATAGATCTCCTAACATTAAACTAATCGCAAAAGTCGTCTCCACCTAGTTAAAGGCCATTAACACATTCTTTTCATAATCACAGTACCTTATTAATTATTTTCTACGCTACATAAGTTACGTACGAAATCAATATCAATTTCCATATCTTTGATTTACGTAAAATTAATGTACGGGATAGCTACAATTGTGAATAAAACCTTAACTAGCATCTTAGGGAAGCATATTCAGATTTAACTCAAAGAAACCTTACCTATTTTGCTTGAACCCACAAAGAAAATACCACAAGTTGCTACGTATCTCCTTCTCGCTGCTGCCTTTTCTCACGAGCTCTCTCTCCGAATCTCACTTCCAGATTGTGAATATGTTTTTCATCGGAACTTTGCATGTATATGTATATAGTTGGCGGAGGAGATTATTAAGGAAGATTATTAGGAGATATATCTTATCTAGTTATCTCTACATTTGAAATTTGGATTATCAATAACATATTCTTTAACCCCTTTAACTTCTAGTTATTTACGTAAATAACTTTTTATTTTTAAATGTTACATCATCTCCCTCTTAAAAAAAATTTCGTCCTCGAAATTTCGTCACAAGCTGAACAGCTCGGGGTACCTTTCTTGCATTTTTTATTCCAATTCCCAAGTTGCTTCCGGCCCTTGATGACATTGTCATTGAACTTTGACCATTGATATCTCCTTGTTTCGAAGCTTTTTGAGTTTTTTGTCGATTATTTGGATCGGCTTCTCTTCATATCTCAACTTTTCGTTCACTTGCACCTCGTTTAATGGAACCACCATCGACTCGTCGGCGAGACATTTTCTAAGATTCGACACGTGAAAAGTGTTGTGAACCCCACTCATTTCTTCGGTAGCTTTAAGCTGTAAGCCACTTCACCAACTCTTGAGACAATCTCAAAAGGCCCAATATAACGGGGACTTAATTTTCCTCCCTTACCGAACCTTACCACCCCTTTCTATGGAGATATCTCCAACTTGAAACTCTAAAGGTTTTCTCCTCTTATCTGCGTAACTCTTTTGTCGATCTCTTGCAGCTTTTAGTTTCTCTTTAATCTGTACTATTTTATCTGTGGTCTCTTGGATGATCTCCGGTCCTGACAACTGACTTTCACCCACCTCAGTCCAACAAATTGGCATTCGACACTTCCTACCATACAAAGCTTCAAATGGCGCTGCTTGAATGCTCGTATGGTAGCTGTTGTTGTAAGAGAACTCAACCAAAGGCAAATGCGTATCCCAATTGCCTCCAAAGTCAAGGATGCATGACCTCAACATATCTTCCAAGGTCTGAATTGTTCGTTCACTTTGTCCATCAGTTTGCGGGTGATACGCAGTACTCAAATTCAAACGAGTACCCAATTCTTGTTGAAAACTTCTCTAAAACCTTGAAGTAAATCGACTGTCTCTATGTGACACAATCGAAATCGGAATTCCATGCCTTGACACAATTTCATTTACGTAAATTCGTGCCAGCTTCTCTAACGAGTAGTTCTCCTTGATTGGTAAGAAATGGTCCGACTTGGTCAACCTGTCGACTATTACCCAAATTGCGTCGTGTCCTCGGAAAGTTCTTGGCAATTTAGTGATGAAATCCATGGTTACTTGATCCCATTTCCAAACCGGAATTTCCAATTGTTGTAAATAACCTGAAAGCTTCTGGTGTTCTGTCTTGACCCGCAGACACGTTAAACATCTTTCAAAATACCTTGCATCGATCTCTTCATACCAGGCCACCAAAAATTCTTTCTTAGCCCTTTATACATCTTATCACTACCAGGGTGGATAGTGTACCTTGACTTGTGTGCCTCGTCTAAAATTGTATCTTGAATTCCTCCGAGACTCGGAATCCACATGCGTTTCTTAAATCTCAAAATTTCATCCTTGCCCTTTTCTAATAATTTGACTCTACCAACCATTCTTTCCTTCTTGATCACATCAGACTGTAGAGCTTTTCGTTGCATTTCTCGTATTTGATCCAGTAGATCAACCTTAACGTCGATTAGCATAGCTCGGATCCGAATTGGCTCTGGCCTCTCCTTTCTGCTCAAGGCATCGGCAACTACATTCGCCTTTCCTGGGTGATAGTGGATTTCACAATCATAATCTTTTAACAATTCCATCCACTTCCGTTGCCGCATATTTAACTCTTTCTGATCGAACACATACTTAAGGCTTTTGTGATCGGTATAAATTACACACTTCGTGCCATACAAGTAATGCCTCCAAATCTTTAAAGCAAATACCACTGCGGCTAGCTCCAAGTCATGCTTTGGGTAATTCTTTTCGTGCTCCTTTTACTGTCGAGATGCATAAGCTATCACTTTACCACGCTGCATTAAAACACATCCAAGACCTTGCTTCAAAGCATCACTGTAAACCACAAAATCCTCAATCCCTTCTGGTAGCGTTAAGATTGGCGCGCTACTGAGTTTATGCTTGAGTGTTTGAAATGCTTCATCTTGCTTTGAACCCCAATCAAACTTGCTTGTCTTTTTCGTTAAAGAAGTCAATGGAACCGCTATCCTTGAAAAGTCATGTATGAACCTCCTGTAATACCCAGCTAACCCAAGGAAACTACGAACTTCCGAAGGTGTCTTGGGTGGTTCCCAGTCTCTTATCGCAGCAACTTTGGCAGGATCTACCTGAATTCCTTTCTCATTAACAACGTGACCCAAGAATTGCACCTTTCTCAACCAAAACTCACACTTTGAAAACATAGCATAAAGTTTTTCTTTTCTCAATAATTCTAGCACAACTCTCAAATGTTGTTCATGTTCTTCTCGGCTCTTCGAATATATAAGTATATCATCAATGAAGACGATAACAAACTTATGCAAGTATGGCTTGCAAACCCGATTCATTAAGTCCATGAATACCGCTGGTGCGTTAGTCAAACCAAACGGCATCACGAGAAATTCATAGTGTCCATACCTCGTCCTGAAAGCAGTCTTAGGTATGTCCTTCTCGCAGACTTTCAACTGATAACCTGACCTCAAATCAATCTTTGAAAAATAACTTGCGCCTTGAAGTTGATCGAATAGATCATCAATCCTCGGCAACTGGTATCTATTCTTAATCGTGATCTTGTTAAGCTCCCTGTAGTCGATACACATCCTCATTGTACCATCCTTCTTTTTCACAAATAGAATTGGTGCTCCCCAGGGTGAGGAATTCGGTCGTATGAACCCCTTATCCATCAATTCTTGAACTGCTTCATAAGTTCCTGCATTTCCGTTGGAGCCAAACGATATGGTGTCTTGGCTATCGGAGCTGCCCCAGGTACTAAATCTATGCTGAATTCAACCTGTCTATCTGGAGGGATGCCTGGTAGGTCTTCTGGGAAAACATCAGAATATTCATTTACTACTGGAACATCTTCGATGTTGTTCTCCTAGCACTGATTATATACGCCATATACGCAATGCAACCCTTTCTTAGATACTTATTTGCTTTCATAACCGAGATAATACCCATGTCACTCTTCTTCTTATCCCCGTAAATACGTATCATACCCCCTGTTGGTAGTTGAATTTTTATCATTTTCTTATTACAATCTATCTGCGCCTGATGTTCCGACAACCAGTCCATACCTATCACAATGTCAAATCTTCCTATGTGCATAGGCATCAGTTTTACTGGTAGCTCATGCCCATCTAAGAGAATTGAGCAACCATCAATCACCTCAGTAACCTTTGCTAGTTCACCATCGGCCATTTCAACTATATAAGTTTGGTCTAGTTTCTTAGCATCTAAATTCAAGTACTTACGGAAAGTAGTAGACACAAAACTCTTGTTTGCTCCAGAATCAAATAATACATAAGCATAAACATTATTAACCAGAAATGTACCTGAGACTACGTCGGGTGTTTCCTTAGCGTCGTCTGCATTCATGGTACATGCTCGTCCCTTGGCTTTCGATACTCCTTCGTCCTTTGTAGTTTTCCCATCAGTCAACCTTAGGACACCTATTGAACTTTGTTGCTTTTTCGGGCCTCAGGTCTGATGTGTCCCTTTTCCCCACAACCATAGCATGTTTTAAGATCTGGACAGTCCCTTGACACATGACCCGCCTTCCCACATTTGTAGCAAAGGTTGGTCCCATTTTGCATTCCCCTCCATGTTTGCGATCACACTTCTTGCAAAGAGGCTTATTGTTCTTATCACCCTTTTCTTTTGATCCAGAATTATGCGGTTTCGAATTTCCACTATCCCCTTCCCATTTACTTTTTATACCACTTGCCTGCTGACGTGACATTTCCTTCCACATCTCAGCCCCTGCATCCACTGCCTCTCAAAAAGTTTTGGGTTTCATGGCCATAACCAGCTCCCGCACACCCGGTTTCATTCCTCCAATGTAACAATCAATCCTTCTCTTTTCAGTTGACACGTGATGTGATGCAAACCTCGCCCTTTCATTAAAACGGGTTGTATACTCACGCATTGAAAGGTTTCCCTGCTCTAGGGCTAGAAATTCCTTCTCCAACTGTTTCATCTCGATTTCTGGACAGAAGTTGGTCATTAAAATTTCCTTAAACCCCTCCCATGTCATCTTGCGAATGGCAACAACTCCTTGCACATCCTTTACATTATCCCACCAGAACAGAGCCTCAGATTTAAATGAGTGTGCCGCATATTTTACCTTTTCATCCTTGGCGCAATTACTAGTTTCAATAACCGCCTCCATTTCCCTGATCCATTTCATAGTGGCAATAGCGTCTCCTTCACCATTAAACTCTGGTGGCTTGCATGCTACAAAATACCTGTAACTGCACCCATTTTTCCTTGCATCAGTGCTATTAGTATCATCATCAGTTCCTTCGTGTGTAGTCACCGGTGTCCTTTCTTGTTCAGTGTCAGGCACTTCATCATCATTCTCTCCCTCTTCATTGGTAGAATTATTAGCATTCTGTGTTTGAGCTATAATATTGGGTAAGGTCTCTTTTAGGATCCATGACACCTCCTCTGCTATAGTAGCTCTCAGTGTTTCATTATTGACCCGTCCCAATCCAGTGTTTCCTCTACCTCGCCCTCTGCCTTGGCCAACAGGTCCAGGATTTGCCCCAACAACTCTATTTCGAGGTGCTAGTCCTCGACCCCTTCCACGACCTCGACGGGCGAATGGAGCAACTTCATTTTCTGAGTCATTGACATTAGTGTTCTCCGGGGTCACTGAAGTTGAGCGGACTGATCGTTGAGACATTGTTGCTTACTACACTTTAAATAAATCTTGTTTAGCTATTAATTCCATAAATATTGTATAAACATATACTCATCAATATCATTAGCAGAACTTAATAGATTTTATCCCTTTCTACACCATTTTGGTCAATATAAATATCGAGTCTTCTATTATTTTCTTAATCATTCCGACATTCCTTTTTCTTATCTTAATGAACATCAATTAACACAATGAGATATTAAGAACAAACGTGTAAATATAAATTCACAATTACAGTGGCCAGTTGTAATTGTCTACTTACCTTACATGAGTGTTCTAGTTACCACTACCATGTATCTTGATACTTACATTAATAACTAATAGTAATCTTCTATGCCAAGAATCCTAGTCATTTTCAACTTTCATCTTAGTATCCCTTCGGTTTAAGTTTAGGAATCTAAGTGGAATACCTACTTCTCTTAAACCTTAGGCTCTGATACCAACTTGTAACACCCCAAAAGAGAGATGGTTACATTGGCATGAGCATTCTACTAAAACCACAGTCGATCATTAACAAAAACACAGCGGAAGTCTTTACATAAAAAAACGTTTTAACTAGAGTAAAAAAAATCTAAAGAAATTAAATCATCTCTAATAAGCGAGTTAAGCCTTTTTCTTCTAAACCTTCTCCTTTCCTTTTGAGCTTGTTGCCTTATCCTTTCCTGAGATACATGCTAAGGGTCAGCTAATGCTGGTGAGTTCATGGTTTTCATACATTTACATTTAAAATATACCGCACCCAAACATGCGAAAATATACTATACATTTTTCATCGAAAAGATAGCTAACATACAACTTTAATGAAATTAGAGCATGCATATATACTTCAATCACATAACTAACAAAGTTAGTTCATACCATTAAGCATTTTACAGTACTGGCCCATTATCCTTTTACCGGACACCAAGTGCCCACCTTTTATTGAATATCATAATGTTCCATTTTCATCAAATAAGTAAACACATATAAGCACGCATATAAAAAAACTTTTAACTATCACATATGTTAGCTAATCATACAAAATAATCATTTACATATAGGCATGTATCCTAGTTTGAGAAATCACATGAAAACTCACCTCAAGACCTTGAAATCTCAAATCCTTTTTCTTCACGCTTGAAACCTTGACCTACAATTTATAAAACCTTTCTAAGACACTATTCTTTAATCTTCACTCTAAAGGTATAAGTTCTCCTAATTCACTTTTGTAGCATTTCCCATCATATCATTCACTTTCATTATTTCTTTCTTCCTTGGCTTACTATCGAGGCAAACATATAAAGTACTCTCATAATACCCAAAAACAAATTTCGGTAAACATTAAAATAGATATAAAAAGAAAAACTTCAGCCTCTTATTTACTTTCTTTTCTTTGTCCTTCACATAAAACATTATATTATATAAATATATCTATAATCAATTTTTTTTTTCTAGAATTGAAGGTTTGATGGGTGGGCTTCCCACCTACTCATTTATTAAGATTATATATATATATATATATATATATATATATATTTGTAACCTACTTTTGTCACTAGTACCCTATTAATTAGTCTATGTCAAGAATAAGAATTCCCATCTTCTTCTTCATCAACCTCTGTAAGCTGTTGTCTTTTTTTTTCTTTTTTTTTTTCACCATTGACGCAGACTAAATCTTTGATATTGCAAAACATAGATCTCCTAACATTAAACTAATCGCAAAAGTCGTCTCCACCTAGTTAAAGGCCATTAACACATTCTTTTCATAATCACAGTACCTTATTAATTATTTTCTACGCTACTTAAGTTACGTACGAAATCAATAACAATTTCTATGTCTTTGATTTACGTAAAATTAATGTACGGGATAACTACAATTGTGAATAAAACCTTAACTAGCATCTTAGGGAAGCATATTCAGATTTAACTCAAAGAAACCTTACCTATTTTGCTTGAACCCACAAAGAAAATACCACAAGTTGCTACGTATCTCCTTCTCGCTGCTGCCTTTTCTCACGAGCTCTCTCTCCGAATCTCACTTCCAGATTGTGAATATGTTTTTCATCGGAACTTTGCATGTATATATATATAGTTGGCGGAGGAGATTATTAAGGAAGATTATTAGGATATATATCTTATCTAGTTATCTCCACATTTGAAATTTGGATTATCAATAACATATTCTTTAACCCCTTTAACTTCTAGTTATTTACGTAAATAACTTTTTATTTTTAAATGTTACAAACTACATTAATGGAATGGTTACAGTTTAATACAGAGTCCTCATAAAGTTATTATCTTAATTTCCCATCAGAATTTGTATGGTATCAAAGTGAAAAAAATGGAAATCTAGGGCGAACAAAAACAAACCTACGATAGGTCGACTCACATATATACATCCAACTTCAGGAGAGGTTTTCTATCTGAGAATGTTACTATCACACCAAAAAGGTTGCAAATCCTTTGAAAGTATTCGAAGAGTGGCCAACACAACTTTTCTTACATATCGAGCTGCATGAGAGACTTTAGGTTTAATTGGTGACGATAGAGAATGGACCTCCGCTTTACTAGAATCCTCTCTTTCATGTACTCCAGGTGAGTTATGCACTTTTTGCTCACATTTTAGTTTTTTGTGAGGTAGATGTGGAAAACAAATTGAAAACACATGGAAGATGATCTTCCTAGAAAAATGTCTACAACTCTTCATTTTCAAAATCTACATGTTAATGATCCTAAGTTAGAGGGTTATGTGCTTTATGAATGGGAGGTGATCCTAAATTCTTGCTACAAATCTGTTCAGGATTTTGGTTTGCCCTCACTCCATCACATTTGTTTGATGACCTAAGAAATAGATTACTTATGGAAGAAAGAAATCATGACCGAGATACGTTAACAAAAGAACGAGATGTATTAGTATCAAAGCTAAACGAGGAGCAACGAAAAGTATATGACCTCATAGTAAATGCTTCTACAAACAATGAACAAGAATTGCTATTTATATATGGTCATGGAGGAACTAGAAAAACTTTTCTTTGGAAAGCAATAATCAATACATTACGTTCTGTAGGGAAAATTGTGTTGGCAGTGGCAGCTTCTGGTATTGCCTCTTTGCTTCTCCCATCAGGCCGAACAGCACATTCACAATTCAAACTACCAATTGATCTAACAGACAAATCAATGTGCAAAATAAAAAAGGGAACACATATTGCAGATTTATTGGCTCAATCTGATCTTATTATTTGGGATGAAGCTCCATTGATTGATAGAAGATGCTTTGAAACTATAGATAGAACTCTTAGAGATATTCTTGATGCTCCATCAACTCTGTTTAGAGGAAAATCAATTATGTTGGGTGGAAATTTTAGACAAACTCTTTTGTCAGAAAAGGGGTCTAAAAAATGGAGGTAATATCTGCTTCAATTACCAACTCCTATTTATGGCCACACCTCAAAATATGTATACTTAAAGAAAACATGAGATTGTTACAAAGAGACCTCAACGAACATGACAAGAAGATGACATCTGCTTTCTCTTCATGGCTTCTTGATATAGGAGATGGAAATATTGGTGAACCTGATCAAATGGATACAGAAAATTAATATTGGATTAACATACCAGAAATTTTTTGCATTCAAGATGATGAAAATGGAATCTCGGAATTGATCAGATTCATTTATGATGAGCAAACACTACATAGGCCAACTGCCGAACAATTACAACAAAAAGTAATAATTTGCCCAAAAAATGATACAGCTGACGTCGTAAACTTACAAGTATTGACGATGTTGCAAGGCCAAACTACAACTTATACGAGTTCAGATGAAGCAACTCCTTATGGAAATGATGGAGGAGAAATAGAAATGTTATATCCTATTGAATATCTGAACACGCTGAATTTTCAGGTTTGCCACCACATCGACTTGAGCTTAAAATTGGTGCACCTATCATGCTTTTAAGAAACATAAACTTAGTTGGAAGATTATGTAACGGCACACGAATGATTGTAACACAGTTACTAACTAAAATCATTGAGGCCCAAACTATCAGTGGCACAAGAATTGGTGTGAAAATATATATTTTCAAGAATTAATGTAATCTATAGAGATCAAAACTTGCCTATTATTTTTAAAAGGAGGCAATTTCCAATAAAACTTTGTTATGCTATGACTATAGACAAGAGCCAAGGACAATCTTTAAAAAAAATATGAATATACTTGCATGAGCCAATATTTGGACATGGACAATTTATATGTCGTGCTATCTAGAGCAACAACACCGTTTGGACTAAAAATATTAATCAAAAAACAAAAAAACCAACCACAAAATGCTACCAAAAACATTGTTTACAAAGATTTCTTAAGGAGAATCAAAAGTATACAGGTGCTACTTATTTTCTAAAAGTGTATAGACTATTAATATCGTTCATCATTTTATATATATTATATTGCCGCCGTACTAATTCAAGTTCATTACATGCTGACCAGGATGACCCCAAACAAGCGGCTAAGCAGAGATGTGTATAACCTACACTTTTGGTTTGTAAATTACTTACATGTCAGGAGTTTTCATGTATCGTGCTTATGTAAATAATCTGCCAGTTTTAGTATGTAAAATGCGTTAACATTTATACAAAACGTGTTTACTTTTTTCGTTTATCTTAGAGCCAATACCACCAATACTCGTTGCATACATTAGATCAGTAAGATTAAAGAATTGATACATGAGAATTACTTTAGTGATTGGTTATAAAAAAAATGACGATTTGATGTCCTCCTTTACGACAGCAAGAAAACACCCCCACAGCTCCTTCGTTTTACCGAATGGTGGCTACTGTGAATGGGGCCTAGGGAATTGTGCTCCAGTTGCATTCATATTTATACCCCCAAGCCCAAATACTCCTTAAACTCTCATTTTATTTCTTAATAGTTAATCCCCAATAACCAAACAAGAATATAACTACAAGAATCCTCTTTTCATAGTAGTAATAATAATTCTACACCGTTAATAATTCATAAAATCTAGCAAACGGGTATTACGGTCACAGTCCCTACTATTTAAGTTTTATATTATCTTATCTTATCTTATCTTACTACTATATAATGCATTTATGTTTCTCTCTCTTCAAATTTTAAGACTACTTAAATTTAAGTAGTCCAAACACTTATGCATAATGTACAACCTTCAAATCACCCTTATTTTCATCTAAATTAATATCATCACTCAATTTTTAACTATTTCACTCTCTTAATTTACTTTAACTTTTTATTTATTTAAAATATAATCTTCCACTAACATACATTTTCACATAAACATAATTATCCACCCACATCAATATTATTTTCAAAATCTTATTAACTTTTCTATCCTTATTTCATAAATATAAATATTTGTTTTTATTTTAATGTTTTTAGAATTTATTTTTAAAATTAAGAAAATAGATGCTACAAATATAAGAAAATTGGAAAAAAAACGAACATGTTGAAAACTTTTTCATGACATTAAATTACGCGAATAACATATCATTACATTTTTTAAAACGATATTCACCAAGCATAAACTATTGTCACCTCAGCATTGCGCGGGTACGCTGCTAGTCAAAACTAATCCACGTAAGTTACATCATAAAATTACAAATTTACCCATATAATCTATTATACTTAAATAGTTTTCCAACCTTATTATTCCCCATTGATTCTTTATGAAATCCAACCTCCTCTCTCTAAACTCTATCAGCGAGAAGTCTTCTGGCAGCCTCCACTTGCGATAAGGGTGATGCTGACTCTCGTTCTATCTCTCTTTGTGTCCATTTTGCAACTTTCCTTCTTATGACAAATTTTCGACACGACATAAAACACGTTTACACAAATAAAAAGGTTTGGTTTAACATATATAATAAAGTTTCAACTGACTTATGTGACATGTATAATAATTAGGTTCATTTAGGATTATACATAAATTTGTCAGGTCAACACGCTAAGCCGTCTAATATTTATATATATTTTATCTTTTTTTATATATAAACCAAGTTTTGATGTAATTATCATCTAGATTCCTACAATCCACATTCTTGATAGTTTTAGTTTGTGACAAATTAAACACATGATAAAAGTTATGATTTTTGGCACCTCATGTAATTATTAATCCCATTGGCCTTCCAACACATTTGACACGTTTACAACCCACTAATCCTCTAAGACATCAACCTACGATTGACATGCCAACATCCTAAACCCGTATAATTAAATGGGTTACACATGTTTTATATATACGGATTAGTGTTTTGAATCCTGACATGAATAAATAAACGGGTCGGGAGACTAGAAAATGAGTTCATCTTAGAAACTAGAAAATTAAGAGTTGCTCTCTAAAAAATATTTGATTAAACCCTGCTATAAATTATAATATAACAAATAAAATTAGTCAAGAACAATCAAAATCGAATAAATTAGACCAATTTTGGAAGACATAAAAACCATGCAACCTAGAAATGAAATTGGAAACCCTAACCTAGCCCGAAATTGCCACAAATTTAATAAAAATTAATATCCACTACCCCGCATTCAAGTCATGTTCAAAACTTTAGGGGATGTTTGTTTTAGCTTATCAAGGTTTTTTTAATAAGCTCGTTTTTTTGGTTTATTATTCAAGAGTCCAGCTTATTTTCTTATTGTAACTCATAATAAGCTCAAATTTCACAAAATAAGCCGGAAAAAACTAGGTTATAAAAAAAAACCCTAAATAAGCTAAGGCAAACACCCCCTATTGTCGAAAAGACACTTAATAGTAAAAAATCCAGTCCGGTGGTAGATGAAATCACTTCAAATATGAAATCCGGGGATGAAGTTAGCGTGGCGATATGGCATGTCAGAGGCAATGCTGGCAACTTTTGGCATCAATAAATGGACTAACGGATTGCAGAGGCAATCCGGGGATGAAGTTACCGTTAACCACCCCTTAGAAACCGATACCCAGTGGTTAACGGTTAATGATAACGGATTGGTTTTTGTTATCAATTTTATTGGTTAACCGTTATATTAAGTTGGGTCAGCTTATTGGGCTTCGCTATTTTAGAATTGGACCACAATTGTGTTATATTTTTTTTATTGTTTTATAATTTATAGTAGCCACTAAATTGAGCCAAACCATATTACAAAATATGCCTAATAATACACATCTCTAGACTTTCAAGTTCCACCAAGTAAACTCTTTTTTGGTATTTAATTATCCCACACAAAAGAAAATAAGAAATTACAAAATGGACTAATACTACACACCTTTAACCTTTACAAAATGTGCTATAAATTAGCAAAAGTTCAAGCGTTTAGAAAAAAAATAACATGCATGATGCACTATAAATTAACAAAAATAACAATTTAGTGTTTGTGCAATCATAAGTGACAAGAGTTCAAGTATTCAACCTTCATTAACTTGTAAGCTTTGTCATAATTGAAACTTGAAAGTTCAATCTTCATCATCCATCAATAAGTCATCATGTTTGAAAAATAATATATAAGAAGGGATTAATCAAATTAGTGACAATTAAATAAGTTTATAATAAGTACGTACCTAGATGCATGGGAGAATAGTTACCAATTTCTAAATTCTCCAAGTTGTTCATTAACTCTTGTACTTATAGGTCGTGGATGGGCATCTCTTGCAAGTCTGCTTTTGTGCTCCGTATCAAATTTTGGGTGCATCTTAAAGCTTGTGCGATCTTTGGTGTAAGAGAGCTTATAAACTTGTCAAATAACCTGTAACACTGCTATTTTCTAAAATGGAATTTACTGTGGAAGCGAAGAAATACAAATACAAACCTATTCGCATAGGTAGTATAAAATAATAATAAACATACTGACGTCAGTATCTCGAAATTCAGTGTTACATAGTTTGCAAAAAGGCTCATCGATCAAAAATATGTCAGAGTGTGATGCAAACATTCCCAAAAGCAACAACAACTCCTAGCTAACAGCCACTAGTACAAAAATGACCTTTAGTCACACTTTTTCAAAACAGACCAGTCACACTTTTGATTTAAAGTGTGACTATATGTCATTTTTTAAATTCTGCCATACTTTTAGTCACATTATATTTTGTTTGTGTGACTATTGCATAGTAAGTAAATACCTTTAGTCACACTTGAATATAAAAACGTGACAATTTCATAGTAAGTAGATACATTTAGTCATACTTAAACATAAAATAGTGACAATTGAATAGTAAGTAAATACCTTTAGTCACACTTAATGATAAAAACGTGACCATTGCTAGCCACACTTGTAAAAAGTGTGACCAAATATCATAATACGCCACTAATATGTGAATAAAATTTGTGATAGATTTTATAAGAGACCATAGATATATATACGGTCACACACTAGTACAAAAATGATATTTAGTCACACTTTTTCCAAAACAAGCAAAAGTCACACTTTTGACTTAATGTGTGACTATAGATCATTTTTAAAATTTTGTCATACTTTTAGTCACTTTATATTTTGTTTGTGTGACCATTGCGTAGTAAGTAAATACCTTTCGTCACACTTAAACATAAAAACGTGACAATTGCATAGTAAGTAAATACCTTTAGTCACACTTAAACATAAAAACATGACCGTTACTAGCCACACTCGTAAAATGTGTGACCAAATATCATGATATTCCACTTATATGTGAATAAAATTTCTGATAGATTTTATAAGAGACCATAGATATATATACGGTCACACACTAGTACAAAAATGACATTTAGTCACACTTTTTCCAAAATAAACCAAAGTCATACTTTTGATTTAAAGTGTGACTATAGGTCATTTTTAAAATTTTGTAATACTTTTAGTCACTTTATATTTTGTTTGTGTAACCATTGCATAGTAAGTAAATACTTTTCGTCACACTTAAACATAAAAACGTGACAATTGCATAGTAAGTAAATACCTTTAGTCACACTTAATCATAAAAATGTGACCATTACTAGCCACACTCGTAAAAAGTATGACCAAATATCATGATATGCCACTGATATGTGAATAAAATATGTGAAGAGTTTTATAAGAGACCATAGATATATATACGGTCACACACTAGTACAAAAATGACATTTAGTCACACTTTTTCCAAAACAATCCAGTCACACTTTTGATTGACTTATAAGTAAACTTTGGCTTTAAATGACACAACGCGTGTAAGGACCACAAGCATGGCACATCTTATGAGAACTCCGAAGTTAAGCGTGCTTGAGTTGGAGCAATCCAGGGATGGGTGACCCATGGGAATTGCTTGTGTCGTGGTATGACGGGATGTTACAACGTTTGTGTGGCTGTAGGCTATAGATAGTCACACTTTTGAAAACATTGTGTGACCATAAAACAGTTTTAGCTACTTTTTAAGTATTTATGTGTGACTAAAAGCTGAACAATAACAACACTTATAATAGACTTGTGTGACCGTAGGCTGAACAATAGTCACTCAAATAAAAAAATTGTGTGTCTAGAAAAGGTTTTTAGTCACACTTTCGGATGAATTGTTTGATTTCAAAATGAAAAGTCCATACCCTATAGTCACACTTTTAAGCTACGGTCACATTTTTTTATATGATATGGTCACTAAATTTTCGTGTGACCAAAACATGCCTTAAATGGCACGACCTTCGGTCACACTTTTAATGAAAAAAAAAGTGTGACCGTAGGCATACAGTCACACTTTTTTGGTGTGACTAAATGTCATTTTTGTACTAGTGAGCAGAACTTACCACAACCTGCAAAAATAGAGTTTAATGTGGGGGATTAGCTCAAAACTAAGTGAATGGAAGTTTAACAAACGAAAAGCATCAGATATAACAAAAATGATATAACATCATATAAGCAAGAAACACAGAGGACCGGTGGTTCTGCAGAACCTACAACCAATGCTGGCCTAACAAAGGTCTACTGATGGCCTATTTGTCATTTTCACACAGTAAAATCCCTTAAGTTGCAACGCATGCATCAAAAGATCTAGTACTGATTAGCCAATGACAAATAATACCTGCTCATATGCCCAGCCGAAACTGACCTCCGTCAATCATGTGCACATAATAAATGAATGATTAATTAACACAAAACCAGTTAATCAATCTAAATCAATATAAACCGTTGTAAGCATAACCGTTACATCCAATACAATCCGCGAGTTAAAAGTCCACTCACCTATGTCCTCCAAACTCCCCGCTCAGTTGTCTTATATCACTGAGTCTTCGGATCCCTTGAGAACACAACACAAACAAATCAATAATCCAAACCCAAATTAATTCCAAAAATCAAGTTAATACGCAAACGGGTCAAAACTTACCCGTTATGCCTAACACATAAAACCAACATGGATAACATCCAAAACCATTTAGAATATCTTAATATGTCATATATAACATGTAGCAACCAACCATACATGTAAATGATATACCAAAACTAATATCATAAATTAAAGTATGCAATAAAACAGCAAGGGCCGTAAAACTTTGGTCCGGGCCATAAAAATGCACCAAATCAGAGTGGAAAATAAGTTAACCGTGGAATTACGGTCATCACCATAATTTTACGGCTGACACCATAATTTTACGGTTAGCAGTATAATTTTACGGTTGAGGAACAACTACATCTATTCTTGTTCTTGCTATCATTCTGTTCCAGCAATGTACACAGCTCCATGAACTCAATTTCCAAGATGAAAAAAATCAACTAAAAACAGTTCCTAACATCATATTAACTACTAATAACATACTATTAATACCAACAACACATTTAGAAACATTAAATCATAAAACCCAAAACTTCAAGTTTCAACTACACCTCTATTAATGGAGTTCTTGAGCTCAATCTTCAAAAACACATAATTAAGCATCTAAATAGTAGCAAATCAGTTTGGAATTCAACATTTATACATACTAATCACATAAGAAACATCAATTCTTCATACACCCAATTTATGCCTAAACCCTGGAATTTAAGTAAGCATGTTTCTCTTAAATACACTTCAAACCCATCAAGAATCAAGTCAAGAACATCATTACTAACCTTAATATGCAAGAATCAACTCAAAATAGCAAGATTGAGGGATGTACTCTTGATTTCTTGAGTTACTTCAAAGTTAGGATTGTGCAAATGAGGAAAATGGCTTTCACAAACAAACAAAAGCCCAACGTCGGTTATGTGTTTTAATTAAAACAAAACAATATAGTCTATCTGCTATTTGGCATACAGGGATTCAATTAAACGGTCCTAAACAATTAATTACAAACAACGAGGTATTATTTATGACCCTCGTATAAAACCGAATCATATGGTACAACTAACACATACAAATATAAAACTTATATTTTTACCTTTTACCTCGTTGTCGACTTTATATATCAATTAAACACATAAATAGCAAATAAATAATCAATTAAATAAAAAATATATACAAATAAATATTAAACACCCACCTCCCTAAAATAACCGGGCCCTAAACGCGGGTGTTACAAATCTCCCTCCCTAAAAAAGATTCCATCCCCGGAATCGCATCGCGCTCAAATAGGTTAGGGTAGTCGTTCTTCATGTGTCCCTCTGTCTCCCAAGTCAATCTTGAACCCAAACTGTGCTTCCATGTGACTAATTCCATTGTAATATGTTTCTTCCGAAGCTTTGTCACTTTGCGATCTACTAATTCAACGAGTTCTTCTACTAGTCTCTTTTTCGAATCAACTTTCAAATCATGAACTGGGAGAATTTGACTTTCATCCTCTACTTTACACTTACGCAAATAACAGACATTGAATGTATCATGAATACCCGCTAACTCAGGTGGAAGATCAAGAGTGACCGTTTGGTCGTTGACTATCGGTCGTATACGGAACGTGTAACGCCGCCGTTTCACAAGCTTAATTTATAAAATATAAATAAGACACCAACTGTTTAACCAAAAGATATTTTTTTACCAAACACAGCGGAAGCTAAGAGTTAGTTATTTACACAAACTGTACCAGTGTTTAACAAAACCACCCAACGGAGTTACCAAATATCTGCCGACCATTAACCAGTAAATCAGAGTTAACAAAAACAACCGCAAAGGTAGTGTTCCCCAAAATCTTCGGCAGTGTAAGCCAAAACATGGCACCCGTTCTCACCATCATCTAATTACCTGTACATAGGACATATACATGGAGGGGTTAGCTATAAATAGCTAGTGAGCAACGATTAAACATAAGCATCGTAACAAAGATGTTATAGCATGCAGAAGATATCACAAAACACCAAACAAGTCTATCCAAACAGCTAGCGATGTTCCCGTGCCCAGGAGGAGTCACGCCTTGCAGGGTTGTAAGCCCGGCTCAATGATCCTAGCTGGGGGAAACCGAATACATCTATCATATCGCGCCGGTGGGGGAGCGGATAACAGCCCACCATTGCATTAACGAGCGGGGAAGTCAGATGAGAGCCCCTTTAACGAGCGGGGAAGTCTATGAGAGCCCCTTTAACGAGCGGGGAAGTCTATGAGAGCCCCTGGTTGAGACACGGGGTTTTGCAAGAACCCGATCCGCGGCCGCGAATCACCGTACCTCAACAATAACAAAGTGCCGGCACGAACACGTATTGGCCGACTCTGGCCACATCATAAACATAATTGGCCTACTCAATCCATAACATATCATATTGGCCTACAATAAGCCATAACATAACATATTGGCCTACAAAAAGCCATAATACCAGCATATACCAAGTTCATAACATGATTGGCCTACTCAAGCCTAACACAAGTGCATATCAGCGTATACCATAGCAAATTAACAACACATAAACCATAACTTACCTTATGCTTGTTACAAGATGTTTATCACGAAACCTAAGGTTAACCGGTACTCACCTTAACAGCTACAGCAGGCAAATATAGTGCTCAGTATCTTCTGGTTCCTCAGAAGTGCCTAACACATCATATACATGCCCATCAATACCAAATACACAATGCACACAGCTTTAAACACATGTTATACAATCTATTAAACTGAAACACCCCCTTGCGACCGCATGTACTATCCTTGCGATCGCAAGGACTCTTTAACAACACCCTTACGACCGCAAGGGAATACCTTGCGACCGCATAGGTCCTTTTCCATAAAACCAATGCTTACGATCGCAAGGTATTGCCTTACGATCGCAAGCATGGTTCCTTGTGTGGTTACGATCGCAAGTTATATATCAACGATCGCAAACCTCATTTCCATCGCTCGCAAGCGGTAAACCAACAAACACCTACTTACAGTCGCAAGTACCATTACTTGCGGCCGGATAGACCTTAACAACTGCTTACGATCGCAAGTGCCTATCCTTGCGACCGCAAGGACCAAGAACACAGCAGGCTCAACCCTGCTTTCTGGACAGACCTGCAACTACGCATTTTGACATGGAATTTGGCCCAAACTCAATTTTAATCACTTACATACTTCATTTGATATTCTTTGGAGTTCATAAACACATTAGACACCATTAGAAATCACAAGAACACCTTTTGAACCATTGAAATGGTTATTTTCTTGCTTAAATATAGAAATTAGGTTTCATCAGGAATTACTTACAATTATGAAGGTACAAGAATAGATTGACACTCGATTTCAGCTTCTAAACCTCTTAGAACTTGATTTCTTCTTCAAAAGCTTCAAGAGAGCAAAGTGTGTGTATCGTATGTCTTGTGTGTGTGTTTTGTGTGTGTTTAGGGTGTTACCAGGGGATAAGAATCCCACAAACCGACCTCAGTTGGTTATTTAATTAACACGCGGTATTTTGTTCCCCGTTTCAACTTACAACTTATCCCTAGTTTAGCCGTTTCACCTAACAAGGATATTTTTAGAATCATTAACTAAAACCGGTTACTAACTTATCAATTTTACCTATTATTATAATTATTTTACATAACACCTTTTTATTACGTACAATCAATAATTAACACATTTAGCAACAAAATACATTGATTAAAATCAATATACAAGTATATAAGCACATAGTACAAACACGGTACAACTAGGTCCTATTTTGGGATGTTACAAAACGGACCAATATAGCGAGGGGCTAGTGTCTGTAGGAGTTCATGGAGGAACAAAACATGCAATGGAATCGATTCAATAACCCATTTTAAAACCGAAAACCATGAACTCCCATAATGGTAATGTACTTAGCCAAGCATGCATGCAACTTAAATCAAAAGGGAACACAAGGAAAAGGAAATTATACCCTCTCCTTAACTCCTTGCAACTAAGATGTTGGTATAATGTTGATGGGATGATCAAGTCTTGAAGAAAAAGGCCTACAAGCACTATCAAGATGATACACCACTTAACCTTCTAAACCCTTGTGCTAGCAAGTGAAATAAATCGTCACACACACTAGTTGAAGTTAAATTTCCAGCCCTTGAACTCCACGAAACTAGTACACTCACTTGCACTCACAACCACAAAATGTTTGAGCTCTCACAAGTGTATAAGTAATGGTCAACTTGAAGTGATACGGCCTAGAAGTTTGGTGTATGACCCAATAGGCCCGTACTTCATCGGAAGTGATACGGCCTACATGTGTCAGTGGACATACTCCAACAGACTCCCACTTGCACATGACACACCATACCCAAAAGTACCACAAACAGAGAGCGGCCTCTAGCAATACATCTCTGCCCCTAAGTCAGAACGGGGTAAGTCATCCCTGACAAGTACCAAATCACAACCTTACAGGTTTGATATGGTCCTATAGATAAGTGATCAATCATCCTTTTGTTCGCGATATCTGAGTGAACACAAGACATGGTACAAAGTCATTCTCAATTGTTCACGATTATGTTTCTCGATCGAGATTGGTGGTGACCAAAATATACAAGTCGCAATCGATCACACATCATTGCATACATGAGCACGGCCATGCATTTTGGTGTTAGTACCCAATCATCGAGGAGCCCATGGATATCTCTCTAAATAGAGGAACAAATTCCTTTAACTGTACTGCCCACCATATTAGCAATACCTTACCTAATTACTCCCTTTATAACAGCCAGTTACGGACCGCGTTTGAAATCAACTAGAACAAAGCAGGCCAATATGATGCTGACACATGCATCTCCAGTTTAAGGTCGAAATGATATTATCATCCCGATTCTACTCATGACTAGTACCACAAAGTGAAATCAGGTGTGGGTCGTCTAGTCACTTGAAACCTTTTTCAAGTATAAGTGAAGTATTGCGTCCCTGTGTCCCAATCACCATTGGACACATGACCAATCACTTCCCTCAGACTTCATTCAGACTTCCTTCCCGAGAAGAATGACTGAATGTGGACATTTAGAATGTAAATACATTCAGGGAAGAAATAAAACATGTTAAGTTGCAACACAATATAGATTCAAAGAAATATCCGCAACTTGCGCATTACTAAATTTCCATTTAATAATCGATAAATTCAATAAATACAATACTGCTTAATGTTCCCAGTACATGGTAAATACATCAAATACAATAACCAAATATACAAATACATAGTCAAACCAAATCTCTAGCAAATCTAATGCCAATAGCACGAGTGTGGGCATCGTGCTTCGCCTGCGATAGTGATTCAGTGAACGGATCCGCCACGATGTTATTCGTGTGTACTCTGCTGATGACGATGTCTCCACTCTCGACCACGTCCCGGATATAATGATATTTTCGGGGAATATGTCTCGTGCGTCGGTGAGATCTTGGTTCTTTGGCTAATGCCACCGCACCCTCGTTGTCACAGAATATCTCAACAGAAATGCCAGGAACCACTCCCAGTCCTGGATGAACTTTCTCATCCACACGGCCTCCTTCGCAGCTTCACTTGTTTCAATATACTTTGACTCAGTAGTAGAATCGGCCACAATGTCTTGCTTGGAGCTTCTCCAGGAGATAACACCACCGTTTAACAGGAACACGAACCCCGATTGAGATTGGCAGTCGTTCCTATCGGTCTGGAAGCTAGCATCAGAGTAACCAGTTACTCTAAGCTCTTCCTCACCACCATATACTAAGAACTTCTCCTTAGTCCTCCGAAGATACTTGAGAATGTTCTTCACCGCCGTCCAATGTGCTTAACCAGAGTTAGCTTGATATCTACTTGTCATACTCAAATCAAAAGAGACATCAAGCCTTGTACATAGCATGGCGTACATGATCGAGCCTATTGCCGAAGCATAAGGAACTCGTCTCATTACTTCCCATTCCTCAGGGGAACTCGGGCATTGAGTCTTACTCAATACCAAACCATGTGACATTGGAATAAACCCCTTCTTGGAGTCTTCCATCCTAAACCTCTTTAGGACCTTGTCATTGTATGCACTTTGGCTCAAGCCAATCAACCTGCGGGATCTATCTCTATAGATCTTAATCCCAAGGATATAAGCTGCATCCCCTAGATCTTTAATTGATAAACAACTACCTAGCCAGGCTTTTACACCTTGCAAAGTTAGGACATCGTTCCCAATGAGAAGTATATAATCTACATAAAGAACTAGGAATACAGTTGTGCTCCTACTAGCCCTGATGTATACACATGGCTCATCCTTGCTTTTGGAGATGCCAAACTCTTTGACCTTCTCATCAAAGCACAGGTTCCAGCTCCGAGATGCTTGCTTAAGTCCATAAATAGACTTTTTTAGCTTGTTGACTTTATCTGGAAACTCTAGATGTACAAAACCCTCAAGCTGTGTCATATACACCTCCTCCGATAGTGTTCCATTAAGGAACGCGGTTTTGACGTCCATTTGCCAAATCTCATAATCATGAAATGCGACAATGGCCATAAGTATCTGGATAGACATCAACATACCCACCGGGGAAAAGATCTCCTCATAGTCTACTGATAGATTGTGTGCAGGGATAGTGTACACGTGTCATCATATCCATGAACACTATGAGTCACTAAAGGGTCACATAGCTGCATACCCAACTGTTGAACCAGAAAATAATACAATGTATGTGAAATGATAATTAATAGTTAATTAATTACCAAGAAAAATAATAAATGGACGTTTATTATTTAAGGGAGAAATTAAATATAAGTTATATATATTTAATTATAATGTTTGGTTGGAAAAAATATTAATTAATAGTTAAGTAATTAATAAACCGAACTAGAGGGGTTGTTTTTTTCCAATTGATCAAAGTAATTGATTGCGGACCGAGCTTTAAGGTTCAAGGGCCTTAATCCACTTAAATAACTATTTAAGGGGATTAAACCCTTAGAAACTTTCACCCTAATCCTTAATTAAGACAAAAAGGGCAAACCCTCTCTCCTTCTCTCTCTTATTCGGCGGCCGAAACCCCAACACCACCATCACCTTCGGCGGTAGTCAGCGGCGATTAGGCGGCGGTCCGGCGGCGGTTTTCCGCTGGTCGACGGCGCAAAAGCCAAGCCCCATTGCGGAGGGACTAGTTCTCGGCAACGATAAGGAAAGGGCAAAAGCCGACGTCTTTTGCCTGTTAACACACACACGCAGGTATTATTGTATTGAAGGGTGCAGTAGCTATGTATCCCCCTATAGTTGTTCAGGGTATAATTTCTTATCCTATTTTAATACTGCTATAAACCTACATGTACATTTATCTGTTATAATTATGATTATTTGTTTTGTTTCCCTACGTGATCCAGTTGTGATCATGGGATGGGATTTATGTATTTTTATTCCGTTGTGCTTGTTGTACCATGTAAATCCCAACTGTGGTATCAGAACCTTCTTCTAGGCTCGGTGGGGAACAAGTTTAATCATGATTATATACTGTTTATATATGTGTGAAACTTATACTGTGGTTAAGATCAAGTTTCTGATATATTACCTGATAAAGTTTCCAGCTTTACTGCTTTAATATTATATATATATATATATATATATATATATATATATATATATATATGTGTGTGTGTGTGTGTGTGTGAAATTTTTAGTTTTGATTTAGGATCAAGTTTTGATCTTTTTACCATTAAAAGTTTCTAGTTTATTGTTTATATATATTTATATATATTAACTGCGTAAACTTGGTTTTTGGCAAAAAGTCAAAGTTTTGATTTTTAGCCAATTAAAGTTTTCAGTTTATCTTTTTTAATATTTATACATATAAATTGTGTGAAACTTTTAATTATTAAAAGTTCAAAGTTCTTGAATTTTTAATCAAGTTTCCAGCTTTATTATTATATATTTAATAATGTTGACGTTTAACCTTTGCGGTGTTTTTGTTTTTTATCCAGTTTGAGATATATAACAAAAGGCTCAGTTTAGGACCAGGTTTGAGGCCCAGCTTGAATGGTTAGGATTAACACAGGACCAGTTGTGTTTTGGTGCTTAAATTCTTGTTTTGAATCATCCCAGAATTATATATATTTCATATTATGGTTGTAATGCGTGTATTATTATTATTTAATTTTTGGGTACGCGATTGTATGTTTATTTATCAAGCCAAACGCCTAAAACCTAGTGGATCACCTTGTGGTTGTTTTTAATTACTTGCTATGGCTGTTTTACATTTATTATTTATCTAGTATGGGGAGGTATGCGTGCCACTTACAACCCCTATTCAATTTTGTAAAAGTATTAGTTTTAGAGGGTCTGCGTGCCTTTGAATTATTATGTAATACGGCACTAGTTTTATCAAAATTGTATAGGTTAGTTTAAAATTTGTAAATGTAATATTGTTGGAGACGATAAAAAAGACAAGGAGAGAGGATGCCATGGATGCTGGAGCCAGTGGGAGCATCAAAAATTTTCATGCCATGTGTGTTGTTTGTGATCCACTTAGGGTCTGACCACAGGGTACTTGATTTTAAGTAAGTATCAATGATGGTCAAAAAGGCGTTATGTGTTGTTCGCTTATTAATTATAATTAATTGCGTGGTTATGATTTAATTAATTATATAGTGCACGCTCGTCATTAAAATCATATACATATATATATATATATATATATAAAGTATATTTTTAAGTTGAAAAGTTTTTTCACTTAAAAGGATAATAGTTTTACAAGTTTTGTAAAATGGTTAAGAATGGCAAAAAATTTTCTAACAAATTAACCCTTTTTCAAAATCTTAGACTAGTAGTGCTACCCATCTAATGGTATACCTTTCCTGCTCACGGTAACTTCGTGTGTTATCTGGCAACCGATGAAGGATTTGACACACTCGTATAGTTCTTGATGTGCTTGCTGTTGGAACATGTCCTTCAGATAAGTAATCATCTCATACGCACTCACAGTCTCATATTGTCTTTGCAACTCGGGACTCATGGTCGTAAGAATTAGGCAAGTAACATCGTTTGTATCCTTAAGACGCTTATCATAAGCATCTTTAGCAACCCTCATCGCATTGGTAGCAGGGGGTTCCGGAAGAGGAGACTCAAGGACGTCGAGCTTCATCTCGTGGCGTAGGACAATTCTCAAAGTCCTATGCCAATCCATGAAGTTCGGCCCCGTGAGCTTCTCTTTCTCAAGGATTGGATGTAGCGACATGTTTATGGTGTTGGTGTTGGTGCTAGTAGATGCCATCTACAAGCAAATTACGATTTGGTTAGTTTGGCGTAATTAAATCCTTGTTAAATAATTACCCACTTGTTATGAAAATAAATTATCTTAATAAGGGCTAAGAAACTTATTTCACTTTAATCCATGACGGGTTTACCGCGGATCACTTCATGAAGCTATTTAGGCCGGTAAACGCTTTACCAATTGCAATCCGAGATTACAACTCTTAGACACCTGCGGGATCCTAGGCACTCATAGCACCCGTTTGGCATGTTTGTTCCCTCCAAACCTATTCCTCGTTAAGCCGCTTTGGTAGCTCGGTTTAGGCACGACAACAACCAAGGCGTATTAAGTTGGAATTGTAAATCAACCGTCAGTGGTACTCTAGCCCAATGGCCGGCTTGGCTAGTGATCGACAACCGACCTTGCGAGTTTCCACACACACCTTCCACATAGTTACGCAAAACCGTTTGGCTAAAGCTCGAAAACCGATCTTGTTTCACTAAATTTGGGTGGTGTCATCTTACGGGTGGCGTAAGATTTATATTTTGAAGAAAAACGGGACTTTTGTTTTTCCGGTTAAAAACCTCTTTTCAACTTGATTAACAAATAAGTGACAAATTCCATTTTCGCTATTTGGAAATAAACACTTTATTACCAATTTTTTAATTATGTGGCGCACGGAGTTTGTTAACCAATTCAAAACTCTTGGTTTTATTATTTTGAAAAGTTTTCTAGCATGCAAAATCCTAACGATCCACACAAGAAAAATAAAATAATCAAGAAATCACGCATGTAATATATATATCCGGTAACGAGCCAAATTTTCCTATGCGCCTTGTGTGACATCCGTCACCAAATCCGGTTAGTCATTTAAACCGCAACTATTGAAACCCTAATTTATGCTATGTTGAGAACTAATTGCTCATGAACCATTGTGGTTCGGTTTTATACTCGTATATACTTTAGATAAATTTCTAATATTTCTAGATTATTGTACCAGCCTTAGAATATTAAGAAAACCTAAGTTTAACTTAGATTTGCAATTTGTGCTTAGTTAGGTATACTTTTTTAGAAATTTGCCCTAGAATGCCACATTATTACCAATTTATAATGTTTTATAAAAAAATATAATTTTTTTATTTATATATATATTTCGGTTTTTTCAAAATTAGAATAGGCTTTTTATTTAAATTAAGATCTATTCCTTATACTTATCCTTAATTCAAAACTAACCCAATCCTTACCCTATTTAAACCTAAACCTAACCCTAGCCCCCATTTTGCTTCATTCGATCCCTCCCTCTCTCTCCCTCATTTTCCATCGACCCTCTCCCCTCTCCCTCTCTTGTTCGACTTCAGCCCCCTCCCTCTCCTCCATTGTCGATTTCTCAAGCAAGAAACAAGGATGAAGGTTTCAAAAACTAGGATTTGTGAACATTGACATCAAGGTAAAACTCTAATCCTTATCATCTTATGATCTCTCTATGTCATCTTATCATCTCTCATTCATCTCCTTCTTGAATCCATGGAAATATGCCTAATATCATCAAGTATATGTTCAAAAACGTTTTCATGATTTGTAGTTTTTACAATCAAAAACTAGGTTTTCATTCCTCAAAGTTCTATATACATGAAACTGGTTTCTCGACAGAATGTTTGTGTAACATCCTAAATTAGGGCCTAGTAGTACTGTGTTGTACTATGTGTTTATATACTTATACATTGATTTAATCAATGTATTTTGTTGCTAAATGTGTTATTTGTTAATTATACGTGATAAAAAGGTATTATATAAAATAGTTATGTTGGTGTGTAGGATTGGTATATTAGTAACCGGTTTTAGGTAATGGTTTTAAAAAATATCCTCGTTAGGTGAAACGGGTAAACGGATATTAAATTGTAGGTTGAAAAGGGGAACAAAATACCTGTGATTTAATTAATTAAACCACAAGTCGGTTTGTTAAGTTCTTATCCCCTGTGTCAACACAATTCACACACTAAAACACACACTAACATACGGGACACGCATACACCTCAAAACCCTTGAAGATTTTGGAAGAAAAGATCAAAGGAAGTTGTTGGTTTGTGATTCTAGAGCTAAATTCGAGTTCCAATTGCTGCTCTTCCATTGATTTGTAAGTTTTATTGATTTAAAACCTAGTTCTTGAGTTCATGAATGAGATTCACCATTTTGAGGGTTCAAGTGGTGTTTATGTGTTTTCTCTTTGTGTCAAATAATTTGGTAAGTTCAAATGGGTATTAAGTAACATGTATGTACTGTTGGTTTTGAGTTTTGATCGATTTGTTAGTAAAAAACGCGAGTTACAGCAGCTATCCAAGAACAGGGACGAAGTCTGCTGTAACAGGGGTTCCTACGGGCGCAGGAAGAGTTCCCTGCGGCCGTAGGAGGTTGTCAATATCACTACGGTCGTAGGCAGGGTTCTCTGCGGCCGTAGTAATGTGTTTTGCATGGTTTACCACCTACGGGTGATGGAAAAGAAGCCTGCGGGCGTAGGTACATAACCTGGTACCGTTGGTACCCAAAGAATCATTTCTACGGGCGTAGGGTAAGGTCCCTTCGGCCGTAGGATGTGGTTTATAGGAAAGGAAGCTCTGCGGGCGTAGGATGTATTCCTACGGCCGTAGGAGGTGTTTTGGAAGGTGTCCTACGGCCATAGGACACATCTGCTACGGCCGTAGTAGTTCTTTTAAGTTGCCTGTTTCTTGTTGTTCGTTGCACAATTTACATAGAAGCATTGATAGTACTTTTAGATGTTGACTGAACCTACACATGATGTGTTAGGTGATTCGGACGATTCCGTGTGCTCCTAGGATTCCCGGATTCATATTTGCCTCATGTGATCTCGAGGTGAGTACCGGTTAACCTTAGGTTTCGTGATAAACATGTTATAACAAGTTTAAGGTAAGTTATGGTTTATGTGTTGTTAATTTGCTATGGTATACGCTGCTATGCACATATGTTAGGCTTGAGTAGGCCAATCATGTTATAAACTTGGTATATGCGGGTGTTATGGCTTTTGTAGGCCAATATGATATGTTATGGCTTGAGTAGGCCAGTTATGTTTATGATGCGGCCAGAGTCGGCCAATACGTGTTCGTGCCGGCACTTTGTTATTGTTGAGGTACGGTGATTCGCGGCCGCGGATCGGGTTCTTGCAAAACCCCGTGCCTCAACCAGGGGCTCTCATTGGATTTCCCCGCTCGTTAAAGGGGCTCTCATAAGACTTCCCCGCTCGTTAACGCAATGGTGGACTGCTACTCGCTCCCCCACCAGCGCGATATTATGGATGTGTTCGGTTTCCCCCAGTTTGGATCATTGAGCCGGGCTCACAACCCTGCAAGACGTGACTCCTCCTGGGCACCGGAACATCACTAGCTGTTTGGATAGACTTGTTTGATACTTTGTGATACCTTCTGCATGCTATAACATTTTTGTAACGATACTTATGTTTAATCGTTACTCACTAGCTATTTATAGCTAACCCCTCCATGTTTATGACCAATGTTCAGGTAATTAGCTGCTGGTGAGACGGGGTGCCATGTTTTGGTTTGTACTGCCGAAGTTTTTGGGGAACACTACTTTCTGGTTGTTTTTGTTAACTCTGACTTACTGGGTAATGGTCGGCAGATATTTGGTAACTCCGCTGGTGGTTTTGTTTAAACACTGTTAGGGTTTATGTAAATAACTAAATTTAGCTTCCGCTATATTTTCTAAATATATATCTTTTGGTTAAACGCATAACTATATTTTATAAAAGTAAGCTTGTGAAACGGCGGCGTTACAAGTTGGTATCAGAGCCTTGGTTTGAGGGAATTGGGTACTTTGACGAGTATTCAATCTCAAACCTAGGCCCGACCATTATTAAGTGTTCCCTGGGTGGCATTGGGGTGTGATGAGAGTTGTATATAAATTGTTATGTGTTAAATTAGTATTAGTATGTGACAACTGTTAGATTACTAGAGTTATAGCTAGTATTCTTGTTTTGGTATAGAAATTGGATCAGATGGCTAGTTCTTCCGGTAACGAAGACAGGGATGCTTATATACGTCAGTTGGAGACCCAATTGAAGCAAGCGAATGATCGAGAGTCGTTACGAATCGCTCATGAAGTCTCTAAGTCTGCGGGTTATAAGAATTTTATGAGCTGTAAACCTCCGGTTTTTAATGGTGTAGGTGATCCGTCGGTTGTAGAAACTTGGATTCGAAACATACGAAACGCTTTCGAGTCCAGCGAGTGTGAAGAGAAGAAGAAGGTTACTTTTGCCAGACAGATGTTACGTGATCAAGCACTTAACTGGTGGGATACGGTTGTAAGTGTTACACCGCCAGAGGTTTTGGATGCTTTAACTTGGGAGGAATTTTTGGTAAAGCTCCGAAAGAAATACTGTTCAGATTACGACATGCAAAAGATTGAGGATGAGTTTCGAGCTCTCCATAAAGGCGATAAACCAGTAGAGGATTTGATATCTAAGTTTTCAGAAAAGATGAAGTTTGTTCCTCATTTGCTACCGGACGAGAGAGCTAAGATTAGCAAGTTTGCCAACGCTTTACCTGTTGAATATCGATCTGCTGTGAGGTCTGCAGCAACCTTGGATGCAGCCTTTGATCTAGCACGGCAGACTGAAGATGATTATAGGCAGAAACCGAAGGCACAACCACAGCAACAGGGAGGAGGGTACAAGAGGAAATTTGATCAGTCGTCTGGCAATAGGAGAGGTGATAGTGGGTCTGGAAATAGGCCAAGAGGTGATTCGTTCCAGAGGTCTGGAAGCTGGGACGTGGTAAAGTGCGGTAAGTGTAGAGTGAAGGGTCACCAGACGCGAGACTGTAGGTTCAAAGATAATGTTTGTTTCAAATGTCATAAGTCTAGACACCGAATAGCTGATTGCCCTCAGTGGCAAGGTTCGGGAGCTGGTGGATCGTCTGGAGCTGCTGCTCAGAAAAAGGGAGGTGCTCCACGTCCTCAAGGGAGAGCCTTCCAAATGACTACAGACGAAGCAAAGAGTGAAGGTGATGTTATTACTGGTACTTTCTTAATTAATTCTGTACCAGCATGTGTTTTGTTTGATACTGGTGCTACCTATTCCTATGTGTCAACCATTTTCTGTGATAAATGGCAACTACCTGTTATAATGATGAAAGACTCTGTTAGAATAGAAGTAGCTGACGGTAGTCGAGTTTGTGTTACGTCACACGTGCCTCAGGTTTCTATAACTATTGATAGGCACTGTTTTGTTGTTTCCCTACTCCTCATGCCGATTACTGGTTTTGATGTCGTTATTGGCATGGATTGGCTTACTAGTCAAAATGCCAAGATATTGTGTTCCAAAAAGTTAATCAAAATCCCACTACCTGATGGTACTTATTCGGTGGCGCGAGGAGAAAGACCTAGATCTGATATTCCGTTGATGACAATGATCAAAGCACAGAAATCCATTATTAAAGGCTGTGATTCCTACTTGGCATATGTAATAAATGCTGAGGCGGAAGGAAAGACTGTCAAAGATATCAGAGTGGTTTCGGAGTACCCTAAAGTGTTTCCAGAGGAGTTACCGGGTTTACCTCCTGTCAGGGATGTAGAATACCGGATTGATCTTGTTCCTGGTGCTACACCTGTAGCTAAATCTCCGTATCGTCTTGCACCGTCTGAAATTCGGGAGATGATGACACAGATCCAAGAACTTCTTGATAAAGGTTTCATACGCCCGAGTTCTTCACCATGGGGAGCTCCGGTTTTGTTTGTTAAGAAGAAAGACGGAACCTTACGCATGTGTATCGATTACCGGGAGCTGAATAAGCGAACGGTAAAGAACAAATATCCGTTACCCCGTATTGATGATCTGTTTGATCAGTTGCAAGGTGCTACATGTTTCTCGAAGATTGATCTTCGTTCTGGTTATCATCAGGTCCGCGTTCATGATGATGATATTTCTAAAACTGCTTTTCGAACTCGGTATGGGCACTATGAATTCTTGGTGATGCCATTTGGTTTAACCAACGCCCCTGCTGTTTTCATGGATTTGATGAACCGTGTGTGTCGTCCCTTCCTTGATAAATTTGTTATTGTTTTTATTGATGACATTTTGATCTATTCCAAAACCGAAGCGGAGCACGAGCAACACCTACGTGTGGTTTTAGAAACCCTTCAGCGGGAACAACTTTATGCTAAGCTGTCCAAATGTGAATTCTGGCTCAAAGAGGTGCACTTTCTGGGTCATGTCATTTGTAACGAAGGTGTTAAAGTCGACCCAACCAAAATTGAAGCTGTGATGAACTGGGAAGCTCCTCGAAATCCATCAGAGATTAAGAGTTTCTTGGGTCTTGCTGGGTATTATCGGCGTTTCATTCAAAATTTCTCTAAACTTGCTGGTCCGTTAACCCGATTGACTCGCAAAGATGTTGCTTATGTGTGGACTGATGAGCAGGAGAAAGCGTTTCAAACTCTGAAGCAATTGTTATGCCAAGCTCCAATTCTAACGCTGCCTAGTGGGTGCGAAGATTTTGTTGTGTACTGCGATGCTTCATATGCAGGTCTCGGCTGCGTTCTGATGCAACGAGATAAGGTGATTGCGTACGCTTCGCGTCAACTGAAACCTCACGAGAGGAATTACCCGACCCATGATCTTGAGCTTGCAGCCGTGGTGTTTGCTTTGAAGCTGTGGCGACATTACTTATATGGTACCAAATGTGTGGTATATTCTGACCACAAAAGCTTGCAGTATGTATTCACACAAAAGGAACTTAACATGAGACAACGACGATGGTTGGAGTTGATCAAGGATTATGATTGTGAGATCAAGTATCATCCGGGAAAAGCCAATGTTGTTGCTGATGCATTGAGTCGGAAAAGTTCTCCTGGAGTTGCTAAGTTCATGAAACTTACGATTGTGTCAGATATTATTGCTAAATTGAAGGAGGCACAACAGGAAGCACTACAAGAAGCTAATTTGAAGGCTGAGACGATGGTTAAATTGTCAAAGCTGTTAGAAGAAGACAGTCGAGGTTTGAAAACATTTCAATCTCGAATCTGGGTACCCAATGTTGGTGGTAATCGAGAAATCATTCTGCAAGAGGCGCATAAGTCAAAGTTGTCTGTCCATCCTGGCAGTACCAAGATGTACCAGGATTTGAAGACTTTGTATTGGTGGCCTACCTTAAAACGTGATATAGCTTCGTTCGTTGAAAAGTGTCAGATCTGTGCTCAAGTCAAGACGGAACACCAGAAGCCCTATGGTAAATTACAACAGTTAGAAATTCCGGAGTGGAAATGGGATCATGTTACTATGGATTTCGTTACTAAGTTACCTCGTACTTCTAAAGGGCACGATATGATATGGGTTATAGTCGATCGACTTACCAAAAGTGCTCATTTTCTTGCGACTAACGAGTCTGCACCTATGAATCGGTTAGCCCAACTCTACGTTAACGAAATAGTATCTCGTCATGGTATACCGTTGTCTATTGTTTGTGATCGAGATGCACATTTTACGTCTCATTTCTGGAGTAGTCTTCAACGTGAGCTTGGTACGCGGGTAAATCTCAGCACGGCATATCATCCTCAAACTGACGGTCAGTCCGAGAGAACGATTCAAACGCTTGAAGATATGCTGCGAGCGTGTATACTCGAATTTGGTGGTTCGTGGGATTCTCACCTACCCTTAATCGAATTTGCTTATAATAATTCGTATCATTCGAGTATTGGTATGCCGCCTTATGAGATGTTATACGGTCGGCGATGTCGTACTCCTACCTGTTGGTTAGAACCTGGCGAGAAGCAATATGCGGGTCCTGACATTGTTCAAATAACCGCTGACAAAGTTAAAATAGCGCGTGAGAAGTTGAAAGCGGCTCGTGATAGGCAGAAAATGTACGCAGATCCTAAACGGCGACCCGTTACGTTTGAAGTAGGTGACCGTGTGTTTCTGAAAGTTTCACCTTGGAAAGGGGTGATACGATTTGGTCGTAAAGGTAAACTAAGTCCCAGGTATATTGGTCCGTTTAAGATTTTACAACGCGTTAACGATCAGACAGTATCGCTTGAGTTGCCATCTGAATTGTCTGGTATTCACAACACTTTTAACGTATGTTATCTGAGAAAGTGTAAGGTTGAAGATGATCAGATCTTACCTCTGCAAGAGTTAAAAGTTGATCCAGCTAAACGCCTTGTGGAGGAACCTGTTGAAATCTTAGATGCTAAAGTCAAAAAGCTACGAAAAAAGATGATTAAGTTGGTTTTGGTAAAGTGGAAGCACAATTTGGGTCCTAACTTGACTTGGGAGGCAGAAGACGAAATGAAGGCCCGATACCCTCGTTTGTTTGAGACTGAACAGATTCCGAGGACGGAATCTTCTTAAGGGGGGTAGATTTGTAACATCCTAAATTAGGGCCTAGTAGTACTGTGTTGTACTATGTGTTTATATACTTATACATTGATTTAATCAATGTATTTTGTTGCTAAATGTGTTATTTGTTAATTATACGTGATAAAAAGGTATTATATAAAATAGTTATGTTGGTGTGTAGGATTGGTATATTAGTAACCGGTTTTAGGTAATGGTTTTAAAAAATATCCTCGTTAGGTGAAACGGGTAAACGGATATTAAATTGTAGGTTGAAAAGGGGAACAAAATACCTGTGATTTAATTAATTAAACCACAAGTCGGTTTGTTAAGTTCTTATCCCCTGTGTCAACACAATTCACACACTAAAACACACACTAACATACGGGACACGCATACACCTCAAAACCCTTGAAGATTTTGGAAGAAAAGATCAAAGGAAGTTGTTGGTTTGTGATTCTAGAGCTAAATTCGAGTTCCAATTGCTGCTCTTCCATTGATTTGTAAGTTTTATTGATTTAAAACCTAGTTCTTGATTTCATGAATGAGATTCACCATTTTGAGGGTTCAAGTGGTGTTTATGTGTTTTCTCTTTGTGTCAAATAATTTGGTAAGTTCAAATGGGTATTAAGTAACATGTATGTACTGTTGGTTTTGAGTTTTGATCGATTTGTTAGTAAAAAACGCGAGTTACAGCAGCTATCCAAGAACAGGGACGAAGTCTGCTGTAACAGGGGTTCCTACGGGCGCAGGAAGAGTTCCCTGCGGCCGTAGGAGGTTGTCAATATCACTACGGTCGTAGGCAGGGTTCTCTGCGGCCGTAGTAATGTGTTTTGCATGGTTTACCACCTACGGGTGATGGAAAAGAAGCCTGCGGGCGTAGGTACATAACCTACGACCGTTGGTACCCAAAGAATCGTTTCTACGGGCGTAGGGTAAGGTCCCTTCGGCCGTAGGATGTGGTTTATAGGAAAGGAAGCTCTGCGGGAGTAGGATGTATTCCTATGGCCGTAGGAGGTGTTTTGGAAGGTGTCCTACGGCCATAGGACACATCTGCTACGGCCGTAGTAGTTCTTTTAAGTTGCCTGTTTCTTGTTGTTTGTTGCACAATTTACATAGAAGCATTGATAGTACTTTTAGATGTTGACTGAACCTACACATGATGTGTTAGGTGATTCGGACGATTCCGTGTGCTCCTGGGATTCCCGGATTCATATTTGCCTCATGTGATCTCGAGGTGAGTACCGGTTAACCTTAGGTTTCGTGATAAACATGTTATAACAAGTTTAGGGTAAGTTATGGTTTATGTGTTGTTAATTTGCTATGGTATACGCTGCTATGCACATATGTTAGGCTTGAGTAGGCCAATCATGTTATAAACTTGGTATATGCGGGTGTTATGGCTTTTGTAGGCCAATATGATATGTTATGGCTTGAGTAGGCCAGTTATGTTTATGATGCGGCCAGAGTCGGCCAATACGTGTTCGTGCCGGCACTTTGTTATTGTTGAGGTACGGTGATTCGCGGCCGCGGATCGGGTTCTTGCAAAACCCCGTGCCTCAACCAGGGGCTCTCATTGGATTTCCCCGCTCGTTAAAGGGGCTCTCATAAGACTTCCCCGCTCGTTAACGCAATGGTGGACTGCTACTCGCTCCCCCACCAGCGCGATATTATGGATGTGTTCGGTTTCCCCCAGTTTGGATCATTGAGCCGGGCTCACAACCCTGCAAGACGTGACTCCTCCTGGGCACCGGAACATCACTAGCTGTTTGGATAGACTTGTTTGATACTTTGTGATACCTTCTGCATGCTATAACATTTTTGTAACGATACTTATGTTTAATCGTTACTCACTAGCTATTTATAGCTAACCCCTCCATGTTTATGACCAATGTTCAGGTAATTAGCTGCTGGTGAGACGGGGTGCCATGTTTTGGTTTGTACTGCCGAAGTTTTTGGGGAACACTACTTTGTGGTTGTTTTTGTTAACTCTGACTTACTGGGTAATGGTCGGCAGATATTTGGTAACTCCGCTGGTGGTTTTGTTTAAACACTGTTAGGGTTTATGTAAATAACTAAATTTAGCTTCCGCTATATTTTCTAAATATATATCTTTTGGTTAAACGCATAACTATATTTTATAAAAGTAAGCTTGTGAAACGGCGGCGTTATAGTTTGGTCATGTTTGGGAAGGCATAGAATGTAGTGTTTTGAGTCTAGTTTCACCACAATTAGGGATTGTGATTTTTGAAGGTCGTTTGGTCGGTCAAAAGTATTTTTCCGTAGAGGTGCGCAAGCTGTCAGTGTATTCGACAGATTAGAGGGTAAAAGTTTTTGTTTTTAAAGCCGTTCAAAACTTAGTATTTTCAAGCAATATTTTTACAGTAGCATGTTCTTAGAGTCTATGGTATTGTGTAAAAAGTTCCTGAATTTTAGATGTCATTTACTATTTTTACAAAATTCGAACATTCTGATGCGCATGTGCAGGTGTTTTTCTGTCAGTAGTAGGTTTCGTTAATTTTTATAAATATCTATCTAAGTTGGTTTATTCTGGAAACATTACACGATGTAGTAGGGACATTGAAACTACTGCAATATAAATTTGATGATCAAACTCGGACGTTTAGTATGTTCTAAAAATACTTAAGGTCAACCTATAGAACCAGAAAACTTGAACTGGGGCATTAGGTTAATACCAAACAATTCTACATGCCCTTGGGCTATACTAGGGTGTTCAAACACCTACATAAGTGACTCATGTACATTATTACTTGTTGTAGATCCCGCACCTATTCCTTCACAAGATTAGGATTCATTGAGAAACTAAGGTGAGTACTCGTAGCCCCTTTTTCGTGCATATCTTTTGAGGGAAAATGACACTCAACATGTTTTTACTATACTGTGTTTTAAACTTTTCTAATGACAATTGTATGTTGCATGATATGTGGGTATGTGAACTTATACTTGATTATGCTATGGGATGACTATATATCTACAACCCGTGTTGGGTTATGACTATGAGATGACTATATATTCCTATGAGCCAACTTATGTTCCCGGCCGGCTATAGTATGTTGAAAGACTAAATACTCTTGAACCGTTGGGGTTCGGATTTTTGCATGCTAATGACTAATTACTACTGAGCCGAGATGTCTGGTTATTGCTATGCTCAAATTTCAAGTACTTTACTATTATGCGGCAATTGTCAAAACTACATGCTATACACGGTAACTTGATTTCTATTTAAACCTGCGAGCTCACCAACCTTTGTGTTGACATTTTTAGAGTGTCATTTTCAGGAAATGCTAACAACGATAACTAAGGATGCTTCAAAGGCTAACTGGACTTTTAGATAGACTCTGCTAGCGCAAGGCTACTTTTAGACTTCGGACATAACTTTTGAACTAATTCTTTTATTATGATTGTTCGTTTTAGGCTTGTTGCCCCGTATACCTGTCCCGGGTTGTGGGATTTACATTCTTCGTATTCTCTTTCATTACTTTGACTATGATGCTGTGTGTATCGACTTATCGTGGCACAAGTCCCCTCTTGTGTCGGGGAAACGTCGTGACAAGTTGAATATTTGCATTTAGTGTTTCTCTATGATGTCATCAATGTGTTATGACGATCCTCTCCGTCACACTTTGTGTTTCCGCCTTGGCGGGGTGTGACAGATTGGTATTAGAGCCATTGGTTATAGAGAATTAGGTGGATTGGCGTAGACTATAACCTAAGCACCACATGTAGTTGCATAATAGGAACTATGTGTTCATTTATACTTGTATAACTTTTCGGGGTTTTGACTACGATATGATCAACAACTCAAGTATGTCGAACAAGGAATACTCACCATACATCATTACTTCACGTGTCGGAGCTATAACGAAACCTCCTTATGTAAACGGCAAGGTACTCCGTACTAGGGAAACGGCTCGCAAGAGAGTTGCGCCAATCCAAAAGATTACCTTCACGGTCCCTAAGGAAGCCCCGAAGGAACCGACTAAGCAATGGTTTTCAATGAACCACCGGAAGAGGATCCCTCCGAGGAACCATTCGAGGAGGAACCCTCCTAAGAGCCATCTGAGGAAGAACCGATAGAAATATCGAGTGACGACTCAAACGAAGAAGAGATCGACTCGGATCTAGAATCCGTCGCACGGAGCTAATTTACACTCTAGATGCGCTGATTACCTATCCTAGCACCACTATTAGGATTTTCTATGTTATTTCAAATATGATTTCTCATTCCTATTGATACTACGAAAGCAAAAATCTTCAAATAAAGTGGTGTTTTATTTGAGTATTTCTCTCTATTTTAGTGTTATATTCAAGTTGAAAACTCGTATGCTCAATGAGATGACTAAATTCCATGAAACTTTGTATGCACCACTTATACTCCTTTGCGGATTAACCGCAACAACAATCGCTCAAAACTCCTCAACACGACATACTACTATACGTGAGACCTTTATGTGACTACTTGATTTTATCGATTCTTGTTATTGAAGTTATATTAGGAATGGGAAAGGGCTGAGTGAATGCTCCAAATCTCCAATAGCTATGCAAGAGAAAGAAATATATAGACTCAGAATTCTTGATCTAGCTTTATTGCATGTTCTTGTTTGATTGTTGCCTTAGAGTAGGATTAATTATTCGAAGGACTATGTATTTTGGCATCTTGCACAGTAGAGTATTCATGAAAGTCTGGACCCTTAGGTTACTGTAGTGTCCCATGCAAGTGGAGTAGCATGTTTAGTAATACCTTATAAGAAACTGTGATAAGCATGGATGCATAGCGTCTGGCCAACGCCATGCACACACGCCTATCACAAGGACCTGTAAGGTAGTACGAGGCATTCTGTGAAACGAGCTACGGATTAGGATATGGGAATCACATGGGATAACAATACTGCTATGACCCTACGAAGCTTGACATGCCCGTACTGCGGGTAAAGCTAGCCAACACAAACTATTTGTCCAACCCATCAAATCTACCTTTGTGTAGAATATGCCTTCGAAAGGATCAAACCGTTGGAATGGCCGCGGGCGTGGCCGTGGTATCGGCGATGTGGGAGATGAAGCAACAAACCCTAACATCGCCGTCATGATAGCGCGACAACTTCAACCACTTATTTCTAAACTTGTGACCCAAATCAGTAACAACCTCAACCACCAAAACAACAATACCAACAATGTAGTCTGTTATGGATATCAGTAAGGCCAGAGGGAGGCCTGCTACTATAGGAATGACTTGGGAAGAACTTAAGGCGTTGATGGAGGAGGAATTCTGCTCGAGCACTAAAATTCAAAAGTTGAATGATGAATTATGGAACCACAAGATGGTGGGTGCAATTTATGCCGCTTACACTGACAGGTTTCACGAACTGGCAAAACTTGTGCCACGATTGGTTACTCCATAGTCCAAACGAATCGAGAGGTACATTGCGGGACTTGTACCCACGATTCGGGTGATGGTTAAAGCAACCGAACCACCAAAGAATCAGAGTGCTATACTGAAAGCAGGGGGACTCTAGAAACAACAACAAGAGGGCGAAGGTGGCAACTAGCTATGTGGCAGCTAACCCGGTAAGGAAAGAGTATTCGGGTTCTGCACCAAAATGCACTACTTGTAACTATCACCACTACCAAAACATTCCGTGTCGACCCTCCACAACCTGCAACCGATTAGGGCACTATGCAAAGGACTGTAGGACTGGGGGTAGGATGGTGGCCCCGATAAACACTATGAACCCGACAGGTAATCGGGGTACATGTTATGATTGTGGTAGTACGGAGCATTACCGAAACGCATGTTATGATTGAGTTTTTAGGTTTATGATTATATTATTTTCTTTGTAATCCGTGATAAGTTGCAATGTAAAATAATAAGTAATTTTTAGATAAACGTTGTGAATCGAGTCAATGAAATGGTAGAAATTATACATCTTTATTCCAAGGTGGAATATGGAGGGTGCAGAAATTAGTTTCATTGTTTTTCACCATTTTGTATGTTTTAGTTCATCCAGGAATAAACTTGGTTTATTCAAAACATTATGTGTGACTACTTATCTTGGTGGGAACCTTGATAGGGTTGTAAAGTCATCGTAATTTTGGGGTAGATTCGAAGGTATATCGAATATAGCTGCAAAAGGTTTTTGCTGACCAAAATTGACGGGTATTCGTTAGGGTTACGAATATTGGATTGACCCACCGTGAAAAATACTTCGTGGATACGTGTGAAAAGTATTTATCACATAGGTTATCCTCAAACCTGAGGTATTTAGTTTGTGATGCGGTAACTGTTGTCTACTTAGTGCGTTCTAACGCCACGCCGTAACAGGGTGGTCATAAGGGGCGTGTCTAGATTCAGTGGGACCCGTGTTGCCAAATGCAAATATGCAAGAAGGTATTTGCACCTCCTTTTTAGGAGAGATATTTCTGGCCTCTTGACTGATTAGAAAAACTGGTAAGTGCACAGCCGTGCCCAAACGAACTGATATTTTCTTTGTCGTTTATCACACACATTGACATCTTTGATACAATAGTAGTTGAATCAATGGAGGATGATGATTGGATTGATGAGCTATTAGACACTGTTCACGAGCCCTTGACGACCCACTGCCCTTCACGGCCTCTCACGGCCCGTGAAAACAGTGGACCCTCACGACTCGTGAAACACAGAAAAACCCCACGACCCCTACTCCATGACTGAGGTCGTGTAGCCTTCACGAGCTGCTTCACGACCCTCCACAGCCCGTGAAGACACACCGGACAGAATGTCCATTTTTACAAAATTCGAATTTTCAGGCCACCAAGTGTATGCATCTTGCTAAAGTGGCTCTGATACCACTGTAAGAGTTCATGGAGGAACAAAACACGTAACGGAAGCGATTCAGAAACCCATTTTAAAACCAAAAACCATGAACTCCCATAATGGTAATGTACTTAGCCAAGCATGCATGTAATTTAGATCAAAAGGGAACACAAGGGATAAGAAATTATACCCTCTCCTTACCTCCTTGCAACTAAGATGATGGTATAATGTTGATGGGATGTTCAAGTCTTGAAGAAAAAGGACTCCAAGCACTATCAAGATGATACACCACATAACCTTCTAACCCCTTGTGCTAGCAAGTGAAATAAATCTTCACACACACTAGTTGAAGTTGAATTTCCAGCCCTTGAACTACAGGAAACTAGTACCTCTCTTGCATTCACAACCACAAAATGTTTGAGCTCTCACAAGTGTATAAGTAATCAAAGTAGCAGAAGGTGGTCATCAAGGAAGGAATAACCCTTATATTGACCTCCAAGAACCTCCTGGAACTACCTTAGCCGGCCACCAACTTAATCCTCATTGAACCTCCTTCAAAAATCCAATGAAAATTAATTGTCACTTAGATTTCCGTTTTTCACAACTTCTCACGGGCTCTCACGGACCGTGAAGCTTAAAAGCTCGACGGTCCGTGCCGTGTGGTCCAAGTCGTGGAGGAACTCTTGGCGTATTTGTCCTTCACGACCCTACACGGGTCATGAAGCCACACTCATATGGCCCATGTAGGAGGTCGTGGGACTTCTCCCAATCCTCACTTTACGCCACGCCGACTCCCCTTTCGTCGTGCTTCACGACCCGTGGAGCATCCTTCATAGTCGTGAAGCCATGGTCAACTTGAATTTAACCATTTTGACCGGTTATTTTTTGCTTAGGTCTGTCGGGATAGAAGTTTGGTGTATGATCCAATAGGTCCGCATTTCATCGGTAGTAATACGGTCTACGTGTATTAGTTGGCATACTCCAATAGTTTCCCGCATTTTCCAAAACGAATAACCCCTTTCCACGGAGAAACCTTCATATAAACCAACTCACCTACAATATAAGAAATGCGTCGGTGGCGTGGATTTGTGTACATCTTTTGTCTGTCTCTGGAGACTTTCAAATTTTCTCGAGCAATAGCAACTTTCTCAGCTGTCATTTGTACAATATCTGGACCCGCATACTGTTTCTCACCTGCCTCTAACCAACACGTAGGAGTACGGCAGCGACGACCGTATTTTCCAGAACGAATAACCCCTTTCCACGGAGAAACCTTCATATAAACCAACTCACGTACAATATAAGAAACGGGTCAGCGGCGTGGATTTGCGTACATCTTCTGTCTGTCTCTGGCGGCTTTCAAATTTTCTCGAGCAATAGCAACTTTCTCAGCTGTCATTTGTACAATATCCGGACCTGCATACTGTTTCTCACCTGCCTCTAACCAACACGTAGGAGTACGGCAGTGACGACCGTATAACATCTCGTAAGGTGGCATACCGATACTCGAGTGATAAGAATTATTATATGCAAATTCAATCAAAGGCAAGTGTGAATCCCAAGACCACCATACTCTAACACATTGGCACATAGCATGACCTCAAGTGTCTGAATGGTTCTTCAGTCTGACCATTTGTCTGAGGATGGTAAGTTATACTCAAATTAACTCGTGTCCCCAATTCCCGCTATAAACTTCTCCAGAAGTTAGAAACAAATATGGAATCTCAGTCAGAAACAATCAAAAGAGGAATACCGTGCCGAGATATAATCTCATCAATGTACAACTTGCCACTCTGCTGAGTGAAGTTGTCTCACTGGTGGCAAGAAAATGAGCTCTCTTCGTCAAACGGTCAACGATCACCCAAATAATGTCATGATTCTGCTAAGTACGTGGAAGTTTGGTTACAAAATCCATCGTGATATGCTCCCATTTCCACTCTGGTATCTCCAGCTGTCTCAAATATATGTAGGGTTTCTGGAGCTCTGCTTTGACATGTGCACAAATATGACAAGATTCCATGAATTGTGCAACATCCGTCTTCATTGTGGGCCACCAATACAACACTTTAAGATCGTTATACATTTTAGTGATACTAGGATGAACAGACAATCTAAACTTCTGAGCCTATGTTAAAATCAAACCCCAATCTAGACTTCTGAGCCTCTGTTAAAATCAAACCCCAAAGCTCTCCAAGCAATGGCACCCAAACACGAGACTGATAAGTCTTTAATCAGTGTGAATCATCACTTAAATAATCTTTTCTCTTCATCATGATCTCTGACTTCATATTTTAATCTTTTAAAGCTTCCAGCTGAGTAGATTTTAGTCTATCCACTAAGTCAGAAACGATCTCAACTCTCATAAATCATATAAATCATATACTGTCATCGGCTACAACATTTACTTTTTCCAGGTGGTATCGGATCTCGCAATCTTAATCTTTAATGAGTTCTAACCACCGCCTCTGCCGCATATTAAGTTCTTTCTAGGAAAATATATATTGCAGATTCTTATCATCAGTATAGATTACACATTTCATACCATATAAGTAGTACTCCACATTTTCAGCGCAAAAACTACAACTGCAAGTTCTAAATCATGGGTTGGATAATTCTTCTCATGAGGTTTCAGCTAACGTGAAGCATAAGCAATCACCCGATCACGCTGCATTAAAACACAACCCAAACCTGCAAATGAATAATCACAGTGTACTACAAAATCATCAAATCCATCGCGTAGTACAAGAATGGGAGCCTGATGAAATGCTGTCTTTTGTTGATCATTCCACATAAATTGAACGTCTTTATGGGTTAATTTCGTTATTGTACTCGCAATTTTTTAAAAAATCTTTGATAAATCTGCAATAACAAACTTTTTAATCTCAGAAGGTGATTTAGGAGCATTCCAGTTCCTAACCACTTCTACTTTACCTGGATCAACTTTAACCCCATCTTTACATATAATATGCCCTAGAAGTTAAACCACCCGCATACAGAATTCACATTTAGAAAATTTGGCAAAACGATGCTCTCCTAGTTTAAAGTTTCCACAACTTGCCTCAAATGTATTTCATGCTCAGACTCAGTTTAGAATAGATTAGGATGTCATCGATAAATACAATCACAAATTTATCCAAAAATGGTTGACACTCCCGGTTCATTAAATTCATGAATACAGCAGGGGAGTTAGTTAAACCAGATGGAATAACTAAAAATTCATAATGGCCATACCTGGTAAGGAATGCAGTCTTAGGAATATTATCATTAGAAACACGTACCTCGTGAAAACCCGATCGAAAATCAATTTTAGAAAAATAAGAAGCACCCTGGAGCTGATCCAATAAATCATCAATTCGAGGTAAAGGGTATTTATTTTTAACCGTCCTCTTATTCAGTTCCCGGTAATCAATACACATACGCAAAGTACCGTCTTTCTTTTTACCAAACAAAACCAGTGCATCCCACGGGGAAGAACTAGGACGAATAAAACCCTTATCCAACAGATCCTGAACTGAGTAACTTGTATGGAGCTTTAGCCACAGGACTGGAACCTGGAATTAAATCAATTCTGTATTCTACCTTTCGAACCGGAGGCAACCCAGGTAATTCATCAGGAAATACTTCCGGGTATTCCGAAACTACCCAGATATAAAAAACTATTTGCTTTTCTTTGTTAACATTAATAGCATAAGCCAGGAAAGATTCACACCCTTTGGCCAGAGATTTTCTAGCCTTCATAAACGAGATAATAGGAAAAGTAAAGTGAATCCTCTATCCGCGAGCGACTACATGTGACCCGTCAGATAAAGGAAAGGAAATGAGCTTTTATGACATTTAATACTAGCCCTATTCTTGCTCAACCAGTCCATGCCCAAAACAATATCAAATCCAGATATAGGCATTAAAAGAAAAGAGACTGGAAAACAACTACCATCAATGTCAATTTCAGCTCTAGACACAGCTGTTATGACTGGAACCGTTTTACCATTAGCTATCTCTACATCTAGTGGAGGAAAAACCTCAGAATTAGGCAATTTCAATATATCACAGAAGGCCACTGAGATAAAAGAGAGATTATCTCTAAAATCAAACAACACGCGTCCAAATTGTCATACATGGATTGCATCCAACAACTTTTCTGTATTGTGGCATGTCTACTAACTCCCAAAATTGGTTTTCATACATGGATTGCATTTTTGCCTTAATGGCATCAACCCATTTGTCAGACTCACTGTCTGACACAGCGTCCGTGTAGGATGTACGTTCATGAAGATCCTCTTCTTCCTGAGCAATTAAAAATCCAAGATATCTATTTGGCTCAGTGTGAATCCTACTAGACCTGCGAAGGTCTTGTGTTTCCACTTCCTCCTCAACCACAAACTCGGGTTGGGATTCAACAATACTTTATTGAATTACTGGTTCCAGAAAGGGCAGAGGTATATCTTCTTCTTCTTCGGTTCTTGAAGATTTATTTCTTTTTTGGTCGTTTCTGAACTTAGAAACTTATCCTCCAGAAAACTCCCTGACCGAGCAACAAAAACGTTGTTCTCATCGGGATTATTGAAATAGTATCCTAAGGTTTCCTTAGGATAACCCACGAAGATACGTTTATCTCATTTGGGTTTAAGTTTATCTGAGAACGGTCATTTAACAAACGCCTCACAACCCCAAATCTTCATGAAAGACAATTTGGGCTTTTTCCCCGTTCATAACCCGAACGGTGTCTTTCCATTCTCCACGGATTTTGTTCGAACTCGGTTCAATATAAAAGCAGTCCTTTCAAGTACGTGTCCCCGGAACGACATTGGTTAACTGGTTTGATTCATCATAGACCGAACCATGTCAAGCAAGGTTATATTCCTCCTTTCTTATACACCATTCCCCTGTGGCATATACGGAGGTGTGAGTTGTGAAACAATTCCACACTCCTTTAGATGATCATCAAACTCCTGACTCAGATATTCACTACCTTGGTCAGACCGAAGCATCTTTATCTTCTTGTCATGCTGGTTATGTACATGTTAAAAATGTTTAAAGAAATCATAACTTTCAGACTTGTGTCTCAACCATACCTAGTGAAGTCTTTGGTAAAGGTAATGAAGTACTGGTATCCACCTCTAGCTTCCTGACTAAAAGGACCAAGCACATGTGTGAGTATTATCCCTAGCAGTTCCTTGGACATTTCATTCAAACTATCGAAAGGTTTCTTTATCATCTTTTTGGACAAACATGATTCGCAATTGTCAATTGATTTAAGATCAATTGACCCTAGAACTCCATCATGATGGAGTTGCTCTATGTGTTTCTTGTTAATATGTCTAAGTTGACAATGCCATAAGTAAGTCTGGTTCAAGGTATCCTTTGACCTTTTACTTATATAACAGATTTCCTTGTCATCTTGTAGATTTATTGTAAATAGACCATTTTGTGAACTTGCTTTAAAATATAATAAATCATTCTTAAAGCACAAAATTGTTTTTCCTACTGACTAATAGGTAAAACCACTGTCTATTAATAAATCATACGAGATTACATTCTTGATAAATCTACAAACATAAAAACAATTTTCTAGTTCAATTATTAATACTGAAGGTAGCCTGAGACTATATGTCCCTATAGCTTCAGGACCAACAATGAAGTCTTCGCCTACACGTAGGATGAAGGGTTTTGTAGGGTATAAAAACATATTATAACATGCACAGCGGAATAAAACCCCCTCCAGTGATCTCATCTAACTCGTACAGAAACTTAGAGGAAGAAGAGGATTAAAAATTTATACCTTGATGCAAAACAAAAACTTTTTCCTTTAAGCCTCTAGACAGCTGCAGGTTATCCACTGCTACTGCACCACCTTGAACTGGCTACTAGACCGCCTAAGGATTAAACCTTGGATCAAATCGTGACCCGCAATGTGTGTGTGTATCGCCGCCGCCAACCACCGTCCTCGGTGGTTCGGTTCTCCTTTGCGCCGCCGTCGATCTCCAAGAGAGGAAAAAGAGCCGCCGCCGAGAAGAGAGAGAGGGGGAGAGAGCTTTTAGGGTTATATCTTGTAACTTGTAATTGACTCATGTGATTAATGAGGTCAAATAAGGTTTATATAATAAACCCTTATTAGGCCATGCCCGTTTAATTAAAGCCCAGCTTTAATTAAACTATTAATCAATTACAGAAAATACCCTCAACCTTTCTAATTAATTAATAACTTTTAATTAATTGGTCCCGTTAATATTTAAACTAAATATTAACTTCTCCCTTTAAATAATAAATAACTTTTATTATTTTTCTCTTTCTCAATAATTAATTAAACTATTAATTATTGTGATACACAACTAGGTAAAATCCAACAGGTTCTAATTGGGTGTGTAGTAGTGTGATCCTTTAGTGTCACATAGTATTGGACACGATGATACATGGTATCTATATTTGCACATAATCTAACAGACTCCCACTTGTGCAAGATAAGTAACACTCCTTGTACATCGTTGGCCTAAGGAGGTCCCTAGCCAGACGCTTAGGTTAACCAGACTATGAGATCTCTTAAATCTAGAGACATAATCCACGCCTTGGATTATCTAGGCTTTTCCTTTTGCATCGCGATATTTCGTAATGTGAGTATTTGACATGGAGCAGGGATCTTATTAAATACTCAGATTTTCTCAACTCTGATTTCGACACTCTGCAGTTACGGTTTCCCGAATGAAAAACTATCATTCTAACCGAGCGCGGCCACGCATTTTCAGTAGTTTTAATCGTCGAGGAGCTCATAAAATATCTCTCCTAAAAAGGAGGTGCAAATCCCATCTTGACTATTTGCAATTTGAGCACATGGCTTCCGCTGCACCTAGACAAGCCCCTTATAATCACTCTGTTACAGCGTAACGTTAGAACATGCTAAAGTACAGAAGTTACCACGCCCCAAACCAAATATCTCAGGTCTAAGGACAACCTATCAAGTTTACTTATGTTAACGCTCCATGAAGTAAACTCGATGCGGATCACCCCAATATTTATCCCCTGATAAATATCTATGAATATTTTGTCACAACCTTGTGCTTTATTCATACCCGAATAAATCATCAAATATTCATAATAACGTTACCTCCCTAATGTAGCTCTCACTACATTAAGTAGCTACGGGCATTTAGACAATTCATCACTTGACTTGTCATGGATAGGTTAAACATGCTAAAAATAGACAACTAGAAACAATTATGTAAAAACCTCCTATTTCAATCCCATGAAATGTAATTACATAATAAAGGAGTTTCAAGTTACATCTATAGTAATAATCAAAAACACGAACTAGCTGCTATGTTCTAAGTACTGAATTCCTATAGAACTCGCATGCCTCTCATGCTTAGCCCTAGCTAACGGCTTCGTCAACGGGTCAGCAACGTTGTCATCCGTCGGTATCTTTTGCAATCTAATATCATCTCTTCCAATGATCTCTCGGATGAGGTGATATTTCCTGAGTACGTGCCTAGTCCGTTGATGATCTCTAGGCTCTTTAGCTTGCGCCACAGCCCCTGAGTTGTCACAGAATATATCGATCGGACTAGAGATACTGGCAACAACTCTATGATCCGAGACAAAATTCTTCAGCCAGACAGCTTCCTTTGCCGCATCACTTGCCGCAATATACTCTGCCTCTGTAGTTATTTGATATTGTATCTTGCTTCTGACTTTTCCAAGATATGGCTCCTCCGTTTAGGGTAAAGACAAATCCTGACTGCGACCTGAAGTCGTCCCTGTCGGTCTGGAAACTAGCATGAGTGTAACCAGTTACACTGAGCTCATCCACCGAACCTCCATAAACTAGGAATATATCTTTCGTCCTTCTCAGATACTTGAGAATATTCTTGACGGCTACCCAATAGGCTTCACTAGGATTTTGCTGATATCTACTCGTGACACTGATAGAATAGGCAACATCGGGTCTAGTACACAGCATGGCATACATGATTGAACCAACTGCCGAGGCATATGGTATCAATTTCATCTTGTCCTGATCTTGACTAGACACAGGACACTAAGCCTTGCTTAAAATCGCGCTAGATTGCATAGGAATAAATCCTTTCTTGGATTCATCCATCTTGAATCTCTTCACGACTTTGTCAATATATGTACTTTGACTAAGTCCGATAAGTTGCTTAGATCTATTTCTATAGATCCTTATACCTAGTATATAAGCAGCTTCTCTGAAGTCCTTCATCTGGAAACATTTACCTAACCAGGATTTTACTCCTTGTAATACGGGTATATTGTTTCCTATTAACAGTATGTCGTCTACATACAAGACTAGAAAGGTTACCGCGCTCCCACTGAATTTAGTGTAAACACACGATTCAAACTCATTTTTGGTAAAACCAAACTCTTTGATACACTCATCAAAGTGTAAGTTCCAGCTTCTATATGCTTGCTTTAGTCCATAGATGGATTTAAGCAACTTGCATACTTTATTAGGGTTCTTTGGATCCGCAAAACCATCCGGCTATATCATATATACATCCTCTGTCAGTTTCCCGTTAAGGAAAGCGGTTTTGACATCCATCTGTCATATCTCATAATCAAAATATGCTGATATGGCCATAAGAATCCTAATAGTCTTAAGCATTGCCACTGGGGAAAAATTTTCATCATAGTCAACACCGTGAGTTTGTGTGAAACCTTTTGCCACTAGCCTTGCTTTAAAAGTATGTACCCATTTGCACCCAACAGCTTTACTGTGTTGAGGTAAATATACTAACTTCCAAACTTGGTTGTCATACATGAACTGCATCTCTGCCTTCATGGCTTCTAGCCATTTCTCAGATTCTAAACCTGAGGCAGCGTCTTGGTAGGTAGTGGGTTCTAAAAGATCCCCTTCGTCTTGAGCAACTAGGAATCCCAGATACCTATCTGGCTCATTACGAGGCCTACTAGACCAGCGAAGGTCTTGTGTTTGCACCTATTCCTCAACCACAGACTCGGTTTGGGATTCAACAATTCTCTGTTGAACCACAGGTTCAATTATCGGTGGCGGTGTAATCTCCTCCTCTTCAATTTCTTCAAGCTCTATTTCTTTTCTTGGAGATTCTGAGTTAAGAAACTTCTCCTCCAAGAATACCCCTTTACGAGAAACAAAAACTTTGTTCTCGTCTGGGTTGTAGAAATAGTATCCCATGGTTTCCTTGGGATAACCCACGAAGATACACTTATCTGATTTGGGATTGAGTTTATCCGTGAATGTTCGCTTAACATACACCTCACATCCCCAAACCTTTAGAAAAGACATTTTGGGCTTTTTCCCCGTCCATACCTCGAACGGTGTCTTTTCAACCAATTTGGTTGGAACCCGGTTCAGCATGAACGCTGCTGTCTCGAGTGCGTGTCCCCAAAACGACAATGGTAGTGAACTTCGACTCATCATTGATCGTACCATGTCAAGCAGAGTACGGTTCCTCCTTTCTGATACACCATTCATCTGAGGTGTATACGGAGGTGTGAGTTGTGAAACAATCCCACATTCCTTCAAATGATCGTCGAATTCCTGACTTAGATATTTGCCACCTCGATCCGACTGAAGCGACTTTATCTTATTGTCTAGCTGATTTTGTACCTCATTCTGAAACTGTTTGAACTTGTCAAAACTTTCAGATTTAAGTTTCATGAGGTATACATAACCGAACCTACTGAAGTCGTCAGTAAAGGTTATGAAATACCGGTATCCTCCGCTAGCCTCCAGAGTAAAGGGTCCGCACACATCTGTGTGTATAATCCCTAATAACTCGCTGGCCCTTTCATTATCACTGTTGAAAGGCTGCTTTGTCATTTTACCAGACAAACAAGATTCGCAAATATCATATGACTCCAAGTTAAATGGTTCTAGAATTCCGTCATCTCGGAGTTTCTCTATGCGTTTCTTGTTTATATGTCCTAAACGACAATGCCAGAGGTAAGTTTGATTCAAGTTGCTCTTGGATCTCTTACTTATATGATAGATGTCATTGTTATCTAAATTTAGTGTATATAGACCGTTTTCTGGAGTAGCTTTGAAAAAGAAAATATCATTTTTAAAACATGAAATAACCTTTTCATTAAAAACATAAGCAAATCCACAGTCTATTAGCAAATTGAGCGAGATAACATTTTTAATAAGTCTAGGAACATAATAACAAGGTTCTAGTTCTAAGACCATGCCCGAGGGCAAACTAAGACAATATGTTCCTACAGCTTCGGCACCAACCATGGAGCCTTCGCCTACCCGCAAGTCCATATCTCCTTGTCTCAGCTTCTTACTTCTCTTGAATCCCTGCAACTGATTGCATATGTGATGACCACATCCGGTATCCAATACCCATGATTCATAAGAAGTAATAAGACAATCTATCATAAAGATACTTGTATCATTGGGCGAACCAATGTTCAGCTGATCTATGTCGAGTGAGTGCTCGCATGAATCCTTGCTACCACATTCTGGGCAACAAATCTCTCCAAGTTCTTCCAGCCAGTCATCTTCCTGCATAGGGTCCACAACTGTTGACTCTAGCTACTTTGGATTCAAATCATCGCTAATGCACATAAGGATTTCGTGCAACCCTGCGACAAGGAACCGAACAAGAGCATAACTAGCTCATGTGGTTTTGATTTCGATCCAAAACTCTCATAGCAATCTAAGAGCCTTCTCATATTTATGAGATGATCGCTAATAGGCTGACTTTCTTTCATCTTAGCTGAAAGAATTTCCCTCATCAGTAGCATGCGACATATCCGTTCACTATACTTGAACTTCTGCTCCAGTCCTTGAACGACCTCATAAGAAGACTTCTCACGGAGATCATCCGTAAACTCGGATGATGCTGTGAGAATGAGAATCGACATAACGTCAGACTCGTCATCCAGATACTGATAGTAAGTGTCATACTCACTATACTGGGCATCTATTCCTGGTCGCTCTGGAGGTAATGTCTCAATAATGTGAAGCTTTCCCTGTGCATCCAAAACATTTTTCAGATGCAACTTCCAAACAGCAAAGTTTGGACCTAAAAGCTTCCACTTGCCAGTGATGAGACTTAGAGACTCTCTTGGTGAATAAAACAGAATAACGGATATATAACACATCTACAGAAAAAGAAAAAGATAAAACCGATTTAGTATTGATTATATTTTCTAATAATTATTACCTTTTAAACAATAAATTATTAGACTAAGATCCATATTTCACATTTCCCGATGCAAGGTTTGGGCACTTCCCACCGGGACAATGCTATTTCTGGTAGGTAAGAACTATACCAATCGTATCCTAACTGGACACGACTCCTAGATCCGCGGGATATCGGTTACAGGAACCGTGCGTGTTTAGTCCCTCTAGTGCATTTTGGGCCGGGACTCCGGATTATCACCAAAATAGATCGCACCAGCTAAGACAGTGTGAACTCTGGCCAGGACTCCCGATTATCGTAGAGTCTTTCACACCCTCCCCCGCAATGGTTTGAACCCGAATGCCCAAGGTTTGGTCACTTCCGACACCCGAGTACCGTTTAACAGGAAAGGTGTACCATTAGGTGGGTAGCACACTGATCTAAGATTTTTCTAAAAAGGATTTCCAAGTTTTTGACGAGAAAAACTTTAATGTCAGTTTTCTTTTTTTAAAAACATCTGTTTCAATAATTAACTATTATTAAAACCCTTGTTTTATTTCATCGTGAGAATCACAACCACACATATATAAAATATGTAAAGAAATAAAACAACCACAAACAACTATGCCTTAGCCTTGCCCTTAACTATTGTCAGTTTCGTGAGCCAGATATATATATATATATATTCTAAAAAAAACTATTCTATTCTATTTTCTAAAAAACTAGAAATACAAAAGTACAAGATATTCAAAGGCACGCAGGCCCGCTAATCTAAAACTTTTACAAAAAAATAATAGGGGTTGTAAGTGGCACGCAGGCCTCCACACAACATAAAATAATAAAACCAATTACAACCACAAGTGCAAGAATTTAAAACAATTCACAAGGTCTAGGGCTAGGCTATGGCATCCCAAACATGTATTTAAACTAAATACATACAATACTGATTCTAATTATCATATCTTGACGAATTAACTTGATTTTAACAAACTGTTAAAATCACCTGGTTTAAAATAATAAAATTATTTAATTATTGTTATACGTATAGAATTACTAAAATAATTAATTTTTAACCAATACTTGATTAAAATTCAATATTTATATATAAGTTTTATAAAAATAAAACTCATATAATATTTTTAGTTTTTAATCCTGTTAGGTGTTACCCTAAACCCAAAAACTAAAAATACACTTTTGGGCCTCAAAACTGGGCCAACATGTGAGGCCGTGGGCCGGCCACTAAGTGGGCCGGTTTGGTTGGGCCGCAGGTACGAGCCGCAGCTGGGCCGCCCTACGCCGCCGGTTTCCTTGGCTGTCGACCACCCAAGCCGCCGACCAAGCTGGTGGCTGCGATTGGCCATCCGACGCCGACCAGCCAGTTGAAGCCGATCGTCGATGCCTGCTGCCGACGTGGTCTACGTCGCACGCCGCCGCCGGCCACGGTGGTGAAACCGCCGCCGGCCACCATCTCTACGCAAACAATAATAATAATAATAATAACTTTTAAATTAACAATTTAAAATTTAAACCTTAAACCTTATCCTTTTATCATAACTAATTTTTGTTATCATTTAGAAATCAAAACTTGATTTTCAAAAAAACTTGGATAAAGAAAAGAAAAAGTTAATCCTTGATAAAAAGAAAAAACATTCATCATGATAAAAAGAATCCTACCTAGTCTCCTACGAGGTTAGAAGTGGCTCTGATACTACTGAAGGGTTTTGTAGGGTATAAAAACATATTATAACATGCACAGCGGAATAAAACCCCCTCCAGTGATCTCATCTAACTTATACATAAACTTAGAGGAAGAAGAGGATTAAAAAGTTAAACCTTGATGCAAAACAAAAACGTTTTCCTTTAAGCCTCTAGACAGCTACAGGTTATCCACTGCTACTGCACCACCTTGAACTGGCTGCTAGACCGCCTAAGGATTAAACCTTGGATCAAACCGTGACCCGCGATGTGTGTGTGTATCGCCGCCGCCAACCACTGTCCTCGGTGGTTCGGTTCTCCTTTGCGCCGCCAACCACCGTCCTCGGTGGTTCGGTTCTCCAAGAGAGGAGAGAGAGCCGCCGCCGAGAAGAGAGAGAGGGGGAGAGAGCTTTTAGGGTTATCTCTTGTAACTTGTAATTGACTCATGTGATTAATGAGGTCAAATAAGGTTTATATAATAAACCCTTATTAGGCCAAGCCCGTTTAATTAAAGCCCAGCTTTAATTAAACTATTAATCAATTACAGAAAATACCCTCGACCTTTCTAATTAATTAATAACTATTAATTAATTGGTCCCGTTAATATTTAAACTAAATATTAACTTCTCCTTTTAAATAATAAATAACTTTTATTATTTTTCTCTTTCTCAATAATTAATCAAACTATTAATTATTGTGATACACAACTAGGTAAAATCCAACAGGTTCTAATTGGGTGTGTAGCAGTGTGATCCTTTAGTGTCACATAGTATTGGACACGATGATACATGTTATCTATCTCTGCACATAATCTAACATAGGTCCATGTCCCTTCCTTAGTTTCCTACTGCTCTTGAATCCCTACAAGTGATTGCATATGTGATGACCACATCCGGTATCAAGTACCCATGATTCAAAAGAAGTAACTAAGTAATCTATCATAAAGATACCTGACTCATTGGTTGAACCAACGTCCAACAAATCAATGTTGAGTGAGTGCTCGCAAATATCCTTGTTACCGCAAACTGGGCAACAAATGTCTAATAGCTCATCAATCCAATCATCATCCTCCATTGATTCAACTACTGTTGTATCAAAGATGTCAATGTGCATTTGGTCATCCATACACATTCGAAACTCATGTATACCGATTATAGTCGATTCCTGTCCTCTGATCTCATCTACTACCTATGCTTGATAGTAATCTGTCAGAATCCCAACCAAAACCATCACAAGTTCTTATTCACTGACTTGTGACCCCAAAAGCATCAAGAAATCAAATAGCCTTTTCATATTAATGAGATTATCGCTCAGTGACCGGTCTTCTTTCATCTTCTGTGAAAGAATATCCTTCATCAGCAGAAAACGTCCATAGCGTTCACTACTTTTGAATTGTTCCTCTAAGTCCTGCACGACGTCAAAAGCTGACTTACTTTTGAATTCCGTCAAAAATTCAGATTTTGTGGACAGTATTAGAAACGACATAACATCAGATTCATCAGAAAGATACTTATAATATGTATCATACTCTCCATCCTGAGCAGAATAATCGGGTCGTGCTAGAGGTGGCTTATCCACTGTGTACAACTTTCCCTGTGGCCTTAGGATATTTCTAAAGTGCAACCTCCAAACTAAAAAGTTTGGTCCTGAAAGCTTCCACTTTCCCATGATGAGACTAACACCTTGTTCTCGAGTTTAAAAATTAAAGAAAAGAAACGGAAGTGAAAGAAAGTGAAGGGAAGAGAAGGAAAGGGGAGGAAACTTTTTTAATTTATGTGTGTTCTTGAGTTGGAAGGAAAAGAAAGAAAATGGAAGGAAAATTATGTTCTTAAGTTGGAAGGAAAGGAAAGGAAAGGAAAATGTTATTTTACAATTTTGCCCTTTATTTTGTTAGTATATAAAAAAATAAATGAAACCAATTTTTTAAATCTTCTTTAATTAATTTATTATATATGACATAATAACTTATTTAACATAACATTATCATGACTTATTCTATAACATTCCCAAAATAATTGAAAAGAATAAAATTCCAAAACAATTAACTTACTTCATGATAACCATCACTCATATTTTAATAAGAAAGACATTGTTCCAAAACAACCAAATTCATGTTTTTATAAGCAAAATAATCAAAAATTCCAAAACACCCAACATGTTAAGACATGTTCAATCGAAGTTCCAAAAAACCTAACATGTTAAGACATGTTCAATCAAAAGTTCCAAAACGTACTAATGCTTCAAATTTCATTCACGTGCTCCCATCATTTTACGTAACATATTTATTCGCAAATGAAGAAGAAAACCAAACAGCGGTATTGCTTTTTCGGGATGCTACACCAAAAAAAAGATACGCATTAAAAATTTCCTCCTCGGACATTATGCCTATAAGCTCCAATTCTTTATAGATTTCCTCCTCCGTGTAAACACGTGGCCGAGAGCTTTCCATTACCTTACATAGATCCTATACAATTATAAGATGCCAACAAGAACATATTAGTTAATGGAAACCAAAATGAAGATGAAACAAATGAAGCTTAACTTACGAATGAATATAAGTACCTTTGTACTTCTATCTATAGCATCAGCAACACCGTTGATGGAAATCACAATGGTTGATGTAAATTGATCTTCCTTTTCTAACTTTCTTTTCTTACTTATTGAAGAACTTGTAAGCTTAACTTGCGAATGAGGTATAGGTGATGTACCGTCAACAGTTTCAGTAATAGTGAAATTCTCCAAGGTAATGTCATTCGTTTCCAACAATTGATCAATTTCTTCAATTGTTTCCGCTCTTTTCTCATCTTCTTTAGATCTCTTGTTTCTCTCTTTAACAGTTTCAGCTCTCATCCTCGTAGCTCTATCTTTAGCAAACAACTCTTTCATCTCGTTGTAATTGTGAATTGGTTTTGACCTTCATTTTGTAGCTTCGGGTTTTTTCTATTTTTAAAAATTACAAAATATGTTAATAAATTATACTTATAAAAAGAATGACAACTAAATATAATACCTATAATGCTTCCCTCACGTCATCTTCTGCACGAAGTGTCTTGGTGATGGGATCCCATGAAAAACTACTAAATGAAACTCCTTTTAAAACATCATAAAACATAGCAAAGTGTTCTTTGAGAGTTTTCAACCTATTCTTTAGACTGTCCTTTGTGAATGTTAGTGTAAGCTTGGGGAGTAAATGTGTCATCAATTCTATTACCGTCATTTTGCTCCTTAATCATTGCTTGTAGAAATGCATCATCCATATGGGTAGTCCACACAAATCTTGTGGTAGATCCATCTTTTACTTTTTTGCTCATTTTTTAAATTTCTACATTATATAATATGAGATATATTAATCAAATGTTAATTAGAACTGTATCAAAAATTTGTTAAACTCATATAGTACATATCAATCAAACAATTTGTCGATAATATAATATCCATTAATCATTAATCAAATATCAAAATCACATAGTACGTACACATTAGTCCAACATTAACCATTAATAATACAATGTTAACTAATAATATAACTAATTAGACATGTTAATTTCATTGTTGGGATACAACATATATTGACTCCATATTTCATTTCCTATAGACTCTTATTTGTTCCCCTCTTTCGTCCATGGCTCTTGGAACATGATGATCTTCATCTTGTGTAGCATTTAATACCTCTCGTGTCACTTCATCCTCAAGTTCTCGATCACGATGAGTAGAAAATTGTGAAGAATACAACAAGCCAAAAATATTTGTGATTGTGTATCACATGAGTAAAACGGCCCTGTTGTGCTTCGGATTATGGGAAATCTTCTCTTTAAAACGCCAAATGCTCGTTCAATAGAGTTTCGTAGAGATGAATGACAAAGGTTAAACAATTCCTTTAGATTCCGAGGCGCACGATTTGAGTACTCCTTCAAATGATACCTAACACCTCTATAAGGTGGTATGAGTGTATTTTTAAGTGGTAGACCTCCATCAACTAAATAAAATTTATCTACATGGGTAGTACCATCAGTATCATAACAAAACTAATAATAATGTTATTTAACCAACTAGGGTGATGATTACCTTCCGGGATATTTAGCTTATCGTCTCTAGTAAGTGCGTCTTTTAATATTCTTGAATCAGATGTCGTGCCTTCCCAACCGCTCAAAACATATGTGAACTTCAAATCAAATGTACAAGCAGCTAATACATTAATCGTTGGATATCCCTTACAACCACGATATCTCGGAACATCTTTACTAGATACTTTAACACGAACATGTGTACCATCAATTGCTCCTATACAATCATTGAAAAATGGATAAAATCTACTTTTTTCTTGAATTTCTTTTTGAACAGTATTTCCTGTAGGTTGAATAAAATATTGACCCTCTAGTGATATAATTGCATCTAAGACTCTATGAAAATGTCTGCTTGTTGCTGATCCCAATCGACGATAAAAGAAAGAGACGAAACGATTTCTAAAATCATTTCCAACTATATGCATACAACTTGCAACTTGTTCCTCAATACTCATACGTTGAGTTGATTGAAGACCTCCATCACTCTCTAACTTTTGACATAATATCTTAAATGCATTCTCACTCATACGAATTAATTCTTGACATTTTCCACCGTTTGAAAGTTCATGTAACATCTATTCACGTACTTGCCGTCTATGTAACATCTCTTCTCGAGTAAGTGCATTATTACGATTTCCATTACAAAGCCTGCGATGTGCAATAAGAACTACCACTAGACAAACCAAATGAATGGCAGCTAAATGTTGTCTTCTCACCATAAGATATAAGTTATCATCCATTGCAAGTCTATTCATATACCAAACAAAGGCCCGTTTATCTACTAAAAATGAAATGGATTTTATTTGGATTCATCTAGATCAATGACAAGAGAAACTGGATAAGTGAATAACTCATTAACTCATTTTTTAAATTGAACAGGTGATAGGCATCTATCTCAAACCAATTAAAGTATGCTACAATCATGGTGGGTCTTGATTTCCTGTTGTTAATAATCAATTTCCGGAAGTTGCTTAAATCAGTATTGACCTACTAATAGATTTATGAAAACTGGATAAGTGTTAATTGCAACTTTGTAAGCTATCTCTATTTTTCTTCTTGTTTGCATTGTGCTTTTGATAATTTAGTGATCAGAAAACAATACTAGTTAATAAACTTAATAGGACATTGAAACTTAACACTTGATTCCCTTGCTCCAATCTAATTATAGTGAATGACGAGCTTTTGTGTTCTTTTCTTATAGACACATGTTATCCATTATACACTAATCTGTAGGTTTTATTTTTAACAAACAACTATACATATGAACTTGTAAAATGAGCTGTGTGTTTGTGTCTGAGATAAACAAAGAATATCATTGGTTTCAGACGAAGAAGTGAAGTTGTTGTTAGGATGAAAATAAACAGAAGGCACTATTGTAAAAAGAAAACAGAAAGCACAATTCATATGAAGTTATGAACTTTTATTGGAGGAAAGTAAAAAGGAAAACTAACCTGTGACGGAGAACTATGGTGAAGAAAGGGGAAAGTATTGAACTGCAGATTAGGAGCATGTGAGGGAGAACTATGGTGAAGAGAACAGTGATGAAGGAGAAGCAAATGTGAATAGATGGAAGAATATGAATAGACAAGGGCAGTTTATTAAATTATGTTGTTTTCCTTCTAAATCAGTCCAACTTTGGGCAGATAACATTCACGTGAAAAAAGAAAAAACTATCCTTCCAAATCCCTCTAAACACTCCCCTTTCCTTCCTTCTAAAAACTTGAGAACACACTTTTTTAGACTTTCCTTAGTAATCCTCTCCTTCCACTCCCTAAAAAAAACTCAAGAACCGAGTGTAAGAGACTCATCAGGTGAATAAAACGAAATAACAGATAAATACGACATCTACAGAAAAAGCAAGAAAAACCAATTCAGTAATCAATTCCTCTAAAATAAAATATAACCCTTTAAATAAATTTATTTTAGAATATGATCCATATTTCACACGTATCGGTGCACGGTTTAGGCACGATAAGACCGACCCTGTGCTATTTTTGGTAGGTATAAACCATACCGATCGTATTTAATCCAAAACACATCTCTTGTATCTTTCGGACATCGAGTGAAACACAATTCGTACATATTTAGTCCCCTAAGTGCACTTTTTTAGGCTTTCCTGGTGTGCACGGTTTGGGCACCACAACACACTATAGGTACTTGTAGCAGGAAGGTGTACTATGAGATGAGTAGCACTACTAGTCTAAGATTTTTTTAAAGGGTTTATGAGTTTCAAAAAAAACTTTCCTAGTTTTCTGTTTTACAAAACTTGTAAAACTAGTATCCTTTTAAGTGAAAAAACTATTTCAACTTAATATATATATATATATATATATATATATATATATATATATATATATATGGTTTTTAACGACGAGCGTGCACAATCTAAATAATATCATAACCACACAAAAGTAATAATAATAAGCCAAAACACTATGCATTTGACGATTAGTGGTACTTGATTAATTAACCAAGCACCCCTGTGGTAAATACCCTAAGTGGATCACACAACACACAAGGCATGGATTTCTTGATGCTCCCACTGGCTTTAGCATCTATAGCATTTTCCTCTCCTTTGTCCTGCTCCTTGTCTTGCTTGATCTTCTCTAGAATAGTTGCATTTAAAAATATCAAACTATCCTATACAATTTTGATAAATCTAGTGCCCTGTAACAGAATAATTCAAAGGCACGCAGACCCGATAAAACTAGTACTTTTACAAAATTGAATAGGGGTTGTAAGTGGCACGCAAGCCTCCCACACTAGATAAATAATAAATGTAATCAACCACAACTAGAAATATAAAGCAACAAAAAGTGATCCACTAGGTCTAAGGCGTCGGCTTAAAATAAATAATAATTATCCAATCACGACACAATATGATATTAGTTAAATAAAGCACGCGACTTGATCATACACCATATATATACATACCTGGGATGATTCAAAACTTGAATAAGATATATAACCTTACACCAAAACCTAACTGATTTTGTGTTAATCCCAAAAACATAACGTGGGCCTAAACCGAGCTTTTTTGCTAGTTATCACAAACTGGACAATCTAGCAAAAAAAACCGCCTAGGTTAATGTTCGTATGATCAGAAACACTAATAAAGCTGGAAACTTTACTTTGACCAAAAAATTCAAGACTTTGAACTTTCGTCTATCCAAGTTTCACACAATATATATATACATATATATATATATATATGTATATATATATATGTATATATATATATAACAGATAAAGCTGAAAACTTTATTTAGCAGAAAATCAAGAACTTTGATTTTTTTTGGCCAAAACAACGTTTCACACAATATATACATATATAAAAACAAAAACTGGAAACTTTATTCGATAAAGAAGATTAGAACTTGATCTAAAGCTGAAAAACAAGTTTCTCACACATACACACACACACATATATATATATATATATATATATATATATATATGATTTAAATCATAAAAATGGAAACTTTATTCGGTAAAGATCAGAACTTGATCTAAACCTGAATACAAGTTTATAACACTGCTATTTTTTTAAATGGAATTTACTGCAAAAGCGAAGAAATACAAATACGAACCTATTCACATAGGTAGTATAAAATAATAATAAACATGCTGACGTCAAAAGATCAGCCCATATGCCCAGCCGAAGCTAACCTCCCTCAATCATGTGCACATAATAAATGAATGATTAATTAACATATAACAAATTAATCAATCATGAGACTAAACAGTCTATCCAATTATAAATCAATATAAACTGTTGTAACCATAACCGTTACAACTAATACAATCCGCGAATTTAAAGTCCACTAACTTGTGTCCTCCAAACTCCCCGCTCAGTTGTCTTATATCACTGACTCTTCGGATCCCATGAGAACACAGCACAAACAAATCAATAATCCAAACCCAAATTGATTCCAAAAATCAAGTTAATACACAAACGGGTCAAAACTTACCCGTTATGCCTAACACAAAAAACCAACATGGAAAACATCCAAAACCATTTAGGATATCTTAATATGTCATATATAACATGTAGCAACCAACCATACATGTAAATGATATACCAAAACCAATATCATAAATTAAAGTATGCAATAAAACAACAAGGGCCGTTAAACTTGGGTCCGGGCCGTGAAACTTTAGTCCGGGCCGTAAAAATGCACCAAATTGGAGAAGAAAATAAGTTAACCATGAAAATACGGCCATCACCATAATTTTACGGTTGACAGCATAAATTTACGGTTAGCAGCATAATTTTATGGTTGAGGAACAACTACATCTATTCTTGTTCTTGCTGTCATTCTGTTCCATCAATGTACACAGCTCCATGACCTCGATTTCCAACATGAAAAAATCAACTAAAAACAGTTCCTAACATCATATTAACTACTAATAACATACTATTAATACCAACAACACATTTAGAAACATTAAATCATGAAACCCAAATCTTCAAGTTTCAACTAAACCTCCATTAATGGAGTTCTTGAGCTTAATCTTCAAAAACACAGAATTAAGCATCTAAATCATAGCAAATCAGTTTGGAATTCAACATTTATACATACTAATCACATAAGAAACATCAATTCTTCATACACCCAATTTATGCCTAAACCCTGGAATTCAAGTAAGCACTTTTCTTTCAAGAACACTTGAAAACCCATCAATAATCAAGTCAAGAACATCATTACTAACCTTAATATGCAAGAATAAACTCAAAATAGCAAGATTGAGGGCTATACTCTTGATTTCTTGAGTTACTTCAAAGCTAGGTTTGTGCAAATGAGGAAAATGGCTTTCACACACAAACAAAAGCCCAAGGTGGGCTATGTGTTTTAATTTAAAACAAAATAGTATAGTGTATCTGCTATTTGCATACAGGAAATCAATTAAACGGTCCTACACAATTATTTACGAGTAACGATGTATTATTTACGACCCTCGTATAAAAACGAATCATATGGTACAACTAACACATAAAAATATAATACTTATATCTTTACCTTTTACCTCGCTGTCGACTTTGTATATCAATTAAACACATAAATAGCAAATAAATAATCAATTAAATAACAAATAGATATAAATAAATATTAAACACTTACCACCGCCTTTAAATAACTTGGCCCTAAACGCGGGTGTTACATAACCTAACCACTAGTGTGAAAAGCCGATTCACTTGCGACGGTTGAGATTAGCATTCCGAGACATCCTTAGCGATTTGAGAAAGTATTGGTTATTTACCCAAATGATCTTCCACCAACTCAACACATCAAATTCATCATCTATTAAATTTCTTTTCGTTGCATCAGCCAAATAGATCTCTAACTCGGAAATAGATATTAACTCAAAGACATGTACAACCCAAATTAACAAGATGTACAACCTAATTATGCACACTTTTATGGATTGTATTATCACATTGACACAATTCACATGAATTCTTGTCTGTGGAAGAGTGTAACCCACATAAACATAATCTTTTCTTGCATTTACGTTGAGTTGTTGACACTTAATAGAAACTAAGAAGTACCAACTACCAACACATATAAAAACTCAAACACATAACACAGTATTTAGTTATTTACTGCAGTAGTGCAGTTCTTGAACAAGGAATTTCATAATACTCAAACACATCAACTGATTAACACATTTTTTACATACATAATACATAACTGATATTTCCGGATTACACTATGTTTATATCCGCAAATATTGCATGTTTTACATGTGTTTCGTGCTTAAAATGATCATATTCTATACTAATCCACCACATCGGGGTGTTTGCAAGTCGTATCTGATAATTGATGATAAAATGTGAAGAAATCAGCTGAAGATAGAAGAAAAACAAAGAACTGCACAGTTGATTGTTGAGTCATTGTCATCAGCACAGTTTAGATTTTCGCTATTTTAGTCACCATAAATCCCATTTTCCCTACCTTTTACCCATAGCCTAATGTTACAACCTCTAAAGCCCTCTTGACGGTTGACAACTCTAGTGATGGATATTTGAATAGGATACAAGCCTATATCAGTTAAATGCTTGTTAGCTATCATGAGTGATCACCAAAATAATAAACCTAAACACTTGAGTGATTGAGTGACCTCCCAGTGAGGATGTGAGACTTTGCATGCGATTGATTATTGAGTGTTTGCTGATTGTTTTGTGAATTTGGGATAATCTATCTTAAATGTGGTACGTAAGTTAGGGAATTTTGGTGGACAGGTTGGTTTATCTCTGTTTGATGATTTGCTTGAGGACAAGCAAAGTTCAGTGTGGGAATTGTGATATTTCCGGATTAAACTATGTTTATATCCGCGAATATTGCATGTTTTACATGTGTTTCGTGCTTAAAATGATCATATTCTACACTAATCCACCATATCGGGGTGTTTGCAGGTCGTATCTGATAATTGATGAACAAATGTGAAGAAATCGACTGAAGATAGAAGAAAAACAAAGATCTGTGCAGCAAGTCAGTCCTCGCGCCGCGAGGACCACAATCTACGCGCCGCGAAGCATCAATAAATTCAACAAATTTTCTAGAGGATGCGTAATGCCGCGAGGATATTTGCTTCGCTCCGCGAGCCCGGTCAACGAAAATAAAAGTTCGGGTAAAACATCCTCGCGCCGCGAGACACCTATGCTTCGCGCCGCGAAGCATCGCAGAACATAACTCTATAAATTCGATTTTTAATTCATTTGATGGTATATTTTGACCTACGGCCGACTTCAGGCGACATATTCCGAGGTTTACAACCCTGGAGGGTGAGGAAACACCCTTGGAGCTTGGAGGATCCATATTCCATCACCATTCATCATCATCAGCAACCCGGTTTGTCGAATCTATGGCTAATCCTAGATTAGACTTGTTTTCTCAGATTTTGCATGGTTGTTTAAGCCTAATTATGGGCTAAACTCATCTTGTATTACCTTATGATTGAACCCTAGTTGGGATATACTTTGATTTCCTTGTTTACTGTTGGATTGATACTAGTTCCTTGTTTAATCAATGAAAGTTTGGATTTTTATGGTTTTAATCTTCGTTTCTGGATTTATGGTTCATATTGAATTTGAATAGGAAGTTCTTATGATGTATGTTCCTCTTTAAATGATTTGTCTATGAATTGTTTAAGGGTTTACTAGGAAAAGTAATCAAAGTCTAGATTCCATAACCTAAACCTAATCTTGTAGGACTTTACAATCGAGAAAACGGTTGGTTTATATTAAACTTGTTTTAATATGCTTGTTGAATTATGCACTAGGTTGTGTGGATTTAGATGATCAATAGGAAGTTGTTATTTTTTATCCGTCGTACAATAGCTATATGAAATAGGAGGTGGAGTATAGCTAAGTCAATCCAGGTAATCAATTAAATTGATCTTGAAGTATATCACAACAGGGGGGAAAGATTAAGGAGGGTACTTGCTTTTAATTGGTTGTTTGCAAAAGTTCGTTTACTGCTTTATTGAAACACACCAAAATAGGGCCTAGTTGTAGGTAGTTGTATTATGTGCTGATAGGGTTGTACTTTGACTTTAATTAGTAATTGTTAATAAAATGTGTTATCTGTGATTGAAAAGGTGTTACGAGAAAATGTTATGTTAATATATAAAATGGGTAAGTTAGTAACCGGTTTTAGATAATGGTTCTAAAAATATCCTCGTTAGGTGAAACGGGTAAACGAGAGATAAGTTGTAAGTTAAAAAGGGGAACAAAAATACCGTGTTTAAAATTATTAAACCACAAGGTCGGTTATTGTGACCTTATCCCCTGGAAGAGTGTAACACACACACACAAAACACACACATAAACACGTACAAGCACACACCCTCAAATTCTCTCAATCTTTGGTGCAATTTTGAAGTACAAATCGAGAAACAAGATTGTAGCAAGTGTTTCCAGTAGTAATTCAGGTATTAACTTGATGTTCTTCTTCAAATTTGTAAGTGTTCTATGTCAAGAACCCTAGTTTTAAATTGTGAAGAGAATACACCATTTGGATGGTGTGTAATGTGTTCTTGTGATTCTTTTTGATGTCAAATGAATACATAAGCTTCGATTGGTGTTAAACAATGTTTATGAACGATTGGAATTGAGTTTTAGTAGGATTCCGAGTTATAAACGCGAATTACAGCCGTTGTGTTCGAACAGGGAAGAATGTCTGCTCTGCAGATCCTTCCTACGGCCGTAGGGTAATGTTACTACAGCCGTAGGAGCAGTTTCTTTCCTGCAGCCGTAGTGAAAGGTTCCTGCGGCCGTAGGAGGGTGTTTTTCAGAATTTTTGTAATTAAGCCTTCTGTGGCCGTAGGAAAAGGTTTATGCGGCCATAGGAGGGTATTTTGTATGGTTTACCATCTACGGACGAAGGAACAAGGTCTACGGGTGTAGGTACGTAACCTACGGCCGTAGCTCACCATAGAACAGCTCCTGTGGAACCAGAATATACTGAGCACTATATTTGCCTGCTGTAGCTATTAAGGTGAGTACCGGTTAACCTTAGGTTTCGTGATAAATGTAACGCCGCCGTTTCACAAGCTTATTTTTATAAAATATAGTTATGCGTTTAACCAAAAGATATATTTACACAACACAGCGGAAGCTAAATTTAGTTATTTACATAAACCGTATCAGTGTTTAAACAAAACCACCAGCGGAGTTACCAAATATCTGCCGACCATTAACCAGTAAATCAGAGTTAACGAAAACAACCCGAAAGTAGTGTTCCCCAAAAACTTCGGCGGTACAAACCAAAACATGGCACCCCGTCTCACCAGCAGCTAATTACCTGAATATTGGTCATAAACATGGAGGGGTTAGCTATAAATAGCTAGTGAGTAATGATTAAACATAAGTATCGTTACAAAATGTTATAGCATGCAGAAGGTATCACAAAGAATCAAACAAGTCTATCCAAACAGCTAGTGATGTTCCGGTGCCCAGGAGGAGTCACGTCTTGCAGGGTTGTGAGCCCGGCTCAATGATCCAAACTGGGGGAAACCGAACACATCCATAATATCGCGCCGGTGGGGGAAGCGGGTAGCAGCCCACCATTGCGTTAACGAGCGGGGAAGTCCGATGAGAGCCCCTTTAACGAGCGGGGAAGTCTATGAGAGCCCCTGGTTGAGGCACGGGGTTTTGCAAGAACCCGATCCGCGGCCGCGAATCACCGTACCTCAACAATAACAAAGTGCCGGCACGAACACGTATTGGCCGACTCTGGCCGCATCATAAACATAACTGGCCTACTCAAGCCATAGCATATCATATTGGCCTACAAAAGCCATAACATAACTATTGGCCTACAAAAAGCCATAATACCAGCATACACCGAGCTTATAACATGATTGGCCTACTCAAGCCTAACATAAGTGCATAGCAACGTATACCATAGCAAATTAACAACACATAAACCATAACTTACCTTAAACATGGTTATAACATGTTTATCACGAAACCTAAGGTTAACCGGTACTCACCTCGAGATCACATGAGACAAATATGAATCCGGGAATCCCAGGAGCACACAGAATCGTCCGAATCACCTAACACATCATGTGTAGGTTCAGTCAACGTCTAAAAGTATCATCAATGCTTCTACGTAAACGTACAACCAACAACAAGAAAAAGGCAATCTGGAAAAGCTGCTACGGCCGCAGTAGACATGTCCTACGGCCGTAGGACACCTTCCAAAACACCTCCTACGGCCGTAGGAATACATCCTACGCCCGCAAGAGTTCCTTTCCTAAAAACCATATCCTACGGCCGAAGGAACCATACCCTACGCCCGTAGGAGTGATTCTTTGGGTACCAACGGTCGTAGGTTATGTACCTACGCCCGAAGGCTTCTTTTCCATCACCCGTAGGTGGTAAACCATGCAAAACACTTTACTACGGCCGCAGAGAACCCTGCCTACGGCCGCAGTGATATTGACAACCTCCTACGGCCGTAGGGAACTCTTCCTGCGCCCGTAGGAACCCCTGTTACAGCATACTTCGTCCCTGTTCTTGGACAGCTGCTGCAACTCGCGTTTTTTACTAACAAATCGATCAAAACTCAGAACCAACATTACATACATGTTACTTAATACCCATTTGAACTTACCAAATCATTTGACAACAAAGAGAAACACCAAAACACTACCTAAATCATCAAAATGATGAACCTTGTTCATAAACTCCAAGTTAGGTTATTATCTTGAAATTACTTACAAATTGAAGACAACACATGGTGTAGATACTGATTTTCAGCAAGGAATCCAACAATCCACCCGAAATCCTAGCTTTCTTCTTGATTCCTTCTTAGAAATGTGAAAGAATTTGTGGTGTGGGTGTGTATACGTGAATGTATGTGTGTGTTGTGTGTTTTCTGTTTTTCCCAAGTGATAAGAAGAAGGAGACCGACATAGGGGTTTAATTAATTAAACCCCGGGTATTTTATTCCCCTTTTCAACCTACAATTTAATACCCGTTTACCTGTTTCACCTAATAGAGATATATTTGGAACCCTTATCTAAAACCTGTCACTAACATACCAATTCTACATATTAACATAACTATGTTATATAACACCTTTTTATCACGTAATTACCAATTAACAAATTTAGCAGCAAAATACATTGATTAAAATCAATGTACAAGTATATAAACACATAGTACAACACGGTACTACTAGGCCCTAAATTAGGATGTTACAAATCTACCCCCCTTAAGAAGATTCCGTCCTCGGAATCTGTTCTACCGCAAACAAATGAGGGTATCGAGCTTTCATCTCATCCTCTGCCTCCCAAGTCAAGTTAGGACCCAAATTGTGCTTCCACTTTACCAAAACCAATTTGATCATCTTTTTACGTAGCTTTTTGACTTTAGCATCTAAGATTTCAACAGGTTCCTCCACAAGGCGTTTAGCTGGATCAACTTTTAACTCTTGCAGAGGTAAGATCTGATCATCTTCGACCTTACACTTTCTCAGATAACATACGTTAAAAGTGTTGTAAATACCAGACAATTCAGGTGGCAACTCAAGCGATACTGTCTGATCGTTAACGCGTTGTAGAATCTTAAACGGACCAATATACCTGGGACTTAGTTTACCTTTACGACCAAATCGTATCACCCCTTTCCAAGGTGAAACTTTTAAAAACACGCGGTCACCCACTTCGAACGTAACGGGTCGCCGTTTAGGATCTGCGTACATTTTCTGCCTATCACGTGCCACTTTCAACTTCTCGCGTGCTACTTTAACTTTATCAGCGGTTATTTGAACAATATCAGGACCCGCATATTGCTTCTCGCCAGGTTCTAACCAACAGGTAGGAGTACGACATCGCCGACCGTATAACATCTCATAAGGCGGCATACCAATACTCGAATGATAAGAATTATTATAAGCAAATTCGATTAAGGGTAGGTGAGAATCCCACGAACCACCAAATTCGAGTATACACGCTCGCAGCATATCTTCAAGCGTTTGAATCGTTCTCTCGGACTGACCGTCAGTTTGAGGATGATATGCCGTGCTAAGATTTACCCGCGTACCAAGCTCACGTTGAAGGCTACTCCAGAAGTGAGACGTAAAACGTGCATCTCGATCACAAACAATAGACAACGGTATACCATGACGAGATACTATTTCGTTAACGTAGAGTTGGGCTAACCGATTCATAGGTGCAGACTCGTTAGTCGCAAGAAAATGAGCTCTTTTGGTAAGTCGATCGACTATAACCCATATCATATCGTGCCCTTTAGAAGTACGAGGTAATTTTGTAACGAAATCCATAGTAACATGATCTCATTTCCACTCCGGAATTTCTAACTGTTGCAAATTACCATAGGGTTTCTGGTGTTCTGTCTTTACTTGAGCACAGATTTGACACTTTTCAACGAACGAGGCTATATCACGCTTTAAGGTAGGCCACCAATACAAAGTCTTCAAATCCTGGTACATCTTGGTACTGCTAGGATGGACAAACAACTTTGACTTATGCGCCTCTTGCAGAATGATTTCTCGATTACCACCAACATTGGGCACCCAGATTCGAGATTGAAATGTTTTCAAACCTCGACTATCTTCTTCTAATAGCTTTGACAATTTAACCATCGTCTCAGCCTTCAAATTAGTTTCTTGTAGTGCTTCCTGTTGTGCCTCCTTCAATTTAGCAATAATATCTGACACAATCGTAAGTCTCATGAACTTAGCAACTCCAGAAGAACTTTTCCGACTCAGTGCATCAGCAACAACATTGGCTTTTCCCCAGATGATACTTGATCTCACAATCATAATCCTTTTGTGTGAATACATACTGCAAGCTTTCGTGGTCGGAATATACCACACATTTGGTACCGTATAAGTAATGTCGCCACAGCTTCAAAGCAAACACCACGGCTGCCAGCTCAAGATCATGGATCGGGTAATTCCTCTCGTGAGGTTTCAGTTGACGCGAAGCGTACGCAATTACCTTATCTCGTTGCATCAGAACGCAGCCGAGACCTGCATATGAAGCATCGCAGTACACAACAAAATCTTCGCACCCGCTAGGCAGCGTTAGAATAGGAGCTTGACATAATAATTGCTTCAGAGTTTGAAACGCTTTCTCCTGTTCATCAGCCCACACATAAGCAACATCTTTGCGAGTCAATCGGGTTAACGGACCAGCAAGTTTAGAAAAATTTTGAATGAAACGTCGGTAGTATCCAGCAAGACCCAAGAAACTCTTAATCTCTGAAGGATTGCGAGGAGTTTCCCAGTTCATCACAGCTTCAATTTTGGTTGGGTCGACTTTAACACCTTCGTTACAAATAACATGACCTAGAAAGTGCACCTCTTTGAGCCAGAATTCACATTTGGACAGCTTAGCATAAAGTTGTTCCCGCTGAAGGGTTTCTGAAACCACACGTAGGTGTTGCTCGTGCTCCGCTTCGGTTTTGGAATAGATCAAAATGTCATCAATAAAAACAATAACAAATTTATCAAGGAAAGGACGACACACACGGTTCATCAAATCCATGAAAACAGCAGGGGCGTTGGTTAAACCAAATGACATCACCAAGAATTCATAGTGCCCATACCGAGTTCGAAAAGCAGTTTTAGAAATATCATCATCATGAACGCGGACCTGATGATAACCAGAACGAAGATCAATCTTCGAGAAACATGTAGCACCTTGCAACTGATCAAACAGATCATCAATAAGGGGTAGCGGATATTTGTTCCTTCCCGTTCGCTTATTCAGCTCCCGGTAATCGATACACATGCGTAAGGTTCCGTCTTTCTTCTTAACAAACAAAACCGGAGCTCCCCATGTAACACCACTTTCTAAAAATAGCTTTAAAAATTAGTTTGCTACTAATCAACACTCTAAAACATCAGAGTTTGCGGAAAACAAGCTTACATCACTTTAGTGCTAACAATTTCATAAAAAGTAGTGTTAAAAGTACTCTGTTTAAAAGCTTGGAGCTATCCAACTCTGCAAAGCGCTGGGGCCTTACCCTTGCTGGAAACTAGTTACCTGCATGCACAACATACTAAAACGTAAGCTTTCGCTTAGTGAGCATACAAACTGAACAGATAAAACATCAGGCTTCCTACGGTTGTAGGCTATATGCACTACGCCCGTAGGCTAGTTCCCTTCGTCCTTAGACGGTAACTCATAAAACATTGTCCTACGCCCGCAGGAACCCTTACCTACGGCCGTAGGAGACAAAACAACCAGTAATTCTTGACCCCTTCCTACGCCCGTAGGGAATAATCCCTGCGGCCGTAGGAACAGTCGGTACAGCAGACTCATCTGCTCTGTTCGAACAGCAGCTGGGTTTCGAGGTTTTACCCGCTATCAGCGATCCAAAACACGATTTTGACCAAGTAACAGTCTTTAACACATACTACAACCTTTTGGATCATCATATAACATCTAAAACACATTAAATCAAACTACTAACATGGATTCAACTCTTGAATCCCATTGTTGACCTAAATACTCAAATAAACCAATAAGAACACATACCTCTTGTTACTACTTCTTTAAAGAAATGAATTCAGCTATCAATCTCCTGATTTCTTGATCAAAATTCGAAAAGAACTAACTGAAGTGTGCGTACGTATATTTCCTGTATTTGTAACTTCCCATTTGACTACTCAAGGTCAAAACAAGATATACATACACTACTATTGCAACTTAGCACAAATGGCCCCTGTACTTTAACTTTCTCATGCTGTCAACTTTAGTCCCTCAATTATATATAACACATAATTACTTATTAAAACATAGTAACAACACTTAATTAAATTAATACAACTTATCATAAAAGCTTTTAAACTTTGGGGTGTTACTACTCTTCCCCACTTGGAACAATTTCGTCCCCGAAATTAACTGTACACATAAAAACTTTAACATCATAATACACTGAATGCTACCGTAGCGCACTAGCGGTAGTTTTACATCTCCTCAACTCTGAATGCTATCGCAACGCACTGACGATAGTCTTACATCTCATATCTACCCGCTAATAACGTAGAAGGTCTATCACATACCGAAAATAAAATAATATAACATACATAAAACATGTATACACCTTGGTGTATCTGATCTCTTTTAGTATCTCCACTGTAACTTTACCACTCCTATCTGTTTGTTACACAACTCGTAACTTTTCTTTTCAATAAAACTATTAATTGTGCTTCAATTCATACTGAGCATAAATCAGGTATTACATACACAACATAGTATAATTACACCTAAGTGTAATCTAACTCTTTCTCGTATTTCTACCGTATCTTTACTACCTCATCTGTCTACTACACAATTCTCAACTTCCTCTAAAATACAACCACTGGCTGTTCTATACAACTGAATTTCACATCTCTTGTCCTGTTCGGACAACTACTGGTGCATCTGTTACATACTTACAATGATAGCTATACATGTTATACTATCTAAGACATCTTTACTATAAATTCTGGCATATACATTACTCTCTCTATCTTTGAGATAATCCTCAAAGGACCAATAAACTACTATCCTAGCTTATCTTTCTTTCTGAATCTGTTCACCCATATCCACGATGATATTTTTAATAACACATAACTTCCAATCTGAAGCTCTACTAATAATCCTTTCTTATCACATAACTGTTCTGTTTATCTTGAGCAGTTCTAAGCCGCTTACGTAACTGTGGTACTATCTTCACATTCGATCGTGTGCTGAGTCCTCTCATTCTAATCAACCTCGTCCCAGCAAATAGGAGTTTTGTACTTCCCATCATACATCATCTGGTACTAGATATGCTATTACTCAAACGTAACTGTGATCATACTGGAATTCTATTAACGTATATACGTATCTTAACTGTCATTAAAGTCAATTATACATGTTCTGAGCATATCTCTTTGTGTTGATATAATTCTCTCACTCTGTCCAACCCTACAAGGGTGGAATACTGTACTAAGATATAACTTAATTCTCATATCTTTCTGGAATTTACTCCGGAACTTAAAGATAACCGAGTATCTCTATTTAAATCCTTATACTGTCATTTTATATCTACCTGTTATTTTCCATGAAATTTCTGATACTCTGCTTTAACCTATAAACAATTTAAATATTTATCAACCTTCTTTGCCATATCACATTCTATTTCTGGCTACTAGTAATTCCTGCTCATAGCTCTTGACAAATTTGGACCTTACTCTTTAAATAGATTCTTTCTTCTGATCACCCTTTCTAACTGCTTCATTCTGTACTACTTCAACTTGATCAAGTATAGAAGTGATGTCTAACATTCTTACTTGAGGTATCTGTATCTTTAGGGTAGCTGACTTGATTCTAAAAGCATTCTTTACTAAATTAACTTTCCAACTACTGCTAGTTTCAAATCCTGAGTCGAATAGTTGTTTCATACTTGTGGGGAGTCATATTCTAAGAACTTCCTTGACTCTATCTTGCTCTCTGACCTTTATTTGACAGTACTCTGACCACAACTCTATTCCTGAAAACCATTCTACACTCTGAAACTAATCCAACCGATTATCTACTTCTTAAGCTGGGTACTGATTCTTGTCTGTAACCTTATAGTGTCCTCTGTAATCTATACAGATTCTGACTAGTTATCTTTCTTTACGACTACCTATATTAATTCGCCCCACTGTGAACTAATGGATCGAACAAAACCCTTATCTGTTAACTATTACTGTTGAATCATCAGTTCTTACTTCTCTGGGGGCCAATCTGCACAATACTTTAACTCCTTGGTTCTATTCCTGACATAATACTAGTACTAAGTTCTACTTATTAAAACTCTAGAATTACTAGTAATTCTTTTGGAAATACATCTGAGTAGTCACCACTGGTGGTATCTATTAAATCTACTATGACTGTCTTTTATACTACACTTTTCCACATAAGCTAGACAGGCTATACCATTAAGCATTGCTGACAAGCAACTGGAACACTGACTCTCTTACTATTACCTCTGTCCAATAGTTCTTCCCCACTTAGGGTCTAAGCCCACACTGCTCTCTAATCTCCGAGTACCTGAACTTGCTATTAACTCAATTAATCAATACTAATAACTGTTCAAAATTCTTTCATCGCGAACATATGCTCAATTGAAACTGATCAATTTCTATCTCTATCACTTTTTACTTACACTTATTATTCAGAATAGTAATCTCAACTATTGCGTCTGTCTGCTATCATAATAGGTTCAATCTTTATTTCTTTAAGCATAAACTGGAACATTCTATCTTTTGACCAGGTCACATCTGCTTTTTTAGTATTGATCCTTGTTATAACAAATTAAGCTAAAAGTTAACTGACTTACTCTCTGTCACTAATAACTTAGGACAATAATGTTCAAACTAAAAACCTGATAACACACTTAGCGTAACCGATTTCAAACTTTGGTCACATGCCTCTACTTTTCACACTTCGTATATCTGAGTGGGGAACCTAACCCTCCATGTTGTAGTACAAACGTCGACTTATTACTTAACACTGTTACCGGCTTAACCTTTCTCTTTGCGTTCACTATTCTCTGCTCTCTCTCAACTACTTTTCTTTCTTCCATGTAAGACTTATCATTTTATCCACTTCATTGCGAATAACTGCCGTTAAACTTCACCCGTATCATTTCTAACATCAAACTATACTATTGTATTTACAAAACTTCTATACCAACTTACTCTGTACAAATTTACATATTCTTAACAATTTCTAGTTGATGTTATTCACCAACTCTATTGTCTGTCATCCTACTCAAAATTCTTTTGTGATCTGATCTACAAAAACTTCTAGTATGGTTATACTCTAAACAATTCTTTAAATTAAGGCCATGTCATAGCCTCAATCTATGCTTCTAACTTTCTCTATAATAACATGGTCCACCCGTCTTTCACTATCTCACATAACAAACTCAACGCGTACAAAGCTTTTCTCCGTGAAAAACACCCCCAATACGGAAAATCTCATTCCATCTCTATTAATCATCACTACTCACAACTTGATCTAAAATCTTCCCTCTAACGAGGTAATTCGTATGCTGAACAATCTTTACGCGTCTACCCCTACAACGGGTTTTTTCTTAGCTTTAACCCTTACTAATGTTTTAACCGATCTCAAGATCTTGCAATCCCTTTTACTAAACTGATCTCAAGATCTTGCAATCCCTCTGTAACAACTCCCTCTAAAGGGTTACTCATAGGTCTACTGGTTTAAAATAAGAATTGCATCTGGAAAATAGGTGTGACTGGTCTTCTACAGTATACTAGCCTCAGGCTGCTTTATCTAACTCGTATCAACTTACCGCATACTATAAACTCATGATCATGTATCTTTAACATATACTACTAAACAACTTTCTCTGTTTCTCATAATAAGGTATGTAATATTATTAATGCTACATATATCTCATATTCTGTTCTTGTCTTATTCACGCATACTGTACTATCACGTGTCACCCCTCACTTGATTCACAAGGTACTGACATGGCAATCTTAAGCTCAACTGCATATCACATGTTCTTTACATACACTGGCCAGGCATTGTGAGGAACATATTATACACAATTGTTTTTAATACCGTCATGGAATACCCCGATTCACAAGCTTAAGTCACGTATATGGCATAACTAATTACATCTGCTTAAGCATTCTTCTTTTCTCTGATATCATATAAACATATTATCATTTAGTACTTAGCCAAATAACTATTACACATTCAAAACATTGATACTCATGCTCAATCTGAAAAACTGATAACAAATCATAAACTTCTACTAACCGTATGCTCACCAAGACTACTGCCCCAGGGATAGCTCCTCCTGACCTCAAAACCACGGTTTAATTCAGATATCACACTCGTGTGTGCCCAAATCTCTTAAACCTTGGCTCTGATACCAAGTTGTAACACCACTTTCTAAAAATAGCTTTAAAAATTAGTTTGCTACTAATCAACACTCTAAAACATCAGAGTTTGCGGAAAACAAGCTTACATCACTTTAGTGCTAACAATTTTATAAAAAGTAGTGTTAAAAGTACTCTGTTTAAAAGCTTGGAGCTATCCAACTCTGCAAAGCGCTGGGGCCTTACCCTTGCTGGAAACTGGTTACCTGCATGCACAACATACTAAAACGTAAGCTTTCGCTTAGTGAGCATACAAACTGAACAGATAAATACTTAAAACATGAGTAACTCTTCTGGGGATGTCTCACATCTAAGCTGGACACCTGCAAAACTATTCAAACTATTATCTGGTCCAGAGTATGATCACACCTCGCGCGTATCAGATCTCTGACACTCTGTTTGGGTATAAGGATCTCAATATACCCCTATCTCTGTATTGAATAATATATCTGAGTTCTATTATACCTTGAAACAATAGTCTTAACTCATACATAAACACATCATAACACGGATAACATACTAATCACCTTGTGCATATAAATGTATGCTGATCATACTAAACACTGCATCATAGTGCTACAAAATCTCACATAATCAAATCATATATCAAGCATAAAATTGATATACTAGCTACTTAATGCATATACATATGCTAATCTGATTAAAGGTAAGTACACTCACCTTAGCAGCAGTTAAGAAATATACTCTTTTCACAGAAGCGTCAATCTCTTATTGCCTACAAGCAATAAACATGTGCTACACTAACTTCTATACGCTCTATGGCAACTTAAACTTAACATTAAGCAACAAACCACTTGACCTGGTCCTGGCCCTCCCTACGGCCGTAGGGGTTCATCCCTACGCCCGTAGTAGTGTTTCTAGGCTTCCTACGGTTGTAGGCTATATGCACTACGCCCGTAGGCTAGTTCCCTTCGTCCTTAGACGGTAACTCATAAAACATTGTCCTACGCCCGCAGGAACCCTTACCTACGGCCGTAGGAGACAAAACAACTAGTAATTCTTGACCCCTTCCTACACCCGTAGGGAATAATCCCTGCGGCCGTAGGAACAGTCGGTACAGCAGACTCATCTGCTCTGTTCGAACAGCAGCTGGGTTTCGAGGTTTTACCCGCTATCAGCGATCCAAAACACGATTTTGACCAAGTAACAGTCTTTAACACATACTACAACCTTTTGGATCATCATATAACATCTAAAACACATTAAATCAAACTACTAACATGGATTCAACTCTTGAATCCCATTGTTGACCTAAATACTCAAATAAACCAATAAGAACACATACCTCTTGTTACTACTTCTTTAAAGAAATGAATTCAGCTATCAATCTCATGATTTCTTGATCAAAATTCGAAAAGAACTAAATGAAGTGTGCGTACGTATATTTCCTGTATTTGTAACTTCCCATTTGACTACTCAAGGTCAAAACAAGATATACATACACTACTATTGCAACTTAGCACAAATGGCCCCTGTACTTTAACTTTCTCATGCTGTCAACTTTAGTTCCTCAATTATATATAACACATAATTACTTATTAAAACATAGTAACAACACTTAATTAAATTAATACAACTTATCATAAAAGCTTTTAAACTTTGGGGTGTTACACCCCATTGTGAAGAACTCGGGCGTATGAAACCTTTATCAAGCAGTTCTTGAATCTGTGTCATCATTTCCCGAATCTCAGACGGTGCAAGACGATACGGAGATTTAGCTATAGGTGTAGCACCAGGAACAAGATCAATCCGGTATTCTACATCCCTGACAGGAGGTAAACCCGGTAATTCCTCAGGAAACACTTCAGGGTACTCTGAAACCACTCTGATATCTTTGACAGTCTTTCCTTCCGCCTCAGCATTTATTACATATGCCAAGTAGGAATCACAGCCTTTAATAATTGATTTATGTGCTTTGATCATTGTCATCAACAGAATATCAGATCTAGGTCTTTCTCCTCGCGCCACCGAATAAGTACCATCAGGTAGTGGGATTTTGATTAACTTCTTGGAACACAATATCTTGGCATTTTGACTGGTAAGCCAATCCATGCCAATAACGACATCAAAACCAGTAATCGGCATGAGGAGTAGGGAAACAACAAAACAGTGCCCATCAATAGTGTAGGACCGTGGGGGGGTTCTAAACTAACACACCCTAATGCTAGGACTGATCTAGGATGAGAAATAGCGCGGAATTCTATTTCCCAAACCTCCTAAGGATACTATGATCTACTTAGGTGTCCGGCACACAGAAACACACACAGAAAGAGTAGAAGAACAAACACACAGTACTCACACAGAGATGCTTAGGCTGCCCTTGGTTTTCGTATTTATCACTTAGATTTCGGTTTTCGAGGGCTAGTTTGCGTTAATCGAGGCTTAAGGTCGTAAAGGTCGAGTTTCGTGGCTAACTCTTTTCGAATATGCGAATTAAGCACTATTTATAGGCCCAGACTAGTTACTACGTGCGAAGTGCTAGTCACTACGCACGTAGTGACCTCAATTCGCACGAGGTAGTATTGTTATTTAATCCATGTTGACCAACATCCTCACCACGTGCGAAGTGGTACTCACTACGCACGTAGTGAGGTCATTTCGTGCGTGGTGAACCTGATCACCAAAGTGGTGATTTTTCCACGCAGACTTAAACTTCCAAACTCACACCAACACATGGTTAAGTACTTGTAAGCTTAAGGTAACCACATAGACACACTAAGAATATATAAACATGCAAACCATTAATCAAAACACATTTAATTAACACCACATGAATATACTTTATTGATACGAACGAGGGATTCATAAAATATGCACCAACATACTCCCCCTAAGACCTAGTTCTATCAATAACCATTGCACTAAGCAAAAATTCCACAAAGTAAAATGCACAAAGCAAAATGCACTAAGCAAAATGCACTAAGCAAAAATTTGCACACAGCAAAATTCATACAGCAGAATTTTAAACGAATACCTTTCGTCATGCCCTTACCTGCACTACGCACGATGTGAGCTGTAACTCGTGCTTAGTGGGGTTCCATCCCGCATGTAATGAGTTTCTCATCTGTGAACCTTAATTACTGTTAGTACTGCACTCAGCAATAAACGGTCAGTAACTTCAAGATCACTTATAAACATTTAAGCAAAACACATCAAAGTGAGATGAAGGAAATGTAAACAGAACAAACTCCCCTTAAACAAAACACTAAGAAAGATTATGAACATACTAGAACTCTTTTTGTATTTTTCTGATAATAAAGGAAAAAAAATGCGAATGTAAACTATGAACTAATTAAATCCTAAAGAACAGAATAACCAAAACAAAAGGAATTGCAAAAATTAAATTACTGAAATTTAATCTTTTTATGAGAAGGTTCCAAGATGGAATCAGTACCAGCACATCTATACTTAGTATTCATTCATTTCAGAACTTTGGGCCTAAACATATTCTCTTAAACTCTGTCTGTCAACCTAACTTTCCTCAGATAATGACAGATTTTGTTTCAACATTTTCAGATTATCTAGACTGGATACACGGTTAAGACTATCTCTTTCAAAGTCTCACAGTATTTTGATTCACTCAGTAGGTACACAACTTGATTACCCAACCACCATGCTTATGTGTTTTATGATTTTGTCAACGCATTTTATGCTCTTTTGACATGGAGGTCAATTTTTCACCTCTTCTGATAATTTTGTTGAGCCTTTGTCACTGCATTTTATGCTCTTTGACAATTCAACACTAATAGATCAATATAGCTTTTGTCACTGCATTTTATGCTCTGTGACAATTCAACATTGATAGATCAATGTATCTATTTCTTTTGACATCTCAGATTGGGGTCAATTTTTCACCCTCTTTTACATTTTGCTCATTGTCATCTAAGCACATTTGGCATGGTAACAGGTGTGTGCATCAAACTAAGTTAGTCTCAACTGTTATTGACTTATAGACTTGGAATGTCTCGATAGCTTAAATCTATGATTGATTTTCACATGCATAACCATTTATCAGTCTAGACTTTCCTTATATGTCTTACACACTATCTGTTTCTTATCAGATTCAATTAGATTTTCAGACAGTTTTCTCAAGAATATGTACATGCCTTCAGTTCTAATTTTAGACGACATACTTTGTATTGAAAGCCAGTGTACCATCATTTTCTATTTGTGTTGGATCAACTTCTCATTTTTGTTTTTCTGATTTTTTTGTATTTTCAATGTTTTCTGATTTTTTTTTTTTTTTGTATTTTCTAAGTTTTCTGATTTTTTTTTTGTATTTTCTAAGTTTTCTGATTTTTTTGTATTTTCAATGTTTTCTGATTTTTTTTTTTTGTATTTTCTAAGTTTTCTGATTTATCTCCCCCTAAAATACTAAAGAAACTAAAAACTAAGAAAATAGAAATGCAACGACACAGAAAATAAGCACAAAGAAAATAAAATGATAAAGACACACAGTCATAGAAACCTTAACCTGGACTATTTCGGTTGACACCCTTCACTTAGAAGCATGAGTTAGACAACATTAGGAACCCAAGCCCGAATGGTCATGGGTTTCCCGTCTTCTCCAACCACTGGAAGTTTCATCCATGTTCCAGTCTTGATGATCCTGTCACTTGATTCCTTGGACATTTGAACACACAGTTTGTTAGTCCACTTAGGAATCCTTTGATGCTGAACAGGAAGAGTTGAGTTTTGATGGTTTTTAAGAAACGTTTTATTTTCTTGCAAAATCTCAACTTTCTTGTTACAGCTTTGATGTGTCTTCTGATCACACTTGTAACTGAGGTGACCAGGTCTCCTGCACACATAGCAGACCCTTTCTGGGTATTGCTTCACAGAGCCTTTTGTTACCTTTTGAGGCCGATACCCTAACCCTTGATGTTTGGGTAGTTGTTTGACCTCTTGGTATGGACGGGTATCAGGAGACTTTACACCCTCCTTTTCAAATTTCCGAAGAGCATCGTGGATACGATGCATCAACGGACCTTTCACATTAGAACTAGCCAACAGTTCTCTTATGCCTGGTTCAGCCTTTTTGATTTCTTCTTGCTGAACCTCATTCTTCTGAGGCTCACCCACATTCTCGTGTAACTTTAAATCCTCTTTTGGGGTTGATGCAAAAGATTCATCAACCTTTGTGAGTAGTGGGTCAGCTTCAGAATGGACATCATCGTTCACCAGTTGATTTAACACTGGTGGTGGACATTTTGAATATACGTTTTTGTCCTTTTCTGAATCGGTACTTTGACATCTCTGATCGATTATGTACTCAAAAAGATAAGAAGACGTGGAATAGCTTTTGAGTTTTTGACTCAGAGTCTCATAATCAACCTTTGAGGTAGCAAGGTCCCGTTTCAGCTTATCGATTTCGTTTATGTAAAACACGATAGCATCTTGTTTATTTAACAGAGTCACACCTAGTTCATTAACCTGTTTACCTAGACTTTCATTCTTTTCTTTTAATTGATTTTCTCTTCCTTTGATCAACAGGTTATTATCTAACTTAGATGTGAGATCTGAAATAGTAGACTTTAAGAACACTATCTGTTTTACATATTCATCACACGAACCACAAGGTAATCCAAAGGTACATACCTGATCCGCAGACGGTTGACCACAGCTGCACACCTTTTGATTTGACACCTTGGCACGGACATTCACTGGTGTCTCTTCTGCAGCTGGTGTCGAGGCTGGTTCATCATCATTGCTGGCACCTGATTCTTCTTCACTTGAATAGCTTTCGGTCTCGGATGAGAATCTTCGTTCAACACATGAACGTTCGCCAAGTTGATGTCAGCATCAGCATTCCCGAACTGTACAGACCAATCCACTCCCTCATCTCTTTGAACAACTGCCATAGCCTTAGTTGGTGTTGGAGTTGCTTCAGATTTTATGGTTGTGGAGGTAGATGATCTGCTGCCAGAACCAGTTTTGAATGGATACCTCGGTCCCGAATTCTTCGGCTTTTCACATTCACGCGCGAAGTGACCCTTTTCACCACAGTTATAGCAGGTCACAGCAGATTTATCAAAGCCGAGTTTGGTATCCTTGGTTGCTGATATTGACTTTCCCGTTCTTCGCTCATAAGCTTTTGCCCTTCTCACTAAGTTGGCATACGACCAGAGGATATCTTGTCTCTCCATCTCATCCTCGTCGATCTGGTCATAGTCCTCTTGAGTCATATGAGCATTACCAATCTTCCCCTTCAGTAGATCATCATAAGAGGAGACTAGTGCACTTAGCATGCTCATATGTGTCTTAACCTCATCTGTACTTCCATACTTGAAGTGTTCGACATTAAGTCCGGAGGAAGATGCAGTATAAGATCGCCCAGAGGATGAAGCATCAGAGGTAGATCTGCCCGATTCATTCACGTTGGTCACATAGGCAGACTGTAGGGGGGCATGTGACGAGGTGGACGACGAAACAGGTGTTCCGGAGTAGTAGAGTGAGGGGTTCTGTTGATAACTAGACATAGAATCCAGATTTAGTTCCTCCTGCTCCTGCTCCTTCAACTTGGTGATGAAGTCATTAAGGTCCATCCCGTCAAAACCGTTACCATTCTTCAGAATCATGATGAATGGCCTCCAACTCTTTGGCAAAGCTTTCGCCAAGATCTCTACTTGCTGCTTTTCTGGAACAGTGACACCCAGACTGTCCAGTTCACTCAGAAGGTGGTTGTATCTTGTAATAAGGGAAAGAATCTTCTCATCTCTTGTAGCCATGAAATGGTCTAATTCCTTCCTTAATTGACTTGCTTTTAGTTCCTTCAGAGCAGCGTTTCCCTCGTTCCTCTTCTCAAGGGCTCTCCATAGACTGTAAGAAGTTCGATATCTTCTAAACTGGTGGAAGATCTCGTTGGGAATCGCCTGAATTAGTTGAGCATAGGCCTTCTTTTCGGCATTGTAACTGGTCTGCTGTTCGACAGTCATCTTATCGTAAGGGGTTTCAATGTTTCCCTCCCCTTTCGGAACCATATACTCAACGTTCATGGCTCGTCGCAATCTACAGTCAACCCCATCTAGAAAGATTTCGAACCTGGGCTTCCACATAGGATAGTCCTCCATGGTTAGCAATTTCGGCACTTTGTTTATACTGCCCATTTCTGTTTCTAGTAAAAGGTTGTTTAAGGCAGTGGTTTGTTTAGAAGCCATTTAGATTGACTTTGAGAACCAAGGCAGCAAGCACACAGAGAAAAAAAATTTGAGAGACCACACAGAAAGCACGGATTAAAGTTTGATTAGAAAGATCACACAGGACAGCACAGAAATGCACAACACACGAAGACCGAAAAATAAAAAAATAAAAAATTTATACTCTTTTTTTTTTTTTTTTTTTTAAGAAAACGAAGGTTCTAGACGCACACAGCAACTACGCACGCACCACAAGCACTTCGTGCGGACTGCTAGCACCACGCACGCAGTGAGGACACACCACGCACGGATTGGCGAACAGTCACTACGCACGCACGTATGGCAGTACGCGCGGACTACAGGACCACTTCGCACGAGGCACACAGACAGCAATCGAAGGATCTAGAACACACAGACAGTTCGTGCGAACTGGTCCCACTACTCATGGAGTGGAAGTCCACTTCGCACGGACGGAATTCAAGAAACTAATCGCTAAAATTTTGACCTTTTAAACGCAAAAGACCCTAATTTTGACCTATTGACCGATTAAAACCGACAAAAGAGGGCACACACAGGCCAAAGGGGACACCTAGATCGACAAATCCTAAGGAAAAGTGATCAATCAAAGCACAAGGCTCTGATACCACTTTGTAGGACCGTGGGGGGGTTCTAAACTAACACACCCTAATGCTAGGACTGATCTAGGATGAGAAATAGCGCGGAATTCTATTTCCCAAACCTCCTAAGGATACCATCTACTTAGGTGTCCGGCACACAGAAACACACACAGAAAGAGTAGAAGAACAAACACACAGTACTCACACAGAGATGCTTAGGCTGCCCTTGGTTTTCGTATTTATCACTTAGATTTCGGTTTTCGAGGGCTAGTTTGCGTTAATCGAGGCTTAAGGTCGTAAAGGTCGAGTTTCGTGGCTAACTCTTTTCGAATATGCGAATTAAGCACTATTTATAGGCCCAGACTAGTTACTACGTGCGAAGTGCTAGTCACTACGCACGTAGTGACCTCAATTCGCACGAGGTAGTATTGTTATTTAATCCATGTTGACCAACATCCTCACCACGTGCGAAGTGGTACTCACTACGCACGTAGTGAGGTCATTTCGTGCGTGGTGAACCTGATCACCAAAGTGGTGATTTTTCCACGCAGACTTAAACTTCCAAACTCACACCAACACATGGTTAAGTACTTGTAAGCTTAAGGTAACTACATAGACACACTAAGAATATATAAACATGCAAACCATTAATCAAAACACATTTAATTAACACCACATGAATATACTTTATTGATACGAACTAGGGATTCATAAAATATGCACCAACAAATAGTTATAGAAACCTGAGGTACGTGCGACGTAACACGAACTCGACTACCGTCAGCTACTTCTATTCTAACAGAGTCTTTCATCATTATAACAGGTAGTTGCCATTTATCACAGAAAATGGTTGACACATAGGAATAGGTAGCACCAGTATCAAACAAAACACATGCTGGTACAGAATTAATTAAGAAAGTACCAGTAATAACATCACCTTCACTCTTTGCTTCGTCTGTAGTCATTTGGAAGGCTCTCCCTTGAGGACGTGGAGCACCTCCCTTTTTCTGAGCAGCAGCTCCAGACGATCCACCCGCACCCGAACCTTGCCACTGCGGGCAATCAGCTATTCGGTGTCCAGACTTATGACATTTAAAACAAATATTATCTTTGAACCTACAGTCACGCGTCTGGTGACCCTTCACTCCACACTTACCGCACTTTACCACGTCCCAGCTTCCAGACCTCTGGAACGAATCACCTCTTGGCCTATTTCCAGACCCACTATCACCTCTCCTATTGCCAGACGACTGATCGAATTTCCTCTTGTACCCTCCTCCCTGTTGCTGCGGTTGTGCCTTCGGTTTCTGCCTATAATCATCTTCAGTCTGCCGTGCTAGATCAAAAGCCGCATCCAGTGTTGCTGCAGACCTCACAGCAGATCGGTATTCAACAGGTAAGGCGTTAGCAAACTTGCTAATCTTAGCTCTCTCGTCCGGTAGCAAATGAGGAACAAACTTCATCTTATCCGAAAACTTGGATATCAAATCCTCCACGGGTTTATCGCCTTTCTGGAGAGCTCGGAACTCATCCTCGATCTTTTGCATGTCGTAATCTGAACAGTATTTCTTTCAGAGCTTTACCAAAAACTCCTCCCAAGTTAAAGCATCCAAAACCTCTGGTGGTGTAACACTTACAACCGTATCCCACCAGGTAAGTACGCGATCACGTAACATCTGTCTGGCAAAAGTAACCTTCTTCTTCTCTTCACACTCGCTGGACTCGAAAGCGTTTCGTATATTCCGAATCCAAGTTTCCACAATCGACGGATCACTTACACCATTAAAAACCGGAGGTTTACAGCTCATAAAATTCTTATAACCAGCAGACTTAGAGACTTCATGAGAAATTCGTAACGACTCCCGATCATTTGCTTGCTTCAATTGGGTCTCCAACTGACGAATGTATGCATCCCTGTCCTCATTAACAGAAGAACTAGCCATCTGATCCAATTTCTATACCAATACAAGAATACTAGCTATAACTCTAATAATCTAGCAATTACCACATACTTGTACTAATTTAGCACATAACAATTTACATAAAACTCTCATCACACCCCAATGCCACCCAGGGAACACTTAATAATGGTCGGGCCTGGGTTTGAGATTGAATACTCGTCAAAGTACCCAATTCCCTCAAACCAAGGCTCTGATACCAACTTGTAACGCCGCCGTTTCACAAGCTTATTTTTATAAAATATAGTTATGCGTTTCACAAACATTTATACTACATTTAACAACAAAACACCAGTTAAAGTCAACATACAACTGTTAAAGCTACATGTACTACAGTTTACAACTAGACCCCATTTTAGGGTGTTACAAATCTACCCCCCTTAAGAAGATTCCGTCCTCGGAATCTAATCGTCTACAAACAAATGAGGGTATCGAGCTTTCATGCCATCTTCCGTTTCCCAGGTCATATTCGAACCCAGGTTATGCTTCCATTTAACTAACACCAGTTTAATCATCCTTCTGCGCAACTTCTTGGTTTTAGAACCAAGTATTTCAACAGGTTCTTCAACAAGGCGCTTTGAAGCGTCAACCTTCAATTCTTGTAGAGGCAGAATCTGGTTCTCCTCCACCTTACACTTACGCAGATAACACACGTTAAACGTATTGTGAATTCCAGAAAGCTCTGGAGGCAACTCTAGTGTAACTGTCTGATCGTTAACCACGCGAATGATCCGAAATGGACCAATGTAACGTGGACTCAACTTACCCTTTCTACCAAAACGAATCACGCCTTTCCAAGGAGAAACTTTCAGGAACACCCGATCGCCCTCCTGGAATACAACTGGTCTGCGCTTAGGATCAGCATATACTTTCTGTCTGTCACGGGCTGCTTTGAGCTTTTCCCGCGCAATCTTCACTTTATCTGCCGTAATCTGAACAATCTCAGGTCCGGCAAACTGCTTTTCACCGGGTTCTAACCAACATGTGGGAGTACGACAACGCCTCCCATACAACATTTCATAAGGTGGCATCCCAATACTGGAGTGGTACGAGTTATTATAAGCGAACTCGACCAACGGCAAGTGAGAATCCCACGCGCCACCAAATTCAAGAACACATGCGCGAAGCATGTCCTCCAACGTCTGGATCGTTCTCTCCGACTGGCCATCTGTTTGTGGATGATACGCCGTGCTCAGATGAACACGTGTACCAAGTTCATGTTGCAAACTCTGCCAAAAATGTGAAGCAAATCTCGCATCACGATCCGACACAATCGAACATGGCAAACCATGTCGTGACACCACTTCGTCTACATACAGCTTTGCTAACTTTTCTAGCGAAGTAGATTCACTGATAGCTAGAAAATGAGCGCTCTTGGTCAATCTATCGACAATGACCCAAATAGCATCATGACCCCTAAGGGTTTTTGGTAATTTCATCACAAAATCCATCGTAATATGATCCCACTTCCACTCAGGGATCTCTAGTTGCTGCAAACTGCCATAAGGCTTCTGATGTTCTGTCTTAACTTGCGCACAGATCTGACATTCTTCCACAAAAGAAGCAATATCTCGCTTCAAAGTAGGCCACCAGTACAATGCCTTTAAATCATGATACATCTTTGTGCTGCCCGGATGAACCGACAGCCTAGACTTGTAAGCTTCTTGCAGTATCAGCTCACGATTATCACCATGAAGAGGCACCCACACGCGAGACTGAAAAGTCTTAAGTCCGCGAGTATCATCAACAAGTTGATCTTTCAGCTTTTTCATCGTTTCTGTTTTGAGATTATCATCATGTAACGCCACTTGCTGCGTTTCCTTCAATCGAGCAATGATATCGGGAACCACAGTAAGTTTCATAAATCTAGCATCTACTGTAGAGCTCTTGCGACTCAATGCATCCGCCACCACGTTGGCCTTACCAGGATGGTAGCAAATCTCACAATCGTAGTCTTTTATCAACTCGAGCCATCTGCGTTGTCTCATGTTGAGCTCTTTCTGCGTGAACACATATTGCAGGCTCTTGTGATCCGTACAGACCACACACTTGGTGCCATAAAGATAGTGCCTCCACAATTTCAACGCGAACACCACCGCTGCCAACTCAAGATCATGAGTCGGATAGCTGCCTTCATGAGGTTTCAATTGCCTTGAAGCGTAGGCAATTACTTTATCTCGCTGCATCAATACACACCCCAATCCTAAATACGAAGCATCGCAGTATACAATAAAGTCTTCAGATCCCTCTGGCAAGGAAAGTATTGGAGCTTCGCACAGTAGCCGTTTCAAAGACTGAAACGCTTGTTCTTGAGCTTCCGCCCAAACGAATGCAACATCTTTGCGAGTTAGTTTAGTCAAAGGACCCGCAAGTTTAGAGAAGTCTCAGATAAACCGCCGATAGTAACCAGCTAAGCCGAGAAAACTTCTAACTTCAGAAGGAGTTCGGGGAACTCCCCAATTCATAACCGCTTCGACTTTTGCCGGATCAACTTTCACGCCATCGCTGCAGATCACGTGACCAAGAAAATGGACTTCTCGCAACCAGAATTCGCACTTCGAGAATTTAGCGTAAAGTTTCTCCCGTTTAAGAGTTTCAAGAACCTCTCGCAAATGCAACTCGTGTTCAGCTTCAGTCTTTGAGTAGATGAGAATATCGTCAATAAACACAATCACCGATTCATCAGGTCCATGAAAACAGTAGGAGCATTGGTTAAGCCGAAAGGCATCACCAAAAACTCATAATGACCATAGCGAGTACGGAAAGCCGTCTTTGGAATGTCTTCGTTGGCAACTAACACTTGGTGGTATCCAGACCGCAGATCAATCTTTGAGAAGCACGTCGCTCCGTGCAGTTGATCAAACAAATCATCTATCCGCGGCAGAGGATACTTGTTCTTTACCGTTCGCTTATTCAGCTCCCGGTAATCAATGCACATTCTCATCGTTCCATCTTTCTTTTTCACAAACAGTACCGGAGCACCCCAAGGAGAAGAACTCGGGCGAATAAAGCCTTTGTCAAGCAACTCCTGAATTTGCGTCATCATCTCGCAAACCTCGGAAGGAGCAAGACGATATGGAGCTTTAGCCACAGGGGTAGCCCCCGGAACAAGATCAATTCGATATTCGACATCTCTGACTGGCGGTAACCCAGGCAACTCGTCAGGAAATACCTCTGGATAATTGGTCACCACCGGAATGTCACGAACAACACGTTTCTCCAGTTTAGCGTCAATCACATGTGCTAAATAGCAATCGCAACCTTTTGAAACCGACTTATGAGCTTTCATAAGAGAAATGATAGGAACATCAGACTTTCGCCTTTCACCACGAGCCACAGCATATGACCCGTCAGGTAAAGGAACTTTGATCAACTTTTTGGAACAGAAAATCTCAGCGTTCAACTTGCTAAGCCAATCCATCCCAATCACCACATCAAACCCCGCAATCGGCATAAGAAGAAAAGAAACAGGAAAACTACTTCCGTCGATATCAATAACTGCTTGAGGGACACTATCTACAACTGGAACTACTTTACCACTAGCAGTCTCTACTCTTACAGGCTCAGACAACACAGATACATGCATTTGCAATTTATCACAGAAAGATACTGACACAAAAGAATATGTAGCTCCAGAATCAAACAATACACATGCTGGGGTAGAGTTAATAAGAAAAGTACCCGTAATCACGTCCCCAGCACCCTTCGCCTCCTCTTTCGTCATCTGAAACGCCCGCCCTTTTGCACGGGGAGCGTTGTCTTTCTTCTGCCCTGAGGCAGATCCTCCAGCTCCAGCATCGGACTTTGAACGACAATCTGTAATCCGGTGCCCTGGCTTGTGGCACTTGTAGCAGACGTTTTCTTTAAACTCGCACTCATTCACCGAGTGCCCTTTCTGACCACACCTAAAACAACGAGTAGTGGCCTTCGAACAATCACCAGCATGGTAGGTGCGACACAGAGAGCACCACGAACCCTCAAACTTAGCCTTCTTGAAAGAATCAGGCTTTCCCCCAGTCGACGGCTGCCCCTTAGAAGTACCAGCTTTCGAGAACTGCTAAAACTTCCTTTTCTGACCCTCAGCAGCGTGATCCCCCTTTCCCTGGCGTCTATCTCCATCAATCTGTCGGGCTATCTCAAACGCCCGATCCAAAGTAGCCGCAGCTCTAACACGAGCGCGATAATCAAGTGGCAACATGTTCACAAACTTGCGCATCTTGGCTTTCTCGTCAGTCACCAAATGCGGTATGAATCTAACCTTATCCGTAAAAGCATGAATAAGGTCCTCAACAGGCTTGTCCCCCTTACGGAGACTACTGAACTCATTCTCCAGTCGTTCCAGATCATAATCTGTACAATACTTCGCTTTTAATTTCTCAGAAAACTGCTCCCAATTCAGAGCATCAATCACCTCCGGCTTCAACGTATCTTTAACTGTATCCCACCAATCCAGAGCTGGCCCTTTCAACCTCTGAACAACATATCTGACGCGAAGCTCACGTTCACATTCACAAGCTTCGAACACCTGATCCGTCTCACGTAACCAACGAATAGTCTCAGAGGGATTATCACTACCCTCATAAACCTTCGGCCCGCAAGACAAGAACTTCTTGTAAGAGCACTTCTTTGGCTTCTTCACTGCCAAAGCATTTTGCAACAGCTCCCTCGTCAATCGGAGCTCCTCCTCTAACAGTCTAACATATGCCGCCTGCTCTTGATCGTGTCTTGGCGGTTCCACATTATGCTGAGAAGCCTCGTCCTCAGCTTCCCGTCGTTCACTTGAGGCCTCGTCCTCCATTCGTTTGAGGGCCTCTTCTGTCGTAGCTCTACGTTCGGCCATTTCTACTCAACTAACTATTTACACGTAGACCACAGTTAGTACACCATTTATTCACCATGTACAAATACTACAGTTAATCTATCACATAGGACAGCCACATAACACTCAACTCAACCCCAATTACCCCGATAGGAACACTTAACGATGGTCGGGCCCGAGCTTGAGATTGAATACTTCTACGAGTACTCAATTCCTCAAACTTAGGCTCTGATACCTACTTGTAACGCCACCTCTAACGAGCTTAAAATTAAAATTAATTAAAACTTTTTAAACAACTATTATCAAAAGCGTCGCAGCGGAAATAAACACCAATTACAAAAACAACGTTGATTAACTCGGCTAATTAATTACATAAAAAATTAAGCCAAGTTTATTATCTACAAGCGTTACCAACAAGTTTCCGACCATCGGATCCAAACAAACACCAACGTGTTCCCCAAAAGACATATATACAACAAAAGCTACCATCAGTACCCGCCTCACCAGGCCTCTAGCATCAACCTGCGAAAAAGGTAAATCTTGCACCGTTAGCTACAACTAGCTAGTGAGCACCAATTACACATAAGCAACAATAAGCAGGCTGTCATGTATCAGAACAGCACTCAGGGCTATCCTATCATATTGTGACGTGACAAACGTGTCAGCAGTAGTCGTATGTTGCAGGGGAGCTAACCCCGCTCAACAACCCAAAAGCATTCCACATAGTACGCCAATTATCTATCATGTTGGTTCCCATCTATCAAGGAACCTTACTCCTTAGAGGAACGGCGGCCTGCAGGACCATCACCCAAGCGTATACTACTTGAGTACCGTTAGTGCCCGGGTACTAACACCCGTCTACCCGAGAACCCAGCCAAGTATTGACACCCATCTACCTGACTGACCTCCGTGTTCTCCAATTCAGTGTCCGGACATAACTTCATAAACAAATAGCTGATCCAATAAGGATCCAGTTCATGCGCGCATATAATTACAACAATATCCTTTATATCAATAATAAGCATGCTTGTACAACTCTATCATAACATACCTCCATTTTCACGTATCAACACACCAGTCATATGTCAACAAGTACCACAGATAACTTACCTACTGAGACTCATGGGAAACCGGTACTCACCTCGAAACTACAAGAGGCAGATATGCAATCGGGAATCCCAAGAGCACACAGAATCGTCCGAGTCACCTAACACCAATAAACATGGACAAACACCCCTTAGTATACACTACAACAGACAACACTAACAATTACCTCAACAACAAGATCAACATGGCTTCTGACAGCCTCCTACGGCCGCAGAAACATGTTCCTACGCCCGCAGGACCGCTTTCCAACAAGTACTACGGCCGTAGTATATATGTACTACGCCCGTAGGAGTCCTTGCCAAAGAACCATGACCTACGGCCGTAGTAACCATATACTACGCCCGTAGTATGTATCCTTTGGGTAACTACGGCCGTAGGTTATATACCCACGCCCGTAGTCTTGTTTCCATCACCCGTGGGTGGTAATCCTCTTAAACACGACACTACGGCCGTAGCAACCATTTCCTACGACCGCAGGAACACCAACAATGCCCTACGGCCGTAGCAACATCATACTACGCCCGTAGGAACCACATTCACAGTATGTTCTTGCTCTGTTCGAGCACAGCTACGGTTTTACGGGTTTTTGACTCAAAATCGAACTTGAATCCACATTCAAGTGTTTATACAACATTTCTAACATATATACTAACTTACTAACATGATTTGGACACAAGAACAACATCAAAACACTTCTAAATCTTCACTTTGACACCACACACACAAGAACATGAAGAACTAGGTTATTCAAGAAAACTTACAAGGAGAAGATGATCTCAAGCTCTATGAACAGATCTACACTTGATTCCAGCCTCTATACTTGGTTTTCTTCTTCAATCCAACAAGAGTTTGTGTGTGGTTTTGTTTGTACGTATGCAAATGTGTATGTAGTGTGTGTATGTGTTTTGAGAGTGTTAACAATGGATAAGTGAGGCCTTAGGCCGACTTATCAACTAATACCCCTTACGGGTATTTTGTTCTCCTATTCAACTTAAAACACAACTTAGGGTTATCCGTTTCAACTAACGGGGATATTTTTGGAACCATTATCCAAAACCGTTCAACTATTTGTCTACTTGGTCAACTTATGACACTTTTATAATACTACATTTTTATCCACATTTAACACCAGTTAACATTTAAGACTCCATTTAGCAACATTTATACTACATTTAACAACAAAACACCAGTTAAAGTCAACATACAACTGTTAAAGCTACATGTACTACAGTTTACAACTAGACCCCATTTTAGGGTGTTACAATAAACATGTTGTAACAAGCTTAAGGTAAGTTATGGTGTATGTATTGTTAATTTGCTATGGTATACGCTGTTATGCACTTGTATTAGGCTTGAGTAGGCCAATCATGTTATGAACTTGGTATATGCTGGTATTATGGCTTTTTGTAGGCCAATATGTTATGTTATGGCTTGAGTAGGCCAATTATGTTATGATGCGGCCAGAGTCGGCCAATACGTGTTCGTGCCGGCACTTTGTTGCTGTTGAGGTACGGTGATTCGCGGCCGCGGATCGGGTTCTTGCTAAACCCCGTGCCTCAATGAGGGGCTCTCATAGACTTCCGCGCTCGTTAATTAAATAGGGGCTCTCACTGATTTCCCCGCTCGTTAATGCAATGGTGGGCTGTTACCCGCTCCCCCACCGGCGCGATATGATAGATGTATTCGGTTTCCCCCAGTTTGGATCATTGAGCCGGGCTTACAACCCTGCAAGACATGACTCCTCCTCTGGGCAGTTAATCTCGCCGATATCTCGGTGATATCTCGTCGAGATATCGGATATCGGACCTTAGGAAAAACTCGGTTTCAAATATCGCTAGCATATATCGGAGGCAATAATCTCGGCGATTTTGTCCGATATTTGGCCGATATAATGATTTCGAAATATCGGAATAATAATGATTTTTGTATTTGGGAACCTTTTTTTTTTGTCAACTCATATCAAAATCAATTTACCTTCCGGCTATACTGTAATCTTCATCCTTTACTTTCCGGTTTCCACTCTTCCATATGACTAGGCAGCAGCGAGTACCATCGACGCAACAACAGCCTTTCGATCGAGTGAAACATGCCACGAAGATTAAAGGAAGCGTGGTTGCCTGTGATAGTTGTAGCCGTCGATTGCATAGAGAGGCCGGTGTGAACGATAGTGGTAGGCGACGAAGATTAGATGAAGTGGCGGTGATAAACTTTTTGTAGTTTTAGGGTTACAGTCTATTGTTCTCAAAATAATGGGCTGGACTCTGGAGACACGGGTTTTGCTAATAATAAAGAGAGAAATATATATAGTTATAATAAAGGGAGAGAATAATGGGCTGGACTGCTAGAGCCAGGTGTCACACTTTATATTAAACTTCAACATTTTTTATAAAAATAATAATAATAATAATAAATAGTGTATATATATATATATTTATATATATTCTACAAAATATTAAAAACCGATATCTCACCGATATATCCGCAATTTCAAATATCGGACCTTTACCGATATTTGATTTTGGACCGAGATAACTGCATAGCTCCTCCTGGGCACCGGAACATCGCTAGCTGTTTGGATAGACTTGTTTGTTATTCTGTGATATCTTCTGCATGCTATAACATCTTTGTTACGATGCTTATGTTTAATCGTTGCTCACTAGCTATTTATAGCTAACCCCTCCATGTATATATCCTATGTACAGGTAATTAGATGATGGTGAGAACGGGTGCCATGTTTTGGCTTATACTGCCCAAGATTTTTGGGGAACACTACTTTTGCGGTTGTTTTGTTAACTCTGGTTTACTAGTTAATGGTCGGCAGATATTTGGTAACTCCGTTTGGTTGTTTTGTTTAAACACTGATACAGTTTGTGTAAATAACTAACTCTTAGCTTCCGCTGTGTTTTGTAAATATATCTTTTGGTTAAACGGTAATGTATTACTTAATATTTTTATAAATTAAGCTTGTGAAACCCCGACGTTACATTTATTTATCTTCTTTTAAATTAGTCAATAGTTTTAATCACTTTCAAAACTGAAAACATACTCCCATTTTAGGTTAATTATTAGTCTGCTTTATTCTTGGTGTTACACCGCTCCTTGTGGATTCGACACCCAATTACTTGCCTGTCTCTATGATAGTTCGCGATTAGGTATACTTGCCTAGTGTGTGTGCATCTTAGATTAGGTGAATATTGAATATAAATTATATAACTAGATTTCACACATCAATAACCATCAAAGCAAGAACGTCAAAGACAAGCACAACTTACCATTTTCTTAGAAGCATGAAGGGTTTTTCTCGGACTCTTGAAGTAGCAACTACCTTACTTTTGACAAGTGCCTATCGAAGCAAGATGGGTTGAGATCTAGAAATCTTGAAGTAGCGGCTAGGGTTTTTTTCCTTCGGACTTTGGTGCGAATGTGGCGGTGTGTGACACAGCGACACGGGCGACTGTAACACCCTGAAAAAGGGCCTAACAGTGTTGACTTGTACTATGTGTTCGTGTACTTGTACAATGACTTTAAGTGAGTTTATTAAAGTGTTTTAAGTGACTAGCATGTTGTGTGTTAATTAATGTGATTATGTGAAAAGTGTCGTTAGTATAAAAGTGATAAAGTGTTAAACGATTTCGCGTAATGATTCCGTAGATATCCTCGTTGGTTGAAATGGGATGTCATGTGTTAAGTTGTGAGTTAAAAAGGAAAACAAAATACCTCGTGTCTAATTTAATTAAACCAAAGTCGGTTCATAACACTCCCTTATCCCCTGACTTTTACAAACACTTAGTAAACACACATACATACATACGTAAACAAAAACACACACACATTTTTTGGAAATTTGAAGAACAAATCAAGAAATCATTAGCAAAAGGGAGTTTCCTAACTGATTCAAGTGTCAATCTACTGACTTCTTCATCCTTGTAAGTGTGTTCATCATGAAAAACCTAGTTTTTGTGTTTTGAAGGAGAAACACCATTTTGATGATGTATAATGTGTTCTAAGTGTTTGTTTGTGTCAAAAACATGTTTGTATAATCATATGTATGTTAAAGAAGGTAAATAAACACTTGGATACGGATTCAAGTGGGTTTTATGTGTTAAAAATCGAATTTACAGAGTTGTACATGAACAGAGTCGGCTGTCTGCTGTATCATAAGTCCTTTCGGTCGCAAGGAGAGGTACTTGCGATTGCAAGCAGTAAAAATGGTCCTTGCGGTCGCAAGGTATGGTACTTGCGACCGTAAGCGGTGAAAATGATCCTTGCAGCCGCAAGCAAGGGTACTTGCGACCGTAAGGCTATGTTTTGTTGGTTTACCGCCTACAGACGAAGGAAATGAGGTTTGCGAGCGCAGGTACATAACTTGCGATCATAGACAACCATGAAACCATGCTTGCGGGCAAAAGGGATTTCCCTTGCGGCTGGAAGCATTGGTTTATGTAAAAGGAACTCTTGCGGTCGCAAGGGGTACCCTTGCAGTCGTAAGGGGTGTTCCTGGAGGTCCCTTGCGACCGTAAGGATGGTACTTGCGGTCGCAAGCAGGGGTCCTACACTGGCAGTTTGTTTAACTTGTGTTTTGACCTGAATGTGCTATGTGTAAGTGATAACATGTGAATGATTTGTTAGGTGATCATGAGGAACCTGAGGATACCGAGCACTATATTTGTCTCTTGTGAACCCCAGGTGAGAACCAGTTTCCCATGGGACTCAGTAAGCAGGTTATACGTTTCTTGTGTGATATATGCTATCATGCTTATACATGTGTACGCGCAAGGTATGATGTGATACAATGATACAGTGATATATGCTATGACATATGATACAACTTATGACTTGTGATACACATGCGTACTGTGGACCCTGTATGGGTCAATTGTGTTTGTGATTCTTGTACGGACAAACGACGTGAGTTGAGGTCAGCTGCGGCTGGACCCCTTGAGGGCCTGTTGGCTGGTTATTCGGGTTAACGGTACTCGACGGTGAGTTCCGGGTTTAGGGCACTGCAGGCCGTCGGTCCTTGACATACAGTGAGGATCTTGGTCCATGATCAGATCCGAGTGGAGTCCTTGTGGCTCAACGTGTTGGTGGGCTGCTCTTCGCTCCCCCACCTGTGCGATTGGATGTGACTGATTCCCAAGCGAGGGTCGTTGAACTGGACTAGTTATCTCGCGAGATATGACCCTGCTGACATGTCGGCGCACAGCTATGTGATATCTTAGCTTTGTGTGCCATATTGTGATGTGATAGCATGCTTATTGATGCTTATGTGAAATTTGTGCTCACTAGCTAGTTGTAGCTAACGTTTCCAGATATTTCCCTTTTCCGCAGGTTAGTGACGTGATGGCCTGGCGAGGCGGGATGATTTTGGGTAGTTTGTGTATATATATCTTTTGGAACACTTGTAGTTATATTGCTCTGATGTGATGGTCCGTATGTAGTGGTAACACTGGCATGATTATAGAGACTTGGCTCGATCTTTTGTATTTTGATGCCAAGTCGATAAACAATACTTAACTATGTAATCAGTGGTTTGTTCCGTTGCAATCCTTTATGTAAATAAGTTTAAAAGTTTTAATTTTCACTGATTTTAAGCTTGTGAAAGCCGGCGGCACACCGACCTCGATGAAGATGTGGACTGAAGTCGCTAAGTTGGCACTAGGGAGAACGGAGAAACGATTAGCGAGAGGGAAAGAGGTAGATAGACGATAGTCGATACTCGATGGTCATGAACTCACCACTAACTCACGTCTCAAGATACGATAGGTTTTCAAAATCCAGATGGTGAAATCGAGAATGGTCCAAAATTTTAAAATCCAGTTTTTGTTTGGGCCTTTGGCTACAATACAAATTAGAACTTTTATACTACTTTTTTTATTTTTTATTTTTTGACTTTTTAATAATTAAATATAAAAAATAATAATTAATAAATCCTTATCTGTTCGGTTATAGGTACAAATCCGAAACCGACCTATTAACTATCCGTTAATGAAATCTTAAAAACAATAACCTAATTTGGGGGCTAGGAATGGGCCATGAAACCAACATTAAACGTTGGTGATGATGCTGATAAGTGACAAATCATGGCAACTATCCGTATATTTTTCTCAAGTATAAATACATAATCCATTTACCCTAACCTTTTCTTCGATTTCCCACATCCTCCATCTATTACTCGTTCCCAGTTGCCTCACAAAATTGCATCCGGTTTTAAACCCTTCTGCAAATTTCTCAAATCTGCCTAGTGTTGGTTTAATTATCGAGCTGTTAGCAAAGCTGGTCTGAGATGGGTGTGCCTGCGTTTTATCGGTGGTTAGCTGAGAAGTATCCAATGGTGGTGGTGGATGTTATTGAAGAAGAGCCCGTCGAAATCGACGGTGTCAAAATCCCTGTTGATACAACTAAACCTAACCCTAATAAAATCGAGTATGATAACATGTATCTGGACATGAATGGGATTATTCACCCCTGTTTCCATCCCGAAGACCGGGTAACGAATTTCAAATGTTCTGTTTTTTGTAGTTTGTTTCATTTGCTGATTGTTGCATTCGTTTCTTTATATGATTTATTTTGTCAGAATTAACTAGTTGGGAAATTTATTGACCAATTGTCAGATTGTTGATATGAATTCACTATCCATTAGCATTCTAAATTTCTTTCAAATGCTCATAATGCATGCCATTAAATTGTTGTGGGTTATTTATGTGTTTGATGTGCTGTTAAATACGCTATAATTGGTTTGAGTTGGTTAAAGAGAAGTGATTATGATTTTTTGATTATATATGATCAAAATGAATGCATCTTAGGTAAAAGAACAGGAGTTGCCAAGATAAAACTGTTCATTGCAAATTATAGCAATATTACTTAACTACTTTTAGCTTTAAACAATGATTCTAATTTCTCAATTTGCAATAATAGTATGAAAATGGACGTCAAAACACACCCCATGTCTATGTTTTTTAATTGTGGAGACTATTTATATCATCATGTGGTGAACATGATACCGTTTCACCTTGGTTGATGTTGATATCTTTATGACTTAGTTTTAGTGTGTTATCTATTAGTTAATATGATAGTTTCAGTTTTTTGAGTCGTCAATGGTGAACTTTTGGTGAATTAGGTAATAGCAAAGTATCCCTTCTTTCATCTATGGATTTGGATTAGGGTCAGTGGAGCAAGTCATTTTCTTTATGGTGTTTTTAAATTTTGATGAATTAGAATGTGATTATATTAATGAAATAGTGCTTAGAAGCGTCTTCTTCATGTACATTTTACAAAATTTGCTTTATGCAATGCCAACGCAAAAGTTTGAGGATTCAACTTCGCCAAACAACGTGAAAGAACTAATATACTAATATGAGAATATACACCGAGTTGGTAATTAAGCATTTAGGGTTGACACTTTAGTTTGGGGGGTCTTTGAATGTTTTGTATAAGACCACTTGTAGTGGTGATAACCACTTAACAAGCGTGTCATGGGTGTCATTTGATGACACACCACTAGGGGTATTTTGTCATCAGCTCGTCATTGTTTGGCTTATCATTTCGGTCACGAGCTCGCAACCATTTATTTTTCTTTTTATAACTTAATTCAACCAACGAAATTATCATTATGTGGGTCCAGTAATGGTAGTGATGATGATGTGGAGGTTAGTCATGGCAGTCATGGCTAGGGCTGTTTAGTTATAGGATAGGCATAGGCTAGAAAAGCTGATGCGGCAATCAGTCATGATAGTCATGCATCTCATGACTACAAGTGGTCTAAGTGATTATTGTGATAATGTTTTTTAATAGAGAATTAGATTAATTCATAAACAAAAAGAATTATTTTTGTAAGGATTATACAATAAAACATCTGGTATGCTCTTAAAGGATTGATAGAGAACGTATCATAGTCCCCCTTTATCTGTTTATTATCTTGCAATTAGAGGCCCAGTCCAATGGGCCTAAGGCCTGTTAAGGAGAATATGATATAAATGGCTGATTACGGGAGAGAAAGGGGTATCGAGAAGTTTATTTGTTGTTAGTCGGCTCTTGGAGAGCTTGGGCAGGAAGACATGGTTCTTCTCTGATTAAGGCAGTGGGATTCATCTACCGATCTCCTACTGATTTCTTCTTCTCTTTGTTCCTTCTTGTAACCCTATCAATTCTAGTACCTAATACACCTGTTGATTGCCTATTCCTTGTTCCTGTTTTATTTCTTCTTATTTGCTTATTTGATTCCTATTAATTGGTTCCATTGCCGGGAAACACAATCGATCAAGGAATCAAAGTCATCGATCAGTATTGAGTTGAAGAATCGGGAATTTGAAGATGATGGATGAGGACAACTTTCTGTTTGAATCACGACTTGATTCACACGATCAAAAACTCGATCACCTAGAGACCCAGGTGCAAGATCTAACTCCATCAATCTATTCCCTGAAAGAAACTTTGGAAAATGTCGTTGAATCGATGGAGAAGATGACGGTTAGTCACGTAAAACAGCAGAAGCGAGAGTTGAACTCAGATGTTATGGCGAGCCGACGTCGTGGTGGTGATAACCTTGCTGGAGAGTTGAAGACTTGGCAGACACAATTGTTGGAGATAGACAAAAGGATTAGGTTACTGATGAACAACAACAAGGATCAAAACAAATCGACTAAGCTGCCGGGATCGACTAAGTTGGTGGAATGGACAAAACTGAAGAACGAGGAGGAAAACCCAGATGATTATCAAGGTATGAATGGGCTCGTGATGGTGAAACCTAAACAATCAATTGAATTGGAAAAGCCTAATCCATCAATTGAATTGAATTGGAATTGCATACAAGGTGTTCGATGAAAGTCTTAGGCTAAATGGGCTTGGTAAAACAGAGCACACTGAATTTTGTGGGGTTTTGCATGCTGTATGGAGTCTCAAACCACGTAAACCCCCAGATTATATTAACTCCTACGATGCTTGGTATGCTTGGTGTGATCATAAGTCTCTAGCACTACATAAACCTCCTCTCTTTTTGTTGTCCAATTCCAATATAGAACCACTTCCAGTCATGCCATCAATTCTTGAGATGGTTGTTCAAGTTCAACAGCCCCAACAATTATGTGTAGACGTATATCTTTCAGCTCATGATATTAATTACTTGATTGGATTGCTGAACAAAAGGGTGTTTGCATTTCTCATCTCCCCGTGGGACCCAGGTGTCGGTCATACTTCCTTAAAATGTCCAAATGGTTCATGCTCCGAGCTACTTCAAGATCCTATAGGTGCATACTCACAGCTCATACGCTTACAAGAACTTAAGAAAACCCCAGAAAAACGAGAATCCTATGGTGATTTTAAAGACCTGAAAGAAACAGAATATTCTTACATGCCTTCAAATGTGTCACTCATTCATTTAGCTTATATGAACAAACCAGAAATACTACTAGATCCTATACTTGCTGTGATCATCGGTGTGTTATTAACAATATGCTGGTATCTCTTCTTAGAAATCAGAAAACCTTTCTTCAAGACAGCTCATGAGTTTCGTAATGATACCCAATCTTGGGCATTGATGCTTCTGGTACTTGATTTGGCAAGTTTAGAAGTAACACCATTTAGAACCTACCTTGTGACTGTAGCGGGATGTAATCTTATAAGAAAAAGTAGATTAAAATGCCTCGAGGAAGTGGTTAAGATGGAGATAAGTTGGTTTGGTAACACAAAAAATTCTAGTGGTTTAATCGGTGGAAAGCTGTCAGCTAATGTGTTGTTTGTGAGAGGTCTGATTGATAACAGTCTTCCATTACTTGTTCAGCACAAAATTTCCGCATTTTCTAGTTTAATTATTGCATTTATGGGAAACCGGCTGTTGGCTTTCATAGTTCTAGTGTTGTTATCGCTATCAGGACTTAATGGATATCTTCAGCACAGATTCCTTGCTAAATTCGGTGCGGATACAAAGAAAAAATGCGAGAAAGCAACTGAAATCACGAGGGTTCACATGGGAAGCAGTAGAACAGTAGCTTTGTTTGGTGCTGGATATCCTCGAAGAGCAGCTCCTTTTGTCGAAGCAGGATCTTTTGCTCCTAATTCTGGAAAAGCCAAGTATCCTTTTAGACCTCATAATCAAATCTTCAAGGGCTTTGGTTTAGACAATCTTTCTTGCCAGAAGGTAGCTCAAAGCAGAAGTGGAAAATTGATTATGGTTTCTCTGCCGCAAAGCTTCTATGATGCTGATACGGGCCAGATTTCATTCGATGGAGTGGATATCCAAAAGCTGAAAGTGAAGTGGTTAAGACAGCAGATGAGTCTAGTGAGCCAAGAATCATTCTTGTTCAATGACACAAGGAAGGGTCCTATCCGAGGTCAAATGTCGAATTTCAGGCTTGAGGACAAGCCTTGTCTTTATGGGGGCGGTATTGATAGAGAACGTATCATAGTCCCCCTTTATCTGTTTATTATCTTGCAATTAGAGGCCCAGTCCAATGGGCCTAAGGCCTGTTAAGGAGAATATGATATAAATGGCTGATTACGGGAGAGAAAGGGGTATCGAGAAGTTTATTTGTTGTTAGTCGGCTCTTGGAGAGCTTGGGCAGGAAGACATGGTTCTTCTCTGATTAAGGAAGTGGGATTCATCTACCGATCTCCTACTGATTTCATCTTCTCTTTGTTCCTTCTTGTAACCCTATCAATTCTAGTACCTAATACACCTGTTGATTGCCTATTCCTTGTTCCTGTTTTATTTCTTCTTATTTGCTGATTTGATTCCTTGTTTATGAATTAGATTAATTCATAAACAAAAAGAATTATTTTTGTAAGGATTATACAATAAAACATCTGGTATGCTCTTACAGGACCCTCATCCATGATGCTATATCTTCTTCATCTACTTGAAGTGAACCATATTAAACCAATAAAACATATATGAACTTTAAGATATTCCATGATTCTATTATCTTATGATTGAACATTTTTTAATTTTTTACCCTTTTCATGTATATAGGCGGCTCCAACCTCTTTTAATGAGGTGTTTCAAAGTGTGTTTGACTATATTGACCGGCTTTTTGTGATGGTCCGACCACGGAAACTGCTCTACATGGCTATTGGTAATTATTAAGCATGGTTCTTTTGTATTTACTTATTAATAATTTTTTTATGCTTACCTTTCAATGCATTTTTAAGATGGTGTTGCACCGAGAGCAAAAATGAATCAGCAACGGTCTAGGCGTTTTAAGGCAGCCCAAGAAGCAGCCGATGCAGTATGTACCTTTTCTTTAAAACTTTTTTGATAGGTGGTAAAATATCCGGGCATGTCAAACGGGTCTGGTCAAATTGGGTTGACCAATCAAAATTTTCCGTTTGGATACTGGATTTTAAATTTAATGAATAATTAATGTACATTATAATTGTTATGCTTTTTAGGCAGCTGAAGAAGAAAGGCTGAGGGAAGAATTTGAGAAAGAAGGAAGAAAACTTCCTCCAAAGCAGGAATCACAAACCTTTGATTCTAATGTAATCACCCCAGGAACTGAATTCATGGCTGTCTTGTCAATTGCTCTTCAGTATTATATCCACAAAAAATTAAACAATGATCCTGGATGGAAAAATATAAAGGTATTTGTTAATTGTTAATTGTTAATTTAAGGATTTTGATTCATTATGGAAGTGTATAAGTATACATCTTTTTTTATATAGTCATGTTTTTTGTGATTCTTTTGAAGGTTATCCTTTCTGATGCAAATGTTCCTGGAGAAGGAGAACATAAAATCATTTCATACATTCGTCTTCAAAGGAATCGACCTAATTTTGATCCAAATACTCGTCATTGCTTATATGGTTTGGTATTGCTGTTCTTCGAATGCATTTGTATTAATAATTTAATTTTACTAATAATCAGCATGTAATACAATTACAATAGTTATATTTTCAGTAATATTTTTAACTTTTAATTATAAAGAAACCTTTAAAAAAAACCTTTGTGCAACTTTCTGCTCATCTGACACGTTCTTTTTATAAGCTAACTTTTTTCTTTAATAATTATTACCTGTTTGAACCCGTTAAGGATAAAATAAACCTGAATTGACCCATTCATAAGTAAATTGGTCCAGCTCGTCACCTATTGTTGTATTGGTTACTTGTTCTTATCTGTTGCTTTTTAGTTTTTAACGTTTCAAGATCACATAAAATTGTTATTGTTGCCAAATTACAGGATGCGGATTTGATAATGTTAGCTTTGGCTACCCATGAAGTTCATTTTTCAATACTTAGAGAAGTAAGTGTCTTACAGCCTTTTTAAATAGTAGGAAATGTTACAAAAGCTAGTGAGTTTGTGAGAAAAGGTGGTGGATGGTGTATTTCAACAGAAATATTATCATGTTGTTGAATATTTTGTCCGGTTTCCCTCTTGCCAATTGTCTTTTCCTTATAAACCCAACTAATAAACTGTATGTTTAACATTAAGAATGATAAATTTGTGGTTAATATTCTGCTATCCAGGACCGGGGGGTGGGTCTACCGTCTACATGGTCTGCTGGTTATGAAAACCATGAAACTTTTTGTATTATGTTGTGTAAAATGATAATAAATCGAAAAAAATAAATGTTTGTTATTCAAATGCAATCACTGGAATCTTTTTGTCATGGTAATTTATACCTTTTTAGTGTCCATCAGTGTCTTCATGAAGAGAACAGCAATTTGTTGCAGTCTTTATCTATGCTTTTTTTTGTTTTTTTATAAGTTTTTCATGTTCTTCTTAAATGTTTCAGGTTATATTTACTCCAGGACAGCAGGATAAATGTTTCATTTGCGGGCAAATAGGTCATTTTGCAGCAAATTGTCAAGGGACAGCAAAGAGAAAGGCAGGAGAGTTTGACGAGAAGGAAGGTGGCAATGCAGTGACTAAGAATCCATATCAGGTAAATTTTAAAATAACTACTTGTATAATAATAATAAACGGGTACACGGAGAGGTTTCCCTGTTCAGGTTACCCGGGGAGGGCGAGTCATTGACTCAAATGTACGCGGCCCAACCGGGGTATCCCGTGATGGTTTCCTGACCCTACCTTGGCCACATTCAAGATGTTTACCAAGTGAGGTTTGAACCCGTGACCTCTTTGAGGACGGGACACCTTATCACTAGGCCACCTTGGTGGTGGTTTGTATAATAATAATAATATCGAGAATATTTTGCTCTTAATTCCATAAACTGGTGTATGTTTTTTGCAGTTTCTCAACATTTGGACTCTTAGAGAGTACTTGGAACACGAGATGAAAATTCCTAATTATGATATTGATTTTGAGCGAATAGTTGATGACTTCGTTTTCCTTTGTTTCTTTGTTGGAAATGATTTTCTACCACACATGCCTACATTGGAAATTCGTGAGGTATGTGCAAATATTTTCTTTTGTTATTTTCACTGTTTTGATGTTTGAAAGCGATCAGTATAGTTGTTTATATGGCTTGTTTCGGTTTTCATTATGACTTAATGATTTCGTGATTGTATCTAGTATGTACAAACTTTTGTAACTTATAACATTTGCTTCTTCAGGGTGCCATTAATTTACTGTTTGCAGTATACAAAAAGGAATTTAAAGCTATGGGCGGGTATCTGACTAATGCAAGCAAGGTGATTTCTTAGCTCTTCTTTTTTTTCCAAAAATAAACTTGGAATTATAAAAGCTGGCAACTTTGACTTATACAATCTTTTTCATGTCACAGCCAGATCTTAGCAAAGTAGAACATTTCATTCAGGCAGTTGGAGCATATGAAGACACTATATTCCAGAAAAGAGCTCGAATGCATCTGGTATTAACTGCCTCCTTATTCTATATTATTTTCACATGTACAATTTGTTATCTATATTATGTTTAGAGGTAGCAATTTTGACCCTTTTTTTATAAATGTGATTTGGGTTCTGTTATACCTCCAATGGGTCAAAAGATGCCACAAAAAACGTTAGTTAGAAAAGAAACTGTCGAATGGTTCAGAGGTCTCCCAAAGTGTATCCTTATAGTAATTATATGCAACACATTACTGGGGCTGTTTGTTAATGTAGAATGATTAAGCACGGGATGATTCTGTGGTCTGAATAATTCAAAGGTTTTGAATGAATCTGCCTCTGAATATGACATGCTGTTTGATAAAGGTTCTGAATGAACAATCTAAATGAGGCAAATTACCTTTTTAACCTTAATAGTGATATTATTTATATTATAAGATATGATTGTTTAACAAGGCAACATGTGAAAGAAGGAGTATTAGGGTAAATACTTAGTGCTTAATGATTCAAAATTCACTTTAAGGTATAATGATTCATCAGCGTTCTTCTGATTCATTCAGCCCAGTCTTCATTCGGAGGCAGTAATCAAACATGCTGAATGTTGAACGATTCAGCATTCAGCGCCGAATGGTTCCATTAAGCAGCAGCCCCTATAAAAAAGCTAAAGCCGAACTATATAGTTGAAATCACGCATTTTTTCACCTTTTACTCCTTTTCTTCTTTCCCTTTTTTGGTTGCAGAGACAAGCAGAGAGGATTAAACATGACAGGGCTCAGGCAAGAAGACGGGATGATGCTGCACCACTGGTTGAACCCGAGTCAATGGTTGCGGTTAAGCGGTTCCAGGGTTCGCGTCTTGCATCGGGTTCTTCTGCTTCACCATACCAACAGAAAGGGGTAAGTAGTTCCCAAACACCATTGAAAAATGAGTACCTAGTTAAGCATGCTACTAAGGATATGTCTGCCCTTGAAATCAAGAGCAAACGCAAGATACAATCTGATGATCAGAAAAGCGAAATTCGAGCTAAAAAAATTGCACGTTTGTCTTCTCGGGCTACTGTTGGGGCTGCTATAGTGGAAGCAGAAAGTAGTTTTGAAAAAGAGGTACATATTTCCTCTTGAATTAATAACCTCCAGTTTTCTTTAACCTTATGTGTACTATATACTATCATGGAACATTGTTTTTCTTGGCATTAGTTCAGAACTAAGAGTTAGCGATGGAAGAATGGGCGGGTCTGAAGGGATGGTGATGGGTGAAAATCAGTAACTTATGTACGGTTAAAATACAGGATGGGTCAGGTTTTACAAATGTGTAAACACTTCACTATGTGTCCTTTTCTTGAGTCTTATGAATATTTTTCTTTTGGAAAGTGAGTTTTATGATTATTTAATTGTTTAATCATGATGGAAAACTTCATTATTACATTAATAATTATTTATATTTTCAAAAAAGATGATTCTAGGTTTTATGCATTTGAATGCACTATAGGTAAAGTTTAGACCCGTTTCTCTATTGTCTAATAATTCAAAGTTTACCCATTTTGCCTGCTAGAGACGACGTATATCCTAGATCGACCCGATTAGTTGATTACCAATATATGGGTGAAATTTCTCACCTCCATTGAGAATGCATAGAACAGTTTTCCCTATTTGACAATGGAGGTGGCAGATGTTATTTTTCTATTCTCTTTTGGATTTGGAAAAAGGGGGGGGGGGGGGGTATATAAGGCAATGTTTTGATGGGATGCAAACACTTTTATTGTCCATTTCTTTTTTGAAGTTTTTTTTAATGTATCCAAGATAATTACATGAACCTTACTATTACAATTCTAGTAATCTAATGTTTTGAATAAAACGATTTAGGTGTTTGTATGCATTTGAATATGCCTCGATTTTTTTCCTTTTTAGTTTAGTTTTTATATTACTGATTTGACTCTTTAGATGAACGGGTTGAAAAGCCAACTTATATTTCATACTAACAAAAGATCATTTTTTTTCATATTTACTATTTAGACCATATCCATATATCTTCATAGTGGGTCAACTCTTGAATTGTCGAGCTCTTTAGAATTTGTTATAGCATATTTAATAGTCACATCTGGTGTTTTGTTATAGGCACTCGAGAACAAAGAAGAATTAAAACTAAAGTTGAAGGGGGTACTTCGTGATAAATCTGATGCTTTCAACTCAGAGGAGCAGGAAGAAGACAAGGTTAGAGCTTGAATATGATTTAGGGATGTGGACCAATGATACTTTTTATCAAAACCTTTGAAAGTATTGATAAACGTGTCAAATATAATTGTAAAATCTTTTTTTATTTCAATAATAATATATATATCTATTGCCAGATTAAACTGGGCAGCCCTGGGTGGAAAGAAAGGTATTATGAAGAGAAGTTTTCGGCCAGAACCCCTGAGCAGCTTGATGCAATAAGAAGAGATGTTGTAAGCTTCTTGAGGTTTCTAAAATTGTCATTTAATAGCCATTTCAGGATGCGAAATTGTTGAGAAATTTATTTTTCAAAAGTCAAAACTTGTTAACCTCCGCTAACACCAAGATACCAAACAATTTTAATAAAAAATGATGTAATAAAATCTATGATACATTTCTTTATAGGTGCAAAAATATACAGAAGGCCTATGTTGGGTGATGCACTATTACTATGAAGGCGTTTGTTCCTGGCAGTGGTAATTATATTCGGTCTTGGATTTTAAAATTTTCACTTTTGGCATGGATAACTCTTAAATTGACATAATTTCTTTTTACTATAATTACTATGGTTATTATTACTATTATTATTAATTATTATTCTGTTTTGCAGGTTTTATCCTTACCATTATGCTCCATTTGCTTCTGATCTCAAGGATCTTGGTCAACTAAATATAAGCTTTGAGCTCGGTTCACCATTCAAACCATTTAATCAATTGCTAGGGGTTTTCCCTGCTGCAAGGTTTTGTTTTCTTTGCATTTGTTTACATCATTTTTAAGATGTTTATATACATTATGTATATATATGTACATGCGCGTGTGTTAATTTAGTTGGGAAAATTTTCAGTGCCCATGCACTTCCAGAGCAGTATAGGAAATTGATGACAGATCCAAACTCGCCTATTATCGATTTTTATCCCTCAGGTATACTTTGTGTATAAAAAAAGCATCGATGTTTCTCGTTTGTGGATTAATATTCTTCGTTTTATTGGTTCATCAGATTTTGAAATAGACATGAATGGCAAGCGGTTTGCATGGCAGGTCTGCTCTTGTTGCTAGCTACTTATAGTATTTATATTTAGAGGTGGTAAGATGTGTATCAGGTAACCGGGTCAAATGGGTTCTAATAAGATTTTGGGTTTTTTTATCGAGTCAAAACGGGTCATGTCAGGTGGGTTGATGGACCCATTAACACTTTTCTGCACTTTTTATTTTATTTTATAAATTATTAATGTAGTGAATGTGATTACGAAGACAAATCAAGCTATTTAGGAGCTTATAAGCATTTGAATTTAAATTGGGTCACCATTGACCTTTAGAAAATTGACCCATTTGACCTGTTACCGAACTCACTTATTTCGCCATACCTCTAGTTTTTAGGTACACGTGTTGACAAAATTCAATGTTTGCTGACTATTCTTAGGGTATTGCCATGTTGCCTTTCATTGATGAAGCCCGTCTTCTTACAGAGGTGAAGAAAATCGAACATACTTTAACGGTGGGTATGGTGATCAAGTAATGTTTTTTTACGTTGTTTAAAAATCACATTGAAGCCGCTAGTTTTCTAATTTTGACTGATTTTGGTTCTTGAAGGAGGAAGAAAGAAGGAGAAACAGCAGGATGTATGATATGCTTTTTGTGGCTATGTCACATAAGCTATCTCCATATGTAAAGGCTCTTCATGACCGCACATTAAAAATTTCAGCAAAAAAACAGGCTGAAGTCAAGGAAAAGATCGACCCTGAGGCAAGGTTTGTACTGCTAATCCCTAGAGGTGGTTATGCTCTATTTTTTGAAGGCATTCATACCCATTTTCTTTTAATTATTTAATTATTGTTACTGAAGTCTCGTAATCGGTTTCTAATAGTCGAGCAATATGTACTTTTTTTACCATACCTGTTCAGCCGGTAATCAATTCATTTCTGATGTCAACAACAATAACGGTACCCAATCCTACTACAGCGTGGTATGGGAGAGGTAAAATGTAGACAATCATACCTCTACCTGTAGGTAGAGAAATTGCTTCCTGAAAAAGACCTCCAGTAGCGTAAAGTAGAAAACTATAAATAAATAAATACTAATAATAATAATAAAAGTAATAATAAACATAAAAGATGGAAGAGATACGACTAAATATAGAGAGTAAAGGCCAAATATATAAAATAGATAGAAGAAAATATATATATATTCACCATACAAATATATATCATTTCTGACGTATTTTTTACTATTTGCAGTGGTGGAATGGATGGCTATATATCTTCTCCTTCAGGGGATCCCTATCCTAGAATTTTCAGTTCACCTGTCGAAGGCATGGAAGATATTACAGACAATCGTGTCATGTAAATTTCAAAATATCAATTGCAATTCGTTAAATTCCCAAATGTGTGTACTTGGTTTTTACTAACGTTATTTTACTGTTCTACGTTTCAGTAGTGCAATTTACCATCTTCCAGATCCGCATCCACACATACCTCGTCTCCCTGCAGGGGTTGAAATACCAAAAAAGGTAAATAAATATCATCCTAAAATTAACTTCTAAGTACTCGATACCAAAATATGTTTCTCAATTTACTTCAAAGTTATAGGGGAAGGTTCACATGAGAATGAGAAATTAAATAAGAATGGGAGACTCGATCTCAGCCGTTCATTTTGTAAGTGAAATTCATAGATGGAGAGCGTGGGGGGATAGAGTGTGGCAGGGGGCATGTGAGGAATTCATGGGTGGGCAATGACATTGAAGGAGGGGGAATTAGGCGGCTGAGATTGAGTCCCCCATTCTCACTTAATTTATAATTACATACTCACATAGTTAGGATTGCCTTCTAAAAGCCGAGGTAGATTTAGTTTATGCCAGACGTGAAGATGTACACGGATTGGTGCCATCCATGTATCCCACCAAGTTGTTTGTGACGGGGAAGGGTTGGATCATAACCTACCAATAACCACAATTGGTTGGTGTAGAGTAAATGCAAACTGACGTGAGTTGTTGGCAGCTTTGCCAGTTGCCAAGAACACTGACATCATAGCCATGGTAGAGAGAAGATTTTTCTTGCTTTTCAGATCGATTCTAGGGTTTTCAGTGGCGGCAGGCAGTGGCCAGCGGTAACAGATGGCGGTGTTGCCAAATTTATTGACTGAGGTTGGTTCAAATTGACCGGAGATGTCAGTGGTAGTGGCAGTGAGAGCATACGCACTGGCAAAAAGAGTGATATGGCATGAAAAGAAGATTTGGCGAGTGGCGACAGCTAAATTTTGTTATCATATTTGACACATGAGTTTATAAAAAATGTACTTCCTCCGTCCCACTTTTATTGTCCAGTTGACTTTTTAAAGTCTTTCTTTTTCAAGTTTGACCTTAAATATTTTTTGTTCTGTTATATAATACTTAATGAAAATTATATCAATGAAAAAACATTTAAAATACAACGCATTCATATATTTTGTATCAAATATTATATAACAGAAACAAAAATATTTAAGGTCAAAGTTGAAAAATAAAGACTTCAAAAAGTCGAAAATGGACAATAAAAATGAGACGGAGGGAGTAATAATTTTCGTACAAGAAGTGTTTCATGATATCCAACCCGCTTGGCCTGCCCGTTTTCCGCTTAATCCTTTGCATGCTGTAATCAGATTTTAATTAAACAATTATATATTTTTGTTTATGCAGACGGTGATGTTGTCAGATTTAAAACCCGCATCCGGCTTATGGCATGAGGACAACGGGCGGAAACCCTGGAAGGATACAAGGTACACTTGGGTGGTTGGTTTTCTTTTTAGTTGGCTATTCAACCCTCAATGGGTCAATTTGGTTATTCGGTTTGAAACCTCCCAAAGGTGTATTTTAAATGCTTACAGCCTCATAAATCGTTCTTTTTTTATTTTTTATTTTTTTATATTAATTGTGATTCAGGAATTCATCTTATCGGCATAATGGTAAAAATAATCACAAGAATCCGCCTGGATCAATTTCTGGGCAACGGTTGAGTGAGGCTGCCCATAGACTCGTTATCAACAGCTTACAAGTCAAAACCGACAATCATCAAGAAACTTACCCAAGTCCATCGATTGCTTCCCAAGATAACAGAACCAATGATCAGCCGCCACCTATTGCTGGAAAAACCACCAGGCACTCAAATTCTGGTGGCAGGGAGGAGCATATCAATGCCGCCTCCAATCATGGCCAACAAAGTACAGCTAAACCACGAATCGGGCGGCGGTTTTTTTTTCATGGGAATGGCGTTCAATGGCCACGTGGAGGTACACGTCGTCAGACACGTAGTCAGACACATGGGACCGAAGGGGGTCCCACCACAAAAGTGACAGGTGGCAGTCATCCCCATCAGGCTCATGGGTACAACCACGGGGGCGATTCTAATGGCGGGGTAAACCATAATCATAATGGGCATGGTGATCCTCCACATTGGACCGAAGGGGGTCCCACCATAAAAGCGACAGGTGGCGGTCATCCGCATCAGCCTCATGGCGGGGTGAACCATAACCAACATCACGGAAGAGTGTGGGTGCCCCGAGGGGGTCAAGGTGGCGGCAGAGGCAATACACAACCTAAAAACCCCGAAGTAGAATCAGTGGCAGCGCCAGCAACAGAGGAATCAAAGCGGCAGCGGCGGCGGCGGAGGCGGCAGGTGGCGGGGTGAATCATTTATGCAAAACTGTTTCATGGTTCGCCTACCCGTTTCGGGGCTCGTATGGTCTTCCATTTGTTCATTTATGTTGTGCCATGTTTATGTTATAATCACTAGCTGCTAACAGGTTTCTTACACTTTGTTAGTATGTTATGCTTGATTTTTTTAACCGAGAGCAAACTATTATTGTGAATTCTTAGTTTTTTTTACACATGTAGAATTATTTTACTTTACAATTTTGTCTGAACTAGTGATTCTCAAGTATGTTTTTAGTTCTTTTTCTTTATTGAAATCATTTAGAATTTCATGTTTTAACAATATTGACTTTTTATATAGCCTTAATCCCATAATATTTTCTTTGCGGGTATTAAATTTAAGAAAATACTGTGTTATTCTTTTTGTTAATTACACAGACGGTTCAGTGATTTACCGAATTTCCTATTAATAGTCCATGAACATTAAAAATTAATGGTCTTTATGGCAGCTATTTTGTTTTAAATTGTTCTAAATGCATTTGAAAGGACGAACTACCCTTGCCCCTTATATATATATATATAGGCAAAAGTTCAAACGAGAACTGGTTTTCGTACGAGAACTGTGAGAACCTATTTGAGCCGTCCAATTTCCCCTCCTTTAATGTCATTGCCCACCCATGAATTCCTCACATGCACCCTGTCACACTTGATCCCCTCCACGCTCTCCATCCATGAACCTCCCATATCCAAGGAACGACCGAGATTGGTTCTCGCAGTTCTCGTACGAAAAGCAGTTCTCGTTTCAACCATCCCCTATATATATATATATATATAGACAAAAGTTCAAACGAGAACTGTTTTTCGTACGAGAACTGTGCGAACCAATCTGAGCCGTCCAATTTCCCCTCCTTTAATGTCATTGCCCACCCATGAATTCCTCACATGCACCCTGCCACACTTGATCCCCTCCACGCTCTCCATCCATGAACCTCCCATATCCAAGGAACGACCGAGATTAGTTCTCGCAGTTCTCGTTTGAACCATCCCCTATATATATATATATATATATATATATATATATATATATATATATATATATATATATATATATATATATATATATATATATATATATATATATATATATTTATATATATATATATAGACAAAAGTTCAAACGAGAACTGTTTTTCGTACGAGAACTGTGAGAACCAATCTGAGCCGTCCAATTCCCCCTCCTTTAATGTCATTGCCCACCCATGAATTCCTCACATGCACCCTGCCACACTTGATCCCCTCCACACTCTACTTCCATGAACTTCTCATATCCAAGGAACGACTGAGATTGGTTCTCGCAGTTCTCGTACGAAAAACAGTTCTCGTTTGAACACTCCCCTATATATATATATATATATATATATATATAGGGAAGGGATATTGTAAAAAGAATTTTAGGATACAAAAAGTAATGAGCAATAATAACCATTGAATCAATCAAAAGTCAAGATTAAAAAGTCAAAAAAAAAAAAACAAAAAATTCGGATTTAAATAAAATAAAAAAGGGTATATTAGTAAAAGTAACAAAAGCAACGTGGCAGTTACATGGTCCACTTTCGTTAACCACCACCACCACCACCCAACTTCTTCTCCTTCTCCGATCACCTTCTCAGATAAAAAAAAAACAAAAAAAAACACCTGATGCACAATTAAAAACTACACCTGATGTACAACCAAAAAAATCCTGATGCACAAAACTGACAACCTTGATGCACTATTAAAATCAACCAAAAGATATATCTATTGATTCACATATTACAGTTAATGCACAATTACACCCATTTGATGCACAAAATAAAAAATATATATACATACTTGGTAACTCTGATGCACAAAAACATGGTAAATCTGATGCACAAATGAACAGATGAGCGGCGGCGCTGGTGCAGAGGGAGTGATGGAACAACGGTGGTGGTCCTGTGACGGATGGAGGCTGCGATGCAACCGGCGACGGTCTGTACAACCAGCGGCTGAGCAAAACAAATCAGAGACGGCACAGGCAGTGGCGCTGGAGATCGTGGTGCACAGGCAGCGGTGGCCCCGTCGATTTCTGCTGTTGAAATGAAGCTAGCGGTGCAGGCTTGTGCTGTCGAGGCTTTCTGCTGTCGAAAGGAAGCAACCAGCGACCGACCGGCAAAACAGCGACGGTTAGGGTTTTCGTTTGAGATTTAGGGTTTTCGAGGTGGAGGATGCACATAGTCGGTGGGATTGCGACGATGAACAAACGACGACCGGCGATGAATGTCGACGAACGGTGATGGCGGAGAATGTATGCGTTTAGGGTTTTCAGTTTGTAAAGATCGATGGCAGGAACGACGTTTTTGGAGAGAGAGAGCGTATCTATCGTTTGTGGAGATCGATGGCAGGAACGGTGCTTTAGAGAGAGAGAGAGCGTATCGTGTGGAGTGTGGGTCTCAGGAGAGATAAACAAATTTTTATTGTTCCTAATTTACCCTTTTAACAGATCTGCCACGTGTCATCATCTAATTTCTTCTTACTCTTTTTACCCTAAAACTCTTTTTTTTATCCTGATTCTATATATATATATATAGGGTAAGGTTATATAAAGAACCTCTCTTAAACATAAAACTTAAAAAACCTTCCTGGTGATGACACATGTCATTATGAATAGGGGCTGGAAAATAACAAAAATGGACTCATCCCACGCGCCTCCTTCAGCACACTCCAGCCAAACCCATTATTAAAAAAAAAAAACCCACTCAACTTTAAATGACCATAACTCGTTCGTTTTTAAGCGTTTAAGTAAGAAAATTATATCATTAGCTTTAATTTTTCGTTCTCTTTCAAACAAGACCAGACTTTATATATTTCTGAATTTTTTTTTTTGAAAATGCAAAGTTTGCATTTTGCACCGAGTTTCATTCCAAAATGCAAAATGCAAATATCGAAATTTCAGATTTTGCATTTTGAAACTGGGTTTCATTCCAAAATGCAAAATTACAGTGAGTTCATTATAAATGATGTAATTACAGTGAACTCATTATAAATGCAAAATGCAAAAAACGAAAAAAATGCAGAATGCAAAATCCGTAGAACATAAACATAGAACCGTAGAACGTAAAATGCAGAATGCAAAATATAAACATGCTAAATGCAAAATATAAACATGCAGAATGCAAAATATAAACATGCAAAATGCAAAATTTGCATTTTGAGCTGTTTTCATACTAATGTAAATGCAGAATGCAAAAAACGATTAACGCAAAATATGAACATGCAGAATGCAAAATCCGTATAACGTAAACATAGAACCATAGAACGTAAAATGCAGAATGCAAAATATAAACATGCAGAATGCAAAATATAAACATGCAGAATGTAAAATATAAACATGCAGAATGCAAAATTTGCATTTTGAGCTGTGTTCATACTAATGTAAATGCAGAATGCAAATTCTGCTGTAATCGCGGAATTGAAACTCACTGTAATCGCAAGTTTGGTCTGCGTTTTATCATGGCTATGTGTTTTATCGTGGCATTTGAGCTGTGCGTATACTTCCAACAAGTTTGGTCTGCGTTATATCGTGGCTGTGCGTATACTTCCAGCAGGTTTGTTACACCATGTATGGTTTGCTGTTTTTGTAGTGATGGATGTATGGTATTAATGGTATTGCTTTTCAAAAAAAGTGTCTTATTTGCGAAAAGTGCGAGAAGCGTTCTGAGCCACTAGTTTATTGTTATTTATTTTTTAATTCAAAAGGGTAATAATGTCTTTTGCCAATTTCTTTAGTTTTTTCATTTAATTTTAATTAACCAACCCATATTTTTTCGATCTTCTTATTATTTTCTCAGGATTTTTTTAAAAATATTCATCCTTATCTTACCTTATTAATTTTTTCTTTTTCTAATTGTTTTTTCCCAAATTTATAGAATTCACTTCTATTTTATTATTAAATACGGTGTACATTGTTGAACACACCGTACAAAATTTTCGTTAGGTGTATTGTGTTTATTATTGAATACAACGATTTATAAAATTTTCGCTAATACAATTTTTTACTGCTTCTTGTTTAAATTATTTATTCGATAATGAACACAGTCAAAATTATACCCATGTTAAGATAAATTTACAACATTCAATATTGTATAGATCGAATAATATACTAGTTCGATAATGAACAATATTCAATACTGCACACGGCCAATTTCCTCGGTTAATTACCAGACTAGATTCAAAAACCCATTTGTCTATAACAACAAAATGGTGTTCAACAGTATATACTAAAACTTCAACTTAGATTCAATCCCGATTAACATATACTAAAAACCCACAAACTGAAATGATATACTAGTTTGATGATAAAATTTACAATATTCACTCCTGACCGTAACTGATATTCTCTAGTTATACACCATAGAACGTGATTGTTCACTAGTTAACAACAAATTAAAAACCAGATAATCTAAAACTAGAAAATGTATGTATACGAAGACATACAACCAAAAAACACAGAAAATAATGAAAGGATTAGATACATAATAATAACAATGAAACAGAAATTAAAAACCCACTTGTATAAAACCAACATAATCACTGCATATGAAGATAAAGTTGAAAATTAAAAACCCCATTTTTATATAGTAAAATACCAAAACGAAAGTGGTGATTTAACCATGGTGATTCAAAACCCATTTCATAGTAAAATACCAAAAAATCCAAATTCAAAACCCATTTCATATCTAACAAAACGAAATGGTGATTTAACATTCAATCTTACAATATAAAAAACGTGCAACGATCTTCCATGGTGAAGGCGGTGGTAGGCGTCCATCTAAGGTTCAACAGTGGCGGCAGCGGCTTTACTCTGTGGTGACAGACCGAAAGTGGTTCGGCTGAGGCTTTGACTCTATCATGGTGGTGCGTAGATGAGGGGTCGACGGTGGTTGGCTGGTAGCAAACTCGTCCCTTGGGTTCCTATGGCCGTAGGTTATGTACCCACGCTTGTAGGCTTCGTTCCTTCACCCGTAGGTGGTAAACCTCTTAAAAACACCTTCTACGGCCGCAGGAACCTTTCTGTACGGCCGCATGAACATTTTTCTATGCCCGCAGAAATAAAATGACCCCTACGACCGCAGGAACTTTCCTCTACGGCCGCAGGAAGGGTTTTTACAGTAAAGTCAGCTCTGTTCGAGACAGAACCTGCAACTCGCCATTTTTATACTTCAAATTGACCAAAACTCATGTTTTAGCGTTTATCCACCTTATTTAACACCCATATGAACCTACCAACATGTATCTAACTCAATTTGACATTAAGAACACATTTTTCAACATCAAAATGTGTCATCTTCTTCACAAAACTCAACTAGGTTATTAAATCAAGAACACTCACTAATATGGGAAGCAAAAACAGATTTGAGCTTGGGTTTGATCTTGATTTCCACAGAGCAATCTAACTTCTCCTTCAATTCTTCTTCAAGGCTCAACTTATGTGTGTGTGTTATGTCTCGTATGTATGTATGTGTATAGTGTGTGTGTTTTGTTTTGTTCCAGGAGATAAGGGGAAAGGAATTAGACTGACTTTGGTTTGTCAAATACCCCACGCGGGTATTTCATTCTCTTATTCAACTTAAAACACGACTTAGGTTTATCCGTTTCAACCAACGGAGATATTTTTAGAACCATTATCTAAAACCGTCCAATATTATTCCAATTGTATCTACTTACGACAATTTCCACGAGACCACATTTTGTCTACAAGTAACACCAGTTAACACACAAGGCACACCAATTAACGACAAAACACCAATTAACATTTAAAACACACCATTTAGCAACAAGACACTAATTAAAGTCAAGGTACAAACAACAAAGCTACATGTAAAACTCGTTACTACTAGGTCCGTTTTTGGGGTGTTACATCTTGATTGAAAGGGAATTAAAAAACTAAAAGATTGGTATTAATTTTTTTTGTTTAAATTCACAAAACTTAATACGTTATGACAATTTAAAGTTTTGGAGGGTATTTTTTTAAAAAAAATGGGTTTGTTGGGGGGTTTGGCCTTTTATATGTTGATTAATACATGATAATTACAATTATGTCATCTTTAATCCCATCCATTGATTTTGATAATTCAATGGTCCAGATTGGTTCTTTAGGTTCTATGTTTAAAGAGTGGTTCTAAGTTGATCCTATTTCATATATATATATATATATATATATATATATATATATATATATATATATATATATATATATATATATATATATATATATATATATATATAGGGTAAGGTTAAACATAGAACCTCTCTTAAACATAGAACCTAAAGAACCTTCTCTGGTGATGACACGTGGCACATAGTTTAAGGGTAAAAAAGGAAAAAAAAGAAAAAAAAAACGTCGCTCAGCTCCAGCATCCTCCCATCTTCCCCAAAATTAAAATAAAAAAAACCCTCACTTACTTTAAATGATCATAACTCGTTCGTTTTTTAGAATTTTAACAAAAAAGTTATATCATTAGTTTCAGTTTTTCGTCCTCTTTCAAATAAGACCGGACTTGATATATTTATGAAACTATTTTTTTAAATGCAAAGTTTGAATTTTGAGCTTGGTTCATTCAAACTCAAAATGCAAAATCCGTAGTTTGCATTTTGAGCTTGGTTCATTCAAGCCCAAGCCTAAATGCAAAATGCAAAATCCGTAATTTGCATTTTGAGCTGGGTAATTCAAACCATGTAAAATGAAGAATGCAGAATGCAAAAAATATGCAGAATGAAAGAATGCAAAATGCAAAACACATGCAGAATGCAGAAATGCAAAAAACATGAAGAATGCAAAATGCAAAAAACATGCAGAATGAAGAATGAAGAATGCAGAAAGCAAAAAACATGCAGAATGCAAAAAAAATGCAGAATGCAGAATGCAAAAAACATGCAGAATGCAGAATGCAGAATGCAAAAAACATGCAGAATGCAGAACGTAAATCCGTATAAACATGCAAAATGCAAAAAACGAAAAACGCAAAATTTATGATATGAGACGAACCATTTGCGACGGCTGCAAGGTCATTAGCGACGACTTTGCTTATTTGCGACAACAGATTTAACTTCATCGTCGCTAATTTCTGATCTAAGACGAACCTTTTGCGACGACATTCAGCTCATTAGCGACGAGCTGTCAAAATGCAAAAAAAGGGTGATTTTCCTGTACAGCTGCCAAAATGCAAAAAAAAAAAATTCCTTTTCAAATTTTTTTTAGAAAAGTATAGGAAGAGTGATCTTGTTTGAAAGAGGATTAAAAAACTAAAAGAATGGTATAATTTTTTTGATTAAATTCACAAAACTTAAAAAGTTATGGCAATTTAAAGTTTTTGGGTTTTTTTTTTTAAATCGTGGGTGATGGGGGAGGATAATTACATTTTTGCCCTATTCTTCCTAAATTAATACATAATAATTACAGTTTTGCCATCGATCAATCTCATCCATTGATATTGATGATTCAAAGGATTGATTCTTTAGGTTCTTTGTTTAACACATGTTCTTTATTGATCCAATTTCTCTCTCTCTCTCTCTCTCTCTATATATATATATATATATATATATATATATATATATATATATATATATATATATATATATATATATATATATATATATATATATATATATATATATATAGGGAAGTTCTATCGAGAACCAAAAATAATGCGGGAACTACGAGAACTGATCTAAACCGTCCATCTTAGCTTCTTTCTTTTTAATTAGAGTTAATTACATTTTTGGTCCCTGTGGTTTACACAAAATTGCACATTTGGTCCTTAGGCTTCATTAATTACGGATTTAGTCCTTGTGCATTACCATTTGTTTCAATCTTGGTCCTTATTATACTTGAAAAGACAAAATTGCCCTTGTCCCTTTTTTTATTCATTTAGTTAATTCTAATATCATTTTCTTCTATTAATAAATAATCAAAATTTATTAATAAAATACTATAATCCCTTTTTTATTTTCCTTTACATAATAATTAGTTAATTAATAATAAACAACAATCCCCCTTCTCTCTGATCCACTCACGTCCCTCCTCTCTCTCTCTCTAATACATTGCATTACCACCACCATGTCCACCATACATCCGCCTTCCTCCACCATACCCCCACCATAGACCTCCCTGCCCCTCCCAGATCTGGACCACCACCGCCACCACCATGTCCACCATACATCCGCCTTCCTCCACCATAACCCCGCCATAGACCTCCCTGCCCCTCCCAGATCTGGAACACCACCACCATAGTAGACCTGCAACAACCACCGCCCTTACAGATCTACCACTACCGCCGCTCTCTTCTTCTCCGTCTGCCGCACCAACCCATCACCGTCGCACCACCGCCATCTACCATCACAGCCACATCCACTGCTCACCACCACCATCTAAAACCCTAAAATCGAAGAAATCCTCAAATCAAACCATGAAGATGAATCTAAAACCCTGAAATCAAATCATAAGAGCACCGAAATCATCTCCGGATGCGATTGCATGAACCATCTACAAAAACCATCTTCTTTGGTGGGTTTCGTCCTACGATTTCTTTGGTGGGTTTCGTTTCTTGATTGTTGTTCATGATGGTAGACGGTGGTTAGAGGAAGAGAGAGAGCACCGGAGGTGAGAGGACAGAGAGTGAAGACGGTGGTGAGAGATGCTTAAGAGAGATAGAGGGTGGTCGGAGATGGTGGTGTGAATATGGCTAGAAACGGCGGTGGCAGGCTGGAAATGGTGGTGGTAGTGGGAGGTATTGGAGAGAGAGAATAGAGGGAGAATGGGATCGAGAGATACAGGGGACCGAGAGAGAATGGTGATGAGATGGTTAGATTTTTAGTAGAGTGGGGAGGGTGTTCACCGGAGGGGCCGCCGGAAGAGATCTCGCCGGAAAAGAGAGTGTGAAAGAGAGAGGACCATGAGTCAGTGAGAGATAGGAGAGCATACTGGTGAAAAAATGCAGTGAGGGTGAGGGTTTATTTACTTTTTGTTTTTTTAATTAATTATTATGTAAAGGAAAATAAAAAAGGAATTAGAGTATTTTATTAATAAATTTTGATTAGTTATTAATAAAAGAAAAAGATATTAGAATTAAAAACATGAATAAAAAAAGGAACAAGGGCAATTTTGTATTTTCAAGTGCAGTAAGGACCAAGATTGAAACAAATGGTAATGCACAAGGACTAAATCCGTAATTAATGAAGCCTAAGGACCAAATATGCAATTTTGTGTAAACCACAGGGACCAAAAATGTAATTAACTCTTTTAATTAATTACCACCATTTTTTTAAAACTAAAATATCTACCAAACGCCAAGATATTAAATTATGAAAGTTATACCAAATTAACGACAAAAATATGCTCTTTAATACGTTATCCATATTGCTACATTTTTTTCAACAACAAAAAAAATTCGTTTTTGCCGGGTTTTTTTATAGCACTATATGGTATGTTACATATATGCATCAGTACTAACATATATGTAATCAGTACTATAAGGTATGTTACATATATGTATACATACCTTATATTACACACATTTTAGGCTTATATTATACTTTAACAAATCTCTTGCTGCTATTAAGTTGGTATTTCTTCTGTTTCTTTTTCTAGTGTTGTGTGTGTGCGTGCTTATTTTGGAAATCCATGTGCTTTAACCCATTAGATTGATTATATTGTTATCGAACTAGCATTTGAGTACTGTTCTAGTTTATTAATCATTTGCAGTAGTATGTCTTTTTTTTTGTGTAATGTATATGTTATAGGAGTACAAGAGTTATTTGAAAGTTTATGTGTAATTACTGATGCACATGTGTAACATACCTTATAGTGCTAGAAAAAAACCCAGCAAAAACGATTTTTTTTTGTTGAAAAAAATATAGCAATATAGATGTCATATTAAAAAGCATATTTTTGTCGTTAATTTGGTATAATTTTCATAATTTAATATCTTGGCATTTGGTAGATATTTTAGTTTTAAAAAAATGAGGGTAAGAAAGAAGCTAAGATGGACGGTTTAGATAGATTCTCGTAGTTCTCGCATTTTTTTTTGGTTCTCGATGGAATCTTCTCATTTATATATATATATATATATATATATATATATATATATATATATGAAGAAGTTCCATTGAGAACCATTTTTATTGCGAGAACCGCGAGAACCAATCTAAGCCGTCCAATTCCCCCTCTTTCAATGTCATTACCCACCCATGAATTCCTCACATAAACCCTGCCACACTTGATCCCCCCACGCTCTTCTTCTATTGTTGGATTATGTGAGAGATAATTAACGGGCATATTGTATCCAATGTTATAAGAGACTAAAGGGTCACACTTCTACACACCCAATTCAGAATAGTTGGTTTTCACCATAAATCTGTGTGGGAATAATTAATCAGTTAGATTAATTATTAAAGAGAAAGAGGAAATAATTAATCAGTTAGATTAATTAAAGACATAAACGAATAATTAATTAGTAGTATTAATTATTGAAAAGAGAGATATAAATAATTATCCAGTTTTGGATTAATTATTAGAAATGAATAAATAATAAATAGTTATTTATTATTTAAAAGGGAATTAAATATTAAGTTTTAATGTTTAGCGGACCAGTTAATTAATAGTTAATTAATTAACTAGTAAAGTGCAGGGGGTCAAAGTGAAGAGATTGAAAGTTTAATTAAAACCAGTGAGCTTTTAATTAAACGGGCTTAGGTCCATTCTAATCCTTATATATATATATCCTTAAGGCTTAAGGATTAAAAAGGAGAGACAAGGGGTTAACCTAGCCACCACAACACACACACTCTCTCTCTCTATTGATCTCGGTTCTCTCTATCTCTCTCGTCGCTCGATATCTCTCTCGGTTCTCTCTTGTTTTCGTGGAAGTCGAACAAGGTAAACACCCGAAAGGTATTTTGCGGTTTTGGTGATCGACGCAAAGAAGGACACACACACACACATTCTCGATTTCTAGAATTGGGGTTTTGGTGATCCAGGAGCGGTCTAGCAGCCAGTTCAATCGGAGGTGTAGTAGTGGTGGACTATCTTTAGCAATCCTAAAGTTTTCTGATCAGGTATATTGTTATAACATTTTTCTATGGATTGTTATGCAAGAAACTATGTTGATCATTTAAAGTTTTAAAGATCCTAACCCTTTTGGGGTTTAAAGGGTTGTGTTCAATCTAGTTCCGCTTTTAGGATTGAACCAGTAGAATGAAACCCAGGTCAGACCAGTTTGAGTCAGATGGTGGTTTGGTCAGGTTCAAAACCCTTCAGTGGTATCAGAGCCTCGGCTCTATGATCCATAGTTTCTAGTTTGATCTGTTTTAGATTAAGGTTTTATTTTTGATTCTCTATTTTTTCTTGGTTTTTTCGAAAATCATAGAAGGTAGCAAAACAATTTGTTTTTTGTTATCTGTTTTATCCTATTAGTCAGAAAATTCAAAATGGTTAAAAAGGATTGTGATTTTTGGATAAGAACAAGTTTTGAATTAAGATTAAAATTAAACAGTTTGTTTAATTAATTAAACCTAGTTAGTTGGTTTGTTTGATAGTTATATGATCTTCTACATCTTATTTTTCTTCTCCTCTGTTTTTCGAAAACCATAGAAGGATAAAACAAGTTTTCTGTTTTTTATCCAGTTTATAAAAGGTTTGATTTTAACTAGTTAGGTTTAAACCAGGTTTGTGTTTAAACAGTTAAAAAGGATAAACTTTTATCTAAAACTAGATTTTGACCAGGTTTTTTGAACTTTTGTTTAAAGGGTTGAATTCAAGTTTTAGAATAATTAATTATTAATAAAACAAGTTTTTGTTAAAATTAAAAAATTGATAGTTTTTGGGTTTTTGAATTGAATCAAGTTTTTAATCAATATATTAAAACAGTTAGTTTTAATAGGTTAAAAAGGATTTAAAATATTTTTGTCAAATCGGAAAACGCGAACTGAAACCGTGACCATAACTGTTAGCGGCGCTAAAAGAGGTTTAGCGACGCTAAGAGAAGTTAGCGGCGCTAAGCCCAATAAACTGCGACCTAGTAATGTTGGCCCAAGTTAGCGGCGCTAAAAAAGGCTTAGCGGCGCTAAGGCCTAATGGGCTTCGGCCCAAGGGGTTTTGGCCCAAGGAAGTTTACGGTCCAGTGGGTCTTCGACCCAAGAGGGTCTCGGCCCAATAGGTTTCTCGAGTTGACGGGAGATGTTGGCCCAAATTGTTTTTCCGGATTAACACAAAAAGGACTATTAATTTTTAAGTTATAAAATTAATAAGATGTTATATATAAACTAGTGTTATATATATCTTAATTAGTTTAGTTAAAATATATATTTTAGACTTTTATTTATTATGACTAGTTTAGTCATTTTAAATAAAATTCTAAAAGGATAGAGTTTATATAATAAGATGGAGAATTAAACAAGATAATTTTTAATTGACCAAAAGTTGTCGGTTTTAAGTTATTGGATAACTAGTAATAAAATCCGACATAAGTTTTTCATTCTAGTTTTGAATGAGATCGACTTTTTTGAAGTTTTTGTTAGAAAACTATTTTTGGTCAGATAATTTGTTAATTAGAAGATCATAATTCTAATTTTTGGTTAATAGGTATTAATCAAAGGGTAAATGAGAAAGTTTAAACAAATCAGGTTGTGTGCTTAACAGCACAGTTTATTGTTTATATATTATAACTGCGTGGTTGACTTTTATATATATAGTGCTTATAAATAATTGTGTGGTTGTGATAGCTATAGTTTTGCCAACTTAGGACTCGTTTTTCCTTTTCTTCTTTTATTTTGGTTTTTGGGAAGGCTTGCGTGCCAATTACAATCCCTTTCTTACTTGTAATATTGTACTGGTTCGGGGAGGCCTGCGTGCCACTTACAACCCCATTCAATATTGTACTTGTAATAGACTAGAAATAGTTTAATCCCTTAACCAAGGTGGACTCCAAGAAGGTAACAAGATAAATGGTGTTCTATACGCGTAGCACGGATACTTCGGGGAGGTGTCAAGGCTAGTGGGAGCAGCATATCAAGAAAGACGAATCCAAGTCATTTTATCCTTAGGTTTGACCTTAGGATTAGTTGGCGAAACTATAGGGATTTTTATGCTTTCTATTATTATCTGCGTGGTTGTGATTCTTTTATTTACTGCTTTTCATATAGAATTGCGACTTTTATAAGATGCTAAATAAAAAGGGATTTAATAACAGGCAAATTAAACAGTGAAAGACCACGCGCTTAATGACAAAATAGAATACGACTACAAGTTGTTAGTCGTGTTAATTAAATTTTATAAATTTAAGGTTTTGTCAAGATTATAAGTTTGGAACTTATAAAGGCCGTTTTGTGCACCCAGTTTAGGTATACATATAAATCGTATTCTTTTAAAACAGTTAGTTTTAAAATGGTTTTTCAAAAACTGAAAAATTAAGTTTTTAACTTAATTATAAAACCCAAGAAAAATCTTAGATCAGTGTGCTACCCACCTAATGGTACAACCTTGCTGTTAAACGGTACTCGGGTGTCGGAAGTGCCCAAACCTTGGGCATCCGGGTTCAAACCATTGCGGGAAGGGGCATGAAAGATTCTGCGATAATCGGGAGTCCCAGCCAGAATTCATGCTGTCTTAGGTTGTGCGATCTATTTTGGTGATAATCGGGAGTCCCGGCCCAAAAAGCACTAGAGTAGAGTTAAACATACTATACTGGGTCTAAGTGCTCTACGAGGTTCTAGGAGTCGTATCAGTTAGGTACGATTGGTACAGGGTGTTACCTACCAGAAATAACATGACTTGGCGGGAAATGCCCAAACCTTGCGTCAAGTATGTGAAATATGGATCCTAGGTCTAATATATATTATTTATGGGTTTGATGATATATGATTAGAAAGTTTATTTGCAATTACTAATTAAACCGGGTTTTAATTTGTAGATTACTAGTACTAACAAACTCTCTCTCCGCTCCATTCTTGGGAAGGACAAGCTTGTCGGTCCTAACTTTCTCACATGGGAGAGAAATCTCCGGATCGTGCTTAGGCACGAGAGAAAGTGGTATGTCCTAGAACAACCTCTAGGAAATCCTCCTTCCAGTAATGCTAGGGCAGAAGTCAGGGAGGCTTTTCAGAAGCGCTCTAATGACGCCCTAGACGTCAGCTGCCTCATGCTCGCAACTATGAGTTCAGAGTTGCAGTCAAGCATGATGGAAACTCCTACCTATGACATGATCCACCAGCTGAGGGACATGTTCCAGGAGCAAGCTCGTACAGAGCGTTATGATGCCACCAGGGCATTTAACTCGTGCAAGATGGCAAAGGGGACCTCGGTCAGTAACCACGTCATGAAAATGAAAGGTTACATGGACCACCTAGAGAGACTTGGGCACCTAGTTCCGTTGCAGCTAGCAACGGATACGATACTCAACTCGTTGTCGGATGACTATAAGCCTTTTATAGTCAACTACAACATGAACAACATGGAGAAATTCGTGGCTGAGTTGCACTCAATGCTCAAGACTGCTGAGCAGAGTATCGGGACCAAGTCCAAGGACATCCTCATGGTAGGTCATGGCGGGCATAAGAAGAGGAAGGGGTGCAACGGAAAGGGAAAGGGCAAGGCCCAGCCCAGCCAAAGTGCACCCAGGGCTAATAACGACAACAAGGGCAAAAAGCCGAAGGCGAACAAAGGAAAAGCCGAGAATCGGTGCTTTAAGTGCGGTGAGGTCGGGCACTGGAAAAGAGATTGCCCGAAGGGTCACGAGGCAGGTGGCAAGGCTGGCACCTCAGGTATCGTGTAGCTTCTTTGTCACTTTCCACTTGTAAAAGTTTTTACGAGTATTCTAATATCTTGCAATCGTTTATTGCAGGAGGAGATGGAAAGTGATGTGGCCCAGCATGAGGAGATCCCACGTGCAGCATGCGGATATTATTAATTTTTATATTTCCTAGTTTATTAAACTCTTTAAGTTTATTTTGAACAATTTTTATATTGTTGATTTATGGAAACTTTTGAGTTTATGGAAATTTAATTATTTCAGTTATATATCCGTGCACGTGTTCTTATAAATCAGGATTAGTCCAGTTGTGACTAAAAGAGAACCAATAAGTCATGTCTTGACTTGTTCAGTGATCCATTATAATTTTTATGCTATGATTTGTTGTAGTTATATAAATGTTGGCTCCACTTTTTCAAACGCTTAAATAAACAAGTATTGTTTATAAAATTAGATAGTTTTTTCTAATTTAACAAGTGTTTAAGTTATGAAAAGTGAATGTTCAAAGTCTTGAACAAAATAGAAATGATAGTTATTATTTCTAAGTGCAAATAGTTTTTGATAAAACATTTAAGATAGTATGAAAGTGATTATGATAGTTACTATAATCAAGGAAGTTTTATACTAAATGTTTTTAGAAAGAAGTTGTAATGCCTTCACAAAGTTTTTGTGCTCATGGCAAGTTTGATGAAACCATTTTCTGTAATTAGAAAGATGGATATATGAAGATCCAAGTTCCTGGTTTCATAGAACAAATTTCTTACAAAAACTACGTTTTAAAACATGTGTTTGGAACACAAGTTTTAGGCATGATGGTCAAGGATTAACTAAAGCCTAAAAGGATAATGTAATGCACTTTTCCATAAAAGACAGTGGGAGCATCTGACAAATGTATCTATCAGAGTTAATAAAAGGTCGTTGTTAACCAGTGTGATAAATACAAGATCGAACTTTTAGAGTATATAATTATCGGATGTTTTAGAAGCTATCTAAAACAGTAAGTTCTTGAGAAAGAACTAATCCGAGGAATGCATGATTTATTGAGAGGTACTCAATAAGGATATCATTGCAAGATTTTGAGTCAAGTTATGACTTAAAAGTAATATACATTCTAAGATGTTCAGTAAGTCAGCTTAATTAAATGTTGTTGGTTGGTTAACGTTAGAAATGATAAAATAGAATGTTCTTCAACAATCTTAGTAATGATATTAGATTAGTGTTGGCATACACAGGGAATCTAATTTCAAGGTTCTTATAAGTAGGTGTAAGAAAGTTTTATCGTTTCAAATGGATAAATCTAGTAAGATTTAATTTATCTACAAATGTAATTAAAGTTTTAATTACAGAAAGGTTATTTCATAAAATTAGAAACTAAGGAGTTATTTTTCAATTTCTCCAAGTTTAAGGAATTTTATGAAATAAGTAAGTCTAGAATTGTTCTTAGGTTGCAAGAACGATTTCTAGCAAAACCAAGAAAGAGTACTTCTAGGTACTAGTCTTGAGTTTTAGGTTTATAATTATATTATTTTTCGTTGTAATCTGTGATAAGTTACAATATAAAATAATAAGTAATTCAGATAGACACCGTGAATCGAGTCAATGAAATGGTAGAAATTATGCACCTTTATTCCATGATGGAATATGAAAGGGTGTAGATATGTTTCATTGTTCTTCACAATTTTGTATGTTTTGGTTTATCCAGGAATAAACTAGGTTTATTCAAAACATTATCCGTGACTACTTATCGTGGTGGAACTATGATAGGGCTATAAAGTCATCATAATTTTGGGGTAGATTCAAAAGTTTTTCGAATATAGATGCAAAAGGTTTTTGCGGACCAAAATTGATGGATATTCGTTAGGGTTACGAATATTGGATTGACCCACTGTGAATAATACTTCGTGGTTTCATGTCAAAAGTATTAATCACATAGGTTATCCTTAAGCTTGAGGTATTTGGTTTGGGATGCGGTAACTACTGTCTTCTTAGCTAGCTCTAACGCCACACCGTAACAGGGTGGTCATAAGGGGTCTGTCTAGATTCAGTGGGAGCCGTATTTCCAAATGCGAATATGCAAGATGGTAATTGCACCTTCTTTTTAGAAGAGATATTTCCAGGCCCCTTGACTGATTATAGAAACTGGTAAAAGCACGACCGTGCCCAAACGAACTGATCTGTTCTTTGTCGTTTATCACGCAGTTTTGAAATCAAGTATGTTATGAACAAATTTTTGAGTCTCTGAGTTGACCTTCTCCATGCTCATGCTCGAAATTGAAATATCGCGCTGCAAGGGACAAACCTATATATATATATATATGCAAGTTTGTATATATATAAAACCGTACCCATTCATAAACAGGGGGTTTATGATAGTTTTATTTTATAAACAATGAATAACAAGTTACTTCTAAGTAGGTTGCTTATGAGGTTTTATCACAAGTTACTTTGGGGTATAAAAGTTCTTATAACCTGGTTATCCTAAGTGTCTGGCTAGGGACCTCCTTAGGCTAACAATGTGCAGTAACTGCTACTTATCTTGCACAAGTGGGAGTCTGTTAGATTATTTGCAGAGATAATTAACGGACATATTGTATCCAATGTTATAAGAGACTAAAGGGTCACACTTCTACACACCCAATTCAGAACAGTTGGTTTTCACCATAAATCTGTGTGGGAATAATTAATCAGTTAGATTAATTATTAAAGAGAAAGAGGAAATAATTAATCAGTTAGATTAATTAAAGAGATAAACGAATAATTAATCAGTAGTATTAATTATTGAAAAGAGAGATATATATAATTATCCAGTTTTGGATTAATTATTAGAAAGGAATAAATAATAAATAGTTATTTATTATTTAAAAGGGAATTAAATATTAAGTTTTAATGTTTAACGGACCAGTTAATTAATAGTTAATTAATTAACTAGTAAAGTCCAGGGAGTCAAAGTGAAGAGATTGAAAGTTTAATTAAAACCAGTGGGCTTTTAATTAAACGGGCTTAGGTCCATTCTAATCCTTATATATATATCCTTAAGGCTTAAGGATTAAAAAGGAGAGACAAGGGGTTAACCTAGCCACCACAACACACACACTCTCTCTCTATTGATCTCGGTTCTCTCTATCTCTCTCGTCGCTCGATCTCTCTCTCGGTTCTCTCTTGTTTTCGTCGAAGTCGAACAAGGTAAACACCCGAAAGGTATTTTGCGGTTTTGGTGATCGACGCAAAGAAGGACACACACACACACATTCTCGATTTCGAGAATTGGAGTTTTGGTGATCCAGGAGCGGTCTAGTAGCCAGTTCAATCGGAGGTGCAGTAGTGGTGGACTATCTTTAGCAATCCTAAAGTTTTCTGATCAGGTATATTGTTATAACCTTTTTCTATGGATTGTTATGCAAGAAACTATGTTGATCATTTAATGTTTTAAAGATCCTAACCCTTTTGGGGTTTAGAGGGTTGTGTTCAATCCAGTTCCGCTTTTAGGATTGACCCAGTAGAATCAAACCCAGGTCAGACCAGTTTGAGTCATATGGTGGTTTGGTCAGGTCTAAAACCTTTCATCCATGAATTCCACTTATTAAATCAACGGCTAAGATTGGTTGTCGCGGTTCTCGCACTAAAATCTGTTCTCAATGGAACCCTCCCCTATATATATATATATAGGAGATGGTTCAAATGAGAATATGAAATTAATTAAGAATGGGAGACTAAATCTTAACCGTTCCTTTTGTAAGGGGAATTAATGGATGGAGAGCGTGGGGGAATCGAGAGTGGGAGGGTGCATGTGAGGAATTCATGGGTGGGCAATGAAATTGAAGGAAGGGAATTGGACGGCTGAGATTGAGTCTCCCATTCTCAATTAATTTAAGGTTCTCATTTGAACCTCTCACTATATATATATATATATATATATATATATATAGGGTAGGGATATACTACAAAAAATGTTATGGTACTTAATGTAAGAAGAGATCTCAACCATTGGATCTATTCCCAGGTCAACAAAAAAAGTCAACAAAAATTATTAAATTAGGAATTAAAAATAAAAGGAAAAGGGTACAACAGACAAATCAAACAAATGAACAGGATCGGTTATCATCTCTTTCCTCCTCTCACACTAAACCCTAAAACCGCCTGAAGGCCGACTACCACGGCAGTCGGATGCACGGTGGGGACTGAATCTTCGGCAGCGGACTGATGCACGGTGAACACAACGTTCATCTACGAGCGACGGATTGTGCATCTACGAGATGGACAGATGAACGGTGGGAATACTCTGGGCAGATCTGATGCACTGCAAGCGAACGGACGATAATGTTGTGCACCAGCGGCGGTGGTGCACCGACAGTGGTGGTCGGCGATGCATACATACATCGTACTCACGACATCTTCGGCGGCGGATCTGGAGTGGTGACCGAGAACAGATGCACAACCGAAACTTTTAGATCTGATGGGAGAAAGACGATGCACCGAGATTGAAAGCAAAAAGATCGATACACTGTTTCGATTTCGCAGATGACGACGAAGCCCTAATCTGTCGTGGTGGCGGTGAACAACGACGATAGCGGCGGACCCCTAATCGGTGGCGGAGAACAGCAGCGAACACCTAATCAGTGGCGAAGATCGCTGGACATCGACGACCGTAGAAAGGGGATGCGAACGATGGCGAAGGCGATTGGACGGCGAACAGGCTGCATCGGCGACTCACAAAAAACGGCGGGGGCTTTGGGTTACGATTTAGGGTTTTCCGAAGGGGGAGGGGACGGGATTTTAAAATCTGGAACATGGGGTAATGTGGAGAGAGAAACATTTATATTTATTAAATGTTCCTGTTTTACCCTTTTAATCAGATTGCCACATGTCAAGTCCTGGTTTCTCCTTACATTAAGTACCTTAAGCTTTTTTTTACTTGAACCTGATTATATATATATATATATATATATATATATATATATATATATATATATATATATATATATATATATATATATATATATATAGGTAAAAGTTCATGCGAGAACTGTTGTTAGCGCGAGAACCGCGAGAACTAATCTAAGCCGTCCAATTCCCCCTCTTTCAATGTCATTGCCCACCCATGAATTCCTCACATTCACCCTGCCACACTATATCTCTCCACGCTCTCCATCAATGATACTTCCCATATCCAAGGAACGGCCGAGATTGGTTCTCGCGGTTCTCGCACTAACAACGGTTTTCGCATGAAACCTCATACATATATATATATATATATATATATATATATATATATATATATATATAAGAGCGATTCAAGCGATAAGTGTTTTTTGTACGAGGACCGCAAGAACTATTTCTTACCAATCATTTAATTCTTGTTTTTTTATTTATTTTAAAAAAGAAATAGTAGTATGAAAATTTTTATATTATCCCAATCTTTTTAAATCTTATATATCCATCAAATGATTCTCGTTTAATCAAATATGTTTTGAAACTTAGAAAAGTTTCATACATTATTTTCTTTCTCATTTACGGTTACAAGCATAAAAGGGCCCTGTTAAATTTGTCATCTAACAAATTCATACATTATTTTCAAAACTTGGAAACTTGACTTCTTTCTAGATCCAGTTAAAATAATAATTGTCTTTTTTTCCTATCATATACGTGTCATCAAATAAAATTAATTATTAAACATTATTGCTTTCATACACTATTGTAGTCAACTAATAAACATGAAAGCAATAAATTATTATTCTAGAAATGAAAATTGGAAGAAAACTTCAAGTTGATTTTGTAAAAAGGTTTAAAATATTACCTCTTTTTCACTGTTAATATCAACATTGACATAAATACCGTTCAGATTTAATCTAGAAGAAAGCATGGGTTTTATGAGCTGAAGTGATCGTCAAAACTACATAACATATATCTGTGTATATACTTGACCATTTAAGAATCTAAATTATAAATATATTATAGTTCTTGTAAACAAGGAAACAACATCCTGTACGTACTAAGAATTTCATAAACTGTATGATTTCCTTTTTTTATTCAATTTCCAGCTTTTTGTATGGATCATAACTCTAAACCATTTCTTGAATCATCTCTAAACTATTCTTTTATTAAAAAATGGTAGTGTGTTAAATAGTTTTCAAATTCTCGAAATTGCCGATTTATATGTTGTCATCGACTTTTGTGAGGTAATAGCCAATCAACCATATATGCAAAATTGTTTAATTGCATGAGACAGGGTTGAATTTGTCATTTCAAGTTACTTAAAATTTAAGAGTTTAAAAATGCTAAATGCTTTATAAATGGTTAAGATATAATGAGATGTAGTGTGGTTTAAATTAGGTCAACTATGCCTTATTTGAAATGATTTGATTCAGTCTTTTATGATACTACAACGAACGTCCAACCGTCTCACCCGCTTGTTTCATAATAGCTTGTATAATTATAATAAAAACTAAATGTTTTGCAACATCAAATTGACATAGAATGATCGATTACTTGAATCTAAGAGTTGGTAGAACCTTCAATGAGTACTTCCTTTGAAGTGTAATACCACATTTCTCACTCATGTCCAAATCCACGCAATTGGCTCCGTCTTCTAAGGAAAAATTAAACTTGTATACCATATTAGCTAATGCAAGTTCCATGACAATAGCACTAAATTGAATACCAGGACATCCTCTCCTCCCACTACCAAATGGCAATAAACAAAAATTAAACCCTTTATAGTCAATGGAATTATTTAAAAACCTCTCTGGTCTAAAGTCATTTGGTTCTTCCCATTCAGCAGGATCTCTTCCGATTGCCCAAGCATTGATGATAACTTGAGTGCCGGATGGAATATCATAACCCTTTAGTTTCACATCTTGCCTCGATATTCGAGGAAGAAGAAAAGGGATAGGAGGATGCAACCGTAACGACTCTTTTATTACAGCTTTAAGGTATTGCAAATTCTCTAAATCTTCTTCATTTATCATTGATTTTCCTTTCGCCATTTCTGTAACTTCTTGTTGCAACTTTTTCATTGTTCTTGGGTTTTTCATTAGCTCGCTAAGTGTCCACTCTAAACTCATAGATGTTGTATCGGTTCCAGCCGTAAACACATCCTGTAAAAGAAAGAATCTTGATTGGTTGAAATTGATTGTGTGACATATGTGTTTGTTAATCTTAACTATGCAATTTTCAAACCAATGCGTAAGTTCAAAAATCTTTAGTAAGTTAGAAAATTTACCCCTTAAATATGAAATAAACATATATGAAGCTACATTGAATAGACCTTCAATGAAAGCATATATGATCCTTCTATTTCATGGACCATGAACATGAAGCATCATATTAATTAGCTAACGTTTTTTTGTATATTTGTATTTGTTTATGTCAATCAACATGAGATCATGAATGACACAGGAATATATAGCATAGGAACCTTATTTCAAAATCAGTTTTATACCAGTTATATATCAGATTAATTATTTATTAGACACTGGATTTATATATAGCAGAGTACCCTATAAAAATACATAAGCTTATTGAATCATTTATGATCTTAGATGGTTGAAATTTACTCATTGGAGTTTGTTATCCAAAACCTATTTAAAAAGTACATTGAAACCCTTGATACTTTAAACTTGAGAAAAATTCACAAACTAGTAAGCAAGTTTAAAAACTGTTCATCAAAATTACTCCTCTTTATTTCATATTATGAAATTTCCCATTAATGACATTAGTGTAATAATTTTTTAACTTGATTATTATTTATAAAAATAAACTTTGAAACATCCAACAACTTTAACAAATGTAGATTGTGATAAACATCACATACATATAACATATAACTATAATAATAAAAAATTAAGGACAAGTTAAACACTTTAGCATTTCCAATTTCCATTTTGTAATAGTATTTTATCTTTAGTTTTAGCATATTGTTAATACAATAAAACTTCAAAAACAATATGCGCGCTCAAATAATGATATAATATAATATAAAAAATTTAAATGCATAAATATTGGTTGGGGTTTGTTATTGGATGAACGGACTGGGTATCAATCACCCAATCTCATTACTGGGATGAACACTTTCTAAAACACTTAGAATTCTAAATACTTGAGCTGACATAAGAAAAAGAAAAACAAAAGAAAAGAAATCTTGAAAGGAGGTAAAAATCATACCAATATTATAGCTTTGATGCTCTCTCTTTCAAGAGTAAATCCAGTTGTATTTTCTCTTTGGATATCTAATAAAACATCAACCAAGTCTTCAGAATCAAAGTGGTGAGAGCACATCCTCTTGTTTACGTGCTCTTTAATAACACCTTCAAGAAAGTCATCAAATTCTTTGGCAACTGTTTTTGCTTTTCTCTCTAAACCCCTCACTTGATCTACCCACCATAACCATGGAATATAAGTACCCACACTAAACGAATCAAACATTGCGACAATCCGATTCAACAACTCTACAAGCTTTGACACATCATCATATGTTTTCCCAAAAGCCACCTTACAAATTATGTTATTTAAAAGTGAAGAAGGTAATGTACCCATATCAACCAAACAACCACAACTTTCTCCAAGCATGTCAATCATTACACTTACCTCTTTCTCTCTCACTTGTCGAAATGACTTAACTCGAGTACTACTTAGAAGATGAACTACAACAATGCTCTTCAATTGCCTCCAATATTCCCCGTAAGAACAAAAAGCAATGTCCTTTGAACCATACGTGAGTATGTTAGGAATATGTAAACTAGGCCTACTAGAGAATGATAGATCTTGAGACTTCATGATCTCTTGGGCTACTTGTGAAGAGGAACCTACAAGCATGGGTACACTACCAAAGTGAAGTAGCATGATTGGACCATGTTTTTGTGACAAGGCTTGGAGAGAGTGATTCAGGTTTGATCCTAGTTGATGGAGATTTCCAATGATTGGAAGTTTTCTTGGAGATGGTGGTAAGATTTTACTGGTTTTTGATTGAAATGAAATCCGTATAATACGAATTAAGATCAAAGTGATGAAAAAAAATATACAATAGAAAAAAGTATGTAAAGATGAAAACATTGTGTGATGCAACAAGCTAGCAATTTGCTTTAAGTTTTTTCGGTTATGACTTGGGAAATATGGAAGAACGCTCTCTCTCTCTCTCTCTCTCTCTCTCTATATATATATATATATATATATATATATATATATATATATATATATATATATATGAATGAGAGATTCCATATTTCTTTATTAAATCTTTTTTATCCATCTTTTTACTTATATGACTATATGACAAGTAGTACATATAAAGAAAGGATTATAGAGAAATTTATGAATTCTTCATGTCACAACTTACTATATAAATCGATGAAGTGGAAGAAATCTTTTTTTTTTTAAATATATAATGGTGTACCTTCGTAATTCTTTATTTTTAATTACTAAAAAACAATAATTTATTGATGGTGTCTATAATAAGAAGACACCAGACGGCTAAGTTAAAGTTAGTGTTGTTATTGTTATTATTATTATTATTTTTATTATTATTATTATTAGAGAAATGATATATTCGGTTTTTTTCATATTTTAACTTTCTACCTACTTAATTTTTAACATATTTATGACATTAATTCTCTTTTCTCATAATATTTTAACACTTGTTTTATATAGATAAATAAAGAGATAAATAGAAACAAATATAGAAAGTTATATCATTTCTCTTATTATTATTATTATTATTATTACTCCATAATTGAGTAATTCAAAAATGAATATTATCTTAAGATCTGAAATATTTAATATTAAATTCATGAGTATCGATCCGTAACCACATAAGTTGCACAAGAGAGCCCATCCACTAGGCAAGATTCAACAAAGTCAAAAAGCAATAATGACAACTACCTAACAGTAACATGTTTCAAAATTATTAAACCATTCACGTCACTTATCAATTATCACATTATTTTTTTTATCCATAAATCAAGTAACACCAATCTCAAATTAACTCAATCTTTTTTTATAAGAATATAAAGGGGTGAATAGATTCTTTTAGTTAGTTTATTAATTTGTTTAAATAAAAATTAGTAAGTTGTATTTTAAGGATTAATCTTAAAGTTTATAACAACACAACAAATATTTGCAAGAAATAAAGAGAGTATAGAAAGAGAGACATCACCAAGTAGTAGACAAAAGATTTATAGTGGTTCATGCAAGTTTTAACAAACTTGCACTACATCAACTCCTTGGCATCACCAACCAAGAGTTTGCTCCACTAAAACTTCTCTCTTTGATGGTAGAGATAAACCTTTACAACTTCTCTTTTTAGCTTACAAGAAATAATCTTCTCTCTTGCAAATAAGGCTAAGATGAGCCTAACTTTACTCTAACTGGAAAGGCTAGAGTTGATCTTTACTTCTCTCTAATTCTATAGGCTAGAGATGATCCTCACTTCACTCTAATTTGAAAGGCTAGAGTTGATCCTCACACTACTATACAAATGACATGATAGAGATTTAGATTTGCTCTTGAAAGCCTTACACTTTTCCTCTTGATCTTGAAGATGATCTTTTTATATAAAATATAAGCTCACAACATCTTGTATGTATTATGTGTTTTTCAAAAATAAGAGGTGAGTAAAACACAAGACTTGAGTTGGTTTAAATAAGGAAAAAGTTGCAAGCTCAAAAAAGTGTCCAGACTGTCCACGGAAGATCTACGGTCGACCGTGGCATCTTCCGTCAACATGCTGGATTTTTTTAAGCCTTGCAATAAAGACGTTGGGCTTTTACCAAAACCAAACTGTTGGTCCCGAATGGATACTACAACAACAAATGTTTTTAGAAGGGGGGGGGGGGGAGGTTGAATACAAACTTTAGCAAATTAAAATTTAAGAGACTCACGGTTTACTTTTATATAATTCTTATTGATGTGAATCAAGAATTACATGAACTAGATGTGGAAAATCTAAGTTCAATAAAATGTGGCAACTAAATTTGTCTTACACATAGACTAAGCTAATCCTAAACAACTTATGTTTAAGATGTTCAACACATGAACAAGTTTGTTACACCGAAAGTAAAAATGCTAACTCTTCTAATTCTCAACAGATGAGATTTCAGTCTTCAACTATCTATTCGCATACTTAGCATGTTTCCATGCATGAGTATATATAAGCAAGGGTGTTCGGGTTGATGAAGAGGAGAAGGAGACAAAGGTACTTGGTTTAATAATATTATAATAGATAAAGTTAGTGGGTGAAAAGTAAGTTAACTTTATACAGAAAGTGTGTAAAGTGAACATACCTTTCAGTAAGAGGTTTACCCACTATCTATTATTATATTATTAAAGTACTACCTTTATGTCTTGAGAAAGTAAACTTCTCCTTACATGCTTGTGCTTTAATCAACACCATGCTTTTTGAAGACTTGACTTAAACAAGTATAGAGTTACCAGACATACTTAGTTGTTGATGCATATCTTCAAGATCTTCTCTTCTAAAGTATCTTTCTCCTTTTCCAGAGGATAAAGATCTATCCTTTTTGTATTTTTGCAGATCCAAAAAGTGCCATGTACTTTTTACAACGAGAGATCTAAGGCATAATAGAACAACACATGTTCTGCCTTTGACTTAAGAAAATATTACACAGAAAAACTATTAGCTGATTAAAGACTCGGCTAACAGACACTGAACAACTAACATAATTTTGCTCAGCTAAGGACAATTGTAAAAGACTCAGCTAATTAGATCTGCTCAGCTGATCAAACTGATCAACTAATCAATATAATTAGGGTACAACTAATAAACTAATTAAAACAAACTCTCAGCTGATCCCAAGGGCTCAGCTAATCATTTGAGTATGATCAGCTTATTGAGACAAGAATGAATAAGTGTAGAATACCTTATCTGACATGTGGGAGACATCAGCTGACCAATGAGATACTGTCAGCTGATCCTTGACTGCTCAGCTGATCTTTGATGAACCCTCAGCTGATGGTTTGCACCACCAACTGATGCTTTGTAAATGCATAGCTGATGCTTCTTGACTTGTCTTTTCTTCTTAGCTGATCTTCCTGAAGCTGGTCCTTTGGCTGATACTCAGTGTTCAACTGACACTATGATTCGTTAGCAGACATTTCTTACTTAGGAATTTCTTTACGTCTAATATGATAAACAACACATGTTTTTCATTTATCTAAGTCCAAGACTGAGTATGTGGTTTTGTTAATATCAAATCCTATTTTAATTAATAGATAGGTTTGATTTAGGTTTGATATTGCTATCTCCCCAACAATCTCCCCCTATTTGATGATGACAAAACCTTATCTGATTTAAGAAGAATCAGTTTGACTCGGATTTGTAAAGATAAAACTTTTAAGTGCAATTTGGTTACCTAGCTATCTGTTTTTGGTAACTCTTTAATATATGTTCCCTGATATTCTGTTTTTGGGAATCTTTTCATTTATGAAGTACCATTTTTCTATTTTTGTGGTATTTTTTCTATCCTTTTTCTGTTTTTAGGATTTTTTATATTTACTCTATTTACACTATGTGAGCTATCTACTAAGAGTCATCTATACTAGCATTTTAGCCAAGTAGTCCATGATCAAAGTTTCAAGCTTGATTACAGAACAAAGTATTTACATAAGAGTTTGTACAATTTAGCTAATACTGAACATTAAGCTAAATTACAGAAGTTGAACAATTCTAAGAAGTTGAAATTACATCTAATCTAGTTATGAAGTTTCAGTTGTCTTCCCACCAATGTTCTTCTTTAACATCCAGAAGTCTGTCCAGAGGATTTGCAGCCAACAACTCTTCAGCTCTTGCTTGAATCAGACTTTCAAAGTGTTCACTTCCTGTCTGTCCCCTTGTTGAAGTTGCAGCTTGAAATATCAGCTCTTTAGGGGCTTTTCCTAAGTCAGATTCTCTTAGGAATTTCCAAATACCAGCTCTGTTCTTGAAGAACATCTCTCTCTCAGGTTTAGTTATGTACTTAAACATTTCTGGTTTGATGTTGGAGGGCAGAGTAGTGTTTAGACTTTCATATGCAGACATGTAAGGATGATCAGGATTAAGTATGATCTGTTCAGCAGGTACAAAAGCTTTGGAGGATTTCTTGAAGGCATCCTCAATCACATCAATGTGTTCCATGAATTGATCATGAGTGCATATCCTGTGGTAGACAGACATTCTGATCCAATATTCAAATTTGCTTATGAACCTTGTAACAATTTCACTTTTGGATTTAAGGAGGTGATACAGAGTCTCAATCATCTCAGTGAAGGAGAACAGTTTCAGTGATGAAGGTAGGCATTCTCATGTGTTTGTCTTTCATCTTTTCTTATTATTTTGAGATATGGACCTTCATCTGTACCCTTATATGGAGTGACTCTTGAGATGAGATTTGGATACTTCCTATCTACCAAGTTCTTCTTATTTTCTAAGAGCTCTTTGATCTCCCTTTCTGATTGCTGAGTTGTAACCCCAAAGTTGAACTCATGCAATGCTTGAATGGCTTCTCTGTGAGTTCTTCCTCTTTTAGGAACTTTCTTGGCAGTAGGATCATCTTGCTGTGGTGCAACTTGTGTTGGATGTGACTTAGAAGACATCATGATTAATTCTTCTTCTTGTAATTCTCTCAACTCATCATCAGTAGCACCTATAATAGCAGCAAGGTCTTCAGGAGTTGTGAAGTCCTGGTGTCTTTTCTTGGCTTTGAGAACCTCTTCAACTGAGGTGCCAAGTGCAGTAGCCAGCTCACTTAACTTCATAAGATTCTCATCTTCTTGAGTTTGCTCTTCCTCTCTTCTTTCTTCTTCTTCAATCTCCTCAGCAGACATAATTTTTTTTCCTTTTCTCCTTGATGTGCTGCTGGGAGTTGGTTGACTTGATTGTACTGGAGAGGAAGCTTGGACTGGTGGAGCTTGAGTAGAGAGGCTCTGCTTTTTCAAGTTGAGCAGAGAGAACAGAGGCACCCTATCTTCATCATCATCATCATCAGAATCTTCTGATGGCACATTGGTTGGTGCACAAGATTCATCTTGTCTAGACTTTTTGGCACTCTTCCTTCTGGCCATTTGTTTAAGTCTTCTTTTTGGCCTCTGCTTATCTTGAGCAGGCTGCTCCCCCTTAGATGGATTTTCCCTCTCAGCAGTTGATTGATTTAGAATATCTGCTTCATTGAGGTCTGCTTGATCTGCTGCTGCCTTATCAGCTTCTACTGCTTGAATAGGATCTGGTGAAGAGCTTGAACTAGTAGAATCCGAGTCTGACTTCTCCCCCTTTTAGTCATCAACAAATGAGAAAGGAAAGTTATCAGAAGGCTTGGCAGGCTTAGCAGGTGCAGATGGTATAGAGGTAGAAGGAGGGATACTGGAAGGTGAAGGAGAGGCAGTTGGGATAGGAGGTTGGGTGAAGGATGGAGGTTGGGTGAAGGATGAAGGTTGTCTTAGCCTTAGGATAGCATCAGTGATATTGGTGAATTCTTTAAGGGTTTCACTTTGCTTTTGTTTGGAGTAGTGGCTTAAGTTTGTGACCTCAGCAATTATGTTTTGGAGAAGAGAAGGGACTCTAAGAAGAGAGTCAGGAATGGTTACTGAAATGTTAGGAGGGGAAGGTCTGAAGGTTTGGAGTTGGGAAAGAAGATTAGAAATGGTTTGGTTTAAGGAAGAGATGGTTTGGTTTGAAATGGGAGGTGAAGGGGTGTGAGTAGGGGTAGAGGTTTGGGATAAGAGTTGATCCAATTTATGAAGAATCGGTGATAGATCAACTGGGGCAGGGGTGGGTTGGGGTTGAGATTGGGTAGCTTTAAGTGACTCAACCTCTTGGGTTAGAAGAGAGAGTTGGGATTCTGTTTTGGTTTGGAAAGAGGTGAGGGAGGCTTGAAGACTATCCATCTTTTGAGAGATGGACAATAGGTTTTGGAGTATTTGAGGTGAAGGTTCAGATGAGGTAGATGGAATAGTTTGAAATGGAGTTGATTGAGAGATTGTGCTTAGAACAGGAATAGATTGAGGTCCCTCACTTAGACCTTGGTATATAGGCCTAAGATCACTGGGAGCAGATTGTGTGCCCTGTGCTAATGGTTGGTGTATACCACTAGTATTGACAGGCAGTGCAGTAGCATGTGTAAGAAGTGAATCAATTATAGGTGCAAGCATGTGAGTATGAGTGAGGGTTGCACTCAGTGGGGTATCCCTTATTACAGTAGTAAGCTGTTGTGAACTTACCAAGGGTATGGATAGACACAATGTGGGTGTAGACACAGTATGACCTTGGGAGGAGGTCTGTCTTTTAATGGCATCACTCTGTTGGGAGGGTGATCCAGATTGCAGGAGTCCCATATTTACAAATGTGTCATGTTGGGAGAGCACATCCACTGGCAGTTGGGTTAAAGCAACATCCATGAACTCCCCCTCAAAATTAGAGGTAGCTATAGGAGTTGAGGTCAGAGGTGCAATGTGCATATCCTCTGAGACAAGTGAAGTGTGCACCATCTGTGTTGACCTTGTTTGTATATGGGTGTAGGTGGGAGTAGAACTAGTGACTGTTGGTAGTACACTAGAGCTTGGCATTTGTGGGGGTGTTTCAACTGGAGGAGAGGGTGGGTTCTCATTGGTGGGGTTTACCAAATGAGTGTCCTCAGGGAGTGAGAGAGTCATACCTTGAGTGTATATTGGTCGGCTGAGTTCAATGAGTTGAATCAGTTGATCAGAGATAACATCTTCTTCTTTAGCATTATGTTCACTAGCACCAACTTCACCTTTACTACCTTGTTCAAGATGAACAGATTCATTTGCACTTGAAGAGCTTACTGGGAAATTGGTCAAGGGCATCATAATAGGTGTTGATGTGGAGGAGGAAGTGTTACTTGGACCATAGAGCATAGGTTCACCACCATCATCACTATCATATGCATGATCATCATTATCATCAAAGTCATCACCACTAATACCTTCATCCACATCTTCAGCATCAGAATTAATTGACTCATTCTGTGCTGGTTCATCATCAAATGATCTTTCTTCTCTAAAACTGGCTTCATCATGAGTAAGCAGTAGAGTGCTCAGAATTTTCAGTAACTAATCATTAGCCATTGTTTCATTAACAGATTGAACATCACCTTCTTCTTCAACACCTACATCTTCTTCATCAGCTGCAATATTAATCAGTTCTTGCATTTGTGCAGTGATGGCAGGACCTTGCTCTTCCCTTATTAAGTGAAATATCTTTTGACCCATCTGAGGCATGGTCATTGCATCTAAAACAACAGTTATCCCAGTATATTGTTGTAACACCGGTTTCACGAGCTTAAAATTAGAGTAAATTAAAACTTTATTTACACCAAAAGTTCGCAGCGGAATAAACCACTGATTACATATTAAGTATTTCTTATCAACTTGGCGATCACAAACAACTGATCAAGCCAAGTACCAAAATTAAGCCAGTGTTACCACTACGCACCGACCATCGTTAAACAGTATCAGAGTAAATAATCTACAAGTGTTCCAAAAGATATATATAATAACACTACCCACAGCAACCCGCCTCGCCAGGCCATCTGATCACTAACCTGCGAAAAGGGAAATATTACGAAACATTAGCTACACTAGCTAGTGAGTACAAGCATCACATAAGTACCAATAAGCATGCTATCACGTCACAATAAAACACGCAATGCTAAGTTATCACGTAGCGGTGTGCCAACATGTCAGCAGGATCATATCTTGCGGGGTTGCAAATCCCGCTCAACGAATCCAACTGAGAAAATCAGCAACACCAATCCATGCTGGAGGGGAAACGAAAAGCAACCCCCCGAGCACGTTGCGGAGCCACATGGACTCAATTAGGCCTTAGTTACAAACCAAGACCCCCCTGTTTTTGTCGAGGAACGGCGGCCTGCAGAACCTTTACCCCAGAAAATCACTCGTGGGAACTGCTAATCCCTGAATAACACTCAAGGGACCCAGCCGCATCGGCGACTGACCTCAACCCCTGCGTCTGTCCGGACAGGAGATCATAAACACATTTGACCCATAGGGTCCACAGTACGCATGCGTATCACATATCACAATTTATATCACATGGTATCACTTATAACACTGTATCACTATATCACATAGCACACAACACAGGCACACAATAGCTCTACTTACTGAGTCTTATGGGAAACCGGTACTCACCTCGATATCACAAGAGGCAGATATGAATCCGAGAATCCCAAGAACACACTGAGTCGTCCGAATCACCTAACACATAAGGTTCAGGCTTGGTTATCAATTACACGTAACACACACAGGTTTGAACACAAGTTACACAAGCTGTCCACACAAGACAACCTTCTACGGCCGCAGAGGATATATCCTACGGCCGTAGGACACATGAAAAACCCTCCCTACGGCCGTAGTATCCAGTCACTACGCCCGCAGAGGTTCCTTCCAACAAACAATGTACTACAGCCGTAGAAACTCTCTTCTACACCCGTAGTAGTTGTTCTTTGGTGAACTACGACCGTAGGTTATGTACCTACGCCCGTAGTCCTTGTTTCATCGTCCGTTGACGGTAACCCACACAAAAACACATCCTAAGGCCGCAGCGACCTTGCCTACGGCCGTAGTGTATACACAAGGCTTACTACGGCCGTAGGGAACACTACCTACGCCCGTAGGAAGTCGACGAACAGCAGACCTTCGTCCCTGTTTCGACCCAGCTCTGCAAATACTCGTTTTTCACACCAAAACCCGATTGAAACTAGATTCAATCGTTTGTATACACTACTTGACATCAAGGGAAGTCTAGAAACACATTTTTACATATCAAGAAACACAAGAACACAATTAATCACCATCAAATGATGTTTCCTCTTTATGAACTCAAAATAGGTTTTGACATGGAATTACTTACAAATCAGCAACAAGAACAGTAGATTGATACTCGAATCGGCTTTAAGAAACTCCTTTCAAACAGATTGAACTTGATCTCCTCCAAAATCTCTAAGTATATGTGTGTGTTTGAGTTTGTACGTACATGAAAGTGCTTGTGTGTGTGTTTGAACTTGACTCAGGGGATAAGGCATACATATGCCGACCTTGGGGTCACACAATTAAACAAGGGGTATTTTGTTCCCCTTTCCAACTTGCAACTTAACACACGCCATCCCGTTTTGTCTAACGGGGATATCTACGGAATCATTACGCGAAACCGTATAACACGACATCACTTTCAGACACAACCGACACTTTTCACATAATCACATTAATTAACACGAGACACGTTAGTCACACAAAACACATAATTAATTTCACTTAAGGTCACTGTACAAGCTCTAAAGCACAAAGTACAACCCTACACTGCTAGGCCCATTTACATGGTGTTACAAATTTACCCCCCTTAAGAAGATTCCGTCCTCGGAATCTGATCACTCACGAACAGGCGGGGATATCGAGCTCGCATATCATCTTCAGTTTCCCAGGTCATATTCGAACCTAGGTTATATTTCCACTTCACGAGAACGAGCTTGATCACTTTCTTACGCAGCTTTTTAGTCTTTGAGCCGAGAATCTCAATAGGTTCCTCAACGAGGCGCTTTGAAGCATCAACTCTCAGCTCCTGCAGTGGCAGAATTTGACTCTCATCCACTTTACACTTGCGCAAGTAACACACGTTGAAGGTATTGTGAATACCCTCAAGTTCTGGAGGCAACTCTAGAGACACAGTCTGCTCATTGACTCGGCGCAGGATCTTGAACGGTCCTATGAAACGCGGACTCAATTTGCCTTTACGGCCAAAACGGATACCACCCTTCCACGGAGAGACTTTCAGGAACACCCGATCGCCCTCGTTAAACTCAACTGACTAACGTCTCAGCGTACACTTTTTGTCGATCACGAGCGGCTTTTAGCTTTTCACGTGCCACTCTCACTTTATCAGCTGTAATTTGTACTATCTCAGGTCCGGCGAACTGCTTCTCGCCAGGCTCTAGCCAACACGTAGGAGTGCGACAACGTCTCCCGTATAACATCTCGAATGGAGGCATCCCAATACTGGAATGGTATGAGTTGTTATAAGCAAACTCAATCAACGGCAGATGTGAATCCCACGCTCCACCGAACTCAAGTACACATGCGCGAAGCATGTCCTCCAGGGTTTGGATAGTCCTCTCTGACTGGCCGTCTGTCTGAGGATGGTACGCCGTGCTCAGGTGAACACGAGTGCCAAGCTCACGCTGTAAACTCTGCCAAAAATTCGAAGTAAATCGCGGATCGCGATCTGACACAATAGAACACGGCACTCCATGGCGCGACACCACTTCAGCAATATACAACTTGGCTAATTTATCCAACGAGGTAGACTCGCTGATAGCCAGAAAATGAGCACTTTTGGTCAAACGGTCAACTATGACCCAAATAGCATCGTGCCCTCTGAGCGTTTTTGGCAACTTTGCTACGAAATCCATCGTAATATTATCCCACTTCCACTCAGGAATTTCGAGTTGCTGAAGATTACCGTATGGCTTCTGGTTCTCAGTCTTCACTTGCGCACATATTTGACACTTTTCCACGTAGGAAGCAATGTCTCGCTTTAAAGTAGGCCACCAGTACAAAGATTTCAGATCATGATACATTTTGGTGCTGCCCGGATGAACAGACAGTCGAGACTGGTGAGCCTCTTGTAGAATCAATTCACGATTTCCCCCATACAGAGGCACCCAAACACGAGACTGGAAAGTCTTTAGCCCCCGGCTATCATCTGCAAGTAGATCCTTTTGCTTCCGCATCACTTCAACAACAAGATTCTCGTCACGCAAGGCAACAGATTGTGCTTCCTTTAATTTCGTAAGAATATCAGGAATCACCACAAGCTTCATGAACTTCGCCTCAGCTGACGAGCTTTTGCGACTAAGAGCATCCGCCACCACATTGGCTTTACCAGGATGATAACGGATCTCACAGTCGTAATCTTTGATCAATTCGAGCCAACGCCGCTGTCTCATATTGAGCTCTTTCTGTGTAAACACGTATTGCAGACTCTTGTGATCCGTACAGACCACACACTTGGTACCGTACAGATAATGCCGCCACAGCTTCAGAGCAAACACAACAGCAGCTAGCTCAAGATCATGGGTCAGATAGTTACCTTCATGTGGCTTTAACTGTCGAGACGCATATGCTATCACTTTATCACGCTGCATTAACACGCAGCCAAGCCCCGAATAAGAAGCATCACAATAAACGACGAAGTCATCAGACCCGTCGGGCAAGGAAAGAATCGGAGCCTCACACAATAGCCGTTTCAGAGATTGAAACGCTTGTTCTTGCGCCTCCGACCACACAAAAGCAACATCTTTCCGAGTAAGCTTAGTCAAGGGACCTGCAAGTTTAGAAAAATCACGGATAAACCGCCTATAATATCCAGCTAGGCCGAGAAAACTACGAACTTCAGAAGGAGTTCGGGGAACTCCCCAGTTCATCACTGCATAGACTTTCGCCGGATCCACTTTAACACCATCCCTGCAGATCACATGACCAAGGAAATGCACTTCACGAAGCCAGAACTCGCACTTTGAAAACTTTGCATAAAGCTTCTCTCGCTTGAGAGTTTCAAGAACTTGCCGTAAATGCAACTCGTGCTCGGCTTCACTTCGGGAATACACAAGAATATCATCGATAAACACAATTACGGATTTATCCAAGAAAGGACGACAAATCCGATTCATCATATCCATAAACACAGCAGGCGTGTTGGTTAAGCCGAACGGCATAACCAAAAACTCATAGTGGCCATATCGAGTGCGAAAAGCAGTTTTAGGAATATCACCTTCACTAACCCGCACCTGGTGGTAACCAGAACGAAGATCAATCTTAGAGAAGCAAGTTGCTCCCTGTAATTGATCGAACAAATCATCAATACGCGGAAGAGGGTATTTATTCTTTACCGTTCGCTTATTCAGCTCCCGGTAATCGATACACATACGCATAGTTCCATCCTTCTTCTTCACAAATAGCACAGGATCTCCCCACGGGGATGAACTTGGACGAATGAAGCCCTTGTCAAGTAACTCCTGTAACTGAGTCATCATCTCTCGCACCTTTGAAGGAGCAAGACGGTATGGAGCTTTAGCTACAGGCGTAGCCCCTGGAACAAGATCAATCTTATACTCTACGTCTCTTACTGGCGGCAAACCCGGCAATTCGTCTGGAAACACCTCCGGATAATCTGACACTACCGGAATATCTTTGACCACTTTCTTTTCTAGCTTTGCATCAATCACGTGAGCTAGATAAAACTCACAGCCTTTAGAAATCGATTTCTGAGCTTTCATCACCGAAATAAGAGGAACATCAGACTCTCGACGTTCCCCTCGAGCTACAGCACAAGACCCATCGGGTAAAGGAATCTTCACCATCTTTTTCGAACATAGAATCTCCGCGTTCAGACCACTGAGCCAATCCATGCCAATCACCACATCAAAGCCCGCAATTGGCATGAGAAGAAAAGAGATAGGGAAACTATTCCCGTCTACGTCAATGTTAACACAGGGAACACTATCCGTAACCGAAACTACCTTACCACTAGCAACTTCAACTTTAATCGGCTCACGTAACACAGATACAGGCAATTGCATTTTATCATGAAAAGCCACAGATATAAAAGAATGGGTAGCTCCAGAATCAAATAACACACATGCTGGAACAGAATTTACAAGAAAAGTACCAGTAATCACGTCTCCAGCAACTTTGGCTTCTTCAGTTGTCATCTGAAAAGCCCGACCCTTGGCGCGAGGAGCGCCATCTTTCTTAGGTTGAGCAGAAGACCCACCAGCTCCAGCTCCCGTATCACCCCTCTGTCTCTTCGGGCACTCTGTAATCCTGTGCCCTGGCTTTTGACATTTGAAACAAACATTCTCTTTGAACGAGCACTCTGTAGCTGCGTGCCCCTTCTCACCACATCTCATACATCTGGTAGTAGCCTTCGAGCAGTCACCAGAATGGGAAGTACGGCACAAAGAACACCAAGGATTATCAAACCTCGGTTTCTTACTCGAATCCACTTTCCCACCCGCAGCAGATTTCCCTTTTGAAGTACCAGCCTTTAAATACTGCTAAAACTTCCTCTTCTTGCCCTCCACAGTCTGATCACCCTTACACTAGCGACGATCACCATCAATCTGTCGGGCTATCTCAAACGCCCGATCCAAAGAAACTGCAGCTCTCACATGAGCTCGATCCTCTAGCGGCAGCATATTCACAAACTTCCGCATTTTTGCCCTCTCATCAGTCACAAGATGTGGTATAAACCTTACCTTATCAGTAAAGGCATGGATAAGGTCCTCCACCGGTTTGTCTCCCTTACGGAGAGCATTGAACTCGTTCTCCATCCTCTCAAGATCGTAATCAGTACAGTACTTGCTCTTCAATTTTTCGGCAAACTGCTCCCATGTCAGAGCAGCAACCACCTCTTTACTCAGCGTATCTTTCACAGTATCCCACCAATCCAGAGCTTTGCCTTTTAACATTCGACCCGCATACTTGACACGGTTCTCAGCTTCACAATCACAAGACTCAAACACTTGATCCGTCTCGCGCAACCAACGGATAGTCTCTGAGGGATTATCACTACCCTCATACACCTTCGGCCCGCAAGACTTAAACTTTTTGTAAGAACACAGCTCACGTTGCTTGCCCTTAATAGCTTCCCTCAGCAGCTCCCTAGTCGAGCGAAGCTCCTCCTCATGCAACAAAATATACGCCTCAGAATCTCTTCCCTGCCTCGAGCCCTGAGTGTCTCGCCAAGAAGACTCCTCCTGGGTTTCAGCATGGTGATGTGAGGCTTCATACTCCATCTCTTTCAGAGCTTCCTCAGTGTTAGCACGTCGTCCATACATTTTACTCACTCACTTTCTATACACAAGGGGCGAACACGTTTATTACACTTAATCACAATTTACTAACACACAAGTTAGTTCACATTGAGCAATAAACACATAACGCTCACACTCAGCCCCAATTACCCCTCTAGGAACACTTAACGATGGTCAAGCCCAAGTTTGAGATCGAATACTTTCACAAGTACCCGATTCCCTCAAACTAAGGCTCTGATACCTAATTGTAACACCGGTTTCACGAGCTTAAAATTAGAGTAAATTAAAACTTTATTTACACCAAAAGTTCGCAGCGGAATAAACCATTGATTACATATTAAGTATTTCTTATCAACTTGGCGATCACAAACAACTGATCAAGCCAAGTACCAAAATTAAGCCAGTGTTACCACTACGCACCGACCATCGTTAAACAGTATCAGAGTAAATAATCTACAAGTGTTCCAAAAGATATATATAATAACACTACCCACAGCAACCCGCCTCGCCAGGCCATCTGATCACTAACCTGCGAAAAGGGAAATATTACGAAACATTAGCTACACTAGCTAGTGAGTATAAGCATCACATAAGTACCAATAAGCATGCTATCACGTCACAATAAAACATGCAATGCTAAGTTATCACGTAGCGGTGTGCCAACATGTCAGCAGGATCATATCTTGCAGGGTTGCAAATCCCGCTCAACGAATCCAACTGAGAAAATCAGCAACACCAATCCATGCTGGAGGGGAAACGAAAAGCAACCCCCCGAGCACGTTGCGGAGCCACATGGACTCAATTAGGCCTTAGTTACAAACCAAGACCCCCCTGTTTTTGTCGAGGAATGGCGGCCTGCAGAACCTTTACCCCAGAAAATCACTCGTGGGAACCCCTAATCCCTGAATAACCCTCAAGGGACCCAGCCGCATCGGCGACTGACCTCAACCCCTGCGTCTGTCCGGACAGGAGATCATAAACACATTTGACCCATAGGGTCCACAGTACGCATGCGTATCACATATCACAATTTATATCACATGGTATCACTTATAACACTGTATCACTATATCACATAGCACACAACACAGGCACACAATAGCTCTACTTACTGAGTCTTATGGGAAACCGGTACTCACCACGATATCACAAGAGGCAGATATGAATCCGAGAATCCCAAGAACACACTGAGTCGTCCGAATCACCTAACACATAAGGTTCAGGCTTGGTTATCACTTACACGTAACACACACAGGTTTGAACATAAGTTACACAAGCTGTCCACACAAGACAACCTTCTACGGCCGCAGAGGATATATCCTACGGCCGTAGGACACATGAAAAACCCTCCCTACGGCCGTAGTATCCAGTCACTACGCCCGAAGAGGTTCCTTCCAACAAACAATGTACTACAGCCGTAGAAACTCTCTTCTACACCCGTAGTAGTTGTTCTTTGGTGAACTACGACCGTAGGTTATGTACCTACGCCCGTAGTCCTTGTTTCATCCTCCGTAGACGGTAACCCACACAAAAACACATCCTAAGGCCGCAGCGACCTTGCCTACGGCCGTAGTGTATACACAAGGCTTACTACGGCCGTAGGGAACACTACCTACGCCCGTAGGAAGTCGACGAACAGCAGACCTTCGTCCCTGTTTCGACACAGCTCTGCAAATACTCGTTTTTCACACCAAAACCCGATTGAAACTAGATTCAATCGTTTGTATACACTACTTGACATCAAGGGAAGTCTAGAAACACATTTTGACATATCAAGAAACACAAGAACACAATTAAACACCATCAAATGATGTTTCCTCTTTATGAACTCAAAATAGGTTTTGACATGGAATTACTTACAAATCAGCAACAAGAACAGTAGATTGATACTCGAATCGGCTTTAAGAAACTCCTTTCAAACAGATTGAACTTGATCTCCTCCAAAATCTCTAAGTATATGTGTGTGTTTGAGTTTGTACGTACATGAAAGTGCTTGTGTGTGTGTTTGAACTTGACCCAGGGGATAAGGCATACATATGCCGACCTTGGGGTCACACAATTAAACAAGGGGTATTTTGTTCCCCTTTCCAACTTGCAACTTAACACACGCCATCCCGTTTTGTCTAACGGGGATATCTACGGAATCATTACGCGAAACCGTATAACACGACATCACTTTCAGACACAACCGACACTTTTCACATAATCACATTAATTAACACGAGACACGTTAGTCACACAAAACACATAATTAATTTCACTTAAAGTCACTGTACAAGCTCTAAAGCACAAAGTACAACCCTACACTGCTAGGCCCATTTACAGGGTGTTACAATTGTTCAGATTGAAGATGATGAAGTACAAGCAGACTTAAGTACCTGATGTAAGGAACAATAGTTCTTGTTGATTTCTTTGTTGTGCCAAGAGTGATTTTATCCACCATCTCTGAGAATATGACTTGAGCAAAGTCAATATTCCTCCCTGTGACTAAGGCATGGAGAATCTTTAGTTTTGTTTGATTCATTTGATCAAAACTTCCAGATTTATGACCAAAGCACCGAGTGATTACACTAGCCAAATACTTCCATGGGTGTCCCAGCACAGACAACTTATACTGACCATGGGTAACAGCTTCATTGTAGCCAATCAGGGGTAAAACTTCCAAAACTTGATCCATTTGAGCAAATGGTTGATATGGGGCCAAGTTAGGCAGAGAGATGGCTTGTCGAAGAGTGTTGACAGTAATGTTGATGTTGATGGTGGCATTGAGACAAGTGCAGGTGATTAGGTCTTGATCAGTATGGTACCTTGCAGTGTACCACATCTCACCAACAATGTTTGGAAAGATAAAGAAAGGATGAGCAGAGAGACATGGAAACAGGGGATGAGCGGTTAAGAATGCGACCATAGGTTCGTATCCCTGGTTTGCCTTGTTCACGGGAATGTCAGTGTTGATTAGAAAGTTGTTTGGACGAATGGTGATTTCTGAATTTTCAGTCATGTTCTCACCATCAACAGCATTTGGAGTAGAAACAGGGTTGAAGGACACCATGATTACAGAGTGAAGAAACTGTGAGCAATGAGAGTTTAGGGTTTGTAATTTTGGAGAGAAGACGAGTGTTTGTGAATTTTGAAAGCACAAGAAATGAAGAACCGCTTAAAAACACCTTTATATCTTCTTTGGAAACCTAAACTGTCACAGAAATATCTTTTTGAAAAAGTAACTGTCACATCTGCAAAAAGGGTAATAAACAGATAAGATAATAAATACACGGACAACTAACGGACATTTAAGAAGAAATTAAATACTACCTAGTTAACACATTAAATACAAATGAAAAATTAATACCATAAGTGTAGGGACAAAATAATTTTAACTCTGAGAATCATCAGCTTATTGAAAAAAGTGCAGCTGATCCTTGTTGAGCTAAAATAAGTGTCAGCTAATGAATGCAATTAGCTGAGCGTCTAAGTCTTAGCTAATGGTTGATCAGCTGAGGTATAGTATCAGCTGATGGTTGTCAGCTGACAGAATATCATTAGCTGATTCATCATTAATAAGATATGAAGAAGCTTAGATAAGTACTTCATTTCACACACAAATGAAATTATTTTCTCATATTAAATTAACTACCTAAGAAAGGAATATGTTACAAATTTAACATGCCAAGTTTGGATATTAGGAAGTTGAACCGAGACTCATCCAAAGGTTTTGTAAAAAGATCAGCTAATTGAACATCAGTACTTATATAGTGCATTAAAACTCTCTTTTTCTACACATTATCTCTAAGAAAATGATGTCTGATTTCAATATGCTTGGTTTTAGAATGCAAAACTGGATTGTTAGAGATAGAAATGGCACTAGTGTTGTCACACAGGATTGATGAGTTTTCAAACTGTATGTCATAATCAAGTAGTTGATTTTACATCCATTATAGTTGAGCACAGCAGCTTCCAGCAGCAATGTATTCTGCCTCAGCTGTTGAAGTTGAAACAGAGTTCTATTTCTTGCTTGACCAGCTGACTAATCTTCCACCTAACAGCTGACAACCACCAGATGTACTCTTTCTGTTTAGTGTGCAACCTGCAAAATCAGAGTCAGTGTATCCAACTAACTCAAAATCAGAGTCTTTGGGGTACCAAAGACCTAGATTAGGAGTTCCTTTGACATACCTGAAAATTCTTTTAACTGCAACTAAGTGAGATTCTTTGGGATCTGCTTGATATCTAGCACAAAGACATGTTGAAAACATAATATCTAGTCTACTTGTAGTGAGGTATAAAAGAGACCCTATCATACCCCTATAAGCTGTAATGTTCACTGATTTACCATCAGTTTCCTTTCCAAGCTTTAAGGCAGTGGACATGGGTGTTTTCATTGAAGAACAATTCTCAAACTCAAATTTCTTAAGTAAATCATTTACATACTTTGTTTGATGAATGAAAATTCCATCAACCTCTTGTCTAATTTGAAGTCCAAGAAAATAGTTTAGTTCACCCATCATGCTCATCTGATAGTTATCAGACATGAGTTTAGAAAACTTTTTACAAAGATCTAAATTTGTAGACCCAAATATTATATCATCTGCATATATCTGTACAAGTATTACATCACCCTTGAATTTCCTTATAAACAAAGTTCTATCTGTGCTTCCTCTTATAAAGCCTTTGGTGGTTAGAAAAGAAGAGAGGGTATCATACCAGGCTCTTGGAGCTTGCTTTAGACCATACAAAGCTTTGTTTAAGAAGTATACATGGTCTGGTTTGCTTGCATCCTCAAAACCTGGAGGTTGTTTGACATATACCTCTTCCTTCAATTCTCTATTGAGGAAAGCACTCTTAACATCCATTTGGAAAACTTTAAAGTCTTTGAAGGCAACATAAGCTAGAAACAGTCTTATGGCTTCAAGTCTTACAACAGGGGCAAATGTTTCATCATAATCAATACCTTAATCTTGACAATACCCCTGTGCAACCAGCCTTGCTTTGTTTCTGATGATCAGCCTTTGTTCATCCATTTTGTTTCTGAACACCCACTTAGTACCAATGATGGATTTTTCCTTTGGTCTTGGCACCAAAGTCCATACATTGTTTCTTGTGAATTCTGCCAATTCTTCTTGCATGGCATTAATCCAGTGAGGATCATTTAGAGCTTCATCCACCTTCTTTGGTTCAATCATAGAAACAAAACCTGTGTATAAACATAAATTACAAGCTTTTGATCTTGTTAGTATAGGTGCTTCTATGTTACCTATGACCAGATCTTTAGGATGATCCCTAAGGTCCTTATAGGCATTTTGGATTCTGGGAGAGTTTGGATTATTTTAGATTGTAGGAGTGAAAATTCTTTGGTTTGGATAAGCTGATGAGACTTCTGGTTGATCAGCTGACAGAATTTCAAGAATGTCATCTGTTGGAACTTCTACTGATGAGGGAATGTTTAATATGGAATTAGAGTCTATTGATGTTGAATCATGATTCTCATCATTCAGTAAAAGTGTGGATTGGTTTAAGATAGGATGTGCATTGGTTTGATGTATATTTGGAACAGCTTCATCTAAATCCTCTACATCAGCTGATGGGAGTGGATCAGCTGATACTGGAATGTTGTCTTCAGTATGTAGCAGATCATTAAATTCCTCACCTGTAGATGGATTAGTAGAACAGGATGCAACAAAGTTATTTTCATTAAAACTTACATTGATTGATTCTTCTATGACCTTTGTTCTGAGGTTGTAGATTCTGTAAGCTTTGGAGATCACAAAATATCTAACAAAAACACCTTCATCAGCTTTTGGTGCAAATTTCTGCAATTGATCTCTTTGGTTCAGAATGAAACACTGACACCCAAAGATATGCAGAAAGCTGATGTTGGGCTTCCTTCCTTTGAGCACTTCATAAGGAGTCTTGTTGTGTCTCTTGATGACTAAAGATCTGTTCTGAGTGAAACATGCACAACTGACAGCTTCAGCCCAAAAATTGAATCCTAACCCACTCTCACACAACATGGTTCTTGCAGCTTCTATTAATGTTCTGTTTCTTCTTTCAGCTACACCATTTTGTTGTGGAGTACTTGGTGCAGAAAAGTTTTGAGATATTCCTTTATCATCACAGAAACTTTCTAGAGTTTGATTTCTAAACTCAGTTCCATGATCACTTCTGAGCATCCTTGTCAGATTTCCATTTAGCACTTCCATCTTCTTAATGAAGCTTATTATTTCTTCAACAGCCTCACTCTTTGCTTTTAGGAAGATGACCCAAGTGTATCTTGAGAATTCATCAACCATCACCAATGCATACTTACTTCCACCAATACTAGCAGTGGCAACAGGACCAAATAGATCCATGTGCAACATGTAGAAAGGTTCAGTAATGGAGAAGGCTTGCTTAGATGGAAAAGAAGTCTTGTGCTGCTTTCCCTTCTCACAGGCAGAACAAGGTTTAGGCTTAACAAAAGTCAGTGAAGGTAGTCCTGACACTAGTTCACCCTTGCTCAGCTTGTTTATATTTTTGATGTTTAAGTGAGAAAGCCTTTTGTGCCATAACCAGTTTGTGTCAGTTACATATTTTGTATACAAACAGGTTAACTTGGATGGATCACCAGAGGACATATCAAGAGTATATACATCCTTGGTTCTTTTTGCACAAATTATTGTTTTACCTTCTTGATCTAAAATGGAACCACATATCTTTGTAAAGAGGACTTTATGATCACCATCACATAACTGACTTATGCTGATGAGATTGTACTTAAGCCCTTTAACATATGATACTTTGGACAAGGTTAAGTTCCCATTATGAAGTTCTCCGTAGCCTTTTGTTTGCCCACAATTGTTATCACCAAAGGTCACTCTTGGACATTTTTCCTTCTTGTAGTTACTAAGCAAAGCTTTACAACCTGTCATGGTCCTTGAACATCCACGGTCAAGATACCATGTGTTCAGACCCTGCATAGTTGAAATTGAAAGAAGGTTAGTGACACTTGGGCATCCACTGCTAAATGGATCCATGTGGATTGCACCTAGCTATCCACTTCATATTAGGTTGTTTATGAATAAGAGGAACAATTGTGTTATCAAAATCAGTCCGCTGTCTTGAGTTACCTTCAAGAGAACAATCACTTGCCTTACGCCCTTTGCTCCCATATTTATAACATTTTTGACATTTGGAGCTTTTGATATGTTTCAGTGATTTCCTAAGAGATGTCTTAACTGTTTTCTGATGACTATGGGTCATCAACTAACAGATTTCACTATTCAACTGTTGCAACTAATTCTGTAAACTAATAAGGTATTTGTTTACAACCACCTTAGGTTGACCCTTAGTTAAAATGAGTTTTTGATCAACCTTAGATGTGGCAGACTTACACTTTATGTGAACATTTAGTCCTTTTCTCTTGGTTTCTTTTATTGAAAGAGTTTGAAGTGACACTGGATCAGCTAAACAATTGATAGAGGATTTTTGATCAGCTGACAGGGTATCAGCTGAGCAACTATCATCTGTTCTCTGATCAGCTGATTGAGGATCATTAGCTAATGAAATGTCAGTCAGGTGAGCACTTATATTTAATGTATCAGCTTTCAAGGTTTGACAACATAATGTCTCTTTGGTATCAACAAATGATTCCATTCCTTTACTCACTTCCTTTACTATTAAATTTTCAGTACTTTTGCTTTCTGTCAAGACAATAGAACTAGAACCAACTTTTGAAGTGGTTGAGTCTTTTAGCTGAGTACTTTTACTTTTGACAAATCTGTTAGTGATAATACTTTTTTGTTTTACAATCTTTTGAAAAGTAAGAGGTAAAATATCAGCCTTTTCTAAGATATTTATGTCCTTGCTAAAATCAACACAATTAGTAGCTTGGAAGTAATTTCCACCAATAATAGCTTGAACTTGTTTTGGAATCTGCTCATTGACACACTGAGTGGTCTTAGCAGCAGAAACACACCAAGATTTAACTACTTTTTGTAGGTCATTAAACTTCATGATTGCTTCATTGTTTTCTTTTACCAAGATCTGATTAAGTATCTTTTGATTAGCTAAATCATCTTCCAGTTTTGTCATTAGTTTCAGTTTCTCATCTTTAAGACTTAATCTCTCTTTTAATAATTCTATTTCTGATTTTAGCTTCTTTTCTCTTTGAATATTTGATTGAAACTCAACACACAGATAATCAAACATAGTGTTCTTCATTATCTTCATAGTTAATAAATTTTCCAACCTGATACATAGAAGAAGGATCCCAGTCAGGAGAAGTACAAGCTTTAGCAGCTTTCTTCATGTCCTCATCAAAGGAACTTGTACTTGATGTGTTGGCCATAAAATTGAGCTGAGCTGTGAGGATCTCATTTTCATCACTTGAGAGATCTTCCTCAGCCCAATCTTCTTCTTCAGCTACCAACACCCTATTCTGAGCTTTCTTCTTTTTCTTGTCAAGGACTGCAGCAAGAAGCTTCTTATACTTAGCTTCATAATCAATCTTGCTGTCTGAGCTTGAGGAACCCTTGAAGCCTGTGTTTCCTCTGGATTTACACTCACTGGCATAGTGACCAGTCTTGCCACAAGAGAAACAACCTTCAGAAGCCTTTGGTTTTGACATGACTCTTTCTCCTTTGAAGGGTTTCTTCTTAAACCTCTTGACACCCTTTCTTTTCAAGAAAGGTTTGAACCTTTTAACCAACATGGCAACCTGCTCAATAGCAGCTTCAACGCTGTCCATGTTCTCCAGAACTTCATCCCCATCAGGCACTTGCTCTTCATCAGAAGACTCCTCCTCTTCCTCCTCATCACTGGACACATCCACCACTGCAGCAAAACTTCTAGATCTTGTATCCTTAGACACAAGGGCAGTAGATGGAGCTTTTGCATCCTCCTTCATATCCTTGGTAGAGAGTTTTCTTTGTTTCATTGATTGTTCATGATTCATAAGGTTTCCATATAAACCAACCAGTGTAAGACCCTTGATTTTCTCACCATGTTTGAGCATAGTGATAAAATGATCCCAAGATTCTGGGAGAGAGTCTAGAAACTTGTTTACAAGCTCCTTATTGCTCTTCAGAACCTCTGCCCTTCTTAAGTCATTTATAAGGTAGTTGAACCTGGTGTTGGTCTGAGTAAGACTTTCACCTTTATGAGCAAAGAAGAACTCATATTCTCTAACCAGAAGGAGTTTCTTGTTCTCCTGCACTTCTTCAGTGCCTTCATATTCAACAGTCAAAGTGTCTAGCATCTCCTTTGAATATTTGCAGTTAAGAACTTGATGATAGACATCTTTTGGTAGTGCAGAGACTAAGGCTGTTCTTGCTTTAACATCAAGATTAACAAGCCTTTTGTCTTCATCAGACCACTGATTTATAGGCTTTATGATCAGTCTTTCAACGGCAGGAACTTCATCAGTTGCATCAGTCACTTGAATTGTTGAGGAAGGAACATAAGGACCTTCAGTAACGGTCTTGAGCATAACATCATCAAGGATTGACATATATAGAAGAACTCTACTCTTCCAGAGAGAGAAGTTCTCTCCATCAAACATTGGAAACCTTGTGAGTGAGCCATTGTTGGAAGAACCGTTAGAAGCAGCAACAGGAGTGGCCATTTTGTAATGTGCGGTAGAAGCAGTTGAAGAGTAAGCAAACCAGATCTTAGATATGAGTTATCTAGCCTGCTCTGATACCAGTTGTTGGTCCCGAATGGATACTACAACAACAAATGTTTGTAGAGGGGGGGGGTTGAATACAAACTTTAGCAAATTAAAATTTAAGAGACTCACGGTTTACTTTTATATAATTCTTATTGATGTGAATCAAGAATTACATGAACTAGATGTGGAAAATTTAAGTTCAATAAAACAAGCTGAGCAAGGGTGAACTAGTGTCAGGACTACCTTCACTGACGTATGTTAAGCCTAAACCTTGTTCTGCCTGTGAGAAGGGAAAGCAACACAAGATTTCTTTTCCATCTAAGCAAGCCTTCTCCATTACTGAACCTTTCTACATGTTGCACATGGATCTATTTGGTCCTGTTGCTACTGCTAGTATTGGTGGAAGTAAGTATGCATTGGTTATGGTTGATGAATTCTCAAGATACACTTGGGACATCTTCCTAAAAGCAAAGAGTGAGGTTGCTGAAGAAATAATAAGCTTTATTAAGAAGATGAAAGTGCTAAATGGAAATCTGGTAAGGATGCTCAGAAGTGATCATGGAACTGAGTTTAGAAATCAAACTCTAGAAGGGTTCTGTGATGATAAAGGCATATCTCAAAACTTCTCTGCACCAAGGACTCCACTTAAGAAATTTGAGTTTGAAAATTGTTTTTCAATGAAAACACCCATGTCCACTGCCTTAAAGCTTGGAAAAGACACTGATGGTAAATCAGTGAACATTACAGCTTATAGGGTTATGATAGGGTCTCTTTTATACCTCACTGCAAGTAGACCAGATATTATGTTTTCAACATGTCTTTGTGCTAGATATCAAGCAGATCCCAAAGAATCTCACTTAGCTGCTGTTAAAAGGATTTTTAGGTATCTCAAAGGAACTCCTAATCTAGGTCTTTGGTACCCCAAAGACTCTGATTTTGAGTTAGTTGGATACACTGATTCTGATTTTGCAGGTTGCACACTAGACAGAAAGAGTACATCTGGTGGTTGTCAGCTGTTAGGTGGAAGATTAGTCAGCTGCTCAAGCAAGAAACGGAACTCTGTTTCAACTTCAACAGCTGAGGCAGAATACATTGCTGCTGGAAGCTGCTGTGCTTAACTATTATGGCTGCAAAATCAACTACTTGATTATGACATACAGTTTGAAAACTCACCAATCCTGTGTGACAACACTAGTGCATTCTAAAACCAAGCATATTGAATCAGACATCATTTTCTTAGAGATAATGTGCAGAAAAAGAAAGTTTCAATGCACTATATAAGTACTGATGTTCAATTAGCTTATCTTTTTACAAAACCTTTGGATGAGTCTCGGTTCAACTTCCTAATATCCAAACTTGGCATGTTAAATTTATAACATATTCCTTTCTTAGGTAGTTAATTTAGTGTGAGAAATTAATTCCAGTTATGTGTGAAATGAAGTACTTATCTAAGCTTCTTCATGTCTTATTAATGGTGAATCAGCTAGTAGTATTCTGTCAGCTGACTACCATCAGCTGATACTATACGTTAGCTGATCAACCATTAGCTAAGACTTAGACGCTCAGCTAATTGCATTCATTAGCTGACACTTATTTTTAGCTCAACAAGGACCAGCTGACACTTTATTCAGTCAGCTGATGATTCTCAGAATTAAAATTCTTGTGTCCCCACACTTATGGTATTAATTTATCATTTGTATTTAATGTGTTCCTAGGTAGTATTTGTTAAATGTCCGTTAGTTGTCCGTGTATTTAATAACTTATCTGTTTATTACCCTTTTTGCAGATGTGACAGATACTTTTTCAAAAAGATATTTCTGTGACAGTTTAGGTTTCCAAAGAAATAAAGGTGTTTTGAGCGGTTCTTCATTTCTTGTGCTTTCAAAATTCCCAAACACTCTTCTTCTCTTCAAACCCTAAGCACTCTCTACTCATAGTTTTTCACTCTGTAATCATGGTGTCCTTCAACCCTGTTTCTACTCCAAATGCTGTTGCTGGTGAGAACATTACTGAAAATTCAGAAATCACCATTCATCCAAACAACTTTCTAATCAACACTGAAATTCCCGCGAACAAGGAAAATCAGGGATACAAACCAATGGTAGCATTCATTACTGCTCATCCCCTATTTCCCTGTCTCTCTGCCCATCCTTTCTTCATTTTCCCAAACATCGATTGTGAGATGTGGTACATTGCAAGGTACCATACTGATCAAGAACTAATCACCTGTGCTTGTCTCAATGACACCATCAACATCAACATCATTGTCAATACTCTTCGACAAGCCATCTCTCTGCCTAACTTGGCCCCGTATCAACCATTTGCTCAAATGGATCAAGTTCTGGAAGTTTTACCCCTGATTGGCTACAATGAGGCTGTTACCCATGGTCAGTATAAGTTGTCTATGCTGGGACACCCATGGAAGTACTTGGCAAGTGTAATCACTCGGTGTTTTGGTCATAAATCTGGAAGCTTTGACCAAATGAATCAAACTGAACTCATGATTCTGCATGCCTTAGTCACAGGGAGGAATATTGACTTCGCTCAAGTCATATTCTCAAAGATGGTGGATAAGATCACTCTTGGCACAGCAAAGAAATCAACAAGAACCATTGTTCCCTACATAAGGTACTTAAGTTTGCTTGTACTTCATCATCTTCAATGGGAATAATATACTGGGATAGTTGTTGTGTTGGTTGCAATGACCATTCCTCAAATGGGTCAAAAGATATTTCATTTAATAAGGGAAGATTAAGGTCCTGCCATCACTGCACAAATGCAAGAGCTGATTGATATTGCAGTGGATGAAGAGGATGTAGTGGTTGAAGAAGAAGGTGCTGTTAAACCTGTTGATGAAACAATGGCTAATGATTCTGAGTCCCCAGATGTGGTTACTGAAAATTCTGAGCACTCTACTACTCATACTCATGATGAAGCCAGTTTTAGAGAAGAGACATCATATGATGCACCAGCACAGGATGAGACTGTTAATCTTGATGATGAGGATGTTGACGCAGCTGATAGTGGTGCTGACAGTGGTGAAGGTGATAATGATGAAGGAGATGATGACTTTGATGGTGGTAATGCTGGGTTTGTTCCTGTTGAAATTGTTCAAGATTCAACCAGCTCATCTTCTCAAATGGGGATGCCTATTACTGAATTCCCTGTCAGTTCTAGTTCTAGCACACCACAGAATCAACTAAGTGGAGATGCTGCTAATGGTGATGATGCTGAGGATGTGACAATTTCTGACAATCTCATTCAACTGATTCAGATCAGCAAAACTCAGCATCTCTCAGGTATAATCACTACCACTCTTGAGGATACTCAATTGGTTAACCCCACCAATGAGAACCCACCCTCTCCTCCAGTTGAAACACCCCCGCAAATGCCAAGCTCTAGTGTACTCCCAACAGTCACTAGTTCTACTCCCTCCCACACCCATACTGAATTAATGTCACAAGAGCTTGTGCACTTCTCACAAGTCTATGAGGTAGTGTTATCTACACCTCTGACCTCAACTCCACTAGTTCCTTCTTATGTTGAGGGGGAGCAAATGGAAGCTGACTTAACCCAATTGCCAGTGGATGTGTTCTCCCAACAAGACACATTTGTAAATATGGGACTCTTGCAAGCTGGATCACCCTCCCAACAGGGTGATGCCATTGAAAGACAGACCTCCTCCCAAGGTCATACTGTGTCTACACCCACATTGAGTCTATCCATACCCTTAGTAAGTTCACAACAACTTACTACTGTAATAAGGGATACCCCACTGAGTGCAACCCTTACTCATACTCACATGTTTGCACCTATATTTGATTCACTTCTTACACATGCTACTGCACTGCCTGTCAATACTAGTGGTATAGACCAACCATTAGCACATGGCGCCCAATCTGCTCCCAGTGATCTTAGGCCTATATACCAAAGTCTAAGTGAGGGACCCCATCCCATTCCTGATATTGGCATTCCATCTCAATCAATACCTATTCATCCTGTTCCATCTACCTCTTCTGAACCCTCACCCCAAATACTTCAAAACCTACTATCTATCTCTCAAAAGATGAATAGTCTTCAAGCCTCCTTTACCTATTTCCAAACCCAAACAGAAACTCAAATCTCTCATCTAATCCAAGAGATTGAGTCCCTTAAAGCTACCCAATCCCAACCCCAACCCACCCTTGCCCCAGTTGATCTATCTCCAATTCTTCATAAATTGGATCAACTTCTATCCCAAACCTCTACCCCTGCACCTACCCCTTCACCTCCCATTTCAAACCAAACCATCACTTCCTTAAACCAAACCATTTCTAATCTTCTTTCCCAACTTCAAACCTTAAGACCTTCCCCTCCTAACATTTCAGTAACCATCCCTGACTCTCTTCTTTGAGTCCCTTCTCTTCTCCAAACCATAGATGCTGAGGTCACACACTTAAGCCACTCCTCTAGACAAAGGCACAGTGCAACCATTCAAGAATTCACCAATATCACTAATGCTATCCTAAGGCTAAGACAACCTCCATCTTTCACCCTACCTCCTATCCCTACTACCTCTCCTTCACCTTCAACTATCCCTCCCTCTACCTCCACCCCTTCTCCTTCTCCTTCTCCTTATTCTTTTATCCCACCCTATGTTGCCAAGCCTTTTGACAACTTTCATTTTTCTTTTGTTGATGACAAAAAGGGGGAGAAGTCAGCCTCGGATTCTACTAACTCAAGCTCTTCACCAGATCATATTCAAGCAGTAGAAGCTGATAAGGCAGCAACAAACCTCAATGAAGCAAATAATCTAAATCAATCAACTGCTGAGAGGGAAAATCCATCTGAGGGGGAGCAACCTGCTCAAGATGAGCAGAAGCCAAAAAGAAGGCTTAAACAAATGGCCAGAAGGAAGAGGACCAAAAATCCAAGACAAGATGAATCATGTGCACCAATAAATGTGCCATCAGATGATTCTGATGATGATGATGATGATGAAGATAGGGTGCCTTTGTCCTCTCTGCTCAACTTGAAAAAGCAGAACCCCTCTACAAAAGCTCCACCAGTCCAAGCTTCATCTCCAGTACAATCAAGTCAACCAACTCCCAGCAGCACATCAAGGAGAAAAGGAAAGAAAATAATTTCTGCTGAGGAGATTGAAGAAGAAGAAAGAAGAGAGGAAGAGCTAACTCAAGATGATGAGAATTTTAGGAAGTTAAGTGAGTTGGCTGTTGCACTTGGCACCTCAATTGAAGAGGATCTCAAAGCCAAGGAAAGACACCAGGACTTCACAACTCCTGAAGACCTTGCTGCCATTATAGGTGCTACTGATGATGAGTTGAGAGAATTACAAGAAGAAGAATTAATCATGCTGTCTTCTCAATCACATCCAACACAAGTTGCACCACAGCAAGATGATCCTACTACCAAGAAAGTTCCTAAAAGAGGAAGAACTCACAGAGAAGCCATTCAAGCATTGCATGAGTTCAACTTTGGGGTTACAACTCAGCAATCAGAAAGGGAGTTCAGAGAGCTCTTGGAAAACAAGAAGAACTTGGTAGATAGGAAGTATCCAAATCTCATCTCAAGAGTTACTCCATATAAGGGTACAGATGAAGGTCCATATCTCAGAATAATAAGAAAAGAGGAAAGACAAACACATGAGAATGGCTACCTTCATCACTACAAACTGTTCTCCTTTACTGAGATGATTGAGACTCTATACCACCTCCTTAAATCCAAAAGAGAAATTGCCACAAGGTTCATAAACAAACTTGAATACTGAATCAGAATTTCTGTCTACCACAGGATATGCACTCATGATCAATTCGTGGAACACATTGATGTGATTGAGGATGCCTTCCAGAAATCCTCCAAAGCTTTTGTACCTGTTGAACATATCATACTTAATCCTGATCATCCTTATCTGGCTGCTTATGAAAGACTAAACACTGCTCTGCCCTCCAATATCGAACCAGAAATGTTTAAGTTCATAACTGAACCTGAAAGAGGGATGTTCTTCAAGAACAGAGCTGGTATTTGGAAATTCCTAAGAGAATCTGACTTAGGAAAAGCCCCTAGAGAGCTGATATTTCAAGCTGCAACTTCAACAAGGGGACAGACAGGAATTGATCACTTTGAAAGTCTAATTCAAGCAAGAGCTGAAGAGTTGTTGGCTGTAAATCCTCTGGACAGACTTCTGGATGTTAAAGAAGAACCTTGGTGGGAAGAAAGCTGAAACTTCATAACTAGATTAGATGTAATTTCAACTTCTTAGAATAGTTCATCTTCTGTAATTTAGCTTAATGTTCAAATTGTACAAACTCTGATGTAAACACTTTCTTCTGTAATCAAGCTTGAAAATTTGATCATGGACTACTTGGCTAAAATGCTAGTATAGATGACTCTTAGTAGATAGCTCACATAGTGTAAATATAGAAAATATTAAAAATCCTAAAAATAGAAAAAGGATAGAAAGATACCACAAAAACAGAACAATGGTACTTCATAAATGAAAAGATTCCCAAAAATAGAATATCAGGGAACATATATTAAAGAGTTACCAAAAACAGATAGCTAGGTAACCAAATTGCACTTAAAAGTTTTATCTTTACAAATCCGAGTCAAACTGATTCTTCTTAAATCAGATAAGGTTTTGTCATCATCAAACAGGGGGAGATTGTTGGGGAGATAGAAATATCAAACCTAAATCAAACCTGTCTATTAAGTTAAAAAGGATTTGATGTTAACAAAACCACATATTCAGTTTTGGAGTTAGATAATTGAAAAATATGTGTTGTTTTTCATATTAGACTTAAAGAAATTCCTAAGTAAGAAATGTCAGCGGACGAATCATAGTGTCAGCTGAACACTGAGTATCAGCCAAAGGACCAGCTTCAAGAAGATCAGCTAAGAAGAAAAGACAAGTCAAGAAGCATCAGCTATGCATCTACAAAGCATCAGCTGATAGTACAAACCATCAGCTGAGGGTTCCTCAAGGATCAGCTGAGCAGTCAAGGATCAGCTGACAGTATCTCTTTTGTCAGCTGATGCCTCCCACATGTCAGATAAGGTATTCTACACTTATTCATTCTTGTCTTAATAAGCTGATCATACTCAAATGATTAGCTGAGCCCTTGGGATCAGCTGAGAGTTTGTTTAGATTAGTTTATTAGCTATAACCTAATTATATTGATTAGCTGATCAGTTTGATCAGCTGAGCAGATCTAATTAGCTGAGTCTTTTACAATTGTCCTTAGCTGAGCAAAATTATGTTAGTTGTTCAGTGTCTATTAGCTGAGTCTTCAATCAGCTAATAGTTTTTTGATGTAATATGTTCTTAAGTCAAAGGCAGAACATGTGTTATTCTATTATGCCTTAGATCTCTCATTGTAAAAGTACATAGCACTTTTTGGATCTGTATAGAAACAAAAAGGATAGATCTTTATCCTCTGGAAAAGGAGAAAGATACTTTAGAAGAGAAGATCTCGAAGATATGCTTCAACAACTAAAGTATGGCTGGCAACTCTATACTTGGTTAAGTCAAATCTTCAGAAAGCATGGTGTTGATTAAAGCACAAGCATGGAAGGAGAAATTTACTTTCTCAAGACATAAATGTAGTACTTTAATAATATAATAATAGATAGTGGGTAAACTCCTTACTGAAAAGTATGTTCACTTTACACACTTTATGTATAAAGTTAACTTACTTTTGACCCACTAACTTTATCTATTATAATATTATTAAACCAAGTACCTTTGTATCCTTCTCCTCTTCATCAACCCGGACACCCTTGCTTATATATACTCATGCATGGAAACATGCCAAGCATGCAAATAGATAGTTGAATACTGAAATCTTATTTGTTGAGAATTAGAAGAGTTAGCATTTTACTTTCAGTATAACAAACTTGTTCATGTGTTGAACATCTTAGACATAAGTTGTTTAAGATTAGCTTGGTCTCTGTGTTAGACAAATTTAGTTGCCACCTTTTATTGAACTTAGATTTTCCGCATCTAGTTCATGTAATTCTTGATTCACAACAATAAGAATTATATAAAAGTAAACTGTGAGTCTCTTAAATTTTAATTTGCTAAGTTTGTATTCAACCCCCCCATTCTACAAACATTTGTTGTTGTAGTATCCATTCAGGACCAACAATAAGAATTATATAAAAGTAAACCGTGTGTCTATTAAATTTTAATTTGCTAAAGTTTGTATTCAACCCCCCTTCTACAAACATTTGTTGTTGTAGTATCCATTCGGGACCAACAACTGGTATTAGAGCCGGCTAGATAACTCATATATAAGATCTGGTTTGCTTACTCTTCAACTGCTTCTACCCCACACTACAAAATGGCCACTCCTGTTGCTGCTTCTAACGGTTCTTCCAACAATGGCTCACTCACAAGGTGTCCAATGTTTGATGGAGAGAACTTCTCTCTCTGGAAGAGTAGAGTTCTTCTATATATGTCAAGCCTTGATGATGTTATGCTCAAGACCGTTACTGAAGGTCCTTATGTTCCTTCCTCAACAATTCAAGTGACTGATGCAACTGACGAAGTTCCTGCCGTTGAAAGACTGATCATAAAGCCTATAAATCAGTGGTCTGATGAAGACAAAAGGCTTGTTAATCTTGATGTTAAAGCAAGAACAGCCTTAGTCTCTGCACTACCAAATGATGTCTATCATCAAGTTCTTAACTGCAAATCTGCAAAGGAGATGCTAGACACTTTTACTGTTGCATATGAAGGCACTGAAGAAGTGTAGAAGAACAAGAAACTCCGTCTGGTTAGAGAATTTGAGTTCTTCTTTTCTCATAAAGGTGAAAGTCTTACTCAGACCTGCACCAGGTTCAACTGCCTTATTAATGACTTAAGAAGGGCAGAGGCTCTCAAGAGCAATAAGGAGCTTGTAAAAAAGTTTCTAGACTCTCTCCCAGAATCTTGGGATCATTTTATCACTGTGCTTAAACATGGTGAGAAAATCAAGGGTCTTACACTGGTTGGTTTATTTGGAAACCTTATGAATCATGAACAATTAGTGAAACAAAGGAAACTCTCTACCAAGGATATGAAGGAGGCTGCAAAAGCTCCATCTACTGCCCTTGTGTCTAAGGATACAAGATCTAGGAGTTTTGCTGCAGTGGTGGATGAGTCCAGTGATAAGGAGGAAGATGAGGAGTCTTCTGATGAAGAGCAAGTGGCTGATGGGGATGAAGTTCTGGAGAACATGGACAACATTGAAGCTGCTGTTGAGCAGGCTGCGATGTTAGTAAAAAGGTTCAAACCTTTCTTAAAAAGAAAGGGTGTCAAGAGGTTTGAGAAGATACCCTTCAAATGAGAAAGAGCCATGTCAAAACCAAAGGCTTCTGAAGGTTGTTTCTCTTGTGGCAAGACTGGTCACTACGCCAGTGAGTGTAAGTCCATAGGAAACACAGACTTCAAGGGTTCCTCAATCTCTGACAGCAAGAATGACTATGAAGCCAAGTATAAGAAGCTTCTTGCTGCAGTCCTTGACAAGAAAAGGAATAAATCTCAGAATAGAGTATTGGTGGCTGAAGAAGAAGATTGGGCTGAGGAAGATCTCTCAAGTGATGAAGATGAGGTCCTCATAGCTCAAATCAGTTTGATGGCCAACACAGCAAGTACAAGTTCCTTTGATGAGGACATGAAAAAAGCTGCTAAAGCTTGTACTTCTCCTGACTGGGATCCTTCTTCTATGTATCTGGTTGGAAAATTTATTAACTATTAAGATAATGAAAAGAACACTATGTTTGATTATCTGTGTGTTGAGTTTCAATCAAATATTCAAAGAGAAAAGAAGCTAAAATCAGAAATAGAATTATTAAAAGAGAGATTAAGTCTTAAAGATGAGAAACTGAAACTAATGACAAAACCGGAAGATGATTTAGCTAATCAAAAGATACTTAATCAGATCTTGGTAAAAGAAAACAATGAAGCAATCACGAAGTTTAATGACCTTCAAAAAGTAGTTAAATCTTGGTGTGTTTCTGCTGCTAAGACCACTCAGTGTGTCAATGAGCAGATTCCAAAACAAGATCAAGCTATTATTGGTGGAAATTACTTCCAAGCTGCTAATTGTGTTGATTTTAGCAGTCATAAATATCTTAGAAAAGGCTGATATTTTACCTCTTACTTTTCAAAAAATTGTAAAAGGAAAAAGTATTATCACTAATAGATTTGTCAAAAGTAAAAGTACTCAGCTGAAAGACTCAACCACTTCAAAAGTTGGTTCCAGTTCTATTGTCTTGACAGAAAGCAAAAGTACTGAAAATTTAATAGTAAAGGAAGTGATTAAGGAATGGAATCATTTGTTGATACCAAAGAGACATTATGTTGTCAAACCTTGAAAGCTGATACATTAAATATAAGTGCTCAGCTGACTGACATTTCATTAGCTAATGATCCTCAATCATCTGATCAGAGAACAGATGATAGTTGCTCAGCTGATACCCTGTCAGCTGTTAAAAAATCCTCTATCAATTGTTTAGCTGATCCAGTATCACTTCAAACTCTTTCAATAAAAGAAACCAAGAGAAAAGGACTAAATATTCACATAAAGTCTAAGTCTGCCACATCTAAGGTTGATTAAAAACTCATTTTAACTAAGGGTCAACCTAAGGTGACTATAAACAAAGACCTTATTAGTTTACAGAATCAGTTGCAACAGCTGAATGGTGAAATCTGTCAGCTGATGACCCATAGTCATCAGAAAACAGTTAAGACAAAAGGCTACGGAGAACTTCATAATGGGAACTTAACCTTGTCCAAAGTATCATATATTAAAGGGCTTAAGTACAATCTTATCAGCATAAGTCAGTTATGTGATGGTGATCATAAAGTCCTCTTTACAAAGACAGGTGGTTCCATTTTAGATCAAGAAGGTAAAACAATAATTTGTGCAAAAAGAACCAAGGATGTATATACTCTTGATATGTGCTCTGGTGATCCATCCAAGTTAACCTGTTTGTATACAAAATCTGTAACTGACACAAACTGGTTATGGCACAAAAGGCTTTCTCACTTAAACTTCAAAAAAATAAACAAGCTGAGCAAGGGTGAACTAGTGTCAGGACTACCTTCAGTGACGTATGTTAAGCCTAAACCTTGTTCTGCCTGTGAGAAGGGAAAGCAGCACAAGACTTCTTTTCCATCTAAGCAAGCCTTCTCCGTTACTGAACCTTTCTACATGTTGCACATGGATCTATTTGGTCCTGTTGCTACTGCTAGTATTGGTGGAAGTAAGTATGCATTGGTTATGGTTGATGAATTCTCAAGATACACTTGGGTCATCTTCCTAAGAGCAAAGAATGAGGCTGCTGAAGAAATAATATGCTTCATAAAGAAGATGGAAGTGCTAAATGGAAATCTGGTAAGGATGCTCAGAAGTGATCATGGAACTGAGTTTAGAAATCAAACTCTAGAAGGGTTCTGTGATGATAAAGGCATATCTCAAAACTTCTCTGCACCAAGGACTCCACAACAAAATGGTGTAGCTGAAAGAAGAAACAGAACATTAATAGAAGATGCAAGAACCATGTTTTGTAAGAGTGGGTTAGGATTCCATTTTTGGGCTGAAGCTGTCAGCTGTGCATGTTTCACTCAGAACAGATCCCTAGTCATCAAGAGACACAACAAGACTCCTTATGAAGTGCTCAAGGGAAGGAAGTCCAACATCAGTTTTCTGCATATCTTTGGGTGTCAGTGTTTCATTCTGAAACAGAGAGATCAATTGCAGAAGTTTGTACCAAAAGCTGATGAAGGTGTTTTTGTTGGATATTCTGTGATCTCCAAAGCTTACAGAATCTACAACCTCAGAACAAAGGTCATAGAAGAATCAATCAATGTAAGTTTTAATGAAAATGAATTTGTTGCTTCCTGTTCTACTAATCCATCTACAGGTGAGGAATTTAATGATCTGCTGCGTACTGAAGATAACATTCCAGTATAAGCTGATCCACTCCCGTCTGCTGATGTAGAGGATTTAGATGAAACTGTTCCAAATATACATCAAACCAATGCACATCCTATTTTAAACCAACTCACACTTTTACTGAATGATGAGAATCATGATTAAACATCAATGGACTCTAATTCTATATCAAACATTCCCTCATCAGTAGAAGTTCCAACAGATAACATTCCTGAAATTCTGTCAGCTGATCAACCAGAAGTCTCATCAGCTGATCCAAACCAAATAACTTTCACTCCAACAATCCAAAATAATCCAAACCCTCCCAGAATCCAAAATACCTATAAGGACCACAGGGATCATCCTAAAGTTCATGTCATAGGTAACATAGAAGCACCTGTACTAACATGATCAAAAGCTTGTAATTTCTGTTTTTACACAGGTTTTGTTTCTATGATTGAACCAAAGAAGGTGGATGAAGCTCTAAATGATCCTCACTGGATTAATGCCATGCAAGAAGAATTGACAGAATTCACAAGAAACAATGTATGGACTTTGGTGCCAAGACCAAAGAAAAAATCCATCATTGGTACTAAGTGGGTGTTCAGAAACAAAATGGATGAACAAGGGCTGATCATCAGAAACAAAGCAAGGTTAGTTGCACAGGGGTATTGCCAAGAAGAAGGTATTGATTATGATGAAACCTTAGCCCCTATTGCAAGACTTGTAGCTATAAGACTGTTTCTAGCTTATGCTGCCTTCAAAGACTTCAAAGTTTTCCAAATGGGTGTTAAGAGTGCTTTCCTCAATGGAGAATTGAAGGAAGAGGTATATGTCAAACAACATCCAGGTTTTGAGGATGCAAGCAAACCAGACCATGTATACTTCTTAAATAAAGCTTTGTATGGTCTAAAGCAAGCTTCAAGAGCCTGGTATGATACCCTCTCTTCTTTTCTAACCACCAAAGGCTTTATAAGAGGAAGAATAGATAACACTTTGTTTATAAGGAAATTCAAGGGTGATGTAATACTTGTACAGATATATGTAGATGATATAATATTTGGGTCTACAAATTAAGATCTTTGTAAAAACTTTTCTAAACTCATGTCTAATAACTATCAGATGAGCATGATGGGTAAACTAAATTATTTTCTTGGACTTCAAATTAGACAAGAGGTTGATGGAATTTTCATTCATCAAACAAAGTATGTAAATGACTTACTTCAGAAATTTGAGTTTGAAAATTGTTCTTCAATGAAAACACCCATGTCCACTGCCTTAAATCTTGGAAAGGACACTAATAGTAAATCAGTGAACATTACAACTTATAGGGGTATGATAGGGTCTCTTTTATACCTCACTGCAAGTAGACCAGATATTATGTTTTCAACATGTCTTTGTGCTAGATACCAAGCAGATCCCAACGAATCTCACTTAGCTGCTGTTAAAAGGATTTTCAGGTATCTCAAAGGAACTCCTAATCTAGGTCTTTGGTACCCCAAAGACTCTGATTTTGAGTTAGTTGGATACACTGATTCTGATTTTGCAGGTTGCACACTAGACAGAAAGAGTACATCTGGTGGTTGTCAACTGTTAGGTGGAAGGTTAGTTAGCTGGTCAAGCAAGAAACAGAACTCTGTTTCAACTTCAACAGCTGAGGCAGAATACATTGCTGCTGGAAGCTGCTGTGCTTAAATATTATGGCTGCAAAAACAACTACTTGATTATGACATACAGTTTGAAAACTCTCTTATACTGTGTGACAACACTAGTGCCATTTCTATCTCTAACAATCCTGTTTTGCATTCTAAGACCAAGCATATTGAAATCAGACATAATTTTCTTAGAGATAATGTGCAGAAAAAGAAAGTTTGAATGCACTATATAAGTACTGATGTTCAATTAGCTAATCTTTTTACAAAACCTTTGGATGAGTCTCGGTTCAACTTCCTAATATCCAAACTTGGCATGTTAAATTTGTAACATATTCCTTTCTTAGGTAGTTAATTTAGTGTGAGAAAATAATTCCAGTTGTCTGTGAAATGAAGTACTTATCTAAGCTTCTTCATGTCTTATTAATGGTGAATCATCTAGTGGTATTCTGTCAGCTGACAACCATCAGTTGATTCTATACCTCAGCTGATCAACCATTAGCTAAGACTTAGACGCTCAGCTAATTGCATTCATTAGCTGACACTTATTTGAGCTCAATAGGGATCAGCTAACACTTTATTCGGTCAGCTGATGATTCTCAGAGTTAAAATTCTTGTGTCCCCACACTTATGGTATTAATTTATCATTTGTATTTAATGTGTTAACTAGGTAGTATTTAATTCCTTATAAAATGTCCGTTAGTTGTCCGTGTATTTAATAAGTTATCTGTTTATTACCTTTTTTGCAGATGTGACAGTTACTTTTTCAAAAAGATAATTCTGTAGCAGTTTAGGTTTCCAAAGAAGATATAAAGGTGTTTTTGAGCGGTTCCTCATTTCTTATGCTTTCAAAATTCCCAAACACTCTGCTTCTCTTCAAAATTACAAACCCTAAGCTCTCACTACTCACAGTTTCTTCACTCTGTAATCATGGTGTCCTTCAATCCTGTTTCTACTCCTAATGTTGTTGCTGGTGAGAACATGACCGTAAACTCAGAAATCACCATTCGTCCAAACAACTTTCTAATCAACACTGACATTCCCTCGAACAAAGCAAACCAGGGATATGAACCTATGGTAGCATTCATTACTGCTCATCCCCTGTTTCCCTGTCTCTCTGCTCATCCTTTCTTCATCTTTCCAAACATCGTTGGTGAGATGTGGTACACTGCAAGGTACCATACTGATCAAGAACTAATCACCTGCACTTGTCTCATTGGCACCATCAACATCAACATCACTGTCAGTACTCTTCGACAAGCCATCTCTCTGCCTAACTTGGCCCCGTATCAACCGTTTGCTCAAATGGATCAAGTTTTGGAAGTTTTACCCCTGATTGTCTGTGCTGGGACACCCATGGAAGTATAAGTTTTCTGTGCTGGGACACCCATGGAAGTATTTGGCAAGTGTAATCACTCGGTGTTTTGGTCATAAATATGGAAGTTTTGACCAAATGAATCAAACTGAACTCATGATTGTACGTGCCTTAGTCGCAGGGAGGAATATTGACTTCACTCAATTCATATTCTCAGAGATGGTGGATAATATCACCCTTGGCACAGCAAAGAAATCAACCAGAACTATTGTTCCCTATATCAGGTACTTAAGTTTACTTGTACTTCATCATCTTCAATGGGAACAATATACTGGGATATCTGCTGTTTTAGATGCAAAGACCATGCCTCAGATAGGTCAAAAGATATTTCACTTAATAAGGGAAGAGCAAGGTCCTGCCATCACTGCACAAATGCAAGAACTGATTGATATTGCAGGTGATGAAGAAGATGTAGGTGCCGAAGAAGATGTAGGTGCCGAAGAAGAAGGTGCTGTTCAATATGTTAATGAAACAATGGCTAATGATTCTGAGTCCCCAGATGTAGTTACTGAAAATTCTGAGCACTCTACTACTCATATTCATGATGAAGCCAGTTTTAGAGAAGAAAGATCATTTGATGATGAACCAGCACAGAATGAGTCTATTAATTCTGATGCTGAGGATGTGGATGAAGGTATTAGTGGTGATGACTTTGATAATAATGATGAAGGAGATGATGAGTTTCATGGTGGTGATGCTGGGTTTGTTCCTGTTGAAAATGTTCAAGACACAACCACCTCATCTTCTCAAAGGGGGATGCCTATTACTGAATTCCCTGTCAGTTCTAGTTCTAGCACACCACATAATCAACAAAGTGGAGATGCTGCTGATGGTGATGATGCTGAGGATGACACAATTTCTGACAATCTCATTCAACTGATTGAGATCAGCAAAACTCAGCATCTCTCAGGTATAATTACTACCACCCTTGAGGATACTCATTTGGTTAACCCCACCAATGAGAACCCACCCTCTCCTCCAGTTGAAACACCCCCACAAATGCCAAGCTCTAGTGTACTACCAACAGTCACTAGTTCTACTCCCACCTACACTCATATACAAACAAGGTCAACAAAGATGGTGCACACTGCACTTATCTCAGAGGATATGCACATTGCACCTCTGACTTCAACTCCTATAGCTACCTCTTATTTTGAGGGGGAGTTCATGGATGTTGCTTTAACCCAACTGCCAGTGGATGTGTTATCCCAACATGACACAATTGTAAATATGGGACTCCTGCTATCTGGATCACCCTCCCAACAGGGTGATGCCATTGAAAGACAGACCTCCTCCCAAGGTCTTAGGCCAGTGATCTTAGGCCTATATACCAAGGTCTAAGTGAGAGACCTCAATCTATTCCTGTTCTAAGCACAATCTCTCAACTAACTCCAATTCAACCTGTTCCCTCTACTTCTTCTGAACCCTCACCCCAAATACTTCAAAACCTACTATCTATCTCTCAAAAGATGGATAGTCTTCAAGCCTCCTTTACCTTTTTCCAAACCCGAACAGAAACTCAAATCTCTCATCTAATCCAAGAGGTTGAGTCCCTTAAAGCTACCCAATCCCAACCCCAACCCTCCCCTACCCCAGTTGATCTTTCACCAATTCTTTACAAATTAGATAAACTCTTGTCCCACTCTTCTACCCTTGCACCCACCCCTTCACCTCCCTTTTCAAATCATATAATTTCTTCCTTAAACCAAACAATTTCCAATATTCTTTCCCAACTGCAAACCTTAAGACCTTCCCCTCCTAACATTTCAGTAACCATTCCTGACTCTCTTCTTAGAGTCCCTTCTCTTCTCCAAACCATAGATGCTGAGGTCACACACTTAAGCCACTCCTCCAGACAAAGGCACAGTGAAAACATTCAAGAATTCACCAATATCACTGATGCTATCCTAAGGCTAAGACAACCTCCATCTTTCACCCCACCTCCTATCCCTACTACCTCTCCTTCACCTTCAACTATCCCTCCCTCTACCTCCACCCCTTCTCCATTTCCTTATTCCTTTTTCCCACCTTCTGTTGCCAAGCCTTCTGATAACTTTCCTTTTTCATTTGTTGATTACAAAAAGGGGGAGAAGTCAGCCTCAGATTCTACTAACTCAAGATCTTCACCAGATCCTATTCAAGCAGTAGAAGCTTATAAGGCAGCAGCGGATCAAGCAGACCTCAATGAAGCAGAAATTATAAATCAATCAACTGCTGAGAGGGAAAATCCATCTAAGGGGGAGCAACCTGCTCAAGATGAGCAGAGGCTAAAAAGAAGACTTAAACAAATGGCTAGAAGGAAGAGTGCTAAAAAGCCCAGACAAGATGAATCTTGTGCACCAATCAATATGCCATTAGAAGATTCTGATGATGATAATGATGAAGATAGGGTGCCTCTGTCCTCTCTGCTCAACTTGAAAAAGCAGAGCCTCTCTACAAAAGCTCCACCAGTCCAAGCTTCCTCTCCAGTACAATCAAGTCAACCAACTCTCAGCAGCACATCAAGGAGAAAAGGAAAGAAAATAATGTCTGCTGAGGAGATTGAAGAAGAAGAAAGAAGAGAGGAAGAGCTAACTCAAGATGATGAGAATCTTAGGAAGTTAAGTGAGCTGGATGCTGCACTTGGCACCTCAGTTGAAGAGGTTCTCAAAGCCAAGGAAAGACACCAGGACTTCACAACTCCTGAAGACCTTGCTACCATTATAGGTGCTACTGATGATGAGTTCAGAGAATTATAAGAAGAAGAATTAATCATGCTGTCTTCTCAATCACATCCAACACAAGTTGCACCACAGCAATATGATCCTACTACGAAGAAAGTTCCTAAAAGAGGAAGAACTCACAGAGAAGCCATTCAAGTATTGCATGAGTTCAACTTTGGGGTTACAACTCAGCAATCAGAAAGGGAGATCAAAGAGCTCTTGGAAAACAAGAAGAACTTGGTAGATAGGAAGTATCCAAATCTCATCTCAAGAGTTACTCCATATAAGGGTACAGATGAAGGTCCATATCTCAGAATAGTAAGAAAAGATGAAAGAGAAACACATGAGAATGCCTACCTTCATCACTGCAAACTGTTCTTCTTCACTGAGATGATTGAGACTCTGTACCACCTCCTTAAATCCAAAAGTGAAATTTCCACAAGGTCATAAGCAAACTTGAATACTGGATCAGAATGTCTGTCTACCACAGGATATGCACTCATAATCAAATCATGGAACACATTGATGTGATTGAGGATGCCTTCCAGAAATCCTCCAAAGCTTTTGTACCTGCTGAACAAATCATACTTAATCCTGATCATCCTTACCTGGCTACTTATGAAAGTCTAAACACTGCTCTGCCCTTCAACATCGAACCAGAAATGTTTAAGTACATAACTGAACCTGAAAGAGGGATGTTCTTTAAGAATAGAGCTGGTATTTGGAAATTCCTAAGAGAATCTGACTTAGGAAGAGCCCCTAGAGAGCTGATATTTCAAGCTGCAACTTCAACAAGGGGACAGACAGGAAGTGATCACTTTGAAAGTCTGATTCAAGCAAGAGCTGAAGAGTTGTTGGCTGCAAATCCTCTGGACAGACTTCTGGATGTTAAAGAAGAACCTTGGCGGGAAGACAATTGAAAACTTCATATTTAGATTAATTGTAATTTCAACTTCTTAGAATATTTCAACTTCTGTAATTTAGCTTAATGTTCAGTATTAGCTAAATTGTACAAACTCTGATGTAAATACTTTGTTCTGTAATCAAGCTTGAAACTTTTTTTTTGAACGGCAAACACACACCCTCTAAATCTACTCCACTGTCCACGCCGAGACTTGAACCCACAACCTCTTAGGACGGGGCACCAACTTACATCACCATATACCGCTGGGCTACAAGCCCTTTGGTCAACAAGCTTGAAACTTTGATCATGGACTACTTGGCTAAAATGCTAGTATAGATGACTCTTAGTAGATAGCTCACATAGTATAAATAAAGAAAATATAAAAAATACTAAAAACAGAAAAAGGATAGAAAGATACCACAAAAACAGAACTATGGTACTTCATAAATGAAAAGATTCCCAAAAACAGAATATCAGGGAACATATATTAAAGAGTTACCAAAAAACAGATAGCTAGGTAACCAAATTGCACTTAAAAGTTTTATCGTTACAAATCCGAGTCAAACTGATTCTTCTTAAATAAGATAAGGTTTTTTCATCATCAAATAGGGGGAGATTGTTGGGGAGATAGAAATATCAAACCTAAATCAAACCTGTCTATTAAGTAAAATAGGATTTGATGTTAACAAAACTACATATTCAGTTTTGGACTTAGATAAATGAAAAACATGTGTTGTTTTTCATATTAGACTTAAAGAATTTCAAAGTAAGAAATGTCAGCTGACGAATCATTGTGTTAGCTGAACACTGAGTATCAGCCAAAGGACCAGCTTCAGAAAGATCAGCTAAGAAGAAAAGACAAGTCAAGAAGCATCAGCTATACATCTACAAAGCATCAGCTGACAGCGCAAACTATCAGCTGAGAGTTCCTCAAAGATCAGCTGAGCAGTCAAGGATCAGCTGACAGTATCTTATTTGTCAGCTGATGCCTCCCACATGTCAGATAAGGTATTCTACACTTATTCATTCTTATCTCAATAAGCTGATCATACTCAAATGGTTAGCTGAGCCCTTGGGATCAGCTGATTGTTTAGTTTGACTAGCTTATTAGATGTATTGTGATTTGTGTTATAAGCTGAGCAATTCGATCAGCTGAGCAAATCTAGTCAGCTGAGTATTTCATATTTATTCTTAGCTGAGCAAAATTATAACTGCAGTTCAGTGTCTGTTAGCTGAGTCATTAATCAGCTAATAGTTTTTCAGTGTAATATTTCATTAATTCAAAGGCAGAACATGTGTTGTTTTATTATGCCTTAGATCTTTCTTTGTAAAAGTACTTAGCACCTTTTGAATCTGCAAAGAAACAAAAAGGATAGATCTTTATCCTCTGGAAAAGGAGAAAGATACTTTAGAAGAAAAGATCTCGAAGATATGCTTTAACAACTAAGTATGGCTGGCAACTCTATACTTGGTTAAGTCAAATCTTCAAAAAGCATGGTGTTGATTAAAGCACAAGCATGGAAGGAGAAGTTTACGTTCCCAAGATATAAAGGTAGTACTTTAATAATATAATAATAAATAGTGGGTAAACTCCTTACTGAAAGGTATGTTCACTTTACACACTTTGTGTATAAAGTTAACTTACTTTTCACCCACTAACTTTATCTATTATAATATTATTAAACCAAGTACCTTTGTCTCTTTCTACTCTTCATCAACCCGGATACCCTTGCTTATATATACTCATGCATGGAAACATGCTAAGTATGCGAATAGATTGGTGAATACTGAAATCTCATTTGTTGAGAATTAGAAGAGTTATCATTTCACTTTCAGTATAACAAACTTGTTCATGTGTTGAACAACTTAGACATAAGTTGTTTAAGATTAGCTTAGTCTATGTGTTAGACAAATTTAGTTGCCACCTTTTATTGAACATAGATTTTCCGCATCTAGTTCATGTAATTCTTGATTCACATCAATATGAATTATATAAAAGTAAACCGTGTGTCTATTTAATTTTAATTTGCTAAAGTTTGTATTCAACCCCCCTTCTACAAACATTTGTTGTTGTAGTATCCATTCGGGACCAACACTCATCAATATCAATAAACAAAAGTATACAAAAGTTTTCTAATTTCATTCAAGTCAAACAACGATTGTGTAGTTACATGTTTGGTTCATGATTACTTAAGTTTATTTTCTTATGATAGATCAATTAGGCTTAAGTATTAATTTACTTGTTATTTGATCTTATATTCAAATTTGCTTATCTATTTATGTGTATTCATTATTCAACAAGATTAAGATGATTGAATAAAACTGTTCTCAATACAAAAACGTGCAATACATATACTAAAATCATTATTTATGCAAGTATACCTCATAGTTTCATGTGTCAATTGATAATCAAGTTAAGTGTGTGACATATAAGATAGTCATTTAAGTACATAGGCATACTCAAGCATATATTAAGATGAAATTTTAAAGTAATTTCTTATATGAGGCATAATGTGTCATCTAATTTTACTATCTTGATTTTAAAGAATAATTCATTAAGCACCATGACAAGATAATATGAGAGAACCACTTGCAACAATCAATATGTTAATTTGTATTTCTTCACCTAGTAAACATTTAACATATGTTTCATCATAAACTTATTTCAATAACTATTTTGATAGAGAAAGAGAAAAATCCATGCATAAGATATCCTTGTGTTAGGAAATATTTTGTTTGTAGTCCTTGTGTAAATATATTAATTACGAAGTTATTATTATATTGATTAGACTAGCTAATGATGTAAGGGTTTAGCCCATTTCTATTTAATAGGTTAGCCCAAGTTGGTAGATTGGAGTAGCCCATGATGTAATTTAGGATAGTCCCTGATTTAGCCCAAAGGCCTTGATGGCCCATGTTGCTCCATTTATTTAAGCCTTGCAAACCTAGTTTGCAAGGCAACCTTTGCCATTTCAATTGTTTCTCTAGGAGATTTATTCTCTCATATATGCAAAGTGTTCAACTTCTTTGTTCTTGGTGTTCTTGAGCCTACATACTCATACTCATACTAAGTTCACTAAGAAACCACCAAGTAACTCATCTTTATCACATATTGTGACTTTCAATTGGTATGAGAGCCAAATCCTTGTTGAATTGGTTCAATATCACCTGGAAACAACAATACAAAAGTGAAAAATCTTGTGTCTTTGATGAATATGAAACACTAAGAGGTTGCTAGAAAGTGTTTGTGAGCTTTTGGAACTAATTTCTAGCAAAAACAAGCAAAAGTTTGAGAGTTTGGAAGATTTCATTGAAGTTCCTGCTAGTGCACCAAAGTTGTTCTTGAAGATTTTCTCATCCCTATGCATCCCATGCCATTCTTCAAACATTGAGAGCCATCTTCACTTTGGCTCACCCTTTTGTGAGCTATCTTGATTTGGATTGGTCCAAACTTCCTTTCCACTTCTCCAAAGTTTGCAGAACATATTTCAACTAAGTGCCAAACATTAAAAGACAAAATTCTATTTGACTTAGAAGTATAGTTGTACTTGTCTAAAATTATTATCTTGTGAGCTATCTTGTTTGTGAGACATTTGTGAGCTATTCTTGAGAGCTATCTTATCATCTTGTGAGTTATCTTGACAACTTGTGAGCTATCTTCTCATAGTGTGAGCTATCTTGTTAACTTGTGAGCTATCTTGTTTGTGAGCCATCTTGTGAGTTATCTTGACAACTTGTGTGAACTATCTTGTTATCTTGTGAGCTATCTTGTTTGTGAGCCATCATTGTGAGCTATCTTGCTTTGTGAGCCATCTTTGTGAGCTATCTTACCAACTTGTGAGCTATCCTTCAATATTGTGAGCTATCTTACTATCTTGTGAGCTATTGTTTGTGAGCCATCTTTGTGAGATATCTTGCGAGCTATCCATCCATATTGTGAGCTATCTTACTATCTTATGAGTTGTAACACCCTCTTACCCAACCTATTATAATTAAGGTAATTACTTTTTTAACCTTGAGATTAAATTGAGATTAAATGGAAATGAATTGTTATATGTGATTAATTATAACTATTTTTATTAAATTTAGAAATGTTTAATAATTATAATGTGTTAGTGGGTTTGATGAGTCATATGGACACTTAAACAACCAAAACTACCATCACAATTACATTACATGCAAATTTCATAGAGAGTGTAGTGTGTGTGTGGTGAATTCGGCCCAAGAGGAAGAGAAGAACAAGAGTCTTTCATCTACATTGCTTCATTTTTGAATTGATAAACTCATAAGTAAGGTTAGATTACTGATTATGAATGTTAATTGTTGTTTGAATTCGGTTTTATGAGTATATGCAAGAAACCGCATGCTTCTTGAGTATTATATAAGGTTAGGATGTATGCATGCTAGATGTTATGATCAATATATGCCCTATATATGTTTATATTGAGTTCTGGAATCAAAGATTGTATTGCATGTGTATAAAAAGATCAAAATTTAATTAAACAGTCAAGAACACATGAAATATCCGGGAATTTAGACATGAATGATTCGGGATTCGGAATTACCGCATAGGACATCCGGGAATTGACAAGAAATCGAATAAATACTTGGACTTTATACATATGATTACCGAATGTTTGATGCGGGAAGTGACATGTTACCGAATGCTATATATTATATTGCTGCCTTAGCTTAAAATGGAATTTTATCCGGGAAGTTCATTCGGGAAGTTAAATTCGGGAATCTAGATCCGGGAACTTAGATTCGGGATTTAAGATTCGGTAATTGCCTTGACTTGTGAATATGGAGATTTGATTCGGGAATTGGATTCGGGAATTGAACAAACCGCATGATTTATCCAGGAATTTGAGAATTTTCCCTAACACTTATCCGGTTTTTGAGATTATCCGGTTTTGAGAACCTGAAATGATAAAACCGTATGACAGAGAAACCACATGGAACCTTATACTATTCTTATGAAAGACTTGGGATTCCTTGACTTTTGGGATGATGAACACAATGAATACCCTATACTATGGAGGAAGGAGTAAATGAACTATGAAGGTTCACTAATGAACATTGTTATACATTTGTGTTTATATTGTATAATAATGTGTTATATGTTTTTATAAGTATGATACTTATTGTTGAAGCAGTATTATGATATGATAATGACTTGTGTATATATTCTCAGGAACTGAGAAGACTCAGTAAATTAGTCATCTGAGTGCCCCGAAGTTTTGAAGACTTTGGTGAGTAGACTTATATCTTCGGATATATAGGATATGATATCCTTATTGCTATGATGCTCTTATTTGAACTGTATACATGTTGTGGTTGAGATCAGCGTGGGGGATTTTTGGCTGGGCCTGGTTTAGGGATATATAGTATTAGCGCAATGCTTGATTTGCATTTGTTGTTGTTAAGTGTGCTAATATTGTTGTCCATGAAACTGGGCTATCGGTAAACCTTGGTTTTGGCCGACCTCGGTTGTAGGTGCTTGCAACACCGCCGGTTCTCCTATTTGATGAGCTTATGTTTTGGGCATGTTTGCCTTGTATTCTGTTTAGATATTTGTTCCCTCGCTTAGCTTTGTACTAATTCCCCACTAGCTTGTTTTGCAGACACACTTTGCTGAGTTTCTGATGATGGTGACTGGGAATATGGACAGACCAAGAACTCTGATGTCCAAATTTTCGTTTAGAGCCTCTTTTGTAAATCAACACTGTAGTTGTTTTGTATATAAAACAAGATCAAAATGCTTATATTTATTATGTATTTAAAAGTAATTATATGTAATTAGCTTCCGCGTGCAAGATTATATATGTTTTAAACGTACAGTGTTAAAAATTGGTATCAGAGCCCTGGTTTGAGGATTTGCATGAATGATTTGTGCAATACTCGAATCGAGGCTCTGGTCAGTCCAGTATTCCCAGGGTGGGTAATTAGTAGTGTATCTTTGAGGGTAGTTAGTTTGTTTATACTAACGAATTATATCTAACAACTGGTGAGATGCTGTGTATAGAACAGAAATGGCTGATAACGTGAATCCGACAACTACCCCTACGTCCGAAGAAACAACTTGTCCTCTACAGCAGTCAATGATTAGCACAATCGAGCTGGCACTTCTCATAATGGTGAATCAGATCAACAGGATTATGTGCTACAACTAGAGGATACTTTACAAACCTTGAGGGATCGGGTTCAAGAATTAGAACAGCAGCAACATCAGACTCAGTCTTCTCATCCAACCCAGACTATTCATATGCTCCGAGGATCAGCTGTGTTTACCCAACCTATACCACCACCTATTTTCACTACAGTGCCCTTCAGTACTATGTCAACTTCCTTTGGTTCTTTACCGTTTGTAACTGTACCACCAGTATCGCAACCCCAACAACAACAGCAGCAACCTCAACAGCAGAATTTCTTCATTCCTTTGTATCCTAATCAAGGAAATTTTAGACCAAGGTGTCAATACAAGGATTTCATGGATTGCCAGCCACCTGAGTATCATGGAAGTTCAGATCCTACAGTTACTTTGAACTGCTTAAGAGAAACTATTAAAGCTTTGGATGCCTGCAACTGTGAAGAAAGTGATAGAGTGAAGTTTGCAACTCGGAGGTTGAAAGGCCAAGCTGCAACCTGGTGGGATTCCCTGACCGCTCATTTATCTAGGGAGATTGTGAACTCAGTAACATGGGAGCAATTTCAGATTAAGTTCTGTGAGCAATTCTGTAACACCTATGATTTGGCCAAAGTCAAGCGGGAATTTATGGATCTGGCTCAAGATGACAAGATGTCAGTAGATGAGTTGATTTCAAAGTTTAACGAGAAGTTAAGGTTTGCTAAACTTTGGGTACCCGATGAACCATCACAGATAGATCACTTTGTTCAGGAATTGTTGCAAGAGTATCGGGGTAACACCCGGATGGCAACTTCGTTGGTCCAAGCGTTTACCATTGCAAGTGCAGCGGAAGGTGATGTGAAAGCTCGGGAGAGATTGAATCGTGAGAAAGGGACGTCTCACAAGTCCAGTGGAAATCAGAGTGGAAACAATGGCAAGTGGCAGAATAATCAGAATAGGGGTGATCAGAAATCGAAAGGTTCAGGGTCTTATCAAAATAAGCCATGGTGTAAGTCATGCAACTCTCGTCATACAGGTCCTTGCACACCTCAAACTAAACGGTGTGTAAGATGTGGTGAGTTTGGTCACGAACCGTCTGCATGTAAGTTTAAGACCAATGTGTGCTGGAACTGTCGTGAGGAGGGTCACCGGTCTGGGGCTTGCACAAAACCGAGATCAGCAGGGACGGGGCAGAGGGTAGCAACTTTCGGGGGATCGTCTTCTGCAGGTCAGAAGCGTAAGTCTACACCTTCTGCGGAAGGGAGAGCCTTCAAGATGACTGTTCCAGAGGCTGCCGAGAACAGTGATGTGATCACGGGTATGTTTATAGTCAACTCTGTGCCTGCCCGTGTGTTATTTGATTCTGGTGCCAATAGATATTTTATATCTATAGCTCTATGTGACAAACTGAAATTGCCTGTTTCTGTGATTACTGCTCCTTTAGAAGTAGAGATAGCAGATGGTAAGATAGTTCATGTAACTTCTTTTGTGACTAGGGTATCAATAGATATTGATGGAACTAGTTTGCCTGTAGACTGTTTGCTGATGCCTATACCAGGGTTTGACTTAGTACTAGGCATGGATTGGTTGAGTCACCATAGAGCTAGTATCCAGTGCCATAAGAAATTGATTACTATTCCTTTGACTGACGGGTCGCATGTCGTGGCTCGTGGGGATATATCTTCATCTTCTTTTCCTATCATCTCGTATATGAAGACTAGAAAATCTCTAGCCAAAGGGTGTGTGTCTTTTCTGGCCTACGCTATTGATGTGAAGAAGGAGAAGTGACCTGTTACCAATGTTCGTGTTGTCTCGGAGTATCCAGAGGTATTTCCAGATGATCTGCCAGGGTTGCCACCTATACGGGATGTTGAATATAAAATAGAATTGGTACCGGGTACTAGACCGATTGCTAAAGCTCCGTATCGATTAGCTCCTTCAGAGATTCGGAAGATGATGACTCAGATCCAAAAGCTGTTAGATAAGGGGTTTATTCGTCCGAGTTCTTCACCGTGGGGTGCACCAGTATTGTTTGTTAAGAAGAAGGATGGAACTCTCTGAATGTGTATTGATTACAGAGATCTGAATAAGAGAACTATCAAGAACAAGTATCCATTGCCCAGAATCGATGATTTATTTGATCAGCTACAAAGGGCTTCTTACTTCTCAAAGATTGATCTGAGGTCGGGGTATCACCAAGTTAGAGTAGCAGAGGAGGATATTCTAAAGACTGCTTTCCGTACTCGTTATGGTCATTATGAATTCTTAGTGATGCCGTTTGGTTTAACAAATGTTCCTGCAGTGTTTATGGATCTGATGAACCGTGTGTGCCGACCTTTCTTAGATAAGTTTGTCATTGTATTCATTGACGACATTTTGGTGTATTCAAAGGCAGAGGATGAGCATGATCAACATTTGCGACAGGTTTTGGAAATTCTAAAGCAACACAAGTTATATGCCAAGTTTTCGAAATGTGAATTTTGGTTGCGTGAGGTTCAATTTCTAGGTCATGTGATTTGTCAAGATGGTATTAAGGTAGATCCGTCCAAGATTGAAGCAGTGATGAATTGGAATGCTCCAAAAACACCAACAGAGATCAAGAGTTTTCTGGGATTGGCAGGTTACTACCGCAGGTTTATTAAATATTTTTCTAAGCTTACCGGTCCATTGACTAAGTTGACCACAAAGGATGTTCCATTTCAGTGGGGTTCAGCTCAAGAGGATGCTTTCCAGACTTTGAAACAACTGTTATGTCAAGCTCTTGTTCTTTCCTTACCTGAGGGTTCAGAAGATTTTATTGTATACTGTGATGCTTCGCATGCTGGGTTAGGTTGTGTTTTGATGCAGAGGGGTAAAGTAATTGCTTACGCTTCAAGACAGTTGAAACCGAATGAACGAAACTACCCAAATCATGATTTGGAGTTAGCAGCAGTGGTATTTTCTTTAAAGTTATGGAGACACTACCTGTATGGAACCAAATGTACTATTTGCACATATCACAAAAGTCTTCAATATGTGTTTATTCAAAAAGAATTGAACATGAGACAACGTCGTTGGTTGTAACTGATCAAGGATTATGATTGTGATATTCAGTATCATCCGGGTAAAGCCAATGTGGTTGCAGATGCACTCAGTCGAAAGGGATCTTCAGATACAGTGAAATTTATGCGTGTGGAAATCAAGTCTGATTTAGTGGATCAACTTTTGGCTGTACAACTAGAAGCTTTAAAAGATGTGAATTTGAAAGATGAATTGATGGTTAAACGACAACATGAGTTAACTACTGACTCATGTGGTTTGAGGGTTTATCATACACGCGTTTGGGTACCGAAATTTGGTAACTTGAGGGAATTAATTCTGAATGAAGCCCATAAATCCAGATTGTCAATACATCCGGGCAGTACAAAGATGTATCATGATTTAAAGACTCGATATTGGTGGCCGACAATGAAAATGGATATCGCTCGATTTGTTGAGACATGTCATATTTGTGCACAAGTTAAAGCTGAACATCAGAAACCGTACGGATCATTGAAACAGTTAGAAATACCTGAGTGGAAATGAGATCATATTACGATAGATTTTGTAACTAAACTTCCGCGAACTCAGAAAGGTCATGATATGATTTGGATAATAGTTGACAGATTGACCAAGAGTGCACATTTTCTTGCTACTGCTGAAACTGCTACATTGAGTAAACTGGCACAACTGTATATTGATGAGATAGTATCAAGACATGGCGTTCCACTATTTATTGTTTCAGATCGAGATTCGAGGTTTGTATCTAATTTCTGGAACAGACTGCAACAGGAATTGGGGTCCAGAGTGAATTTGAGTACAACCTATCATCCACAAACAGATGGTCAGTCAGAGAGAACCATTCAGACTTTAGAAGATATGTTGCGAGCATGTGTATTAGAGTTTGGGGGTTCATGGGATTCACATATACCGTTGGTTGAATTTGCTTACAACAATTCTTATCATTCCAGCATTAGTATGCCACCGTGTGAGATGTTGTATGGTCGTCCTTGTAGAACACCGACTTGTTGGTTAGAGGCTGGTGAAAAGCAATTTGCAGGGCCTGATATTGTACAGATGACAGCTGATAAGGTTGCAATTGCTCGGGATAAATTAAAAGCTGCAAGAGATAAACAGAAAATGTATGCAGATCCGCGTCGTCGAGCAGTATCGTTTGTTGAGGGAGAGAAAGTTTATCTAAAGGTATCTCCGTGGAAGGGCGTTATTCGTTTTGGTAAACGGGGAAAGTTGGCTCCCCGATACATTGGTCCTTTCAGAATCAGACGTGTGGTTAATGATCAAACAGTTGCATTAGAACTCCCAGATGAATTAGCAGGTATTCATGATACGTTTAATGTTTGTTATCTTCGTAAGTGCAACGTAGAGGATCAGACACAGGTTCTACCGATACAAGGTCTTCGTGTGGATACTAACAAGAGGCTTATTGAGGAACCAGTTGAACTGTTGGATCGTAAAATCACAAAACTAAGAAAAAAGCAGATACCAATGGTTTTGGTCAAATGGAAACACAGTCTAGGTTCAGACTTGACTTGGGAGACTGAAGTGGACATGAGAAGCCGTTACCCTTCTTTGTTTGAGCGCGATGAGATTCCGAGGACGGAATCTTCTTAAGGGGGTAGATTTGTAACACCCTCTTACCCGGCCTAGATTAAATGGAAATGAATTGTTATATGTGATTAATTATAACTATTTTTATTAAATTTAGAAATGTTTAATAATTATAATATGTGTTAGTGGGTTTGATGAGTCATATGGACACTTAAACAACCAAAACTACCATCACAATTACATTACATGCAAATTTCATAGAGAGTGTAGTGTGTGTGTGGTGAATTCGGCCCAAGATGAAGAGAAGAACAAGAGTTTTTCATCTACATTGCTTCATTTTTGAATTGATAAACTCATAAGTAAGGTTAGATTACTGATTATGAATGTTAATTGTTGTTTGAATTCGGTTTTATGAGTATATGCAAGAAACCGCATGCTTCTTGAGTATTATATAAGGTTTGGATGTATGCATGCTAAATGTTATAATCAATATATGCCCTATATATGTTTATATTGAGTTCTGGAATCATAGATTGTATTGCATGTGTATAAAAAGATCAAAATTTAATTAAACAGTCAAGAACACATGAAATATCCGGGAATTTAGACATGAATGATTCGGGATTCTGAATTACCGCATAGGATATCCGGGAATTGACAAGAAATCGAATAAATACTTGGACTTTATACATATGATTACCGAAATTTTGATGCGGGAAGTGACATGTTATCGAATGCTATATATTATATTGATGCCTTAGCTTAAAATGGAATTTTATCCGGGAAGTTCATTCGGGAAGTTAGATTCGGGAATCCAGATCCGGGAACTTAGATTCAGGATTTAAGATTTGGTAATTTCCTTGACTTGTGAATATGGAAATTTGATTCGGGAATTGGATTCAGGAATTGAACAAACCGCATGTCTTATCCCGGAATTTGAGAATTTTCCCTAACACTTATCCGGTTTTTGAGATTATCCGGTTTTGAGAACCTGAAATGATAAAACCGTATGACAGAGAAACCGCATGGAACCTTATACTATTCTTATGAAAGACTTGGGATTCCTTGACTTTTGGGATGATGAACACAATGAATACCCTATACTAAGGAGGAAGGAGTAAATGAACTATGAAGGTTCACTAATGAACATTGTTATACATTTGTGTTTATATTGTATAATAATGTGTTATATGTTTTTATAAGTATGATACTTATTGTTGAAGCAGTATTATGATATGATAATGACTTGTGTATATATTCTCAGGAAATGAGAAGACTCTGTGAATTTGTCATCTGAGTGCCCCGAAGTTTTGAAAACTTTGGTGAGTAGACTTATATCTTCGAATATACATGATATGATATCCTTATTGCTATGATGCTCTTATTTAAACTGTATACATGTTGTGGTGGAAATCAACGTGGAGGATTTTCGGCTGGGCCTGGTTTAGGGATATATAGTATTAGCACAATGCTTGATTTGCATTTGTTGTTGTTAAGTGTGCTAATATTGTTGTCCATGAAACTGGGCTATCGGTAAACCTTGGTTTTGGCCGACCTCGGTTGTAGGTGCTTGCAACACCGCCGGTTCTCCTATTTGATGAGCTTATGTTTTGGGCATGTTTGCCTTGTATTTTGTTTCGATATTTGTTCCCTCACTTAGCTTTGTGCTAATTCCCCACTAGCATGTTTTGCAGACACACTTTGCTGAGTTTCTGATGATGGTGACTAGGAATATGGACAGACCAAGAACTCTGATGTCAAAATTTTCGTTTAGAGCCTCTTTTGTAAATCAACACTGTAGTTGTTTTGTATATAAAACAAGATCAAAATGATTATATTTATTATGTATTTAAAATTAATTATATGTAATTAGCTTCCGCGTGCAAGATTATATATGTTTTAAAAGTACAGTGTTACAAATTGCAGCTCAATTGGTGATATCACTCTGGTAGGAGTGGTATTAAAGGGTGTGGTCTTGGGTTCAAGTCTCACCAACAACCTACTCTGGATAATGATCAGAGGGAAGGGTTGGGGTGTATTGGGCTGCAGACCTGACATGCCCGGTAGGTGGTAGCGCCGGTATGAGATCGGTAAGAGCCTTGGCCGGGGGTGTTACAAAAAAAGTGCACTTTTTTTGTAACACCCCCGGCCAAGGCGCTTACCGATCTCATACCGGCGCTACCACCTACCGGGCATGTCAGGTCTGCAGCCCAATACACCCCAACCCTTCCGTCTAATCTCATACCAGAGTAGGTTGTTGCCATGGTTAGAACCCATGACCCTTTATACCACTCTTTCCAGAGTAGGTTGCAGTTCAATTGGTGATATCACTCTGGAAGGAGTGGTATAAAAGGTCATGGGTTCTAACCATGGCAACAACCTACTCTGGTATGAGATCAGAGGGAAGGGTTGGGGTGTATTAGGCTTTAGGCCTGACATGCCCGGTAGGTGGTAGCGCCGGTATGAGATCGGTAAGTGCCTTGGCCGGGGGTGTTACGTGCAGCTCAATTGGTGATATCACTCCGGTAGGAGTGGTATTCAAGGGTGAGGTCTTGGGTTCAAGTCTCACCAACAACCTACTCTGGATAATGATCAGAGGGAAGGGTTGGGGTGTATTGGGCTGCAGACCTGACATGCCCGGTAGGTGGTAGCGCTAGTATGCGATCGGTAAGCGCCTTGGCCGGGGGTGTTACAAAAAAGTGCACTTTTTTGTAACACCCCCGGCCAAGGCGCTTACCGATCTCATACCGGCACTACCACCTACCGGGCATATCAGGTCTGCAGCCCAATACACCCCAACCCTTCCCTCTGATCTCATACTAGAGTAGGTTGTTGCTATGGTTAGAACCCATGACCTTTTACACCACTCTTTCCAGAGTGATATCACCAATTTAGCTGCAACTCAATTGGTGATATCACTCTGGAAAGAGTGGTATAAAAGGTCATGGGTTCTAACCATGGCAACAACCTACTCTGGTATGAGATCAGAGGAATGGGTTGGGGTGTATTGGGCTGCAGACCTGACATGCCCGGTAGGTGGTAACGCCGGTATGAGATCGGTAAGCGCCTTGGCTGGGGGTGTTACAAAAAATTGTGAGCCATATTTGTGAGCTATCTTGTGAGATATTTTTTGTTAGTAAAGTTTGACACGTTAAGGAACATCATATCTTTTACTTAAAAAAAACTTTAGCTCGCACTATTCCACTTTAGCTCTCACCATTATAAACTTTAGCTCTCACTATTGAACTTTAGCTCTTGACTTTATAAACTTTAGCTCTCACTATTATAAACTTTAGCTCTCACCATTGAACTTTAGCTCTCACCTTTATAAACTTTAGCTCTCACCATTTAAACTTTAGCTCTCACCATTATAAACTTTAGCTCTCACCATTATAAACTTTAGCTCTCACCATTGAACTTTAGCTCTCACCTTTATAAACTTTAGCTCTCATCAATCTACTTTAGCTCTCACCATTTAAACTTTAGCTCTCACCAATCTACTTTAGCTCTCACCATTATAACTTTAGCTCGCACCGTTATAAACTTTAGCTCGCACCGTTCGAATTTAGCTCTTACAATTAGAACTTTAGCTCGCACCATTCCACTTTAGCTCTCACCATTAGAACTTTAGCTTACACCATTATAAATTTTAGCTCTCACCTTTACAACTTTAGCTCCCATCATCCAACTTGTTAAAATAAACAAAAAAAAATATCGACTTAGCCACTCATCCCAATTCGACTTGCACTTTCAAAGTTCCAATTCGACTTGGTCAATTTTTGCTCCCAATTTGACTTATGTGTTTTGGCTGAACCCATAACCCAAATTCGAAGCCCAAGAAATCACCAAATTTGACTTTAATCTACAAAGTTGAAATTCGACTTTCACCGAAAACACCAAGTCAAACTTATTTGATTTTTCACAATGTCAAAGTTTCCAAGAATACCTTAATTCATCTCAAGGAAAGATCCTAAGTTACAAGATGAGTTCAAGCAACGAAATTCTAGCCATCGGTACCGATACCAAAGCACCCGTCCTTTTCTGCAACGAATACACTGTATGGAAGGGTAGGTTCATGGATTTCATCGAGCGTAGTGATAAATACGGTGAAATGATGAAAAACAGTATTCTTAATGGTGATACTATTTACTGGAAAGTAATCGAGGCTCTTCCCGATAACAACCCTCCAATAGCCACTTCTAAACGACCGAAGCTTCCTTCCGAACTCACTGTTGAAGAAAGAGATCAAGTGAAAGCTGACAGAGACGCAAAGTACTACTTGAAACAAGGACTCTGTGCCGAAATTTACTCCAAAATTGACAGTTTAACCTCTGCGAAAGCAATCTGGGATGAGGTCAAACGGCAGATGGAGGGAATGGAACAGGGTGCCTTCATCAAAGAAACCCAGCTCGTGAACACTTTTAGAGAATTTCGTGCGCGTGACAGAGAACTACTACAAGACACCTTTAGTCGCTTCTGTAGGATGCTGAATGAAATGAGAAATCACTGTGTCATCTGATATGACCTAGACATCAATGTTAACTGGATCAATGCTCTAGGTCCAGAATGGTAGGAACATGTAAGACTGTACAAGCATGTCAACCGTAATCTGAATGCAGTCTCTCACCACTCCATCTATGAAGACCTGAACCAGTTTCAGGATGAAGTTTTGTCTAAGGCACCCATCAAACAATCTCCAGATCCAATTGCCCTAGTTGCTGAAAGGAAACCCCAAGACTACACCAGAGCTGCTAAGGGTAAACAAGTAGTTACTGAAGCCAATAACTCCGATGAAGACTCAGATCCTTATGATATAGAGGCAGTCATGAAAGCCACGTCTCTCATTTCAAGAGCGTATCAGGGCGGGTTTGGAAAAACTAACAACAAACAGAGGTTCACTTCGGGTTCAAGAAGGAAAGAAGGGTTCATGGATGAAAGGAAACGATTTGAGAAACCCGAGGAGGCTCGAGGATGCTCAGAATGAGGAAGGGATACCTACGGAAAGGTCAGTATTGAACATGCTCAAACTTTGGTCGATCATATTGAAAGACAAAACAGGAAAATCATAAAGTTAGAAACTAAAATCAGAAATACACCACAATCTAACTTAGATGAAATTCAACAGATATTAACTGCTAAGGAAACTGAATTAATCAGTTTAAGAAACGAAATGAAGTCATTATTCACAACCTCAAAGCAGCCAAAGTATCCGCTGAAGAAGATTTAAATTCCTGCAAAAGGAGAGAGGTCTATTGTATTCAAAGATAAAAGGTTTAGAAGATCTCTTGATCAAACGAGACCAAACCGCACAAACCATTTTTCTAAATAAACCTAAAGACGAAAAATTCACAAAATGAACATACGAGGGTCTAGGTTTTGTTAATCCACACCTTAGTGATAAGATTACTGCGAGGCAATTGTATGATTTTAAAAGCATGAATCTAGGATTAACTGCAAAAATGGTTTTTGTTGGTCGAGCCAAAGAACTCGAGGAGGAAGAGTTCAAAAGAAGTACCTCAAACAAGGCCTCTACATCATACAACTACGACGAGTTAAATAGATCATATGAAACAATTGAATTTGTGCCACTTATTTCAAATGACTATTTTCATAGTTATACTCCAACATAAATGGAATCAATGCCAAACTTTTCTGAAACTCAACAAAAACCGCGTGTGTACATTCCTCACATGGAATTACAACGCCGCTTTGAATTGGTTGAAACTGAACTTTTCAATAAATCGATCAATTATGAGTTAGAATTTAAGATTTTAAAGGATAAAATTGGCGAAATTGAATCCGTAAACTCTCGTATATTAAATTCCGCTGCAACGAGCACGTCTAATACAAATACCCACCATGTGCACACAAAGAAGTGTTTTTCAAAATCTGATTCCATCCCCACCGAAATCAATGACGAAGTGTCCCAAACAATTTCCAATCTTCGAAGGGCAAATGAGAAATTTCAACTGCTAATCGATCTGAACCACAAAGCAACAACTGATCTAGCCATTTCTGAAGAAAAATGCAGAGCGTACATAGAAGAGTATTTAAATCTTGAAACTAAAAATTTCAAACTTAAATCAAATCTCAATTTTATTGAGAATGAATTTTTCAAGTCTCACACACCTGAATCAACTACTTTAAAAGGAAAGGCCAAGATTAGTAGAACGAGCGTGACCGATTTACCAAGCACATCCCAACCTCTCAAGTCAAAAGCACCACGAACCACGAACCACTCACCACACAAAACCCCGCAAACAATATACCAAAGATGATATGTTAGCGTATTCTTCATCTAACGTATGCATACATCTAGGTACAAGCGTAAAGGGCGCGAAGAAACAGATGCTCGGCTGGAGAAGAAAGAAGAGCCAAGAGAAGGATGAAGAAGGAAGCTGAGAAGAAAATTTAGTTTACCCCGCTAATTTTTCTAATCAAACAAATTTAAAATTCTGTAATGATTCGAATGCGTTGATTGGTAAGTCTGTTAAACCGCGTGTTAATTCTGTTAAAATTGAAATGTTTTGCATGAGTGATGGTTGTATGGAAGGACATTGTTCCTATCAATGTGTGTATGACCAAGATTGCAATAATCGCGGAGTTAAACCAGATTTAACGTATATACCATTTGCATCACTGCATACTCAAACTTCCTTCATTAACAGAAAGGGTCACAAGATAACCTATTGGCGAAAGAAAAGCTCAAGCAAAGCTCGATTCCAATCAAGTGACACTTTTTCGTCACACGTGTATAAATCACCATCTTGGCTTTCCAATTATAAAAAGACAAATAATATTTTTCCAAATAATTGGACCCCAAACCGTCGATACCACAACAATTGTAACCACGCCAATGACAAAACCGTGAGGAACCATCCTCACACGAAAGAGGAAGCTCCAACAAAGCTCATTCAAACTCCTCTACGACAGATCACACCAAACTATCCTGTGAAACCTAAAACCCAACAGTCATTTCCTAACCCCTCCGTCACATGGGATGGGAAAAGAGGACCAAAGCCTGAAGGATTTAAATTCATTCAGGACGACCTATCTCTCCCACTAGGCTTCACACCAATAGTCATCGACACTCCAAAGGAGGCACCCACACCCGTCAAATCCAAAGTGTCTCAAACAAAGTCACCAACATGACCTCCACCTACCAAACAAATATGGGTTCCCATTGTAAAAAGAATAGAACCACTAATAGATGAAAAATTAAAATTTGTTACTTGTGCTAACTTGCAAGGACCCAACACCAACTGGGTACCTAAACTTATATTGTTTTCCATGTGCAGGCTGCTAACAGGTGGTACATGGACTCAGGGTGCACAAAGCATATGACCGGGGAGAAGGGTCTTCTCACGAACTTTGTCCCAAAGTACTAGGGAAATGTTCGGTTTGGGAATGACCAAGTAGCACCAATAATAGGAATCGGAGATATTATAAAAGAAAATATAAAAATAAGAAATATCTCATACGTGGAGGATTGGGTCACAATCTGTTTAGCATTGAGCAGTTTTGTGACAAAGGGCTAGAACTTAATTTCAAAGCCAAGACTTGCTTAGTTAGAATAGAAAATGGTGATAAAATACTGAGTGGGTCTAGAAAATCTAATTTGTATACAATCGATTTTGACCATCTAGACACTAAACACTCAGTATGCTTGCTGTCCAAAGCCTCATCGGAACTCACTTGGATGTGGCACCACAAATTATCTCACCTGGACTTTAAAAATATCAACAAACTTGTTCAAGGTGACTTAGTTCGTGGCATTCCAAGATTAAAGTTCGAGAAGGAACATCTATGTGAACACTGTGAGAAAGGAAAAATGAAAAGAGTAACACACAAAGTAAAACAAGTGTCTAGCTGTACTGCACCTCTCCAGCTGTTACACATGGATCTGTGTGGGCCGATGCTGGTACAATCTAAAAATGGGAAGAAGTATATCTTGGTGATTGTTGATGAATATTCAAGATATACTTGGGTCAAGTTCTTGAGAACGAAAGATGAAGCTCCATCAATCATCATCGCATTTCTCAAGCAAGTGCAAAATTAGTTTCGTGAAAAAGTGGGTATTGTTCGTACTAACAACGACACTGAATTTAATAACAAAACCTTAGATTCGTATCTTGACTCAGTAGGGATCTTGCATCAATTCTCTGCAGCATACACACCTGAATAGAATGGTGTGGTTGAACGAAGATATCGAACCCTTGTTGAAGCAGCTCGAACCATGATATCTTATGCAGATCTACCACCTTCCTACTGGGCAGAAGCAGTCAACACAACATGCTATACTCAAAATAGATCTATTTTATACCGCCGCTTTAATAAAACTTCATATGAACTTGCTAATGGCATAGTTCCTAATATCAAATACTTTCATGTATTCGGTAATAGGTGCTTTGTCCTTAATGAAAAAGCTAACCAAGGAAAATTTGATTCAAAAGCGGATGAAGGGATTTTCGTTGGTTACTCTCAAGAGTCAAAAACTTTTCGTGTGTTAAACAAAAGAACAAATGTTGTTGTTGAAAGTATAAATGTGACTTTTGATGACTTGCTCATCACAACTTCTTTTTCACAAGAGTCACCAGCAATCGTTTCTGAACATGTCCGTTCAGAACCGGGTCGTTATAACAAAGAAACAAATGTGCTTAACTCAAATGAGTCTTCTGATTCAAAACATATATTTGATTTCTTAGACAATGATTTTGGATCTTCTGTACCCAATGACAGGTCGGATGCTGCTCTACAAGAATCTCTTGAAGTCTCTCAACCGTCGGTCACTGAATCCACACCGCTACGAGTTGACTCCACAGATCATCGGCAATCTTGAAACAGGAGTTCAAACCCGATCAGCAACCGCCAATGAGTGTCAATTCTATAGCTTCATAAGCATGTTTGAACCAACACGTACAACCGATGCCTTACAAGATGCAGACTGGATCATTGCCATGCAAGAAGAACTAAACCAGTTTGAACGTCTGAAAGTTTGGAGATTTGTACCCCTTCCCCCTGGTAAAACTATTGTGGGTACCAAATGGGTCTTCAAAAACAAGAAGGATTCAGATGGGGTCGTTATTCGCAACAAAGCTCGTATGGTTGCTAAGGGATACAACTAACAGGAGGGTATTGACTATGATGAAACATTCGCTCATGTTGCTCGTATAGAAGCCATAAGAGTTTCTTAGCCTATGCCGCCTTTAAGGATTTCAAAGTCTATCAAATGGACGTGAAAACGGCTTTCTTAAATGGGATCCTGAAGGAAGAAGTTAACGTGTCTCAACCAGAGGGATTTGTTGACCCTAAAAGACCCAACGATGTTTACATCCTTAAAAAAGCCCTATATGGACTCAAACAAGCTCCTCGAGCGTGGTATGACGTTCTATCGGCTTATCTTGTGCAAGAAGGGTACTCCAAAAGAAGGATTGACATGACTCTGTTTACAAAGAAGATAGGAGATGACTATCTATTAGTCCAGATCTACGTAGATGATATTATGTTTGGCTCTACCAACCAGTCTTATAGTCTTGAGTTTTCTAAAACCATGGCGAGCAATTTTGAAATGAGCATGATGGGGAGATGAATTTCTTCCTTGAATTGTAAGTAAAACAGATTTCCAATGGCATTTTCATAAATCAGTCTAAATATATCAAGGACTTATTAAGAAAATATGAAATGACCAACAGCTCAACCATGTCAACCCCAATGTCTTAAGAAACAAAGTTGTCTGCTGATCTTGATGGAAAGGCAGTGGACTTGAAAACTTATAGGGGTATGATTGGTTCTCTACTATATCTTGCTGCTAGTAGGCCTGATATAATGTTTTGTACTTGTCTGTGTGCCCACTTTCAAGCCAATCCCAAAGAATCACATCTCCAAGCTGTCAAAAGAATCCTAAAATACATGAAGGGAACACCAGACCTGGGTTATGGTATCCCCGAGATTCGTCATTTGAACTAGTTGCGTACTCCGACTCAGATTATTCCGGGTGTATGATTGACAAAAAAAGCACATCTGGTGGTGCACACTTCTTGAGTGATCGAATTGTCTGTTGGAGTTCCAAGAAACAGAATTGTGTGCCCACCTCCACTGCAGAAGCTGAATTCGTAGCTGCTGCTAGCTGTTGTTCACAGAGTCTGTGGATGAGAACCCAACTCAGGGATTTTAGTATTAAATATTATAGTATTCCCTTGTTGTGTGATTCTCAAAGTGCAATAGCCATCTCGTGCAATCCGGTACATCACTCTAAAACCAAGCACATCGATATCAGGTATCATTTCTTGAAAGATAATGTGGAAAAAGGATGAATCGAATTACAATATGTAAACATTGATAATCAGCTTGCTAGCATATTCACCAAACCGTTAGATGAATCTCGGTTCAACTACTTGGTGTCTAAGTTGGGAATGCTAAATTTGAAAATGTAATTCACCACTTAATCTGCCTTTAATTTTTCAGTTCTTGTTTTCCGTATTTTTTCAAACGATATTACGCGTGGTTGTGTTACGTGTGCTAGGAAAAATGAAGCTCGGTTCTAGGGGGACTTTGTTGTAATTTTTTCAGTTCACAAGTGTACACGAATACATTAATATGCATTCGTGTAGGGGGAGAAATCAGACAAAATATAATTTATATCTCTTGTTCGTGTTAGGTCCATATGAATGAAGCTTTGCTTTTGGCTTGAGAGAAACACACACAAACACCTTGAGAATTGTGTAGAGAATGATTGCAAAAGCTTATATTGATAATCGCACCAAGGCTTTTTATAGCCTTGGAGAATTTACATAAAACACCCTCACTTTTTGGTGTTCTAACAATCTCCCCCTAAGAGAGGAGTGTTTCTATTACAAACATTTGAACTACTAAAGATAAAACAGTTAAGGTACACTATTACGTAATCCAAAATAACGTTGCCATTTTCTGATGATCCTCCTGCTCTCCAGTGTTTTCTTGAATTTCTCAATGTAAATCCCAATACGTTGTTTCTCTTGCTCTATGATAGAAGTTCCAGAGTTCGCATTTTTCATTTCAAGACTATTGTATAAGATCCTCAGCGTTCCATCTGAATAAGCCAAAACATCGCACATTCGTACTAATGTTTTCTCTTTCTTTGAATTCCTGAATATGACACCAGGTTCACCATTGAAGAACTTGTGGTCAGTTTCGACTATAGTTAATAAATCCATTTGATCCAAGTTAGGATGATTCTGTTGAGGTTTATGAACATTAACTTTCTCAAGATTGTTCTCAACTCCCAGTTGCATGTCATGTTCTTCAATAAACTCCATTAACTTTCTCATATATTTCATCAGTGCAGATCGGCCAAATATCTCATTCGGTTTCTTTCCTAGTTTTTCTGACAGGTACAAATAGATGAAGTTAATGTCGTGAAGTTGGATGTATCTGAGATCTGCTTCATTGAATGTAAACTTCTGACCATTTGACCTTTCTACTTCAAACCACACAACCGTAGACCAAATCCTGTTTCACTGTAAATATTGAGAAGTTTGGTTATTGGATATTCAGAGATGATATTTTCTTTGGATGTTCTGAACCTTTCCAACATGTGTTGATATCTTATTACTTTACTCTTATTCAAATGTCTCAACTCTGGAGGAGTTCTTGTTTCAATTTCATCCACATATATCTATTGAATTTTATCTTCCAGATATGGACCATTTACAGAGTAGTCCCTCCAGATTGGATTCAACCTTGCTTGTCATGTGAACATGTTACTTCTATCAAGAGATGGAGTACCAGTATACACTAAAGTAGCAGGGGCACAATTACATTTGGTGGCACTGGCCATTCAGTATTTCTAACAAACTCTCTAGCTGCTTCCTTTTGTTGTTCATGTCTTAGCAAATCTGCAGCAGATGTCTAAAACTGACCTATTGAAGGTGGAAAAGCAATATGTACTTCAAAGTTTACCCCACTTAGAACTATTGAGACATCAAAAGTTTTCTTTGTTGCTTTGCTCTTAAATCTACCAACTTTTTCTTTTCCTTTTCTTCTCTTTTCTATCTCTACAGGTTCCAATTCATCCTCAAATCTTCTTACAACTTGAGTATAGAGAGCTTCAGGATTTTGTTGGGAAAATGATCTCATCAGTTAAGATTTGATGAGACAAAGTTAAGTTTGCAAGATGTGTTCTACATATAACTTAAACAGAATTATGAAGCTTAGTCAGACTGAACACTTATAGTGATTCAGACTGAGTATAAGCTGAGTATAAGCTGAGCATATGTTCGATCAGTTTAGACTATATCTTAGTAAGATTATCAATGTGTTTGATAAGCTGTGTGCGTAAACTAAGATATACATATTGAGTTTCAGCTTGATGAGTTTCAAGCTGAGCGACTCAGTGTGAATACTGAGTCAGCTCAATAGAGTTACTAAATATGTTTTAGTAAATTCTTTAGACTTCTAAGGATGAGTTAACAATTATACATGTTAGTTCATGTTTGTTTTCGAGTGTGTTCTCGAAGAACTCAACTTGATGAGTTTCAAGCTGAGTAACTCAGCCTGACTAAAGAAGTCAGCTTAAAAGAATTTAAGTGTGTTTTAAATTTTGTTTTAACTCTCTATATCTACGAAATGGATAAGAAGACTTCAGAATCAAGATTGAAGATTGAAGACTCAAGATAAGAAGATTCAAGATTCAAGATTCCGAGTTATTCGATAGTTAATTAGCAAATTAGGATTAGTCCAGTTTGTTAGGAACCGTAGGAACAGGATTATAAATACTTATCTCCTGATAAGTTTAGAGGTACGACTACGAGTACGACTACGACTCAAGATTATGACTAAGTGTTGCAGAGCCAAACCTCACCTCACCGTATGTGTTACGATTCTTGAATCACTGTTTGTCAGTTCAACGTGATCAAGAAACTCACAGATTGCAAAGTTGTCCGTGTGTTCGAATAATCACATTAGTTGTGATATTGGTAAGTTATCAATCTGTGTAAATCCTGTTTAGAGAGTCGTCAGTATCTATAATCATAAGTTGATTATAGATAGCTAAGTTTGAGAGATTTATATTAGGTGATTATATATCAAGAGTTGCTTACTTGATAGTTATTGTAATCATCTTCTTATTTAAAGCATTGTAATCATCTTCTTAATAAAAAGCATTCGATTGATTGTGGTTTGGTTTACTTTGTGTAACACTTTTATTTGATTTGTTCAATTTCCCAGAAAGTGTATTCAACCCCCCTTCTACACATCTGTTGCTTGTTGTTATTCTCATACAAGGGACTAACAACTGGTATCAGAGCAGGATGAACGATTTCATAAGTTGAAAGTTCAAGATTCTGAGAAAGTTTACAATGTCTACAAGCAACAAATCTTCAAACTTTCCACAGATGTCTGCCAAAGGTTGTCCCATATTTGATGGTTCTGACTATCCTATGTGGAAGTTCAGATTCATGCTATTCCTCAAGTCCATTGACATTCGTATGTTCGATGTCATTACAAAAAGACCAATCATCCCCAAGATTCCTGCTACTATCAGTGATACGTCTCCTGGCAGAACTAAAAAGGATACAAGAAAGCCTACTGCATCTTGAACTGATGAAGATTGGAAACTCTTCAATCTGGATGATAAGACTAAAAGTGTTCTAGAAAATGCCCTGACTAATGAAATCTTGCGTACTGTGACTGGGTGTCAAACTGCAAAAGATATCTGGGATACACTGAGTGTTACCTATGAGGGCACAGATCTGGTAAAGCAGCAGAAGAAGAATCATTTGAATAGATCCTACGAAAACTACTTCTCAAAGAAGAATGAAACCTTGTCTGATTTGTTCACAAGGTTTCACTCCTTGATAAATGACCTACTAAGTGTGGGTGTAAAGAAAGATGAAGCTGAACTTGTGCTGAAATTTCTGGATGTGTTACCAGAGAGGTTTAATGATGTAACTACAGCACTGAGGGCTGGAGAAACACTGCACGTGTACAATCTACAGTCTATATATGGGTTCTTGCTAAATCATGAACAGATCACTAAACACAAGAGAGCTTCTCAACAACAACTCAAGGAGTCTTTAGATAAGAATGAAGTTGCATTGGTTGCACAGAAAAAGAAGAAAAGTTCCAAGACACTAGTTGTTGAATCTGAGACTGAGTCAGAATCTCAAGCTGACCACTCAGACTCAGATTCAAGTGATACTGTTGATGTTCAGAATCTCACTGAGCAAATGGAAATGTTAGCCAGACGTTTGAGAAGAGCTCAAAGGGGAAGAGGAAGAACTGACAGGGGCAAAGGGAAGAGTTCCTTTGATCCCAAGAAAGTTATGTGCTTCAACTATCAGAAGAAGGGACATATTGCTGCTGAGTGCAGATCAAAGAAGGCAGAATCAACATCAGTTGTTGATAAGAATGCTTACAGAGCTGATAAATACAAGAAGAAATATACTCAGCTCAAGAAAGGAAAGCCAGAAGACAAACCCAGTGCAAAAGGGTTATATGCTGAAACCTGGGATATAGAATCATCCACCTCAGATGATGATGTATGTCTTATGGCTCAAGAAAATGAAGAGTTAGAATTAGATGAGGTTGATTATGGTCAGTCCGAATCAATCTTTGAAGCTAACATGAAGGAAGCCGAAGAAAACAGCAAGCTCAGTGATTGGGATCCTGCTTCCATGTATAAGGTCAGTAATTTCTACTCTTACACTGATGAGGAAAAGGGTCTTGCTTTTGATTATCTGCTGAATGATTACAAGACCAGCCTTAAGTCTCAAAATGACCTCAAAGTTGAGATAGCTAAGAACTTTAGTCAGAGAAAGGCTTAATCCAAATCCTTTCAAAAGACAACATTCTCTTTCTGGCTCGGAGAGAAGTTACAAGAATAGGAAGACCACTGTAAGTCAGAGGTCAAATCACAACAATGGTAAGTCCAAAGTTGTAGATCTTGGTAATTCCAAGAAGATCAACAGTGGTAAGTCCAAACCTGTTGAAACTGGTGAGTCCAGTCACCATGGCAAAGGTAAGTCCAAAGTCATGGAGAAGAAGGTTGTTAGTCAAACTTCTAAGGATAACAAACAAAGATCTGACAAAGGTAAGTCCAAAGTCAGTGATCATCAAGTAAATCAACTTGCAAAGAAAGTTGAAAAGTTATCCACCACATACAATCCTAAGACTAAGAGTAAGTTCTCACAAGGATTGTTAGACTCTATACCTCCTGTAATCATTGGAAGAAGGAGATGCTACAAGTGCAGAAGTAGAGGTCATGAGGCTAAGGACTGTGATGCAGAAATCTCAAGGGCTGAACAAGAACAAGCTGATCAGCCTACACAGGACTCAGCTCCTGCTCAAGCAGAACAGTCAGTTCAACCAGATGGAGATGCTAAGTGCTCCTCATCTGAACCCACCAAGAAGTGGGTTCCCAAACAAAACTAATGTGTTTAGTTTTTATATCATGTGCAGGGTTCAAATAAATGGTACTTTGATAGTGGATGCTCAAGGCACATGACTGGATGGAAAGGACTTCTTAGTGATTTCCAAGAAGATGAAGGTCCTAAAGTAACATTTGGTGACAACTCCCATGGAAGAACTAAAGGCTATGGGAAGATGCAAGCTGGAAAAGTTACTTTCCAGAGGGTTGCATATGTCAAAGGCCTCAAACACAACCTGATTAGTATCAGTCAATTGTGTGATAAAGATAATGTTGTTACTTTTAGGAAAAAAGCAGGAACAATTTATAATGCTAAGGGAAAGCCTGTATTAATAGCTAAAAGAGAAAGAGATGTGTATCTACTTGATTTAAATTCTGCTGATCCCTATAATGAAACCTGCTTGTATTCTCATACTGTTCCTAAGCTGAGTTGGTTATGGCATAAACGTTTATCTCATCTAAACTTCAAATATATAAATATGATATCCAATAAAGAGTTAGTCTCTGGATTACCAAAGATCACATTTGACAAAGACAAATTGTGCTCAGCTTGTGAACAAGGGAAGCATCATAAAGGGTCCTTTAAATCAAAGCAAAATTTTTCAATAACAGACCCACTGCATATGTTTCAATAACAGACCCACTCCAAGCCTAAGTGGCAAGAAGTACACACTGGTGATAGTAGATGAGTTCTCATGATTCACCTGGGTAATATTCCTTAAAGCCAAAAGTGAGGCTGCCCTGGAGATAATCAATTTTATCAAACAGGAAGAGTTGCAGAAAGGTTTGTCTGTAAAGCAACTTAGAAGTGATCATGGGACTGAGTTCAGAAACTCAACTCTTGAAAACTTCTGTGAACAAAAAGGAATATTACAAAATTTCTCATCTTTTAGAACTCCACAACAAAACGGGGTTGCTGAAAGGAGAAATAGAACCTTGATTGAGGCTGCTAGAACAATGCTATGTGAGGCAGGATCGAAACTCTATTTCTGGGATGAAGCTATCAGTACAGCCTGTTATACTCAGAATAGATCAATCATTGTCAAAAGACATGAACAGTGTAGTATCAGATTTTCCTTTTGTGTAACCCTCATTAAGGAGATATTCAGATAAGACATAATACCATGCACGAGGTGCTTGTTTTAGACCATATAATGCCTTATCCAGAATATAAACATGATTTGGATGTTGAGGGTGAACAAATCCTTCAGGTTGTGAAACATAAACTTCTTCCTTGAGAATGCCATTGAGAAATGCCGTTTTCACATACATCTGAAAGATCTTAAAAATTCGACTTGTAGCATATGCTAGAAAAGGTCGAATAGCTTCAATTCTGGCCACAGGAGCAAAATTTTCATCATAATCAATGCATTCCTGCTGATTATAGCCTTTTGCTACTAGCTGAGCTTTATTGCGAACAACTACACCGTCAGAATCCCTTTTATTTTTGAAAATCCACTTGGTCCCCACCACAGATTTTCCATGTGGAAGTGACACTAATCTCCAAACTGCTAGTCGATCAAACTGATTAAGCTCATCTTGCATGGCAACAACCCAATCTGGATCACTTAGTGCGTCAGAGACCTTCGTGGGTTCGATGATACTTAGAAATATGGATCACTTAATGTTGCAGATCTTGTACGACCACCAACATTTGGATTACAAATTATTTGATCTTTAGGATGGTGTCTCGTCCATTTAGTTTCATGGGGGGTTGAAGCTGAAGGAAAGAAGATATCCCAAGATGGTAATTGATCCTCAACATCAGTAGACGGATTTGGATCTGAATAAAAGATAGGCGGACTCTCAAATGCTGCTTCTGGAGTAGCCTCTTCAGGATGTGTAACCGAACCAGATGTTGTTTCTTCAAGAGAAAAATCAATAAACGGATTTAATGTTATTATTGTCGGAGGAGTAATAGTAACACTTTCCTGAAGAATAGGTTCAGTCCTGGAAACATGATGAACATGATTAGATTCAGAGTGGAAGATATCAAATATAAAATCTAAATCATTATCATTTGAACTGGATTCAATGTTTGTATCTGTAATTTGAAGACCCGGTTCTGAACGGACATGTTCAGAAGCGTTTTTAGAATGTACTGGTGGAACTGAAGTAACATTTAATGAATCATCAAATGTAACGTTTATGCTTTCTTGTACATTTTGTGTGCTTTTATTGAAAACTCTATATGCTTTTGGCTCTTGTGAATAACCAAGGAAAATTGCTTCATCTGCTTTTGTTGCAAAGTTTCCTAAGTTAGCTTTATCATTAAGCACATAGCACCTATTACCAAATATGTGAAAATACTTTATATTAGGCACAATTCCATTTGCTAGTTCATATAGAGTTTTATTTAAACATTTATGTATGAAAGAACGATTTTGCGTATAGCAGGCAGTGCTGATTGCTTCAGCCCAGAAGGAAGGTGGGAGTCCAGAATAGGACAACATGGTACGAGCAGCCTCAACCAGAGTTCGGTTACGTCGTTCCACCACATCATTTTGTTAAGGTGTGTATGTGGCAGAAAATTGATGTGTGATTCCCACAAGGTCAAAGTAGCTTTTCAAAGTATTGTTCTTGAATTCTGTTCCATTATCAGATTGAATGGCACCAACACTCTCATTGTGCTTGTTTTGCTGATGCTTGATAAAAGTAATGATGATTGAAGCATCTTCATCCTTTGAACGCAAGAACTTGACCCAAGTATATCTGGAATAGTCATCCACCATGACTAAGATATACTTCTTCCCATTTCGAGACTGAACTTTCATTGGACTACACAAATCCATGTGTAGCAGTTGAAGCGGTTTAGTTGTACTCGTCTCTTGTTTGCTTAAATGAGATGACTTCCGCAATTTGCATTTAGCACAGTCTGAACACAGATTATTCTTTTTAAACTGTAACCTTGGCAAGCCTCGAACCAAACCATTTGTGATCAATTTGTTTATGCTTCGGAAGTTCAGATGAGACAGCTTCCTATGCCATTGCCAAGTTAAGTTTAAAGATGCTTCGGACAATAAACAGATAGAAGTGGGTGTGCTGTAGTTGTTCAGATCTATGGAGTATAAGTTTGACTTTCTTGATCCTGAAAGAAGAGTATCACCATATTCAGTAGATACTTAACACAAACTCTTTTTGAACACTACTTCCAAGATGCTGAAGAGATTATGACCCAACCATTCCACGTATGAAACCTTCTTTATCTTTATATTCTTCTTTTCAATATCTCCGTACCCCAAAATTGGTGCATTGTCATTCCCAAATCTTACAATTCCGGAGTACTTAGAAACATAATTTTTTAGAAGACTTTTGACCCCCGTCATGTGCTCTGTGCAACCGGAGTCCAGGTACCATAAATCAGGTACCTGCAAAATGAAAACAAAGAAGATTTAGGTCCCCATTTTTGAATGGGTCCTGAGTTGTCAGTTGATGAAGGATGAGTCTCTTTAACAGGGTGTGAATGAGAATGAACAATATTAACTCCTTTTGATGAAATCTTTGGAATCCATTTAGAAGTTATCTTCATGTCTGAAGCGAACTGTTTGTGTTTTTTATGCAATTTCATAGGAGAGCTATGAAATGATGACGATGGAGGTTTAGAAGTTGCACTATATGATTGATGTTTATGTGTTGCGGAAGCGATTGACTTGGATATGCACTTAGAAGCAGAGTGCTTAGAAGCAGATTGGAACTTCTTGACCTCAAGAGGATGTTGTTTTTCGGAAACAACATGAATGGAATTCTTAACCACCCATTTTTGGGATTTTGATGTAACAGATGAAGTGTGAGTGAATTTTGATGATGAAGTACGTATGGAACGTGATTTGTGCTTGAGTTCCTGCTCACGTGCAAGCCATGCATTGTAAAGTGCTTGGTAACCATGATTTTGATAAGCTTGTAATTCGCGTACTGTCAGCAACCTGCGAGACTTGTTTAACTGCTTAAACACATATGCCTGTCGTTTGGCTATCCAGATGTGTAGGACACATCCTTTTGAATTGAGAAATGGAAACACAATTTGATTTTCATAAAAATCTGACCAATTTGCACATGGTTTAATTCCCAAATATTTTCAAAGATGATCATACTCACACTTAAGTTCACAGTGACCATGCAAACATCCATCACTCATGCAAAACATATTCATGGCAACATTTTCTCTTTCATTAAAACCTAAACATGTTTTTTCAAACATAAATATGTTTTGACAAATAGAAGAAAATTTAGTACATATCCTATTAGATTTAGGTATGACTCTTTTCCATTCAGCTTTTATTTGCTTCTTCTCTTCTGCTTTCTTCACATCTGCAGTCAAATCAAACAGGTTAGATTTCAAATTTGGACGACGTGCAGCTGCCGCTTAAGTTTCTGGTTTCTCATGTGAAACAGACGAAGAGTGACTACGTACTGGAACAATATGTTTTAATTTATTTTGAAAAATTGATTTTGAAACATATGTCACTGGAGTGACAGGTTTAGTAACTGATGATATTGGTGATGAAACATTGGATGTTGTATGATTTGTTGATGACGAGTTCTGATAAAAGAAATCTTTGGCATCATAATCCTTGTTTACTTGTGGCGTGAAGATCAGCTTCTTGATTTGACTTTCGAGTTCAAATTTCTCAATACATAATTTGTCAATGATTTCTTCATCATGTTTCTGAACATTGGATAACTCTGAATGAAGAACGTCATTTGCTAACTTCAATTCTTCGACTTGTTGTGTAAAAATAAATAGCTCAACATGAAGAGATGAATCTGAAGTAGATGATTCATCAGATTTTGAACAATGAGTATTTGAGCTTGATTCAGGAGAAAGAACCAAAGAAGTGAGATCATTCATGATCTGAGAAGTGAAGCAATATTCCTGAAGAGTATAGAATCGCTTCAATAACTCAATAGAAGGAATATACTCCAACAAAGGTTTAGGGACAGAAGGTGCATACAACTTCTTCATCTGTATAAACAGAAGAAGTGTGTTTGGAAATCAAAGTCTTTGGAAACTCAGAAGTGTATGATTCATTCAGGGTAGGGTAATCAAAAGATATTTCTACATGTTGTTGAAGACTTCTCTTCATTTCCTCCTCACTTTGTTCCTCCTCTTGTCCAACAAACCTCATTCTTGCTGTAAGACCCATATTGAACAGATCCACATTGAACAATTGTTTGCAAGTGACTTTATTTAACACATGAGGATTATCAAATCCTAAGCCTTCAAATGTCCAACGACTGTAAGGTGTTTCTTTTTGTTTGTTCAAGAAAATTGTTTGTTCACTTTGATTTCTTTTGATTATGAAATCTTCAAGCTGTTTAATCTTAGTGGACAATTCACAATTTCTTGTTTGAAGAACCTCAGAGTCTTTTTCAGCACTCAAACATTCAGCTTTGATATCATGAATAATGGTTTGTGTTTTAGTTGTCAACTCTGAGAGTTTGGAACTTGTTGCTTTTAATTGATCTTTTGACAATTGCAAATCTTTTTCAAGTTGATCAATTATTCCCTGTGCTTCTTGATCTTGACTTTGAATTACTTATTTTATGACTTGTTTTTATTTTTTAGATTACTAACATTTGATTCTAGGTTTTTCATCTTTTTGAGAATTGTTTGGATGTGAACACTATTAAAACCTGCAAGCAAATCAATGTTAGTATCTACCTGTGCAATTTCTACCTCTTCGGATTCTGAGTCTGACTTGTCAAAGGTAAGGTTGCTCTCCTTATCTGATTCTGCGTGCTTTCCCATGAAACAAAATTGAGGTTGATCATCAGCTTCAAGATCACTGTCAGTATCTGTATCAGATAAGAATTGATCCTCCTTAACCATCAAAACTTTCCCAGCCTTCTTCTATTTGGACAGGCGGTACTTTTGTTTGTAGTATTCAGCATCCTTGATTTTCTTTTGAGAACAATTTCTGATAAGATGACCCGATCCTCCACAATTATAACATTTCATTTCACCTCTTTTATCCACCTTCTTCTCTTCTCGTTGAAACCTGGGTTTTTCAGTAGACCGGTAGTTCTCAGGACGTCTGGATCCCGAAGTAAACCTCTGCTTGTTGTTGGTCTTGTTAATCCGATTTTTGAAGGTTTGAGTTACAAAAGATAAAGCCTGGATAGCTGCTTCCACATAATCTGCATCTGAATCTTCAGGATCTGAATCACTAAAGACAACCTATTTGTATTTGGTAGATCTTGTGCATTCTCTGGAATGTTTGTTAGCAGCTACAAGAGCTAGAGGATCAGCAGCAGAAACCTTAGGTAAGGACTTTGAAACTTCAGATTGATACTGATTCAGATCTTAAAAGATATTATGAAAGGTTACTTGTCTCAAATCTTTGTTAACATGTTTGTATAACTTCACATGCTCACTCTATTCACTTCCTAAAGATTTCAGAAAGACACAATTCTGATCAAGATCTGATCGAGGTATCTTGTTTCATCTAATCATCATTCCAATTATTAGAGAAGAAGAATGTTGAATCTAGAGAGGAACTTCAAACCTTTTACGAAGAACAGCAAGCAGAGCTTGAAGAACAATTGAAGAACAGAGAAGAACTTTCCAGCAATGATTGAGCAGTGATTGAATCAGCAATGATTGAACAATGATTCTTCAATCAACAAGCACAGAAATCGAGAATATCATTTTCAGCCCAAATTGAAGATGAACAGTACCTTTTGAACACAGAAATCGATGCAGGAATCTTCATTTTGTTATTGATTTGATTGAGAAGATGATTGTATTTGATTGCTTATGATTGGAACAAAAATCAAGAACCAATTTCAAAAGAGAATTGGCTCTGTTACCACTTGTTAGGTCCGTATGAATGAAGCTTTGCTTTTGGCTTGAGAGAAACACACACAAACACCTTGAGAATTATGTAGAGAATGATTGCAAAACCTTATATTGATAATCGCACCAAGGCTTTTTATAGCCTAGGAGAATTTACATAAAACACCCTCACTTTTTGGTGTTCTAACAATCTGTTCGAAATGCTATGTTCGAGGGGGAGTTTGTTTTAAATTGTCTTGATTGTCGTGAATCTGTTTTCAAACCCAAAAACATTCAAAAATCAAAAATCCAAAAACAATACAAAATGTTCAAAATCCAAAAAGATTTTTAATTTAAAATCTTGTTATCCAGTTCAAGAAAGTACCCAATCTTTGCTTCATTTTGATACTTTCTTGCTTTCTGTTGATCTTTTGAATGATCATCTTTCATTTCATGTATTTCATCTCATATCATTCTGGAATCCTTCCATTATCTGATTTATATTTTCTGGAATCTTCATTCAAGTGTCACTTACACTTATTGTCATATTTACAACGTGATCAAAAGCACTATGAGTGAGGGAGTGTAGACATGTTATACTCCTATGGTCAATCCAGAACCGGAAGGACCTGTCCCAGGAGCTCGCCATATACTAGAAAGAGATAGTAAGGGTTACTTACTATGTCATCTAAGTGAGCAGAATCATTTATCTTGGGATACTGATTGGTGTGCAGAGGGAAAATGAAAAAGAGAGGGGTGAAACAAGAGATGTGGGTGCAAATGATCAACAAATAATTTTGAGCTTTCTGACAGTCAAATCATTCTGAAAGTTTAAGATATATCAATTCGTGATTGTTCATTCTTTGATTGATCAAATTGTTCTTGACAATCACATTCAACAAATTCCATACTAATAATCATTCTTGTTGAAAATCACATTGATTGCCCATAACATTGATCACAAGTGTCAAAATGTATCCAACACACGATACATAAAATATCATTTTGGAAAGAGAGTTCGAGGGAGAAGTTGAAAAATACTTAGAGAGCTGAGGGTGAGAGAAAGGATCAAAAGAAAATAAAGATCCTCACTAAACAATGTCAATCTTGGTAGCCACATCTACTACTAGTTTTATACTGGTATTGAAATAGTCATCATGGACCTAGTGATGCAATGCACTTACCCCACCCAACTACTCAATTATCTCTTAAAAGATAATTGTTTCAACTTCACATGGAGATTTATCACATACACTATTGACATCTAACTTAGAGATTGTTGATATTGAAAATAGGAGGACACCAACTCCGGTCCCCGATTTCTTTCATGCACTTATTGAGTCTAGAACCAATTGCAATACTATTTTCTTCTAGGACATGTATGGAATCAATTGCCTATTTTATAACAGTGCCGGAACATCTTGAGTAATATCATACGATATTTACAGTGACAGATGGAAATCCTACCAGTGCTAACATCAAACCAACATTGAACGTAGGTCACTCAGTTTATTTAAACTGACTTGTTAACGGGAAATCTATGAGATCCTGGTGTTACAAAGAACGCTTTAATTGTCACATATTTATGATATACTCATGTTCAAAGAATGATGAAAACCAATATATGCAAAACCATTTATACAACCAAAGGTTTCTTTCCTTAGGTTACTGGTGCGAAATCAAGAAGATCTACAAAGATGTCATTGTGTGCCTAAAAGATCAAGCTCTCATCAACAACTTGAAGATACCTTAAGATGAGAAGACATTGTAAAGACATCACATCTTTTTTCCCACAAAGCTTCACAAGAATGCAAAAAGAAACGGAATATCTGTATAATCAAAATGGGAGACTGATAAAGATGCAACAAAATCCAACAAGAGACATGAACACGCACAAGGATACAAAAGGGGGAGATTGTTAGGAAATATTTTGTTTGTAGTCCTTGTGTAAATATATTAATTACGAAGTTATTATTATATTGATTAGACTAGCTAATGATGTAAGGGTTTAGCCCATTTCTATTTAATAGGTTAGCCCAAGCTGGTAGATTGGAGTAGCCCATGATGTAATTTAGGATAGTCCATGATTTAGCCCAAAGGCCTTGATGGCCCATGTTGCTCCATGTATTTAAGCCTTTCAAACCTAGTTTGCAAGGCAACCTTTGCCATTTCAATTGTTTCTCCAGGAGATTTATTCTCTCATATATGCAAAGTATTCAACTTCTTTGTTCTTGGTGTTCTTGAGCCTTCATATTCATACTCATACTAAGTTCACCAAGAAACCACCAAGTAACTCATCTTTATCACATATTGTGACTTTCAATTGACCACAATCTTAAATTCATTTACATGATAATTATTTAAGAATTGATGAGCCAGTGTGACATATCACAATGTTACATATGTTAGAAATACGTCATGTAAGAACATCACATATGTAATATGATAACTTAAAGGATATGTCAAGCATGAACCAAGGTATTTTCATTTAGCATGTGTTGTTATTTTGGTGACCTATCTTATTTATCTAATTTTAGTAGATGTAGACAAGATATTATGATCACCACATATAAGTTGCATGCTAGTACTTTTGCTTTTCAAACCATGTAAGATATGAAATTTAGGCATAAGGTTTGTGTAAATTAACTTTAATTCTTCATGCATGTAATTACTTAGTGAGTTCTTTTGAAGGTAACACATGAAATGTTGGACCAAAGTGATTTTTCAAAATCTTATGTCACAACACAACTCTTAGTGTGCAATTACTTTGAATTAAGAATTATGAAGTGTATGAGAAATAAACATGTGTCTATTTATTTTATGATATTTTATCTTTACTTCATAATATCACGATTTGACTTTACAAATTTAATAAGTTTATCACCTTTAATGAAAATTTTGACTTTTTGAATGAAGTTCTTAAACTTTGGATCTAAGACAAGATATTCAAACTTTAACATCATAAGAAGTTTCATGTTAGCATATTGTTGCACTAAACCAAGGTGTTATAATTCGTTTTATACATTAAGGTTTAGGCATAAGTTGTTAATAACATAAACATGCTTTTGTTTGTTTGTTTACGATGATGCTCACAAAGTTTGTATAAGTTTTCAAAGTGATAGGTGATGAAGTCACCACCTACGATAGGGTGAACTCTGGACCATTACATCAGGGAATGGCAAAGTCTTTCACCCCAACCCCATATCAGTTTGAACCCCAGTGTGCACGGTTTGAGCAAGATAACACACCAAAGGTACCGATAACAGGATAGATGTATGTTAGTCCCATATAACAAGTGATTCAAGTATAATGTAGGATTGATGAAGGATTGCATATGTAGAACTAGAGAGAAAGTGTATTTACACCTTGAAAACACATAGTTCTTTGTTTCATTATGAGAAAAACCTTAGCTATTACAATAGCCATATCCCTATATATACTCCATGAGTATATTACATAGAAACTCCTATTTCTATACAATTTATGAATTTACATTCTCCCCCTTTGTATTGAAATAGGAGTGTACACACCAGTAACCTAAGTCTTCCTTAGATTATATAAGCAGTTTTGGATGTAGCGTCCCACCAAATACATCAGTCTGGAACAATGTTTAATCTTGAGCATCTAACAGCGGAAGCATAAACACTTTTGATGTGTTGGGAAGAATCTTCTTTTTGTCTCCCCCTAGAATGTAGCTCAGATTGTTCCTATGTCTTCATATGATAGATCTTTACTCTCCCTAGACATGACATAGACTGATGATCTCTTCCCCATGAGTAAACACAATGATTTTATCAATAAAAACATTCAAACTCCCCCTCAACAACTGAATATCTTCACCAATGTAAAATTTCTTCACTTTTTATCTCCCCCTCATGATGATTATGATATTTCATGAGCATCATGCACAAAAGTCATCAACATGAGATTCAGTTGCAAAAACATGGAAGAGGGATGGGGAAAATCCTACAATGAATAGATACTTGAACCACTCTTGATCGTTGAGGAGTGGAAAAGATTTGATCTGAATTCTTGAAGATTTATAAGTCTATGTTGGATGTAATCTGATATTGGAGATTGATGTTGTCAAGAAAGTATCCCAATACCGTGTAATCAACCTTCACCAGATCACAACAAGTTGAAAAAATTCTGAAAGACATACGGATGCAAACAAACATGGGAACACATAAGAGGATATTTTACTGTGAACTGTAATAAGATCAGGGAGTCTGATTCATCCTTATTTGAGAGCACACGAATGAACTTTCAAAATCTTAAAAAAACTGATGAAACCTGATGTTGGTTAATCCTTCAAACAATTTCACCAACACTGTGATCTGGGACATTAGAAATTACTGATAAAAGATAACCAAGATCCAAAAGAAACAAGGAATTGATGGCCAAAATCTGGTTTTGAGACCAAAAATTGGTGACACTAAGAAAGAAGACTCAAAAATCAGTTAGGAAAGCACCGGATGACTAGACATAAGGGTACTAGACATTCAACATATGGTAACAATGACCCAAAGCAAACCCGAATCTAGAAACATCAGAATGATAACTGAATCTTTGAGAACTTTTGACTCAGCCAAAAAATCCAAACACTTGACTTAGGAATCAAGGTGACAAGATAATTCAGTCACAACAACGACGACGAGGGTTAAGGGGCAGCGCCCCTGATAGCGGGCTCCAAGGGGTGCAACCCTGGCGGGGTCCAAGGGGCAGAGCCCCTGGCTGGGGTCGAGCTGCCAGGTCAGCTTGAAAACTTTTGAAATTGAAAAATATTGCTATGGCAAAAATGATCAGAAATTTCAAAAATCTTGAAAAATGAGTGAAATTCCGAATGATCAAAATGAGAGAAATTCCGGATGATCTTGAATTCCGATCAAATTGAGAATTTCGAGCAATGTGAATTCCGAGTAAAATAGAGAATTCCGATCAAATTGTGAATTCCGATCAAAACCTTCATCTATCCTACATGATACATGAACCACTTGTTATTAGGGCCTAACAAAGCTAATAAGCTTAAGCTGATAAGCTTACCCAAACACTTAAAACATGATAAGCCCAAAAATTAAGCTCATAAGCTAATAAGCCAAGAAAATAAGCTAAAACATGATAAGCCCAAACACTTTACCATTATACCTTTCACTATAAACTTGAACCAACTTTTTCTTATCTTAAGTATGCCCTTTTTAGTCAATTTATAACTTTTTTTTCTCATTTAGAAGCCTTGGGAAGGAATGATTTTAGGGGAGCAGCTCTATTCTCTTCGTAAGGTATTCATTCCGTCGCATGTCGTTCTTCCGTCTTTGGGAACACTAGTTGTCATTGGTTTGGTAAGGCCGACTCGATGGTTGCGGAGCAAGGTTATCAAGGGGAACAACGAGCTAATCCAAACACTTTTTTTACTTACAAGCTTATAAGCTCATAACTTATAAAGCTAAAAAGTTAAAAAGCTCAAGCCAAAAAAAATAAGTTTACCCCAACACCTCCTTAATAGATCTAGTTGTATGTAAGTTACTCACATTATTTATAGTTTATATTTAAATGTGTGGTTTTAGATATATATATATATATATATATATATATATAGTGGGAGGTTCAAATGAGAGCCTTAAATTTAATTGAGAATGGGAGACTTAATCCTAGCCGTCCAATTTCCCTTTTTTCAATGTCATTTCCCACCCATGAATTCATCATATGCACCCTGCCACACTCTATCACCACACGTTCTCCATCCATGATTTTCACTTATAAAATGAACGGCTGAGATTGAGTCTCCCTTTCTCATTCTCATTTGAACCTTCATATATATACATATATATATATATATATATATATATATATATATATATATATATATATATATATATATATATATATATAGACACACATATATGTTAAGAATGGGTTGACTTGTATACTAGTCGCATTAGTATTTGATATCGCGGTTTTTAATTATAAATTTTATGCGATATTAAATTGTTTTTAATGAAAAATATGTAAAATATATCTAAAATATGTTTAATATGTTTAATAATTATTTTCCAGGTTAAAAATCGGATATATGGTGATAACTATGAAGAAAAAGGGATAAAAAAACGAGATAAACATCAAGATTTGAAAAAAGTCAAGATCTGGCCGCATCGCGATCTCCACTGTAGCGGCGCGATTCCCCTTTTTCCAGCATTATAAATTCGTTTGATCATCCATTCGGCGGGGAAGCTTTCATTCCGACTTTTCACCATCTTCAACCTCTGGAAACTTCATAAAAACACCATGTAGCATATGGGAGCAAAGCTTGGAGCATTGGGGCTTGGATTGCAGATATAATTGAAGATCAAGAGAAGAATCATTCGGCTTTTTACGGTTTTAATGTTCTTCTCATTATGTTCATCTTTGTTCTTGATTTCCAAATCTTTCTTATGAACATTCTTGGCTAGATCATCTGATTTTCCTCCCTAGAGGAGATGAACTTTAATTATAGTTGATTTAATTCATGGTTTTGATGCTTAATTCATGTTTGTTCTTAGTTTAGCCTAATCTATGTTTATCCATGCTTGTGAATCTATTTTGATTGCTTAGAATCTGATTTTTATGTTTTAAGAGGCCACTTGAATCATAAAGTTTGAATCTTGATTGTCTAGGACCAATAGATGATAAAGGAATAGTGATTGACCAAATCCTATGTTTTGAGCAATTAAAGTTAGAGTCTTTTGCATGTGATGTCCATATATGACCATTTATATGTTAGTTTGATGTTTTGTTGATCATACAAGCATTAAGATTAGGGCTTAACTTGTTAATCGAATTAATTGGCTAATTATATTTCTTAATCGCGCTTTTGACCATAAAGGTTATTAAGTAGTATAATTAGACGGTTATAACCGGACCAAGGTTTTAACTATTATAGAAATCGATGCATGAATGTTTAAGTATCTTTAGTTCTTTTTACCATGAATCTAATTGCCATGAGAAAAGTGTAATCGAATCTAGAGAGGGAAAACTAGCTTTATATTATCTGATTTACATGTTCCTTGCTCATTCGCTCTCTGTGTTTCTTTGGTTGTTTGAGGTGCTTTCCAGAGTTGTTGGTAGTGTTAGTTGGTTGATTGCTCATTTATCCTAAATTTCCCCCTTTATTTTATCGTTAGTTTAACATTTCAATTAATATAATTTTATCAAATCATACCCGTTCCCCTTGAGTTCGACACCCGTACTTATTTTCTATACTACTATACGATTAGGTCCTCTTGCCTATTTGTGTTGTAGTCGTACTAAATAATAACGGTTTTTATAAAAAAAAAACGGGTACGCTTTACGCACATCAGTATTACTAAGTCGTATTTTCAGTTTAACATGTCAACTGCAAGTGCTAGACTTAACAAATCAACGCTATATTCTTATGATCAGACATGTAGGTTACAGGTTTTGCCAACTTAGACATGTGGTTGTGTTTTTCCATTTTGTTTTATTTTTGGTTTTTGGGAGGCTTGCATGCCACTTACAACCCCTTCATAATATAAAAGTAATAAAATAGGTTCTCTTGTATAATTATGTAACCAAGACCGAAGACGAAGTCTTTCATGGCAGAGGAACAAGACTGTGTAGCTCGATTCAAGACTGGAGGTGTCAAGACTAGTGTGAGCAACACAAGGCACTGCAACCAAGCCATGGGACTCTTCGACCGGCTCGGTCCGGACCGACTTTCGGACCATTCCGGACCGGTCAGTAACGGTCTTCATCTCTGGACCGGTCCGGACCGAGGACCGGCACGGCGGTCTTCGACCGGTTCAGGACCGGTCCAGTGTTGGGGTCTTCATCGGACCGGTCGGACTAGTCCCATTTGTTCACCTCTAACTTGATGCAAGTATTTCTTTTGCTATTGGGCTTACAATAGTCTTTTTATAAAGAAAATAGGAGTTTATTATTTGGGCCTATACAAAGGTAATTCATATAAGTAAGCTTAAGTGGGGTTCAAGGGGCTTTAGAATGGGCTCAAGAAGAGCTTTGGGTTTCTAAAGAAAGAATGGTATAAATACCTCAATTAGAGCAAAGCCTCCTTCACGCCCCCGTAGAGTCGTAGACACACCAAGTTGATTTAGAAGTTGTATTGAGTATTCTAATTGTCAATACTGTTAGAGGTGGAAGCACCATTTACGTTGCTGAAATTTTGGAGGAGGTCATCAGGTAATTATCTTTAATCTCTTAAAAACGTAGGTGTTATTTGTATGGAGCTTCGAATGGTCTGATTTTTTTAAATAAGGATTGGGGGCGATTTCATGCTGTTCGAATAGGGAGGAAAGAAATGAGAAGTAAATGGGGCTTTGGGGGGTTGTTGCCTTAATATAAATCCAATCAAAAGTTAAGGATTAAAAGGTTTGAAGAACATGATATTTTTCGTAATTTTATTTTCGGCCCGTCATGAAAGTTGTTGATTGGGTTTGTGACTTGGGCTGCTATCACATTTGTGGGCTTTCATTTGGAATTTGTTAGGTGGCTTGGGCCTATTTTAATATTGGGCTTGGGCCCACGAGTTGAGTTAATTAGCTGGCTGCAACGAGAGTCGCAAACCTTTGATTTTTTAGCACACAATTATTTGGAAAATCACAAATCATACACAGTAAGTGAAACACAAATAAAAATGGTATAGGGATTTCTAAATAGTGTATGTAGTTCTATCGTAATTTAGTATATGTTTTTCTAGAATTGCAAATTAAGGGTTAAAACTTGAATTACAAATTAAAGGTTAAAATTTGAATTGCAAATAGAGGGTTAAAACTTAATTGCAAATTAAGGGTTAAAACTTGAATTGCAAATTGAGGGTTTAAACTTGGGATTGCAAATGGTAAGTAGGGGATGAAGTCCAAGTTAAGCCTAAACCTTTGAATCACAAATTGAAATGAGACTTTATGTAGGGATTGAAAATTGTAATTACCCCTTGAATCACGAAAATTAGACTTGAGATGTTACATTGAAATTGTTGAACTTGAAGTTTTATCAATTAAATAAACCTTTGGAATTAGTAGCTATTCTAACTGATTTTGAGCATGGTTATAGAGGAGATTGTAAGGGGATATTGTTGAAAATAATATGAATACGAAAGATGGATAAATTGTTGATTATGCAAGTTCTCTTGAAACGGGTCAACCCGACCCATTAAGTAAAGAAACGTGTGAATTAACTAAATGATTGGCTTTTGCACTATCCAATGACCCTAGACATGTTTCTTAGACGAAATTATAAAATTGCAAGTGATACAAATCAGTTTGGGTTAAAATGGTGAAAATACCAAAATAGTTGCAAGTGTAACGCCGTGGGTTTTCAAAAGCTTGATTAAAAAAATATTAATTAAGACATCGACTGTTTAACCAAAAGCAAGTTTAACAAACACGCGGAAGCTATTAGTTAGTTATTTACACCAACTGTATAACAAGTTTTAACAAAAGAACCCGACGAGGTTACCAAATATATGCCGACCATTAAAACAAGTATATCAGAATAAACAAAAGCAACAACAAAAGTGTTCCCCAAAAATTCCAACTTGGCAATAAAACCACATCATAGTACCCATCCTCGCCAACAACTATTTACCTGCAGATGGTAAGTACAAGGAGAGGTTAGCTATAAATAACTATTGAGAAACGATTAAACATAGTATCATAACAAGAATATCATAGCATGCAAAGCATATCACAGGTTATCAAACAAGTCTATCCTAACAGCTAGCGATGTTCCGGTATAGCCAGGAGGAGTCACATCTTGCAGGGTTGTAAGCCCGACTCAATGATCCAAACTGGGGGAACCGAAAACATCATATAATATCGCGCCGGTGGGGGAGCGGGTAGTAGTCCACCATTGCAATAACGAGCGGGGAAATGGAACCCCTATCAGGATCAGTGAGAACTGAGAGCCCATAGTATCAAGTTGAGGCACGGAGGTTTTCAAAGAACCCCGATTCGCGATCGACGAATCACCGTACCCCAAACAGCTAACAAAGTGCCGACACAAACACATATTGGCCGACTCTGGCCGCATCATAACAAAGTTGGCCTACAAAAAGCCATAGTATAACAAAGTGGCCTACTTAAGCCCATAGCATCAACCACTATCAAAGTATAGCATAATTGGCCTACTCAAGCCATATCATATCAAATATCTAACACAGGTTTACCATGGTTGTATAACAAATCATACCATATCAATTAACAACATAATCAATAACTTACCTTAAGCGTGGTATAACATTCTTATTGTGATGCCTAAGGTTAACCGTTACTCACCTCAAAAGCTACAGCAGGCAAATGTAGTGTTCGGTGTCCTCTGGTTCTTCAGAAGCGCCTAACAGATCATTTACAGACTTGTCAATATTTAACACTTATCACAGAATACGAATTACAAGTTGTTCATACTGTACATGGTCCTACGGCCGCAGATGACATGTCTTACGGCCGCAGAAGGCATAACAAACTCCTCCTACGGCCGTAGAGGCAACCCCCTACGCCCGCAGAGGTTCTTTCCATTAAACCAAGCTCAATGGCCGCATGAACTTATCCCAACGCCCGAAGGAGTTGTTCTATGGTGACCTACGGCCGTAGGCTACGTACCTACACCCGTAGACCTTGTTCCTTCGTCCGTAGACGGTAAACCACATAACACACCCTTCTACGGCCGCAGGAACCACTTACTACGGCCGCATAAGACTTAATTTCAAAAATCCAAAAAAACACCCCTCTACGGCCGCAAGAACTTTTCTCTACGGCCGCAGGAAATTTCCTCTACGGGCGCAGGAAGGGTCTGCACAGCAGACTTCGTCCCTGTTCGATGACAGCACCTGCAACTTCGATTTTTGACACATGATTCGACCAAAACTCAGTTCCAATTGTACATATACATTGTTTAACATCCCTTGAAGCTTACTAACACTTTGGACAACTAAAATAACCATAAGAACACAAATTTACACCATAAAGATGGTGTATCATCTTTAAACTCAAAGCTAGGTTTTTAAAACACAAACTTTGGCTTACCAATGATGAAGACGACCTCAACAACAGATTTCAACTTGTTTCCTGCTACTGATTTTACAAAACAGATGATCTCCTTGCTTTTTCCTTATCAATTGCTCAAGAGTTTGAGTGTGTGGGTGTTTACGTATGTGTTTATGTGTCTGTTTTGGTTCTTCCCAGGGGATAAGAAGACTTGACTGACATAGGTATTTTGTTCCCCTTTTTAACTTACAACTAAACTCTCGTTTACCCGTTTCAATAACGAGGATATATTTGGAACCATTATCTAAAACCAGTTACTAACTTATTATTTTTATCTGATATCATAATTATTTTACCTAACAACTTTTTATCACATATAACACGTATTAGCAACAAAACACATTGATTAAAACCAATGTACAAACATATAAGCATAAAGTACAACAACTTACTACTAGGCCCTAATTTAGGATGTTACAGCAAGTTTGACTTTTGTCATATTTTCGACATAGGACCTCAAATTTTGCAGTTGAAATCCTCATGATAAAGGGAACAAGCTGTTTTTTAAAAAGTTTTATTCAAAACGTCATTTTGAGCTCGATTTATTAGAGTCAAAGTTATGAATTTTTGACCCGTTTGGTCATAAAAGAGCTTTAAGCTTGGTTCCACCTTTTGGGCAGATTTCTTAGGTGAGTACTTGCATTCTAGTATGTTTTAAGTGAGATAAATAGGTGGTAACGTTTTGGTAGACGTAAATTGAGTTGGTGGGTCGCCGAGCGAACTTGGGCCTAGTGACAATTGGGCCCAATGTGCATCGCTAGCATACTTAGATTATATTGAGGGATTAATTAGGTAATGAGTAATCTTACCAACGTATCTTGTACTCAAAATGTTGTACCTTAATTGTAGGTTATTATCAGTGAATTATCGTGACTCGTAGATGTACTATTTTACCGTGTTATTCGTCTATGCTGAAATTTTGGTGAGTTTCACTATCTTATATATTATATTGTGATACATGTTCAATGTGATACTGTGACGATTACCCAGCTGTGTGGCATACTTGATGTGATGCGTGTGTGGTATTTTGAGCAACTAAGCTCGTATGGCAGATTCCAACCCGCCTGCGTGACATACTTGATGTGATGCACGTGTGGTATTTTGAGCAGCTGGGTTTGTATGGCATATGGCCAACCTGCCTGCGTGACATACTTGATGTGATGCATGTGTGGTATTTTGAGCAGCTAGGCTTAGATGACAGATGGTAAGCCCGCCTGTGTGGCATACATGATGTGATGTGTATTATTTATGAATATGTTATTTGATATAATATATGAGTGTTGTGTACTCGCTAAGCTTTGTGCTTAACCCGTGTTCATGATTATTTTTCAAGACCGTCGTGTGTCGACAAGGGGATGGCTCACGCGTGACAGCAACTTTTCCGCAACATGATTTTTATGAACTCTGATTTAAAAAACTAATACAACTAATTATTTTACTGTTTTAATATTGTAAGACTCGAGTGTCGGGTGAGGTAATGATAGATACTTGTAATGAATATGTTTCATCTATTTTAGTCTAAATGATTTTATCTAATTAGTTATAGTTGAAAAAAATTTAATGCGGCGTTACACTACCTACCAGAAATAACATAACATAGGGTCGGTGTTGTCGTGCCCAAACCGTGCACCGGCAAATGTGAAATATGGATTCTAGGCTAATACTTATCATTTAAGGGTTTTTATCTTCATGTATTAGAAAAGTCCATATTTTTATTACTAATTGAACCATACTATAATTGTAGATGGCAAACGTATCCAATAGGACCAATACTAACAACCTCTCACTCCGTTCCATCATTCAAAATTAATTTGTATGGTTAAAATTAATTTGTTAGATTAAAGGTCAGGATCATACATTAAATTTTATCTCAATTAGTCTTTGATTTATATTAGAAATAAGGGTTATAAACTCAACATACCTTAATTAAACCAAATAATTAATACTTAACAACCTTAATTAAACCAAGTTTAAAATCAATCACTAGATAAAGATTATCCAAGGGCTATAAAGTGTTCTCCAAGTTCTCACCTTAAAAGGTGGTCTTATTTGATCCTACCTATATATATATGGTAAGATTATATAAAGAACTTTCCTTATACATATAACCTAAAAAACCCCTGGTGATGACACGTGACACATTGTTTAGGGGCAAAAATGAAAACTTAAAAAAAAGAAAAAAACTCACGCTTCCGCTTACACCCTCCGGCGACCTGGAGTTAAAAAGAAATTCATTTACTTTAAATTATCATAACTCGTTCGTTTTTAAAAATTTTAACAAAAAAATTATATTATTAGATTCAGTTTTTCATCTTCTTTCAAACAATAACAGACTTAATATATTTCTGAATCTTTTTTTTAATGCAAAGTTTGCATTTTGAGCTGTGTTCATTATAAATGCAAAATGTAAAAAATCAAAAAAATACAAAATATGAAAATGCAGGTCATCCAAATGCTTCTAAAATGCGAAATTATGAAATGCAAAATGCAAACTCAAAAATGATTCAATGAAAAATGCAGCCCAAAATGCAAAATTACACATTCAAACCAACAATGAAAAATTCGTAGAACCTAAATGAAAAACGCAAAATATAAACATGCTGGTCAGCTAGATGCTTCCAAAATGCAAAAATTATGAAATTGCAAAATGCAAATCCAACATGATTCAATGAAAATGCAGCCCAAAATGCAAAATTACACATTAAAACCCAAAATGCAAGATTCGTACAGAACACTACATGCTGCCCAAAATGCAAACAAAATTTTCATTTTCAAAAAAAATTTAGAAAAATATGGGAAGAGTGATCTTGTTTGAAAGATGATTAAAAAACTAAAAGATTCGTATAATTTTTTGTTTAAATTCACAAAATTTAAAAAATTATGACTATTTAAAGTTGGGTGAAATACGTTTTAATCATCAAAGTTTTGATTGCTTTTCGGTTTAACCATCAAATTTTTTTTGAATGATTAAACCATCAAAGTTTAATTTGCTTTCTTTTAAATCATCTAAGTTTTGTTTGTTTTATACTTTTAACCTTTTTCTTACCTAGAACCTGTTTAGCAGGTTAACTTAATATATATATATATATATATATATATATATATATATATATATATATATATATATATATATATATATATATATATATATATATATATATATATATATAGGCAAAAGTTCAAACGAGAACTGCGAGAAACATGCACCCATGAATGTCATTGCCCACCCATGAATTCCTCACATGCACCCTGCCACACTTGATCCCCTCCACACTCTCCATCCATGAAGTTCCCATATCCAAGGAACGGCTGAGATTGGTTCTCGCAGTTCTCGTACGAAAAACAGTTCTCGTTTGAACCCTCCCCTATATATATATATATATATATTTTTTCTTCTTCTTTTCTTCTTTTCTCAAAGGTTGAAGCACCAAAAATGGTGTTTATGGTGGTGGTGGTGGTGGTGGCAGATCTAGTGTTTATGAACATCAAGCTTAAAGGTTGAAGCTCCAAAAAATGCATTCTTGAACATTCAGCTGAAGCCCAAATCAGAATTTAATCTGAAGCTTGATGTATGAACACCATTTCTTGGTATTTAATCTGAATGTTCATACACCATAAACACCATTCTGAATTTCTTGAAGGTTGAAGCTCCAAAATCAGAAATCTTGAAGTTCCACTATCGTAATGACAACAAAATCTGTTTATCTTTAACTGAACCAGAATCAACTCAAGAAACAAAAATCAGATTGTAAATCACGATTTTGAAGAAACATAAATCTAACTGAACTAGAAAATGAGGAATTTCATCAAGAACACATCGTCTGAAAATGAGGATGAAAAGCAACCTGAAAATCTTATTCATTTGTGAAGGTGGTGGCAGATTTGGTGGTGGTGGTGGTGGTGGCAGATCTGGTGGTGACGGTGGTGTTTATAGTGGTGGCGAAGGTCATGGTGGAGGCTGCAAACCCTAACGGTGGCGATTCATACTCATACGGTGGTGATTCATCATCGAAGTCATCGATTTTAAAAACCCTCACCTCCATCATCGATGTCATCTTCAGATCATACTCATACGGCGGCGCTTCAAATGAAGCGACAGTGGGTGTGGCGGTGGTGGTTTATACTTCAGCCACATGCTATTCGTGAATAGGTGTGTTTCGTGGCGATGGTGGTGATTCATACGGCGGCGGCGGTGGGTCTGTGGTGGTAGTAGAAATCGGTAGAGAGAGAGAGAGAGAGAGTGAGAGAGTGAGAGAGACAGGGAAAGACGGGAGAGGGGTGGTGGTGTGATAAATGGGGGTGTTTGGTGGTGGTTTAGTAATGGGTTTGTTTGGTGTTGGGTTTGGGAATACGTTAACTTGGTTTAAAAAAGATTAGGATATGTTTGGTTAGGTTTAACCTACAATTATAGGCAAGGTTCTAAAAAACGTAAGGTGTGGCGTGGCGGAGAGGTCAAGCCTCAAGCTTTACGAGCTATGGCGAAGCCATGACGTTTTTTAAGGCGTCACTTAAGGCGGAAATTTTGTATATATTTTATAATAATATATGTCCAATCTATCATTATTAAATTTATAGGTAAATGGGTAAAAATAACATGTAAATGAAACTTTGATGTTTAAATAATTAAAAAAAACTTTGATGGTTAAACCGAAAAGTAATAGAAACTTTGATGATTAAACCGTATTTCATCCTTTAAAGTTTTTGGGGGTTTGTTTTTTTTTAAATCGTGGGTTGTTGGGGGAGGGGGGGATTTTCCATGTTTACCCTTTTCTTCCTATATTAATACATGATAATTACAGTTTTGACATCGTTAAATCTCATCCATTCATTTTGATGATCCAATTGTCCAGATTGATTCTTTGGGTTCTTTGTTTAACATAGGGTTCTATGTTGAATATATATATATATATATATATATATATATATATATATATATATATATATATATATATATATATATATATATATATATATATGAAGAAGTTCATTTGAGAACCATTTTTAGTACGAGAACCGCAAGAACCAATCTGAGCCGTCCAATTTCCCCTCCTTCAATGTCATTGCCCACTCATTAATTTCTTACATGCACCATGCCACACTCTATCCCTCCATGCTCTCCATCCATGAACTTCCCATATCCAAGAAACGGCTGAGATTGGTTCTTACGGTACTCACACTAAAAACGGTTCTCAAATGACTCTTTCCATATATATATATATATATATATATATAGACAAAGGATCAAATGGAAACGTTCGCACCGTGCGAACTCCTGCAAAACACTTCTCTATAACAAACCACTGCATATAGATGCAGCAAAATTACAAAAATGGGATCTGATACAAACAGTTCACCAACGATCTCCGCCTTACCTTTATCTCACCTTCACCTCGGCCTTAACCGCCTCATCGCCACCATCATCCTCACCGCCTCACCTCCGCCTCTCCCTAACGTTGCCACCAAGGAGATCCATCTTCCTCCTTTCTCCTTCCAAGGCAATTGTCGCCTCTGCTCTCACCATCAATGACAACCCTTGCAACAAAAAGGACAATTGAAGTTGAAGAAGAAGGGAAAATGATATATCCTCCTAGTAAACCTAAAGATCTTTGTTGTTGTTCCTTTTAACTTTCAATCTTCAATTATCTTGTTCTCTGCATCATCCAAACAGATCTGCACTCATGTTTGATTTCCTCTGTTGCATTTTCTTTCTGTGATTTTTTCCCCAATTAATTTTGCTGCATCTAGATGCAGTGGTTTTTTCTGATGCATCTCAGTCGTTCGCATAGTTCGTCATGTAGGAGCCGTTCGCATTGGATCCTCACCCTATATATATATATTTATATATATATATATATATATAGGTACAACAAAATAACCTTACCCTATATATATAGGTACAACAAAATAAGCTGTGTAAGAGTTATTTGGGACGTGAATTGTGGCATTTTCATTTGGATGGGTTGTATACGTTTTATGTAATTTGTTTTAAGCATGCAAATGTAGTTTTCTAGTCTAATATACAAATAATAGTAAAGGCATGACACTTGTCTACCAACTATTCTTTTCGGGTATATACTTGATGAATCAGGATAGTAGAATAGGGATGAGCATTTGGGCTGAAAAACCGAACCGGAACAGGTTAGAACCGGATTTGATTTTTCCGGTGTGGTTATCGGTTATCTAAAACCACCATTTTCGATTATCGGGTATTTCGTTTCCGGAACTGCTTGATTTGATTTTGTTGGTTATTTAACTATTATTGTTGATGATATGGTTTGTTATTGAACTATTATTGTTGCTCAAATGGTTAATAGTTATTGTTTGAAAGAGCGGAGTCAACGAACTATTATTTATTAATCATATATTAGTGTTAAAGATGCATGCATGTTCAATTGTGATCTCAAGTATTTTTAGCTTAACTTGAATCCGTTTAGTTGTCAATCTCTACGATAAATATAAACTTATTTTGCATCTAACTTATTGTTTGGTTATTAATTAGTAAACATTTAAAGGTAAAAACAACTAATACAAACATATCATATTTGTCTTTAATAGCAAAAATATTTACAGGTTACCGGTTCTTTCGGTTCCTACGCTTAAAACCGGTTCTATAGTAAATTTTTGGTTATTTTCGGTCTTATCCGGTTATATACCCGATATAACCGGAACAGAGACCAGAACCGGTTCACATATATCGGTTCGGTTACCGGTTCTAGCTTTTTACTAATTTCGGTTACTGGTTTTTCGGTTTCGGTCTGGTTCGGGCCGGTTCTAGAACCGAACCCACCCCTATAGTAGAATGAAATTAGCAAAAAGAAAAACACATGTAAAATGATGGATCAAAAGGAACTAAATTTAGTATAAATTTTAGTTAGGGGGAAAATCAAGTTCCACATAAAAGGTTTCTAAGTCTGATAATTAGAGAATACTGTAACACTGTACTTTTTAAACATATATTATATTGCACGTGGAAGCTAATTACATATACTTATCTTGAATTACATAATAAATACAAACATTTAACTTGTTTTATATACAAAACTTCTACAGTGTTATTTTCCAAAACAGGCTCTACATAAAATTTAGACATCAGAGTTCTTGGTCTGTCAAAAATTCCAGTCATTATCATCAGAACTCACCACTGAGGATCTGCAAAACAACCTAGTGGGGAATTAGCACAAAGCTAAGTGAGAGAACAAATATCTAAGCACATACAAGGCAAACATGCCCAAAAACGCAAAGCTCATAAATCAAGGAGAACCGGCGGTGTTGCAACCACCTACAACCAAGGTCGGCCAAAACCAAGGTTTACCGATGTCTCAGTTACATGGACAACAATATTAGCACCATTGAATACAACAAATGCAAGTCAAACCGTGTGCTAATACTATATATCCCTAAACCAAGCCCAGCCGAAAATCCCCCACGCTGATCTCCAAAGTTAACATGTATACATATTAAAATCAAGACATATAGTCCAATGAGCAAGTAACAATCAGGATATCATATCCTGTATATCCGAAGACATAAATCCACTCACCACAGTCTGCACTGAAGGAGCACACTCAGTTGACTAACTCACTAAGTCTTCTCAGTTCCTGAGAATAGGTAACCACAAGTCAGTATTCAATTCACAATACTGATTTATAATAAATATCATATGTATTCATACATCACATGTTATATTCTCATATATATATATATATATATATATATATATATATATATATATATATATATATATATATATATATCATGTATATCAAATCATAGTTTGGTTATCGAGAATAACTCTAAAATTCCAAAATCCGATTAAATCCATTTCCGATCGAAGTCGGATTCCGAGTGAAAGACCAAATCCGATTAACCATCAATTCTGATAAAATCTTAGTTCAATTCCGAGCAAAGGCACATAATTCCAATTAAAGATTCAATTCCGAGCAAATCCGAGTCTGATCAAATCAATTCCGATAAAAGTGTTGGGGCAACCAGTTCATTTAATCGGAAGTCACATAATTCCTATCAATTTGATCGGATTCAACATCCATTCCGATCATATTAGTCGGAATTCACCAATTCCACCTAATTCAAACCTCAATTCCGACCCATTCAATTGTTCATGTTTGTTTTCGATTTCTAACTAAATTCCTTACTGATTTCAAGCATGCAGGTGTTCTAAGTTTCCAGAAATCATTCAAAACATATAAACAATATAAATTCATAACAAACTTTAACATGCAACATCCTAATTTCATCAATTCATGAAACATCAATCGGAATTCACAATTTATTCTATAAAATCGAATTTAATTAACAATTAACAATCATAATCAGTAATCTAACCTCAATAATGATATGAACTTCAGTAATCAATTAGCACACAAGATTAAAGATCAATTGTTGAATGGTTCTTTGCTTTCTCCTCCTCTCGGCCGAAGATCACAGAAAACAGACACTTAACACTATTTGTTTAATTGCATGAAAATGAGAATAATGGTGATAATGTTGGTGACTAATCCACCAAATCGGCCACCTCATCCTTTTCCACGAACTCAAATGTATAATTAATCAATTATATTAATTAATTAATTAATTAGTTAATTTAATCACATAAAATAAATTAATACACATAATCAAATGTAAATCCTATGATTAACTTAATAAATTACCTCATAATTCTAGGCCGCTTAACAAGGTGTTACAAATCTACCACCCTTAAGAAGATTCCGTCCTCGGAATCTCATCGCGCTCAAACAGAGAAGGATAACGAGTCCTCATATCAGCTTCAGTCTCCCATGTTAAGTCTGAACCCAGACTATGCTTTCATTTGACCAAAACCATCGGTATCTGCTTCTTTCTCAATTTAGTAACTTTACGATCCAACAGTTCAACTGGTTCCTCAATAAGTCTCTGGTTAGTATCCACTCGAAGATCTTTTATCGGTAGAATCTGTGTCTGATCCTCTACATTACACTTACGCAGATAACATACATTGAAAGTGTCATGTATACCCGCCAACTCATCACGAAGATCTAAAGCAACTGCCTGATCATTTACTACTCGTTTGATTCTGAAAGGACCAATGTAACGGGGAGCCAACTTCCCGCGCTTACCAAAACGAATTACCCCGTTCCACGGAGATACTTTTAGATAAACCATTTCCCCCTCGACAAATGACACTGATCGATGACGTGGATCAGCATACATTTTCTGTCTATCCCTTGCAGCTTTTAGTTTATCCCGAGCAAAAGCAACCTTATCAGCTGTTATCTGTACAATATCAGGCGCTACAAATTGCTTTCCCCCGCTTCTAACCAACAAGTCGGAGTTCTACAAGGACGACCATATAACATTTCATACGGAGGCATACCAATACTACTATGATAGGAATTGTTGTAAGCAAATTCAACCAAAGGCAGATGCGAATCCCATGAACCCCCAAACTCTAACACGCATGCTCGAAGCATATCTTCTAAAGTCTGAATAGTCCTCTCTGACTGACCATCTGTTTGTGGATGATAGGTTGTACTTAAGTTCACTCTGGACCCCAATTCCTGTTGTAGTCTGTTCCAGAAATTAGATACAAATCTCGAGTCTCGATCTGAAACAATAGATAACGGAAATCCATGTCTTGATACTATCTCATCAATATACAGTTGTGCCAGTTTACTCAAATGAGCAGTTTCAGCAGTAGCGAGAAAATGTGCACTCTTGGTCAATCTATCAACAATAACCCAAATCATATCATGACCTCTCTGAGTTCGTGGAAGTTTTGTTATAAAATCCATCGTAATATGATCCCACTTCCACTCAGGTATTTCTAATTGTTTCAATGATCCGTACGGTTTCTGATGTTCAGCTTTAACTTGCGCACAAATATCACATGTCTCGACAAATCGAGCGATATCCATTTTCATTGTCGGCCACCATTAACGAGTTTTCAAAGCATGATACATCTTCGTACTACCTGGATGTATTGACAATCTGGATTTATGAGCTTCGTTTAGAATTAATTCCCTCAAGTTTTCAAATTTCGTTACCCAAACCCGTGTATGATAAACCCTCAAACCACGCGAGTCAGTAGTTAATTCATGTTGTCGTTTAACCATTAATTCATCCTTCAAATTTTCATCTTTCAAAGCTTCAAGCTGCGCAGCCAAAAGTTGATCCACTAAATCAGACTTTATTTCCAAACGCATAAATTTTACTGTATCTGAAGATCCCTTTCTACTAATTGCATCTGCAACCACATTGGCTTTACCCGGATGGTACTGAATGTCACAATCGTAATCCTTGATCAGTTCTAACCAACGACGTTGTCTCATATTCAGTTCTTTCTGAGTAAATACATATTGAAGACTCTTGTGATCCGTACAGATCGTACACTTGGTTCCATACAGACAGTGTCTCCACAATTTCAAAGCAAATACCACTGCTGCTAAGTCTAAATCATGGGTTAGGTAATTTCGTTCATTAGGTTTCAATTGTCTCGAAGCATAAGCAATCACTTTACCCCTCTGCATCAAAACACAACCTAACCCAGCATGCGAGGCATCACAGTATACAACAAAATCCTCTGAACCCAGGTAAAGAAAGAACATGAGCTTGACACAATAACTGTTTCAAAGTCTGGAAAGCATCTTTCTGAGCTGAACTCCACTGGAAAGGAACATCTTTTCGAGTCAACTTGGTCAACGGACCGGCAAGCTTAGAAAAATCTTTCATAAACCTGCGATAATAACCCGCCAATCCAAGAAAACTCTTTATTTCAGTTGGTGTTTTCGGAGCATTCCAATTCATCACAGCCTCAATTTTGGATGGATCCACTTTGATACCTTCTTGACAAATCACATGCCGAAGAAATTGAACTTCACATAACCAAATTTCGCATTTCGAAAACTTGGCATACAACTTATGTTGCTTAAGAATCTCCAGAACCTGTCTCAAATGTTGATCATGTTCATCCTCTGTTTTAGAATACACCAAAATATCGTTGATAAACACAATTACAAACTTGTCCAAGAAAGGTCTGCACACGCGATTCATCAGATCCATAAAAACAGCAGGCGTATTCGTCAAACCAAATGGCATCACGAGAAATTCGTAATGACCATATCGAGTACGAAAAGCAGTCTTAGGTATATCTTCCTCTGCTACTCTGACTTAGTGATACCCTGATCTTAGATCAATCTTTGAAAAGTACGAAGCCCCTTGTAGTAGATCAAACAAATCGTCAATTCTGGGCAATGGATACTTGTTCTTGATAGTTCTCTTATTTAAATCTCGATAATCAATACACATACGGAGAGTTCCATCTTTCTTTTTAACAAACAATACTGGTGCACCCCATGGCGAAGAACTCGGACGGATAAACCCTTTGTCTAGTAGTTCCTGGATCTGAGTCATCATCTCCCTGATCTCTGAAGGAGCTAAACAATACGGAGCTTTAGCAATCGGTGTAGTACCCGGTACCAATTCTATCTTATACTCAACATCCCGTACAGGTGGTAATCCTGGCAGATCATCTGGAAATACCTCTGGATATTCGGAGACAACAAGAACATCGGTAACAGGCCGCTTCTCCTTCTTCACATCAATGGTGTAAGCTAGAAAAGACGCACAGCCTTTGGCTAGAGATTTTCTAGCCTTCATATACGAGATGATCGAAAAAGAAGATCGAGATCTATCCCCACGAGCCACGACTTTGTCAGGATCGGATATAGATTATATCAAATAACAAGAACTAACTTTTAAATAATAAATCAGAGTAGAATAAAAGTTAATCTTTAACTATGATCACAATCAACTAAGAAGTTGCGGAATCACACTTAATTGATTAAAAAAGGTTTTAACCACAAATCAATTCAATCAAACAGTAGTTTTATTAACCAACTAGAATGATTTCAAAAGCAAACTTCACCCCCAATCTAACTTATTATGTTAGACGAAGAACACAAATTGTTCTTAGGTTTCAACGAGAAACTTAGATGATTAGCACTATTCAGAAAGCAAATTACAATTTGAAGAACGAATGCAAAAATATATCAATGAGTACATACGTACAAATTATGAATTCTAATCTATCATTTATATACTCCTTGATCTTCCTTGATTTGCTGACAGTTAGGTAATCTTCTATCTTCTGAGATAATCTTGATGATCTTCAAAGTATTTCGAGATATCTTCAAAGATAGAATTTTTCCATATTTAGCTCAACAGAAACTGTTTAATGAATACAACAGTTCTTGATTCTTCTAACAGTCTTCAGCTTCGAGGTCTTCAAACAGTTGTAGACATTTACACTAACAGTTCTCAACTGTTTTCATATTTTCAACTAACAGTTTCCAATTGTTACACCAACCTTCACTTAACAGTTTTATCTTTACTTGTATAATATGTACAATAACTTAGCTAATTTCCCAACAATCTCCCCCTAACTTAAAGTATTGAACAATACATTTAAGTTGTTTGTTTTAAGGGTTCAATCATAGACAAATTAACATAAGTAAAGAACATATTTAACATTGTATAAAAAATCAAACTATTAAGATCAAAAATTTAAGAGATAGAAAAATTACATTTTCTCTGACTTTATAAGTTCCAATCTCTTCTTCAATCTCTTCATAAAATCTTCCTTCACTTTTGTAGGGCCATAAAACCTTGCTTTCAACATATACATTAGCTTTGGTTTACTGTGCTCGATGAACTCAAGATCAAACCACTGAGTTTGAGCATTTCCCATCACCATTTGATATACTCTTGATCTTTCATATACTTTAACAGTAATGATTGGAAATCTTTCATCACTTATCAACATGGACATCACTTCCAGTTGATTACATATACTAGATAAGTGCATCATCAAGACTTTTACTTCAACCTCAGCTGCCCTGCCATAGTGACCTACTCCATATGCATACATCTCCTGTATGTATTTCCTTGTCACACAATCCATCATTTGGACGAAACTAGAATAACTTTCAATTGGTTCCAGTTCCCTGACAATAGTAAATCCTTGCTTTCCAGTCTCTACCCTCAAAAATTCAAATCGCCACTCAGTAATGTGGAATTTTTGACCAAGCTGCTCTTTTTCTAATTTTTCAATTCTTTCTGCATTCTCCACACTTAGTCTGTCATGAAGAATGGTTTGAACCTTTTCAGCTTTAGCTTTTTCTTCAGACTTTTGGAATGTTTGGGGTTTTCTCTTTTCAACTACTGGCTTGGGAGGTGGAACTGTTTTCTTCTTTACAACTCTTTTTTCTTTTTACTCCCTTACCAGCCTTCTTCTCCCTTTCTTCCTCATCAATCTAAGCAGTGATCTCATCAGCCAGCTTCTTTGCTATCTCAAAATCAGACTGTTCTTGTTCTCTTTGCTCAGCTGCTAGCCTTAATGCAAATTCATGATCACGCTCTTCTTGTTGTTGTCTTGAAAGCTTGAGCTTAGGACAAACAACAACAATTTCTTTACCTTTGCCTGGAACAGGAGGCAACTTTGATTCTTTCTTTCCTTCCTGGATGACTATGCCTTTATACCCTTTCTTTGGTGGTAAAGATTCTAACGTAGCAACCTTTCCATCAAACCATCCATCATCGATTTTCTGTGCCATTCTAGAAGAACTTATTCCCAGATATTGAGCACTAATATCAACCAAGTAGTTCTGCTTAACTGTTGACCAAGATTTGAAAATCTCAGTGCTTGGAACATCTGCAGTTGACACCATCCTGTTGATTAGCACCCTATCAACACTTGAAAGTTGTTCTTCTTCTTCTTCATTAACCGCTTGGACACTTGCAACTGTTAGTTGATTTAAAGTTGCAACTGTTGGTTGTTGTGTTGCAACTGTTTGCTCATTTGGAGCAACAACTGTTTGTTCAGCTTGTGGAACTGTTTGTTGAACCTCTTCTTGCTTAGACTTTCTTTCTCCTTTTGCTTGAGAGGTTGAAGATGATCTCACTGTGGCTTTAGGTTTGTTGAGCAGCTGTTCATGATGATGAAGAACATCAGTTGCCTTCATAAGAGTTTCTCCCAGAAATTTCAGCTGCTTGACTTGTCTGATCAGCACCTCATTATGCATTCCTATCACCTTAATGACTTCATTTGCCTTTTCCAACTTTTCAGATAGCTCTTTTATTTTCTCATCTTGTTTAATTATCCTCTTGTTTTGAAAAGTGATCTTCTTCTTTAGGTGTAGGTGAGCAGCAAAGTAAGGTGCAAAGTTAGGATCCGTCAATGCTCGTTGTTTCAGTCTAGTCTCAATGTCATGCAGTGTTTCCACTGTTAGCATATCATTCACAGATTTAACTGGTGGTTTACTCACTTGAGTTTCCCCATCAGTACCCCTGTTTTCTTGGTTCTAGGGATTACCAGAAACTGTTTTACCAGTCTCTGTTGCCATGGTTGAGGTCTTAGCTATGTTAACACTGTCCTGGTTATCCTTTGCGGATAAAACAGTAGTGTCAGCCTCAAAAACCATATGATCACCCTCAAAAGGAGTGATCACCTCCACATTGTGCCTGGGAGACAGCACAAGGGATTCCCTTTGGATATTCTACACAGGTGAATGCACCTGTTCAGGGCTAACAGTTTCAGTTTCAAGAACTGTGGTGGAAGGAGCACCAACAGTTCTTTTCCTCTTCTTTTGAAATATTTTTAGTGCAGGGGCTTGTGTTGTAGCTTTTTCAAAGGAAGCAGATTGGGAATTTTGAGTATCTTGGACTGTGGGTTCCAGTGTTGGTGGTGTAGCAATACGTTGGGCTTCATGCTCAACACTGGCAGTCCTGTTTCTTGAAAGAAACTCCACCATTTCAGAGAGTGGTGGAGTTATGGCACCAGAGAAACTCTTGCCATTAACCAACTGTTTGCTCAAAGTGGAAACCACATGAGCAGAGGGAATAATGACCCTCTTGTGTATTTTAAGGTTTGGAATCAAAAAGTTTAAACATGTTTGCACAAACCGTGGATACATCAAAAATAGACCATACTTGGTCCCCAGATGTTTTACCATACCATTAAATATCAATTTTGAAAAATTAAAACATCTGTTGTTGGCTAGACAGATGAGTGCGAGAGCAATGTTGCTCCCAAACTCATTCCAGCCCGTTCTTTAGGGCTTATGCACTGCTGGAGAGTATGGATAATGAACTTCCAGTGTGTGCAAAACTGCCCTTTGTAGAAGGTACCCTTACCCCCAGGGCCCTCATACCCAAGTTTCAGTAACTCGGTGTGTAGATATTCTAATGCAACCGAATCAGAATACTCACCATTAAGATCATTCAGTTGTAGTGCATGGCGAATAGTGTCTTCGGTTATAGAAACCTCCATATCATCAACAGTTGTAGAAATCTGTTGCACTCCATCAACTTCTTGGACTTTGGCATTCTTCCAGAAGTTCTCAATATGTGAGGTATAGATTATGGGGTTGGCAGTTAGAGCATAATGAATGTTTGATACCGTGAGATAATCAATCATGACGTGGAAAGCGTTAAGATTGTCTGGTTTTTCAAGATAAGCGATCACATTGTGCTCTTTGACAAATGGAAGAGGAGACATTTTGATTTCGATCTCTGAGAGTTGTTGAGGGTTAGGGTTTGTTTCTGATCGAAGTTCGTTTTGGACGTGTGAGTTGCTTGGTAAGGAGGGAAGAACCTTATATATGTTTCGAATGTTGAATACAATTCAGAGTTTCCAAAATTCTCTTGACAAGGATAGTCACGGGTGTGAAAACTGTTTGTGAGACAGGTAAGCAGATATGGCCAAAACTGATGTGTGAAATTGCATTTCCTTCTCTGAATACTTAAAAGACAACAGTTGTTAGAAAACGTAACTAACAGTTGCAAACTTTTAGTGTGAAAAACATGGAATAATGAACAACTGTTAGTCCAAGTTAATCATTTCAATGTTGGAAATCAAAAAGTTGAATCTGCTCACATCAAAAGCTTTAGTGAACAAATCAGCTAATTGATCATCAGTATGAATTTTCATAACTTGAATTAATCTCTTTTCATTGCAGTCTCTTATGAAGTGAAATCTGATTTCAATGTGCTTGGTTTTAGAATGCTTCACTGGATTATTAACTATGCTAATAGCACTGGTATTATCAACATAAATAGGGGTATTTAAGAAAGACAAACCATAATCCAGAAGCTGATTTTGGATCCATAACCCTTGTGAACAGCAGCTTGATACAGCAATATATTCAGCCTCAGCTATTGAAGTTGAAACTGTTGTTTGTTTCTTGCATTACCATGAAACCAGCCTTGATCCAAAGAATTGACATCCTCCAGAGGTTGATTTTCTGTCCACATTGGCTCCACCATAGTCACTATCAGAATATGCCACCAAATCAAAAGGTGAATCTTTAGGATACCAAAGTCCCAATTTTGGTTGGCCTTTGAGGTACCTAAAGATCCTCTTCACAGCAAACAAGTGTGACATCTTCGGACTGCATTGGAATCTGGCACAAACACACACAACAAACATTATATCAGGTCTAGAAGCAGTTAAATACATTAATGAACCTATCATTGACCTATAAAGATGTATGTCAACATCCTCCCCCTCAGAATCTGCTCCCAACTGTTTGTGTGTTTCCATTGGAGTACTTGCCAGCTTCACATCTTGATAGCCAAACTTGTCCAATATGTCTTTGATATACTTAGATTGGCTTAGAAAAATACTAGTGGGCTTCTGTTTGACTTGTAATCCCAAGAAAAATGTGAGTTCACCCATTGAACTCATCTGAAACCTTTTGTGCATGATGACTTCAAATTCTTTGCACAAGCTGTCATCAGTGGATCCAAAGATTATATCATCAACATAGATTTGAACAAGCAAAATCTCTGTTTTAACAATCTTTGTAAACAATGTTTTGTCAATTGTGCCTCTCTTAAAACCATTCTCAAGAAGGTAGGATGATAATGTCTCATACCAAGCTCTAGGAGCTTGATGTAGTCCATATAGAGCTTTATCCAACCTATATACCTTGTCAGGGTACTTTGAGTCTTCAAAGCCAGGGGGTTGACACACATATACCTCCTCATCAATAGTTCCATAGAGAAAAGCAGACTTGACATCCATTTGATACACCTTAAATCCTTTGAAGCTTGCAAAAGCAAGAAATAGTCTAATGGCTTCAATCCTTGCAACAGGTGCAAAAACATCATCATAGTCTATTCCTTCCTCTTGTGTGTAGCCTTGTGCAACCAGTCTTGCCTTATTCTTGATTACAATCCCTCTTTCATCTTTCTTGTTTCTGAACACCCACTTGGTGCCAATTACTCTTTTGCCTCTTGGAAGCTCAACCAACTTCCAAACTTGCTGAATTTGAAATTGTAAGAGCTCCTCTTGCATTGCTTCCACCCATGAAGGGTCTTTCAATGCCTCAATTGCTTTCTTTGGTTCTATTTGAGATAGAAAGCAAGCATTCACATCAAATTGGGCAAGATCCACACCACTGTTTTCATTTTGCAGCATATTCCTTGTTCTGATAGGAGTGGTTGGATCACCAATTATTTGTGATATTGGATGAATCTTGTGAACTCTTGATGTAGGAATGTTTTCTTCAGTCAGTTCATTCCCTAGATTAGACAGATCAAACTCACATTCACTTGAATTTTCAGCATTATCACACACTTGATCAGCAACTGTTTGGGATGCAGAGTCAGTGTGTTGTTGAGGATCATGAGATTCCATGTCCTTTGAAGATTCAGCATCAATCAATGGATCAACAGCATTGGAGAACTCTTGTTGAAGCATAGGAATCACAACAAAGTCTTCAGTAACTTTGTTTGAACCAACAGTTGTTGGTTTTGAGCTAACAGTTTGAAAACTGTTCGGGCTGGTGGAAACTGTTTGTTGATTTTGACCAACAGTTGTTGGGGTACCTGTAGCTGTTTCAGTAGAATACTCAAAAGAAAGAGATTTAGACAATGCATCAATATCAAATAACCAATCAGGCCCATTGCTTGCAATATTGATCCTATTCTCATTGAAAGAGACATTCATGCTCTCTTCTATGATTCTAGTGACATTGTTAAAAACTCTATAAGCTTTACTTTGAGTAGAGTATCCTACAAAGAAACCTTCTTTAGCCTTACTCTCAAACTTGCCTAATTGTGATTTGGTATTAAGGATAGTGCAAGGACAACCAAATGGTTTGAAGAAGTTGATTAAAGGTTTTCTCTTGAGGAACAACTCATAAGGAGTTTTCCCTTTGGACTTGACTACTTGTACTCTATTCTGAACATAGCAGGCAGTGTTCACTGCTTCTGCCCAGAATGTCATTGGAAGCCTAGAATCAGCTAACATGGATCTAGCAGCCTCTATCAAAGTCCTATTCCTTCTCTCAGCAACTCCATTCTGTTGGGGAGTCCTAGGGGCACTAAACTGTCTTTCAATACCTTTACTTTCACAAAAACTGTTTAGCTCATAGTTCTTAAATTCAGAACCATTGTCAGATCTAATGACTTTCACCTTCAAATCAGATTGATTTTCAATTTTAAGAATAAGAGACTTAACTAACTCAGCAGTTTCATCCTTAGTTCTAAGAAATTGAACCCATGTGAACCTGGTGAAATCATCAACTATGACTAAACAATATGCTTTCTTCCCTATACTCACCACAGATGTAGGACCAAAAAGATCCATGTGTAACAATTTTAAAGGTGCAGTAATGGAAGAAACTTCTTTGGTCTTATAAGAAGTTTTGTGTTGCTTGCCTTTGAGACAGGCTACACAATGATCATCACATGTATACTGCCTTTGAGACAGTATACATTATCTTTTCTAGGTGTTCTCAAAAGAACATCCTTCTCATTTAGTTTAAAATCTTTTGAAAGAATAATGCATTCTGAATCTGTAAACAAAACTTTGTTTCCATTGTCACAGATTTGAGATACACTTAACAGATTGTACTTAAGTTGTTCAACAAAGAAAACATCATTAAATGTAAGTGTACCTGCCTCAACAGCTCCTTTACCTGTGATTTTTCCTCCCTTAGCATTTCCTCCTAATGCTACAAATCCACCATTGATGCTTCTGAAATCCTTCAAACATTGTGGATTTCCAGTCATGTGCCTTGAGCATCCACTATCCACATGCCAGATAGATCCATGATTAGCCTTATGAATGCTCTGCACATATAAAATCAGTTAGTAGCAGGAAGTACCCAGGCCATGCAGGTCTTGGGTACACCATTTAAGTCATAGTACTTAAATAGAGTTTGGTTCTTTTTGATTTCATCCAAATTAGATTTCTCTAATTTGTGTGAGGAATACTTTGTAAGAACATGTGGTTCCCAACTGTTGTGATTAACAGTGGATACCTTTGAACAAACAGCTGGTGGAGTTGGTAAAACAGATGAATCAACTTGTGATTTCTTTGGATTTTCAGTGTGAAGAACAGTTTTACCCTCTCCAGAATCAGTTTGTTTTTGAATTTTCATCCAAGCCAAACCAACAGTTTTTGGTTTTGTTAAAACAGTTTTGGAACTGTTAGTTGGTTTGGATGTAACAGTTGTAGAACTGTTTGCTTGTTTTGATTTAACAGTTTTAGAACTGCTGTTTTGCTTTGACTTAACAGTTTTAGTACTGTTATTTTGTCTTTTGGGACTTTTGTTTTGAGTGCCATTGGTCTGTGGGTTATAGTAACAATCTTGAACTAAATGATTAGATCTCCCACAGATGTAGCACTTTTTGGTTTTCACAATAGGTAAACCAGTTCTTTGTGACCAGAATTGGTTCCTATTTCTTTGATTTCCTCTAACAGCTGCAGATTGAGGACACTTTTGGACACCATGCTTTTGGCATGTGCATGCAGACATTTCAGTATGCCTGTTCTTAGACTTGGGTTTAGCCTGAGATTTTGGAGCTTCCATCTTCTTCTTTGCGTACACAACCTCACCAACTTTCTCCTTTCCTTTGACTTTTGTACTAACAGTTGGGCTTTTTGACTTAGAATTGTTTGGGTTCTTTTTAGAACTGTTAGTGTAAAGATGAGGATTATTGGCAACAGTTGTGAAACTTTTTATGGTTTGGATAGCTTTTGAAGGTGTTGGCTCAGTGATGAGGGATTCTGTGGATGCTTTTACAAACACCACAGGCTTGAAAGGTGGTTTTGTGGGAATGGGTTCACAACAGATGTGATTTTCATATGGAATCACCTCATCTTTCTTCACAACTATCTCAATATCTTCAACACTTACTACTGACAGAACTTCATCTTCATAACTCTCAAACTTTGGATCAGCTGACTTTAATTCATCTGCCAAAGGTTCATTGACATATCTATCAGCTGCCTCAGACAAGGGTGTTATGTATGTGTGATTGTATGGAGGTGGGGTTTCCTTATATCCAAGTCCAGTTTTCACCTTGTCTCTTACTTGAGATTGTAGCAGAGTCTCAAGCTTAAGTTTTGCAGCCTTGAACATTCCAAGATCAATGTCCACACCCTCCAATTTCTTTGTGAGTTCATCCACCTTGCTTTCTTTTTCAACCAATTTCTTTTTCAGACTATCAATCTCATCTTGAAACTGCTCTTTCTCCCACTTATGATATTTTCTATCATAGTCCATTTGCAGTTCATTAGCCTGATAGTCTTTAATTTTCTTTTCAAGATCTTCTATCACAGCAGTATACTCATACCTTCTCTCCTCCATTATACTTAGAGCAGCACATACTTTCTTATTGTGTTCTCTAAACCTCTTAACAATAGCTCTACATTCACCAGGACATAGTTTGGAAGATACCTGTATGTCCTCAGATTCTGGGGAATCCATCTTGATGGAGGAGTCAGTCAATGCCATCAAAGCTTTGTTGCTTGTAGCCTCCTCTGCTTGATCACTCCAATCAAATCCATGGCCTTCTTGTGAGACCAATGCTGAGGAGGTATGATTCTAAGTTGGCCTCTGACCTTGATTCTGAACTTGTCCACCAGATCTGCATTCTCTTGCAAAGTGGCCAAGTTGTTGACATTTGAAGCATCTCACCTTTGACTTGTCAAATCCAGCCTTGCCATCAGCTCTGAAATTCATGTTTTGCCTTCCAGTCCTTTTGATGAACCTCTTGGCTCTAACAGTAAGCATGGCCATCTGCCATTTGAGATCCATTTCCTCAAGATCATCAGGGTGCACTTGTTCAAGATCCTCATTGGTGAGGGTTGAATGTGCATGGCTGGCAAGAAAAGCTTCAAGAACAGCATCTGGAGTGTTCATATCTAGTCCAACAGCAGAACTAGTACCTGCACAACTATCAATAGAGTTAGTTAATGAATGGTTTGATTCCATACCTGAGGATGACAGGAGAGCAGCATTGTGGCTAGGGATAACAGTTTTTCTTTTTCCTTCTATCTCTCCCTCAAACACTATCAAACTATTATAGAGGTCATCTAACTCTATGTCTTCAAGAGAATCCTTGGTTCTCCATTGTGCAGCAAACACAGTCCATTCATCACCTAGAGACCTAAGAAACTTTCTATTTATCTCATCTTGATCAAGCCTAACCTTAGCACTCTCCAGTTGGCTCACCAGTTTGTAAAACCTATCAAAGATTTGGGCGATACTCTCATTCTTCCCACTGGTGAAGTTCTCATAGGCTTGTTTAAGAAGATCTCTTTGGTTTTTCTTAGAACTAGCATTCCCAGCAAACCTCTTCTCCAGAGCATTCCAAAGTTCATGAGCATCATCAAATTTCTTGAATTGATGTTGATACTCATTGGGAATTGCAATCTGGAGGATGTTGAGGGCTTTCATCTCAATCATTCTATCCTTCTTTTCAGCATCTGTCTTTGGTGGTGGTTTCTTCTTTGGTTTTCCATTCTCATCCAGTTCAATGGGATTAGTGGGAACAGTTTCAATGATTTGCCAAACAGCATAGTCCATTAATTGGACATGCTGCTTGATCCTCAGTTTCCACATCTCAAAATCAGTTGGTTTGAGCATGGGAACACGAATGTTTGACCCAGAGCCATTGTTATCAGAGGATCCACCAGAATCCATTGAAACAAATTGATTTAAAAATAGTTTTAAAAATAAAGCAAAGTGATGCAAAAACCTTCAACTGGTGATCAAAAGAACCTTAATGATAATGCTCTGATACCACTTGTCAGGATCGGATATAGATTATATCAAATAACAAGAACTAACTTTTAAATAATAAATCAGAGTAGAATAAAAGTTAATCTTTAACTATGATCACAATCAACTAAGAAGTTGCGGAATCACACTTAATTGATTAAAGAAGGTTTTAACCACAAATCAATTCAATCAAACAGTAGTTTTATTAACCAACCAGAATGATTTCAAAAGCAAACTTCACCCCCAATCTAACTTATTATGTTAGACGAAGAACACAAATTGTTCTTAGGTTTCAACGAGAAACTTAGAGGATTAGCACTATTCAGAAAGCAAATTACAATTTGAAGAACGAATGCAAAAATATATCAATGAGTACATACGTACAAATTATGAATTCTAATCTATCATTTATATACTCCTTGATCTTCCTTGATTTGCTGACAGTTAGGTAATCTTCTATCTTCTGAGATAATCTTGATGATCTTCAAAGTATTTCGAGATATCTTCAAAGATAGAATTTTTCCATATTTAGCTCAACAGAAACTGTTTAATGAATACAACAGTTCTTGATTCTTCTAACAGTCTCCAGCTTCAAGGTCTTCAAACAGTTGTAGACGTTTACACTAACAGTTCTCAACTGTTTTCATATTTTCAACTAACAGTTTCCAACTGTTACACCAACCTTCACTTAACAGTTTTATCTTTACTTGTATAATATGTACAATAACTTAGCTAATTTCCCAACAGACTTGCAACCCGTCATCCAAAGGAATAGTAATAAGTTTCTTGTGACACTGGATACTAGCTCTATGGTGACTTAACCAATCCATGCCTAGTACTAAATCAAACCCTGGTATAGGCATCAGTAAACAGTATACAGGCAAACTAGTACCATCAATGTCTATCGACACTCCAATCACACAAGAAGTTATAGGGACTATTTTACCATCTGCTATCTCTACTTCTTAAGGAGTAGTAATCACCGAAGCAGGCAGTTTCAGTTTGTCACACAAAGTTACAGATATAAAAGATCTATTTGCACCAGAATCAAATAACACACGGGCAGGCACAGAGCTTACAATAAACATACACGTGATAACATCACTGTTCTCAGCAGCCTCTGGAACAGTCATCTTAAAGGCTCTCCCTTCAGCAGAAGGTATTTGCTACCCCTTGCCCCGTCCCAGTTGATCTTGCTTTTGTGTAGGCTCCAAACCAATGACCTTCCTCTTGGCAGTTCCAGCACACATTAGTTTTAAACCTACAATCTGATGGTTCATGACCCATTCCTCCACAACGCAAACACCGTTTTGTCTGCAGTGTGCACGGACCTGTGTGACGAGAATTACTGTTAGTCCATTATAACGAGTGATTCAAGTAATATGTAGGATAGATGAAGGATTTCATATGTAGAACTAGAGAGAATGTGTAAAAACACCATGAAAACACATAGTTCTTTATTTCATTATGTGCAAAACCTTACCTATTACAATAGGTCATATCCCTATATATACCCTATGGGTATTTTACAATTAAACTCCTATTTATATACAAAATTATACTTTACATTCTCCCCCTTTGTATTGAAATAGGAGTATACACGCCTGAAACCTAAGTCTTCCTTAGATTATATAAGCAGTTTTGGATGTAGCGTCCCACCATATACATCAGTCTGAAACATTGTTTTATCTTGAGCCTTTGACAGTGGAAGCATAAACACTTTTGATGTGTTGGGAAGAATCTTCTTTTTGTCTCCCCCTACAATGTAGCTCAGATTGTTTCCATGTCTTCATAAGTCTGATAATCTTGACTCCCCCTAGACATGATATAGACTGATGTTTCTTTTTCTCTCTCCCCTTGAGTAGACACCCTCAACAATTGAATCAACAATGTAAAATTTCTTCACTTTTTATTCTCCCCCTCATGATGATTATAATACTTTATGAGCATCATGCATAAAAGACATCACCATGAGATTCAGTTGCAAAAACATGGAAAAGGGGTGGGGAGGATCCTACACTTCAAGTCAAAATAATCTTCAAACATTCCCTGACTTGAATAGATACTTGAATCTCTCTTAATCGTTGAGGAGTGGTAATGATTTGATCTGAATTCTTGAAGATTAATAAATCTTTGTTGGATGTAGTATGATATTGGAGAATAATGTTGTCAAGTAAGTTTCCCAATACTGTGTAATCAACCTTGACCAAATCACCGCAAGATACAAAGATTTTGAAATATAAACGGGTGCAAATGAACTTGGGAACACATATGAGGGTAGGTGACTTTGAAATAATAATCAGTGAGTCGGATTCTTCCTTATTCAAGAGCACCAAACGATTGACTTTGATATAATAATCAGTGAGTTGGATTGATATGCACGTGAGCAAGCGCGCATGTAATTCAAAATACTCTAAAAAACCTGAAGAAATTTGATGTTGGTCAATTCTTCAAATAATTTCACCAACAATGAGATCTGGGTTTTCAAATATGACTGATAAAGGATAACCAAGATTCAAAAGAAACAAGGAATGGATGGCCAAAATCTGGTTTAGAGACCAAAAATTGGTGACACTAAGAAAGAAGAACCAAAAATCAATTAGGAAAGCACCGGATGACTAGACATAAGGGTACTAGACAATCAATATATGGTAACAATGACCCAACAATGACCCAACATTGACCCGAAGCTAGAAACATCAGACTGATAACTGAAACTTTGAGAACTTCTGACTCAGCCAAAAAAATCCAAACACTTGACTTAGGAATCAAGGTGACAAGATAATTCAGTCATAACAACGACGATGGGGGTTCGGGGGCAGCGCCCCTGATAGCGGGGTCCAAGGGGTGGCAACCCCTGGCGGGGTCCAAGGGGCAGAGCCCCTGGCTGGGGTCGAAATTTCATTGTTAGTCCATTATAACAAGTGATTCAAGTAATATGTAGGATAGATGAAGGATAGCATATGTAGAACTAGAGAGAATGTGTAAAAACACTATGAAAACACATAGTTCTTTATTTCATTTTGTGCAAAACCTTACCTATTACAATAGGTTATATCCCTATATTTACCCTATGGGTATTTTACAATTAAACTCCTATTTCTATACATTATTATACTTTACAATTACAGAGTCTACACCATGGCTTATTCTGATAAGATCCCGAACCTTTCGATTTTTTATCACCCCGGTTCTGATTGTTCTGCCACTTGCCTTTGTTTCCACTCTGATTTCCACCGGACTTGTGAGAAGACCCTTTCTCACGATTCATTCTCTCCCGTGCTTTCACATCACCCTCAGCAGCTCGTGCAATAGTAAATGCATGTACCAACGAAGTTGCCATTTTAGTGTTACCCCGATACTCAGGCAACAGGGCTTGAACAAAATGATCTATTTGTGATGGTTCATCCGGTACCCACTGCTTAGCTAACCTCAGCTTCTCATTAAACTTTGAAATCAATTCATCCACTGACATCTTGTCATCCTGAGCTAGATCCATGAACTCCCGCTTTACTTTAGACAAATCATAAGTATTGCAAAACTGTTCGCATAATTTGACTTGGAATTGATCCCAAGTTACAGAGTTTACCACTTCCCTGGATAGATGAGCCATTAAGGAATCCCACCAAGTTGCAGCTTGACCTTTCAGTCTCTTTGTTGCAAACTTAACTCTATCAGCTTCATCACAATTACAGGCATCCAAAGCCTTCACCGTCTCCCTTAACCAGTTCAAAGTATCTGTAGGGTTAGAGCTTCTGGAATACTCAGGTGGCTGGCAATCCATAAAATCCTTATACTGACACTTGGATCTAAAATCTCCCTGATTTGGATACCACGGTATAAAGAAATTTTGTTGTTGAGGTTGGTGTTGTTATTGGGGTTGTGATACTGGTGGTATGGTGACAAACGGTAGTGAACCGAAAGAAGTTGACATGTTACTGAATGGTACCGAAGTGAAAACGGGTGGTGGTATTGGTTGAGTAAACACATGTGTTTCCCGTGGCATTTGGACAGTTTGTGTTTGCTGTAAGGACTGAGTTTGCTGTTGTTGCAGCTCCAACTCTTGATACCGATCTCTCAGAGTTTGCAGAGTATCCTCTAATTGCAAAACATAATCCTGCTGATCAGATTCACCATTGTGAGAAGTACCAACCAGGTTGTGTTGTTCATTTGTTGCGGTAGAAGACTGATTGTTTCTTCTGGGGGACGCAGGGATAGTTGTCTGGTTCACGTTGTCAGCCATATCTATTTTATACACAACATCTCACTAGTTGTTAGATATAATCCGTTAGTACAAACACACTAATCACCCTCAAAGCTACACTACTAATTACCCACCCTGGGAATACTGGACTGACCAGAGCCTCGGTTCGAGTATTGCACAAATCATTCATGCAAGTCCTCAAACCAGGGCTCTGATACCAATTTCTAACACTGTACTTTTTAAACACATATTATATTGCACGCGGAAGCTAATTACATATACTTATCTTGAATTACATAATAAATAAAAACATTTAACTTGTTTTATATTCAAAATGTTGGTGAGATAGAAATATCAAACCTTAATCAAACCTATTTATTAAGTAAAATAGGATTTGATGTTAACAAAACCATATATTCAGTTTTTGACTTAGATTGATGAAAAACATGTGTTGTTTTTCTATCTGAGACTTAAAGAATTTCCAAGTAAGAAATGTCAGCTGACGAATCATAGTGTCAGCTGAACACTGAGTATCAGCCAAAGGACCAGCTTCAGAAAGATCAGCTGAGAAGAAAAGATCAGTCAAAGAGCATCAGCTGAGGAATCACACTGGATCAGCTGATGGCCTAGAACCATCAGCTGATGAAGATTTCAAGATTAGCTGAGTAGTCAAGGATCAGCTGACACAATCACAGTTATCAGCTGATGCCTCACATCTGTCAGATAAGGTATTTATTACTTATCCAATCTTTTCTTCATAAGCTGACACTACTTAAGATGATCATCTGAGACCTTGGGAACAGCTGACAGTTTAGGTTGATCAGTTTATTAGGTATACTTTGATTTGTATTGTTAGCTGAGCATCTCGATCAGCTGAGCAAATCTAGTCAGCTGAGTCTTTCACTTTTATCCTTAACTGAGCAAAATTACAATTGCAGTTCAGTGTCCGTTAGCTGAGTCTTTATTGTATATCTCAGTTAATAGCTTTTCTATGTAATATTTTCATAAAGTCAAAGGCAGAACATGTGTTGTTCTTAGTATGCCTTAGATCTTTCTTTGTAAAAGTACTTAGCACTTTTTGTATCTGCAAAGAAACAAAAAGGATAGATCTTTATCCCCTGGAAAAGGAGAAAGATACTCTTGAAAAGAAGATCTCGAAGATATGATGTTAAGTATGGCTGGCAACTCCATACTTGGTAAAGTCAAATCTTCAGAAAGCATAGTGTTGATTAAAGCACAAGCATGAAAGGAGAAGTTTATGTTTCCAAGATATAAAGATAGTAGTTTAATAATATAATAATAGATAATGGGTATACTCATTACTGAAAAGTATGTTCACTTTACACACTTTGTGTATAAAGTTAACTTACTTTTTCACCCACTAACTTTATCTATTATAATATTATTAAACCGAGTACCTTTGTCTCCTTCTCTCTTCATCAACCCGGACACACCTTGCTTATATATATACTCATGCATGGAAACATGCTAAGTATGCGTTGAAGAAGCACTGAAATATCATAAGTTGAGAATTAGAAGAGTTAGCATTTTACTTTCAGTGTAACAAACTTGTTCATGTGTTGAACATCTTAAACATTAGTTGTTTAAGATTAGCATTGTCTATGTGTTAGACAAATCTAGTTGCCACCTTTTATTGAACATAGATTTTCCGCATCTAGTTCATGTAATTCTTGATTTACATCAATAAAAATTATATAAGAGTAAACCGTGTGTCTCTTAAATTTTATTTGCTAAAGTTTGTATTCAACCCCCCCCCCCTTCTACAAACATTTGTTGTTGTAGTATCCATTCGGGACCAACAACTGGTATCAGAGCAGGCTAGATAATCCATATCTAAGATCTGTTTTGCTTACTCTTCAACTGCTTCTACCCCATACTACAAAATGGCCAGTTCTGTTGCTGCCTCTAATGGTTCTTCTAACAATGGTTCACTCACAAGGTGTCCTATATTTGATGGAGAGAACTTCTCTCTCTGGAAGAGTAGAGTTATTCTCTATATGTCAAGCCTTGATGATGTGATGCTTAAAACTATTACTGAAGGTCCTCATGTTCCTTCCTCAACTATCCAAGTAACTGAAGCAACTGATGAAGCTCCTGCTGTTGAAAGACAGATTATAAAACCTATAAATCAGTGGTCTGATGAAGACAAAAGGCTTGTTAATCTTGATGTTAAAGCAAGAACAGCCTTAGTCTCTGCACTACCAAATGATGTCTATCATCAAGTTCTTAACTGTAAATCTGCAAAAGAGATGCTAGACACTTTGACTGTTGCATATGAAGGCACTGAAGAAGTGCAGGAGAACAAGAAACTCCTTCTGGTTAGAGAATATGAGTTCTTCTTTGCTCATAAAGGTGAAAGTCTCACTCAGACTTACACCAGGTTCAACTGTCTTATTAATGACTTAAGAAGGGCAGATGTTCACAAAAGCAATAAGGAACTTGTAAACAAATTTCTAGACTCTCTCCCAGAATCTTGGGATCATTTTATCACTGTGCTTAAACATGGAGAGAAAATCAAGGGTCTTTCACTGGTTGGTTTATATGGAAATCTTATGAATCATGAACAATCAGTGAAACAAAGGAAGATCTCTACCAAGGATATGAAGGAGGCTGCAAAAGCTCCATCTACTGCCCTTGTGTCTAAAAATACAAGATCTAGGAGTTTTGCTGCAGTTGTGGATGAGTCCAGTGATGAGGAGAAAGAGGAAGAATCTTCTGATGAAGAGCAAGTGGCTGATGGGGATGAAGTTCTGGAGAACATGGACAGCATTGAAGCTGCTGTTGAGCAGGCTGCCATGTTGGTTAAAAGGTTCAAACCTTTCTTGAAAAGAAAGGGTGTCAAGAGGTTTGAAAGGAAACCCTTCAAAGGAGAAAGAGCCATGTCAAAACCAAAGGCTTCTGAAGGCTGTTTCTCTTGTGGCAAGACTGGTCACTATGCTAGTGAATGTAAGTCCAAAGGAAACACAGGCTTCAAGGGTTCCTCATGCTCAGACAACAAGATTGATTATGAAGCCAAGTACAAGAAGCTTCTTGCTGCTGTCCTTGACAAGAAAAAGAAGAAAGCTCAGAACAGGGTGCTAGTTGTTGAAGAAGAAGATTGGGCTGAGGAAGATCTCTCAAGTGATGAAGATGAGGTCCTCACAGCTCAGTTCAGTTTGATGGCCAACACAGCAAGTACAAGTTCCTTTGATGAGGATATGAAGAAAGCTGCTAAAGCTTGTACTTCTCCTGACTGGGATCCTTCTTCTATGTATCAGGTTGGAAAATTTATTAACTATGAAGATAATGAAAAGAACACTATGTTTGATTATCTGTGTGTTGAGTTTCAGTCAAATATTCAAAGAGAAAAGAAGCTAAAATTAGAAATAGAATCACTAAAAGAGAGATTAAGTCTTAAAGATGAGAAACTTAAACAAATGACAAAACTGGAAGATGATTTAGCTAATCAAAAGATACTTAATCAGATCTTGGTAAAAGAAACCAATGAAGCAACAATAAAGTTTAATGACCTTCAAAAAGTAATTAGATCTTGGTGTGTTTCTGCTGAGAAGACCACTCAGTGTGTCAATGAGCAGATTCCAAAACAAGTTCAAGCTATTATTGGTGGAAATTATTCCCAAGCTGCTAACTGTGTTGATTTTAGCAAGAACATAAATATCTTAGAAAAAGCTGATATTTTACCTCTTACTTTTCAAAAGATCGTAAAAGGAAAAAGTATTATCACTAACAGATTTGTCAAAAGTAAAAGTACTCAGCTGAAAGACTCAACCTCTTCAAAAGTTGGTTCAAGTTCTATTGTCTTAACAGAAAGCAAAAGCACTGAAAATTTAAACGTAAAGGAAGTAAGTAAAGGAATGGAATCATTTGTTGATACCAAAGAGACATTCTGTTGTCAAACCTTAAAAACTGATACATTAAATTTAGGAACTCAGCTGACTGAAAATTCTTTAGCTAATGATGTTACATCAGCTAATCGAAGAGTAGATGATAACTGCTCAGCTGATAGCCTGTCAGCTGATCATGGATCCTCTTCTGTTTGTTTAGCTGATCAAACATCACTTCAAACTCTTTTAATAGGAGAAACTAAGGGAAAATGACATTTTGTTTACAAAGAGTCTAAGTCTGCCACACCTAAAGATGATCAAAAATTCATTTTAACTAAGGGTCAACCTAAGGTGACTGTAAACAAAGACCTTATTAGTTTACAGAATCAGCTGCAACAGCTGAATGGTGAAATCTGTCAGCTGATGACCCATAGTCATCAGAAAATAGTTAAGACATCTCTTACTCAATTACCAAAACATGTTAAAAGCTCCAAAAATAAAAAATGTTATAAATGTGGGAGCAAAGAACATAAGGTAGGTAATTGTTCTCTAGAAGGTAATTCAAGACAGCGGACTGATTATGATAACACAGTTGTTTCTTTCATTCATAAACAACCTAATATAAAGTGGATGGCTAGGTGCAATCCACAGGGGTCCACTTAAATGTGGATGCCCAAGTGTCGCTAACCTTCTTTCAATCACAACTATGCAGGGTCTGAACACATGGTATCTTGACAGTGGATGCTCAAGGACCATGACAGGATGTAAAGCTTTGCTTAGTAACTACAAGAAGGAAAAAGGTCCAAGAGTGACCTTTGGTGATAATAATTGTGGGCAAACAAAAGGCTACGGAGAACTTCATAATGGGAACCTAACCTTATCCAAGGTATCATATGTTAAAGGACTTAAGTATAATCTCATCAGCATAAGTTAGTTATGTGATGGTGATCATAAAGTCCTCTTTACAAAGACAGGTGGTTCCATTTTAGATCAAGAAGGTAATACAATAATTTGTGCAAAAAGAACCAAGGATGTATATACTCTTGATATGTCCTCTGGTGATCCATCCAAGTTAACCTGTTTGTATACTAAGTCTGTAACTGACACAATCTGGTTATGGCACAAAAGGCTTTCCCATTTAAACTTCAAAAACATTAACAAGTTGAGCAAGGGTGAACTAGTGTCAGGACTACCTTCACTGACGTATGTTAAGCCTAAACCTTGTTCTGCCTGTGAGAAGGGAAAGCAGCACAAGACTTCGTTTCCATCTAAGCAAGCCTTCTCCATTACTGAACCTTTCTACATGTTGCACATGGATCTATTTGGTCCTGTTGCTACTGCTAGTATTGGTGGAAGTAAGTATGCATTGGTAATGGTTGATGAATTCTCAAGATACACCTGGGTCATCTTCCTAAAAGCAAAGAGTGAGGCTGCTGAAGAGATTATAAGCTTTATTAGAAAGATGGAAGTACTCAATGGCAATCTGGTAATGATGCTTAGAAGTGATCATGGAACTGAATTTAGAAATCAAACTCTTGAAGGTTTCTGTGATGAGAAAGGAATATCTCAAAACTTCTCTGCTCCAAGAACTCCACAACAGAACGGTGTAGCTGAAAGAAGAAACAAAACTTTGATTGAAGCTGCAAGAACTATGCTGTGTGAGAGTGGGTTAGGATTCAACTTCTGGGCTGAAGCTGTCAGCTGTGCATATTTTACTCAGAACAGATCCCTTATAATAAAGAGGCACAACAAGACTCCTTATGAAGTGCTCAAGGGAAGGAAGCCCAACATCAGCTTTCTACACATCTTTGGGTGTCAGTGTTTCATTTTGAACCAGAAAGATCAATTGCAAAAATTTGCACCAAAAGCTGATGAAGGTGTGTTCATTGGATATTCTGTGATTTCCAAAGCTTACAGAATCTACAACCTCAGAACAAAGGTCATAGAAGAATCAATCAATGTAAGTTTTAATGAAAATGACTTTGTTGCTTCCTGTTCTACTAATCCATCTACAGGTAAGGAATTTAATGATTTGCTGCGTACTGAAGACAACACTTCAGTATAAGCTGATCCACTCCCATCAGCTGATCCAATCTCATCAGCTGACATAGATGACTTAGATGAACCTGTTCCGAATGTACAAAACACCTCTGCACATTCTATCCTAAACCAACCCACACTTTTACTAAATGAAGGGAATCATGATTCAACATCAATGGACTCTAATTCCATATCAAACATTCCCTCATCAGTAGAAGTCTCATCAGATTGTAATCAAGAAATTCTGTCAGCTGATCAACCAGAAGTCTCATCAGCTGATCCAAACCAAAGAATTTCAACTCCCAGAATCCAAAATGCCTACAAGGACCTCAGAAATCATCCAATTGATCAGGTCATAGGTAACTTAGAAGCACCTGTACTAACAAGATCAAAAGCTTGTAACTTCTATTTATATACAGGTTCTGTTTCTATGATTGAACCAAAGAAGGTATATGAAGCTCTAACTGATCCTCACTGGATAAATGCCATGCAAGAAGAATTGGCTGAATTCACAAGAAACAATGTATGGACTTTGGTGCAAAGACCAAAGGACAAATCCATCATTGGCACTAAGTGGGTGTTCAGAAACAAGATGGATGAACAAGGGCGGATCATCAGAAACAAGGCAAGATTAGTTGCTCAAGGGTATTGTCAAGAAGAAGGTATTGATTATGATGAAACATTTGCCCCTGTTGCAAGACTTGAAGCAATAAGACTAATTCTTGCTTATGATGCCTTCAAAGACTTCAAAGTATTCCAAATGGATGTTAAGAGTGCCTTCCTCAATGGTGAATTGAAAGAAGAGGTGTATGTCAAACAACCTCCAGGTTTTGAGGATACAAGCAAACCAGATCATGTATAATTCTTGAACAAAGCTTTGTATGGTCTGAAGCAAGCTCCAAGAGCCTGGTATGATACCCTCTCTTCTTTTTTGACCAATAAAGGATTTATAAGAGGAAGCATAGATAGCACTTTATTTATAAGAAAATTCAAGGGTGATGTAATTCTTGTACAGATTTATGTAGATGATATAATATTTGGGTCTACAAATGTTGATATTTGCAAAAAGTTTTCCAAACTCATATCTGATAACTATCAAATGAGTATGATGGGTGAATTAAACTATTTTCTAGGTCTTCAAATTAAACAAGCGGTTGATGGAATTTTCATTCATCAAACAAAGTATGTAAATGACTTACTTACTAAATTTGAGTTTGAAAATTGTTCTTCAATGAAAACACCCATGTCCACTGCCTTAAAGCTTGGAAAAGACACTGATGGTAAATCAGTGAACATTACAGATTATAGAGGTATGATAGGGTCTCTTTTATACCTAACTGCTAGTAGACCAGATATTATGTTTTCTACATGTCTTTGTGCTAGATACCAAGCAGATCCCAAAGAATCTCACTTAGCTGCAGTTAAAAGAATTTTCAAGTATCTCAAAGGAACTCCTAATCTAGGTCTTTGGTACCCAAAAGACTCTGATTTTGAGTTAGTTAGATACACTGATTCTGACTTTGCAGGTTGCACACTAGACAAAAAGAGTACATCCGGGGGTTGTCAATTATTAGGTGGAAGATTAGTCAGCTGGTCAAGCAAGAAACAAAACTCTGTTTCAACCTCTACAGCTGAGGCAGAATACATTGCTACTGGAAGCTGTTGTGCTCAATTGCTATGGCTGCAAAATCAACTACTGGATTATGACATACAGTTTGAAAATTCCCCAATTCTGTGTGACAACACAAGTGCCATATCTATCTCTAACAATCCTTTTTTGCATTCAAAAACTAAACATATTGAAATCAGACATCATTTTCTTAGAGATAATGTGCAGAAAAAGAAAGTTTCTATGCACTATATAAACACTGATGTTCAATTAGCTGACATTTTACAAAACCTTTGGATGAGTCTCGGTTCAACTTCCTTATATCCAAATTGGCATGTTAAATTTGTAATATATTCTCTTCTTAGGTAGTTAATTTTGTGTGAGAAAATAATTTTATTTATGTGTGAAATGAAGTACTTATCTAAGCTTCTACACATTTTACTTATGGTAGATCAGCTAATAGAATTATGTCAGCTTACGATCATCAGCTGACACTATACCTCAGCTGATAAACCATCAGCTAAGACTTAGAAGCTCAGCTAAGTGCATTCATTAGCTGACACTTACTTTATCTCAACATGGATCAGCTGACACTCTCGTTTGTCAGCTGATGATTTTCGAAAGTCAAAAATATTGTGTCCCCACACTTATTTTATTAATTTCTCATTTGTATTTATTGTGTGACTAGGTTATTTAATTTAGTTTATTTGTCAGTTTATTGTCTGTGTATTTAATATCTATTCCGTCTATTACCTTTTTGCAGAAGTGACAGTTACTTTTTGCAAAATATTTCTGTGACAGTTTAGGTTTCCAAGGAAGAGTTAAAGGTGTTTTCGAGCGGTTATTCATTTCTTAAGCTTTCAAAATTCCCAAACACTCTTTCTCACTCAAACTTTCAAACCCTAAACTCTCGTTGCTCAAACTTCATTCACTCTGTAATCATGGTGATCTTCAACCCTGCAACTTCTCCAAACGCCATTGCTGGTGAAAATGTCACACCCAACTCTGAAATCACAATACGCCCAAACAACTTTCTCATAAACACTGACATTCCCTCGAGCAAAGCAAACCAGGGATACGAACCTATGGTGGCTTTCATAACTGCCCATCCCCTGTTCGCATGTCTATCTGCTCCTCCTCTGTTCATCTTTCCAAACATTGTTGGTGAGATGTGGTACACTGCAAGGTACCATGCTAATCAAGACTTAATCACTTGCACCTGCCTCAATGGTTGTTGGTGCATATTTGTGAATCTCTAGTTCGTATCAATAAAATATATTCATGTTTATTAATTCAAATGTGTTTTGATTAATGGTTTGCATGTTTATATATTCTTAGTGATTCTATGTGATTATCTTAAGCTTACAAGTACTTAATCATGTGTTGATGTGAGTTTGGAAGTTTAAGCCTGTGTGAAAGTTCATCACGTGCGTGATGTGTTCACTGCGTGCGTGGTGAGTCCACTACGTGCGTAGTGAAGCTCAACTCGCACGTAGTGATTAGGTCGGTTAAAATAAAATTAATTATTATTAAACTAACCAGTACGTGCGTACTGGACACACTTCGTACGAAGTGTGATACATTACGTGCGTAGTGAATTAATTACTCTATAAATAGAGCTTAACCCCGCATTAGCGTGGGTAATTAATCGGAAATCGACGAATCAAGCGGGTAACCTACGAATCAATCGAGTAATCAACCGGGAGCCTTCGTAATCGACCTTATCTGACCTTAAGCCTACTAATTCGTAATCTTAGTGATAAATACGAAAATCAAGGGCAGCCTTAAGCATCTCTGTGTGAGTTCTTAGAGTTTGTTCTTGTTTCTACTCTGTGTGTTTCTTAGTGTTACTGTGTGCCGGACACCTAAGCAGATCATAGTATCCTTAGGAGGTTTGGGAAATAGAAATTCCACACTATTTCTCATCCTAGATCAGTCCTAGCATTAGGGTGTTTTAGTTTAGTTTAGAACCCCATCCCCCAGCCGGTCCTACAAAGTGGTATCAGAGCATTGTGCTTTGATTGATCACTTTTCCTTAGGTTTCGTGATCTAGGTGTCGATTAGGTCTGTGTGTTTTGTCCTTTTCGTCGTGTTTAATCGGTTTTTCGGTCGAAAATAGGTCGTTTTGTGTTAAAAAGGGTCGGTTTTTACGTCAACAGCTTGATTTTTAACCGTGCGTAGTGAGCTTCCATTGCGTGCGTAGTAAGCTTAGTGCGTGCGTAGTGTGTCGTAGATCTTCTAGACTCTTCGATTGACTGTGTGTTCATTCCGTGCGTAGTAGGTCCTCATCACGTGCGTGGTGTATTCAGTTCGTGCGAGTTGAGTCTGTGTGGTTTATCTTGTCTTTAAAAATTTACTTTGTTACTTCGTGCGTATCAGATTCACTCCGTGCGTCCTAGGTTTCAATCCGTGCGTACTAGGTTTCAATTCGTGCGTAGTAAAGTCTGTTTGTTTTCCTGTCTGTCCGTACGTAGGTCCTCTACTTCGTGCGTAGTGCTGTGTGATCGTGCGAACTATTCTACATTCCGTGCGTAGTGTTATGTTTGTGTTAAGTCTCCTTCTAAAATGTCTGACATGAGTGCTATGGCTGCCAAACAAACAATAACCGCATTAAGTAACTTAATAATGGACAACGAACAGGGAGGCATTAATAAAGTACCCCGACTACTAACCATGGAAGACTACCCATTCTGGAAACCAAGGTTTGAGATCTTTATTGATGGAGTAGATCCAAGGTTACATCGTGCCATCTCTGCCGATTACGTTGTGCCAAAGGGAGAAGGGAACATCGAAGTTCCCTATGATCAAATGAGTGATGATCAACGTAAGGCGTATGATGCGGAGAAGAAAGCTTATTCCTACCTCATTCAAGCTATTCCGAATGAGATCTTTCATCAATTCCGATGATACAGAACGTCACGTTCCCTGTGGAACGCTTTACAAAAGAGGAATGAGGGGAATGCATCTTTGAAGGAGCTCAAGGCATCTCAGTTAAGGAAGGAGTTTGATCACTTCACGTCATACGTAAATGAGAAACTTCCAGATCTCATCAACAGATATAACCATCTTCTTAGTGAAATGGATAGTCTGGGGGTGCAGATTTCCGAACGCCAACAAGTGGAGACTTTGTATAAGGCACTACCAAAGAGCTGGAGACCTTTCATCATGATCTTGAAGAATGGTGAGGGATTTGAAGGAATGGATCTAAATGACTTCATCACCAAACTTAAAGAGCATGAACAAGAAGAGCAAAATCTAGACAGACTAAGCAGCTATGTGCAGAATCCATCACTATACTGTTCTGGACCCATTGCTTCTCCAGCCACCTCATCCAATGCTCCGTTGCAGACAGCTTTTACTTCTAATGTCAGTTCTTCAAGCAAGTCTGCTTCTGAAACTCCAAGTGGACCACCTTATTCTGCTCCTTCAAGCAAAACGTCAATGCCTGCCTTAAACACTGAGCATTTCAAACATGGCAGCACTGAAGAAGTTAAGGAGCATATGGGGATGCTTAGTGCATTGGTCACCTCATACGATGATCTGCTCAAGGGAAAGATTGGGAACGCCTATCTGACCCAGGAAGACTATGACCAAATTGACAACGATGAGATGGAACGTCAAGATATCTTATGGTCATATGCCAACCTGGTAAGAAGAGCCAAAGCCTTAGTGAAAAGAACTGGGATGCAGATTACAGCAACCAAAGATACGAAGCTGGGTTTTGACAAGTCAGCTGTAACCTGCTACAACTGTGGTGAAAAGGGTCATTTTGCACGTGAATGTGAAAAGCCAAAGAACTCAGGACCTAAGTATCCCTTCAGAACCTCTCCGGGCAAAACGTCAAATACCACCACACCTAAGAAGGCTGAGTCACCTCATGAGGGATCATCCAAGGCAATGGTGGTAGTACAAAAGGATGAGGGGATTGACTGGTCAGTACACTTCCAAGATTCGGATGCGTTTGAAGTTGCTGAAACCAACCTGGCCAGTGTTCTAGATTTGAACGACGACTCTTAGACTGAGGCAGACAGTGTCCACGACGTCAATGATGAAGAGTTTGTCCTGCCCACTGACGAGCAAAATGTGGCATCAACTTCTGAGCCAGCTGCCGAACCAACGCCAGTGCCTGTTCAACCTGAACCAGTAAATCAAAAGGCGTGCATGACTGGACAAGCTGATGTCAAAGTAAATCCTACACCTGGTCTTCCCTGTGTGTCGTGTAATGATTATGTGAAGACCATAGTATCCTTGAAATCTCAAGTCACTGAGCTAACCTCTAAACTGCATGAAAACTCTATCATTAAGGGTAGAGAAAAGACTTTAAAAGATAAGATTGAGAGTCAAAACAAACAAATCAGAGAATTAGAGGTTGCTTTATTAAACAAGCAGGATGCTATTGTTTTCTACATTAATCAGATTGATACTCTAAAACGGGAACTTGCTAGCTCCAAGGTTGATTATGATACTTTAAATCAGAAATTAAAAAGTTACTCAACTTCATCATATTTGTTTGAACACATAATCGACCGAAGACCACAAGGTTCTGTTCAGGAGAAAGACACGAAGACCTATTCGAAATGTCCACCACCAGTCTTAAACCAACTGGTGCAATCTGATGTCTTCGCTGAAGCTGACCAACTTGCTCCCAAAGTTGATACACCTTCTGCTTCAACTTCAAAACCAAATTTAAAAATGAAGGAGAAAGTTGGTGAGCCTCAGAGAAAAGAGCCTAAACCAGAAGAAAAACCAGAATCAGGTATACGAAAGCTTCTGGGCAGTTCTTCTGGTCAAGGTTCCTTAATGCAAAATGTTCAAGCTGCACTTCGAACCATTGAGAAGGAGGGTGCAAAGTCTCCTGCAACCCGTCCTTATGAAGAAATTAAAATCTTACCTAAGCAAAGTGGTTTAGGAGTGTAGCCCAAAGGTAAAGTTGAACCGAAGGAGCCACATACACCTGCCAAATCTTACTCTAACCGTGTTTGCTATGTGTGCAGGAGACCTGGTCACCTCAGTTACGAGTGTGATCAGCAGCCACATCAGCGCTGTATCAAGAAAGTTGAGACTTTTCAAAAGAATAAAACGTTTACTAAAAACAATCAAAACTCAACTCTTCCAGTTCAGCATCAAAGGACAAACGGGGATACCATAAGAAAATCTAAAAATCCCGAAGTTGTTAGCAAAAGAAAATCTTCGCTCAATCAGAATTCTAAGTGGACTAACAAACTGTGTGTTCAAATGCTTAAGGATTCAAGTGACAGGTTCAGCAATGCTGTTGAGAAAACTGGAACTTGGATGAAACTTCCAGTGATTGGAGAAGACGGGAAACCCATGACTATTCGGGCTTGGGTTCCTAATGCTTTCTAATTCTTTCTTCTATGTGAAGGATGTCAACCGCTATAATCAAGTGTGAGGTATTTGTGACTGTGTGTCTACTTTCTGTGTGACTAAATTGTTCTTTTGTCTTTGTGTTTATTTTCTGTGTGCTTCTGCGTTTCTATTTTCTTAGTTTTTAGATTGTTTAGTATTTTAGGGGGAGATTGTTCAGAAAATTTAGAAAATACAAAAAAATCAGAAAACTTAGAAAATACAAAAAAAATCAGAAAACTTAGAAAATACAAAAAAAAATCAGAAAACTTAGAAAATACAAAAAAAATCAGAAAACTTAGAAAATACAAAAAAATCAGAAAACTTAGAAAATACAAAAAAAATCAGAAAAACAAAAATGAGAAGTTGATCCAACTCAAATGGAAAATGATGGTACACTGGCTTTCAATACAAAGTATGTCTAGTAAAATTAGGACTGAAGGCATGTACATATTCTTGAGAAAACTGTCTGAAAATTTGAGTCAAATCAGATGAGAAACAGATGGCGTGTAAGGCATATGATGAGAGCCTAGGCTGACAAGTGGTTATGCATGTGAAAATCCATCAAAGATTCAAACTATCGAGACATTCCAAGTCTACAAGTCAATAACAGTTGAGACTAACTAAGTCTGGTGCACACACCTACTACCATGCCAAATGTGTTAGATGACAATGAGCAAAATGTAAAAGAGGGTGAAAAATTGACCCCAATCTGAGATGTCAAAAGAAATAGATACATTGATCTATCAATGTTGAATTGTCAAAGAGCATAAAATGCAGTGACAAAAGCTACATTGATCTATTAGTGTTGAATTGTCAAAGAGCATAAAATGCATTGACAAAAGCTCAGCAAGAAAAATGTCTAGAGAGGTGAAAAATTGACCTCCATGTCAAAGAGCATAAAATGCGTTAACAAAATCACAAATCACATAAGCATGGTGGTTGGGTAATCAAGTTGTGCATTCTACTGAGTAAGTCAAAACACTGTGAGATTTTAAAGGAGATAGTCTTAACCATGTACTCAGTTCTAGATAATCAGAAAATGTTGAAATCAAATCTGTCATTATCTGAGGAAAGTTAGATTGACAGACAGAAATTGAGGGAGTATGTTTGTGCCTAAGGTTCTGAAATGAATGATAACTAGGTATAGATGTGCTGGTACTGATTCCATCTTGGAACCTTCTCACAAAAAGATTTAATTTCAGTAATTTTATTCCTGCAATTTTCTTAGTTTTTTTTTAATTCTGTTCTTTAGGATTTAATTCGTTAATAGTTTACTTCTGCATTTTCATTTTCTTTATAATCAGAAAAATACAAAAAGATTTTTGGTATGTTTATTTTCTTTATTTATAATTTCTTGTGTTTGCATGTGCTTAAATGTTTATAAGTGATCTTGAAGTTACTGACAGTTTATTGCTGAGTGCAGTACTAACAGTAATTAAGGTTCACAGATGAGAAACTCATTACATGCGAGATGGAACCCCACTAAGCACGAGTTACAGCTCACATCGTGTGTAGTGCAGGTAAGGGCATGACGAAAGGTATTCGTTATGAATTTTGCTGTGTGCAAATTTTTGCTTAGTGCTTTTTGCTTTGTGCATTTTACTTTGTGGAATTTTTGCTTAGTGCAATGGTTATTGATAGAACTAGGTCTTAGGGGGAGTTTGTTGGTGCATATTTGTGAATCCCTAGTTCGTATCAATAAAATATATTCATGTTTATTAATTCAAATGTGTTTTGATTAATGGTTTGCATGTTTATATATTCTTAGTGATTCTATGTGATTATCTTAAGCTTACAAGTACTTAATCATGTGTTGATGTGAGTTTGGAAGTTTAAGCCTGTGTGAAAGTTCATCACGTGCGTGATGTGTTCACTGCGTGCGTGGTGAGTCCACTACGTGCGTAGTGAAGCTCAACTCGCACGTAGTGATTAGGTCGGTTAAAATGAAATTAATTATTATTAAACTAACCAGTACGTGCGTACTGGACACACTTCGTACGAAGTGTGATACATTACGTGCGTAGTGAATTAATTACTCTATAAATAGAGCTTAACCCCGCATTAGCGTGGGTAATTAATCGGAAATCGACGAATCAAGCGGGTAACCTACGAATCAATCGAGTAATCAACCGGGAGCCTTCGTAATCGACCTTATCTGACCTTAAGCCTACTAATTCGTAATCTTAGTGATAAATACAAAAATCAAGGGCAGCCTTAAGCATCTCTGTGTGAGTTCTTAGAGTTTGTTCTTGTTTCTACTCTGTGTGTTTCTTAGTGTTACTGTGTGCCGGACACCTAAGCAGATCATAGTATCCCTAGGAGGTTTGGGAAATAGAAATTCCGCACTATTTCTCATCCTAGATCAGTCCTAGCATTAGGGTGTTTTAGTTTAGTTTAGAACCCCATCCCCCAGCCGGTCCTACAATGGTACCATCAACATAAACATCACTACTGATTCTCTTAGACAAGCGATCTCCATACCCCATATGGCCCCATTTCAACCTTTTGCTACAATGGATCAAGTTCTAGAGGTTTTGCCCCTGATTGGCTACCAAGGTGATGTTTCCCATGGCCAGTATAAACTGTCTGCTCTAGGACACCCATGGAAGTATTTGGCCAGTGTAATCATTCGATGTTTTGGTCACAAATCTGGCAGTCATGACCAAATGAATCAGTCTGAATTGATGATTCTTCATGCTTTGGTCACAGGGAGGAATATTGACTTCACACAAGTCATATTCTCTGAAATGGTGGATAAGATCACTCTGGGCACATCAAAGAAATCAACCAGAACCCTAGTTCCTTACATCAGGTATCTAAGTTTAATTGCACTTAGAGATGTTCAGAGGGAACACTATGTTGGGTTAGCTGCTCACTTGCACATAATGACCATCCCTCAAATGGGTCAGAAAACTTTCCATTTGATAAGGGAATTTCAAGGTCCTGCTATAACTGCTCAGATGCAAGAGTTGATTGATGTTGCTGCTGAGGATGCTGAAAATGAAGAGGAAGTTGATGCTGAAAATGTTGAGGGACAAATGGCTGATGATTCTGAGTCTCCTGATTTAATTACTGATCATTTTGAGGAGTCTATGACTCATGCTCTAGATGAAGCCTTAGTGGAAGAAGAATTGATGTTTAGAGCAGATGTGTTTGATGAACCAGCACAGGATGAGCCTATTAATCCTGATGCTGAGGGTGATAATGACAATGGTGCTGACAGTGGTCAAAATGATCATGATGAGGGAGATGATGACTTTCATGGTGGTGATGCTGGAATTCCTTATGCTGAAAATGTTCAAGATACCACCTCCTCATCTTCTCAAATTGGGATGCCACTCTCACATTTCTCTGTTCCTTCCAGCTCAAGCACTCCACAAGACAAACAAAGTGGTAATGCAGCTGATGGTGATGATGCTGAGGAAGACACAATTTCTGACAATCTCATTCAACTGATTGAGATTAGCAAGACTCAGCACATCTCAGGTATACTCTCACTCTCTGAGGATACTCATTTGGTTGACCCCACCAATGAGAACCCATCCTCTCCTCTAGTTGTAACACCCCCACAACAGCCAAGCTCTAGTGTACTCCCAACAGTCACTAGTTCTACTCCCTTAGTAACCCAAATAGAAACAAGGTCATTAGAGATGGTGCACACTACACTTATCTCAGAGGGATTGCACACTGCACCTCTGACCTCAACTCCTATAGCTACCTCTTATTTTGAGGGGGAGCTCATGGAAGTTACAACCAGTGGGTGTGTCCTCACAATAGGGCACATCTGTAAATATGGGATTGCTGCAATCTGGGTCACCCTCCCAACAGGGTGATGCCATTGAAAGACAGACCTCCTCCCAAGGTCATACTGTGTCTACACCCCAATTGAGTCAAGCCTATCCCCTAGTAAGTTCACAACAACTTGCTACTGTAATAAGGGATACCCCTTTGAGTGCACTAACTTCAAACCCTTAGACCCTCACCCCCTGATATCTCCATTACCATTCCTGAATCTCTTCTAACTGTCCCCACTCTCCTAAAAGACATTGATACTGAGGTCAATAGGTCTAGCTTTTGTGCTAAGATAAGGCACAATGATACTCTGAGAGAATTCTCCAATCTCACTGAAGCTATCAACAGCCTAAAACCTCTTATCTCAACTTCCATTCCTTCTTTCTCTCCTATTCCCTCTCACCTTAGACACTCAACCTCACCTTTCACTCAGCCTCCCATACCCACTGCCTCACCTTCATCCTCAACCATACCACCCTTTACCTCTACACCTACCCCCACTCCTTATTCTTTCACCACCCCTGATGCCCCTGCAAAGCCTGCTGTTTTTCCCTCCTCTGATGATGACAAAAAGGGGGAGAAGTCAGTTAGAACAAAGTCAGTTTTACATGCAGAGGATGCATCAACCCCTGATGAAATAGGATCAGCTGTTGAGGGGGAGAATAAATCTGAGGGGGAGCAACCTGCTCAAGAAAAACAGAGGCCAAAGAGAAGGCTAAAGCAAATGGCTAGAAGGACAAAGAAATCAAAGCAAGGTGAATCCTGTGCTCCAATTGAACTACCATCTGAGGATTCTGATGATGATGATGAAGATGAAATGTCGCTGTCCTCTATGTTCAACATAAAGAAGCAGAGTTCCTCCACTACAGCTCCACCAGTCCAAGCTTCCTCTCCAGTTCAATCAAGTCAACCAACTCCCAGCAGTTCATCAAGAAGAAAAGGAAAGAAGATAATGACTGCTGAGGAGATTGAAGAAGAAGAAAGAAGAGAGGAAGAGCTAACACAAGAAGAAGAGAGTCTCAGAGAGATCAGTGAGTTAGCTGCTGCACTTGGTACTTCCATAGAAGAAGTTTTGAAAACCAAGGAAAGACATCAGGACTTCACTTCTCCTGAAGATCTTGCTGCAATTATTGGTGTTACTGATGATGAGTTAAGAGAGCTACAAGAAGAAGAGCTGATTATGATGACCTCTCAATCACATCAAGTACTGGATACACCACAGCAAGATGACCCTTCCACCAAGAAAGATCCTAAGAGAGGAAAGACTCACAAGGAAGCCATTCAAGCTCTGCTGAACTTCAACTTTGGAGGATTAGCTCAGCAAACTGAAAGGCAAGCCAAGGAGTTCAGAGACAACAAACAAAACTTGGTAAATAGAAGATGTGCAGACATCATCTCAAGGGTTACTCCATACAAAGGTACTGATGAGGGTCCTTTCTCAGAGTGGTGAGAAGAGATGAAAGAAAGACTTATGAAGATACCTATCTTCAACATTGCAAACTTCTCTCCTTCTTTGAAATGATAGAGATCCTGTACCATCTCCTCAAGTCCAAAAGTGAAATTGTTCAAAGGTTCATGCCAAAATTTGAATACTGGATTCGGATGTCAATCTGCAATAAGCTCTTCACACATGATCAGTTCATTGAACACATCAATCTGATTGAAGATGCTTTCAAAAAGAATTCAAAAGCTTTTGTCACCATTGAACATATCATTGTCAATCCTGACTATCCTTTTCTTTCTGCTTATGAAAGTCTCAAGACTGCTCTACCCTCCAACATTGAGCCAGAAATGTTTAAGTACATAACTGAGCCTGAAAAAGGGATGTTCTTCAAGAACAGAGCTAGTGATTGGAGATTCCTAAGAGAAGCTGACATAGGAAGAGCGCCAAGAGCTTTAATTTTTCAAGCTGTAAGACTGGCAAGAGGACAGACAGGAAGTCAACACTTTAAAAGTCTGATGGAGACTAGAGCTGATGAACTAATTGCTACTATTCCAGTTGAACATCGTCCAGACATCAAAGAAGAACCTTGGTGGGAATGAAGACCACACTTCATAACTAGAGTAGATGTAATTTCAATTCCTAGAATAGTTCAACATCTGTACTTAGATTAACTCATAGTTAGATTACTCTGTACAAACTCTGATGTAAATAATTTGTTCTGTAATCAAGCTTGAAACTTTGATCATGGACTACTTAGCTAAAATGCTAGTATAGATGACTCTTAGTATATAGCTCACATAGTGTAAATATAGAAAAGATAAAAAATCCTAAAAACAGAAAAAGGATAGAAAAGATACCACAAAAACAGAACAATGGTACTTCATAAATGAAAAGATTCCCAAAAACAGAACATCAGGGAACATACTTAAAAGAGTTACCAAAAACAGATAGCTAGGTAACCAAATTGCACTTAAAAGTTTTATCTTTACAAATTCGAGTCAAACTGATTCTTCTTAAACATATAAGGTTTTGTCATCATCAAATAGGGGGAGATTGTTGGTGAGATAGAAATATCAAACCTTAATCAAACCTATCTATTAAGGAAAATAGGATTTGATGTTAACAAAACCATATATTCAGTTTTTGACTTAGATTGATGAAAAACATGTGTTGTTTTTCTATCTGAGACTTAAAGAATTTCTAAGTAAGAAATGCCAGCTGACGAATCATAGTGTCAGCTGAACACTGAGTATCAGCCAAAGGACCAGCTTCAGAAAGATCAGCTGAGAAGAAAAGATCAGTCAAAGAGCATCAGCTGAGGAATCACACTGGATCAGCTGCTGGCCTAGAACCATCAGCTGATGAAGATTTCAAGATCAGCTGAGCAGTCAAGGATCAGCTGACACAATCACAGTTATCAGCTGATGCCTCACATCTGTCAGATAAGGTATTTATTACTTATCCAATATTTTCCTCATAAGTTGACACTACTTAAGATGATCAGCTGAGCCCTTGGGAACAGCTGACAGTTTAGGTTTATCAGTTTATTAGGTATACTTTGATTTGTATTGTTAGCTGAGCATCTCGATCAGCTGAGCAAATCTAGTCAGCTGAGTCTTTCACTTTTATCCTTAACTGAGCAAAATTACAATTGCAGTTCAGTGTCCGTTAGCTGAGTCTTTATTGTATATCTCAATTAATAGCTTTTCTATGTAATATTTTCTTAAAGTCAAAGGCAGAACATGTGTTGTTCTTAGTATGCCTTAGATCTTTCTTTGTAAAAGTACTTAGCACTTTTTGTATCTGCAAAGAAACAAAAAGGATAGATCTTTATCCCCTGGAAAAGGAGAAAGATACTCTTGAAAAGAAGATCTCGAAGATATGATGTTAAGTATGGCTGGCAACTCCATACTTGGTAAAGTCAAATCTTCAAAAAGCATGGTGTTGATTAAAGCATAAGCATGAAAGGAGAAGTTTACGTTTCCAAGATATAAATGTAGTAGTTTAATAATATAATAATAGATAGTGGATATACTCATTACTGAAAAGTATGTTCACTTTACACACTTTGTGTATAAAGTTAACTTACTTTTTCACCCACTAACTTTATCTATTATAATATTATTAAACCGAGTACCTTTGTCTCCTTCTCTCTTCATCAACCCGGACACACCTTGCTTATATATATACTCATGCATGGAAACATGCTAAGTATGCGTTGAAGAAGCACTGAAATCTCATAAGTTGAGAATTAGAAGAGTTAGCATTTTACTTTCATTGTAACAAACTTGTTCATGTGTTGAACATCTTAAACATTAGTTGTTTAAGATTAGCATTGTCTATGTGTTAGACAAATCTAGTTGCCACCTTTTATTGAACATAGATTTTCCGCATCTAGTTCATGTAATTCTTGATTTACATCAATAAGAATTATATAAAAGTAAACCGTGTGTCTCTTAAATTTTATTTGTTAAAGTTTGTATTCAACCTCCCCTTCTACAAACATTTGTTGTTGTAGTATCCATTTGGGACCAACACAAAACTTCTACAATGTTATTTTCCAAAACAGGCTCTACATAAAATTTAGACATCAGAGTTCTTGGTCTGTCAAAAATTCCAGTCATTATCATCAGAACTCACCACTGAGGATCTGCAAAACAACCTAGTGGGGAATTAGCACAAAGCTAAGTGAGAGAACAAATATCTAAGCACATACAAGGCAAACATGCCCAAAAACGCAAAGCTCATAAATCAAGGAGAACCGGCGGTGTTGCAACCACCTACAACCAAGGTCGGCCAAAACCAAGGTTTACCGATGTCTCAGTTACATGGACAACAATATTAGCACCATTGAATACAACAAATGCAAGTCAAACCGTGTGCTAATACTATATATCCCTAAACCAAGCCCAGCCAAAAATCCCCCACGCTGATCTCCAAAGTTAACATGTATACATATTAAAATCAAGACATATAGTCCAATGAGCAAGTAACAATCAGGATATCATATCCTGTATATCCGAAGACATAAATCCACTCACCACAGTCTGCACTGAAGGAGCACACTCAGTTGACTAACTCACTAAGTCTTCTCAGTTCCTGAGAATAGGTAACCACAAGTCAGTATTCAATTCACAATACTGATTTATAATAAATATCATATGTATTCATACATCACATGTTATATTCTCATATATATATATCATGTATTTCAAATCATAGTTTGGTTATCGAGAATAACTCTAAAATTCCAAAATCCGATTAAATCCATTTCCGATCGAAGTCGGATTCCGAGTGAAAGACCAAATCCGATTAACCATCAATTCTGATAAAATCTTAGTTCAATTCCGAGCAAAGGCACATAATTCCGATTAAAGATTCAATTCCGAACAAATCCGAGTCTGATCAAATCAATTCCGATAAAAGTGTTGGGGTAAACAGTTCATCTAATCGAAAGTCACATAATTCCTATCAATTTGCTCGGATTCAACATCCATTCCGATCATATTAGTCGGAATTCACCAATTCCGCCTAATTCAAACCTCAATTCCGATCCATTCAATTGTTCATGTTTGTTTTCGATTTCTAACTAAATTCCTTACTGATTTCAAGCATGCAGGTGTTCTAAGTTTCCAGAAATCATTCTAAACATATAAACAATATAAATTCATAACAAACTTTAACATGCAACATCCTAATTTCATCAATTCATGAAACATCAATCGGAATTCACAATTTATTCTATAAAATCGAATTTAATTAACAATTAACAATCATAATCAGTAATCTAACCTCAATAATGATATGAGCTTCAGTATTCAATTAGCACACAAGATTAAAGATCAATTGTTGAATGGTTCTTTGCTTTCTCCTCCTCTCGGCCGAAGATCACACAAAACACACACTTAACACTATTTGTTTAATTGCATGAAAATGAGAATAATGGTGATAATGTTGGTGACTAATCCACCAAATCGGCCACCTCATCCTTTTCCACTAACTCAAATGTATAATTAATCAATTCTATTTATTAATTAATTAAATAGTTAATTTAATCACATAAAATAAATTAATACACATAATCAAATGTAAATCCTATGATTAACTTAATAAATTACCTCATAATTCTAGGCCGCTTAAGAGGGTGTTACAAATACATTGGCACGGAGAATTATGAGCAAATGAGCGCAATATTTGAGAAGATTTTTTCTGCAACAATGAGCAAGAAGATATTTCAAATCTTAACCTAAGAAAGAGGTCATCCTATCACAGTACAAATGCAAGCACTAATAGATGCGGCTGAAGCTAATATTGCTGCTAAGGATAATGATGAAGATAGTTAAGAACAAGATAATGCTGAAGTAAATTGTGATAGTGATAATAATGGCAATGGTAATGATGATGATGAAAGTCTAATACTCATGCTAGACATCCTTTAGATGCCTCAAACTTTTAACTTCTACAGAAGAAACTTCTGGTATGGATTCTAATTCTCTTACATCCAAGGGCTTGTCTATGTATTAGACATCTTAGCTGTCACCTTTTGTTGTATTTGGAAATTCCGCTTCTCCATACATGTAATTCTTGATTCATAATCAGTATGAATTATATTATAACTATAAGTGTGTGCAATTAATTTAAAGCTTAAGCTTGTATTCAACCCCCCCCCCCCCCAAGCTTGTACAAATATTTGTTTTTGCGTACTCAATCTGAGACTAACAGAGAAGGCTTGCTTGGATGGAAAAGATATTTTGTGTTGTTTTCCCTTATCACATGTTGCGCAAGGTTTGGGTTTGAAATAGATCATAGAAGACAGTCCTAACACTAACTCCCTTGTTAAGCTTGATAAAGTCTTTTGTGCCACCTTACTTCCTCTTTTCAAATGCCTATCATCAAATGCTACCCGTACGGAGGAGACGGTATCCTGCTCATTGGTGATGTGCGTGAAGCGTACTAGTTTGAAATTTATAAATTTTTTATTATTTTACGTACGACTATGACACAAAATAGGCAAGAAAACCTAATCGTATTATAGTATAGAAAATAAGTACGGGTGTCGAGCCGAAGGGGAACGAGTATGATTTGATATAATTATACTAATTTAAATATTAAACGGAACTAAACTAACAACTACTAAAAAGCAAAGAAAACAAACTAAAAATAAATAAAGCAAGTAAATGGGAGAATTTATATGAATTTGTGAGCTTTCAACCAACTAACACCATTACAACCCTAAGAATCACTAAAACAAGGAAAAGAAACAATAAAGCATTAAATAATATGATGAAGACTTTTCCCTCCTTATATTTGATTTCACACTTTTCATGGCAATCAATTCATGGTATTAAGAGCTAATGATACTTAAACATTAATGCATCGATTTCTATAATATTTAAAACCTTGATTCGGTGTTAGTTTCTAATTAACAACCTTTATGGTCAAAAGTGCGGTTAAATAGTATAATTAGCCAATTAATTCAATTACAAGTAAAGCTTTAACCTTCAATGTTTGTATGATCAACAAAACACCAAACTAACACGTGAAGATCATTATATGTTGAATCACATGCAAAAGTTTCTATTTTAAGTTGTTTAACCCTAGGATTAGATCAATCACTAGTCTAAATTATCTAATGGTCCCAAATATTCAAAATTCAAGCTTTATGATTAAATTGGTCTTTTAATACATAAAACTCAGATAGATTCAAGAACATGAATGAACTTAGATTTAAGCAACACTTGAATTTAACATGAATAAAGCATCAAAACCATGAATTAATTAATCATAATTAGAGTTCATCTTCTCTAGGGAGGAAAAACATAAATCTAGCCAAGAATATTCCTACTAAACGTGTGGAATTCAAGAAAGAATGAGCACATGATGAATAGAATGATTAAAAACCGTAAAAAGCCGAATGACACTAAGCTTGATCTTCACTTTTAAGCTCTAATCTCCAAAGGTATGCTCCAAGCCTCTCTAAATTGTTTTAATGGTGTTTCCAGAGAGTTTTGATGTGAAAAAGTCGGATATGAAGATGAAATCCCAAATGAACAATGAAAACATATATAGATGGTGCCTGCAGAGAGATCGCGCCGCTTGAACAAGCGTCGCGCCGCGACGCGGCATTTTTGCCCACTTTTTCACCGTTTGAATTTCGAATGCAGATTAGACCCTTATCCAGCAAATGGCGACGCAGTTTGACCAACATTTTGACTTTTTTTGCTATTTTTTCTCGTTTTATCCTCATCTTATCTCCAAGCTTCGAATTTAAACCTGGAAAACAATTATTAACAGTACCAATCACCTTTTCAATATATTTTTTATAATTTTAATTAAAAACAACCAATTATCACATAAAATATATAATTAAAACCCGCGATATCAATTGGGCTCTAAGGCACATGAAACTGAATTATTGAACAAAACGGGCCTTTGGTATCGAAACCAAGACTCCAGTGGAAGCAATCACTTACTACTTCACAAATTTTTACGAACAGACAAAGGAGGAGGACATTTGGAGAATTTTCCTTAGAATTAGGAATGTTGTAGACATCTATAGTAAAAAAAAAATTCTTTCAAAGGTGACAGATTTGGATTCACTAGATTTTTGGGGATCACTCAACCTCAAAACTTCGAAGCAAAGCTATATAATACATGGATCGGAGGTCAGAGACTACATGCAAACTTTGAAAGATTTGAAAGGAAGCAACAACAACGAATGGAACAAGACAAAAAGAAAATGGCGAACCGGAACGTTTGGAACAACAACTACAACCCAAACAGAACATTTGCAGATGTGGTAAAAGGAGCAAGACAAAATGACTTCAAGAAGCCAGAGGAAGGAAGTAAGTTTAACACATCAATAGATACGGGGAGGTGGCTAAAATCCACGCTAATAGGAAGAACAGATTCGCTGGAAAAATTACAAAACTTAACATACTTCAAGGAAGCCGAGGGGTGCAGACAATGAAATTAAATACATAGGGGGATTATATGTGCTTGTCTAATTTGAAAGAGAAGATATGGCAAATGACATTCTTGTAAACACAAAAGAAGCGTGGGTCAATTGGTTTGCATCATTGAAAAAGTGGAATTATGGTTTTAGAGTACATGAAAGAATAACCTCTTTAACCATAAAAGGACTCCCTCCTCAAGCTTGCTGCACGGATGCTTTCTCAGTAATCGCAAACAAGTGGGGAAAGGTATTAGTTCAAGAAGAATGTTATCTTTCGGAAGGGTTATTGTGCTCACAAAGCACTCGGAATGGATATGCTCTAAGCCTCTAAATGTGATGTGATTATAGACGATGCTTTATTCATAATGATGGTAATGGAGGATCATACGGACTCATTAAATTCAGTTCCGGGATGATCATCGTTAACCAGGGAAGAGTTGGATGCTGAAAGTAGTGAATTCAGTAATTACAATTCAAGCGATGAAGAGTCAGATGAAGATTCAGATCTCAGATCACCGGAGATCATCCGGCCGGCCTCAAGAAGCGCAAGGGTCGGAGCAACTCAAAATCAGGAACAGGAAGCGACAAGGAACACCAGTTCTCAAGAAAATCTTATTGTTCAAGAAACACATGTTAATATCCCTAGAGAAGCCATGCATGAAATACACACCCATAGTCAATCTAGGGGTGTTCATAAATTGGTGTTACCCGAAAATCCAACCGATCCATAATAATCTGGATTACTTGGTTACGGCTTAATCGGATTTGGATTGGATTTGTGGATAGACCCGAACTTTTATTCGGTTTAAGGCTCGGATTTAGTTTTATATCTTACCATTCGGGGACCGCCCGAAACCCGATTAAGATAAAGACTGTATTTCAAAACTTACATATATATCGTATATTTTCTTGAATCAGGGCATGTTATACAAAAATTATGGATTCCATCAATCTTTCCCCTATTTTCTTTTCCTTAATTCAAATCATAATCAAATATTTTCCTCTGATTTGTTCCGTTGACTGTTACTTATATATGGGATTTCATGATAATTATTTCATTTTGCTTGGTTTTTTTATCATTTTTAGGCTTTTTTAAATGGTGATATCCTATTTATAATTTTATAAATTATTGCGATTGTTAAACATAAAATGATTGGTTTCTTTATGAATAATTGAAGTTGATGATCTTGTGGTCAAGTGTCATGTGCGACTAATAGTAAGTTTTCGATGTCTTTTTGGGCAAATTCCTTATTTGGTTTTACGGAGCCCGAACCAATTAACCCGATTATTATTTGGTTGGATTGGTTTGGTTTTATATAGTTTTGGTTTGGATTATGGCCGGTTAATTTTTTTCCTAAAATCCAATTAAACCAAACCGAATAAATCCATATAACCGATAACCGACCGATTGAACACCCCTAAGTCAATCTAATATCCCAGGCCCAGGCCCAAGGATTAATTCGGTGGTTATGAATAAGCCCACAATATTTACCTTGACAAATTCCCCAACCGTGGAGCCCATTGAAATACACTCTGGTCAGTCTGGTGTATTGGGGGGCCCAACTGTCTTACTTACAAATAGAGGTGCACAAAAATCTGAATATTCGATTTTGTGCAAAAACTATCCGAACCGATTTTTATAAAACCGGAATTTTTTTCAAACCGGAGCGGATTTAACCGGTTTTATCCGATCCGGTTTTAATCCGATCCGAAACCGGTTAAACCGGTTACACTTTTGTCCGAGAAAATCCGGTTTTAATCCGTACGAAACCGGTTACACTTTTTTTCGAGAAAATCCGATTACAATCCAAAATCCGGTAAAAAAAAAACCGAAAAAATCCGATCCAGATTTTATCTGATCCGGATCAGATTAAAATCCCTACTTACAAAACAAAACCTCCTTCAAAACACAGACAAAAAAAACCGTAATACTAGTTATGCGTTTAACAGTTTGCATACCATTTTCTTTATTTACGGAAGAAAAAGACAATGAGACACACATAGTGTGAAGAGAATGACAGCCGTGAAGAGGGTTCGGGACCAATTCCAAGGATAAAGGAAGACGAAATTACACATTTACACGTGTGTATGGACCTTTTCCACCAATTTTTTTAAAACTTTATTTATTTTCAAAAAGTTAAAGAGTTTTTTATTTTGTTGAAATTATTATTATTATTATTTATTTCGTCAAAAGAATTCTTTTTCTGGTCTCTACCTACCATCACATTATCTCAAATAACTACTTTATCCCTTTTGTCCCACAAATACTCTCCCATAATTATATCTAGAAACACACGGTTTGTTTAATTGTTTTGAGAATCTCATTGTTTTTAATTTATCAATATTAATTACTTTTTTTAAGTTTTCGTAGTATTTTATTATGTTATAAGTTGTTAATAATATTCATATTGAAGACTGTAATTTGGGAGAAGATTTTACATGAAAAAAAAATATTTTTTATGAGTTGTGTTTAATAAAGTAAATTTAAAAAAACATAGTTTTGAAATTTTAATATTTAATTACATGTGATTCAGTATACAAACACATGTAATTGTAATTTCATCACATGTGAATTACGAAAATCTCACTCCGTCCAACAATTTAAATTTTAATCTGGACAATTGATGAGGGTAAATCAAAGGCTAAAATTAGTCTCTTGTGACTATGAAATAAGTATGGACTATATTGAATATTTTTCTTTTTTTCATATATGATATACTATTTTTAAAGTTGATATATAAGTTAATAGAACATTTATGTTTAGTAGATGCATCAAATTCATCTATAGAAGAATCAACTCCTATATCATTTAAATTTAAAACGAAATTAATAAGACCTAGAGTCCATTTTTAAACCAGGGTTTTACTTTTTAACCTGTCAGGTGTGATAACTACATCAGTGTTCAAACAATTAAACCATATGGTTCATCAGGTTATATAAAATAATTTTGTGTCCAAGGAAATCAATTCGTGCTCGTAAATTATATTGTCAAGATCATTTTGACAACCTAGTCAACCGGTTCAATTATTAGGACAACCGGTTCAATCAACAGTAAAAATATGTATTTACTCGGTCATTGTTAGACTATCTTTATAATTAATTTACGGATGAAATGGTTTAACCGGTAAACCATCCCATGTTTTAAAACACTGCTGAGAGTTCTAATTGAATGGTGAAGTTTTTGATCAAAAATTGACACCTCAACGATTATTGTTTTATTTTATAGTGTATGAAGATGAAGATATGGAGTCTCCTTTTGTCTTGAAAGTGACAAATGATGGCAAAGTAGCAACATGGAAGCATCTCCAATTTATGCTGTAATTAAAAGCATATTCTTAAATCATGCTGACATAAAAGTTATGGTTTTCCCACGACTGATGCAAGCATGTCAAAATTTATCTATTAAAGTTAAAACTATTAAAAAATTGAAAAATTCAATTAAGATAATCACAATATTTTATAGTTGATGTTTAGAAAGTGTTATTGAAATAATAAAAATTTAGATGAGAATGATAGATTAAATATAGACTTTCTTTTATTAAATCCATGGTTGCGATTAAATTAGAAAAATATAATATTTATTGAACTTCGAGATATGTAAAACAGAAAACAAAACTTTTCTCCTCCTAGTTACCACAATACCACTTGCTTCAATCCACTTTCTTTTTTATATTTATTTCCTTTTTTCTTTAAAAATTATATACAGAATTTTTATTTTTATTTTACAATTTAAATATATTAGATATTAGTCGTTTAGTTAAAACAAAATATATCATAAAAATAAGGATTTTCACTTAAGTGGGTTTTATAATTTAATTATCACTTGTAAATTCATATGTAAAATATAATGCTAAAATTTGATTGAGGTTTTTTTAAAGCATAAACTCTATTTACATATTAAATAGTACCGTTTTAGATGTGAAATGCTACCGTTTCACATTTAAAATGATCTTGTTTCACATTTAAATGCTCCTGTTTCACATCTAAAATATTGTTTCATATCTGAAATACTTTTCACATTTTCACATCTGAAAACTCAAAATATTTTAAAAATGAATGGTTCCGTTTATCATTCTCAATCTTCATTATTCCTCCCCAAACCACCATAGCACACCATCGTAGCTCCACACAACCACCACCAAGCACCACCATATCATACCCCCTACTTCGTTGTTGCTCCACCGCTATCAACATTCAACAAATCGCTTCGTCATTCAATGCCATTGCCTACCATCATTAGGGATGGCAACAGGGTCGAGAGTATCGGGGATTTCTCTTCCCATCTCCATCCCCGTTCCCCACACCTAGTCCCCATCCTCGCCAGGAAATTGACTTGCATCCCCATTCCCGTCCCCCTCGGGTACTACGGATCCCCCCGGGGTAGTGGGGATTTTTCTTGGTTTACAAAATCGATTGACCGAACTAGATATACATGAAAATTTTCATACAAAACTAGAATACATATATAACTTAACCCTTATAACCGATTCACATCAAAGTAATAAGTCAAGTACTTTAATAGTTTTCTAATATAGATAATGTTATTGATCAAGACTTAATATATTTACTAAATCGTTTATGTACATGAAATACGCTTATATACTTTCATAGATAATTCTACATAAATATATATATCATGTCGTGTAATAGTATTTATTTGTTTAATAAATCGTATGAGAAGATCATGTATATATAAACAAAAAAATCTTATTGATATGCATATTAATGTATGAAAGTTAAATTGGATACAAATGCATATTTATATGAGAAATTTGACTTAATAATTATATGTGTGTATATATATATATAAACATAGATGTGAGCGTTCGAGGATAGGTACGGATTCAGGAAACTGAGGTGTATTACCATCCCCACCCTACCCCCGTTTCTAAGTTCGGGGTATCCCCGTCCCCATCCCAAGTCAACTCAGGGATTCCCCGGTCAAATTGGGATCGGAGATCAGGTTCCCATCGGATACGAGATTTTTTGACATCCTTAACCATCATCACACCACGAACCCCTTTACCCTCCAGTGAAACAACCTTATCACCACCACCGCTGAAAGCCTGAAAGACTAAATCAAAGCAAACATGTATTAGTCTTGATACTCATGTCGTAAAACAATGTTTGTAACATGGTAATGGCCTCCGAAGATGAAAACCAAAGGAAAATGGAAGCGGATGAAAAAATCAAAGAGAAAAGTGTAGGAGACGGTGGTCACTATTGGAGATCTAGAGTCATCAGTGTATTGGGAAGTTTCACCTTTAAAGTCCATTTCACATACTCCCATTTTTACACGCATATATCTAACAGTGGGATTTTCCTTGAGGTTGCTGCTACTCGTCTTTCTCTCGCAACCAAGTCAAGCATTTGTTTCCCACTTCAGCCACACATCTTTTTATATCAGACCAACTTGATTGGTTTTCAGATCTTACACATTTTCATAGTACGCGATAGTATGAAAACATCGTTTTATACGCCTCCACAATAATGTCACTTGGACATCTTTCACATTTGGCACAACAACCCATGCTCTCTTTAACCATCAAGGTAAATTTCACTTTTCTCTCACCCTTTCTTCAGATTTCCTCATGTACAATTTCCTCTTGAACCGATTTAATCATGTCAAATAAGAAGGTCATCACAATGTGTTGTTCCCTTGGTGAGAATAACAACAAGCAACAGATGTGTAGAAGGGGGGTTGAATACACTTTCTACGAAAATTGAACAAATCAAAATAAAGTGTTACACATAGTAAATCAAACCACAGTCGAATGCTTTGCTTTTCATTTATAAGAAGATGATTACAGACTCTATCAAGTAAGTAACACTTGATATGTAAACACCTAATGTAAATCTCCCAATCTCTCAAACTTTGCTATCTATAATCAACTTATGATTATAGATACCGGACGACTCTCTAAACAGTATTTAATCACAGATTGAAAACTTACCAATTTCACAACTAATGTGAATATTCGAACACACGAATAACTTTGCAATCTGTGAGTTTCTTGATCACGTTGAACTGACAAACACTGAATCAAGATTCGTAACACATACTGTTTGAGGTGAAACTGAGTTATGGCTCTGTAACTCTTAGTCGTAACAGTCGTAGTCGTCGTACCTCAAAAATTATCAGGAGATAAGTTTTTATAATCCTGTTCCTACGGATCCTAGCAAACTAGAACTAATCCTAATTTGCTAACTAACTAACGGATAACCCATAATCTTGAGTCTTGAATCTTCTTATCTTGAGTCTTCAATCTTCAATATTGATTCTGGAATCTTCTTATCTTCCCGTAGATATAGAGAGTTAAAAGATAAATTAAAAACATATTTAAATTCTCTTAAACTGACTTCTTACTCGGACTGAGTTACTCAGCTTGAAACTCATCAAGCTGAGTTCTTCGAGAGTAGACTTGAAAACAAACATGAACCAACATGTATATTAATTAACTCATCCTTAGAAGTCCTAAGAGTTAGCTAGAACTTATTTAGCAACTCTGTTGAGCTGACTCAGTATATACGTTGAGTCACTCAGCTTGAAACACATCAGGCTGAAAGCTCAATATATATCTTAGGTGACATACACAACTTATCACACATAGTGATAATCTTACTAAGATATAGTCTAAGCTGATCGAACATATGCTCAGCTTATATTCAGCTTATGCTCAGTCTGAAACACTATAAGTATTCAGTCTGATCAAGCCTCATAATTCTGTTTAAGTTATCTTTAGAACACATCTTACAAACTTAACTTTGTCCCATCAAATATTAACTGATGAGATTATTTTCCCAACAAACTCCCCCTATTTGATGATGACAAAACCATCAAACAGTTCTTAAGTTTGTTTAATAGAATTATGTTTTAAACCTTAAACTTATTAAGATTTTATTTTTTGAACTAATCAAATATTAATTGAACTTATCAATTATAAGTGGAACATACCAAATTTAAGTTGAACAAGCCAACTAAATACATTAATGAATAAGAACTAATCAGTTATTCATTCAAGCTGAACTTATCAGACTAATAATTATGAACATATCATAACACAGTTGAACATATCAAACTCATACTTGTATTAATTGAACATATCAAAATACAAAGGTTTTGATCACTCAGATCATGCACACTTAGTGCTTACAAAATTAGAACTAATCTAATTTATACAATAGAACTAATCTATTCAGGATGCAGCTCTTCAAACTCCTTGATCTCCTTGTTGATTTCTTCAAGGATTTCTTGCAAATTAGGCAAGTGTTGAAGCTGATCCTTCTGTGATTTTATCGCTCTGTTAATTCTGTATCTGAACCTTGCAGTTTGTTCAGTATACTTGTCTCAGAGCAAACACTTGAGATACCCCACATGTATAGATATTTGCATCAGACTGGAAGCATTATACACCATTTCTGTCCAAGTACATGAATCCTTTCTGAGGCTTTTCCACATAGGTATTTTCTTTGAATTCCATGCCTTCAGGAAGATTGAGACTGTACTTATCTATATTTGCTAATCCAGCTGGATTTGTTTGCTTCTTCTTTCCAACTTTATGAAAAGAGGTCAGTAGGGTAGCTATCTCAGTCCTGGGTATAATTTGCATCGCATCAGCTCTTACAAGTAGCCTTAAGAATTCATCTTTAACTTGATTCCTGGCAGAGGAATTTTCCATTTGCTTAATAAGTATAGCCACTTGCTTCCACTCTTCACATCCCAGTTTATGAAGTTGATTCAGCTCCAGAGAAGGTGTTTCACCATTCTTTAAGACAAACTCCATGATGATAATCCCTTGAACTGAACTCAACTTGAGTGAATCAATTTGAGAAGAGAAATAAGTTAACACTGAGTTATATTCTCCCCCTCTTGTTGATCCTGAAAAGGAGGCTCTTCTACCTCTTCCTCCTTGGGCACAATAGGCAGTCTGAGTTTTGGTAATTCCTCATTCTGCTTTCTGATTTGCTCAGTCCAGGCTTGTTCTCTTGCTTCTTTCTCATTAGCTAACACCACTTGAACATCCATTTGTCTTCTTCTTAACTCGTTGAATGACATCCCAAGCTGGTCAGCATCTTCTTGTTCCATCCTTCTTACTGCCAACAGAGAAGCTCTTTCTTGTAAAGTCATTTTGTCAGCAGAGTCTTCATCTGAGGCTGATTAACTGAGAATCATCTTTCTTATTTTCTGCTGAGGGGGTTCTGACTCATCTGAGCTGACCACTACTGGTCTTTTGCCTTTTGCTTTTTTAGTCAGCTCAGCTTCTATCTCCATTTCTTTCTCCCCCTCAATCTGATCTGCTCCCTTTGCCAATAGTAATAAAGCTTCAGCTTGTACAGACTAAGCTTCAGCCTTTTGAACATTCTCCCCCTTTTTGTCATCATCACTAGGGGTAGAAGTCTTGTTTTGTTGTAGGACAGCAACAACAGTTTTCAAGTTTAGCACCTCCTCATCCAGAGAATCCAAAATCATCCTCATATTCTTCTTGGTTTGCTTTCTCTTGAGGTGAAATTTATCAAACTGACCTTTAAAGAAGTTCATCAAGTCGTCCAAGTCAGCTTGAGAAGGTTGGAACTTGGGTGCATCATCCAAGGGTTGGTGTTTACCCTCAAACTCATTTGCACCAGAGGTTGGACCCTGTGAGTCATCTTGGTATGGAGATGACACATTGACTGGTAGTGCAGGTGGGTGTGAGAAGTGAAGAGAAGTAAGTGGGCTAGAAACGTGAAGTGTATGGGTAGGTGACTGGCTTATTGGTTTGGAGGGGGGTGATTGACCCTGGGGACAGGTCATTTCTTCAATGTTACCTAAGTGTGTCTGCTTAGGCATAATAACAGGCTCTCTCATGGCACTAGAGAGTGTGGGCTGAGTAGACATCACACCCGCTTTAGGCTTTAGGGTTGAAATGAGCCTCGAGGTTGACACCTTAAGAGTAGGCGTCTCCCCCTCAACTCCTGCCTTGGGAGGGATTAGTGTGATCTCAGCTCCAGTGATGCCTATAGGAGTGGCACCACCTTTGACAGTTTTATGAGTATATGTTTGGATTTTCTCCCTAGTAGCAATGGGCATGCTAGGGGTGGCTTCAGAGTGAAGTTTAATGGAAGATGGAGAATATGGGTTAGACTGGGTTGGGTTTACCACAACCTTGTCTCCAAATGTAGATGGAGAATAATGAGAAGAAAGAGAAAGTGGAGAGGTCTTACCAGAGGCAGCTTGTGTAGTGGCTGGTTCAGCCTGAGCAGAGTGCTCAGCTCGAACCTCTGTATCAGCTTGAGAAGCTCCCCCTTGATTCAATCCCTCTGCTTCACTTTCTGATGAAGCTGACTCAGCTATCAAAAGAATGGGATCACTCAGAACCACTTGCTCTGGGAAGATGTCATTATTGAACATCTTAGAGCTGAGTGTTGGTGTCAAGAACACATCCTGATCATCTTCATACAGTGCTGTCCCCAGCTCAGCTTCAAATGCTAAGGACAGGTACCTTATAAATGGTACATGAAGATCCCTTGTGGTCTTCATCACTTGGACCTTGAGTTCGTTGAAGACGAGCTGTGCATAATCCAAGTTCCTTGCAAAATACATGTTGTATAGCAGCTGCATCTCAAACTCATTCACCTGGTCCAGTCCTCCAACCTTGGTACCTAGTGAACGAATCACTGTAGACACCATAAAACCCCAACTGGTTGGAAATGTGGCCTTTTTAATAACACCCTCTGTTTGTGGGTGACCAATTCTGGGTAGGACAGACCTAGCCACCTGCCTCGTCACAGCAGGCTCGAACTCATCAGTTTGAAGGAGTTGAAGAACCTCCCTTAGTCTGTGCACTGTGAGAGCAATGGTCCTCTCTCCGTTCAGCACCGTGCCCCGAATTTCATCGTTGTTTTGGTCGTAGACACACGTATACCAAAACTCCAGTAGATGCTGAGGAACCACATGAATAGGTGCTCCAGTGAAAATGAATGCCAATGGGCATTTGCGGATGTAATCCACCCATGGTTCGTATCCCCTGTTACGCTTGCGTCCAGGGATTGCAAGACACGCACGTTGATTATTGATTTTGATCACGGGCAATCCATTGTTTTTGAACGCAGCACCCCTTACCATTCTATCACCCAGATTGAGAATGGTTCCGTCCATCATTGAGTTTGTAAGATTACACTGAGTAACTTATTGAATTTGCACTGAACAAAATGAAATTCGCACTGAGCGTTTGATAAATCGCACTGAGCAATTTAGGGTTTTGAATGTGAACGGTTGATTGCACATAGCAAATATGTGGTAGTAGAAGGTATAGAGAAAATAGCAAAAGTTTAGTAAGCGTAAACCTCTGTAAGTTGGTTATGGTCAATATATATACCTTTCCGAGGAGAGAGAAAAGTTACCGTTGGAATCCCTTTTTATCCGTTACGCCGGAGAAATTACCGCTTGATGTAACAGTAATAGGGTAAAAACACATCATCTTCCAACGGATGAATGTGTAAAATAATATTATTGACTTACAAAAATATTATAAAAACTGATGTATTTTACCAATACACAATTGGTATATGGTGTGATTTGAGACTAACTCAAATACACATTGATATATGAATTAATGACACTTAGTAATTAAATCATAGTTTGGACACACCAAGCTGAGTAAACTAATCACTCAGCCTAGGTCAAGCACTCAGCTTGAGATTGAAACTCAGCTTGAGTAGAGCACACAGCTCAGAATCAATGACACATAGTCATTTTCGTTTTAGACTGACTCAAACTTACATATTAACTACACTGAGTAGTTAATGTATGTTTGGAACTTACCAAACGTGTGAACCAATCACACAGCTTGAGTTAAGCACATAGCTCAGACTCAATGACACTTAGTCATTTCTGTTTAAGACTAACTCAAACATGTGAACTCATTATTCAGCTTGACATGTTTTTCAGTTTATGAAAACTTATTTATAAACTGTGCACTCAGCATAAGACACTTAGTCTTTGTCAAACTGAAACTCAAATTCTAGACACACAGCTATAGGTTGAGCATACCCAATTCACTTAGCAGATACATAAACCTCTTTTCGTCAAGTGGTTTAGTAAAAATATCTGCTAATTGGTCATCAGTGGAGATAAATTTAATGTCAACTTTACCTTTTTCCACGATGTCCCTGCTGAAGTGATGTCGAATTTCAATGTGCTTGGTTCTTGAGTGGTAGACTGGATTGTTAGTGATGGCTATGGCACTTTGGTTATCACAAAAGATAGGAGTTTTCTTGAATCTCATACCAAAGTCCTGGAGTTGATGCTGCATCCATAGGATTTGAGCACAACAGCTTCCTGCTGCAACATATTCAGCTTCAGCAGTTGAAGTAGCCACTGAGTTCTGTTTCTTACTAGTCCAGCATACTAGCTTCCCTCCAAGCATTTGACATCCTCCAGTTGTTGATTTTCTATCTAACTTGCACCCAGCATAGTCATCATCTTAAAAACCAACTAACTCAAATCCAGAGTCCTTTGGATACCAAAGACCTAGATTTGGTGTACCTTTAAGGTACCTAAATATCCTTTTCACAGCTTGAAGATGTGATTCTTTAGGATCTGACTGATATCTTGCACAAACACATGTAGCAAACATGATATCAGGTCTACTAGCTGTTAAATAGAGTAATGAACCTTTCATTCCTCTATAGGTAGACTGACACACAAACTTACCATCTGAGTCCTTACTCAGCTTGACAACTGATGACATGGGTGTCTTCATGGTTGAACTTGAATCAAAACCATATTTCTTTATTAAATCAAGAACATACTTGCTTTGATTGATGAATATTCCATCAGGCTTTTGTTGGATTTGTAAGCCTAGGAAGTATGTCATCTCACCCATCATGCTCATCTTGTACTTTTGTGACATTATTTTGGAGAACCATTCACACAGAGATTCATTAATGATGTCATCCATATAGATTTGTACAAGAATCACCTGTCCTTTACTCTTTTTAATAAAGAGTGTCTTATCTATACTGCCTCTGATGAAATCCATTGATAACAGATAGTTAGACAGTGTATCATACCAAGCTCGTGGAGCTTGTTTAAGACCATACAAAGCCTTGTCTAACTTATAGGCATGATGTGGAAACTTTGAACTTACAAAGCCAGGAGGTTGTTTCACATAGACTTCATCCTGAAGTTTTCCATTTAGGAAAGCACTCTTCACATCCATTTGATAGACTTTGAAGTCTTTATATGCTGCATAAGCTAAGAACAGCCTTATAGCTTCAATTCTAGCAACAGGGGCAAAGGTCTCATCATAATCGATTCCTTCTTCTTGCTTATACCCTCGTGCTACCAGCCTGATTTTGTTCCTAAATATCACTCCATCCTTGTCCATTTTGTTTCTATAGACCCACTTAGTGCCTATAATTGTGTGATCTTTGGGGGCAAGGACAAGGCTCCAGACCTTATTTCTCTCAAACTCATTTAATTCCTCTTGCATAGCTTCAATCCAATCCTCATCCTCTAAGGCTTCTTCAGTCTTCTTTGGTTCCATTTGGGATAGGAAACCAAAGTAAGTAGCATAGTTAGCTGTACCCTTTGATTTGGTCATAACCCTTTCTTGGATATTTCCAATGATTTGATCTTTAGGATGATCTTTGAGGAATTTAAATGTTGTAGTTGGAGAATCTGGTTCTGGATCTGAGTGATATTGAGAACTCTAAGGTGAACAAACATCCTCAGTGTCAATAGCAGCATTGTCAACAAACTGATGATCACTAAGATTTTCAGTCTGAGTGATTTCAGATCCAAAGGGATTGATGAACTCATCATCCTTTTCAGCTTGAGAGTTCCTTGGAGCTTGTGATGATTTCTTTGATGAACACACATCATCATCACTATCATCTCCCATGACGTACATAGGATTTGATAAATTGGTTTCCTTAGGCCTTTCAAGCTCACTCAGACTAACCAAGTCAGCTTGTCTTTTATCAGCTTGATCAAAACTGTCTTCATCAAATGAGACATGAATTGATTCTTCTATAGCCTTTCTCCTGGTGTTATACACTCTGTATGATTTGGAGATTGAGGAATAACCAACAAATATTTCAGGATAGGCTTTAGGTTCCAACTTATGAAACTGATCTCTTTGATTCAGCACATAGCATTTTGAACCAAAGACATGGAAATAACCTATATTGGGCTTTCCACATTTATACATTTCATATGCAGTCTTGCCATGTCTTTTGACAATGATTAACCTATTTTGGGTATAGCAGGCTGTACTGACAGCTTCATCCCAGAAAAAGAGTTTCAATCCTGCCTCACATAACATAGTTCTAGTAGCCTCAATTAAGGTTCTATTTCTCCTCCTAGCAACTCCATTTTGTTGAGGAGTTCTGACAGATGAGAAATTTTGTAATATTCCCTTTTGTTCACAAAAGCCTTCAAGGGTTGAGTTTCTGAACTCAGTCCCATGATCACTTCTGAGTTTCTTTACAGACTTATCTTTCTGCAACTCTTCTTGTTTGATAAAACTTATTATCTCCAGGGCAGCTTCACTTTTGGCTTTTAGGAATATTACCTAGGTGAATCATGAGAACTCATCTACTATCACCAGTGTGTACTTTTTGCCACTTAGGCTTGGAGTACTTATGGGTCCAAACATATCCATATACAACATATGTAGTGGGTCTGTTATTGAAAAGTTTTGCTTTCATTTAAAGGACCCTTTATGATGTTTCCCTTGTTCACAAGCTGAACACAATTTGTCCTTAACAAATGTGATCTTTGGTAATCCAGAGACTAACTCTTTATTGGATAGCATATTTATATTTTTGAAATTTAAATATGATAATCTTTTATGCCACAACCAACTCAGCTTAGGAACAGAATGGGAATACAAGCAAGTTTCAGTATAGGGATCAGCAGAATTAAGATCAAGTAGATACACATCTCTTTCTCTTTTAGCTATTAATACAGACTTTCCCTCAACATTATATATAATTGGCTGATACTAATCAGATTGTGCTTAAGACCCTTGACATATGCAACCTTCTGGAAAGTAACTTTGCCAGCATGCATCTTCCCATAGCCTTTACTTCTTCCATTGGAGTTGTCACCAAATGTTACTTTAGGACCTTCATATTCTTGGAAATCACTAAAGTCCTTTCCACCCAGTCACGTGCCTTGAACATCCACTATCCAAGTACCATTTACTTGAACCCTGCACATGATATGAAAACTAAACACATTAGTTTTGTTTGGGAACCCACTTCTTGGTGGGTTCAGATGATGAGCACTTAGCATCTTCATCTTGTTGAACTGACTGTTCAGCTTAAAAAGAAACTGAGTCCTGTGTAGGCTGATCAGCCTGTTCTTGTTCAGGCCTTGAGATTTCAACATCACAGTCCTTAGCCTCATGACCTCTACTTCTACACTTGTAGCATCTCCTTCTTCCAATGAATACAGGAGGTAGAGTGTCTAGTAATCCTTGTGAGAACTTCCTCTCAGTCTTAGGTTATATGTAGTGGATAACTTTTCAACTTTCTTTGCAAGTTGATTCACTTGATGCTCACTGACTTTGGACTTACCTTTGTTAGATCTTTGTTTGTTATCCTTTTGATTAGAGGCTTGACCAACAAACTTCTTTTCCATGACTTTCGACTTACCTTTGTCATGCTTTCTTGACTCACCAGTTTCAACAGGTTTGGACTTACCACTGTTGATCTCCTTGGACTTACCAAGATCCACAACTTTGGACTTACCATTGTTGTGATTTAACCTCTGACTTACAGTGGTCTTCCTATTCTTGTAACTTCTCTCTGAGCCAGATAGAGAATGTTGTATTTTGAAAGGATTTGGATTAAGCCTTTCTATGACTGAAGTTCTTTGAATAGGCTGAGTGCCTAATCTGTCCAACACAGACCTACTATGCTGTTTAGATGTTGAGCACTCGTTACCATGATCTTTGTCCTTTACAAACATATTGTATTTAAGATTTTGACCATGTTTCTTCTCTGAGGCTGACTTCTGAGACTTAATCAGTTGTCTATCCTTCTCAGAGTCTGTACTTGCTATCTCATCCTCATCTGCTGCATAGGCTGCGGATTGATAGTCACCTCCAAGTACAGCTTGTACCTGTTTAGGAATTTGTTGGTTGATGCACTTTTCAGCAAGCCTTGATGACTTACACCAAGATTCAGTGACCTTTTGAAGTTGGTTAGCTTTATCTTTGGCATCTTGAAGTTCTTCACTTAGAAGTTTACTAATGTGTCTTTGACATTCAAGATCACACTGTGCTTTCTTACCAACATCAATGAGAGATTGATATTCCTTAATATCATTCTTCAGGTTAGCTATCTCAGCTTTGAGGTCCTTTTGAGACTTAAGGCCGGTCTTGAAATCATTTAACAAATAATCGAAGGCAAGACCCTTTTCTTCATCGGTGTAAGAGTTGAAATTACTAGCCTTGTACATGGAAGCAGGATCCCAATCACTAAGCTTGCTGTTTTCCTCAGCTTCCTTCATGTCAGCTTCAAAAGTTGACTCGGACAAACCATAATCAACTTCATCAATTTCAAACTCTTCATCTTCTTGAGCCGTTAGACAAATATCATCGTCATCTAAGGTAGATGATTTTGTATCCAGGTTCCAGCTAGAGTCATTTGTCTTCTGGCTTTGCTTTCTTGAGCTGAGTATATTTCTTTTTATACTTATCAGCTCTGTAAGCATTCTTTTCAACAACTGATGCTGATTCTTCCTTCTTTAATCTGCACTCAGCAGCAATATGTCCCTTCTTCTGACAGTTGAAGCACATATCCTTCTTGGGATCAAAGGAACTCTTTCCTTTGCCCCTGTCAGATCTTCCTATTCCCCGTTGAGCTCTTCTCAAACGTCTGGCTAGCATTGCCATCTCCTCAGTGATAGTCTGAACATCATCAGTATCACCTGAGTCTGAGTCTGAGTGGTCAGCTTGAGATTCTGACTCAGTCTCAGATTCAACAACCAAGGCCTTGGAACCTTTCTTCTTTTTCTGTGCAACTAATGCAATATCAGCTTTATCCAAAAATCCTTAAGTTATTGTTGAGAAGTTCTCTTGTGCTCTGTGATCTGTTCATGATTAAGCAAGAACCCATAGATGGACTGTAGGTTATACATATGTAGTGTTCCTCCAGCCCTCAGTGTTGTGGTTACTTCATTGAATCTTTCTGGTAACACATCCATAAATTTCAGCACAAGTTCAGCTTCATCTTTCTTAACACCCACACTTAGAAGGTCGTTTATCAAGCAGTGAAACCTTGTGAACAAATTAGGCAAGGTTTCATTCTTCTTCGAAAAGAAGTTTTCATAAGATCTATTCAGATGACTCTTCTTTTGCTGCTTGACCAGATCAGTGCCCTCATATGTAATACTTAATGTATCCTAGATCTCTTTTGCAGTTTGACACCCAGTCACTGTATGCAAGATCTCGTTGGTCAGGGAAATTGCCAGAACACTCTTTGCCTTGTCATCCAGATTGAAAATTTTCCAGTCTTCATCTGTCCAGGATGCAACAGGCTTCCTTATTTCTTTTTCACTTCTGTCTGTTTTGTCAGCGGACGTATCACTGACAACAGCAGAAATTTTGGGGATGATTGGTCCTTTAGTGATGACATCGGACATACGATTCTCAATGGACTTGAGGAAAAGCATGGCTCTAAATTTCCACATAGTATAATCAGATCCATCAAAGATGGGACAACCCTTGGCAGACATCTGAGGAAAGTTTGATGCATTGTTGCTTGTACACATTACGAACTTTCTCAGAATCTTAAACTTTCAACGTATGAAATTGTTTAGCCTGCTCTGATACCAGTTGTTGGTCCCTTGGTGAGAATAACAACAAGCAAAAGATGTGTAGAAGGGGGTTGAATACACATTCTGCGGAAATTGAACAAATCAAAATAAAGTGTTACACATAGTAAATCAAACCACAGTCGAATACTTTGCTTTTCATTTATAAGAAGACTATTACAGACTCTATCAAGTAAGCAACACTTGATATGTAAACACCTAATGTAAATCTCTCAATCTCTCAAACTTTGCTATCTATAATCAACTTATGATTATAGATACCGGACGACTCTCTAAACAGGATTTAATCACAGATTGAAAACATACCAATTTCACAACTAATGTGAATATTCGAACACACTAATAGCTTGGCAATCTGTGAGTTTCTTGATCACGTTAAACTGACAAACAGTGAATCAAGATTCGTAACACATACGGTTTGAGGTGAAACTGAGTTATGGCTCTGTAACTCTTAGTCGTAGCAGTCGTAGTCGTCATACCTCAAAACTTATCAAGAGATAATTATTTATAATCCTGTTCCTACGGATCCTAACAAACTAGAACTAATCCTAATTTGCTAACTAACTAATGGATAACGTGGAATCTTGAATCTTGAATCTTCTTATCTTGAGTCTTCAATCTTCAATCTTGATTCTGGAATCTTCTTATCCTTCCCGTAGATATAGAGAGTTAAAAGATAAATTTAAAACATATTTAAATTCTCTTAAACTGACTTCTTACTCGGACTGAGTTACTCAACTTGAAACTCATAAAGCTGAGTTCTTCAAAAACAGACTCGAAAACAAACATGAACTAACATGTATATTAATTAACTCATCCTTAGAAGTCCTAAGAGTTAGCTAGAACTTATTTAGCAACTTTGTTGAGCTGACTCAGTATATACGCTGAGTCACTCAGCTTGAAACACATCAGGCTGAAAGCTCAATATATATCTTAGGTGACATACACATCTTAACACACATAGTGATAATCTTACTAAGATATAGTCTAAGCTGATCGAACATATGCTCAGCTTATATTCAGCTTATGCTTAGTCTGAAACACTATAAGTGTTCAGTCTGTTCAAGCCTCATAATTCTGTTTAAGTTATCTTTAGAACACATCTTACAAACATAACTTTGTCCCATCAAATCTTAACTGATGAGATTATTTTCCCAACACAATGACTATTATGGACTGCACCCTGAGTAGCATACATCTTGTCTTGCGCTTCGAAGTTTTCACCACCATATTGAGCTTTTCCTCGGTGCTACAATATCTCGTAACCGTAATCTTTTATAAAGTCTAACCATGCCACATATTTAGATCATCCACTTGACACACACACACACACACATGTAGTGTTCCCATATCTTTGTCACAAATACTACTTCTGTCATTTCTAAACCATGAGTAAGGTAATTTCTCTTTCACGAACTTCGATGTTATGATGTGCTAGCTATCACTTTTCCCTATCACCTTGGTATATATCCCCATCCAATGTATGACTGATGGTCCCTTTATATGTAAAGGATGAAGCAATGCTAGAGATTATCTAGTTTGTGTGTGTATGTGTGTGTGTGTGTTTCGGTTTAGAGAGAACCGAGAGCTTTGAGAGAGAACACAAACTAGAGAGATGAATAATGCAAAGCTTAGATTGAAAGAGTGGGGCAAATGCCTTTTATAACATTTGCCCAAGTTACAATATTTACATATTTGCACCCTCACTTTTATAATCTAACATTCTCCCCCTAAGTGAGGTGTGCAATAATTCACAAAAAAAAAAAATACATCTATTCATAAGCTAATTTGTTGCGAATCCCAAAAGCCACTTGCCACTTCCTAACTTGCCTTATGTTGGACAGTGTAGTCTTCATCTGTTCTATAGCGCGATAGGCCTGAACATGCTAATCATAAGTGTCGGCTTCACGGTTATCCCATACCTTCTGATGAATCTTGTGATGAAGGATTTTCAAGGTGCCGTCTGAATAGGACATAAACTCATCAAGTCTGATGAAGATCTTTTCTCCTTTAGTGTTCTTGGAGACGACTCCTCGTTCACCTTTGAAGCTTTCATGCCATTCATCAATCACAGTCAAATCTTCAAGCTTTTCTAAATCTGGATGGCTCTGGTTAGGCTTCAAGAGATTGATCTTCCTGTAATTGTTCTCAGCTTCAAGTTGCAGTATAAATCCCATCAGATTTCTTAAGTATTTCATCAAAGCAGCTTTCCCAAATTATTCTTCTGGCCACTTACCTCTTTTCTGAGAAAGAGTGTCAAAGATAAAGCTAATGTCTTCAACTTTAAGAAACCTAAGATCTGCTTCGGTGAGGAAGTATGTTAGGTTGTTTGCTCTTTTGACGTGAAAGATGGCATACTTTATCCTGAAGGTGGTTTGAGTGTAGACATTGATGAGTTCAACGATTGGATACTCTGATTTGTTTTCTTCTGGATTTGACATGAATTGTGTGAGGATATGTTCATATCTTCTTCTTTGTTTATCATCCATGTTCCACAACTCGGGGGAATAACCTGTATTTGTTCGCTGCAGAATATGTCTGATATTCTTTCTTCAAGATTGACAACATTAACATAATAGTTTTTCCATAAAGGTTGTCGGCCTGCACTTCTGGTGAACATGTTGTTTGCATCCAGACCTAGATCTCCACGGTACACTGGAGAAGAAGGTGGCACTATGAAGTTTGGTGGCAAGGGCCATTCTGATTCTCTTCTTGCTTTCTCAGCTGCTTCTCTTTGTCTGTTTCTTTCCAATACATCAGCAGCTGATTCTTGAAATTGACCACGAGGAGGAGGGAAGCTTTCATGAACTTCTATGTTGACTCCACTGAGGACCCTTGATACATCAAAGGTATACTTCTTCTTTTTAGGCTTTCTTCTTGCCTCTCTTCGTGAAATTGCAGCCCATTCTTTCTTTTTGAGTGAAAGTTCTCTTTCACTGATATCAAACCTGCATACCATTCTGGGTGAATCTGAGCGTGTAGCAATCTTAACATATTCATCTATGCCTTAGAAGAGTCGTTGGATTTCAGGATCCTCAGGTTCCTCCTCTGGTTGAGCTTCTTCTGTTTGATCTAAGTCAAAATCATTAAAGATGTCAAACTGAAGCTCCTCTTCTTGAGCAGTACTGCTTTCTCCCTCATGCCTGATTGGTGATGTGGGCATATACTCATATAGATCCTTATCTTCAGAGTCTGTGAATAGCTCAAACATCTCAGCATGGGACTGCTAATAAGGTATTTCACCTTCTTCAAGATCTATTGGCCTCGGTTCAGATTGTTGCTGGGGTACATAAAGTACAATCTGCTTGTCAGCATTGTCATGTTGTTGTTCATGAACTTCATCGGCCACTTCTTGTTGTTTCTGCTGCTGGCTAGAACTAGTACCTGCAGAGAGTAAATAACTTAGTAGAGTAACTGGTACAGTTACCTTTGCAGCCACAGAGGAAGAAGACATGTACAATCTTCTTCTTTTCTCCCCCTCGGGTTGATCATCGGGGTCCTGATCATCCCGTCTCCTTTTGCCACTCTGTGCCTGAGCCTGACAGGTTAGTTCAAGAATAGTCAGCCGCTCAGTAACCTTTTCCATATGTGTGTAGAACCCCCTGGTTACCCCATCAATCTTGCTGTTAACATCTTCATAAAACTCTTGAAAGTCCTCCAAGGGGATTCCCTGTGGACGTTGTTCGTTGCGAAGAGTTGTCAGAAGGTCTTGATCATGAGCAGATTCGGGCCTTTGTTCCAGAAGTTTGACATACAGAAGGCTCTTTAAAGCATCCACTGACATGGTTGCTGGATCAGGTTGCGGCTGAGGCTCAGGAGCTGCAGGTCTGGTGGCAAGGAGTGCCTCAATCCTATCCAACTTTTGATTTGTTTGAATGAGTTGTTGTTGGAGAGGTGCCACAGCTTGTTGGATAGTTTCCTGTAGTTCAGCACGTGTAACAAACCTGAAATCTCGTAGACTTCCGGTTGAGGTACCAGCCACAGAGGCAGTACCACCTACTGGAGCAGCATTGATGTTGGCTCCAGCAGGATTTCCTTCCAATCCTCAAATGGCACCTTGAGAGGTACCACCTCTGGAAGTTGAGGAGACTTGTTGGACATACAAGCTCAGTGCATCAATTGTAACCCTGTGTTGGTCAAGATAAGCGGAGATCCGCGGTATATCAAATTGTGCATTGAAAGGAGTCGAGGACGAGGGAGGCGGTCCTCTATGTTCAATAAGTCTAACACCCGATTGGGGTTGACTTAGTCTATGTGCTATAGCCCTATGCAATGAAGACGGTGCCTGTGGAGAGACATCGTAGTGGCTGAGTAGGGTTGAAATCTGCACGGGTGGGATAACCGTGACTTGTTCAATACGTGACCCAACAATGTCAGGCGCCATACTGGATGTGGCTTCCCGGATTTTTGGGGTGAGGGGTCCCTCATCACTCTCTTTTTCTTTTCTCACGTCCTCATTTTCACTCGCACTCCTAACGATATAACTATCTTCTTCTTTACCACTACCAGGACCGTACCCTGCATATCTATTTGGAGATAAGAAAGAACCAGGGGTGACAGATCCGCTTTCAACAGACAAATCCTGAGAAGGAGTAACAACAGGCATCTCCTGGCCTGGAGCCACTATGGCAGTTTTTACAGTAGGATTGTCGGGAATTTGGGTAGAAGGATTTAAATTTATGACCAGACCACTAGGTTGAGGAATGACTTGAGTAGTTTGAACATTGTGGGTCTGGTCAGGAGATGTAGTATGTGGGTCGGTTAGTTTCATGAATGAAGGGGTGCTGTCAGCTGGTTGGTCGATGGGTCTTTCAGGGATGCCCAAAGGAGAATTGACAGGTTCAAAGGTAGGGTCACCATCTGGTTAGGAAGCAGACTTAGCATGAGAAGACTGGGAACTGGATGACTCAGAGAAGTACAGCTTTGGTTTGGGTGGTTTGAGAAATAGATTGGACAACTGTTTAAACGGTGGTGAGATCATATGCATCCCCTCCCTCTCTAATTTCTCCACCTTCACCTTCTTCTCCACCCCTCTCTTCATTTTCTCTTTCCTCATCCCGCTCAGCATCTCCCATAGATGTCTGAGCCTATTCTCTACATCCTCACCAGGTACTACTCCTCCCTGGGCAGGTATGGCCGGTACTAGCACAACCATAGGAGGTATTCCTACACTCTCCCTATAGCTCACAACAATATCGTTTTGCTCACATAAGTTCAGGAGTGTTACAGGGAAAGGTCTTGGAACAGGTAGGTTGGCAGGAATGGCAGGTTTAATATGCATGAAAATTTTAGGAGTGATAGATTGTAAACCTGCCCGACGAGGGATGTCAGCATTCTGATCCATCAAGTATTGGATTATCATAGGAATGAAGCGGTGGTACGGAAGTAAATTAGCATCCTTCTTCTTTTGGGAATTCTTTCTAAGCATTGTAGCTTTGATGTCTTGGAAGAGTAGGAATGCATAATCCACATGGAGATGGTTGGCAGCCGCTACAAAGATTTTAAGCTGATGCTCCATTGGAAATTCATATCCTGAATGCTTAGGAGTGAGACACCGTTGAAGCACCATCATAAAAGTGTTGTACTTGGGATGCAAGTTGGTGCGTTTGAATTGATTATTATGGGTTAGTTCTCCATCATATCACATTTCCCTGATAGCAACAAGGCATGTCTCCTCGTCTGGGATTTCCTCAAAGGCTGTTGCTGGAGGTCTGCTGTCAGCCATTGGTGGTTGAAAGATTGTTCTGAGGCGGTTGAAAGGTATATCAATGGTATATTCATCGACCTCAGCATGGATGACCTCAGTCCCTCTGTCATTAATACGTACATCACACGTCTTCCAGAATTGTGAACGTATAGCTCAGGAACATGTGTGCCAGTGGTTGCGGGATTATATGTTAGAAGGTGGTTTAAAGGATGAATCTTTATGATTTCAGTAACAATGGGGTAGGTAGGATTTTTCAACTTGGTGAGGTCAACATAATGGTTGTTGTCATAGATTTTAGAGTTTAGAAACTCTGCTTGAGGCATTATCTCCTCTTGTTGAAGTACAACTTGTGCCATCTTATCTGCACAGATAGATAAACTGTTAAGTTAAAGATATAGAGATATGCAAGAAGACAACATTGAACTTTGAATTTTTGGTCAAACTTTAGTTAATGAGATAAGGTCAACCAATGTTGACCAAAACTATCAAGTATGAAAATTTTGAGAAAACCCAAACTCTGGAATTCCCATTGTGTATATGATGATTTTCAGTATAAAAAAGTTGTTTTAATACTATGATAATGTCAATTAGATAGCAATAAACAACTTTGCAGTACTTGAGTGTAGTCCAAAAATCATCATAACAACTTCTTTTGAACCAAAAAGTATGTTTTAAGTTCAAGTTCATACACCTGAAGAACACGAAGAACACTTTTCGAGATTTATGAAATATTTTTACATCAAAGTGTTCCCCATGTGTTCAAAGCACCCATCGCAAACTTGGATTAATCAAATAAGTTTGTTTTGTGTCTCAAAAGTCCATCCAAAGTCACGAAAGTGTCTATCGCTAAGGGCTGTTCTAGGGCCAAAAATCACTATTTTAACTCAAAATTTTCAAAATGTAATCCATACAAGTTGTTACCTATATGATCACGAGTGTTTTGAGACTAAAATTGCAAAATTTGGCAGAGTAACGAGAGAGTTCGTAAAATTACGTAGCCAAAAACGAGAGAGTATGTAAGTTTGAATTTTTGAATCGTATGAAGTAAGATTGTAACTGATGGGTTGTTAAAAAGGTGAATGGTACACGTGTTACACACTGATTGGACCAAACCGAATGTAAAAACCCGGCTTATAGGGCAATCGCATGGTAAGTTTACCCGGCTTATAGATCCATGCGATTGGCCTTGAAGTGAAGCAGAAATGCTAACACTTGGCGAGTCGCATGCGATTCCCCTTGTTTAGTCAATCGCATACGATTGGCTCTTGATTCATTTGTACATATGATCTATGGCATGCGATTCAAACATGTGATTGATCCTTGTTTTACCAATCGCATGCGATTGGTACTTGGTACATGGTTCACAAACGGTCTATCGCATGCGATTAAGGATTGAAGCATAGTTAACTTTTAATTATCTCATGCGATTGGTTATCTATGCGATTACAATATATGCAATTGTACTTCCTTGTGTGGACCAAGACTTTAGAAAATTTAATTTGTCGAGTTTCAAGAAATCCCATGCGATTGAAGCATAGTATGCGATTGTTTGCAATAGAACCCCAACACTTGTAAATTTTTTTGAAAATTCAAAATATCTGGATTTTGAAAACTTGAAATGTGATTTTCCCAGATATCATGATTAGAGTGTTTGTTTGACACACTCCCCCTAGACTCATGCATTTGGTTTATGAAAATTTTCAAAGTTTAGGGAATGTGTCAGTTGTATTCTTCTCCCCCTACACATGTGCATTATGTGTATTAATTTCTCCCCCTACACATATGCTACATGTGTATCACTAGAATATCACTCCCCCTCGAATGTTGCAGCAGATATCTGCACAATGAACAAACAGTATAACACCTACTCTAAACAAAAAAAAAAAAGGAAAAATGAAGCAATAGTATGTTATATTTTCAGGTTTAGCATGTCTAACTTGGATACCAACTCAGTAAAGCGACTTTCATCTAATGGTTTGGTAAACAAGTCAGCTAGCTGATTTTCAGTAGAAACATACTGTAGCTCAATAAGACCTTTCTATACATTATCTTTTATGAAGTGATAACGAATATCAATATGTTTAGTTTTAGAGTGGTGTACTGGATTACAGGAGATAGCGATGGCAGACTGGGAATCACAGAGCAATGGAATTTTGTCATACCTAAGGCCAAAGTCTGATAACTATGTATGTATCCAGAGACTTTGTGAACAACACATTGCAACAGCAACATACTCAGCTTCAGCTGTAGATGTGGATACACAGTTTTGCTTTTTTGAGGCCAAGCAGACTAAGCGATCTCCCAGAAAGTGTGCACTGCCAGAGGTGCTTTTTCTATCTATCTTGCAACCGGCATAGTCAGCATCTGAGTAAGCATGGTGATCCAGATTTGAATCTTTGGGATACCACAGACCAAGATCCATAGACCCTTTGAGATATCTGAAGATCCGCTTAACAGCCAGAAGATGTGACTCTTTAGGATTTGCCTGGTATCTGGCACACAGACAGGTAGAGATCATGATGTCTGGACGACTTGTAGTTAGATACAGTAACGATCCAATCATCCCACGGTAAGTTTTTAGATCTACTGGAGAACCATCAAGATATGCTGATAGATGTGCCTTAGCAGTCTTGGGTGTGGATATGGGTGTGCAGTTAATCATATCATACTTCGTGAGAAGGTCTTTGATGTACTTGGATTGGCAAATAAAACTTCCCTGACTTAACTGCTTCACCTGGAGTCCGAGAAAGAATGACATTTCCCCCATCATACTCATTTGAAATCTGTTTGCCATGATCTTAGCAAACTCGTCACTGTATTTTAGATTCGTAGACCCAAAAATGATGTCATCCACATATATTTGAACTAAAATCTTGTCCCTACCCTTGGTCTTTGTGAACAGAGTGGTATCAATCTTTCCTTTTGAGTAGCCCTCACCAATCAAATATTCAGCTAAGACATCGTACCATGAACGTGGAGCTTGCTTTAACCTGTACAAGGCCTTATCTAAGATATAGACATAATTTGGATATTTTGAATTGATGAAACGTTCAGATTGTGAGACATATACTTCTTCTTTGAGAACACCGTTAAGAAAAGCTGTCTGCACGTCCATCTGAAAGACACGAAAGCTTCTAGAGGCTGCATATGCAAGAAATAGTCTGTTAGCTTCAATACGCGCAACGGGGGCAAATGTTTCATCATAGTCAATGCCCTCTTGCTGATTGTAGCGTTTAGCAACCAACCGAGCTTTGTTACGAATGACCACTCCATCCGAATCCCGTTTGTTCTTGAACATGCACTTAGTTCCAACAATAGATTTGCCATATGGAAGAGGAACTAATCTCCAGACTTTGAGACGATCGAATTGGTGTAGTTCTTCCTACATTGCAATTACCCAATCTGGATCATCTAATGCTTCAGAAGTCTTGGTGGGTTCAATGATGCTTAGAAAACCCGAAAATTGACATTCGTTTGCTGTTGTTGCTCGTGTTTGAATGCCAATTGAAGGGTCTCCTATGATGTTATTCTCAGAGTGATGTCTGGTCCACTTTATCTCGTGGGAAGTAGAAGATGAAGGAATAAGATCTTGTAAGTGTCGTGCTTCCTCTTCATCTTCACGGGAGAAATGTGGGTCTGAATCAAACACAGGAGGACTCTCTGGGTCATGAATCTGAGAAGTCTCAGGAGGACGAGTGACAAAAACAGATGTAGAATCCTCAGCATATAGATCTGCAAATGGATTCGTCTCAGTGACCGTAGGAGCCGTTATAGTAACACTTGTTTATACTGCTGTGTTGTTCCTGTTGTTAGTTAACATAGGAGTAGATTTAGATCTAAAGAAATCAAACATAAAATCAAGATGAGTATTCGAACTGGACGGATTGTTTGATTCTTTGTTTTGAAGCACGGGTCCTGAACTGGTATGTTCAGAAGCGTTTTCTGTTGATTTAGGTGGAAGATCTGTAACATTCAATGCGTCATCAAATGTTACATTGATACTTTCAATAATGCTCTTTGTTCGTTTGTTTAAAACTCTGTATGCTTTAGACTCAGTAGAATAACCTAGGAAAATAGCTTCATCAGCTTTGGGAGCAAATTTTCCTAGATTATCCTTGTCATTAAGCATAAAGCACCTATTACCAAAAACATGAAAGTAATTGATATTAGGCACTATGCCATTTTCCAGTTCGTATGGAGTTTTATTAAAGCGTTTATTAATAAAAGAGATGTTCTACATATAGCAGGCAGTGCTGATTGCTTCAACACGAAAGGAAAGTGAGAGCCCTGAATATGATAGCATGGTACGGGAAGCTTCAACCAAAGTTCTGTTGCGTCTTTCTACGACACCATTTTGTTATGGAGTGTATGCAGCTGAGAACTGATGGTTGATCCCAACAAGGTCACAAAAGCTCTTCAGAGTACTATTTTTTAATGTAGTTCCATTGTCAGTACGGATGGAAACAACACTCTGACTATGCTTATTCTGCTGTTGCTTGATGAAGGAAATGATTGTTGAAGTGGCTTCATCTTTTGATCGTAGAAACTTGACCCAAGTATATCTGGAGTAGTCATCCAACATGACTAAAATATACTTCTTTCCACTTTTAGACTAAATCCTCATAGGACCACAGAGATCCATGTGCAGAAGTTCCATAGGCTTTGTAGTGCGGAACACTTGTTTAGATTTATGTGAAGCCTTCTTTATTTTTCCTTTCTCACAATCTGTACACAGATGATCCTTTTTGAATCTTAACTTAGGTATGCCTCTCACCAAGTCACCAGTGACTAACTTGTTGATTTCTGAAAGTTCAGGTGAGAGAGTTTTCTGTGCCATTGCCAAGTAAGATCTGATGATGCTTCAGACAGTAGACATACGGAGTTAGGGGAGTCGTAATTTTCCAAATCAATGGAATACAAGTTAGATTTCCTTGCACCTGCCAGTAATTCATCCCCATTCTTAGTTAGCACAGAACATATGTTCTTCTTAAATACTACCTCCAGGTCCTTATCACAGAACTGTCCGATGCTAAATAAATTGTGACCCAACCCTTCAACATAGGAGACTTTCTTGATCTTGATGTGCTTCTTCTCTATGTCTCCGTACCCCATTATTGGCGCAACATTGTCATTCCCAAAACGTACATTCCCGGAGTACTTAGGAACATAATTTTTTAGAAGACTCTTGTTGCCAGTCATATGCTTGGTACAACCAGAGTCCAGGTACCACAAGTTAGGCGCCTGCAAAAAGAGAATAAAACATGTTTAGGTCCCCATATATGAATGGGTCCTTAATTGTTAGTTCCTAGAAGTGGTTGAGTATTTATTGTTTCAACTGGTGGTTGTAAAACTTCTAATGATCTATCCTTAGGTACGCAAGTGGGTTTAATCTTTTGTCGAGAAGGAATAGATTGAGACAGAATTGGTTTAGACGGAAGTTTTGGTACCACCTTTGGTTTGACAGTTGATGTAATCAGAGGTTTAGTATTCGGAAGAGTTGCGGAAGCGTTATGTTTGCGAATCCAAGCTTTCAAGGAATTCTTAAGAGTTCGTTGTGAACTCAGTGCATCAACTTGCCTTTGCTGAATTGGAGCCTTGGGAGCAGTAGGTTGTACTACTCGTCGATTGGAGGATGGCTTGGGTTTGAAGGTTTTGGCATTTTTGGAAGATGGATTGCGAGATCGTTTTTGAGAATGCAAGTGTTTTTCGTGAGCAATCCAAGCCTTTTTGAATGCTTCATAGCCTTGCCATCTGTAGACTTCCAGTTCTTTAATCGTCAGTAATCGTTTAGATTTGTTTAAACGTTTGAGTGCATGTGACTGACGAGTGGTGATCCATTAATGAATGATATATCCTTTGGAATTTAGAAATGGAACACAGATCTGATTAGCGTAAAAGTCTGTCCAGTCCTCACATTGTTTAATTCCAATTCGTTTTATTAATTGATCATATTCACAATTTAATTCACAATGACCATGGAGGCAACCATCACTAATACAAAACATTGAAGAGGCAATTTTATCATGCAAACTTGAATGATTACAGACGGTATCAAACATCAAAATTTGTTCACATGTTTGTCTAGTGTTCGAACATTTCCTAGATGACCTAGGAATGACTCTCTTCCAAGTTATGTTTATTTTACACTCTTCACTCCCGAGCTTCTTCACATCTGCAGCAGAATGTAGAACATTAGAATTAAGCTGTGATCGACTAGCAGCTGCTTTTGAAGATTCAGGTATGTCAGTGTTAATACGAGAAATGTGATTAGAAGTGGAAGTGGATGTCTGTTTGAAAATCTGTTTTTGCTTTAAAGTTTTCAAAGTAGGATTATTAACATATTTTATTTTGGGTTGGACATCTTGGGAAGATGTAGACGCATGCTTAGAATCTTCAATTAGCTCTGCGTATGGAGAGAAAGTGAATGGAGTAGGAGGCTGCATCTCTTGTTTGACTTGGATGATGCGTTATTTTAATGTTGTGTTTTCCCTGCACAAGTTATCTATGATCTTTTCATCATGATTAAACATGTTTTGGATACGCTTGTGAAGGATGACATTTTCTTGAGCTAATTGAGTGAGCTCAGGTGATTGGGAAGAAACTGAGATTGTTTCAGGTGTGGTTTCGGAGTGGAAAGCGTTGGCAATATATCCTTGTATCAGATGAGTGAAGCAAAACTCTTGTAAGGTTTGAAACCTTTGCTGCAATTCCTTGTGGGGAATGTATAGAATTGGGGTTTTGGCACTTCAGGAGTATACAGTTCCTCATCTGTATAGATTGGAGTGGCGACAGGTGAATTCAGTGTTGGAGGTGGGTAAGTGAAGTATGAGTCATTGAGGTTTGTATAATTGAAGGGAGTTTCAGTTTTGAGATGTAAGGTTCGTTTGATATCCTCTTCAAGTCGTTCTTCCTCTTAACCAACAAATACCATTCGTTGAGTTAGTCCTTCGCCAAATAGATTTGCATAGTATAATTGCTTGGTAGATACTTTACTCAGAACATTTTGGTTTTCAAAACCGAGTCCCTCGAATGTCCATCTTGAAAAAGGTCTCTCCTTTTGTTTGTATAGAAAGATGGTTTGTTCACTTTGCCCTCTTTTGATGAGAAGGTCTTCAAGTTCTTTAATTTTTAAACAAAGAATATTCTGATCATTTTTAAGAATTTCTGAATCCTTTTCTGCACCAGTACGCTCTGCTTTGAGATCGTGTATGATGATGTTCGTTTTATTAGTTAATTCAAGAAATTCAGATTCTTTCACAGCTAATTGAACCTTAGATTCATCTATGTTTTTCTCTAATTGTTCAATTGTAGCTTGTGCTTCTTTTTCTTGTGTATGAATGACCTCTTTTAACACTTGATTTTTTCTTGTTAGTTTGGTCACCTTAAACTCTAACTTTTTCATGCGGTTTGGTATGGTTTGTATATGTTCAAAATTAAAACCCAATGTTAGAGTTAGAGATAGAATGTACCTTTCCGCTTTCAACGATCTCCTTCTCAGCATCGGAGATATCACCACCATCTTCATCCCTATCACTTGTTCCACCAGTAGCCATGAAACAGAACTGTGCGTGATCCTCACCATCAAGATCACTCTTGGAGTCTGTGTCCTCCAGGAACTGATCTTCCTCTACCATAAGAGCATTCCCAGCCTGCTTTTGCTTTGACAGGCGGTACTTTTGTATGTAGTATTCAGCATCCTTGACCTTATTTTGTAGAAAGTTCCTGATCATGTGGCCAGATCTCCCATAGTTGTAGCACTTCACATCAGTCTTCTTTTCATCCTTTCTCTCACCCCTTTGAAAACTAGGCTTGTCAACAGGAGCAAGCCTTTCTGGTCTTCTGGAGCCAGAGGTAAACCTTTGTCTGTTGTTGGTTTTGTTAAAGCGATTTCTAAACGTTCTACCAACAACTGAGAGAGCATGGATGGCAGCTTCAACTGAGTCTTCATCATCATCATCATGTTCTGACTCGCTAAGAATCACCTGTTTAAACTTCATGGATCTTGATGAAGATTCTCTTGGAGTTCCGTCAGTAGCTACCAGGGCCAAAGAATCTGCAGCTGGTTGTTTCGGGAGAGTCTTCAGTATTTCATCCTGGTATTGATTGAGGTCTTCAAATATGTTGTGGAAGGTGACTGTGGTAAGATCTTTATTGATTTTCTTATACAGTCTAACATATTCTTTCCATTCTGAACCTAGAGACTTCAGAAAAACACAGTTTAGATCTAGGTCAGTTCTGATGATTTGGTTGGACCTCATCTCATTTTGCAGTTTGCAAAATCTACCATAGCTTTCAGAAAGAAGTTCATTCTCTCTAACACAGAAGTCATGATAGTTGTTGACTAGTTGGGTATGCTTGATATATTCTCCTTTCTTAGTACCCTGCAATTGCTTCTTTATCTCATCCCATATTTCCTTAGCAGTGGCTAAGCTATCTATCTTGGTGTATATCTCCGAAGAGAGTCCTTGTTTAAGATAATACTTAGCCAATCTTTCGGCCTTCTTTGATCTCCTTTTCTTAAGCTGTGAGCTCATCAGCAGTCTTTTTCCTCTCATGACGGAGAATGGTGGGATTGTTGTTCGGATCAGCCTCAATAGTAACACCCGGTATTGGCTGTTGTGTTTGAATGAGCCTTGAGATTGACACCTTAAGAGAAGGCGTCTCCCCCTCAACTCCTGCCTGGGGAGGGATCAGTGTGATCTCAGCTCTAGTGATGCCTTTAGATGTGGCACCACCAATGGCAGTTTTTCGGTGGTATGTTAGGATATTCTCCCTAGCAGCAGTAGGTATACTAGGGGTGGCTTCAGATTGGGATTTATGATGGAAAGAAGGTGAAGGAGACGGGTTAGACTGAGTTGGTTCCACTGCAGTCTTATCTCCAAATGTAGATGGAGAAAAGTGAGAAGAGAGTGAGAGAGGAGAGGTTTTACCTGAAGCAGCTTCTGAATGAGCTGGTTCAGCTTGAGCAGAGTGCTCAGCTTGAACCTCCGTGTCAGCTTGAGAAGCTCCCCCTTGATTCGATCCCTCAGCTTCACTCTCAGAAGACGAAGCCTCAACAATTAAAAACATGGGCTCACTCAGTCCCTCTTGCTCTGGGAAGATGTCGTTGTTGAACATCTTGGGGCTGAGTGTTGGCACCAGCGACAGCTCCTGATTGGCTTCGTAGAGTGCTGTCCCTAGCTCAGCTTCAAATGCTAAGGACAGGTACCTTATGAAAGGTACATGAAGGTCTCTTGTGGCCTTCAAAGATGAGCTGTACAAAATTGATATTTCTTCCAAAGAACATGTTGTACAACAACTGCATCTCGAACTCATTGATCTGGTCCAGTCCTCCAACCTTGGTACCAAGTGAACGAATCACAGTGGACACCATAAAACCCCATCCGGTTGGGAAAGTGGCCTTCTTGATCACCCCTTCAGTTTGAGGGTGACTCATCTGTGGCAGAACAGACCTCGCCACTTGTGTCGTCACAGCTGGCTCGAATTCATCATGTTGAGGAAGACGAAGAATCTCCCTTAGCCTGTTAGCTGTGAGAGTAATGGTTCTCTCTCCATTCAATACTATGCCTCTGATTTCGTCATTGATTTGATCGTACGTACACGAATACCAGAATTCTAGCAAGTGCTGAGGAACAATGTGCAGAGGTGCTCCGGTGAAGACAAAAGCCAATGGGCATTTACGAATGTAATTGACCCATGGTTCATATCCTCTGTTAATCTTGCGTAGAGGGATTGCCAGGCAAGCACGCTGATTGTTGATTTTTATCAGCGGCAATCCATTGTTTCTAAACGCAGCTCCTCTGACCATTCGATCTCCTAGAACTAGAATGGTTCCTTCCATCGATGAAATTTTGATTACACAGAGTAATTACTTTGAAATTCGCATTGAGCGATTGTCTATAGCGCACTGAGCGACTTAGGGTTTTGAGATCGATGGTACAGAAAATATGCACTTAGCAAAGAAGAGGGAAGATATTTGAGAGGATGAGAAGTCTGGATTGAAAGCGTAAACCCTCTAAACCGAACTTGATCGGTATATATACCTTTCCAAGGATAGAGAAAAGTTACCGTTAGAAATCCCCCTTTTGATCCGTTACGCCGTAAAATTTTGATGTAACAGTAAGCGGGTAGAACTAATCATCTTCCAACGGATACTAATGTAATATAATAATATTGACTTACAATAAGATTATATACACTGATGTATTATACATATACACAATATAGTATAATACGCGATTTGAGACTGACCCAAATACGCAGTGGTCATGAATTAATCACACTTTGTAAATAACACATGAGTTTGGACACACCAAGTTGAGTAAAAATATTACTCAGTTTAACTCAAGCACTCAGCTTGATTCAAGCACTCAGCTTGAAAAGTGCACTCAGCTTGAGAATGAAACTCAGCTTGAGTAGAACACACAGCTCATGGGTAATGACACTAAGTCGTTTTCGTCTGAGACTGACTCAAACAAACCTTTTAACCACACTGAGTAGTTAAAGAATGTTTGGTACCAACCAAACATGTGAACCAATCACACAGTCTGAGTTAAGCACATAGCTCAGACTCAGTGACACTTAGTCATTTATGTTTGAGACTGACTCAAACTGTATCATAACTACACTAAATAGTTGAAATGTGTTTGGAACTTACCAAACGAGTGAACTCATCATTCAGCTTGACTTGTTATACAGTTTATGAAAACTTATTTATAAACTGTGCACTCAGCTTAAGACACTTAGTCTTTGTCAAACTGAAAAACTCAGATTCTAGACACTTTGCTAGGGGTTGAGCATACCCAAGTTACTTAGGAAATACATAAACCTCTTCTCATCAAGTGGTTTAGTAAAGATATCTGCTAGTTGGTCATCCGTGGAGATAAATTTAATGTCAACTTTACCTTTTTCCACGATGTCCCTGATGAAGTGATGTCTAATTTCAATGTGCTTGGTTCTTGAGTGGAAGACTGGATTGTAAGTGATGGCTATAACACTTTGGTTATCACAGAAGATAGGAGTTTTCATGAAACTCATGCCAAAGTCTTGAAGCTGATGCTGCATCCATAGGATTTGAGCACAACTGCTACCTGCCGCAACATATTCAGCTTCAGCAGTTGAAGTAGCCACTGAGTTCTGTTTCTTACTAGTCCAGCTGACTAACTTCCCTCCAAGCATTTGACATCCTCCAGTAGTTGATTTTCCTGTCTAACTTGTACCCAACATAGTCAGCATCTGAAAAACCAACTAACTCAAATCCAGAGTCCTTTGGAAACCAAAGACCTAGATTTGGTGTACCTTTAAGGTACCTAAAGATCCTTTTCACAGCTTGAAGATGTGATTCTTTAGGATCTGCCTGATATCTTGCACAAACACATGTGGCAAACATAATATCAGGTCTACTAGCTGTCAAATAGAGCAATGAACCTATCCTTCCTCTATAGGTAGACTGACACACAGACTTTCCATCCGAGTCTTTACTCAGCTTGACAGCTGGTGACATGGGTGTTTTCATGGTTGAACTAGAATCAAAACCATATTTCTTTATAAAATCAAGATCATACTTGCTTTGATTGATGAATATTCCATCAGGCTTTTGTTGAATTTGTAAGCCTAAGAAATAAGTCATCTCACCCATCATACTCATCTTGTACTTTCGTGACATTATATTGGAGAACCACTCACACAGAGATTCATTGGTAGAACAAAAAATGATGTCATCCACATAGATTTGTACAAGAATCACCTGTCCTTTGCTTCTTTTAATAAAGAGTGTCTTATCTATACTACCTCTGGTGAAATCCATGGATAGTAGATAAGTGGACAGTGTATCATACCAAGCTCTTTGAGCTTGTTTAAGACCATACAAAGCCTTGTCTAACTTATATACATGATGTGGAAACTTTGAACTAACAAAGCCAGGAGGTTGTTTCACATAGACTTCCTCCTGAACTTTTCCATTTAGGAAAGCACTCTTCACATCCATTTGATAGACTTTGAAGTCTTTATATGCTGCATAAGCCAGGAACAGCCTTATGGCTTCAATTCTAGCAACAGGGGCAAAGCTCTCATCATAATCGATTCCTTCCTCTTGCTTTTACCCTTGTGCTACCAGCCTGGCTTTGTTCCTAACTATCACTCCATCCTTGTCCATTTTATTTCTATTGACCCACTTAGTTCCTATAATTGAATGATCTTTGGGGGTAGGGACAAGGTTCCAGACCTTATTTCTATCAAACTCATTTAATTCCTCTTGCATAGCTTTAATCCAATCCTCATCCTCTAAGGCTTCTTCAGTCTTCTTTGGTTCCATTTGAGATAGGAAGCCAAAGTGTGCAACGTAATTAGCTGTAGTCTTAGATCTGGTCATGACCTTTTCATGGACATTTCCAATAATTTGATCTTGAGGATGATCTTTGAGGAATTTAAATGTTGTTGTTGGAGAGTCTGGTTCTGAATCTGAGTGATGTTGAGAAATCTGAGGTGAACACACATCCTTAGTCTCAACATCAGCATTGTCAGCAAACAGATGATCACTGAGATTCTCAGTCTGAGTGACTTCAGCTCCAAAGGGGTTGACGAACTCATCATCCTTCTCAGCTTGAGAATCCCTTGGAGTTTGTGATGATTTCTTTGATGAACACACATCATCATCACTATTATCTCCTATGACACACATAGGATTTGATAAGTTGGTTTCCTTAGGCCTTTCAAGCTCACTCAACCTGACCATGTCAGCTTGACTCTTATCAGCTTGATCAAAACAGTCTTCATCGAAAGAGACATGAATTGACTCTTCTATGGCCTTTCTCCTTATATTATATATTCTATAAGACTTGGAGATTGAGGAATAACCAACGAATATTCCAAGATCAGCTTTAGGTTCCAACTTATGGAGCTGATCTCTTTGATTCAGCACATAGCATTTTGACCCAAAGATATGGAAATAACCTAAATTGGGCTTTCTAGACTTATACATCTCATAAGATGTCTTTCCATGTATTTTGACAATGATTGATCTATTTTGAGTATAGCAGGTTGTACTAACAGCTTCATCCCAAAAATAAAGTTTCAATCCTGCCTCACATAGCATCTTTCTAGCAGCCTCAATTAGGGTTCTATTTCTCCTTTCAGCAACTCCATTCTGTTGTGGAGTTCTGACAAATGAGAAATTTTGTAATATTCCCTTTTGTTACCAGAAGCTTTCAAGGGTAGAGTTCCTGAACTCAGTCCCATGATCACTTCTTAGTTGCTTTACAGACAAACCTTTCTGCAACTCTTCCTGTTTGATAAAACTGATTATCTGCAGGGCAGCCTCACTTTTGGCTTTAAGGAATATTACCCAGGTGAATCGTGAGAACTCATGTACTATCACCAGTGTGTACTTCTTGCCACTCAGGCTTGGAGTACTTATGGGTCCAAACAAATCCATATGCAACATATGCAATGGGTCTGTTATTGAAAAATTTTGCTTTGATTTAAAGGACCCTTTATGGTGTTTCCCTTGTTCATAAGCTGAGCACAATTTGTCTTTGACAAATGTGATCTTTGGTAATCCAGAGACTAACTCTTTATTGGACAGCATATTTATATTTTTAAAATTTAAATGAGATAAACGTTTATGCCAAAACCAACTCAGCTTAGGAACAGATAGGGAATACAAGCAGGTTTCAGTATAGGGGTCAGTTGAATTTAGATCAAGTAGATACACATCTTTTTCTCTTTTAGCTATTAATACAGGCTTTCCCTTAGCATTATAGATTATTCCTGCTTTCTTCCTAAAAGTAACAACATTATCTTCATCACATAATTGACTGATACTAATCAGATTGTGTTTGAGACCTTTGACATAGGCAACTCTCTGGAATGTAACTTTGCCAGTTTTAATATTTCCATAGCCTTTAGTTCTTCCATGTGAGTTGTCTCCAAATGTTACTTTAGGACCTTCATCTTCTTGGAAATCACTAAGAAGTCCTTTCCGCCCTGTCATGTGCCTTGAGCATCCACTATCCAAGTACCATTTACTTGAACCATGCACATGAGATGGAAACTAAACACATTAGTTTTGTTTGGGAACCCACTTCTTGGTGGGTTCAGATGAGGAGCACTTAGCAGCTTCATCTTGTTGAACTGACTATTTAGCTTGAGCAAGAACTGAATCCTGTGTAGGCTGATCAGTTTGTTCTTCTTTAGGCCTTGGGATTTCAGCATCACAGTCCTTAGCCTCATGACCTCTACTTCTGCACTTGTAGCATCTCCTTCTTCCAATGATGACAGGAGGTAGAGTGTCTAACAATCATTGTGAGAATTTTCTCTCAGTTTTAGGATTGTATGTGGTGGATAACTTCTCAACTTTCTTTGCAAGCTGATTCACCTAGTGATCACTGACTTTGGACTTACCTTTGTCAGGTCTCTGTTTGTTATCCTTTTGAGAAGATTGACTAACAACCTTCTTTTCCATGACTTTGGACTTACCTTTGTCATGTCTGCTGGACTCACCAGTTTCAACAGGTTTGGACTTACCACTGTTGATATTCTTGGACTTACCAAGATCCACAACTTTGGACTTACCATTGTTGTGTTTTGACCTCTGACTTACAGTGGTCTTTCTATTATTGTAACTTCTCTCCGAGCCAGAAAGATAATTTTGTCTTTTGAAAGGGTTTGGATTAAGCCTTTCTATGACCGAAGTTCTTTGAACAGACTGAGTGCCTAATCTGTACAGAACAGACTTACCATGCTGTTTTGATGTTGAGCACTTATTTCCATGATCACTAGCTTTCACAAACATATTGAATTTCAAGTTTGGATCATGTCTTTTCTCTGAGGCTGACTTCTAAGAATCAATCAGTAGTCTATCCTCCTCAGAATCTGTACTTGCTATCTCATCATCAGCTACATAAGATGTTGTTTGATAGTCACCTCCAAGTACAGCCTTTACCTGTTTAGGTATTTATTGGTTTATGCACTGTTCAGCAAGCTTTGATGACTTACACCAAGACTCAGTGATCTTTTGAAGTTGATCAGCTTTGTCTTTTGCTTCCTGAAGTTCTTCACTAAGAAGTTGATTAATGTGCCTCTGGCATTCAAGATCACATTGTGCTTTCTTACCAACATCTATGAGAGATTTATTTTCCTTAATCTCATCCTTCAGTTTTGCTATTTCAGCTTTGAGGTCATTTTGAGACTTAAGGCTGGTCTTGAAATCATTTAACAAATAATCAAACACAAGACCTTTCTCCTCATATGTATTAGAGTAGAAATTACTGACCTTGTACATGGAAGCAGGATCCCAATCACTCAGTTTGTTGTTTTCCTTAGCTTCCTTCATGTCAGCTTCAAAGATTGATCCGGACTGACCATAATCAACCTCATCCACTTCTAGCTCTTCATCTTCTTGAGCCACTAGACATACATCATCATCTGAGGTGGATGATTCTGTATCCCAGGTTTCAGCATATAAACCTTTTCCACTGGGTTTGTCTTTAGGATTTGATTTCTTGAGCTGAGTGTACTTCTTCTTGTACTTATCAGCTTGGTAAGCATTCTTATCAACAACAAATGTTGATTCTACCTTCTTCGATCTGCACTCAGCAACAATATGTCCCTTTTTTCTGACAGTTGAAGCACACAACATTCTTGGGATCAAAGGAACTCTTCCCTTTGCCCCTGTCAGATCTCCCTCTTCCCCGTTGAGCTCTTCTCAGTCTTCTGGCTAATATAGCCATTTACTCAGTGATAGTCTGAACATCATCAGTATCACTTGAGTCTGAGTTTGAGTGGTCAGCTTGAGATTCTGACTCAGTCTCAGATTCAACAACCAAAGGTTTGGAGTTTTTCTTCTTTTTCTGTGCAACTAATGCAACTTCAGATTTATCCAAAGAGTCCTTGAGTTGTTGTTGAGAGGCCCTTTTGTGTTCTGTGATCTGTTCATGATTCATCAAGAAACCATAGATAGACTGTAAGTTATACACGTGTAGTGTTCCTCCAGCCCTCAGTGCGGTGGTTACTTCATTGAACCTTTCTGGTAACACATCCAGAAATTTCAGCACGAGCTCAGCTTCATCTTTCTTCACACCCACACTTAGTAGGTCATTTATCAAGCAGTGAAACCTTGTGAACAAATCTGCCAAGGTTTCATTCTTCTTTGAAAAGAAGTTTTCATAAGATCTATTCAAGTGATTCTTCTTTTACTGCTTGACCAGATCTGTGCCCTCATAAGTGACACTCAACGTATCCCAGATATCCTTCGTAGATTGACACCCAGTCACAGTGCGCAAGATTTCATTAGTTAAGGAATTCGCTAGAACACTCTTTGCCTTGTCATCCAGATTGAAGAGTTTCCAATCTTCATCAGTCCAGGATGCAGTAGACTTTCTTGTTTCCTTTTCAGCCCTGCCAGGAGACGTATCACTGACAGTAGAAGGAATCTTGGGGATTATTGGTCCTTTAGTGATGACATCCGACATACGGTTGTGAATGGACTTGAGAAAGAGCATGGCTCTGAACTTCCACATAGGATAGTCAGATCCATCAAATATGGGACATCCTTTAGCAGACATCTGAGGAAAGTTTGATGGAGTATTGCTTGTCGACATTTCAATCTTTCGCAGAATCTTGAACTATTCAACTGATGAAATCGTTCAGCCTGCTTTGATACCAGTTGTTGGTCCCTTGGTGAGAAGAACAACAAGCAACAGTGTGTAGAAGGGGGGGTTGAATACACTTTCGGCGGAAATTGAACAAATCAAAGAAAAGTGTTACACACAGTAAATCAAACCACAAATAGTCGAATGCTTTTTTTAATATGAAGATGATTACAGTACTTTGAATAAGAAGATGATTACAGTAATAATCAAGTAAGCAACTCTTGATATATAATCACCTAATATAAATCTCTCAAACTCCAAAACTTAGATATCTATAATTAACATATAATTATAGATATTGACGACTCTCTAAACAGGATTTACACAGATTGAATCAACACATGATCACTTACCAATATCACAACTAATGTGATTAATTCGAACATACGAACGTCTTTGGCAATCTGTGATTATCTTGATACTGAATCAAGATTCGTAACACATACGGTGAGGTGAGGTTTGGCTCTGTAACACTTAGTTGTTTTTCGTATCTCAGTCGTACCTCTAAACTTATCAGGAGATATGTATTTATAATCCTGTTGCTACGGTTCCTAACAAACTGGACAAATCCTAATTTGCTAACTAACTATCGGATAACTCGGAATCTTGAATCTTGAATCTTCTTATCTTGAGTCTTCAATCTTCAGTATTGATTCTGGAGTCTTCTTATCCGCACCGTAGATATAGAGAGTTAAAACAGAATTTAAAACACATTTAAATTCACTTAGACTGACTTCTTTATTCAGACTGAGTTACTCAGCTTGAAACTCATCAAGCTGAGTTCTTCGAGAACAAACCCGAATTCAAACATGAACTAACATGTATAATTATTAACTCATCCTTAGAAGTCCAAAGAGCTAAATAAAACATATTTATTAACTCTGTCGAGCTGACTCTGCTTCTGAGCTGAGTCACTCAGCTTGAAACACATCAAGCTGAATACTCGATATATACCTTATGTGACATACACAGATTATCAAACACATTAATAATTTAACTAAGGTATAATATAAACTGGTCGAACATATGCTCAGTTTATATTCAGCTTATACTCAGTCTGAATCACTATAAGTGTTCAGTTTGACTAAGCTTCATAATTCTGTTTAAGTTATATGTAGAACTCATCTTACAAACTTAACTTTGTCTCATCAAATCTTAACTGATGAGATCATTTTCCCAACAGCAACCACTGCAGATTTCAATTTCAGCACCTCTTCATCCAGTGAATCCAATATCAACAACATATGTTTCTTGTTCTTTCTTCTCTTGAGATGCAATGTGTCAAACTGACCTTTAATAAATTTCAATATATCATATAAGTCAGCTTGAGAAGGTTGGGACTTGGATGCATCATCCAAATGTTGGTGTATACCCTCAAAGTCATGTGCACCAGAGTTTGGACCCTGTAATTCACCTTAGTATTGAGATGAATCATTGTCAGGTCGTGCTGGAGAGTGTGAGAAGTGAAGAGAAGTAATTAGGCTCAAAAAGTGATGAGTCTGAGTAGGTGGTTGGCTTATTTGGTGAGTGGGGTGTGATTGTCCATGGGGATTGATCATATATTCAATGTTACCTGATTGTGTCTACTCAGGCACAGTAGTAGGCTCCCCCATGGCTCTGGAGAGTGTGGGCTGAGTAGACACCACACCTGGTTTAGGATTAAGGGTTGCAATGAGCCTTGAGGTTGACACCTTAAGAGTAGGTGTATCTGTTAGGGATAAACAAGCGGTAGATTGAAGGATTGCTAAGATAACTATGATAAGGTTGAGAGAGAATCTCGTTTTCACCTTAGAACACACATAGTTTATTTCTTGTAAGTGTGGCAATCCTTACATTTCCTTGTGCATCACAAGGGTTATATACCTATAAGGTATATTTACAATAAGCACCCTCAACTATTGTTGAAATCCTATTCTATTACAATAATACAGTTCTAACAATCTCTCCCTCAACTCCTGCCAGTGGAGGTATCAATGAGATATCAGCTCTAGTGGTGCCTTGAGGTGTGGCACCACCTTTGGCAATCTTTCTGTTATAGGTTTGGATATTTTCCTTGGTAGCAGTGGGCATACCAAGGTTGCCTACAGATTGGGATTTATAATGGATTGAAGGTGGAGGAGATGGGATAGACTGAGTTGGGCTTACCACAGTCTTGTCTCCAAAGGATAATTGAGAAAAGTAAGAAGAAGTAGAGAGAGGAGGAGTCAAACCTGTGCAGATTCTGCCAACCAATGTAGACTCTGAAGATGGAAGAGGGAATGATGATGATGAAGTTGAATCACCCTCAGCTTCAGATATAGGCTCACCTTGTACAGAGTGCTTAGCTTGAGTTTCTGGTTCAGCTTCAGAAGCTCCCCCTTGATTGGACTCCTCATCTTCACTTGTAGATGAAGCTCCCTCAGCTATCCAACGCATAGGATCACTAAGACCCTCCTGCTCTGGAAAGATGTCATTGTTCAACGTCTTTGAGCTTAGTGCTGGTGTGAGGAACACATCCTGACTAGCTTCATATAGTGTTGTCCCTAGCTCAGCTTCAAATGCCATGGACAGGTACTTATAAACGGTACATGAAGATCCCTCGTAGTCTTCATCACTTGGACCTTGAGTTCGTTGAAGATAAGCTGTGCATAATCCAGATTTCCTGCAAAGAAAATATTGTAGAGCAGCTGCATCTCGAACTCATTAACCTGGTCCTGTCCTCCAACCTTGGTACCAAGTGAACGAATCACTGTTGACACCATGAAACCCCCTCCGGTTGGAAAGGTGGCCTTTTTGATAACACCCTCTGTTTATGGGTGACCCATTCTGGGTAGGACAGACCTTGCCACCTGCCTCATCACAGCAGGCTCGAACACATCATTTTGAGGGAATTGTAGAACCTCCCTTAGCCTTTGCACTGTGAGAGCAATGGTTCTCTCCCCATTCAGCACAGTACCTCGAATTTCGCTGATGTTCTGGTCGAACACACACGTGTACCAGAATTCCAGTAGGTGCTGAAGAACTACATGAACCGGTGATATAGTAAAAATGAATGCCAGTGGGCATTTGCGGATATAATCCACCCACACTTCGTATCCCCTGTTTCTTTTACATTCAGGGATGGCGAGACATGCTCGTTGATTGTTGATTTTAATCAACGGCACTCTTTTGTTCTTAAATGCAACACCCCTTACCATTCGATCACTCAGATTCAGAATGGTTCCGTCCATCGTAGATTATTTTGATTAATACTTAGTAAATATGCAGTTTGCACTGAGCGATTTAGGGTTGCACGATCGATTGAACAGTGAAATGCAATTAGCACTTAGGTGGTTGTAGAAGGTATAGAGAGAATATCAGAAGTTTAGTAAGCGTAAACGTCTAAATTTCGGTTACAAATGATATATATACATTTTTTAGGAGAGAGAAAAGTTACCGTTGGAAATCCCTATTTATCCGTTACTCTAACAAACTTATGCTTGATGTAACAGTAATAGAGTAGAAACACATCATCTCCCAACGGATAAGTATGTAAAATAACATCCTTGACTTACAAAAATAGTATTTACACTGTTGTATCATACCAATACGTAATCGGTATAAAACGTGATTTGAGACTGACTCAAATACAATGACTCATGGATTAATAACACATAGTAATTAAAAGATGATTTGGACAAACCAAGCTGAGTAAACTTATCACTCAGCGTGAGTCAAGCACTCAGCTTGATTTAAGCACTCAGCTTGAGATTCACACTCAGCTTGAGTGGAGCACACAGCTCAGAATCAATGACACTTAGTCATTTTTATTTGAGACTAACTCATATTTATATTTTAACCACACTGAGTAGTTATGAAAACTTAGTGTGGTTAAAATATAAATATTTTTGGAACAAACCAAATATGTTAACTTATCACTCAGCTTGACAAGATAGGCAGTTTATGAAAACTTATCAATAAACTATGCACGCAGCTAAAGACACTTAGTCTTTGTCAAGGTGAAACTCAGATTCTAGACACTTATCTAAAGGTTGAGCATACCCAATTTACTTAGCAGATACATAAACCTCTTTTCCTCAAGTGGTGTTGTAAGGATGTCTGCTAATTGGTCATCAGTGGAGATAAATTTGATGTCAACTTAACCTTTTTCCATGACGTCTCTAATGAAGTGATGTCTAATTTTTATGTGCTTGGTTCTGGAGTGGAAGACTGGATTATATGTAATGGCTATTGCACTTTGGTTATCACAAAATATGGGTGTTTTCTTGAAGTTCATACCAAAGTCTTGAAGCTGATGTTACATCCACAGAATTTGAGCACAACAGCTACCTGCAGCAACATACTCAGCTTCAGCAGTTGAAGTAGCCACTGAGTTTTGTTTCTTACTCGTCCAGCTTACCAACTTCCCTCCAAGCATTTGACATCCTTCAGTTGTAGATTTTCTGACTAGCTTGCACCCAGCATAATCAGCATCAGAAAATCCAACTAACTCAAATCCAGAGTCCTTTGGATACCGAAGACCTAGATTTGGTGTACCTTTAAGGTACCTAAAGATCCTTTTTACAGATTTAAGATGTGATTCCTTAGGATCTTTCTGATATCTTGCACAAACACATGTAGCAAACATGATATCAGGTCTACTAGCTGTCAAATAGAGTAATGAACCTATCATTCCTTTATAGGTAGACTGATATACAGACTTTCCATCTGAGTCTTTGCTCAGCTTGACAGCTGGCGACATGGGTGTTTTCATGGTTGAACTAGAATCAAAACCATATTTGTTTATCAAATCAAGAACATACTTGCTTTGATTAATGAATATTCCATCAGGCTTTTGTTGAATCTGCAAGCCTAGGAAATATGTCATTTAACCCATCATACTCATCTTGTACCTTTTTGACATAACTTTGGAGAACCATTCACACAGAGATTCATTTGTAGAGCCAAAGATAATGTCATCCACATAGATTTGTACAAGAATCACCTGTCCTATACTATTTTTAATAAAGAGTGTCTTATCAATACTACCTCTGGTAAAGTCCATTGATAGTAGATAGTTGGACAGAGTATCATACCAAACTCATGGAGCTTTTTTAAGACCATACAAAGCCTTGTCTAACTAATAGAAATGATGTGTATACTTTGAATTGACAAAGCCAGGAGGTTGTTTCAGATATACTTCCTCTTGAAGTTTTCCATTTAGGAAAGCACTTTTCACATCCATCTGATAGATTTTGAAGTCTTTGTATGCTGCATAAGCTAAGAGCAGCCTAATGGCTTCAATTCTAGCAACAGGGGCAAATGTCTCATCATAATCGATTCCTTCTTCTTGTTTATACCCTTGTGCTACCAGCCTGGCTTTGTTCCTAACAATCACTCCATCCTTGTCCATTTTGTTTCTATAGACCCACTTAGTGCCTACAATTGTATGATCTTTGGGGGCTGGGGCAAGACTTCATTCCTTGTTTCTCTCAAACTCATTTAATTCCTCTTGCATAGCTTTAATCCAATCTTCATCCTCTAAGGCTTCTTTAGTCTTCTTTGGTTCCATTTTAAATAGAAAACCAAAGTAAGCAGCATAGTTCGCTGTTGCCTTTGATCTGGTAATCACTCTTTTTTGAACATTACCAATCACTTGATCTTGAGGATGATATTTGAGGAATTTAAATGTTGTAGTAAGAGATTGTGATTCTGGACTTGAGTGATATTGAGGACTCTGAGGTGTACTTACATCCTCAGTCTCAATTTCCGCAGTGTCATCAAACTGTTGATCACTAAGATCTTCAGTCTGAGTAATATCAGCTCCAAATGGATTAATGAACTCATCATCTTTCTCAGCTTGAGGATCCTTTGAAGCTTGTGATGATTTCTTAGATGAACACTGTCATCATCTATGACATACATATGATTTGACATTTTGGTTTCCTCTGGCTTTTCAAGCTCACTCAGACTGACTGAGTCAGCTTGACTTTTGTCAGCTTGATCAATACTATCTTCATCAAATGAGACATGAATTGATTCTTCTATAGCCTTTCTCATTCAGTTATACACTCTGTAATACTTGGAGATTAAGGAATAACCAAAAAAGATTCCAGGATCAGCTTTAGGTTCCAACTTATGAGGCTGATCTCTTTGATTCAGCACATAGCATTTTGAACCAAAGACATGGAAGTAACCTATATTGGGCTTTATTGATTTATACATCTCATAAGCAGTTTTGCCATGTCTTTTGACTATGAATGATCTATTCTGGGTATAGCATGTTGTACTTACAACTTCATCCTAGAAATGAGATAAAGTAGATACACATATCTTTCTCTCTTTGCTATTAGCACTGACTTACCCTTAGCATTGTATATTGTTCATGCTTTATTCCTAAAAGTAACAACATTGTCTTCGTCACACAGTTTACTGATACTTATCAAATTGTGTTTAAGACCTTTAACATATGCAACTTTCTGGAAAGTCACCTTGCCAGCATGCATCTTCCCATATCCTTTAGTTTTACCATGGGAGTTATCACCAAATGTTACTTTAGGACCTTTATCTTTCTGGAATTTACTTAGAAGTCTTTTCCACCCTGTCATGTGCCTTGAACATCCACTATCCAAGTACCATTTAGTTGAACCCTGCACATGAGAAGAAAACTAACAAACACTTAGCGGTTTCATCTTGTGGAACTAACTTGTCAGTTTGAGCAGGTATTGAGTCCTGTGTAGGCTGATCAGCTTGTTCCTTTTCAGGCCTTAAGATTTCATTGTCACAATCCTTGGCCTCGTGTCCTCTACCTCCACACTTTTAGCACTTCCTTCTACCAATGACTACTGGAGGTAGATTATCCGATAATCCTTTAGAGCACTTACTCTGAATTTGAGGTTTATGGGTTGTGGATAATTTCTGAACTTTCTTTGCAAGCTGATTCACCTGATGCTCATTGAGTTTGGACTTACCTTTGTCCGATCTAGGTTTATTATCCTTTTGATTAGAATCTTGACCAACAAACTTCTTTTCACTGACTTTGGACTTACCATTGTTATGTTTCCTGGACTTACCAGTTTTAACATCTTTGGACTTACCACTGTGGAGTTCTTTGAACTTACCAATTTCAACAACTTTGGACTTACCATTGTTGTGATATGACCTCTGACTTACAGTAGTCTTCCAATTCTTGAAACTTCTCTCTGAGCCAGATAAAGAGTGTTGTATTTTGAAAGGGTTTGTATTCAGCCCTTCAATAACAGAAGTTCTTTGAATAGGCTGAGTGCCTAATCTATCAAACACAAACTTACTATGCTGTTTAGAGGTTGAGCACTCATTCCCATGACCCTTTGCCTTTACAAACTTATTGTATTTAAGGATTTGATCATGTCTTTTTTCTAAGGCTGACTTCTGAGACTCAATCAGTTATCTATCTTCCTCATAATCTGTACTTGCTATCTCATCATCATCAGCTGCATAAGCTGCGGATTGATAGTCACCTCCAAGTACAACATTTACCTATTTAGGGATCTGCTGGTTGATGCATTTCTCAGCAATCCTTGATGACTTACACCAGGATTCAGTGACCTTCTGAAGTTGGCCAGATTTATCCCTGGCTTCCTGAAGCTCTTCACTTAGAAGTTTATTAATGTGTCTTTGACATTCAAGATCACATTGTGCTTTCTTTCCAGCAGTAATCAGAGTTTGATTTTCCTTAATCTCATTCTTGAGTTTAGTGATTTCAGTTTTGGAGTCAGCTTGAGACTTAAGGCTGGCCTTAAAATCGTTTAACAAATAACCAAAAGTAAGACATTTTTCTTCATCGGTGTAAGAGTTGAAATTACTAACCTTGTACATGGAGGAAGGATCCCAATCACTTAGTTTACTGTTTTCTTCAGCTTTCTTCATGTCAGCTTCTAAAGTTGATTCAGAAAAACTATAATCAACTTCAACTAATTCAAACTCTTCATCTTCTTGAGCCATCAGACACTTGTCATCATCATCTGAGGTTGATGATTCTGTATCCCAAGTTTCAGCATAAAGTCCTTTAGCATTTCCTCTCTTGAGCTGAGTATATTTCTTCTTATACTTATCAGCTCTGTAAGCATTCTTGTCAGCTACTGAAGCTGTTTTATCCTTCTTCATTCTGCACTCAGCAGCAATGTGTCCATTCTTCTGACAGTTGTAGCACACAATTTTCTTGGGATCAAAAGAACTATTTCCTTTGCCTTTGTCAGATCTTCCTCTTCCCCTTTGAATTCTTCTTAGTCTTCTGGAAAGCATGGCCATTTGTTCAGTGATAGTCTGAACATCATAAGTATCACTTGAGTCTGAGTCTGAGTGGTGAGCTTGAGAGTCTGACTCAGTCTCAAATTCAGCAATGAAGGCTTTTGAAATCTTTTTCTTTCTCTCTGCAACTAATGCAGTTTCATGTTTATCAAGAGATTCCTTCATTTGTTGTTGAGAAGATTTCTTGTGTTCTGTGATCTGTTCATGATTAAGCAAGAACCTATATATGGATTGTAGGTTATACATGTGTAATGTACCTCCAGCCCTTAGTGCTAGAGTCACTTCATTGAATTTCTCTTGTAACACATCCAGAAATTTCAGAACTAGGTCAGCTTCATCCTTTTTAATGCCCACACTTAGCAGGTCATTAATCAAGTAGTGAAACCTTGTAAAAAAATCAGGCAAGGTTTCATTCTTCTTAGCAAAGAAGTTTTCATAGGATCTGTTAAGATGATTCTTCTTTTGCTGCTTGACCAGATCTGTGCCCTCATATGTGATACTCAAAGTATCCTAGATCTCTTTTGCAGTTTGACACCCAGTCACAGTGTGCAATATCTCATTGGTCAGGGCATTAGCCAAAACACTCTTCGCTTTGTCATCCAGGGAATGTAGTTTCCAATCCTCATCTGTCCAGGATGCCAAAGGCTTCTCGTCTTCTTTTTTTGTCTTGTCAGTAGACTTATCACCAAGTACAGCAGAAATCTTGGGGATAATTAGTCCACGAGTTATGACATCGTACATACGAGTGTCAATGGACTTGAGGAAAAGCATGGCTCTAAATTTCCACATAGGATAATTAGATCCATCAAATACGGGACAATCTTTAGCAGCCATCTGAGGAAAGTTTGATGAATTGTTGCTTGTCGACATTGTATACTTTATCAGAATCTTGAACTTTCAACTTATGAAATCGTTCAGCCTGCTCTAATACCAGTTGTTGGCCCCTTGGTGAGAGTATCAACAAGAAAGTAATGTATAGAAAGGGAGTTGAATACACTCAGCTTGAGATTGACACTCTGCTTGAGTGGAGCACACAGCTCAGAATCCATGACACTTAGTCATTTTTATTTGAGACTAACTCAAATTTATATTTCAACCACACTGAGTAGTTAAAATATGTTTGGAACAAACCAAAGATGTGAACTTATCACTCAGCTTGACAAGATAGGTAGTTTATGAAAACTTATCAATAAACTATGCACGCAGCTAAAGACACTTAGTCTTTGTCAAGCTCAAACTCAGATTCTAGTCACTTATCTAAAGGTTGAGCATACCCAATTTACTTAGCAGATACAGAAACCTATTTTCCTCAAGTGGTGTTGTAAGGATGTCTGCTAATTGGTCATCAGTGGAGATAAATTTGATGTCAACTTAACCTTTTTCCATGACGTCTCTGATGAAGTGATGTCTAATTTCTATGTGCTTGGTTCTGGAGTGGAAGACTGGATTATATGTAATGGCTATTGCACTTTGGTTATCACAAAATATGGGTGTTTTCTTGAAGTTCATACCAAAGTCTTGAAGCTGATGTTGCATCCACAGGATTTGAGCAAAACAGCTACCTGCAGCAACATACTCAGCTTCAGCAGTTGAAGTAGCCACTGAGTTTTGTTTCTTACTTGTCCAGCTTACCAATTTCCCTCCAAGCATTTGACATCCTCCAGTTGTAGATTTTCTGTCTAGCTTGCACCCAGCATAATCAGCATCAGAAAATCTAACCAACTCAAATCCAGAGTCCTTTGGATACCAAAGACCTAGATTTGGTGTACCTTTCAGGTACCTAAAGATCCTTTTCACAGATTGAAGAATTGATTCCTTAGGATCTGCCTGATATCTTGCACAAACACATGTAGCAAACATGATATCAGGTCTACTAGCTGTCAAATAGAGTAATGAACCTATCATTCCTCTATAAGTAGACTGACATACAGACTTTCCATCTGAGTCTTTCCTCAACTTGACAGCTGGTGACATGGGTGTTTTCATGGTTGAACTAGAATCAAAACCATATTTCTTTATAAAATCAAGAACATACTTGCATTGATTAATGAATATTCCATCAGGCTTTTATTGAATCTGCAAGCCTAGGAAATATGTCATTTCACCCATCATACTCATCTTGTACCTTTTTGACATAACTTTGGAGAACCATTCACACATAGATTCATTTGTAGAGCCAAAGATAATGTCATCCACATAGATTTGTACAAGAATCACCTGTCCTTTACTCTTTTTTATTAAAGAGTGTCTTATTAATACTACCTCTGGTAAAGTCCATTGATAGTAGATAGTTGGACAGAGTATCATACCAAACTTTTGGAGCTTGTTTAAGACCATACAAAGCTTGTATAACTTATAGACATGATGTGGATACTTTGAATTGACAAAGCCAGGAGGTTGTTTCACATAGACTTCCTCCTGAAGTTTTCCATTTAGGAAAGCACTTTTCACATCCATCTGATAGACTTTGAAGTCTTTGTATGCTACATAAGTTAAGAGCAGCCTAATGGCTTCAATTCTAGCAACAGGGGCAAATGTCTCATCATAATCGATTCTTTCTTCTTGTTTATACCCTTGTGCTACCAGCCTAGCTTTGTTCCTAACATTCACTCAATCCTTATCCATTTTGTTTCTATAGACCCACTTAGTGCCTATAATTGTATGATCTTTGGGGGCTGGGACAAGACTCCATTCCTTGTTTCTATCAAACTCATTTAATTTCTCTTGCAGAGCTTCAATCCAATCTTCATCCTCAAGGCTTCTTTAGTCTTCTTTGGTTCCATTTGAGATAGAAAACCAAAGTAAGCAGCATAGTTCGCTGTTGCCTTTGATCTGGTAATCACTCTTTCTTGAACATTACCAATCACTTGATCTTGAGGATGATATTTGAGGAATTTAAATGTTGTAGTAGGAGATTGTGGTTCTGGACTTGAGTGATATTGAGGACTCTGAGGTGAACTTACATCCTCAGTCTCAATTTCCGCATTGTCATCAAACTGTAGATCAATAAGATCTTCAGTCTGAGTAATATCAGCTCCAAATGGATTAATGAACTCATCATCTTTCTCAGCTTGAGGATCCTTTGAAGATTGTGATGATTTCTTAGATGAACACCCATCATCATCACTGTCATCATCTATGACATACATAGGATTTGACATTTTGGTTTCCTTTGGCTTTTCAAGCTCACTCAGACTGACTGAGTCAGCTTGACTTTTGTCAGCTTGATCAATACTATCTTCATCAAATGAGACATGAATTGATTCTTCTATAGCCTTTCTCCTTCAGTTATACACTCTGTAAGACTTGGAGATTAAGGAATAACCAAAAATGAATCCAGGATCAGCTTTAGGTTCCAACTTATGAAGCTGATCTCTTTGATTCAGCACATAGCATTTTGAACCAAAGACATGGAAGTAACCTATATTGGGTTTTCTTGATTTATACATCTCATAAGTAGTTTTGCCATGTCTTTTGACTATGATTGATCTATTCTGGGTATAGCATGCTGTACTTACAACTTCATCCCAGAAATGAGATCAAGTAGATACACATCTCTTTCTCTCTTTGCTTTTAGCACTAGCTAACCCTTAGCATTGTATATTGTTCCTGCTTTCTTCCTAAAAGTAACAACATTGTCTTCATCACACAGTTGACTGATACTTATCAAATTGTGTTTAAGACCTTTAACATATGCAACTTTCTGGAAAGTCACCTTGCCAGCATGCATCTTCCCATATCCTTTACTTTAACCAAGGGATATATCACCAAATGTTACTTTAGGACCTTCATCTTCCTGGAATTTACTTAGAAGTCCTTTCCACCCTGTCATGTGCCTTGAACATCCACTATCCAAGTACCATTTACTTGAACAATGCACATAAGAAGAAAACTAAACAAATTAGTATTGTTTGGGAACCCGCTTTGTAGTAGGTTCAGATGATGAGCACTTAGCAGTTTCATCTTGTGGAACTGACTGGTCAGCTTGAGCAGGTGTTGAGTCCTGTGTAGGCTGATCAGCTTGTTCCTTTTCAGGCCTTAAGATTTCACTGTCACAATCCTTGGCCTCATGTCCTCTACCTCCACATTTTTAGCACTTCCTTCTACCAATGACTACAGGAGGTAAATTATCCGATAATCCTTTAGAGCACTTACTCTCAATTTGAGGATTATGGGTTGTGGATAATTTCTGAACTTTCTTTGCAAGCCGATTCACCTGATGCTCATTGACTTTGGACTTACCTTGTCTGATCTAGGTTTATTATCCTTTTGATTAGAAGCTTGACCAACAAACTTCTTTTCACTGACTTTGGACTTACCATTTTCATGTTTCCTGGACTTACCAGTTTCAACAGCTTTGGACTTACCACTGTTGAGTTCTTTGAACATACCAATTTCAACAACTTTGGACTTACCATTGTTGTGATGTGACCTCTGACTTACAGTAGTCTTCCTATTCTTGGTCAGCTATATCCTTGGTTTCCTGAATCTCTTCACTTAGAAGTTTATTAATGTGTCTTTGACATTCAAGATCACATTGTGCTTTCTTTCCAGCAGTAATGAGAGATTGATTTTCCTTAATCTCATTCTTGAGTTTAGTGATTTCAGCTTTGAGGTCAGCTTGAGACTTAAGGCTGGTTTTAAAATCATTTAATGAATAACCAAAAGTAAGAAATTTTTCTTCATCGGTGTAAGAGTTGAAATTACTAACCTTGTACATGGAGGAAGGATCCCAGTCTCTTAGTTTACTGTTTTCTTTAGCTTCCTTGATGTCAGCTTCAAAAGTTGATTCAGACAAACCATAATCAACTTCATCTAATTCAAACTCTTCATCTTCTTGAGCAATCAGACACTTGTCATCATCATTTGAGGTAGATGATTATGTATCCCAAGTTTCAGCATAAAGTCCTTTAGCATTGGACTTGTCTTCAGGCTTTCCTCTCTTGAGCTGAGTATATTTCTTCTTATACTTATCAGCTCTGTAAGCATTCTTGTCAGCTACTGAAGCTAGTTCATACTTCTTCATTCTGCACTCAGCAGCAATGTGTCCATTCTTCTTACAGTTGCAGCATACAGCATTCTCGGGATCAAAAGAACTCTTTCCTTTGCCCCTATCAGATCTTCCTCTTCCCCTTTGAATTCTTCATAGTCTTCTGGAAAGCATGGCCATTTGTTCAGTGATAGTCTGAACATCATTAGTATCACTTGAGTCTGAGTCTGAGTGGTCAGCTTGAGAGTCTGGCCCAGTCTCAAATTCAGCAATGAAGGCTTTTGAACTCTTTATATTTCTCTCTGCAAACTAATGCAGTTTCATGTTTATCAAGAGAGTCCTTTATTTGTTGTTGAGTAGATATCTTGTGTTCTGTGATCTGTTCATGATTAAGCAAGAACCCGTATACGGACTGTAGGTTATACATGTGTAATGTACCTCTAGCCCTTAGTGCTACAGTCACTTCATTGAACTTCTCTGGTAACACATCCAGAAATTTCAACACTAGGTTAGCTTCATCCTTTTTAATGCCGACACTTAGCAGGTCATTAATCAAGCAGTGAAACCTTGTAAACAAATCATGCAAGGTTTCATTCTTCTTAGCAAATAAGTTTTCATAGGATCTGTTAAGATGATTCTTCTTTTGCTGCTTGACCAGATCTGTGCCCTCATATGTGATACTCAAAGTATCCTAGATCTCTTTTGTAGTTTGACACCCAGTCACAGTGTGCAAGATCTCATTGGTCAGGGCATTAGCCAGAACACTCTTTGCTTTGTCATCCAGGGAATGTAGTTTCCAATCCTCATCTGTCCAGGATGCTAAAGGCTTTTTGACTTCTTTTTCTGTCTTGTCAGTAGACTTATCACCAATAACAGCAGAAGTCTTGGGGATAATTGGTCCACGAGTTATGACATCATACATACGAGTGTCAATGGACTTGAGGAAAAGCATGGCTCTGAATTTCCACATAGGATAATCAGATCCATCAAATACAGGACAACTTTTAGCAGCCATCTGAGGAAAGTTTGATGAATTGTTGCTTGTCGACATTGTATACTTTCTCAGAATCTTGAACTTCAACTTATGAAATCGTTCAGCCTGCTCTGATACCTGTTGTTGGTCCCTTGGTGAGAGTATCAACAAGCAAGTATCATAGTCTTGGTTTAAGAGATTTAGATGCATGAATAGAAGAGTAAATAAACATCCATATCATTTCCACAAAAACTATAACAAGCTCCCGACTTGAAACTATTTGTCATTTACTATAGTACAATATCTATGTCAAAATATCATTAAATACAAAACACTGTTCATTTGGAAATACTAAGAAATCTAATCTATCTAAAAAGGTTTTTAGTAGAAAGTGTTTTGTCATGAGCTATCTTCATATTGTTAGAGCCTACCTCTAGTAAAAAGAGAGCAAGCAAAAATAGTAAGTATAAAGCTTAGTGAAAACAAATAACATACACACCACAGTAGGTATGTATACATCATAGCATATAACTTAGATCACATATCGTTTCACGTAATACAAAAGCAGTTCACCCGTGACGATCTCACTGTATGGGACACAGTTGACTACCTAAGCTATATCAAGGTTTTCATGTGTATAATTGTGCCTACGTTATGTTTTCACCAAAAGTAACTCTACACTTCACTTTATAGCATAAACACATTAGTTACAATGTCACACATAAACAACATGCACATTTCACACTGATATAGTGAGGAAGTTTGTGTAACTCACCCGGTTGTAGCACAAGTAATAAGTAATAACAGTTTACAAGTATCTAGAAGATTTGCGTTTACTGGCAATCACCCACAATTAATGTTTCCACATTATTAGTCACTCCTATTCACACTTGTTCACTATGAAAATTCCCAAAATTCTAATAGTTAATCACACTTGAGATACAAGTATTTAAGTATACTTGGAGACCCCACTTTGATTTAACCTGGCAATTTGAGTGTTGGATTCACTTCGCGATTCATATCATGTGAGCCCATGACGATTCAGTGGAATCGTAATAGAGACTCAACCAACACACACGTGACCATTTACATATATCACTTGGCTATTAGTTGAGGTTAACTATTCATCCAACCTGGCTATTCATACAACTTGACTATTCATACAAGTTGGCTATTCATTTCACTTGTCTATTCTTTCAACTTGGCTATTCATACAATTTGGGTGTTCTTGCAACTTGGCTATTCATACAACTTGGCTATTCATGAAACTCGGCGATTCATATAATCTCTAGTCGATGAATTTCAAAATCAAACCTACTCATTTCTTAATCAATTACATAATTCTGGTTGCAATGAGTTCCTAACATCATTTAAGTAATTCCTGTTCAATTAATTCCGTTTTAATCAAGTCTTAATGGATCAAAATCAACCTATTGTTCTCTGTTTTGCACTACTTGAAGAACACACACGAAAACCCTCAAAAGCTCATAGAAATCTTAACCAATTCATATATAATTAGTATCCAAAAGATCATAAAGGCTGTGTTATCTTCTTTCTCCTTCTCAGATCTACTTACATCACATACCATTCACACTCGAAACATTGTTGATGTTTATTAACACTTATGGGACATTGTGCCCTAACTTTTGTTTAATTACCTTTTTAAGTTCCCTCATTTGTAAGAACAAACCCTTTAACACTCCCTTGTTCTCATAATACTATATCACCAATAATGAAATACTCCTTTTTCTTTATTAGTTGTATTTCTAAACTTTGAAATAAAAAGTATATTACATTTTCAGAAAATACTTATTACAAACTTAGTCTATATTTGATAACCATACCTTTTATATGGTTACACAACATAATTTCAGAATAGTACAATTAGTAATGAAATATTGCATGTATATCACAAAAACTTAGAAAATGTTAAATGGAAATCTCATAATTAAACAAACTGTTAGGAAACGGATTCTCTCTTGATGATGTTATAATTTGCAACAAATTTCTACGAGATCATTATTTGCGCAATATCCAATGCAAAACTAATTTTTTATGAGAATGATGAATAAGAAAATGTTATAGGAAAATTGATCGCCATGAAGAATACAGTGTCCGACGGAATGAAACTATGATTGTCACTTTGTATAGAAGGTAATGGAAAAAAGATAATTTTTTATAGGTTTATTTCATTAAAAATTAACTTGTCATTGTTTGTTGTTGTGTGTATTAAATTTTAAAATTTTCTATTGCATATACCGAACATTTAAATTTTAAAATTTTCTATTGCATATACCGAACATTTAGTTTGTCGATATTGTGTGTATTAACTATATTTCTATTGTTTGTTTTGTTAATTATAACACTTTCTAAACTTATACCATTTTCCCCCTTTTTATGTATTCAGATACATTAAATAGAAGCAAATCACTACAACAAATATGCTGATTTTTCACACTCTTTTAGTAATATTTTACATACTTTAAAATGTAATTAAATATTTATAAACAATTGTGAAAAATATGGTAAGACAACTTTTTTATAAAGTTCACATGTAAAAATGTGATAAATATAGTTAAAGTGTTGCATTTATTAATGTGAACAAATAACAAAAGTTTTTATATTTTTAAGTGTGAAAATATTAAAAAATATCTCTATGTTATAAAAGTTCACGCTTTTAAGCGTGAACTTTTCTCAATCTTTATTAGTTACTATTTTTACACATTTAAAAATGTGAACTTTAAAAATCAATATGATACATTTAAAAGTGTGAGTTTTTCATTGTTTTTACCTACATTTTGTTTAAACTATAATACGCACCTTTAAGTGTGTTAATTAATTTAAAAATCTTAACGCTTTTTATAAGGGTTTAGTTCTTAAAAGTATACCGAAGTTGTTACTTTTTGCTATTGTGTATACCCATCTTTAAAAACTCCCATTTAGTATATCAAACCTTCTAAACTTCATGATTTATGCATTGTGTAACCTCTTGATACGGTAGCCGGTAAACATCTTCACTGAGTTGTCATTTTTTTAAAATATAATGCTTATGTGGCATGCCATGTGTGTATCATTAAATTAGATGGCAAGTAAAACGGATAACCCATGAAACAACCCGACCCAACATCCAAACCCGTTCATTATCCATAAAGGAGACCTTTAGTTTTCTTCTTCATTTAGTCGTATGACATCAAACCGCTAAAAACCCCGTCACTTCCATCGTCACTGCAATCGAAGATCATTCTTTCCCTAATCTTAATGATTGTTGCTATTTCAGGTATGATCCCTACTTTATGAACATCGTTTTCTTGTTTAGTGTTGGTCATTGTTGTTAGTGAGAGCCGATGGGTTGGTACTGTGCATTGCAGAGTTGTACCTTGCCAAAATTCAAAATTTTCTTCTTTATTTGTAGTTATCAGTAATGTTTAAATGTGATTGTGGCAGATTAAATGTATTTTGATTTAGGGTTTTTGTTCTAGGGTTCTAATCATTAATGCTTTTTATATGTTTTCAGGATGATCATTGATCAAATCATACCTATTAGCGGGTCATCATGATGGGTGTTTCATGTACCATCCCCTAAGGTATGAGAATGGAAGTGTTTTAAAAATCAATATTACTAGGGTTTGTTATGAGTAAATGTTTTCGTTTCTTGAAAAAGATACATGTAGTGTTATTTCTGGTTTGTATTGGTGTATCCCTGAAATGAATCTTGATGTTGGTTTAATGAAGATAGATAATGACAATCATTTAGAAGTGATGTTTGATATTTCTCATGCATATGGACATATCAATATGTACTTAGATCATTTTGGTGATGATATGAGCAAATACATGGTTAAAATTGATGATGGAAGAAACATTTTAGAAGTTGATGAGGGTGAACACACTGTAGAAGTTGATGAGGGTAAATGCACTTTAGAATTTGATGAGGGTAAACACACTTTAGAAGTTGATGAAGGGCATGCAAAAGATGGGACAAAACTGGGGACAGACGTAATTGATGAGGGAATAGAGGATATTGATGAAGTAGATGAAGATGAATTTTAAGTAGACTTGGAACAGGGGTTTGAGGGTAGTGATGATGATAATAGTGATTCTAAATCTTTTGATCATTTAAGTGAAGGAGAAGAGGAATTAGCCCATGTAAGGTCAAAGAAAGTAAAAAAAGTTTGACCCACAAAAAAGATACCGAAGCACGATGATGGGGTGATCATGAAGATTTTTTGATGTTTGAGCATGAACAGTTCATGGTTGATTTATTGAAGGCTTTAAAAATGATGAAGATGATGCCAATGAAGATAATAGGATTGAGAATGAACATGATAAATTCCCAATTTATGACCCATCTACTCATTGGAAATTGAAGAAGCCTATGGTAATGTATTTGTTATCAATATATTTAAAGAATTTTATTCCATCTTCACTACTAATGTATACCTTATTTGTGAATTGTGACACGTCGGTGAAAGGTTTTAATCACCTAAGCAATTCAAGGAATGTGTCACTCATTATGCACTTGGTAATGGTTTCTCTTTATGGTATAAAGTTAGTTCACGCAAGAAAATAATAGTAAGGTATGGTACTACGGGAGAAAGGGTTTGTGATACCAATAAAGGGAAACAAGAAAAGGGAGAAAGGTACCCTCACATTGAAAATAAAGAAACACAAAAGTGCAAATGGAGGAGATATGAAAGATGCATGAGAACAGAGGACTCATTTCAAGTTATTTCATTAAATGATAAACACACTTGTGTTAGGAATTTCACATATGGTGCTTTGATCCTACAAGTGGATTGTCAAGGAGTTTGGGTATAAAATTAGAATGAACCTCGATATCAAACTTGGTGAAATTGTTGATTTGGTCTTGAAGAAGTACAAATGCAATGTAACTTATAATCAATGTAAGAGGGCAAAGAATTGGGCATTAAATGTGTATGAAAAGTCATTAATAGAGCACTATGGGATGCTAAGATCATATGGAGATGAGCTTTTGAGAAGTAATCCGGGTTCAAAAGTTAAACTTCAGGTTACTACCAATCTAGATAAGAAGGTTTATTTTGATAGATTTTATGTTTGCTTAAATGCTCTTAAAGAAGGATTTGTAGGAGGATCATATCTATTTATGGTTGTTTTTTGAAAGGACCTTGTCAAGGTGAATTGTTAACTACAATTGGAAGGGATGACAACAATCACATCTTCCCCAAAGAAAAAAGAACACAATTATCTCATGCCAATAAGAAAGCAAGCTCAAGCAAGAATTGATAAGATCAACATGCACAGGAAAGTTCCTGGTCTAGGAAGTAGTTCCAAAGATCCTATGGATCTTAACTAAATCTGTTTTCCTTAATTATGGTTTAATTTTGTAAGTAAGGTACAAAAAAGATATCTGCACAAATACTTTTGTTGAACATATTTGTTAGCTTTTTTGGGTATGTGACTATGTTATGAACATATGATTTTTTTGGGATGTAACTATGGTTGAACAAATGCTTTTGTAGAACATATTTGTTAGCTTTTTTTTTGTTGAAACATGCAGATGGTAACTTCCATTTTGGTTGAAAAGACGCTTTTTTGTCACTTTCATTTTGGTTGAACATACAGATGATTACTTTCACTGAAGCAAAAAAAAAGATCATTTATCTTAACATTGATTGGAACCAAAACACTACAATTTCCATTTCACTAACTGTCATTACAATAATTCTACCCAAAAAGACATCAACTAAAGATCAATTGCACAGAACCATACACTATTACATAGCACCAACACATGATCACTACAACTAGACACAAGAACAATGTGTCATAAACTGTCAATTTTGACTTAGCAAAGGTCAATTCTTGCTTTACAATTCCTTATATTAGGGATCTATAAGCTCTTCATCAATCCATTCAAACATCTTACACTTATGGACAGAACCTTACCAAGATGAAAATTTGTAATGATCAATTAAGAAATTAAAGAAAATGATGAAACTTCAAACCTAAAAAATGGACAAATCTTACATAATTAGGGCATCCAAGAAATCTTCTACCCAGATTCAAAGCTGTCCATGATGTTCTAAACTTTGATTTTTCTCGACAGTAGCATAATACATTGGAAGCCCTAACTACTCGTGAGTTGCGATTTGATGATGAAGAAGACGCCGTTGGATTATCTTATAATCGATCATGAATAAAGCCCTAATAATCGATCGAAGTGAGGAATGATCGAAGGGAGGTACTGTGTGAGGAAAACTCCTATTATTGTAGTGGATTGAATGTTTAATACACACAATAGAAACTTATAAAGTTTAATACACACAATAACAAAACGTGACAAGTTGGATACATTTTGACCTAAACTCTTTTTTTATTAGTTTGGATAATAGTATTTAAGTAATTTTATGTGTAAACCAATTTATAGATATATTTATAATATTTAAATGATTTGATAAACCCTAAAATAAATATTTATATATAGGTGAGATACTACAAGTTTTCGGTGTATTGTAATGTAATCAAGATTTTTACAAGAGTATTGACATAATTTAAATTTTTAGAAGAGTAAACATTAATTTCTCTCTGTAATGAAGCAGTTGTAAATAAATTATTTGGATAAATAACATGTTAAAAAAAGCATGAGAAAATGATAAGCCGTTGTAACAACTATATTAATACCCATTCGTTATCCGGGTTAATTACTATACTATACACTTGTATTAAACTTTTGTTTTTGTAACTTTCAAACTAAATAATGCTTAGTCAAAGTATTCTTTTTTATATATGCTTAATTAAATATTTTATTGTTTTATATGAATGAAAGAATATCTCAATCTTAGAAATAAAATTCAAATTTGGATTTTATATTTTACGAATATATATTGTTTGGATTTGATAATTAAATATTTATATCTAAATAAATGTTTAGAATTGTTAAATATATAGTATTGATTTTATTCTTTTATTATTGGATGTTTATTATAATAGAAAGATATATATATATATATATATATATATATATATATATATATATATATATATATATATATATATATATATATATATAAGTTATGTTAGTGCACGCAAGTTTAAATATTATGGATAGTATTATATAAATGTTAGTTTTCATTAAGTTCAAATGCACGGTAAATTATTTCAAATTTATGGATAATATTAAATTAAGATTGTTTTGTATTTTTTTTCAATGTTGATAAAGACGTCTTATAATTATTGATAAAATAAAGTAAAAATTAAATTTTAATTTTATCAAAATAGATAGTAACTTTCAATTTTGACTATCTAAAGTTAAATTAAGTTTTAATTTAACAAAAATGAATGGTTAGAATTTATTTTTAATTAAATGAAAGGCTAAGAGTATTTAATTAAAGTGATAATGATTAGTCTTTTATATATATTAAAAGATTTAATGCCGTATTTGTGAATTATTTAGTTTATAAGTAGATTTACCATTATATGTAACAACATTTCCCATTAACTACGAATTGAAGATGCAAGCAACAAAAATAAGAATTGCGAGTAAACAATTTGAACTTCTAGATAGATATATATAATGTTAACACGGATTTTTCACAGACCAAATTTCGTGGAGAGGATTTTTACTGATTTGAGTCAGAAAGCGGATTTTTAACGGATTTCCCAGTATTTTCACACGAAATCCGTGAGAAAATCCGAGGAAAATGGTTTTCCCACTAAGCTTTTAGCCACGGTCGATTTCGTGGGAAATCTGAGAAAAACATCATTTTCTTACAGATATTTCACGGATCTTTCCGACACAAAAGGGATGCTGTGTTGTAATGGTTTAAACTATTTATGATATTATTATCTTAGATATTTCTATACATTTCTTTTGTATTAAAATGTTATATTAAATAAAATATTAAATTTGTAAATAATATTAAAATTAGATAATGTGTGCTTTATTTCCAATGCTATGTTCTTTATAGAATGTTTGTTTTGTTGGTGTGAATAGCAAAGTAGGTAAAGATTGTACAAGTGTAATTCTGTTGCCAAGTACCCATTGTTGATCTTGTTGTCATAAGTATGACATTTATTAATAAAAATTATGATTATAGATAATAAATTCAAGTTTAAAAATTGAAATTAACGGTTTCAAATAGTTTTAAGATATGAAAGTTTATTAATTTATAGTTAATATTTGATGTTTTGACTTATGGTTCTGAAGTTTGACTATTGTAAATGGTGAGGAATGGAGGCGTTTAAAAATTAAAATTAAAGGGAGTTGGTTTACTTTTATCATACCATGATCAAGGTCATATAAGTTGTTCTATATGCCTCATTTTCCTTTTATCTAAATTAAACTCTTAATAGTGAAATAAGAAAAATATAGAAATTAAAACATGTAACATCTTTTAATCTCATAATATAAATAAAAGACTAAAATTTATTATTTTAATTAAAAGATCTTAGCTTTTCATTTAATCAAAATAAAATCGTAACCATTCATTTAGCTTATAATTGAAAACTCAATTGTGACTTTAAAAAAGTCAAAATTGATACTCTATTTTAACTTATACTAGTTTAACATCTCGTGTATAAATACGGGGAAGATTGAAATTAATTTCAAATGTTTATATAAACTTAAAATATCATAAAACATACAAAAAGTATAAACAAATAACTAAATAAGTAATAGCCCATTTATAAATAAATATATCGACAACAAATACCCTGTATGTAACACCGGGTTTTCACGAGCTTAAAATTAGTGGAAATTAAAACTTTTTAAACGACAATTACACAAAAGATTAGCAGCGGAACAAACCACTGATTACATATTCATATTGTTTGTCGACTTGGCGATCAAAACAACAAATCAAGCCAAGTCTCAAAAATCATGCAAGTGTTACCAACTACGCACTGACCATCACCACCGATTATCAGAGTTAACTACAAGTGTTCCCAAAAGACGTATATACAAAACTACCAAAAGTATCCCACCTCGCAAGGCCATCATGTCACTTACCTGCGAAAAGGGAAATATCTGGAAACGTTAGCTACAACTAGCTAGTGAGCACATATATCACATAAGCTTCAATAAGCATGCTATCACATCACAACACGGCACAAAAATCTAAGCTATCACGTAGCGGTGCGCCGACATGTCAGCAGGGTCATATCTCGCGAGATAGCTAGTCTAGCTCAACGAACCAAGCTGGGAATCAGTCACAACCAACCGCACGGGTGGGGGAGCGAAGAGTAGTCCACCCTCACGTTTGAGCCACAAGAACTCCGTTCGGATCTGATCATAGACCAAGACCCTCACTGAATGTCAAGGAACGGCGGCCTGTAGAGCCCTAGACCCGGAACTCACCGTCGAGTACCGTTAATCCCAAATAACCAGCCATACCGCCCCTCAAGGGATCCAATCATAGCCAAACCCGAAAGATCCAACTACAACTAACCTCAACCTCTAGATACTTGCCCAGACAAGATTTCACAAACACATATGACCCGTATCGAGTCCACAGTACGCATGTGTATCACATATCATGAGTTATATCATATGGCATAACATATATCACTGTATCATGTCATTGAAAGGATTTGTGTGCATAACCATCAAACCCTGATGATACGCCCAATGCCATAGGACACTCAAGGGTCATACCTGTGAGGGTATGTAATTCAAGTAGGAAAATCCACACATTACTGAGATAGGTATTATGACAGTTAGTCATAAACCAGTATTGAGAGTTGAGAAAATAACCAGGCTAATGTAATTAACAAGAATATATATATTTATTAGATAATAAATATATATTGTTATTTATTAGATTAATATCTTGGATATTAATTAATAGGTTATTGTTATTACTAATTGTTGTTATTATTAAAGAAGATAAAATATATTAGAAGGATATATATATATATATATATATAAGTATATTTTATATTAATAATAAAATGGCTTAAAAGGTTTCCTAATTAATGATAACTAGATAAGTTATCTATAGATAGGAGTTAAACCTTAACAATTAGGGTTAATGAAAAATTAAAACACTCTCTCTCTCTCTCTCTCCCTCTTGGATCAACGGCCGAACAGCCCTAGGGTGGTGGAGGAAGTCGATTTTGGTGATTCAAGGGGCAAAGAATCAAGAACAAGGAAGTGTGGATTAAACCTTTCTAGCAGGTGCTTGTTATACCTCATCACGGGTGGACTAAGCTTGAGCAATTCACATATATTTTTCATCTAATGTGTTCTTGGTGATGTATAGTGAAATCGATGGACATATATGTGTATAAACACATATATCAATTTCCAGTTTATGCTAATACGATTGATTGCATGCTTAGTTTAATGTTTAATTCAATCCTGGTTTGCCATGCAAAGTATTCTGCGCAAAAGGCTATATGCATGTGATCATGTTTTTTGATTTTCATATATACTAGATATATACACTTGTGGTAAACTAAGATCTGTTTAATCCTTTAGGGTTTTAGGATTAAGATTATTATTTTGTTTTCGCTTATGTGAATAATAACTGCTTTAAATATACAATTATGAGTTGGTTCAAACCAAGTTTGGTTGTGAATCAGGATAAGTCAAGTGTGAATTGTGACCTGTAAAACCCAACAGTGGTATCAGAGCCTCGGCTCAGTTTATCATAGTGTGTTGGAATATCTGTTATTATTATGTTTTAAATATTATTTGTGTATATGGAATTCTCAAAAATTACAAGGATTGAACAAGTTCATGTTGAATCCTAGTTTATCTAAAACAGTTTGTTTTTAGATAAGGTTTATAGATTTAAACCTTTGATCAGAAAGGTAAACTAGTTAGGTTTGACCGGTTAAATGATTAAATCAATAAACAAGTTATTTTTGAAAAATTACATGTTTATCTGTTTTACATGTCTTTTTCAAAAATTAGGGATAGGCTTTGAGTCAATCCCAGTTTATTGTTTAATTTGTATATTTTATAGTTTTATATTTTTAATCAGAAAAGTTGAATCAGTTAGGTTTGACTGGTTAAAAAGGAATTAAAACTATAAAAGGTTGAATTTTGTGTGTTTGATTATATATATGTACATATATTAACCAGATTGTGTTAATATGGATTATTTAATGTTTTTGATCAAAAACTAGTTGAGTTTAAGATTAAAAGGATAAACCTTAAATTTAAAGAAATCCCAATTTATCAACGAGTTTTATGTTGATAATCATGATTTCAAAAATTTAACTAATAAAACAAGTTATGTTTTAGAAATCTGAATGTTGAATAATGAGGGAATTTCTAGAATTAAATATACATATATATTCAACAAATAAAAACGGATTTGAATTAAAAGTTAACCGAAAAGTGAACCAAAGCCCAAAGGGAGGTCTACGGCCCAAGGGAGGTCTACGGCCCAAAGGGAGGTTCACGGCCCAAGGTGGTTTTCGGCCAGTTAGCGGCGCGAACCACGGGGTCACGACCAGTTATTGGGTTTTTGCCCAATAAGCCCTTTTTCGGGCTAGTTAGGGTTGAATTGGATAGTTCGTTAATTTAATTTCATAAAAGGCCCAAGTTTTATTTTTTAATTTATAATTGTTTTCAGTTTAAATTAAAATGGGCCTATATGAATTTAAAAGAGTTTAATGAACTTAATGGGCTTTATGGCCCAATAAGGTGAATTCAAGAATGGGCTTAGGCCCATTGGGACTTGAATGATATATTGGATTTTAATTCAGATAAAATAATAATACAAGGTATTATATATATATAAGTGTTATTTTCATATACCGGAAATTGGTGTATTTATACTTATATATATATATATATATATATATATATATATATATTATTGTTAAGACGTTATTTTAACTAGTTGAGTTAAAATACAAGTTTTATTATGTTTTTGGATTAAAATATAATAAATAACCATAATGGTGTATTGTTATTATTATACAATTTAAGCAAAGGCAAATCTTTAATCAATTAAGTGTTTTAGGATTAAAAACACATTTTGATATAATAGTTATTATATCATAAGTTTATTGATTAAAGTAGGTTTGACAAGTTTTGTCAAAGTTTTTTCTCATCTTGAATTAACAGCTTGATTAGTTTGAGAAGGCTTGAGAAAAGGTATATACTTGCGTTACTATTGTTTTATATTTAATTCTTGGTTGATTATATATATTGTTGTTGTATATGTATGTGAATTGATTGACTTGTATACTAAAAGTTGCATTAGTATCTTTAAATCACATTTGTAGTTTTTCATGTCAACTACAAGTGTTTGATTTAAACAAGTTAACAGTATATTCTTTTTGTGGTTGGACATGTAGGCTATAGGTTTTGCCAACTTAGACCTGTGATTGTGTTGTTTTTTTTCTCTTCCTGTATTTCTTTTGGTTTTGGGCAGGCCTGCGTGCCACTTACAACCCCTTTCTATAATGTAAAAGTATTTCGGGGAGGCCTGCGTGCCACTTACAACCCCTTTCTATAATGTAATTGTAATAGAATAGATTTGTGTTTTCTAGACTAGAAAGTTGTAACCAAAACCGAAGACAAAGGACTTTACAAGACGGAGGAACCAAACAGAGTTGCTCGGGTTGAGACCGGAGGTGTCCAGGCCAGTGGGAGCAAGAAGATCATCCATTAGATCCAGCAACGGGACCTAACTAGTTTTAGTTTTCCTTAGATTGACCCCTTAGGACATAGTTGGCAAAACTATAACACATTTTTAATTGCGTGGTTATGCTTTAATTTTATGTCTTTTATGCAACTATAAAATTAAAGTAGGTGATTAATAATGGTCTTTATTAATCAAGAGGTAAAACCACGAATATGATAAAATTGGTATACAACAACAACACTATAAAATTTAATATTTTATGATTGTCGTATTAGCATTTTTTTAAAACAGTTTGTTTTTCAAAAATGATTTTGTCATAAGACGTATTGTGTACCTAGTTCAAGGTATACTAAGATATACGGGTTTTAAAACAGATAGTTTTAAAATGGTTTTACAAAACTGGAATCAAGTGTTCAAACTTAGATGAAATCCACGAAAATCTTAGACCAGTAGTGCTACTCATCTAGTGGTACACCTTTCCTGCTCCCGGTACCTTGGTGTGTTGTTGTGCCCAAACCGTTCACACCGGGGTTCAAACCGATGTGGGGAGGGGTGAAAGAGTTTGTGATTCCCTGATGTGACAGGCCAGAGTTCACCCAGTCCTAGGTGGTGCGGTCTATTTTGGTGATTCCCTGATGTGACCGGCCCAAAGTGCGCTTAGTGTAGAGATAAACATACTTAGATAGGTTAATATAAAAATCTCTACAAGGTCTAGGAGTTGTATCAAGTTAGATACGATTGGTAAAGGAATCTACTTACCTGATATAGCACGGGGTTGGTGTTGTCGTTCCCAAACCGTGCACCAACACGTGTGAAATAAGGATCCTAGGGCTATTACTTAATCATTTAAGGGTTTTTATGAATTTGTATTTAGCAAAGTCTTATTTGTGTTACTAATTGGACTACATGGTAAAAATTGTAGATGGCAAACATTACCAACAAAAACAACCTCTCACTCCGCTCTATCCTAGAAAAGGATAAACTTACGGGACCTAATTTCCTCAACTGGGAGCGCAATCTTCGGATTGTGCCCAGGCATGAGAGGAAATGGTACTTCCTGGAGGAACCAGTGGGAAATGCCCCGGCCAATAATGCCAGGGCAGATGTTAGGGAGGCTTACCAGAAGCGTGTCAATGATGCGCTAGATGTAATCTACCTCATGCTTGCAACGATGAGTCCAGAGTTGCAGACAAGCATGATGGATGCATCAGCCTATGACATGATCCGTCAGCTGAGGGACATGTTTCAAGAGCAGGCTTATTCAGAGCGTTACAATGTCACTAAGGCTCTTAACACTTGTAAGATGGCAAAGGGCACTTCGGTTAGTACCCACGTCATTAAAATGAAAGGGTACAAGGACCACATGGAAAGGCTTGGACACCCGGTCCCATTGCAGCTTGCAACGGACCTGATTCTTAATTCGCTATCGGACGATTACAAGCCGTTCATTGTGAACTACAACATGAACAACATGGTGAAATCTATTGCTGAGTTGCATTCCATGCTTAAGACAGTAGAGTCAAATATGGGTAATAAGTCCAAGGATGTCATGGTGGTAGAGACTAGAGCTCCTAAAAAGAGGAAGGGGCGTAATGGCAGGGGTAAGGGTAAAACCGAGCCAGGATCATCTGCACCCAAGGCCAAGGCAAATGGCAAAGGCAAAGGCAAAGGCAAGGGCAAGAAGTTTAAACCGAACAAAGCGAGGGGCGAGAATTGGTGCTTCAATTGCGGTGAAGCTGGCCATTACAAGGACAATTGCCCAAAGCGTCACGAGGGTGGCGGAAACACCACAGGTACTTTTGTTGACTAACTTCAGTATTTTGCTTTCAACTTATTTTATATATGTGGTGTTTTTGACTTTTTGCGATCGTTTAATGCAAATAGGACAATGAGAAGCAAAGGATGCCTTGGGATGCTAAAAAGAAGATGCGCGCTGATGAAGGATATTTATAATTCATATTTTATTTATTTTGAACTGTTTGATTTAAAATATGTAATGGTCACTTTTAAGACTCTTTTGGTTTTATTAAAAGTTTTTTTTGAATTATTGGTTGATATATCCTTGCGCGCACCTAGTGATTATATCTAGTCAAGATTGACTAGAGGATGACTAACAAGTCAAAGTTCCGACTTATTAGTGTTTTATTCTTTTTGCATTGGTTGCCATTTAAAATATATGATTAATATTGTTGCTTGACTATAACTTATGGATTTACTTGAGATAACACAGCTTGTGTTATGTATATTAGAAAGCCTATCTAATCAAGTAATTGTAAGTGTCTATGAAAACAAGTTCAAGTTTTTGAACTAGAGTTAAACACTAGAAAATGATACATTATTTTTTCTAAGGATGTGTTTAAGGAAAAACATTTGTAAGTTTGATTATAATAGGGATTATAATCAAGGAGAGCTCATATGTTTTAAGTAAGAATCTATACAAGTGTTTTCATACTTGTGATAATGTAAAGTTTGGAAACCAATTTCCGTAATAGGAAATAGTGGATATTAGAGAAAATCCAAGTTTAAGGTTTCGGTAACTTTAAGATTCTTATTCGAAATCTAAGTTGTAGATTTATACTTAAAATCAGTGTTTTGGCTTTTGTATCAAGTTTGACCAAGTCAACAGGGTATTTTAAGTAATGCTATGTTTTCATAATAGTCAGTGGGAGCAATTGACCTACGCTAAGATATTTATCGGGTTTTCGGATAAATTAATATACATGTATGTATATTCGCATAGAAACAAGTAAGTGCTTAGAGAAGCACGAAAATTACTAGCTTGTTGTTTTTCAAGTAAATATATAATCTTAATGACGAGAGTTTTGAGGTTACAAAATGAGTCCAGGTAAATGGATTAGTCCCAGGAGGTCATAATTATATATTGAAATTCAATGTCACAAATATTAACATATTAAAAAGAGTTTAGTGTTGGAAATAATAAACAGGTTATTAGATGAGTGCTTTTGCACTGGATATCTAATTTTGTTTACAAGGCGATGTAAGCAAAAGGGTTTATTATTTCAGTCTATTTCTTGGAATAGAAAAGTATCTATACATTTACAATATAACCAGATATGGTTATGGGATAATTCTATACATCTAGAAACAAGGACTTTAATCTAGTTCTCCAAGTTTAGATGATGTGATAAGATTAGAAAGACTAGACTTGTTTTTCAGGGTTTACGGAAAAACAATTTGTCTAGCAAAATGAGTGGGAGCACTAGTTAGTGTATACTCATTTTTAGTTGATAGTAATGTTGTGGTTTCAAGGTGAGTGGTGTGCAGCCCGCGTACGGGTATTTTTAAGATGATTAAAAGCTTTTTCACACTGATGTTTTAAATTTATAAAGTGGAATTACAAAATAAATACTACACACGACTCATACAAATATGACCTGGTCAGTAGTAGTATAGATAGGGTAAGACCGAGTGTCGAACCACAGGGATAAAAGTGATTTTCTGGCAGCTACTAGAACTCAAACATCATTATTGTTTGGTGAAATAAAAACATGTGATTTTTAGAGTTTTGATTTAAAACTAATGAAATAAACAAGTTACACTATCAAGATAGTAAGCAAGTAATATGACAATCAAAGAAAGGATCACTTAGGCTTCAGAATCATCCTGGTTAGTTATGACAATATTTATTTTGGTTTAATTGTTGATGACTTGATAAATTGCATTTAGCTCACAGTATGTTGTTCTCTCTAACACTTACGAGTCTTATTATCATGTAAATCATCACTCGAGTTATCAAGACTCAGATTTACAATCAAATATAACATGTAAGCATAGAATCAAAAGATAATCAAAGATCCACTTAACCATGTTTAAATCCAGCTACAAGCCATACATTCTTGGTCAAATGATATGTCTTATAGCTTTCAAAACATAAGAAAGGTGTTAAAGTGATTAAAACATTGGTTAGAACAAAATAAACAACAAACTGAATTGGAATAAAGGTGCATATGGCCACATGTCAAAGACATGTGGTCGCAAAGGTAAATGTGATCGCATGCCAAAGCCTTGTGATCGCATAAGGACATGCGATCGCATGGAGACACCGTGCGGTCGCATGACCTCTTTTTACAGCAGAAATCATTTTATGCACCAAGGATTAAGTACGTACAACCTGAACTGTCATTCAAAGTTATATGTAGATAGTAAATGAACACTATGATGTTATGAACCCAACAAGACTCAAACCACGTGCATTGGATTTAAGATCAAGCCTTATGTGTTTGTTTTAGATATCATCATGTTACATGCCATTTCTAGCACGCGACACATGCAAAGCATGAAAACACATAAGCATGCACATAGAATCGTAGAGTTCTGATTCTTAATGATATTAGGAGTTCATTTCAATTTTAACATGTTCAAAAACATCTTTTTAATCCTTTTTATCCTTTTGTAATATTAATGATCGAATAATATACGTACACAATTAAACTTTCATTTTGAGAAGTGAAACATGTGAGAAACCAAAATATGATAAACTTGGCCAACTTGTTAAGATCTTAAATGATCAAAGACAAGTTCCAAAAATGTTTTTCAAATGACAATCTTGCTTGTTATACAATTTCTAGTAATAACTACACAAGATCTTAAGATTAAACCAACATTCTTGAATATGCATGTAATATAACCTTGAGGTTTTCACACAAAAGGTTATCAAAACATAAACATGTACAAATATATCACATGAATATGATTAAACACATTTACATTAATGATCAAAATATACTTTTTATATCAAATCATCAAGAAAAGGTTTATATTGCCATAACTTGGCCAAGAATCATCTTGGCCCAAGTGAAATAGTTTAGTTACACATGGTTACAAGTAAAACAACAAGATCAATACTTGGATACATATTAAGAACAGATAAGTTTAGATTATACCAAGCTATCCCGAGTTGTATACGTGAGCAGAACCTCCACTTAGTTTCTACACCTTTGGACCGGAGTTTGGGGTGTTTAACTACCACCAAATCAAAACCTAAGTGTAAAAACACCTTAGTGTGTGTGTTATGTGTGTATTCTCAGAGAGAATTCGTGTGTGTGAAGTGTGTTTTTGTATGTGTTCTTCTGTGATGGTGTTTTTCTTCTGATGGTGTATAAATTGCAGAGAATGAGCTCCTTTAAATAGGCCTGATTCGGGGGTCTTTGCGATCGCATGGACCCTGCCATGCGATTGCATGGCTTGGTTTTGGGCGGTTGACAAGACCTCGTAGCCTGCAGAAGCTGCCAAGTGCCAAAGCTAGATTCGCACCTATCATGCGATCGCATTGTAGTTCTTTGCGATCGCATGGCCGGGTGAATTTCAACAGTTCTTCATTTTTCTTCAGTTTTGCACTTGTTTATCTTGATATCTTCACTTTAGGTCCTATTAACCTGTAATGGTGAACATTAAACTTTTTAGACAATAATTTGTACAATTCACCTTGATTCTGGATTAAATGTGAGGGTTTTCGATGTGTAAAACATGATAAATATTGATATATCAGTGAGATCCGTGATAAGTCTATTTGAACCAACATAGTAATACAAATAGACGTGGTGAATTGAGACGATGGATCAACATTAATTTTATACTATATTCCAAGAGGGTGAATATGGAGAGTACATTATTAATCCCACTACTCTTCACAGATTTTGTATGTTTTGGTAATATCCATGAATAATAGGATTATTATTCAAAAATCTTATCCGTGACTACCTATCTTGGTGGGAACCTCGATTAGGGAGATAATAACGTCATTGTAATCCTTGGTGGAGATTCATAGTGATTGAAGATAGCTACTAGGAGTGTAGGCCAAGGATGTACGGATATTCACCAGGGGAGTGGATATCGGATTGTGACATCGTGAAGAATACCGCATGGATAACGAGTCAAAGGTATTCGACACATAAGTTGTCCTCATGCCTAAGGTATTTGGTTTGGGATGCGTGGACTTCTGGTATTTGGGTCGCACCTAACGCTACGCCGTAACTGGGTAGTAATAACGGGTATGTCTGGTATCAGCGGAAAGCGTGGTGCCAAATGCAGATATGTGAGAGGCATTCTGCACCTTCTTTTTAGGAGAGATGTTTCCGGGCCCCTTGACTGATGTAGACTGTGGAAGTACATGGCCATGCCCAAACGAACTGATATGTTCTTTGTCGTTTATCACTCAGTCGAAATCGGATAGTTGACAAATGGTTCTGAGTGTCCAGAGTGGACTCATTCCATGCTCACACTCACAATCGAAACGTCGCGATGCAGAGGGAAAAGCCTAAAGTATACCCGATCATAAGACAAGGGGTTCTTATGAATTTTTGATTATAAAACAGTTAGTTTTATAAATTATAAAATAGTTTGTTTTATAAAGAATATGATTATCACACCTGGGTATAAGAGTTCTTATGTGCTTGGTTACCCTAAGGACTTGTCTAGCAGCACCCTTAGGCCAGTATCATCAAGACCATGGGTTGATAGTAAGCACAAGTGGGAGTCTGATAGGATTTATATGCATAACCATCGAACCCTGATGATACGCCCAATGTCATATGACACTCAAGGGTCACACCTGTGAGGGTATGTAATTCAAGTAAGAAAATCCACACATTACTGAGATGGGTATTATGACAGTTAGTGTTAATCTAATATTGAGAGTTGAGAAAATAACCAGGCTAATGTAATTAACAAGAATATATATATTTATTAGTTAATAAATATATATTGTTAATTATTAGATTAATATCTTGGATATTTATTAATAGGTTATTGTTATTACTAATTGTTGTTATTATTAAAGAAGATAAAATATATTAGCAGGATATATATATATATATATATATATATATATATATATATATATATATATATATATATATATATAAGTATATTTTATATTAATAATAAAATGGTTTAAAAGGTTTCCTAATTAATGAGAACTAGATAAGTTATCTATAAATAGGAGTTAAACCTTAACAATTAGGGTTAATGAAAAATTAAAACACTCTCCCTCTCTCTCTTGGATCGACGGCCGAACACCCCTAGGGTGGTGGAGGAAGTCGATTTTGGTGATTCAAGGGGCAAAGAATCAAGAACAAGGAAGTGTGGATTAAACCTTTCTAGCAAGTGCTTGTTATACCTCAACACGGGTGGATTAAGCTTGAGCAATTTAGGTATATTCTTCATCTAATGTGTTCTTTGTGATGTATGGTGAAATCGATGGACATATATGTGTATAAACACATATATCAATTTCCAGTTTATGCTAATAGGATTGATTGCATGCTTAGTTTAATGTTTAATTTAATCCTGGTTTTCCCTGCAAGTATTCTGCGCAAAAGGCTATATGTCTATGATCATGTTTTTCGATTTTCATATATACTAGATATATACACATGTGGTAAACTAAGATCTGTTTAATCCTTTAGGGTTTTAGGATTAAGATTATTATTCTGTTTCCGCCTATGTGAATAATAACGGTTTTAAATATACAATTCTGAGTTGGTTCAAACCAAGTTTGGTTGTGAATCAGGATAACTCAAGTATGAATTGTGACCTGTAAAACCCAACAGTTATACCTTGCGTGTTCAGGTATTTAAGCATGGCAACATAGCAACAAGCAACACATAACCCTACTTCCTGAGTCTCATGGGAAACCGGTACTCACCTGGAGTTTACAAAAGGTAGATATAGTGCTCGGTGTCCTCTGGTTCCTCAGGAGTACCTAACACATCATATACACGCCCGTTTATCACTTAACACTTAACACAGAACACGAATCACAAACTGTCAGCACTGGACATGCTCCTACGGCCGCAGAGGACATGTCCTACGGTCGCAGGGGATACGTCCTACGGTCGCAGAGACAATTCCCTACGCCCGCAGAGTTCTTTTCCAATGAGCCAAGCCCTACGGCCGCAGGAACTCATCCCTACACCCGCATGAGCTGTTCTTTGGTGACCTACGGCCGTAGGTTATGTACCTACACCCGTAGACCTTGTTCCTTCATCTGTAGACTGTAAACCACACAAAAACAACCCTACGGCCGCAGAGACCCTTTCCTACAGCCGCAAAAATACAAAAGGCCTCCTACGGCCGCAGGAACTATTCCCTGCGCCCGTAGGAAGGTCCTGAACAGCAAGCCTTCGTTCCTGTTAGTGGAAAGACCTGCAAACTCGCGTTTTTTACCTTTAATTCGACCAAAACTCAGGTTTAATCATTTGTATACTTTAATAGACATCAAGTGAAGCTTATAAACACTTTGTACACAAAAAACTAACCACAAGAATAACATTTACACCTTCAAAATGGTGTATTTCCTTCACAAACACAAAACTAGGGTTCTAGCATAAAAACACTTACAAATCAGTAGAAGATCAGTAGCTAGAACACGAATTTTATACTGGAACCACTTGTAACAGATTGTTTCTTGATTTGTTTCTCAAAACTCCAAGGATATAAGTGTGTGTATGTGTACGTATGGTTAGTGTGTGTTTGTATGTGTTTTTGACGAAAACCAGGGGATAAGGCAAGCCTCAGCCGACCTTGGGTTTAATTAAATTAAACCCGGGTATTTTGTTCCCCTTTCTAACTTACAACTTGACACACGCCATTCCGTTTTAACTAACGGGGATATCTACGGAATGATAACACGAAGCCGTTTAACACCTTATCACTTTTAGACACGTTTGACACTTTTCACATAACACATTAATTAACAAAAAACGTTAGTAACTTAAATCACATTAGTTAAAGTCACTTAAAGTCATTGTACAAGTACAAGAACACAAAGTACAAGTCATTACTGCTAGGCCCATTTTCAGGGTGTTACACTGTATATAAATAGTATCACAAAATAAAATAACAAATCATGATTGAAAATAAAAATAAAAAAGAAAGAAGGTACTTGAAATGATATGTTATAACGTCTTTTTCGAAATAATTCCTAAAACGAAATAGTATCACAAATTAGATAAGAAAATTCAATGTATTAATTTAGTCAAATTGGTCTACATGTTACATAAATAACCAGGAAAATTGTATCAATTAGTTAAATGATTTGAATGTATTTTTTTGTTAATAATTTTTAGTTTTAACTAATTAAATCAGCTAAAAATACAACCTTAAATAATATACAAGGCTCAAGGCTTAAATCAGCTAATATAATTGTTGGAATTGGTAGCCCGGAACGTTAAATATGCATAACGGAGCATTGTAAGACAATATGAAGACACACAAAGTTTAAAATTTAGATATTATCTACAATTGGATATATAGCTTTTAATATAGTTATTTATTTGATTTGTATTTTCTAAATTATATCTTATATATTTGAATTTTTTTATTTGATGTGTTGTAAATATACATAGTTTTCTTAAAAATAAGATGATGACATTATAATCCTATTTTTTAATAAAGATTAAAGATTAGATAAGGTTATATTTAAGTTGATATAAATTTAAATATTTAAATTTCTTTTAACTTTAAAATGGTAATATATATTTGAATTTGATTGTATGAGCACCAATCTAATTTAGTAAGGGCATACAATTTAAATATTACTTAGTATTAATTTAGAATTATACTATATATCAATTCACAAAGGAATGGGACAAAATCTCATGAGATTTTCAAGGACTTTTTAGTCTCTTTGCTATAAAACTTGAGATGTATAATCTAATGAGATATTGAATTTTATAGATTTCACTTTCACCGTTTCATTTTCTCTTATATTCATTTCCCTCCTTTTCTCCTTTAATCTCTCTCTCTCTCTCTCTCTCCGTTCACTTTCTTATGTCAAAACCTACCGCCATTTATTTTTTCTAAAACCACCATTACCATAAAGAAGCGGGGTAAAACCTTAAGATATTCGCATTGATATGCCCATTTATGTTTACGGTTGATGGGCTTTTTAGTACAAAAAGCAACTAAGCAACTAGCAAGAGGGAAGCCAGCAGATCCTTTGCCGCCTTACTTTTATAAGTTTCGTCGTTTCCCGCATTTCAAAAAATCTTACACCTTCTCACCTTATGCATCAAAGGTTTACTTATGTGGGTTTCTATTTAATTTAGGTTTTAAGGTTATTTGTTCCTGTTTGATTATGATTTCTTTCTGATCTATCATGTTTGTGAACTGTGACTTTAAATCTTGGTTTTAATTATGGTTCTTGATTTTGATAATGTAGGACCGGCTGGGGGATGGGGTTCTAAACTAAACTAAAACACCCTAATGCTAGGACTGATCTAGGATGAGAAATAGTGCGGAATTTCTATTTCCCAAACCTCCTAAGGATTCTAAGATCTGCTTAGGTGTCTGGCACACAGTAACACTAAGAAACACACAGAGTAGAAACAAGAACAAACTCTAAGAACTCACACAGAGATGCTTAAGGCTGCCCTTGGATTTCTTATTTATCACTAAGATTGCGATTTATGAGGTCAAAGTCGCGATTTTGTAGGCTTAAGGTCGGATAAGGTCGATTACGAAGACTCCCGGTTGATTACCTGTTTAATTAGTCGATTTCCCTTGATTCTCTCGATCACCCGCGCTAATAAGCGGTTAAGAAGTATTTATAGTGTAATTAATTTCATTACGCACGTGATGCAACTTACTTCGCACATAGCTAGTCCAGTACGCACGTACTGGTTATTTTAATAATAATTAAATTCATTTTAACCGACCTAATCACTACGCGCGTAGTGAGCTCCACTACGCACGTAGTGAGACTTACTTCGAACGTGGTGATCTCTCACACAGACTTAAACTTCCAAACACACATCAACACATGATTAAGTACTTGTAAGCTTAAGATCATCACAAAGAATCACTAAGAATGTATATACATGCAAACAATTAATCAAAACACATTTGAATTAATAAACATGAATATATTTTATTGATACGAACTAGGGATTCACAAATATGCACCAACAAACTCCCCCTAAGACCTAGTTCTATCAATAACCATTGCACTAAGCAAAAATTCCACAAAGTAAAATGCACAAAGCAAAATGCACACAGCAGAATGCACTAAGCAAAAATTTGCACACAGCAAAATTCATACAGCAGAATTTTAAACGAATACCTTTCGTCATGCCCTTACCTGCACTACGCACGATGTGAGCTGTAACTCGTGCTTAGTGGAGTTCCATTTCGCATGTAATGAGTATCTCATCTGTGAACCTTAATTACTGTTAGTACTGCACTCAGCAATAAACTGTCAGTAACTTCAAGATCACTTATAAACATTTAAGCAAAACACATCAAAGTAAGATGAAGGAAATGTAAACAGAACAAATCACACTAAGAGAAAATAGAACATACTAGAACTCTTTTTGTATTTTTCTGATTATAAAGAAAATGAAAATGCAGAAGTAAAATATTAACGAATTAAATCCTAAAGAACAGAATTGAAAATACTAAGAAAATTGCAAGAATAAAATTACTGAAATTAAATCTTTTTGTGAGAAGGTTCCAAGATGGAATCAGTACCAGCACATCTATACTTAGTTATCATTCATTTCAGAACCTTAAGCACAAACATATTCTCTTAAACTCTGTCTGTCAACCTAACTTTCCTCAGATAAGGACAGATTTTGTTTCAACATTTTCAGATTATCTAGACTGGATACATGGTTAAGGCTATCTCTTTCAAAGTCTCACAGTATTTTGATTCACTCAGTGAAATGCACAACTTGATTACCCAACCACCATGCTTATGTGCTTTGTGATTTTGTCAACGCATTTTATGCTCTTTGACATGGAGGTCAATTTTTCACCTCTCAAGACATTTTTCTTGCTGAGCCTTTGTCACTGCATTTTATGCTCTTTGACAATTCAACACTAATAGATCAATATAGCTTTTGTCACTGCATTTTATGCTCTTTGACAATTCAACATTGATAGATCAATGTATCTATTTCTTTTGACATCTCAGATTGGGGTCAATTTTTCACCCTCTTTTACATTTTGCTCATTGTCATCTAAGCACATTTGGCATGGTAACAGGTGTGTGCACCAGACTAAGTTAGTCTCAACTGTTATTGATTTGTAGACTTGGAATATCTCGATAGTTTGAATCTTTGTAGGATTTCCACATGCATAACCACTTGTCAGCCTAGACTCTCATCATATGCCTTACACGCCATCTGTTTCTCATCTGATTTGACTCAAATTTTCAGACAGTTTTCTCAAGAATATGTACATGCCTTCAGTCCTAATTTTACTAGACATACTTTGTATTGAAAGCCAGTGTACCATCATTTTCCATTTGAGTTGGATTAACTTCTCATTTTTGTTTTTCTGATTTTTTTGTATTTTCTATGTTTTCTGATTTTTTTTTGTATTTTCTATGTTTTCTGATTTTTTTGTATTTTCTAAGTTTTCTGAACTATCTCCCCCTAAAATACCAAAGAAACTAAAACCTAAGAAAATAGAAACGCAAAGACACACAGAAAATAAACTGAAAGACAAAAGAACAATTTAGTCACACAGAAAATAGACACACAGTCACAAATACCTCACACTTGATTATAGCGGTTGACACCCTTCACATAGAAGAAAGAATTAGAAAGCATTACGAACCCAAGCCCGAATAGTCATGGGTTGCCCGTCTTCTCCAATCACTGGGAGTTTCATCCAAGTTCCTGTCTTCTCAGCAGCATTGCTGAACCTGTCACTCGAATCCTTAGGCATTTGAACACACAGTTTGTTAGTCCACTTAGAAGTCTGATTGAGCGAAGATTTTCTTTTGCTAACAACTTCGGGGTTTTTAGATTTTCTTATGGTATCCCCGTTTGTCCTTTGATGCTGAACTGGAAGAGTTGAGTTTTGATTGTTTTTAGTAAACATTTTATTCTTTTGAAAAGTCTCAACTTTCCTGTTACAGCGCTGATGTGGCTGCTGATCACACTCGTAACTGAGGTGACCAGGTCTCCTGCACACATAGCAAATCCTGTCTGGATATTGCTTTACAGAACCTTTCGACATCCTTTGAGATCGATACCCTAACCCTTGATGTTTGGGTAGTAGTTTGACCTCTTGGTACGGACGGGTATCAGGAGACTTTACACCCTCCTTTTCAAATTTCCGGAGGGCATCGCGGATACGATGCATCAACGGATCTTTCACATTAGAACTTGCCAACAGTTCTCTTATGCCTGGTTCAGCCTTTTTAATTTCTTCTTGCTGAACCTCATTCTTCTGAGGCTCACCCACATTCTCGTGTAACTTTAAATCCTCTTTTGGGGTTGATGCAGAAGATTCATCAACCTTTGTGAGTAGTGGGTCAGATTCAGAGTGAACATCATCATTCACCAGTTGATTTAACACTGGTGGTGGACATTTAGAGTATAACTTCTTGTTCTTTTCTGAATCAGTACCTTGACCTCTCTGATCGATTATGTACTCAAATAAGTAAGAAGACGTGGAATAACTTTTGAGTTTTTGACTCAGAGTCTCATAATCGACCTTTGAAGTAGCAAGGTCTCGTTTCAGCTTATCAATCTCATTTATGTAAAACACTATAGCATCCTGTTTATTTAACAGAGCCACACCTAGTTCATGCACCTGTTTGCCTAAACTTTCATTCTTTTCTTTCAACTATTTTTCTCTTTCTTTTATCAACAGGTTTTTATCTAACTTAGATGTGAGCTCTGAAATTGTAGACTTTAGGAACACTATCTGTTTTACATAATCATTACAAGAACCACAAGGTAAGCCAAAAGTACATACCTTTTCCTCGGAAGATTGACCACAACTGCACACCTTTTGGTTTGACTCATTGGCACGAACTTTCACTGGTGTCTTTTCTGCAGCTGGAACCGAGGCTGGTTCATCATCAATGCTGGCAATTGATTCTTCCTCACTTGAGTAACTTTCTGTCTCGGATTGAGAATCTTCGTTCAACACATGAACATTTGCCACATTAATATCAGCACCATCATTTCCAAACTGTACTGACCAGTCAATTCCCTCATCTTTCTGAACAACCACCATTGCCTTGGATGATCCCTCATGAGGTGACTCAGCCTTCTTAGGTGTGGTGGTATTTGACGTTTTGCCTGGAGAGGTTCTGAAGGGATACTTGGGTCCTGAGTTCTTTGGCTTTTCACATTCTCTAGCAAAATGACCCTTTTCTCCACAATTGTAGCAAGTTACAGCTGACTTGTCAAACCCGAGCTTCGTATCTTTGGTTGCTGTAATCTGCATCCCCGTTCTCTTCACTAAGGCTTTGGCTCTTCTTACCAGGTTGGCATATGACCATAAGATATCTTGACGTTCCATCTCATCGTTGTCAATTTGGTCATAGTCTTCCTGGGTCAGATAGGCGTTCCCAATCTTTCCCTTGAGCAGATCATCGTATGAGGTGACCAATGCACTAAGCATCCCCATATGCTCCTTAACTTCTTCAGTGCTGCCATGTTTGAAATGCTCAGTGTTTAAGGCAGGCATTGACGTTTTGCTTGAAGGAGCAGAATACGGTGGTCCACTAGAAATTTCAGGAGCAGACTTGCTTGATGAACTGACGTTAGAAGTAAAAGCTGTCTGCAACGGAGCATTGGATGAGGTGGCTGGAGAAGCAATGGGTCCAGAACAGTATAGCGATGGATTCTGCACATAGCTGCTTAGTCTGTCTAGATTTTGCTCTTCTTGTTCATGCTCTTTAAGTTTGGTGATGAAGTCATTTAGATCCATTCCTTCAAATCCCTCACCATTCTTCAAGATCATGATGAAAGGCCTCCAGCTCTTTGGTAGTGCCTTAGACAAAGTCTCCACTTGTTGGCGTTCGGAAATCTGCACCCCCAGACTATCCATTTCACTAAGAAGATGGTTGTATCTGTTGATCAAGTCTGGAAGCTTTTCATTCACATATGAAGTGAAGTGATCAAACTCCTTCCTTAACTGAGATGCCTTGAGCTCCTTCAGAGATGCATTCCCCTCATTCCTCTTTTGTAAGGCGTTCCACAGGGAACGTGACGTTCTGTATCGTCGGAATTGATGAAAGATCTCATTAGGAATGGCTTGAATGAGATAGGAATAAGCTTTCTTCTCCGCATCATACGCCTTACGTTGATCGTCACTCATTTGATCATAGGGAACTTCGATGTTCCCTTCTCCCTTTGGCACAACGTAATCGGCAGAGATGGCACGATGTAACCTTGGATCTACTCCATCAATAAAGATCTCAAACCTTGGTTTCCAGAATGGGTAGTCTTCCATGGTTAGTAGTCGGGGTACTTTATTAATGCCTCCCTGTTCATTGTCCATTATTAAGTTACTTAATGCGGTGATTGTTTGTTTGGCAGCCATTGCACTCATGTCAGACATTTTAGAAAGAGACTTAAAACAAACACACACACTACGCACGAGTTGAAAGTATGTTCGCACGAAATCAAAACACTACGCACGGAGTGAGGTATCTATGTACGGACTGACACGAAAACACACAGACTTTACTACGCACGAACTGAGAACCTAGTACGCACGGATTGAAACCTAGGACGCACGGAGTGAAGCTGATACGCACGAAGTAACAAAGCAAATTTTTAAAGACAGGATAAACCACACAGACTCAACTCGCACGAACTGGACACACCACGCACGCGTTGAGTACCTACTACGCACGGAATGAACACACAGCTTGATGAAGATTCTAGATGAGCTACGACACACTTCGCACGCACAAAGCTTACTACGCACGCACTATGGAATCACTTCGCACGGGTAACACTCAAACAATTAACGTAAAAACACGACCTTTTTAACCCAAAACAACCTATTTTCGACCTACTAACCGGTTTAAAACGACGAAAATGACAAAAACACACAGGCCTAATCGACACCTAGATCACGAAATCCTAAAGGAAAAGTGATCAATCAAAGCACAAGGCTCTGATACCACTTTGTAGGACCGGCTGGGGGATGGGGTTCTAAACTAAACTAAAACACCCTAATGCTAGGACTGATCTAGGATGAGAAATAGTGCGGAATTTCTATTTCCCAAACCTCCTAAGGATTCTAAGATCTGCTTAGGTGTCCGGCACACAGTAACACTAAGAAACACACAGAGTAGAAACAAGAACAAACTCTAAGAACTCACACAGAGATGCTTAAGGCTGCCCTTGGTTTTCGTATTTATCACTAAGATTGCGATTTATGAGGTCAAAGTCGCGATTTTGTAGGCTTAAGGTCGGATAAGGTCGATTACGAAGACTCCCGGTTGATTACCTGTCAAATTAGTCGATTTCCCTTGATTCTCTCGATCACCCGCGCTAATAAGCGGTTAAGAAGTATTTATAGTGTAATTAATTTCATTACGCACGTGATGCAACTTACTTCGCACGTAGCTAGTCCAGTACGCACGTACTGGTTATTTTAATAATAATTAAATTCATTTTAACCGACCTAATCACTACGCGCGTAGTGAGCTCCACTACGCACGTAGTGAGACTTACTTCGCACGTGGTGATCTCTCACACAGACTTAAACTTCCAAACACACATCAACACATGATTAAGTACTTGTAAGCTTAAGATCATCACAAAGAATCACTAAGAATGTATATACATGCAAACAATTAATCAAAACACATTTGAATTAATAAACATGATTATATTTTATTGATACGAACTAGGGATTCACAAATATGCACCAACAGATAACTGGATTTTGATTGCAATTTTGGGATTGGTAGTTGTGGCCGGTGAGTTGGGTGGATTAGGTAGGTAGTGAGTGTTGGGACATGTGAAAATAAAACCCTCTCAATTTGTAGATTTTTTTGGCTCTTTTCTTTTTGACGAAGTGAATTTATTTAAGTTCGATATTCAAGATCAGTTTAACAAATAATAGTATATTTAATAATTTTAAAATTCATCCCCTCGCAACGCGAGGGGCTTACAAAACCTCGTTATTATCAACCCCTTAATAATATTTAATTATTAGGGTAGATAAATATAATATTTTAATATTAAAAGTAAATCTAATTAGAATCTAATTTTGACCAAAGAAAAAAATTAAATTAAATTTTAGTTTTTACTAAAATGGTTGGTTTATATTCAATAGTAAAAATTTGTATCTATGTCGTGACACGTGCCTGGTTTGATCTTATGTGTTATACAAATCTTAACAAATAAATTTATTATTATTTTACTTTTCTATGTCGACTGAAATTGGTATAAACTTTATTTAAATTTAAAGAAAGTCTAAGACAAATTATTATTTCGTTATTACAAAACAATCATATATTTAACTAAGTCATTTTGACATAAATAATTATGTCTAATCAGTGTATTTACACGGACATTTTAACTAGTTTAGTTAATAAACTACTTGAAATTACAATTTTAAAATGAAAATTAGATAAATCTTTAACCAATAATAAATTTGAAAATTATAACTAAAAGGGTAATTTCCTTAAGATGTATTTTAAGTTTACATATTTTACTATTATATGTATTAGCTTTAAAGTTTTCTATTATGTATCAAACGTTTAATTTGTTACTATCGTATTTACTTTATTTATATAGATAGGTAAAAGAAAATGTACAAGTTTATTACATACAATGTTTCATATATATAATAATTTTTTTAAAAGTTCAATATACACAATAACAAAAAGTATAAAGTTAAAAATATTCAAAAGAACTTACCCAAATTAAATATAAGACTAGTTCCTAAAATTACATAGACATTAAGCTATTTCCTATAATAACATCTTGCAATTATTTTCTTGCAGACTAGTAACGCTTTCAAAGTCATTTCAATCAAATGGTCGTGATTTTGCACATAATATTGTAAACCAACCTCTCTCTCTCTCTCTCTCTCTCTCTCTCTCTCTCTCTCTCTCTCTCTCTCTCTCTCTCTTAGGACGTAATTTTCTATCTTGATCTCCTTGGTACTATTTTTATCTTCAACATTTTTTTAGTTGTGATGACTAAAAGTTTCATAATATTTGGTGATACGAGAAAGTAGTTCATCCCTCGATTGTTGCAAGAGTGACAATGATACCACTTTTTTTTCTTTACTTTGTTGTCTTACTATCTAACTTTGTTTAGACTCGTCATTTTCTTCATTGTCGTGGGTGGGAAATTGTGTGTCCTAGGATGGTGTGTACATGTTTGAAAAGGATATCTTTGTCCATTCTAGAGTTTGGAAAGACCAATCCAGTGAAGGCACGACATTCCATTTCGAGTGAGTTCTTACAATATCTCATGTCGCTTCATGATGAAATGTCTTGTTATTCTTCACAAGTTTATACTCGTAATAAGATCATTTCCGATATGTCTACATCATTTACGCCGCTTCCATGATCGGACAACAATTTTTTGTAGTATGTGTCTTCGCATTTGAGAAGCCAAAACTTTTCCTTTTCCAAGAGTGATATTCATTTTAAAGATATTTTCAAGTAATGAAAGATGTAAAAAATGATATAGAGAATGTATAATTTATAATCTAAAAAATGAGTGTAAGTGGCTTATTATTATTAGATAGAATAAATAAAAAACATGTATAAACTCGGTTCCCAACATCTATCTTTCCAAATTTTGTCCGCATGTGTGTGCGCCAATGCACATGCTTTGGGGCCATGGAAACACAACGGGGTGATGTTCGCACCGACACCATCACATCATTCCATCCTCCCTCTAATAACCCAACGACCCGGTCATCCTAAAAGCTAAAAGCAACAAACAAACAAAATCATTACTTCTTCCGAAATTTAATATGCATTAAAACATAATTTAGATATAATATAGGGCTAAGTTCGCCAAAATGTATACAACTTGTCATATTTTGCTATTACATGTGTTGGTGCATTAACGAATAAATAATTATATAAATGTTTTGAAGCCGGAATTTTAATATTTATTCAAAAAGAAATTATATTACAAAATCCAAGTTAATATTAATATAAAAAAGTTTGGCAAAAAAAGAAGTTCAATATAAACTTGCATTGACCACAAAACAAACATCTCATGAGCATTAAATATGCAAACTTTATAAAAAGTCAAACCCATACATACCCATTAAGTAAAAAAACGATAAATAACGATAAAGACACATATATTGAAAAGTCGCTTTTTACTTAAACATATTCATATCTTGTAAAATCAATTGCACATGATCTTAAACATATTTATTTTTGGGATTGAACTTTTATAAAATAGTTTGCCACAAATATTATTGAAATATATTTTATTTGGCAAATATTTATAAACATGAAAATACAAACTTTTGTATATATGTAAAATACCTTGAAGAGATATTATTACACTGGGTAATATTTTTGGTTGGTTAAGATAAGATGAAGTTTTTAGAGAAGATTTCATGTTGATAATTGTGCCCTTCTAAATTACAAAGGTGGCACAATATAGACCACACATTTCAAAAGCAATCTTGTCTTGATCTTTTTGCCAACCAAATTACACAATATAATAATATAATATATATAGGTATTGTACTGATAAAAAAACAGATTTCAACTATAAGTAGTGCATAACGGTAACATTTTAAATCTGTTGTGCTAGTGACACACGGTCGCAAGCCACGGTCGACCGTGGGTCTGCGACCATCCGGACACTAGACAGCTCAAATTTCTCTCTCTTCGACTCTATAAAATCAAGCTTTGTGTTTTCATATTAAAACCACTTCTTGCATCTAAAATTCTCTGAGATATTAGTCACACACTTGTGATCTCACAACTTTATATTTTAATGTGTGATTCTTGAGTTTCCTATAATCTTTGATTCATTCAAACAACTCAAGTTTATAAAAAGTCAATCAAGAGAGAGAGAGAGAGATAGAGAGAGAGAGAGAGATCTTTAAGCATTCATCTATACATACACTTGTCTCTTGTATTTAGTGAGTGAGATTCTTTGTACACACCATTGTTGGTGTTTGAGAGATTTGATTGTTGTGGGAAGAACGTTATTGTTGTAAGTGGGTCTGACTATTCCCTACTTGGGTTCTTGGATTTTAGTTCTTGGGGAAGAACTTGTTCCTTGTTGAAGGAAGCTTGAGTTCTTTGTGAAGAACTTGTTTAGTGCTCTTGGATTAGAGTTTGGTGAGGTTATCACCAGCCTTTTAAAGGTGATTGTATTCGGTAGTCTCTTCCGATCTAAGGAGACTTTTTGCACGTTTTGCTAGTGGAACTCTTGACGGAGGTGAAGGAGTGGATGTATGTTGGAGTTCAACTAAACCACTATAAATCTTCGTGTTTTCCTTCTCAACCCTTAAACTCTTTACATTCATGCATTTACATTCTTGTTTTTTATTTTCGTATTTATCTTATTGCTTTTACCTTCAAGTCATTATATATACTAACATTTGACAGGGTAATGGACAGTACCGTGACCAATATTAGTTATATATAATTTCGCTAAAGCTGATAACAAACAATGATGGTTGCTTGGTGGTAAGTAGTCGATATTCTATCCCATAGGTTCAATGATCGATTCATCAATCATTCAAGTTTTTTCTTTTCGTTTCAGCGGGTCTTTCAAAAAGAAAAAAGAAGCTTTCATGTGGCCTAACACATTTTTATTTTACTATTTTTATTTTATTATTAATATATTAAGACTATTAATTTGGTATGTTTTTTTGTTTTCCTTTTATAACTTTTAACATATAATGTCTGACACAAATATAAATATATATACATAAAGATCTCATTTTTATCTACATATCGATATAAATTTTATTTTGATATGATGTATATTTAAATATGTACTCTTTCGATTAAATATTACGTTATCTATAGTACGACAAAGTTAACCTATATATTTGAATTCAAACCAAATGATATAAGCACACTACGAACGTTATTAAAAGTATAATACAAAATATTAACCATGTTTACTATATATAACGGAGAGTTAGTTTTTTTAATATGAGAACATATACTATGTTTCAAAACCCGCTGCAACGCGCGGGGTGCTAAATGGCTCGTTCATTATATAGTCAAGGATATACATATATATTTACATATAATCATAAAGAGTTTAATTATTGCAAGTTAAAAGGATGATAATACTTAAAAAATTTAAAGTGGTTATAGAAACTATTCAGCCCCTCCCCCCACCCTTCTAATTTCTACAATTGGTATCGGAGCAAGTTGCACTCAATTTGCTCAAGTTTCATAAAAACTTGATTTTTCAAATTTTGAATTGATCCATGGCTCAAGTAAACTATGTTGAGGGTTGCTCTAGACAACCATCACAAAAATCTAATGAATTTTGTTACCAGAAACACCAATTTAAAACTTATGTAAAAGCCAAAGAGAAGATCTTTGGAAAATTATTATAAATGGTGATTTTCAACCAAATGATAACATAAATCTAACATTAGATAATTTTCCAAAACTCAAGAAAAACTGTGAAGCCAAACTAATATTATATAATGCATTACCAAGAACTGAATATGAAATAATATTCATGTATACAATGTCAAAAGAAATCTGGAAAACACTAATAACAACACATCAAGAAGATGCACTAGTAGTATATTGCAAAAATGATTTTCTTGCTCAAATATGAACAATTAATGTAATAGAAGATGAAATAATTTTAAAGACTATGAAATTGTGACCAAGAAGGATGACAAAACAACTATGGAAAAACAAGACGAGTCACTAGCTTCAAAAGCTAAAATTATCTTAAGAGGTGATGATGAAGAAAACAACGAACCTACCACTAGTGGAAGAAAAAAAGATGAAGATCACACGATGATAATTAACAATAATTGTAAAGAGAATGCCAGTGAAATCACAAATGATGATAATAAACCTTGTCTTATTATCATCAACAAGACAAGAGAGGTACACTCAGATCATTCTTACTATACTTGTAATTCAAGTGATGATGATTTGAAGCAAAAATATTACAAATGTGAAAAACTCATTTTCAAAGCAAATAAGAAAAATGAGTCTATAAAAATTGAAATATTAACTCTAAAAAATGAAACATAATTTGTTTATAATGGAAAGAGACACTATAAACGTGAAATTAATGTGTTAAGAGATTTTGTCACAAAATGTGATAAGTAACTTTTAGAAACTAAAATCAAGTATTAAAGTTGTCAATAGACATAAATAAAGTAAAAGATACTTCCGTGTCAAAATCCTTGAAGAAACATGTCTTATATAGAAAAGAGAAAATTACACACGGTCATGCCACCACGGTTGACCATAAGTCCTGCTACCGCGACCGTGACATTTTGTAAGATCCCTAGAGGTGACCGTGGTCTACCACGGTCGAGATCCGACTGTGGAGGTATGACTAAGCAAAATCATCTTAGCCCAAATCATCTTCATATATTTGCTCCCATAGTCACAATACTGCTCCTATAACATCATACAATTAGAAAAGATCTTTTCATATACTCAAAAGAAATAAATAATAAATAACAAACCTCCTCAATTCTTTCTAACACATAACTATCAAAGGATATTTTCAAACAAAGGACAAAACTTAATTACCTCATATAAAAGGAACTACAACTATGTCTATCACAATAACTACTCTCAAAGTAGAATAGATTATGCTCAAAAACCGACTGTAAACCATCACAAATTTTACCACTCATTTTCTAGTACTAAACCATATCACTCTTTATATAAATTGATGAAAGTAGAAATGTTTGATGCTAACAATCCTAGACCATAAAACATTGGGTATCAAATTTATCAACTACAAAACTTTCACCGGAAACTGGGGAACATCTACATACTTATGAGTGGATACTTGACAGTGGATGTTCTAAACACATGACCGAAAATAAGGAGTTATTAACATCATACAAGAGATGCAATAAACGTCATGTAATATTTGGTAGCAACATTAGATGTAACATCATCGGTAAAAGTAACATCTCTCACAACAATCTAACTATTACAGATGTTGATCATGTTGATAACTTAGGATTCAATCTTATGAGTATAGGACAACTTTGTGATAACTCTTTAAAAGTTATATTTACAAAACATCATAGTATAATATGTAGAACTGGTAAGAGACTTGCCGAAATTAAAATTTGATAAACATTTGTGTGATACGTGTAGAGTTGAAAAACCAATTAATAGCACACATAGAGTCAAGAATATAATCTCTACTAAAGAAATTTAGAATTATTATATATAGGTCTATTTGATCTGACAACAACTCAAAGCTATGGTGGTACTACACTCTAATTGTTATGGATGACTTTTCAAGACACACTTGGAAATTATTTTTAAAATCAAAATTGAAGCTTCGACAAATTTAAAATTCTTGGAAAACAAATTCAAAACCAACAAAGGTAACTTGATTATGTCCATAGAAACGGACAAAGGTAAATAATTTCGCAGTAATGCTAGGTTTATATCCTTTCGCGAGAAACATGGTATGACTCATAAATTTTCTAATACTGAAACTCCTCAACCGAATAGAATTATTGAGAGGAACAACCAAAAGCTTCAAAAAAACGAGTCTTGTCATGTTAAAAGATCAATATACACCACAAAAATTTTGGTTATAGGAACTGCAACGTATATCCTCAATAGAAGATCAGTTAAATAAGCTATAGACAATGCCTCCTACGAATTATACGAAGGGAGAAAACCCAAACTTCCACATTTAAGAATATTTGGAAGCAAATGCTTTTTTCTGAATAACAAAGAACACCTTACCAAATTTGATCTTAAAGTCTATGAATTTATAATTATATAAATGTTTTGACAACGCAATTTTAATATTTATTTAAAAAGAATATATATTACAAAATCCAAGTTAATATGAAATTAATAAGTTTGGCACTATAAGAAGTTAAATTTAAATTTGCATTGATCACAACACAAACATCTCATGAGGATTAAATATGCAAACTTTATAAAAACCAAATGCATACATACCCATTAACTAAAAAGCGATCATTGAACAATAACGACACATATATTGAAAAGTCACTTTTTTACTTAAATGTATTTTTATTTTATAAAATCAATTTCACATGATTTTAAGATTTTTGGAATTGAATATTTATAAAATAGTTTGCCACAATTATTATCGAAATATATTGTAATTGACAAAGATACAAAATGATACGTCTTTTTCTATACAAGTAAAATACCTTTAAAAGATATTATTTGGAAAATATTTATAAACATGAAAATACATATTTTTGTGTACAAGTAAAATACCCTTAAAAGATATTATTATACTGCATATTATTTTTGGGTGGTTAAGATAAGATGAGATCTTTAGAGAAGATCTCACCTTGATATTGTGTTTCACTAAACTACGAAGGTGGCAGAATATGGACCACATATTTTAAAAGCAATCTTGTCTTGATCTTTGTGCCAACTAAAATATACAATTTAATAATATAATATTCTGGGTATTGTACTCATAAAATACAGATTTCAACTATAAGCCAGTGCATAACAATAACATTTTAAATGTGGCTGTAAAGCTATGCTAGTGACGAACGGTCGGAAGCCACGGTCGACCGTGGGCCTGTAACCGTCTAGACACTAGAAAAATCAACTTTCTCTCTCTTCCAACTCTATAAAATCAAGCTTTGTGTTTTCATTTTAAAACCACCTCTTGTATCTAAAATTCTGTAAGATATTAGTTACACACTTGTGATCTCACAACAGTTATATATATGTGTGTGATTCTTAAGTTTGTTATAATCTTTGATTCATTCAAACTGTAACTCAAGTTTAGCAAGAGTTAATCAAGAGAGAGAGATATATATATCTTTAAGCATTCATCTATACATACACTAGCCTATTGCATTTAGTGAGTGAGCTTCTTTGTACACACCATTGTTGGTGTTTGAGAGATTTAATTGTTAGGGGGAGAACGTAATTGTTGTAAGTGGGTTTGACTATTCCCCACTTGGGTTATAGGATTTTAGTTCTTAGGGAAGAACTTGTTCCTTGTCGAAGGAAGCTTGAGTTCTTGGTGAAAAACTTATTTAGAGCTCTTTGATTAGAGCTTGGTGAGGTTGTCACCAACCTTCTAAAGGTGATTGTATTCGGTGGTGTCTTCCGATCTAAGGAGACTCTTTGCACGTTGTGCTATTGGAACTCTTGAGGGAGGTCAAGGAATGGATGTAGGTTGGAGTTCAAACGAACCACTATATATCTAGGTGTTTACTTTCTCGACCCTTAAACACTTTACATTCTTGCATTTATATTCTCACATTTATATTCTTGCTTTTATATTTCCGTACTTATCTTATTGCTTTTACCTTTAAGTCATTTATTATATAGTCAAGGACATATATATATATATATATATATATATATATATATATATATATATATATATATATATATATATATATATATAATCATACAGAATTTAATTATTGCAAGTTAAAAGGAGGAAAATACTTAAAACATTAAAGTGGTCATATAAACTATTCAACTCTCTTCTAGTTTCTACAACATGTTTTGAACTTTAAAAGTTTTTATTGTGTGTATAATAATTAGAATTTGTTGCTACTGTATGCATTTTTGTAACATTAAAAAGTAAAATATGTATAAGTTTAGTAGATATAATTGAAAGTTCAATACACATAATAATAGCATATTAAAAGTTCGATACACATAATAGAAACTTTTAAAATCCGATACATAAAATAGCAAAATATGACATTTGAATGTATTTTGATTAACTGAACTCTATAATCTAATTTAGTTAATTCTTATTATAATTTTATTTTTACCCTTAATCCAATTAAAACAACATATGAATTGTGAAACTTAGAAAATTAATTATTGCAAGTTAAAAGGAGGATAATACTTAAAATATTAAAGTGGTCATATAAACTATTTAACAGTCTTCTAGTTTCTACAACATGTTTTGAACTTTAAAAGTTTTTATTGTGTGTATCAAAATTAGAATTTGTTGCTACTGTATGTATTTTGGTAACATAAAAAATAAAAAAATGTATAAGTTTAGTAAATATAATTAAAAGTTCAATACACATAATAATAACATATTAAAAGTTCGATACACATAATAGAAACTATTAAAATCCGATACATAAAATAGCAAAATATGACTTTTGAATGTATTTTGATTAACTGAACTCTATAATCTAATTTAGTTAATTCTTATTATAATTTTATTTTTACACTTAATCCAATTAAAACAACATATGAATTGTGAAACTTAGAAAATTAAAAAAAGTATAAAAAGATGTATTGTAGCCCGTCATTCAAGCAATAGAAGTGATATAAAAAACTACACGGGTTGGTTTAATATAAAGGATAATATATATTAAACATTAATAAAAACGTACTAAATCATAATAATAAATTAGAATAAAATGAGAATATAAAAAACTTGTGACGTACGGCTTCAACACTTTAACTAACGTGGAAACATCGACGCTAGTGGAAGGACAGACTTGATGGCGGAAACGTAGTTAATGATACGAAGAGATCTGATTGTATATAAGCCATCAATAATTATTATTACAATAGAGGGTAATAAAATTAAACGTTATTGGTTATAATTAACAAGGGATTTAAAATCTTTATAAAATGTTTTAGAATGATAAAACTAAAAATTTGGTTAAATATGATATTTTAAAATTATAAAGGGGTGAATATGATATTTGTAAATTAAGGTGGACAAATACGATTTTATATGATTTAATAAGAGTATATATATGAAATTATCTCTAATAACTTTTGACTCTAAAAAGTCAAAATTGATTTTTTGATTTTAAGTGAATGAGTGGTCAAGATTAAATATTTTTTTAAATAAATTATTTCGATTGTTTAATAAACTTTATAAATTAATCTTTTATTTATATTAAAAGATATATATACATATATAAAATGAGAATTTGAGACACAATCTGAGTCGTCAAATTCCCTCTCCTTAAAATGGTATTGCCCACTCATTATTTTCTCACATGCATCCTGTCACACTCTGTCTCCTTACGCTCTTCATTTATGAATTTTAATTACAAAATAAACGAGTGAGATTGAGTCTCGATCTCATTCTCATTCAATTTCCCATTCTCATTTGAACATTCTCATATATATATATATATATATATATATATATATATATTTATTTATTTATTTATATATATATAGGGGAGGGTTCCATTGAGAACCGATTTTAATGCGAGAACCGTGAGAACCAATCTTAGCCGTTGATTTGATAAGTGGAATTCATGGATGGAGAGCGTGGGGGATTCAAGTGTGGCAGGGTGTATGTGAGGAATTCATGGGTGGACAATGACATTGAAAGATGGGGATTTGGACGGCTTAGATTGGTTCTCGCGGTTCTCGCATTAAAAATGGTTCTCAATGGAACTTCTATCTATCTATATATATATATATATATATATATATATATATATATATATATATATATATATATATATATATATATATATATATATATATATATATATATATATATATATATGAATGTTCAAATGAGAATGGGAAATTGAATGAGAATGAGAGACTCAATCTCAGTCATTTATTTTGTAATTAAACGACTGAGATTGAGTCTCCCATTCTCATTCAATTTCTCATTCTCATTTGAACATTCTCATATATATATATATATATATATATATATATATATATATATAGATATATATGAGAATGTTCAAATGAGAATGAGAAATTGAATGAGAATGAGAGACTCCCTTAAATTAATTGAGAATAGGAGACTCAATCCCAGCCGTCCAATTCCCCTCCTTCAATGTCATTGCCCACCCATGAATTCCTCACATGTACCCTGCCAGACTCGATTCCCCACGCACTCCATCCATGAATTCCACTTACAAAATAAACGGCTAAGATTTAGTCTCACATTATCAATTAATTTCTCATTCTCATTTGAACATTCCCATATATATATATATATATATATATATATATATATATATATATATATATATAGGGGAGGGTTCCATTGAGAACCGATTTTAATGCGAGAACCGCGAGAACCAATCTTAGCCGTTGATTTGATAAGTGGAGTTCATGGATGGAGAGTGTGGGTGGATCAAGTGTGGCAGGGTGTATGTGAGAAATTCATGGGTGGGCATTGACATTAAAAGAGGGGGAATTTGACGGCTCAGATTGGTTCTCGCGGTTCTCGCAATAAAAATGGTTCTCAATGGAACTTCTTCCTATATATATATATATATATATATATATATATATATATATATATATATATAAACCGAAGATAAAAAATCACGCATGCTTGCGAGCTAGTTTTATTCTTTATATTTTTTATTTCAAAATTAATTTTTTTATTTTAACAGGTTTTTCAAAAAACTATTTTCGTGGCCATTTCATCCATGAAAATCTAATGTTTATCAAGACTTTACATACTTGTTCCCCATGAACCGAAACCGAAAAAAATAATACGTATGAAACCTGAAAACAACACAGGGGGCGGAAGGGGTTTTGGATATTAAAATTTGACATCCTCGGATACACGCGCCATATGCTTTTAACTTATTTAAAAGTGTATACACACACACATATATATATATACATATATATATATATATATATATATATATATATATATATATATATATATATATATATATATATATATATAGGAAGAAGTTCCATCGAGAACCATTTTTAGTGCGAGAACCGCGAGAACCAATCTAAGCCGTCCAATTCCCCCTCTTTCAATGTCATTGCCCACCCATGAATTCTTCACATACACCCTGCCACACTTGATCCCCTCACGCTCTCCATCCATAAATTCCACTTATCAAATCAACGGCTAAGATTGGTTCTCGCGGTTCTCGTATTAAAATCGGTTCTCAATGGAACCCTCCCCTATATATATATATATTATGTACGTATGTATGTATTGGTAAATATGAAATAACACCATTAGAAAACTTAAATTTCTCAAAACTATCTAACTTGCCGGTGATAGCCCTAACTATCTCCCGTAATTCCTTTTTTTGAGCTTCGATATCTAGCTACAAAATGCAAGCTTGTAACGATGGAGAGTTCAACATGGAGATACTAAAAACGATCAACAGCGCCAAGTTCAATCATATCGGTTATTTGTTTAAGAGAAACTCTCATCGAATATTTGTTCGATTTCTGCCGGTGATTTATTTATTATCGAACGTTTTTTGTAGTTTTTTATGAACATGAAGTTGTTGAAAATAACATGTAGAAACAACTCAATTTTAGGATACACGTTACCCGAACCGTGGATAACTGCCTCTCTTCAAGCATCCGGTATTTGCGATTTGGTTTCGGTTCCTAAATTAGATACCCGCCACGCAATTACAGTATACAAAATAGCCACAACCCGCCCGTTCCGTGAACACCTCTACGTCCAGCCATCTCAAGATGATTATATAGTTGATATGATATTCTTTACTTATTAATTACTTATTCGGAAAAATAAGAAAATGTAACAAACTTGATCCGATCGACATTTGAACAACAATAGTCTTATCATCAATGGTGACCTCTTAGTGGGTGACAACTTATGTGAACTCATACGTTATTGTTCACAAGCCTTCTTGTGGTTGGTTGAATTTAATTGGTTAACTAAAAGACATTGCTTTTGTCATATATTGACCCTCTTTTTGAATTTTGAACACGTTCGGTTCCTTTTATGACAATAGGACGACATATTTAATAGTTGTACTTTACTAGACATTATTCAAGAGAAGCACATACATGTGAACATTACACCTGTCTAGTTAGTTGGTCTTCAGTCGAGCTATAGCAACAGCAATCATAAAGAGTTGGATGACAGTAAGAAACCAGTTTTGTTCTGATTGCACTAGGGCAACAACAACCACAAAAAGTTGGATATCCACTACAAAAATTACGGGTATTAGTAACAACATTTGTCGATAATAAAGTCCATTGAAGTCCCTACTAAAGGTATGAGGGGCGACAAGTTGGCACTATTACTTCGTCACTAACACTAAGATGTCGCCCCTATTGGTGTTGCCCATAATGGTCTCATAATGTCGCCCGTATTACTCTTGTTGTACCGAAATTTTTCGTTGCTATTTCTATACGTTGTTATGTTAGTGCTATTGCTTTTTTTCATATTTTAAATATTTTGTTACTCAATGCATATATCCTGTTAATTCTATTGCTTCAATAATACTTGTAACACCGGCTTTCACGAGCTTAAAATTAGAAATTTAAACTTTTTAAACATATTTATCAAAAGCACGCAGCGGAAGTAACCAACGTTTACAAAAGGATTATTATTATTATCTGGCTTGGCAATATCAAATACAACAAAACAGGCCAAGTCCAAAACCAACAGCTGTTACCCAACTAACGATAACCGACGACCGGATCACATGATTAACAACAGAGTGTTACCCAAAAGATATATACATACACAACTACCAACGAGTACCGCCTCACCAGGCCGATTAATCCGTACCTGTAGGACCGGCTGGGGGATGGGGTTCTAAACTAAACTAAAACACCCTAATGCTAGGACTGATCTAGGATGAGAAATAGTGCGGAATTTCTATTTCCCAAACCTCCTAAGGATTCTAAGATCTGCTTAGGTGTCCGGCACACAGTAACACTAAGAAACACACAGAGTAGAAACAAGAACAAACACCAAGAACTCACACAGAGATGCTTAAGGCTGCCCTTGGTTTTCGGATTAAACACACAGTATTCGTTTACGAGGTTTAAAGTCGCGATTTAGTAGGCTTAAAGTCGTATAAGGTCAATTACGAAGGCTCCCGGTTGATTACTCGATTGATTCGTAGGTTACCCGCTTGATTCGTCGATTCCCTTAATTCCCCGCGAACTCTCGAAGTTAATCAGTATTTACAGTGTAATTAAATTCACTTCGCACGTGATGCAACGCACTTCGCACGCAGTGAGTCCAGTACGCACGTACTGGTTATTTTAATAATAATTAATTAGTTTTAAACCGACCTACTCACTACGCGCGAGTTGACCTTCACTACGCACGTAGTGAATTCACCACGCACGCAGTGAACACATCACGCACGTGATGAACTTTCACACACACTTAAACTTCCAAACACACATCAACACATGATTAAGTACTTGTAAGCTTAAGATAATCACATAGAATCACTAAGAATATATAAACATGCAAACAATTAATCAAAACACATTTGAATTAATAAACATGAATATACTTTATTGATATGAACTAGGGATTCACAAATATGCACCAACAAACTCCCCCTAAGACCTAGTTCTATCAACAAAATTTGCACTAAGCAAAATTTACACAAAGTAAACAAAACTGACAATCTAGCTATCACACAGTTGTAGACTTTACTTCTTCAGATCCAGCATAGATGTCAAATGCAAAACAAATTCTGACGACTTTCTGAAACTGCAACGCTAACTCCATATATTGATGCTTGTACAGAATTGAGTTGTAGTACAGAACCGTTATATCGTCCTTGCCAAAATTACTGATCCACATAGGATCGTCTTCCATGGTTAACAGTTTAGGTACTTTATTGGCACTCCCCATTTCACTGTCTAGCAATAAGTTATTTAAAGCTGTTGTCTGTTTTGATGCCATTTCAGTAATCAAGAGCTGAGAACACACAGACTGAAATTTGGATTTAGTAAATCACACAGATTCAATACGCACGGAGTGGGAAGTCACTTCGCACGAACACAGAGCACAACGCACGAAGAACACGACCTACGTACGGACTGACACAAAGACACACAGACCTTACTACGCACGAACTGAGAACCTAGTACGTACGGATTGAAACCTAGGACGCACGGAGTGAAACTGATACGCACGAAGTAACAAAGTAAATTTTTAAAGACAAGATAAACCACACAGACTCAACTCGCACGAACTGCAAACACCATGCACACGTTGAGTACCTACTACGCACGGAATGAACACACAGCCTATCGAAGATTATAGAGAATTAACGGCACACTACGCACGTACTAAGGGTCACCACGCACGGGGTAAAAGTCACTTCGTACGGGTAAAACTCAAACAGTTAACGTAAAAACACGACCTTTTTAACGCAAAACGACCTATTTTCGACCTACTAACCGGTTTAAAACGACAAAAAGGACAAACACACAAGCCTAATCGACACCTAGATCACGAAATCCTAAAGGAAAAGTGATCAATCAAAGCACAAGGCTCTGATACCACTTTGTAGGACCGTGGGGGTTCTAAACTAAACTAAAACACCCTAATGCTAGGACTGATCTAGGATGAGAAATAGTGCGGAATTTCTATTTCCCAAACCTCCTAAGGATTCTAAGATCTGCTTAGGTGTCCGGCACACAGTAACACTAAGAAACACACGGAGTAGAAACAAGAACAAACACCAAGAACTCACACAGAGATGCTTAAGGCTGCCCTTGGTTTTCGGATTAAACACATAGTATTCGTTTACGAGGTTTAAAGTCGCGATTTAGTAGGCTTAAAGTCGTATAAGGTCAATTACGAAGGCTCCCGGTTGATTACTCGATTGATTCGTAGGTTACCCGCTTGATTCGTCGATTCCCTTAATTCCCCGCGAACTCTCGAAGTTAATCAGTATTTATAGTGTAATTAAATTCACTTCGCACGTGATGCAACGCACTTCGCACGCAGTGAGTCCAGTACGCACGTACTGGTTATTTTAATAATAATTAATTAGTTTTAAACCGACCTACTCACTACGCGCGAGTTGACCTTCACTACGCACGTAGTGAATTCACCACGCACGCAGTGAACACATCACGCACGTGATGAACTTTCACACACACTTAAACTTCCAAACACACATCAACACATGATTAAGTACTTGTAAGCTTAAGATAATCACATAGAATCACTAAGAATATATAAACATGCAAACAATTAATCAAAACACATTTGAATTAATAAACATGAATATACTTTATTGATATGAACTAGGGATTCACAAATATGCACCAACAGTACCTGCGAAAAAGGAAATCATGCACCATTAGCTACAACTAGCTAGTGAGCAGAGATTACACATAAGCATCAATAAGCAGGCTAACATAACATAAAAACAGCACACAATGCTATCCTATCACATCACGGCGCGCCAATCATGTCAGATAGAGTCATATCTCGCAGGGTAATCAGTCCTGCTCAAAGACCCTAACTTGGGAATCAACCACGACCAACCACACTGGTGGGGGAGCGAAGAGCAGTCCACCCAGCGCGTTCCAGAATCAGATCAACTCAGCCAGTTCCGGTTAATAACCAAGAACCCCCTTTTTACAACCAGTTCCAACTGAAACCCGAGAACCCAATCTCATTAAGGAACGGCGGCCAGTAGAGCCGAAGACCCAAGCGTATACACTTGAGTACCGTTAATCCCCCATTTTTCGAGTCCAAGAGCCCAAGGGACCAGCCGCAGCCGACCTCAACCATGCCAGGAATAGTTAAACAGCCCCCCCTGAGTATTTGGACATTTCAACATCAACATATAACCAATCAAATAAGGATCCAATAACATGCATGCATAACATGACAACAACTTCTGCTCCTACTTAACGACCAGGACATGAAAATACAACTTAATCATAATATGCAGTTATAACATAGCTCATATCATCACATTCGACTACCATTATTTCAACTTTAGTCATCATAATCCTCATATCATGGCATATCAACTCACAACATACCTCGCGTGTACACATGTGAATACAACAGTAGCATATTCCAACAAACAATGGGAAACCGGTACTCACCTTGCAGTCAAAGAAGACATATATAATGCTCAGTGTCTTCCGGTTCCTCAGTAGTACCTAACATAGTAGGTTTAAGTTCAATTACTACTCTACATCAACTATTTGCACGACTAACATCCATCTACAATCTGTCAACACAAAAACCCTGCTTGTGCCCGCAAGCAGTAGGGCTTACGACCGCAAGGCCTTCTCAAAACCCCCCCTTATGGTCGCAAGGGGTCCCCTTGTGGCCGTAAGGGTCCTTTCCAACCAACCATAGCTTTTGCCCGTAAAGGCAGCCCCTTACGCCCGCAAGCTTGGTTCTTTGGGTGCTTTGGGCCACAAGCTATATGCTTACGCCCAAAATTCTATTTCCTTCATCTGTAGATGGTAATCACATTAACACATGCTTACGGCCGCAAGTACCCTTGATAACGGCCACAAGGACTCTTAATACCTACTTGCGCTCGCAAGACCTTCCCCTTACGGCCGCAAGCAAGGTTGGCACAGTGAGCTTCAACTCTGTTCGAACACAGTAGCTGTAAATCGAGTTTTTGACACTTTAATCAAGTTGAATCCAACTTTAAATGTTTAGACATCATTTTTGACACCCCTATGAACTTACTAACATAGATTTGACTCAAAACAATCATTACAACCCACTTTGAATCTTCAAAAATGGATCATCTTCTTCAAAGCTCCAAACTAGGTTTCTAAGTTAGAAAATTACCAAGAAAATGATGGGATGCCACAAGAACTGTTCTAAACACTGAAATCAGTTGCTAGAACCCCAAATTAGTAGCTTTCCTTGGAATTCTCTCTCTAAAAGTCTAGGAGCTTGTGTGTGTATGTGTAGCTATGTATGTATGTATGTATGTGTGTTTATGTGTTTGTGAAGTTTCCAGGAGATCAATAAGAGAGTAAACCACCTTTAGGTGGTCAAATAACAAAACACGGGTATTTTGTTCCTCTATTTAACTTACAACACGACTTAGGTTTACCCGTTTCAACTAACGGGGATATTTTCGGAATCATTATCCAAATCCGCTTAATATCGTATCGACTTTATATACTTTCAGCACTTTCCACGTAACCACATTAAATCCACAATTAACACTATATAGCAACTAAAAAGACTTTGACTAAAGTCAAGGTACAACTACTGAAACATTAGCTACAAGCACACACAACTAGGCCATATTCTAGGATGTTACAAATCTACCCTCCTTAAAGAGGATTCTGTCTTGGGAATCCTACCATGCCTTCACTCATATTTATAGATCACTAACAGACTTCTTACAACAAGCATCACCTTCAATCTCACTTACCATCATTAGAGGTTTTTCAAACATGAACTCAACTAATCCAGTTAACTTGGCCCCGCAGGTCTTATCGAGTTAAATCCTAAACTTAAACGTATCAAGGTCCATCTATTTCTAAGAGCTCAATACTCAACAATGAATGAGGATTAGACCTCAATATTCTATACTACTACCATAGTTTAATTCGTCGTTACTTCTAATATCTTCAATATAGGAGCGTATCTACAATTTTACTTCCTACTATGGTCACACGCTTAGTTTTAAACTACTAATATCATTCCACGTTAGACAACGACCGCAATCGACATGAGAATCCTCAATACAAAACTCTACTTATTCCCACTAACTACAGCGTTAACACTACACAAAAGCGTTCTTTTCGTTTACTTCCTCATTGCTTCTGCCTTCATATACTCATCTCGCTACATAACTAGTGGTGCTTCCTTGAATCAATACGCATCCATACAGTTCCATCTTTCTTCTTCACGAACAAAAATGGAACACCCCAAGGAGAGGAACTCGAACAAACAAAGTATTTGTCAAGCAACTCCTGAATTTACAAAATCATTTCTCAATCATCAAACGGAACAATATGTTGGGTTTTAGACAGGGCAATTCAACCAAACTAGAGCTTTACTGATTCATAACCTAAGTGGTTTGAACAAACTCAGAATTGCAGTAAAAACAGTTATCATTTATAAAGCAGAATTAAAACAATAACTTTGAACCTTAAAACCCTAAAAGCATTAAGATCTTAGTTATATCACAAATGTGTATGGCATGTGTATATAAAAATAGATACATTCGTGTGTGTATACATATAATCGAAAAACACACTTACATGATATTCTAAATTATCCAAAACATGTATTAAACATATTAATCAAGATTATCATCTAATCATCCATACAAGCATCATATTTGATATATATATATATATATATATATATATATATATATATATATATATATCATTGATTTTCACACAACATCAAGAACATGAGGGAGATGAACATTATACCTTTGGGTTGCTCAAGATTGTCCACCCGTAATGACGACCACAAGAATCCGTTAGAAGGATTGAATCACAATGCTTTGTTCTTGACTCCTTGATGTTGTAGAACACCAATATCGACACCTCTTTTGTGCTTGGGTGGTCGACGGCCGAACTAGGGGAGAGAGTTGATTTTCCTTGTATGTTAATGTTAACCCTAATCAAGTCCCTTAATCCCCTGTTTATATATAACATTCTTGTTATCTTCAAATAGGAAACCTTGATTAGTTACCTTTTTACTAATAATTATTAAATACAATATATATATTATCTATATATATATATATATATATATATATATATATTTGTTTTTCACTTTTATTAATTAATTAGCAATAACCTTTATTTAAGATAATATCCAAAATATTAATCTTAAATATATAATTAACAATATATATTTATTAACTAATAAATATATATTATCTTTTTAATTAATTAACCTTGGTAATTTACAACTCTCTGCACTGTTTTATGACTAGCTGTCAAAAAAACCTATCTCCCAAATTGTGATTATAACTTCTTGAATTACATGCCCTCACAGGTGTGACCCTTGAGTGTCTTATGGCATTGGGCGTGTCATCAGGGTTCGACGGTTATGCATACAAATCATATCAGACTCCAACTTGTGCTTACCGTCAACCCGCATACCTTGATGATACTGGCCTAAGCGTACCTCTAGACAAGTGCTTAGGTTAACCAAGAAATAAGAACTCTTATACCCAGGTGTGATAAATAAATCTTACAAAACAAACTGTTTTATAATTCATAAAACTAACTGTTTTATACTAAAACTTCATAAGAACCCCCTGTCTTATGATTGAGTATACTTTAGGCTTTTCCCTTTGCATCCTGATGTTTCGATTGTGAGTGTGTGCATGGCTTGAGTCAATTCTGAACACTGAGAACCATTTCTTGACTATCCGATTTCAACTAAGTGATAAACGACAAAGAAAAAATCAGTTCGTTTGGGCATGGCCATGCACTTCCACAGTCTAGATCAGTCAAGGGGTCCGGAAACATCTCTCTTTAAGAGGAGTTGCAGAATGCCTCTTGTATACTTACATTTGGCAATACACTCTCCGCTGCACCAGATACACCCGTTATGACTACCCAGTTATGGCGTAGCGTTAGGTGCGTTCCAAATGCCAGAAGTCCACGCATCCCAAACCAAATCTCTTAGGCTTAAGGAAAACCTATGTGATGAATACCTTTGACTCGAAGACCACGCGGTATTCTTCACGATGTCACTATCTAATATTCACACCCCTGGTGAATATCTGTACATCCTTGGCCTACACTCCTGGTAGCTATCTTCAATCACTATGAATCTCCACCAAGGACTACAATGACGAAATTATCTACCTAATCTAGCTTCCCACTAGGATAGGTAGTCACGGATAAGATTTTGTATAATAATCTTTTATTCACGGATATTACCAAAAACATACAAAATCTATAAAGAGTAATGGGATTAATAGTGTATTATCCTTATTCACCCTCCAGGAATAAAGTACATAATTAATACTGATCCATTGTCTCAATTCACGGTCTCTATTTGTGTTAATATGTTGGTTCAAGTGGATTTATCATGGATCACTACTTGAAACCGTTACTATGAACTAAAAACAAGTATGTACTAACTAGTGCTCCCACTTGCTCTACTAGATAAGTTATTTTTCCGCAAACCTTGAAAAACAATACAAGTCCTTTTAATTTTATCATATTTTCTGAACTTGGAGAACTGGATTAACTCTTTGTTTCTGAATATATAAAATTATCCCATAACTATACCTAGTTATATTGTGGATGTAACAATACTCTTCTATCCCAAGAAATAGACTAAAATAATAAACCCTTTGTTTACATTAACTCGTAAATAAAATTAGATGTCTAATGTACAAACACTCATCTAATAAACTGTTTATTACTTTTAACACTTGATTCCTTTAATATATTAATATTGGTGATACTAAATTTTGATATATAATTATCACCTCCTGGGACTAGTCCATTTACCTGGACTTGTTTTGAATCTTCAACATTCCCGTCATTTGAATTATACACGTACTTAAAATTCAATAAACTAATAACCACTGTGTTTTATCCAAAACACTTATTAGTCTCTATGCAAAATATGTATATATATATATATATATATATATATATATATATATATATATACAATTTTATCAAAAACCGATAAAAACTCCTTAGCGTAGGTCAATTGCTCCCACTGACTAGTATGAAAATATAACATTACTCAAAATCCCTTATTGACTTGGTCAAACTTGACACAAAAGACAAAATACTGATTTTAAGTATAAATCTAAAAATTAGATTTCAAATAAGAATCTTAAAGATGACGAAACCTTAGACGTGGATTTTTATATATCCACTATTTCCTATTACGGAAATTAATTTCTCGAAACTTTGTATTACTACAAGTATAACACACTTGTACCATTCTTATTTAATACTTATGAGTGTCCCTGATTATAATATCAATTATAATCGTACTCATAAATGTTTTATCCTTAAACACATTCTTAGAAATAATAATTATTATTTCAAGTGTTTAATGCTAGTTCAAACCTTGAACTCGTTTTCATAAATACTTATAGTTACCTTATAACGCAGACTGTGATGCTTTAAGTGATTATGTAAGTTAAGTTGAGCAATTATAATATCAATATACTACTCAAATGACAATCAATGCATGAGGATTAAATACTAATAAGTCAAAGACTTTGACCTGTTAGCTACCTTCTAGTCATACTTGACCAGATATACGTGCAAAATATATCAACTTATAATTCATTAATATTTTAATAAGAGAGTTCCCAAAAAACTATTACATTTTGAAATAAAATATTAAAAGAGGTAATAAGCTATGAATTATAGATATCCTTGTCTTCCGCACGTAGTATCCTCTTTTCATTCCTTGGCATCCTTTGCTTTTACTGACCTATTTGCAATAAAAGATCGCAAAATGTCAAACACCACTTATATAATAAGTTGAAAAGCAAAAATACTAAAGTTCGTCATCGAAGTTACTAATGGTGTTTCCACCACCTTCATGACGCTTTGGGTAGTTAACCATATAGTGGCCAATTTCACCGCACTTGAAGCACCGGTTCTCTGCCCTTGCTTTGTTTGGTTTAAATTTCTTGCCCTTGCCTTTTACCGTTGCCCTGGGTGCAAATGGCACTCGCTCGGTTTTACCCGTGCCTCTTCCGTTGTGCCCCTTCCTCTTAGAAACACCGTTATCCATCATAAGGATGTCCTTGGACTTATTACCCATATTCGATTCCGCAGTCTTGAGCATTGAATGCAACTCAGCAATGGATTTCTCCATACTGTTCATGTTATAATTGACTATAAACGGCTTTTAGTTATCAGACAGCGAGTTGAGTATCATATCCGTTGTTAGCTGCAACGGTACCGGGTGTCCAACCCATTCCAGGTGGTTCACGTACCCTTTCATTTTCATGACATGGGTACTAACCAAAGTGCCCTTAGCCATCTTGCAAGTGTTAAGAGCCTTCGTGAGATCATAACATTCTGATCGAGCCTGATCTTGAAACATGTCCCTCAGCTGGCGGATCATGTCATAAGCCGACGTTTCCATCATGCTTTTTAGCAACTCTGGACTCATCGTTGCAAGCATGAGGCAGCTTACATATAGCGCGTCATTGATACGCTTCTGATAAAATTCCCTAACATCAGCCCTTCCATTGTTGGGCATTTCCCACTGTTTCCTCTAGGACATACCACTTTCTCTCATGCCTGAGTATGATCTGAAGATTGCGCTCCAGTTGAGAAAGTTAGGTGCAGTGAGCTTATCCTTTTCTAGGATAGAAAGGAGTGAGAGGTTATTAGTGTTCGATACATTTGCCATCTACAATTTCAATTATATAGTTTAATTATTAACACATAAAAGACTTTGCTAAATATGAATCGATAAAAACCCTTAAATGGTAATTATTAGCCCTAGGATCCTTATTTCACACGTGTTGGTGCACAGTTTGGGCACGACAACACCAACCCCATGCTATTTCAGGTAGGTAGGTTTCTTAACCAATCGTATCTAACTTGATACGACTCCTAGACCTTGTAAATATTTTTAGACAAAATGTCTAAGTATGTTTATCTCTACACTAAGTGCAGTTTGGGCCCGTCACATCAGGGTATTACCAAAATAGACCGCACCACCTAGGACGGGGTGAACTCTGGCCCGTTACATCAGGGAAACACAAAGTCTTTCACCCCTCCCCACATCGGTTTGAACCCTGGTGTGCACGGTTTGAGCACGACAACACACCAAGGTAACGGGAGCATGAAAGGTGTATCACTAGATGGGTAGCACTACTAGTCTAAGATTTTAGTGGGTTTTGTCCAAGTTAGAAAAACTTGATTTCCAGTTTTGTAAAACCATTTTAAAACTATCGGTTTCAAAATCCGTATATCTTAGCATACCTTGAACTAGGTACACAATACATTTTATGATAAAACTATTTTGTAAAACAAACTTGTTTTAAAATACTAATACGACAATCGTAAAATATTAAATTTTATAAATCTGTTGTCGTATAGTAATTTTATCATATTCATGGTCTTACCTCTTATTAATAAAAAGCATTATTAACCTTCTACTTTAATTTTATAGTCGCATAATATCATAAAATAAAGCACAACTACGCAGTAAGTTGTTATAGTTTTGCCAACTATGTCCTAAAGGGTCAACTAAGGACAAACTATTCTAATTTGATCCCTTGGCTGGATCTAATGAATAATCTCCTTGCTCCCATTGGCCTTGAAACCTCCGGTCTTAACCCGAGCAGCTCCGTTTTGTTCCTCCGTCTTGAATTAATCTTTCGTCTTTGGTTTTGGTTACAATAATCTAAACTAGAATATATAAAACTATTCTATTACTTTTACATTACAGAAAGGGGTTGTAAGTGGCACGTAGGTCTTCCCAAAATACTTTTACATTGTAAAAAGGGGTTGTAAGTGGCACATAGACCTCCCCAAAACCAAAAAAGAAATAAAGCAAAAACAACAATCATAGGTCTAAGTTGGCAAAAACTATAACCTACATGTACAACGAGAACAAGAATATACTGTTGACTTGTTTAAGTCAAGCATTTGTAGTTTACATTTACAAACTACAAACGCATACTAATGCGACTTTAGTATATAAGTCAAACTCATTCAACATTTATATATAAACAATATATAAATAATAAACCACACATTAAATATAAAAAAGAATAATGTAGGCAATATATATATACCTTTTCTCATTTATTCTCAAATTAATTAAACTATTAATTGAGATGAGAAAGATTTGACAAGACTTGTCAAAGCCTTTTTAATTAATTATTAAACTATTGGTATAATAACTATTACACCAAATGTGTTTTAATCCAAAAATATCTAATTGATTGAAATTGTCCTTTGTTAACTTTGTTCAACAATAGTATACCATTATGGTTAATTATAATATTTTAATCCCAACATATTATAAATCCTATATTATAACTTAACTAGTTAAAATAATACTTTAGCCATAATTATATATATATATATATATATATATATATATAGGGTAAGGTTATATAAAGAACCTCTCTTAAACATAGAACCTAAAGACCCTTATCTGATAATGACACGTGACACATAGTCTAAGGGCAAAAAAGGAAAATTGAAAAATTATATATGTCGCCTCACACCTCCTCCAGCGACCCAGCATATTGAAAAAAAAAATACCCCCAATTACTTTAAATGATCATAACTCGTTCGTTTTTAACAATTTTAACATAAAAATTATACCATTAGATTCAGTTTTTTGTCCTCTTTCAAACAAGACCGGATTTGATATATTTCTGAAACTTTTTTTTTGAAATGCAAAGTTTACATTTTGAGCTGGGTTCATTCAAACTCAAAATTCAAAATCCGTAGTTTGCATTTTGAGTTGGGTTCATTCAAGCTCAAAATGCAAAATTCTTAGATGCTTGATTCATTCAAGCCTTAATGCAAAATCCGTAATTTGCATTTTGAGCTAGGTTCATTCAAACTTAAATGCAAAATGCAAAATCTGTACATAACATGCAGATTGCAAAAACATGCAGAATGCAAAATGCAAAAAACATGCAGAATGAATAATGCAGAATGCAAAAAACATGCAGAATGAAAGAATGCAAAATGCAAAACACATGCAGAATGCATGAATGCAAAAAACATGAAGAATGCAAAATGCAAAAAACATGCAGAATTAAGAATGAAGAATGAAGAATGAAGAATGCAGAAATCAAAATCATGGAGAATGCAAAAAAAAAATGCAGAATGCAAAATGCAAAAAACATGCACAATGCAGAACGTAAATCCGTATAAACATGCAAAATGCAAAAAACAAAAAACGCAAAATTTATGATTTGAGACGAACCATTTGCGACGACTGCAATGTCATTAGCGACGACTTTGCTTATTTGCGACGACAGATTTAACTTCATCGTCGCTAATTTCTGATCTGAGACGAACCTTTTGCGACGACATTCAGCTCTTAGCGACAAGCTGCCAAAATGCAAAAAAAAATGGTGTTTTTCCTGTACAGTTGCCAAAATGCAAAAAAAAAAAATTCATTTTCAAATTTTTTTTAGAAAAGTATAGGAAGAGTGATCTTGTTTGAAAGAGGATTAAAAAACAAAAAGAATAGTATAAATTTTTTGATTAAATTAACAAAACTTAAAAAGTTATGGCAATTTAAAGTTTTTGAGGAGTTTTTTTTTTAAATCGTGGATGTTTGGGGGGATAATTACATTTTTGCCCTATTCTTCCTAAATTAATACATAATAATTATAGTTTTGCCATCGATCAATCTTATCCATTGATATTGATGATCCAAAGGTCTAGATTGGTTCTTTAGGTTCTTTGTTTAACACATGGTTCTTTATTGATCCAATTTCTCTCTCTCTATATATATATATATATATATATATATATATATATATATATATATATATATATAGGGGAGGGTTCCATCGAGAACCAAAAAAAATGCGAGAACTGCGAGAACTGATCTACATTTTTTTAAAACTAAAATATCTATCAAACGGAAAGATATTAAATTATGAAAATTATACCAAATTAACGACAAAAATATGCTCTTTAATATGACATCCATATTGCTATATTTTTTTCAACAAAAAAAATTTGTTACATATATGTAACATACCTTATAGTACTGATTACAAAAATGTTAAGTACTGATTACATATATGTAACATACCTTATAGTGATAGAAAAAAAACCCGGCAAAAACGAATTTTTTTTGTTGAAAAAAATATAGCAATATGAATGTCATGTTAAAGAGCATATTTGGTATAATTTTCATAATTTAATATCTTGGCGTTTGGTACATATTTTACGGTTTAGATCGGTTCTCGCAGTTCTCGTATTTTTTTTGGTTCTCGATGGAACTTCACTCTATATATATATATATATATATATATATAAGTCCGTAAAATTAATACATATACAATCTTGTACTATTTAATCATTCCGAAAATATTCGTCCAAAAATACCAATGGTATTTTTGCGAGGCCTACGGGCCAAGACCCATTGTCGGTTGCCCCTAATTGGGCCGAGAAGCCCAACATATATTCATAATGAATTTTACAAGTCCAAACAAAAATTATGAGTCCTTAAGACAATTAAATTAATTAAAGAACTATATATTAATAAAACCTTTTCTATTGGACCTTGTAAAAAGGATCAAGAAATAATCTTGGCCGACCCAACTTGGGCCGAAACCACCTATCCTGTGGGCTGCCACAATGGAGCCTCGGTTTGGGCCTTAGCCGCTACTGGGCCGAAGACCACTTGGGCCATCGATGACCGGGTCACAACAACTGCTGTTGGGCCGTGGGCCTGCCATGGCTGGGCCGCCCCTCTCACCGGCATACCACCATCATGGGCTACCACCTATGGGCCGCCGCCGCTGGGCTGCCGACCGGTGGTCTATGGTGGCTTTCGGCTTGCCTTTTTCGGTCACAAATATTCCGGGAACAATTATCATATATACATAAGAACACATAAAGATGAACAATTATAAATCTTATATAGTTTTTATCCCTTTTTAACCAGTTAAACCTAACTGGCTTAACTTTTATGATTAAAAACTGGAAAACTATAAACATACAATATTAAACATTAAATCTTAGATTCACATGATATATATCAATCCCCATATTTCGAATATATAAACAAGTATATATATGAGTTTAATAATCTGTTCATAGTTTTAATCTTTTAACCGGTTAAAGCTAACTGGTTTAACCTTTTTGATTAATGATTTAAAACTACAAATCTTATCCAAAAACCAACTGTTTTGGATAAACTAGGATTAACATAAACTTGTTATTCCTTTATGGATTTCGAAAAATATATACACAATAATAACAACAATAATAGATTAACCACACACTGTGATAAACTGATACCACTGTTGGGTCTTAGACAAGGCAATTCAACCAAACTAGAGTTTTACTGATTCATAACCTAACTGTTTTGACCCAACTCAGAATTGTAGTTATCATTTATAAAGCGGAACTAAAACAATAACTTTAATCCTTAAAACCCTAAAAGGATTAAGATCTTAGTTATATCACAAATGTGTATGGCAGGTGTATATAAAAATCGATACATGTGTGTGTTTGTATACATATAATCGAAAAACACACTTACATGATATTCTAAACTATCCAAAACATGTATTAAACATATTAATCAAGATTATCATCTAATCATCCATACATGCATCATATTCGATATATATATACATATATATCATCATCAATTTCCACACAACATCAACAACATGAGGGAGATGAACATTATACCTTTGGCTTGCTCAAGATTGTACACCCGTAATGAGGCACCACAAGAATCAGCTAGAAAGATTGAATCACAATGCTTAGTTCTTGACTCCTTGATTTTGTAAAACACCAAAATTGACACCCCCTTTGTGCTTGGGTGGTCAACGGCCGAACTAGGGGAGAGAGGGGGAGAGAGTTGATTTTCCTTGTACGTTAATGTTAACCCTAATCAAGTCCCTTAATCCCCTATTTATAGATAACATTCTTGTTATCTTCAAATAGGAAACCTTGATTAATTACCTTTTTACTAATAATTATTAAAAACAAAATATATATTGTTTATAATATATATATATATATATATATATATTTGTTTTTCACTTTTAATAATTAATTAGCAATAACATTTATTTAAGATAATATCCAAAATATTAATCTTTTATTATAATTAACAATATATATTTATTAACTAATAAATATATATTATCTTGTTAATTAATCAACCTTGGTAATTTATAACTCTTTGTACTGTTTTATGACTAGCTGTCATATAACCTATCTCTCAATTTGTGATTATAACTTCTTGAATTACATGCCCTCACATGTGTGACCCTTAAGTGTCTATGGCATTGGGCGTGTCATCAGAGTTCCACGGTTATGCACACAAATCATATCACAATACAACAAGAAGCTTTAGGCACATGAGGTACCCCTGAAACAAGATCAACTCGACACTTCACATCTTCAACAAGCGGTAATCCAGGCAACTCATCGGGCAACAGTTCCGGATAGTCAGACACAAGAAGGAAGGAAATAGGACAAACTATTCCCATCGACATCAATAACGACTTAGGGAATACTGTCAATGATCGGAACCACTTTACCACTAAGAACTTCTACTTTGAAAGGCTCAATTAACACAGACACACGCAATTACAGTCTACCATGAAAAGTTCTAGACACGAAAGAACAAGTAGTTCTAGAATCAACAATATACATGCTGAGGTAAAATTTACAAGTAAAGTACCAGTGAACGCGTCACCAGCACCCTCAGTCTCCTCCGGCATCTTCTGACACGCTCGCCCCTTTGCAAGGGGAGAGCCCTCTTTCTTTTACCCTGACGCAAACCCTTTGGTTCCTGCACCTTGTCTCGTCGGACAATCACTAATTCGGTGGCCCGACTTGTGACACTTGTTACAAACATTCCCTTTGAACTCACATTCCGCCGTTATGTGCCCTATTTGTCCGCATCTGAAGCACCTGGTTGTAGCTTTGGAACAAGAACTAGTGTGATATGCACGACACTGAGAACACCATGGGTCATCGAACTTTGGTTTCTTATACAAGTTCGATTTCTCACCTACTGTAGGTTGTTCTTTTGAAGGACCAGATTTAGAGGATTGCTGAAATTTCCTCTTGTGACCCTCACCAGTCTGGTCCCTCTTACACTGCAATCGATCACCTTCTATCTGTCGATATTTTTCAAACGCTCGGTCCAAACTCCCAGCCGCTCTAACATGAGCACGATAGTCCAATGGAAACATTCCTAAAAACTTTCTTACTTTCGCAGCCTCATCCCTCCCCAAGTGAGGAATGAACCTCACCTTATCTATAAACGAGTGGATAAGATCCTCCATCGGCTTGTCTCCCTTACGGGGACTGTTGAACTCTTGTTCCATCCTGTCCATGTCATAATCGGTATAGTATTTCTTCGATACTCTATCTGAAAACTGCTCCCAAGTCATCACAGCTAACACTTCCTTAGTCACAGAATCTTTCACTGTGTCCCACCAGAACATAGCATGCCCCTTCAACATACGTACCGCGTACTTGACACGATACTTGGGCTCACAATCACAAGACTCAAACACCTGATCTGTTTCTCGAAACCAGCGTACTGTATCTAAGGGATCATCACTACGCTCAAAGTTGTTAGGTCTATACGAGAGAAACTTCTTATAAGAGCAACACTTGTCCTTCTTTCCGTTGATAGCTTCTAACAATAGCTCCTTAGTTAATCGAAGATCCTCTTCTATACGTCAAACATATGCCTCATGATCAGGGCCATACCTCGGTGCCTCGGCGTTGTGCTGAGAAGATTTAACCTCAGCTTCGTGGTGAGTACGAGAAGCCTCATCCTCCATTTGCTTAAGAGCTTCCTCAGTAGTAGCTCGTCTTTCAGACATTTCTACTCAACTTACTATACACACGGAAACAACACTTAGTATACCACTTATCCGAAAACTACTATCACTAGAATATAGTTGACAAGATGCAACAGGGATATGTTCGGAATCATTATCCAAAACCGTTGAATATCTTATCAACTTTATCTACTTTCAACACTTTCCATGTAACCACATTAAACACACAATTAACACCAATTAGCAACTAAAAATACTTTCACTCAAGTCAAGGTACAACTACTGAAACACTAGGTACAAGCACACAACTAGGCCCTTTTTCAGGATGTTACGATAATATTATATGTCAAGAATGTAGAAAAACTTCATATCATATAAGATGTGCATTAAATATTACAATATCTATAATATATGTCTTAAGTTCGTTACGCAATAAACAAAACTACTCGTCACTATTGTCGTCATCCTCTTTCATGTCATTCTGACATTATCATTTTGGGTCAACTGTCGTTCTAACATTGGGTTAGTAAGTATAGCATCAAATTGATCCGGCTACAAATATTAAACAAGTGCATTAGTAAGCTTATAAGTTCAAATAGTAAACTAAAATGAACCAAAATACAAAATAAATTTTTTTTATACACAACCATACCGACCATTACACCTCGTTAGAATTAATTAATATGTCCACATCTGTAACACTACTATTTTTTTAAAATGGTTTTCACTGCGGAAGCGAATACAGGCAAACACAAACCTATTCACATAGAGAACATAAAATAATTATAAACAAACTGACACAAAAGACCAGTATCTCAAAACCGGTGTTACATAGTTTACAAAAGGCTCTTCAGTCAAAATAATACCAGAGTGCTGTTCAAATATTCCAAAAAGACAACAACTCCCAGCAACACAGCAGAACTTACCAGAACCTGCAAAAATGGAGTTTAATGTAGGGGATTAGCTTAAAGCTAAGTGAATGTAAGTATAACAAACAAAAAGCATCAGCTACAACAAGTAATGATAACAACAACATAATGTAAGCAAGCATCACAGAGGACCGGCGGTTCGGCGCAGAAGCTGCAACCAAAGCTGTCCTAGCAAAGGTTTACCGATAGCCTACTTGCCATTCTCACACAGTAAAATCCCTTAAGTTGCAACAAATGCATCAAAAGATCTAGTACTGATTAGCCGATGACAAAATAAGCCCAGCCTACCAAATCAAAGCTGACCCCATCAAAACTGTTGGGGTTTCGGGACAAGCCAACAGAAGCATGGTACAACAAAAATTACACAAGGTACAAGCATGTAATGCATAAACAAGAAACCCCAATAATGGACCATACTCTATGACAAAGAGATGCAACATGAAAAACAAGATGAGAAAGAGGTTATACCCTTCTCCTTAGCTCCAGATATGAGTTGGTTGATGGTAATGACACTTACAAACCGAAAACCAAGCTTCCTCTATCAAAGTACACCCCACATTTGTGTCAAAATCCAAGTGCTAGCAAGCCTTGATGATCTTCACTATTGGAAATCACCAATGGTACAACAACCAAGCTCTGGACTCACTCAAGAACTCAAGAACACACTTTTAAGAAACCTCTTAATGTTTCTCTCAAGTGTATGTGTGGTCAATGTGGCAAAAGGATAGGAAGTAATGCGTGAGGGATGCTTATTAAGACCTCAAAATGTCACTTAAGCTACCCCAAGGCCGACCAAATGCAATCATCACTTAAACATGCATTGGCCAATTCAAGAGGCAAAAGCAACATGCAGTCTGACAGACGATCGCGCCGCGATCCCGTAAGGAATCACGGTCATGACCGCCACAATAGATCACACCGCGATCTTATAGGAGATCGAGGCGCGATCTCTTCCTGCACACCAAATTTTGCAACTAGTCTATTTTAGTCCTTCCACTTTGGTTGCTGTCGAGTTTGATCCCCGATGTGTGACCCTATAGGCCCATACTTATCGGCAGTGATTTAAATGGCGTACATGCATCAGTCGGCATATTCTAACAGACTCCCACTTACACATGATGCACCGTACCCAAAAACCACAGACAAAGAGCGACCTCTAGCAAAGAATCATTGCCCCCAAGTCAGTATGGGTTTCGTCATCTCGCACAAAAAGACAAATTCAAACAAGTATGAAATGGCCCTATAGATAAGTTGTAACACCATAAAACACAAGCCATTTTTTTTAAATCACAGCGGAAGTATTGCAATAGAAAATAGTAAGAAAATAACAACACCCACAAACTTAAAACCCATACTGTATCACAACACAATATATCGTTTCGTGTTACAAAAAGTTATGAAACATGGCTCATCATTTCAAAATATAATATCAGAGGGACGGTCAAACTTCCCCTGTACAAACAAACAGCTACCGAAGCTCACCAAAACCTGCAACAGAGAGTTAGGGTGGGGAATTAGCACAAAGCTAAGTGAATGGAAATCAAGCCACAAGCAACAATAGCATAATCACAACAAATATCACAAAAGCAAGACACACAAGGACTACTAAAGAGCGGGGCACCATGTATCATCAGAGGCACGGCGGCTCTACAGAGCTTGCAACCCAGATGCCGGCCAAAGCATAGGTTAACCGATGACTACCCGCTAACTGGCACAGTTAAACCCCCTCTGCTACAAAAAATGTAACAGGGGGTGAGTAACCACACAACCAGAAGCAACCCAGTCCAGTCCATCACAAATTGGCTAACCTCTCTCAAAGACAGCATGTGCACAATAATCTTCACTGCCCACATATCTTGGACTCGATTGCAATCAATAAACAACTAATAAAACAATCACATTGAAATCACCAAACAATAAAAGTGCCAATCACCATACAATCACAATCTCAATCTCCGAATAATCATATCAGATTAAACAATCTATCGCATGATTAAATATATGAATCCAGATAATCATCATAATCATAACCAATACCAATGAGTGAGTTAAAGTCCACTCACCTGTGTCCTCCAAAATCCACACTCAATTGTCTTATATCACTGAGTCTTTGAGTCCCCTGAGAACACAACATAAATATATCAATAATTCAATCATAATTAACTCCAAAAGTCAAGTCAGTTCATAAACAGGTGAAAGCTTAATCATTACACCTAACATGTATAACCAATAGGAAATATACTAAAAAACAATTAGAATGTCATTATATATGATATTAAACACGTAGAAATCCACTGAACATTCATAAGCTTTATATATCCCCAATTAATCCGCAAAAGTCAAGTTACTACGCAAACGGGTCAAAACTAACCCGTTACGCAAAACACATATAATCAACATGAAAAACATTCAAAACCATTTAAGATAATCATAGATGTTATAAGCAAGGTGTAGCAATCGACAGAACACGCTCAAAGTTCAAATATGACAATTTACCTCGCAAACGGGTCAAAATCAACCCGGTTAGGTTAAACACACCAAACCAACTTGAAATATATCAAAAACCATTTATAATATCTTTATGTTTGATTTTTAACATGTACAAACTAACTAAACATGCATATAGTTCCTGAAAGTCAATTTCATACTTTAAAGTAGGCAATTAACACAAATTTCTACACATATAGCATCAAACATCATAGCCACCTCTTCTATATCATATAATCATAACTCAATATTTAATAATGTAAGTTTTCTCCCAAACGGGTCAAATAACCACAACTTTCACTCTAACGGATCGACACCAAAACGACATTTTTTGAAAAAACTTTCTAAAGATAGCTTGTTCCCCTTATAATGAGGAGTTGATCTGCACTCTTTGATGTCTTAACACGGAAAGACGACCAAAGTCAACAAAAGTCAACTTTAGCGAGATTTCGATAATTATTAGCAATTCAATCCCAAATCAATTCTACTCATTTTTCAGTGTTTACTAACATCATTTGTAGAAGCTATCTTACATACATTTCACTCATCCAATTAATTGAAACTAAAATCCAACTTTAAATAACTAAGAAATGTCCAATTTAGCAATTTCTTGAAATTCATCAAAACTAACACTTCTAATTCATAATTTGAGTTTCAATCAATCTATATGTGTTGTAGGAACTAAGTGAAGCTTAAAAATCAGTCCCTTAATGGTCAATTTCGAATTTTACCCATTTAGAATCATTTATTCATGAATTCCTAATTTCAAGTTCATCTCCTACCTCCTTTAATGGAGTTGCATGCTCAATCATCATAACCATAGCAATTCATCATTCAAATGATATCATCTCAGTTTAGAACTTCATATTTATGCATACTAAACACATGGAAAGCATCAAAACACAATATGGATCATCAAATCATGAACTCACAAATTCAAGTTTACTCCTTGACCTCCATTAATGGGTTTCTTGAACTAAATCTTCAAAATACAAAATTTTATCATCTTTTTCATGTTTCATCAGTTCATGAATCAATAAATAAGCATACAAAACATATAGGAATCATCAATTCTCATAAACTTCTCTAAATCAAGAACCCTAGAAATTAAAGTAGTAGGTTTTTAACAACATCAAGAGCTATCTAGAACTAATCAAATCATGTTATGAATCATAAACTAACCTTGATTTTGAAATAATCAGCAAGAAATAGCAAGATTAGGGGCTGTAGCATGGATATCTCTTGAAGAGGATGAAAAGAATTTACATATACACATACACGAAACCTTCTAGGGAAGAAACTTAGGTAATTGACTTCAAAAAGTCAAATATAATGCTTTGAGTCGGCTGGGAATTAAATTAATTAGCACACAGTACTAATACAATTATCTGACATACAACAACCTAAATAAAGCAGTCCTATTCAATTCATAAACACGCAACGAGGTATTATTTGAGACCCTCAATCTAAAAGTACCAATAACACATAAAAATATAAAACTAATATTTTCACATCATACCTCGCGGTTCGATTAAAATCATCCTATAATATAACAATTAAATAATCAATCACACAAACAATTAAATGTAAATAAATATAAATAATTAATAAATCATTTACCATCTTTGTGTAAACTACCAGGCCCATTGGGAGGATGTTACAAATCTTCCCCCCTTAAGAGGATTTCGTCCCTGGAATCTCATCACGGTACTAACCCAACGGTTCTTCCATTAATCACTTTTCAAGTCAATCTTCAGTTCATATATCGGGAGAATTTGACTTTCATATATTATCTTACATATACGCAGATAGCAGACATTGAGTGTATCATAAACACCAGCCAACTCAACATGAAAATCAAAAGTAACCATTTGGTCATTTACTATTTATCGTATGCAAAACTGTTCAAATATACAATGAAGAGGTAATATTCAACGTTCCCCAATGCAAATGATTCCCTTTCAGTGTAATGGATCTACGTATAGTTTCTATCTCACACAATAGCCACTTTCTCAGCCGTTACCTGAACAATGCTGGGATCCGCATACTGTTTCTCATCTGTCTTTAACCAACATGTAGGAGTATGACATTGATGATCGCATAATATTTCGTAAGATGTCACACAAATTCTCGAGTAAGAAGAATTTCATACGCGAATTCAATCAATGGTAGGTGCTAATCCCAAGACCTACCACACTCTACGCACAGGCATCTAACATATACTCAAGTGTCTGTTCAATCTGACAGTCTGTCTGAGGCTGATAAACTGTACTCGAATTAACCCGCGTTCAAATTCCCGCTGTAAACTCTTGTGGAAATTCAGAACAAATCTAGAAATTCTGTCAGAAACAATTAATACTGGAATATCGTGTCAAGATACTATCTCATCTCTATATAGTCAAGCTAATCTATTGAGGAAAATTGCCTTACTGGTGACAAAATTATGAACATTCTTCGTCAAATAGTCAACAATCACACAAATCACATCATAACGCTATTGAGTACGTGAAAGTTTGGTTACAAAATCCATCATGATAAGCCCCCATTTTCACTCTGGTATTACTATAAGCTATTTCAATAAACTATAAAGTTCTTGGCGCTTTACTATAAGCTGGGCACAAATATGACAAAATTCGACGAATTGTGCAACATCTGTCTTCATCGTGGGTCACCAATACAACACTTTAAGATCATTATACATTTTAGTGCTACCTGATTTAACAGACAATATGGACTTATGACTCACTGTCAAAATCAAATCACAAAACTCACAAAGCAAAGGCACTTACACACTAGACCCGTAAGTCTTTAATCTTCGAAATTCATTAATTAAATCCTCTTTTCTCTTTAATAAAGTTTCCACTTCAAATTTTTATCTTTCAAAACTTTCACTTGAACAATTTTAGTCTATCTACTAAGTTAAAACAATCTCAATTTGCACAAACAGTTATTATTACTGTCCCCCTTACATTTCCAAGCATAGCCTACTGCATTAGCTTACCAAGGTTGATAACGAAATTTGGCAATCATTGTATAAATCAATTCTAAATACCGTCTTTATCTCATATTCAACTCTTTAAATAGAAAATACATATCGCAAGCTCGAATAATTAGTACAAATTACACATTTCATATCATATCAATAGTATCTCTATAGTGTATAATGCAAACAGCAGCTGCAAACTCCAAGTCATGCAAAGGAAATATTACAATGCATTAAAAATCATCAAATCCATATAGTAATGCAAAAATAGAGGTTTGAAAAGGTAACCATTTAGTATCTGAAATACTAATTCTATTCATCATTCCATTAATTCAAATCTCCTTACAGATTAGCCAGGTCAATGAACTTACAATAAAAAATTCATCTTTATCAAATCATTTCTGGGTAATCCAAAACCCTCAAATATCAGACATCATCTGCCTTTTCCATTTTAACTCTAATTTAATACACTTATACGAAAAATGAGAAGATAAATCTTCACACCGAAACAAGAATAATATCGGTTGTGTTTAACAATTATCCAAATACATCATACAACATGCAATTCAACTAATCAGAAAACAACTTCTTATGGCATTTAATAACTGCTCTATACTGGTTCAAACAATACACACTTAACAATATATCAAACCCAGATAGAGGCATCAACAAACTAAACTAGAAATCATTTATCATCAATTATCTCTACTTCTAGTAAAACAGTAGCATTAGAAGCAGGCATATTCAATTATCACATAAAGTCATAGAGATAATAGGCAATTAGCTGTAGAATCACATATCATACATAAAGGTATAGAGTTCATCAAAGCATACCTGTACTATCATCTTCAGTAATGGTAGCATCATTTACCGTCATCTGCAATGTTCTACCCTCTGGCAAAGAAGGGTTCTTTCTCTTCTGTCCCATTGCTGAAGAAGATCCCCCGACGTCTCCCGCTCTTGACCGAAACCAAATTTTCTTGTCAGCCATACAGTCATTCCATCGATGACCTTCTTTCTGAAAATTCCAGCAAACACTGTGATAGAATGTACAATTCTTGAGTTCGTGACCAAACATTCCACATCGAACACAACATACAGTTTGAGGTGTGCAAGGCTCAGTACGAAAGGATTTGCACTTGCAACACCCTTGTAATTCTTGATTTCCATGGTCCTGGATGCTTTGCCCCATCTGTCCCTGTTGACTACTATAATATTCAAAACTTGACTCCCGTAGAGGAGTCTCGTCTCGGTTTCTCTTATTGTTTTGCCTTGACTTCATCCTCTAGCATTTGGATCACATATTGTATTCTCAATTTATTCTCAGGGGTACATGCCTCCAAAACTTTTACCATTTCTCGCAAGTAGTTCAAAGTTATGTTAAGATATGGGATACCATGATATTTAGATGATTGATAATCCAAAACTGGCCTATAATCGCAAGGTTGTGTAAACCTCATATATGGATAAGATGTACTCCCTGAGGTGCAAACGGATAATGAAATTGCTGTTGTGTCTATTCTGATGCAAAAGCAGACGGAAAAGTAACCGGAGGAGTAACAGTGGAAGAAGTATTAACTTGTTCATTTAGTATAAGTATCTGTTGTTCTAATCCACTAACAGTATTTCTCAATCCCTGTATCTCTCTTTCCAATTTATGGATGTACTTAAGCAGATCAAGTTCAGATTTAATACCTGAAACCACAATATAAGTAGGTGTTTCTACATTAGGAGTTGATTGCTGGTGCCAGAGTTACCGGGGTCTCAGTCGGGATCTCTTTGTCAGCCATATCTGTAATACTCACAACATCTCAACACTTATTAGATAAACTGTTAGTACACACATGCTTACCACAGCACACAACAAATCCAAACACTCTAATTCCCCCACAAGAAATGTTTGACCAACCTCGAGCCAAGATTTGGAAATTGAACACTCTAGCCGTGCTCGCATACCAAACCAGAACTCTGATACCAAACTTGTAACACCGTAAAACACAAGCCATTTTTTTAAATCACAGCGGAAATTTTGCAATAGAAAATAGTAAGAAAATAGCAACACCCATAAACATAAAACCCATACTGTATCACAACAAAATATATCATTTCGTGTTACAAAAAGTTATGAAACATGGCTCATCATTTCAAAATATAATATCAGAGCGACGGTCAAACTTCCCCTGTACGAACAAACACCTACCGAAGCTCACCAAAACCTGCAACAGAGAGTTAGGGTGGGGAATTAACACAAAGCTAAGTGAATGGAAATCAAGCCACAAGCAACAATAGCATAATCACAATAAATATCATAGAAGCAAGACACACAAGGACTACTCAAGAGCGGGCCACCATATATCATCAGAGGCACGGCGGCTCTACAGAGCCTGCAACCCATATGCCGGCCAAAACATAGGTTAACCGATGACTGCCCGCTAACTGGCACAGTTAAACCCCCTCTGCTGCAACAAATGTAACAGGGGGTAAGCAACCGCACAACCAGAAGCAACCCGGTCCAGCCCATCACAAATCGGCTAACCTCTCTCAAAGACAGCATGTGCACAGTAATCTTCACCGCGCACATATCTTGGACGCGATTGCAATCAATAAACAATGAATCAAACAATCAAAACTTTCAATCATCGCACAATCATAATGCCAATCACCATACAATCACAATCTCAATCTCCGAATAATCATATCAGATTAAACAATCTATCGCATGATTAAATATATGAATCCAGATAATCATCATAATCATAACTAATACCACCGGTGAGTTAAAGTCCACTCGCCTGTGTCCTCCAAAATCCACACTCAATTGTCTTTATCACCGAGTCTTTGAATCCCCTGAGAACACAACATAAACATATTAGTATTTCAAATCATAATTAACTCCAAAAGTCAAGTCAGTTCATAAACAGGTGAAAGCTTAATCGTTACACCTAACATGTAGAACCAACAGGAAATATACTCAAAATCAATTAGAATGTCATTATATATGATATTAAACATGTAGAAATCAACGGAACATTCATAAGCTTCATCTATCTCCAATTAAACCGCAAAAGTCAAGTTACTACGCAAACGGGTCAAAACTTACCCGTTACGCAAAACACATATAATCAACATGAAAAACATTCAAAACCATATAAGATAATGATATATGTTATAAGCAAGGTGTAGCAATCGACAAAACACGCTTGAAATATATCAAAAACCATTTATAATCTCTTTATGTTTGATTTTTAAAATGTACAAACTAACTAAACATGCATATAGTTCATCAAAGTCAATTTCATACTTTAAAGTAGGCAATTAACACAAATATCTACACATATAGCATCAAACATCATAGCCACCTCTTCTATATCATATAATCATAACTCAATCTTTAATAATGTATGTTTTATCCCCAAAGGGTCAAATAACCACAACTTTCACTCTAACGGATCGACACCAAAACAACATTTTTTGAAAAAACTTCCTAAAGACAGGTTGTTCCCCTTATAATGAGGAGTCGATCTGCACTTTTTGAGGTCTTAACTCGGAAAGACGACCAAAGTCAACAAAAGTCAACTTTAGCGAGATTTCGATAATTATTAGCAATTCAATCCCAAATCAATTCTACTCATTTTTCAGTGTTTACTAACATCATTTAGCACTTGTAGAAGCTATCTTACATACATTTCACTCATCTAATTAATTCAAACAAAAATCCAACTTTAATTAACTAAGAAATGTCCAATTTAGCAATTTCTTGAAATTCATCAAAACTAACACTTCTAATCCATAATTTGAGTTTCAATCAATCTATATGTGTTGTAGGAACTAAGTGAAGCACACAACTTTCTTGGGGTCAAAAGAACTCTTTCCTTTGCCTCTGTCAGATCTTCCTATTCCCCTTTGTGCTTTTCTCAATCTTCTAGCAAGCATAGCCATTTGTTCAGTGATAGTCTGAACATCATCAGTATCACTTGAGTCTGAGTCTGAGTGGTATGCTTGAGAATCTGACTAAGTCTTAGATTCAACTATGAAGGCTTTTGAACTCTTTTTCTTCTTCTCTACAACTAATGCAATTTCATTTTTCTCAAGAGAGTCCTTCATCTGTTCATGATTAAGCAAGAACCCATATATGGACTGTAGGTTATACATATGTAATGTACCTCCAGCCCTTAGCGCTATGGTCACTTTATTGAATTTCTCTGGTAACACATCCAGAAATTTCAGCACTAGGTTAGCTTCATCCTTTTTAATGCCTACACTTAGCAGATCATTAATCAAGCAGTGAAACCTTGTGAACACATCAGATAAGGTTTCATTCTTCTTAGAAAATAAGTTTTCATAAGATCTATTAAGATGATTCTTCTTATGCTGCTTAACCAGATCTGTACCCTCATATGTGATACCCTGAGTATCCCAGATTTCTTTTACAGATTGACACCCAGTCACAGTATGAAAAATCTCATTGGTCAGGGCATTTGCCAGAAAACTTTTTGCTTTGTCATCAAGAGAATGTAACTTCCAATCCTCTACAGTCCAAGATGCCAAAGGTTTCTTGACTTCCTTTTCAGTCTTGTCAGGATACTTATCATTAACAACAGCAGAAATATTGGGGATAATTGGTCCACGGGTTATGACATCATATATTCTGGTGTCAATGGACTTAAGGAAAAGCATGACTCTGAATTTCCACATAGGATAATAAGATCCATCAAACATGGGACATCCTTTAGCAGCCATCTCAGGAAAGTTTGATGAATTGTTGCTTGTCGACATCTTACTCTATCTCAGAATCTTGAACTTCAACTTATGAAAGATTTCAGCCTGCTCTTATACCAGTTGTTGGTCCCATGGTGAGATAAACAACAAGCAAGTATTGTGTAGAAAGGGGGGTTGAATACACTTTTTGCGGAAAATTGAACAAATCAATAAAAAGTGTTACACACATCAACTTGAATAAAACTGAATGCTTCCATTAATAAGAAGACGATTACAATAACTTATCAAGTATGAAACACTTGATGTATGAACACCGAATACAATTCAACTCTCTCAATCTCTCAATCTAATTGATCAAACTTGCTGTCTATAATCAACTAATGATTATAGGCACAACTTAATTCTCTAAACATGATTTATTCACAGATTAAATACTTACCAACTTCACAACAAACATGAAGATCGAACACATGAACTCTTGTTGGAAATCTGTGAATGCTTGATCACATTGATCAACATACAGTTAATGTATCAAGGATGGTGAGGTTTTATTTTTCCTCTATCCTGATTAAGAAAATTTATAGCCCTATTCTACGTATCCTAACAAACTAGAACTTATCCTAATCTGTTAACTAACTAACGGATAATCCGAACATCTTGAATCTTGAATCTTCAATTGTAAGTCTTCAATCTTCAATCTTGATTCTGGAATCTTCTTATCCGTACCGTAGATATTTAAATTCTATTAAACTGACTTCTTTCGTCAGGCTGAGTTACTCAGCTTGAAACTCATCAAGCTGAGTTCATTGAGAACTAACTCGATATCAAACATGTACTAACATGTATAAGGACTAACTCATCCTTAGAAGTCATAAGAGTTAGCTAGAACTGACTTAGCAACTCTGTTGAGCTGACTGAGCCTAAAGGCAGAGTCACTCAGCTTGAAACACATCAAGCTGAATATTTAACCTATACGTTAGGTAACACACAACTTATCAAACATATAGATAAACTGACTAAGATATAATCTAAGCTGATCAACTATAATGCTCAGCTTATACTCAGCTTATGCTCAGTCTGAAACACTATAAATGCTCAGTCTGACCAAGCTTCATAATTCTGTTTAAGTTGTATTTAGAACATATCTTACAAACTTAACTTTGTCTCATCAAATCTTAACTAATAAGATCACTTTACCAACAATGTATGATTTTATCATCCCAAGTTACTCGTGACTATTATCCATGAAGTATACTTGGGTGTGGTTCTTCCAGTCACTTGAAACTCATTTCTAGCACTAGTAAGCATTGCACCTTTATTCAAGCCATTGTGAACAAAAGGTCAACTGCTTACCTCAGCCTTAATTCAATCGTTTTTCCATGAAGATTGATTGACTGTGGAAAGTTTGAAATATAAAAATATTTCTGGAAGTTTTTAAACATGCTAAGATGGAACATAGTAAAGACTTATGAATGTAACCATACCATACACATATAATAATCTCTATCATATATCGAAACAAACATAAGTTACAATACTGCTCATAAGTTTCCTAAACAAATACATATCAAACATACTAAATACAAGTCTCAAGCCAAATCGCTAGCATATCTTACACCTATTGCCTTGGTGTGAGAATCATGAGCTGCTTGTGGTAATGTATTAGTGAATAGATCCGCCAGGTTTCCATCCGTTGCTACTCTACTAATGGTTATGTCTCTACTCTCAACTACATCTCTAATAAAGTAGTATTTGTGCAAAATATGTCTCGTTCTCTTATGAGCTCTTGGTTCCTTCGCCAAAGTCACCGCACCCTCATTGTCACAGATAATCTCAATAGGGTCAGCGATGCTTGGAACCACTCCTAGATCTTGGATGAATTTCTTCATCCACATAGCTTCTTTAGCAGCTTCACTTGCTGCTATATATTCTGACTTCGTGGTTGAATCAGCAACCGTGTCTTGCTTCGAGCTCCTCCAGCTTACTGCACCACCATTTAATAGGAACACAAACCCCGATTGCGATCGGCGGTCATCCCTATCAGTTTGGAAGCTTGCATCCGAGTAACCCTTTACTCTTAGCTCTTCCTCTCCACCATATACCAAGAACATCTCTTTCGTACGCCTAAGGTATTTGAGAATGTTCTTGATAGCCCTCTAGTGAGCCTCTCCCGGGTTGGCTTGATATCAGCTTGTCATGCTTAAAGCACATGATACATCAGGGCTAGTGCATAGCATGGCGTACATGATCGATCCCACAGCCGAAGCATATGGTATTCGCTTCATTACATCTATCTCCTCTTGGGAGGTAGGACATTGAGTTTTGCTCAATGTCACTCTATGCAACATTGGGAGGTTCCCTTTCTTGGAATCCTCCATCTTAAATCATCTAATGACCTTGTCTATGTATGCACTTTGTAATAATTTGAGAAGCCTTCTAGATCTATCTCTATAGATCTTTATACCCAGAATGCAGCTAGCATCTCCCAAATCCTTCATTGAGAAACAATTTCCAAGCCAAGCGCTAACACTCCTTAAGCTATGAATATGGTTTCCAATGAGTAGAATGTCATCTACATACATGATCAAGAAGATTACGGTGCTCCCACTAGCCCTGACATATACACTAGGTTCATCTTTGCTTTTCAAAAACCCAAAATCTTTGATTTTCTCATCAAAGCAAAGATTCCAGCTTCGAGATGCTTGTCTGAGTCCGTAAATGGACTTCTTCAGCTTACAAACCTTGTTTGGATACTTTGGATCTATAAAACCGTCAGGCTGCGTCATATACATCTCTTCTGAGAGCTTCCCATTAAGGAAAGCGGTTTTAACATCCATTTTCCATATTTCATAATCATGAAATGCAGCAATTGCCAAGAGTATCCAGATAGACTTCAACATAGCCACTGTTGAGAAAGTTTCATCATAGTCAACTCCAGCTGTATGTGTGAATCCTTTCGTCACTAGTCGAGGTTTGAAGGTATCCAATGTTCCATCCATGTCGGTCTTCTTCTTGAAGACCCAATTACACCCAACGGGTTTAACCCCAGGTGTTGGATTAACCAACTCCCAAACCTGGTTATCCTTCAAGGATTGCATCTCGCTTTTCATTGCTTCCCTCCACTTGGCAGATTCAGGACCCGCCATGGCTTCCTTGTAATTAGTAGGCTCATCATGATCCACCAATAACTTGTTGCCCTTAGATATGAGAAACCCATATCTCTCTGGATCATAACGAGTTCTACCGGAACGCCTTCGAGTAGACAATGAAAGAGTGTCAGGTACCGCAACATTGCCTTCCTCGGTTTCAACCATCTTAGGTTGAGTGCTAGTGCCAACCTTCTTTATCAGTTGACCCAAATCCAAACCCGCAAATAAGAAAGTGTCGGCCTCTTATTATGCCACATTTCAAAAGGTGTTTTGTCTACTTTCTTTGTTGGTATGAGGTTTAAGATCCTTACCGCCGTTTCTAGAGCGTACCCTAAAAAACTAATGGGTACCTCTGTCCGACTCATCATAGACCGGATCATGTCAAGAAAAGTCCGGTTTCTCCTCTTAGCGACCCCATATAGTTGTGGAGTCCTGGGAGGTGTCAATTGTGAAACAATTCCACAATTTTTAAGATGTTCGGTGAATTCGGCATTAAGATACTCTCCACCTCTATCAGACCGGAGTATCTTAATAGTTTTGCCCAATTGATTCTGGATTTCGTTTTGGAATGTCTAGAATACCTTAAAAATCTTGGACTTTTGTCTAATAAGGTAGACATATCCATACCTACTATAGTCATCTATAAAGGTAACGAAGTATCGAGTTTTGTTTCTTTTGACATGCTTGAAAGGACCATATACATCAGTATGAATAATTTTCAAAAGGTCCTTTCACCTCTCACTAGTACCGGTGAAGGGTGCTTTGGTCATCTTGCCCAATAAGCAAGGTTCGCATACCTCAGTTGGCCGGTGGTCAAATGATTCCAAGATCCCATCCAATTGGAGCTTAGTGATGCGAGTCTTGTTTATGTGACCAAGACGACTATGCCATAAGGAAAACTTATCCAAACAATTTTTGGATTCATAATCAATGTTCATGATAGTCTTTCTTGATTCAATGTATGTATCCGCCTCATAAATGCCATGCCATAGTAAAGCTTTAAAATAAACAACATCATTTTTAAAGCATACAATTGTTCCATTAACAAAGTTAAAATTAAAACCGTCATCCTACAATGCATGAAAAGAAATAATGTGTCTTGCCACATTGGGCGAATAGCAAACATCTTTCAATAAAATAGAATAGCCGGTCTTGAAAGAAAGCTCCAAGTTACCTTTAGCTTCAATTGGGACAATCTCCGAATTTCCCATCACAAGATCCAGTTCTCCCCGCTCCAAGCTCCTACTTTCCCTACCTACACCATATTACATATGTGAGGGCCACAGCCGGTATCTAAAACCCAACCTTTAGAAGTAGAAGTATGATGGAGTTATATAATGAACGTACCTGAAGAGTCGGGTCCCAAAATGCTCATCTCCTTGAGCTTATTGAGCCCCTCTAGGTACTTTGGGGAGCTTCGGCGGTAGTGCCCCTTGCCCCCGCAGATGAAGCATTGCACGTCCTCCGGTATCTTGGCTTGGGGAAGTTTCCCCTTGCCCTATACATCGGTGGAAGGGGCAGGCGTGCTGGCACCAACCTTCCCCTTCCCCTTTCCCTTCCCTTTTACAAGTCACAATTCTAACTTGAGTTATCCTGATTCACAACCAAACTGGTTTGAACTAACTCACAATTGAACAGACAATAGGCAGTTATTATTTATAAAGCGGAACGAAAATAATAAACATAATCCTAAAACCCTAAAGGATTAAAGATCTTCGTTAATCACAAGTGTGTATACCACATATATAGATTTCGATACATGTATGTATGTGTATATATGGATTTCGAAAAACATGTAACCACAATAAACAGGATTGGATTAAACTTAGAACAAAGCATACAATCAATCCAACACTTTATATAGGAAATCAAAATATGTATATATATATATATATATATATATATATATACACATATACCCATCGATTTCTCTATAGGTACCAAGAACACGTTTAGATGAAGGTTATACCTGAATTCGTCAATGAGGTACACAAAGAGCATGCTAGAAAGGCTTGATTCACACTTCAAAAGTTCTTGATCCTCTTATTGCCTTGATCACCAAAGTCGACAACCTCTTTTGCCCTAGGGTTGTTAGCCGTCGACTTCAGGGGGAGAGAGTTTTGCCTTTTTGGTTGTTAAAGTGTGAACCCTAATTGTGTACGTTCAAACCCCTATTTATAGATAACTTTCTAGTTATCTTTAATTAGGTAACTTGGTTTAAATATTTTATTATTAATATAAAATACACAATAATATATATATATATATATATATATATATATATATATATATATATATATAAATGAATATTTTATCCCTTTAATAATAATAACAATTAATTACAATAACTCTTTTAAGATAATATCCAAGATATTAATCCAAAATATCAATAATTAAAAATATATATTTATTAACTAATAAATATATACATTCTTGCTAATTAATTAACCTTGGTTATTTTAAAACTCTCTATACTAGTTTTTGACTATTTGTCATAATACCTATCTCCGACAATGTGAATGAACTTCTTGAATTACGTACCCTCACAGGTGTGACTCTTGAGTGTCTTATGGCATTGGGCGTGTCATCAGGGTTCGATGGTTATGCACACAAATCCTATCAGACTCCCACTTGTGCTTACCATCAACTCGTAAACTTAATGATACTGGCCTAAGGGTGCTTCTAGACAAGTCCTTAGGTTTACCAAGCAATAAGAACTCTTATACCCATGTTAGATAATTAAATCCTTATAAAACAAACTATTTCATATTTTATAAAACTAACTGTTTTATAATAAAGTTTCATAAGAACCCCCTGTCTTATGATCGGGTATAATTTAGATTTTTCCCTCCGCATCACGATATTTCGATTGTGAGTGTGAGCATGGTGTGAGTCAACTATGAACACTCAGAACCATTTCTCAACTATCCGATTTCGACTGAGTGATAAACGACAAAGAACAAATCAGTTCGTTTGGGCATGGCCATGCACTTCTACAGTCTACATCAGTCAAGGGGCCCGGAAACATCTCTACTTATAAGGAGGTGCAGAATGCCTCTCGCATACTTGCATTTAGCAACACGCTTTCCGCTGACACCAGATACGCCCATTATTGCTATCCAGTTATGGCGTAGTGTTAGGTACGACCCAACAGCCAAAAGTCCACGCATCACAAACCAAATACCTTAGGCTTGAGCACAACCTATGTGGCGAATACCATTGACTCGTTACCCCATGGTATTCTTCACGATGTCACTTACCGATATTCACACCCTGGTGAATACCTGTACATCCTTGGCCTACACTCCTTGTAGCTATCTTCACCAAGGATTACAATGACGTTATTATCACCCTAATCGAGGTTCCCACCAAGATAGGTAGTCATGGATAAGATTTTTTGAATAACAACCTTATTATTCATGGATATTACCAAAACATACAAAATCTGTGAAGAGTAATGGAATTAATAATGTACTCTCCATATTCACCCTCCTGGAATATAGTACATAATTAATATTGGTCCATCGTCTCTGAAGGGTTTTGTAGGGTATAAAATCAGAAAATGATATACGCCGCGGAATAAAACTCAAAAACCCCTCTAGTGATCTCATATATCTCGTACAAGAAACTTAACTAGAGTAGAGGATAAAAGTTATACCTTTATGAAACAATCTTGAAACTAGAATGCTAAAGGTAGAACACCGCTACTGCACCACCTTGAATGAGCTACTAGACCACTACAGGACTTCACCAAACAACACGCGAAACCGTTTGCGTGTGTGTGTGTGGGATTGATGCAGGCCGAAACCCCCTTGGGGTGTTTTCGAAGTCGACGCAGGGAGGGAGGAGGGAGGCTAGGGTTTTTTTCTTGTTGCAATTGTGTTTCTCTAATGTGATTCCTAAGGCTTAAAATGTTATTTATATGTATATCTTATTAAGCCCAAGCCCGTTTAATTAAATCCCTGCTTTAATTAAACTATTAGTTAATTGCAGAATATACCCTTTGACCTTTCTAATTATATAATAACTATTAATTAATTGGTCCAATTAATATTTAAACTAAATATTAATTCCTCCTTTAAAATAATAAATAGCTATTATTAATTTTCCTCTCAATAATTAATTAAATAATTAATTATTCCACACACAAAACTTGGTAAAATTCAATTGGTTCTAATTGGGTGTGTAGCAGTGTGATCCTTTTGTGTCTCCTATCATTGGACACAATGCCACGTGTTATCTATCTCTGCACAAAAGATCTCTTACATCTAGAGATATAATCCATACTTGGATTACACATGCTTTTCCCTTTGCATCGCGATATTCCGTAATGTGAGCATTAGACATAGAGCAGGGATCTTATTCTAAATACTCATATTTTCTCGACTCTGATCTCGACACTCTGCAGGTACGTTTTACCGAATGAAAACTATCATTCTACTCAATCTCGACCGCGAAACATCTCTCCTAAAAAAGAGGTGCAAATCTCATCTTGACTATTTGCAATTTAAGCACATAGCTTCCGCTGCACTTAGACATGCCCCTTATAATCACCCTGTTACGGTGTGACGTTAGAACGCGCTAAAGTATAGAAGTTACTATGCCCCAAAACAAATATCTCAGGTCTAAGGACAACCTATCAAGTTTACTTATGATGGTGCTCCATGAAGTAAACTCGATGCGGATCACTCCCAATATTTATCCCTGCTGATAAATATCTACAAATATTTGGTCATATCCTTGTGCTTTTATTCAAACAAATTAATCATCAAATATTCATAATAGCGTTATCTCCCTAATGTAGCTCCCACTACATTAAGTAGCTACGGGCATTTAGAAAATTCATAACTTGATTTGTTATGGATAAGTTAAAACATGCTAAAAATAGACAACAAGACACGATTATGTAAAAACCTCCTATTTCAATCCCATGAAATGTAATTACATAATATAAAAGGTTTCAAGTTACATCTATAGTAATAATCAAAAACTTGAACTAGCTGCTATATTCTAAGTACTGCATTCCTATAGAATTCACATGTCTCTCATGCTTAGCTCTAGCTAGCGGCTTCGTCAACGGGTCAACTACGTTGTCGTCCGTCGGTATCTTTTGCAGTCTAATATCTCCTCTTCCAATGATATCTTGGAATAGGTGATATTTTCGGAGTACATGCCTGGTTCGCGGATGATCTCTTGGCTCTTTAGCTTGCGCCACAGCCATAGAGTTATCACAGAATATATCAATCGGTCTAGAGATACTGGCAACAACTCTAAGATCCGAGATAAAATTCTTCAGCCAGACAGCTTCCTTTGCCGCTTCACTTGCCGCAATATACTCTGCCTCTATAGTCGAATCTACTATATTATCTTGCTTCTGACTTTTCCAAGATATAGCTCATCCGTTTAGGGTAAAGACAAATCCTGACTGCGACCTAAAGTCGTCTATATCGGTTTGGAAACTAGCATCAGTGTAACCAGTTACATTAAGCTCATCCATCGAACCTCCATAAACTAGGAACATGTCTTTTGTCCTTCACAGATACTTGAGAATATTCTTGCCAGCTACCTAATGAGCTTCACCCGATATTGTTGATATCTACTCGTGACACTTATGGAATAGGCAAAATCGGGCCTAGTACATAACATGGCATACATAATTGATCCAATTGCCGAGGCATATGGAATAATTTTCATCTTATCCTGATCTTGACTAGATACAGGACACTGAGCCTTGCTCAAAACCGTGTCAGACTGCATTGGAATAAATCCTTTCTTAGATTCATCCATCTTGAATCTTTTCACGACTTTGTCGATGTATGTACTTTGACTAAGTCCAATAAGCTGCTTAGATCTATTTCTATAGATCTTAATACCAATTATATAAGCAGCTTCTCCCAAGTCTTTCATCTGGAAACATTTACCTAACTAGGACTTTATTCCTTGTAATACTGGTACACTGTTTCCTATTAGCAGTATGTCATCTACATACAAGACTAGGAAGGTTATGTTGGGGTTCTATGTACACAGCGGAAGCAACAAGGTACAACATACAAAGCATAAAGTACAAGTAATCAAAGCATAAAACCCCAAACCATGGACCAAACTCTATAGCTAACTTAAGCAACATGAAAAACAGAAAGAGAAGAGGTTATACCCTGCTCCTTAGCTCCAGAAACGACTTAATGAAGAGATGAAGACAAGAACACCAAAGAAGGCTTCCTCTATTAAAGTCCACCCCGGGTTTGTACCACCTCCTTGTACTAGCAAGCTCAAAAGATCTTCAAAGCCTTGAAATCCCTTGAGAACAGCCTACAACTTGCCAAAAACCGGACTTGTTTTCTGGAGCAAAAACTCACTCTCTAAGTTTAAAGAACTAAGTGGGTTTTCTTGTTAATTTGGCAAAAGGATCCAAAACAAGGACAAAAGGTTCTCTTTTAAAGACCCCTCATGCCACTTGATCTCCCCTGGCCGGCCTGACTCTCCAGAAAAGGTCGCACATGCATTGGACATGTGTGGAGGTTGAAGTGACTAAAAGTTGCATGCAGACTGTCAGAATTACGCGCCGCGGACTCGTAAGGTTTCTCGCCGCGGAAGATCCGCGTCGCGTGTCCTTAAGTATTCCGCGTCGCGGTATTTGCCAGCTCACCAACTTTTCCATTTTGACACCATTGATCCCTCCACTTAATAGGCTGTCGAGATAGTTCCCCGGTGTGTGACCCAATAGGCCCATACATTATCGGTAGTGATCTAAATGGCATACGTGTGTTAGCGGGCATACTCCAACAGGTTACTGCGCTCTCAATGAATTTAGTGTAAACACATGACTCGAACTCACTTTTGGTAAAACCAAACTCTTTGATGCGCTCATCAAAGTGTAAGTTCCAGCTCCTAGATGCTTGCTTTAATCCATAAATGGATTTTAGCAACTTGCATACTTTATTAGGATTCTTTGGATCCGCAAAACCATCCGGTTGTATCATATATACGTCCTCTGTCAACTTCCCGTTAAGGAAGGCGGTTTTGACATCCATTTGCCATATCTCATAATCAAAATATGTTGATATGGCCATAAGAATTCTAGTTGTCTTAAGTATTGCCACTGGCGAAAAAGTTTCATCATAGTCAACACCATGAGTTTGTGTGAAACCTTTTGCCACTAGCCTAGCTTTCAAGGTATGCACCTTTCCATCCATGTCGGTCTTCTTCTTGAAGACCCATTTGCACCCAACAACTTTGATGTGTTGAGGCAAATCCACTAACTCCCAAACTTGGTTGTGATACATGGATTGCATCTCTGCCTTCATGGCTTCTAGCTATTTTTCAGATTCTAAACCTGAAGCAGCATCTTGGTAGGTAGTGGGTCAACTAGGAATCCTAGATACCTATCTGGCTCATGACGAGACCTACTAGACCTGCGAAGGTCTTGTGTTTGCACTTCTTACTCAACCACAGACTCGGGTTGGGATTCAACAATTCTTTGTTGATTTACAAGTTCGATAATCGGTGGTGGTGTTACCTCTTCTTCTTCAATCTCTTGAAGCTCTATTTCCTTTCCTCAAATTTCTGAATTTAGAAATTTCTCTTCCAAGAATACCCCTTTACGAGCAACAAAGACTTTGTTTTCGTCTGGGTTGTAGAAATAGTATCTCATGGTTTCTTTGGGATAACCCACGAAGATACACTTATCTGATTTGGGATTGAGTTTATCTGTGAATGTTCGCTTCACATTCACCTCACATCCCCAAATCTTGAGAAAAGACATTTTGGGCTTTTTCCCTGTCCATATCTCGAACGGTGTCTTTTCTACCGATTTTTTCGGAGCCCGGTTCAGCATGAACGCCGCTGTCTCGAGTGCGTGCCCCCAAAACAACAATGGTAATGAACTTCGACTCATCATTGATCGTACCATGTCAAGCAATGTATGATTTCCTCTTTCTGGTACACCATTCGTCTGAGGTGTATATGGAGGTGTGAGTTGTGAAACAATCCCACATTCCTTCAAATGATCGTCGAATTCTTGACTCAGATATTCGCCACCTCGGTCAGACCGAAGCAACCCTATCTTCTTGTCCAGCTGATTTTGTACTTCATTCTGAAACTGTTAGAACTTGTCAAAACTTTCAGACTTTAGTCTCATAAGATAGACATAACCAAATCTACTAAAATCGTCAGAAAGGTGATAAAGTACCGGTATCCTCCTCTAGCCTCTGGACTAAAGGGTCCACACACATCTGTGTGTATTATCCCTAGTAGCTCACTTGCTCTTTCATTCTCACTGTTGAAAGGTTGCTTTGTCATTTTACCGAACAAACAAGATTCGCATATATCATATGACTCTAAGTCAAATGGTTCTAGAATTCCGTCATCTCGGAGTTTCTCTATGCGTTCCTCATTTATGTGTCCTAAACGACAATGCCAGAGGTAAGTTTGATTCAAGTTACTCTTGGACCTTTTACTTATATGATATATGTCTTTGTCATTGTTATCTAGATTTAGCGTATATAGACCATTTTGTGGAATAAGTTTAAAATAGAAAACATCATTTTTGAAACAAGAAATAATTTTACTATTCAAAACATAATTAAAACCATAGTCTATAAGCAAATCAAATGAGATAACATTCTTGATAAGTCTAGGAACATAATAAAATGGTTCTAGTTCTAAGACCATGCCCGAATGCAAACTAAGACAATATGTCCCTACAGCTTCAACACCAACCATGGAGCCTTCGCCTACTCGCAGGTCCATATCTCATTGTCTTAGCTTCCTACTTCTCTTGAATCCCTGCAAGTGATTGCAAATGTGATGACCGCATCCGGTATCCAATACCCATGATTCATAAGAAGTAATAAGACAATATATCATAATGATACCTGAGTCATTGGGCGAACCAATGTCTAGCTAATCTATGTCGAGTGAGTGCTCGCATGAATCCTTGCTGCCACAATCTGGGCAACCAATATCTCCAAGCTCTTCCAACCACTCATCCTCTTGCATAGGGTCCACTACTGTTGACTCTAGCTTCTTTGGATCTAGATCATCGCTAATGCATATGAGAATCTCGTGCAAGCTTGAGATGGTCATCTCAAAATCTCCAAGGACGTACATTACCCTAGTCTGATAATAGTCCTACAAGGAACCGAACAAAAGCATAACTAGCTCATGTGGCTTTGATTTTGGTCCAAATGTCTCATAGCAATCAAGAAGTCTTCTCACATTTATGAGATGATCGCTAATTGGCTGGTTTTCTTTCATCTTCAGGGAAAGAATTTCTTTCTTTAGCAAGATACGACATACCCGTTCACTATACTTGAACCTTTCCTCCAATGCTCGAACAACCTCAAAAGATGACTTCTCCCAGAGATCATCCGTAAACTTGGATGAAGCTGAGAGAATGAGAATCAACATAACATCAGATTCATCAGCCAGATACTGATAGTAAGCATCATACTCACTATCCTGGGCATCTTCTCCTGGTCGTCCTAGAGGTAAAGTCTCTATGACGTATAACTTTCCCTGTGCATCTAATATATTTTTAAGATGCATCTTCCAAACGGCGAAGGTTGGACCTGAAAGCTTCCACTTGCCAACGATAAGGCTTAGGGATTCTTCGGGTGAGTAAAACGGAATAACAGATAAAATAGACATCTACAGAAAAAGAAAAGATAAAACCGATTAAGTAATATGATTATATCTTCTAATAATTATTACCTTTAAAAAAAATAATTTATTAGACTAGGATCCATATTTCACATTTCTCTATGCAAGGTTTGGGCACTACCCACCGGGACAATGCTATTTCTGGTAGGTAAACCTATACCAATCATATCATACCTGGACACGACTCCTAGATCTGCGGGACATAGGCTACAAGAACCGTGCATGCTTTAGTCCCTCTAGTGCATTTTGGGCCGGAACTCCCAATTATCACCAAAATAGATCGCACCACCTAAGACAGTGTGAAATCTGGCCGGGACTCCCGATTATCGCAGAGCCTTTCACACCCTTTCCCGCAATGGTTTGAACCCGAATGCACAAAGTTTGGCCACTTCCGACACCCGAGTACCATTTAACAGGAAAGGTGTACCATTAGATGGGTAGCACACTGATCTAAGATTTTTCTAAAAAGGATTTCAAATTTTTCAACCAAAAAACTTTTGCCAGTTTTCTTGTAAAAACACTGTTTAATAATAACTATTATTAAAACCATGTTTTATTTCATTGTGAGAATCACAACCACGCATATAAAAAAATATGTAAAGAAATAAAACAAACATATGCTATCTATGCCTTTGTCTTTCCCTTAACTAATGTCGGTTTCGTGAGCCACACGAAAAACCCAACGGTCCAAAACCTAAATGGAAAACAACACACAAGGCATGAGCTTCTGAAGCTCCCACTAGCTCTAGCATCCAATCCTGCTCCTTGCCGCTTGCTCCTTGTATCAGCTTCAAAACTATTCTATTTATCTATTCAAAAAACTAAAAACTAAAAATAAAAATTACAAAGTAATCAAAGGCACGCAGGCCCGCTAATCTAGTACTTTTACATTTTAGAATAGGGGTTGTAAGTGACACGCAGGCCTCCCCAAACCATAAAATAGAATAAAATAACACAACCAAAAGAGCAATAAATAAAACAATCCACAATGTCTAAGGCTCGGCTATGGCATCCCAAACATGTACTAAACTAATACATGAAATAAAAAAACAACTGATTTCTAATTATCACAACCTGATGAATTACCTTGATTTCAACCAACTGTTAAAATCACCTGGTTTAACAATAGCTGTTATATTAATTATTGTCATACTATCAAAGATACTAAAATAATAAATTCTAATCAATACTTGATTATATAAAATAATCATGATTAAAATCAAAAATTTTAAACACAAGATTAAAAATAATCTTTAGAAATATTCGGGTTTAATCCTGTTTGGTTCTCCCAAAACTAAACCTAAATAGTATTGGACCAACATCAACTGGGCCGAAAAACCATGGTGGACCGGAAACCAAAAAATAACTGGGCCGAAACCCTTTTGGGCCGATCTCGAAGCCAGGCCGGTTGGGTCATGGCACCTGGGCCGAAGCCACGCCACGCCGCCGACCACCTCCTTTGCCGCCGTCGACCAGCGACCGCCGCAGCCTGGGTCGCCACCGATCAGTTTCTGGCCAACGATCTGTTGGTCCCTTGGTGATAATAACAAGAAGCAACATATGTGTAGACAGGGGGTTGAATACACTTTCTGCGGAAATTGAACAAATCAAAATAAAGTGTTACACACAGTAAATCAAACCACAATTGAATGCTTTGCTTTTCATTAATAAGAAGATGATTACAGACTCTATCAAGTAAGAAACTCTTGATATGTAAACACCTAATATAAATCTCTCAATCTTTCAAACTTAGCTATATATAATCAACTTATGATTATAGATATTGACGACTCTCTAAACAAGATTTAATCACATATTGAAAACTTACCAATCTCACAACTAATGTGAGTATTCGAACACACGAATAGCTTGGCAATCTGTGAATATCTTGATCACGTTGAACTGACAAACAGTGATTCAAGAATCGTAACACATACGGTTGAGGTGAGGTATTTGGCTCTGCAACACTTAGTTGTAATCGTTGTTGTAGTCATACCTCTAAACTTATCAGGAGATAAGTATTTATAATCCTGTTTCTACGGAATCTAACAAACTAAGACTCAGCCTAATTTGCTAACTAACTATTGGATAACTCGGAATCTTGAATCTTGAATCTTCTTATCTTGAGTCTTCAATCTTCAATCTTGATTCTGGAGTCTTCTTATCCTTCCCGTAGATATAGAGAGTTAAAATGATAAATTTAAAACATATTTAAATTCTCTTAAAACTGACTTCTTGCTCGGACTGAGTTACTCAGCTTGAAACTCATCAAGCTGAGTTCTTCGAGAACAAACTAGAAAATCAACATGAACTAACACGTATATTAATAAACTCATCCTTAGAAGTCCTAGGAGTTAGCTAGAACATATTTAGCAACTCTGTTGAGCTGACTTAGTATATACACTGAGTCACTCAGCTTGAAACACATCAAGCTGAAAGCTTAATATATCTTAGGTGACATACACAGCTTATCACACATAGTGATAAACTTACTAAGATATAGTATAAGCTGATTGAACAAATCCTCTTGTTCCAATCTTCTTACTGCCATCAGTGAAGCTCTCTCTTGTAAGGTCATTTTGTCCATAGAGTCTTCATCTGAGGTTGATGATTCACTTAGAATCATTTTTCTTCTTTTATGTTGAGGGGGTTCTGACTCTTCTGAGCTGACCACAACTGGTTTCTTTCCTTTTGCTTTTTCAGCCAGCTCAACTTCTTTTTCTATTCCTCTCTCCCCCTCAATCTGATCTGCTCCCTCTGCCAATAGTAGTAAAGCTTCAGCTTTGACTGACTCAGCTTCAGCTTTTTAAACTTTCTCCCCCTTTTTGTCATCATCAATAGGGGTTGAAGTCTTTTGTTGTTGTAGGGCAGCAACCGCATATTTTAATTGTACCACCTCCTCATCTAGAGAATCCAAAATCATTATCATTTCCTTTTTGTTCTACTTTCTCTTGAGGTGCAGCTTTTCAAACTGACTTTTAAAGAAATTCATTAAATCATCCAAGTCAGCCTGAGAAGGTTGGAATTTGGGTGCATCGTCTAAAGGTTGGTGTTTACCTTCAAATTCATGTGCACCAGAGTTTTGACCCTGTAAATCACCTTGGTTTGAAGATGAAACATTGACAGGTCGTGCGTGTGGGTGTGAGAAATGAAGAGAAGTAATGGGGCTCGAGTCGTGAAGTGTATGGGTAGGTGGTTGACTAATTGGTTTGGAGGGGGGTGATTGACCCTGGGGATTGGTCATTTCTTCAATGTTACCTAAGTGTGTCTGTTTAGGCACAGTAGTGGGTTCTCCCATGGCACTGGAGAGTGTGGGCTGAGTAGACACCACACCTGGTTTAGGATGTTGGGTTGTAATGAGCCTCGAGGTGACACCTTAAGAGTAGGCGTCTCCTCCTCAACTCCTGCGTGTGGAGGGATCAGCGTGATCTCAGCTCCAGTGATGCCTTTAGGAGTGACACCACCTATGGCAGTTTTTCTTGTATAGGTTCGGATATTCTCCCTAGCAGCAGTGGGCATACTAGGGGCGGCTTCAGAGTGGGATTGTAGATGAAATAAAGGCGGAGGAGATGGGTTAGACTGGGTTGGGTTTACCGCAGCCTTATCTCCAAAGGTGGATGGAGAAAAATGAGAAGAAAGAGAAAGTGGAGAGGTCTTACCAGAAGCAGCTTCAGTTTGTGCAGGTTCAGCTTGAGCAGAGTGCTCAGCTTGAACCTCGGTGTCAGCTTGGGAAGCTCCCCCTAGATTAGATCCCTCAGCTTCACTTTCTGAAGAAGCTTGCTCAGCTATCCATCGCATTGGGTCACTCAGACCTTCCTGCTCTGGAAAGATGTCACTATTGAACATCTTCGAGTTGAGTGCTGGAGCAGGGAACAAATCCTGCCCAGCTTCGTATAGTTGATTTCCCAACTCAGCTTCAATCACCAAGGACAAGTACCATATGAAAGGCATATGGAGATCCCTTGATGTCTTTAGCACTTGGACCTTAAGCTCATTGAAGAAGAGGAGTGCATAGTCTAGATTTCTGGAAAAGAACATATTGTACAACAGCTGCATCTTGAACTCATTGACCTGGTCCAAGCCTTAAACCTTTGTTCCCAGTGAACGAATCACCGTAGAAACCATAAATCCCCAACTCGTTGCGAAGGTGGCCTTTTTTATTACACCCTCTGTTTGTGGGTGTCCCATACGGGGTAGGGCCGACCTTGCCACCTGCCTTGTCACAGCAGGCTCGAACACATCATTAGCAGGGAGTAGAAGAACATCCCTCAGCCTCTGGATAGTAATAACAACTGTTCTATCGCCATTTAGAACAGTGCCAATGATCTCTCCCCTGTTCTGGATGTAGGTACAGGTGTACCAGAACTCCAACAGATGCTGTGGAACTATGTGGAGTGGTGCGCCAGTAAAAGCGAATGCCAAAGGGCATTTTATGATGTAGTCCACCCAGGCTTCATAGCCTCTGTTCCATTTGCGTTCTGGGATTACCAAGCAGGCACGTTGATTATTGATTTTTAGCACCGACATCCCATTGTTCTTGAACGCAACACCTCTGACCATCCTATCACCAAGAATGAGAATGGTTCCGTCCATTATTGTTTAATTACACGGAGTAATTTGTTAAAAAAGTACTGAGCGATTTGGTTCAAAAGTTGCACTTAGCAATTTAGGGTTTGAACGGACGTATGCACTGAGCAATTGAGGTATTTGTGTAAGGTACTTAGAAGGTGAGAAGTAGGATTTGTAAGCGTAAACTTCTCTAAACCGATTAGGATCGGTATATATACCTTTCTGAGGAGAGAGAAAAGTTACCGTTGGATTACCCTTTTTATCCGTTACGTCGGAAAAACATACGGCTTGAAGTAACAGTGAGAGGGTAAAAACAAATCATCTTCCAACGGATACAAGTGTAAAATAATATTAGTGACTTACACATATTATTAACACTGTCGTATTACACCAAGTAATTAAAATAATACCGTTGGATTACCCTTTTTATACCGAATTAGTATAATACTCGATTTGAGACTGACTCAAATACTCAGAGACTCATGAATTAATAACACCTAGTAATTAAAACATGGTTTTGGACACACCAAGTCTGAGTAAACTTATTACTCAGTTTATGTCAAGCACTCAGCTTGAGTTTAGTACTCAGCTAAAGATTGGTACTCAGCTTGAGTAGAGCATACAGCTCAGACTTAATGACCTGGAGTCATTTTTGTTTAAGACTGACTCAAGCATGTATATTAGCTACACTGAGTAGTTAAAACTTGTTTGGAACCAACCAAACATGTGAACTCATCACACAGCTTGAGTTAAGTACATAGCTCAGACTCAATGACACTTAGTCTTTTGTTCGAGACTAACTCAAACTAATATTCTAACCACACTGAGTAGTTAACAAAATGTTTTGAACTCACCAAATGTGTGAACTCATCATTCAGTGTGACATAATTTTAAGTTAATGAAGAATAATTCATAAATTGTGCACTCAGCTTAAGACACTTAGTCTTTGTCAAACTGAAAACTCTAATTCTAGACACTTAGCTAGGGATTGAGCATACCCAATTCACTTAGCAGATACATAAACCACTTCTCATCAAGTGGTTTAGTAAAGATATCAGCTAATTGGTCATCAGTGGATAAAAATTTAATGTCAACTTTACCTTTTTTCACGATATCCCTGATGAAGTGATATCTAATCTTAATATGCTTCGTTCTTGAGTGGAAGACTGGATTGTAAGTTATGGTTATAGCACTTTGGTTATCACAGAAGATAGGAGTTTTCTTGAAACTCATACCAAAGTCTTGAAGCTGGTGCTGCATCCATAGGATTTGAGCACAACAGCTTCCTGCTGCAACATATTCAGCTTCAGTAGTTGAAGTAGCCATTGAGTTCTGTTTCTTACTGGTCTAGCTTACCAACTTCCCTCCAAGCAGTTGATATCCTCCTGTTGTTGATTTTCTATCCAACATGCACCCAGCATAGTCAGCATCTGAAAAACCAACTATCTCAAACCCAGAGTCCTTTAGATACCAAAGACATAGATTTGGAGTACCTTTAAGGTACCTAAAGATCCTTTTCATAGCTTGAAGATGTGATTCTTTAGGATCTTCCTGATATCTTTCACAAGCTCATGTAGTAAACATGATATCAGGTCTACTAGCTGTCAAATAGAGTAATGAACCTATCATTCCTATATAGGTAAACTGACACACAGACTTACCATCTGAGTCTCTACTCAGCTTGACAGCTGGTGACATGGGTGTTCTCATGGATGAAATAGAATCAAACCCATATTTCTTTATCAAATCAAGAACATACTTGCTTTGATTGATGAAAATTCCATCAGGCTTTTGTTGATTTTGTAGGCCTAAGAAATATGTCATCTCACCCATCATGCTCATCTTGTACTTTTCTGACATTATTTTGGAGAACCATTCACACAAAGATTCATTAGTAGAACCAAAGATAATGTCATCCACATATATTTGTACAAGAATCACATGTCCTTTACTCTTTTTAATAAAGAGTGTCTTATCTATACTACCTCTGGTTAAATCCATTGATAGTAGATAAGTGGACAGTGTATCATACCAAGCTCTTGGAGCTTGTTTAAGACCATACAAAGCCTTGTCCAACTTAGAGACATGATGTGGAAACTTTGAACTGACAAAGCCAGGAGGTTGTTTCACATAGACTTCCTCCTGAAGTTTTCCATTTAGGAAAGCACTCTTCACATCCATTTGATAGACTTTGAAGTCTTTATATGCTGCATAAGCCAGGAACAACCTTATGGCTTCAATTCTAGCAACAGGGCAAAGGTCTCATCATAATCAATTCCTTCTTCTTGCTTATACCCTTGTGCTACCAGCCTGGCTTTGTTCCTAACTATCACTCCATCCTTGTCCATTTTATTTCTATAGACCCACTTAGTGCCTATAATTGAATGATCTTTAGGGGCAGGGACAAGGCTCCAGACCTTATTTCTTTCAAATTCATTCAATTCCTCTTGCATAGCTTCAATCCAATCCTCATCCTCTAAGCCTTCTTCTGTCTTCTTTGGTTCCATTTGAGATAGAAAACCAAAGTGGGCAGCATAGTTAGCTGTAGCCTTTGATCTGGTAATAATCCTTTCTTGGACATTTCCAATGATCTGATCTTGAGGATGGTCTTTGAGGAATTTGAATGTTGTATTTGGAGAATCTGGTTCTGGATCTGAGTGATGTGGAGAGTCCTGAGGTGAACTTATCTCCTCAGTCTCAACAGCAGCATTGTCAACAGACTGATGATCACTGAGATCCTCAGTCTGAGTGACTTCAGCGCCAAAGGGGTTGATGAACTCATCATCCTTCTCAGCTTGAGAATACCTTGGAGATTGTGATGATTTCTTTGATGAACACACATCATCATCACTATCATCTACCATGACATACATAGGATTTGACATATTGGTTTCCTCGGGCCTTTCAAGCTCACTCAGACTGACCGAGTCAGCTTGTCTTTTCTCAGCTTGATCAAGACTGTCTTTATCAAATGAGACATGAATTGAATTGTCTATGGCCTTTCTCCTAGTTTTATAAACTCTGTATGATTTGGAGATTGAGGAATAACCAACGAATATTCTAGGATCAGCTTTGGGTTCCAACTTATGGAGCTGATCTCTTTGATTCAGCACATAGCATTTTGAACAAAAGACATGGAAATAACCTATATTGGGCTTTCTAGACTTATACATCTCATATGATGTTTTACCATGTCTTTTGACAATGATTGATCTATTTTAAGTATAACAGGCTGTACTGACAGCTTCCTCCCAAAAATAGAGTTTCAATCCTGCCTCACACAACATTGTTCTAGCAGCCTCAATTAGGGTTCTATTTCTCCTCTTACCAACTCCATTTTGTTGGGGAGTTCTGATAGATGAGAAATTTTGTAATATTCCCTTTTGTTCACAAAAGATTTCAAGGGTAGAGTTTCTGAACTCAGTCCCATAATCACTTCTGAGTTGTTTTACAGACTTACCTTTCTGCAACTCTTCCTGTTTGATAAAACTTATTATCTCCAGGGCAGCCTCACTTTTGGCTTTAAGGAATATTACCCAGGTGAATCTTGAGAACTCATCTACTATCACCAGTATGTACTTCTTGCCACTTAGGCTTGGAGTACTTATGGGTCCAAACAGATCCATATGCAACATATGCAATGGGTCTGTTATGGAAAAATTTTGCTTTGATTTAAAGGACCCTTTGTGGTGTTTCCCTTGTTCATAAGCTGAACATAATTTTTCCTTGACAAATGTGATCTTTGGTAATCCAGAGACTAACTCTTTATTGGATAGTATATTTATATTTTTAAAATTCAAATGTGATAATCGTTTATGCCACAACCAACTTAGCTTAGGAACAGATTGGGAATACAAGCAGGTTTCAGTATATGGATCAGTAGAGTTAAGATCAAGTAGATACACATCTCTTTCTCTTTTAGCTATTAATACAGGCTTTCACTTAGCATTATATATTGTTCCTGCTTTCTTCCTAAAAGTAACAACGTTGTCTTCATCACATAATTGGCTGATACTAATCAGATTATGCTTAAGACCCTTGACATATGCAACCTTCTGGAAAGTCACCTTGCCAGCATGCATCTTCCCATAGCCTATAGTTCTTCCATGGGAGTTGTCACCAAAAGTTACTTTAGGACCTTCATCTTCCTGGAAATCATTAAGAAGTCCTTTCCACCCAGTCATGTGCCTTGAGCATCCACTATCTAAGTACCATTTACTTGAACCCTGCACATGATATAAAAACTAAACACATTAGTTTTGTTTGGGAACCCACTTCTTGGTGGGTTCAGATGAGGATCACTTAGCATCTCCATCTTGTTGAACTGACTGTTAAGCTTTAGCAGGAGCTGAGTCCTGTGTAGGCTGATCTTCCTGTTCATGTTCAGGCCTTGAGATTTCAACGTCACAATCCTTAGCCGCATGACCTCTACTTCTGCACTTGTATCATCTCCTTCTTCCAATGATTACAGGAGGTAGAGTGTCTAATAATCCTTGTGAGAACTTGCTCTCAGTCTTGAAATTATATGTAGTGGATAACTTTTGAACTCTCTTTGCAAGTTGATTCAGTTGATGCTCACTGACTTTGGACTTACCTTTGTCAGATCTTTGATTGTTATCCTTTTGATCAGAAGCTTTACTAACAAACTTCTTTTCCATGACCTTGGACTTACCTTTGTCATGCTTACTGGACTCACCAGTTTCAACAGGTTTGGACTTACCACTGTTGATCTTCTTGGACTTACCAAGATCTACAACTTTGTACTTACCATTGTTGTGATTTGACCTCTGACTTACAGTGGTCTTCTTATTCTTGTAACTTCTCTCCGAGCCAGATAGAGAATGTTATCTTTTGAAAAGATTTGAATTAAGCCTTTCTATGACTGAAGTTCTTTGAATAGGCTGAGTGCCTAATCTGTCCAGCACAGACTTACTATGCTGTTTCGATGTTGAGAACTCATTTCCATGAACTTTAGCTTTTACAAACATATTGTATTTCAGATTTGGATCATGTCTTTTCTCTGAGGCTGACTTCTGATACTCAATCAGTTGTCTATCCTCCTCAGAATCAGTACTTGCCATCTCATCATCAGCTACATAAGCTGCTGTTTGATAGTCACCTCCAAGTACAGCTTGTACCTGTTTAGGAATTTGTTGGTTTATGCACATTTCAGCAAGCTTTGATGATGTACACCAAGACTCAGTGACCTTTTGAAGTTGGTCAGCTTTGACTTTAGCTTCCTGAAGTTCTTCACTTAGAAGTTTATTAATGTGTCTTTGACATTCAAGATCACACTGTGCTTTCTTACCAACATCAATGAGAGATTGATTTTCCTTAATCTCATTTTTCAGTTTAGCTATCTCAGCTTTGAGGTCCTTTTGAGACTTAAGGATGGTCTTGAAATCATTTAACAAATAGTCTAAAGCAAGACCCTTTTCTTCATCGGTTTAAGAGTTGAAATTACTAACATTATACATGGAAGCAGGATCCCAATCACTGAGCTTGTTGTTTTCCTCAGCTTCCTTCATGTCAGCTTCAAAAGTTGACTCGGTTAAACCATAATCAACTTCGTCAATTTCAAACTCTTCATCTTCTTGAGCCATTAGACATACATCATCATCTGAAGTAGATGATTCAGTATCCTAGGTTTCAGCATATAATCCTTTTGCACTGGGTTTGTCTTCTGGCTTTCCTTTCTTGAGCTGATTATATTTCTTCTTGTATTGTCAGCTCTGTAAGCATTCTTATCAGCAACTGATGCTGATTCTTCCCTCTTTAATCTGCACTCAGCAGCAATGTGTCCCTTATTTTGACAGTTGAAGCACACAGCCTTCTTGGGATCAAAGGAACTCTTCCCTTTGTCCCTGTCAGATCTTCCTCTTCCCTGTTGAGCTCTTCTCAAACGTCTGGCTAGCATGGCCATCTGCTCAGTGATAGTCTGAACATCATCAGTATCACCTGAGTCTGAGTCTGAGTGGTCAGCTTGAGATTCTGACTCATTCTTAGATTCAACAACTAATGCCTTGGAACTTTTCTTTTTCTTCTGTGCAACTAATGCAATCTCTGCTTTATCCAAGGACTCCTTAAGTTGTTGTTGAGAAATTCTCTTGTGCTCTGTGATCTGTTCATGATTGAGCAAGAACCCATAGATAGACTGTAGGTTGTACACATGCAGTGTTCCTCCAGCCCTCAGTGATGTGGTTACTTCATTGAACCTTTTTGGTAACACATCCAGAAATTTCAGCACAAGTTCAGCCTCATCTTTCTTCACACATACACTTAGCAGGTCATTTATCAAGCAGTGAAACCTTGTGAACAAATCAGGCTGGGTTTCATTCTTCTTTGAAAAGAAGTTTTCATAGGATCTGTTCAGATGACTCTTATTTTGCTTCTTGACCAGATGAGTGCCCTCATATGTAATACTTAGTATATCCCAGATCTCTTTTGCAGTTTGACACTCAGTCACTGTATGCAAGATCTCGTTAGTCAGGGCATTTGCCAGAACACTCTTTGCCTTATCATCCAGATTGAACAGTTTCCAGTCTTCATCTGTCTAGGATGCAACAGGCTTCCTTACCTCTTTCTCACTCTTGTCTGTTTTATCAGCGGACGTATCACTGACAACAACAGAGATCTTGGGGATAATTGGTCCTTTGATAATGACATCAGACATACGATTGTCAATGGACTTGAGGAACAACATGGCTCTGAATTTCCACATAGGATAGTCAGGTCCATCAAATACGGGACAACGTTTGGCAGACATCTGTGGAAAGTTTGAAGAATTGTTTCTTGTAGACATTGTAAACTTTCTCAGAATCTTGAACTTTTAACTTATGAAATCGTTCAGCCTGCTCTGATACCAGTTGTTGGTCCCTTAGTGAGAATAACAACAAGCAACAGATGTGTAGAAGGGGGGTTAAATACACTTTCTGCGGAAATTGAACAAATCAAAATAAAGTGTTACACACAATAAATCAAACCACAATCGAATGCTTTGCTTTTCATTAACAAAAAGATGATTACAGACTCTATCAAGTAAGCAACTCTTGATATGTAAACACCTAATATAAATCTCTCAATCTTTCAAACTTAGCTATATATAATCAACTTATGATTATAGATACTGACGACTCTCTAAACAAGATTTAATCACAGATTGAAAACTTACCAATCTCACAACTAATGTGAGTATTCGAACACACGAATAGCTTGGCAATCTGTGAATATCTTGATCACGTTGAACTGACAAACAGTGATTCAAGAATCGTAACACATACGGTTGAGGTGAGGTATTTGGCTCTGCAACACTTAGTTGTAATCGTCGTTGTAGTCGTACCTCTAAACTTATCAGGAGATAAGTATTTATAATCATGTTCCTACGGAATCTAACAAACTAAGACTCAGCCTAATTTGCTAACTAACTATCAGATAACTCGGAATCTTGAATCTTCTTATCTTAAGTCTTCAATCTTCAATCTTGATTCTGGAGTCTTCTTATCCTTCCCGTAGATATAGAGAGTTAAAAAGATAAATTTAAAACATATTTAAATTCTCTTTAAACTGACTTCTTTCTCGGACTGAGTTACTCAGCTTGAAACTCATCAAGCTGAGTTCTTTGAGAACAAACTAGAAAATCAACATGAACTAACACGTATATTAATAAACTCATCCATAGAAGTCCTAGGAGTTAGCTAGAACTTATTTAGCAACTCTGTTGAGCTGACTCAGTATATACGCTGGGTCACTCAGCTTGAAACACATCAAGCTGAAAGCTCAATATATCTTAGGTGACATACACAGCTTATCACACATAGTGATAATCTTACTAAGATATAGTATAAGCTGATCGAACATATGCTCAGCTTATATTCAGTTTATGCTCAGTCTGAACCACTGTACGTGTTCAGTCTGATCAAGTCTCTTAATTCTGTTTAAGTTATATCTAGAACATTTCCAACAAAATTAACTTTGTCTCAATAATAACAATAAAAATTTAACCGTTTTTATCAAAACCTATCATTATCCATTTAAAATCAAAACATGATTTCAAAATACTTGGATTAACAAAGGTTAAAACCTTGATAAAAAACAAGCCTATTCATCATGATAAAAAGAAACATAACTAGCTTCCTACGAGACTAGAAGTGGCTCTTATACCACTGAAGAGTTTTGTAGGGTATAAAATCAGATAATGATAATACGCAACGGAATAAAACTCAAAACCCCTCCAGTGATCTCATCTATCTCGTAAAAGAAACTTAACTAGAGTAGAGGATAAAAGTTATACCTTTATGAAACAATCTTGAAACCAGAATGCTAAAGGTAGAACACCGCTACTGCACCACGATGAACGGGCTACTAGACCGCTACAGGACTTCACCAAACAACACGTGAAACCGTGTGCGTGTGTGTGTGTGTGTGTAATCGACGCAGGCCGAAACCCCCTTGGGGTATTTTCGAAGTCGACGCAGGGAGGGATGAGGGAGGCTAGGGTTTTTTCCTTGTTGCAATTGTGTTTCTCTAATCTGATTCCTTAGGCTTAAAAGGTTATTTATATGTAAACCTTATTAAGCCCAAGCCCGTTTAATTAAAGCCCAGCTTTAATTAAACTATTAGTTAATTGCAGAATATACCCTTTGACCTTTCTAATTAATTAATAACTATTAATTATTTGGTTCAAATAATGTTTAAACTAAACATTAATACCTCCATTAAAATAATAAATAGCTATTATTAATTTTCCTCTCAATAATTAATTAAATAATTAATTATTCCACACATAAAACTTGGTAAAATCCAATTGGTTCTAATTGAGTGTGTAGCAGTGTGATCCTTTAGTGTCTCATAGCATTGGACACAATGCAACGTGTTATCTATCTCTACACAAAAGATCTCTTACATCTAGAGATATAATCCATACTTGGATTACACATGCTTTTCCGTTTGCATCGCGAAATTCCGTAATGTGTGTATTAGACATGGAGCAGGGATCTAATTCTAAATACTCATATGTTCTCGACTCTGATCTCGATACTCTGCAGTTACGGTTTACCGAATAAAAACTATCATTCTACCCTAGCGCGGCCACACATTTTCAGTAGTGTCAATCGTCGAGGGGCCCTGAAACATCTCTCCTAAAAAAGAGGTGCAAATCCCATCTTGACTATTTGCAATTTGAGCACATAGCTTCCGCTGCACTTAGACATGCCCCTTATAATCACCCTGTTACGGTGTGACGTTAGAACGTGCTAAAGTACAGAAGTTACTATGCCCCAAACCAAATATCTCAGGTCTAAGGACAACCTATAAAGTCTACTTATGATGGTGCTCCATGAATTAAACTCGATGCGGATCACTCCCAATATTTATCCCTCCTGATAAATATCTACAAATATTTGGTCACATCCTTGTGCTTTTATTCAAACCATAAATCATCAAATATTCATAATAGTGTTATCTCCCTAATGTAGCTCCCACTACATTAAGTAGCTACAGGCATTTAGACAATTCATAACTTGATTTGTCATGGATGAGTTAAGACATGCTAAAAATAGACAAAAAGAAACGATTATGTAAAAACCTCCTATTTCAATCCCATGAAATGTAATTACATAATATAAAAGGTTTCAAGTGACATCTATAGTAATAATCAAAAACATGAACTAGCTGCTATATTCTAAGTACTGCATTCCTATAGAATTCACATGTCTCTCATGCTTAGCTCTAGCTAGAGACTTCGTCAACGGGTCAGCTACGTTCTCGTCCGTCGGTATCTTTTGCAGTCTAATATCTCCTTTCCCAATGATCTCTCGGATTAGGTGATATTTTTTTAGTACATGCCTGGTCCGCTGATGATCTCTTGGCTCTTTAGCTTGCACCACAGCCCCAGAGTTATCACAGAATATATCAATCGGTTTAGAGATACTAGCAACAACTTTAAGATCCGAGATAAAATTCTTCAGCCAGAAAACTTCCTTTGCCGCAATATACTCTGCCGCTGTAGTCGAATCTGCTATTGTATCTTGCTTCTGAGTTTTCCAAGATATAGCTCCTCCGTTTAGGGTAAAGACAAATCCTGACTGCGACCTAAAGTCGTCTATGTTGGTTTGGAAACTAGCATTAGTGTAACCAGTTACACTAAACTCATCCATCGAACCTCCATAAACTAGGAACATGTCTTTTGTCCTTCTCAGATACTTGAGAATATTCTTGCCAGCTACCCAATGAGCTTCACCCGGATATTGTTGATATCTACTCGTGACACTTATGAAATACGCAACATCGGGCCTAGTACATAACATGGCATACATAATTGATCCAATTGCCGAGGCATATGGAATCAATTTCATCTTATCCTAATCTTAACTAGATACAGGACACTAAGCCTTGATCAAAACCGTGCCAGACTGCATTGGAATAAATCCTTTCTTGGATTCATCTATCTTGAATCTTTTCACGACTTTGTCGATGTATATACTTTGACTAAGTCCAATAAGCCACTTAGATCTATTTCTACAGATCTTAATACCTAGTATATAAGCAGCTTCTCCCAAGTCTTTCATCTGGAAATATTTACCTAGCCAGGATTTTACTCCTTGTAATACTGGTACAATGTTTCCTATTAGCAGTATGTCATCTACATACAAGACTAGGAAGGTTACCGCGCTCCCACTAAATTTAGTGTAAACACATGACTCGAACTCACTTTTGGTAAAACCAAACTCTTTGATGCGCTCATCAACGTGTAAGTTCCAGCTCCTAAATGCTTGCTTTAATCCATAAATGGATTTTAGCAACATGCATACTTTATTAGGATTCATTGGATCTGCCAAACCATCCGGTTGTATCATATATACGTCCTCTGTCAACTTCCCGTTAAGGAAGGCGGTTTTGACATCCATTTGCCATATATACGTCCTCTGTCAACTTCCCTTTAAGGAAGGCGGTTTTGACATCCATTTGCCATAAGAATTCTAATTGTCTTAAGCATTGCCACTGGCGAAATAATAAACCCTTTTGTTTACACTAACTTATAAAGAAAATTATATATTCAGTGCATAAACACTTAGCTAATAATCTGTTTATTATTCTCAACACCTAATTCTTTAAATATGTTTAATATTGGTGACATTGAAATTCAATATATAATTATGACCTCCTGGGACTACTCCATTTAACTGGACTCATTTAAAAAAACAAAACTCCCGTCATTAGAATTATATACATACTCGAATTTCAATAAGCTAATAATTAATGTGTTTCTCTTAAACACTTATTTGCTTCAACGTAGATATACATATACGTATATTTATTAAAAACCAATAAATACCTTTGCGTAGGTCAAACACTCCCACTGACTATTATGAAAACACAGCTGTTACTTAAAACACCTTATTGACTTGGTCAAACTTGACATAGAAGTCAAAACACTGATTTTAAGTATAAATCCAAAACCTGGATTTCGAACAAGAATCTTAAAGTTAACGAAAACTTAGACTTGGATTTTCTAATATCCACTATTTCCTATTACGGAAATTGGAATCTTAAAACTTTATATTACTACAAGTATGACACGCTTCTATAAATTGTTAATCAAAACATGTAAGTTCTTCTTGATTACAATGTCTATTATAATCAAACTCATAAATGTTTTATCTTTAAACACAACCTTAGAAATAATGACTATTATTTCAAGTGTTTAACATTAGTTCAAAACTTGAACTTGTTTTCATAAATTCTTATAATTACCTGATTAGATAATCTTTCTAATGTATAACAACAACTGTGTTATTTCAAATAATTCCATAAGTTTTAGTCAAGTAATAATATTAATCATATTACTCAAATGACAACCAATGCATACGGACTAAAAAGCTAATAAGTCAAAAACTTTGACTTGCTAGTCATCCTCTATTCATACTTGACTAGATATAATCATAAGGTACGTGCAAGGTTATATCAACCAATAATTCATAAAAGTTTTAATAAAATGTCTTAAAAACATTACATATTTCAAATTATAAGCTTAAAATAAGTAAAACTATGAATTATGAAAATCTTTCTTCCGCACGCATCGTCCTTTAGCATTTCAAGGCATCCTTTTGCTTCTTATTGACCTATTTGCAATAAACGATCGCTAAAGTCAAATACACCACTTATATACAATAAGTTGAAAGCAAAAATACTGAAGTTAGTCAATGAAAGTACCTGTGGCGTTTCCACCACCCTCGTGACGCTTCGGGCAGTTGGCCTTATAGTGGCCAATTTCGCCGCAATTGAAGCACCGATTCTCGGATTTTTCTTTGTTCAGTTCAAACTTCTTGCCCTTGCCTTTTCCTTTGCCACTTGCCTTGGCCTTGGGTATACACGGTCCTGGCTCGGTTTTACCCTTGCCCCTGTCGTTACACCCTTTCTTCTTTTTAACATCTCCATTTTCCACTACTAGGACATCCTTGGACTTGTTACCCATATTCGATTCTGCTGTCTTAAGCATGGAATGCAACTCAACAATGGATTTCTCCATGTTGTTCACGTTATAGTTGACTATGAACTACTTATAGTCATCAGACAGCGAGTTAAGAATCAGGTCTGTTGCTAGCTGCAATGAAACCGGGTGTCCGAGCCTTTCAAGGTGGTCCATATACCCCTTCATTTTAATGACATGGGTACTAACCGAAGTTCCCTTCGTCATCTTGCAAGTATTAAGAGCTTTTGTGACATCGTAACGTTCTGAACGAGCCTGCTCTTTAAACATATCCCTTAGCTGACGGATCATGTCATAGACCTATGTATCCATCATGCTTGTTTGCAACTCTGGACTCGTAGTCGCAAGCATGAGGCAACTTACATCTAGCGCATCATTGACACGCTTCTGGTAAGCCTCCCTAACATCTGCCCTTGCATTATTAGCTGAGGCATTTCCCACCGACTCTTTTAGGTAGTACCATTTCCTCTCGTGCCTGAGCACAATCCGAAGATTGCGCTCCCAGTTGAGGAAATTAGGTCTAGTCAGCTTATCCTTTTCTAGGATGGAGCGGAGTGAGAGGTTGTTTGTGTTGGTAATGTTTGCCATCTACAATTTAATCATGTAGTTCAGTTAGTAACACACATAAGACTTTGCTAAATACAAATTCATAAAAACCATTAAATGATTTAGTATTAGCCCTAGGATCCTTATTTCACGCGTGTTGGTGCACGGTTTGAGCACGACGACACCAACCCAGTGCTATATCAGGTTGGTAGGTTCCTTTACCAATCGTATCTAATTTGATACGACTCCTAGACCTTCTAGAGATTTTTAGATGAAACTATCTAAGTATGTGTATCTCTATACTAAGTGCATTTTGGGCCCGTCACATCAGGGAATCACCAAAATAGACCGCACCAACTAGGATGGAGTAAACTCTGGCCCATCAAATCAGGGAACCGTAAAGTGTTTCACCCCCTCCCCATATCGGTTTGAACCCCGGTGTGCATGGTTTGGGCACGACAACACACTAAGGTACCGGTAGTAGGAAAGGTGTACCACTAGATGGATAGCACTACTGGTTTAAGATATTTGTGGGATTTATCCAACTTTGAAAAACTTGATTTCCAGTTTTGTAAAACCATTTTAAAACTATCTTGTTTTAAAATCCGTATGTCTCAGTATACCTTAAACTAGGTACACAATACGTCTTATGACAAAATCATTTTGAAAAAAAATTGTTTTTTTAAAATGCTAATCGTCAATCATAAAATATTAAATTTCATAAAACTGTTGTCGTATACCAATTTTATCATATTCGTGGTTTTACCTCTTGATTAATAAAGACCATTATTAATCACTTTTCTCAATTTCACAGTCGCATAAAAATAAAATTAAAGCACAACCATGCAGTTAATAGCTTGTTATAGATTTGCCAACTATGTCCTAAGGGGTCAAACTAAGGACAAATAAGGCAAGATAGATCCCGTGGCTGGATCTGACGAATGTTCTCCTTGCTCCCACTGGCTTTGACACCTCTGGTTTTAACCCGAGCAACTCCGTTTGATTTCTCCATCTTGTAAAGTCCTTTGTCTTTGGTTTTTGTTACAACTATCTAAACTAGAATACATAAACCTATTCTATTACAATTACATTATAGAAAGTGGTTGTAAGTGGCACACAGGCCTCCCCAAAATACTTTTACATTGTAAAAGGGGTTGTAAGTAGTACGCAGGCCTCCCCAAAACCAAAAAGAAACACCGAAAGAAAAACACAACCATAGGTCAAAGTTGGCAAAACCTATAACCTACATGTCCAACCACAACAAGATTATACTATTGACTTGTTTAAATCAAACACTTGTAGTTGACATGTAAAACTACAAATGTGATTTAAAGATACTAATACGACTTTAGTATACAAGTAAACTAATTCAACATATATACATATGTACAATACATATATGAACAACCACGCATTAAATATAAACCAATAATAATGCAAGTATATAAACGTTTTCTCATTCCTTCTCAAATTATATAAACCATTAATTGAGATGAGAAATATTTGACAAAACTTGTCAAACTGATTTTAATAAATTTCATAGAACTTATGGTACAATAACTATTATACCAAAATGTGTTTTTAAACCTAAAACACTTAATTGATTAAAGATTTATCATTGTTTGTATTGTATGATAATAATACACCATTATAGTTATTTACTATATTTTAATCCAAAAATATAATAAGAACTTATATTTTAACTTAACTAGTTAAAATAAAACCTTAACCATAATATATATATATATATATATATATACATATAAGTATGTTAATTTTAGGTACGTAAAATTAATACTCATATATATAGTATCTTGTATCATTATTCTATCCGAATTAACTTAACCCAGAAATTAAAGGAAAAACTTGGCCGGTTGACCCTAATTGGGCCGAGAACCCCTCTTGGGCCGTGAACCCTCTTAGGCCGGGGACCCCTTGGCCCGAGAACCCTTTTGGGCCGATGACCCCTTGGGCCGATGACCCTTTGGTCCGAGAACCTCCTTGGGCCGATCGAACACCACCATCGGACCATCACCGGTGACCTTTTTCGGGCTAACTTTAATTCGGAAATCTTATGCATTAAATATATATATATATATATATCTATACATAATTCTAGAAGTTCCCTTTTATTCAAAAATACAAACTTTAGAACATAAACTTGTTTTATCATTTAAATTTTAAAATAAACTTATCAACATAGAACTCGTTGATGAAAAGATAAAATTTCTTAGTTTTGAGGTTTACCCTTTAATCTTAAAACTGAACTAGTTTTTGATTAAAAACCTTAAACAACCTATATTAACACAACTGGTTAATATAGTATATATATATATATATATATATATATATATACATATATATATATATATAAATATATATTCAACTACATAAAATTAAACCTTTTATAGTTTTAATCATTTTTTAACCAGTTAAACCTAACTGGTTTAACTTTCCTGATCAAAAAATAAAAACTATAAAACCATACAATTTTAATCAACAAACTGAGATTGATATAGAACCAATCCCTAATATCAATATATATATATATATATATATATATATATATATATATATATATATATATATATATTAAAACAGATAATCATATAATTTCAATAAACTGTATATAGTTTTAATCCTTTAACCGGTTAAACCTAACTGGTTTACCTTTCTGATTAAAGGTTTAAAACTACAAACCTTATCCAAAAACCAACTATTTTTAGATAAACTAGGATTGACATGAACTCGTCTATCTTTTGTGATTTTCGAAAATCACTATACACACATAATAATATCAAGAACACAATAATAACAGATATACCAACTCACTGTGATAAACTCAGCCGAGGCTCTGATACCACTGTTGGGTTTTACAGGTCACAATTCTAACATGAGTTATCCTGATTCACAACCAAACTGGTTTGAACCAACTAAGAATTGAGCAGATAATTGGCATTTATTATTTAAAAAGCGGAATGAAAATAATAAACTTAATCCTAAAACCCTAAAGGATTAAAGATCTTGGTTTATCACAAGTGTGTATACCTGATGGTCCCGTATTTTACTACGGATGAAGCAATGCTATATGATAATCTTTCTAGTATGTGTTTGTGTGTGTAATCGGTAAGAGAGAGAGAGCCGAGAGCTATTGAGAGAAAACACAAACACAAGATATGCCTTTTATAGCATTTGCCCAACTATACAAGAATTACATATTGCACCCTCACTTTTTATAATCTAACATTCTCCCCCTAAGTGAGGTGTGCAACGATTCACAACAAACAAATACATAAAACTATTCATAAGTTAATTGTTGCGAATCCCGAAAGCCACTTGCCACTTGCGTATTTGTCTTCTGCTTGCCAGTGTCATTCTCATCTTCTCTATAACACGATAGGTTTGAGCATGTTCTTCATCAGTGTAGGCTGTACGGTTATCCCAAATTTTCTGATGTATCTTATGATGAAGTATTTTCAAAGTGCCGTCTGAATATGACATCAGTTCATCAAGTCTGATGAATATATTTTCACCTTTTGTATTCCTTGAGACGACACCTCGATCACCTTTGAAGTTTGGATGCTCATCATAGATAACTGTCAACTCTTCAAGCTTTTCTATGTCTGGATGGCTCTGGTTAGGCTTTAAGAGATTGACTTTCAAGTAGTTGTTTTCAGCTCCGAATTGCAGATCATGTTCCTCAAAATATTCTATCAGATTCCTCATATATTTCATCAGAGCAACTCTTCCAAACTCTTCTTCAGGCCACTTTCCTCGTTTCTGAGAGAGGGTGTCAAAGATAAAGCCGATATCTTCAATACTAACAAACCTTAAATCTGCTTCATTGAGGAAGTTTGACAGGTTGTTTGCTCTTCTGACATGAAATATGGCATACTTTATCCTGAAGGTGGTTTGAGTATAGATATTGATGAGTTTAACTATTGGATACTCTGATTTGATCTCTTCTGGTTTTGTCATGGACTGTGAGAGGATGTGTTCATATCTTCTTCTCTGTTTGTCATCGATGTTCCGCAACTCAGGGGAAATAACCTGTATTAGCTCAATGCTGAATATATCAGGTATTCTTTCTTCAAGATTGGCAGCATTGACAAAATACCGTTTCCATATTGGTTGTTGACTAGCACTTCTTATGAACATGTTACCTGCATCAATACCTGGATCTCTATGATACACTGGAGGAGCAGGTAGCACTATGAAGCTTTGTGGCAAAGGCCATTCGGATTCTTGTCGTGCTTTCTCAGCTGCTTCTTTCTGTCTGTTTCTTTCTAGTACATCAGCAGCTGATTCTTGAAACTAACCACGAGGAGGAGGGAATTGTTCATGAACTTCTATGTTTACTCCACTGAGAACCCTGGACACGTCAAAGGTGGTTTTCTTCTGTTTAGGTTTCCTTCTAGCTTCCCTTCTAGAGATTGTTGCCCATTCTTTTCTTTTAAGTGCAAGTTCTCTTTTACTGATGACATCATCAAATCTGTGGACAACTCTAGATGAAGCTGGACGTGTAGTGTCTATCACATATTCATCTATATCTTTGAACATGTCACGAATTTCAGGATCCTCAAGTTCCTTCTCTGGTTTAGCATAACTGCTTTCTGCCATATGCCTTGCAGGTGATGTGTGTATAGACTCATATAAATCCTCCATTTCATCATTTGAGTCACTAAACAAGTTAAACATCTTGGCATGGAACTGCTCATAAGGTATTTCACCTTCTTCAAGATCGATTAGCCTCGGTTCAGATTGTTGCTGAGGTACATAAAGTACAATCTGTTTGTCAGCATTCTCCTTTTGTTGTTGTTCATAAACTTCAACGGCCAATTGTTGTGCAGTTTTCTGTTGTTGTTGTTGTTGACTTGTAGACCAAGCTGAACTTGTACCTACGGTTAAGTAGGAACTGAAACGTGGGACAGGTACAATTGCAACCACAGAGGGAGAAGTCATATACAATCTTCTCATTTTCTCCCCCTCGGGTTGATCATCAGGATCCTGATCAACCCGTCTCCTCTTCTGCTTTGAGCCTGAGCCTAACAAGTTTGTTCAAGTAATGTCAGCCTCTTAGTAACCTTCTCCAAAGAAGTGTAGAAGCCTCTAGTCACCCCATCGATCTTGATGTTGACATCTTCATGAAACTCTTGAAAGTCATCCAAGGAGATTCTCTGTGGACGTTGTTCGTTGCGAAGAGTTGTTAGAAGGACTTGATCATGTGCAGATGCTGGCCTTTGTTCCAGAAGTTTAACATACAACAAGCTCTTCAAAGCATCCACTGACATGGTTGCTGGATCCGGTTCTAGCTAAGTTTCTGGCACTTGAGGTCTAGCAGTAAGGAGTGCCTCAATCTTGTTCAGTTTGCTGTTGCTGGGCCTGGGAGGATTGTTCTCTCCGATCCAACTTTTGATTTGTCTAATGCAGTTGTTGGTGAATTGGTGCCACGGCTTGTTGAATATAGTCTTGAAGTTCTGCACGTGTAACAAACCCTGAATCACGAAGACTTCCGGTTGAGGTACCAGCCATAGAGGCAGTACCACCTACTGGAGTAGCAGGGATGTTGGCTCCAGCAAGATTTCCTTCTAATCCTCGGATGGCACCTTGAGAGGTACCACCTATAGAAGTTGAGGAGACTTGTTAAACGTACAAGCTCAGTGCATCTATAGTGATTCGGTGTTGATCAAGATAGGTGGAAATCCACGTTATATCGAGTTGTGTGTTGAAAGGAGTCGAGGACGAGGGAGGCGGTCCTCTATGTTCAATAGGTCGAACTCCCGATTGGGATTGACCTAGAGTATGTGCTATTACCCTGTGCAATAAAAATGGTACCTGTTGAGAGACACCGTAGTAGCTGTGTGGGGCGGAAAACTTGCACGGGTGGGATCACCGTGACTTGTTCAATATGAGGCCCAACAATGTTAGGCCCCATAGTAGATGTGGCTTCCCTACTTTCTGGGTTTAGGGGACCCTCAGCACTCTGTTTTTCTTTTCTTACCTCCTCATTTTCACTCGTACTCCTAACTACAAAACTACCTTCATCTTCACCACTACCAGCACCATACCCCACATATTGATCTGGTTGCAATAAGGAATTTGGGGTGATAGATCCATTTTCAACAGATAAATCAGGAGTGCTTGAAACAACTGGAATGTTATGTTCTGGGGCTATAATTGCCTGCCCAGCTATAGGAATTTCAGTAGTTTGGGTAGGAGGATTTAGGGTTATAACCAGGCCACTGGGTTGAGAAATAATAGGAATAGGCTGAACAATTTGGGTCTGGTCAGGAGAGGTAGTATGGGGTTCGGTTAGTTTCATGAATGAAGGGGTGCTTTCTTCTGGCTGTACAATGGGTCTGTCAGGGGTACCCATAGGTGATGGGATAAATTCAAAGGCAGGTGCACCACCTGGTTGAGGAACAGACTCAACTTGGGAAGATTGGGAACTGGATGACTCAGATGCGTCATGACCAAGTTCTTCTACTACAGCTTGGGTGCGGGTCGTTTGAGAAAAAGATTGGATAATGGTTTGAATAGTGGCGGGATCATATGCATCCCCTCCCTCTCTATTATCACCACCTTCACCATCTTCTCCACCCCTCTCTTCATTTTCTCTCTCCACTTTCCTCTCAGCATCTCTCATAGATGTCTGAGGCCTATCTTCTAAGTCCTCACCAGGTACTACTCCTCCCTGGGCAGGTATGGCCGGTTCTGGCACAACCATGGGAGGTATTCCTACACTCGCCCTAAAACTCACGAAAATATCATTTTGCTCACATAGATCAAGGAGAGATATAGGGAATGGTGTTGGGATAGGAAAATTGGCCGGAATGGCATGTTTAATATGCATGAAAAGTTGAGGAGTAATAGAAGGTAAACCTGACCGGCGTGGAATTTCAGCATTCTGATCCATCACATATTGGATGATCATGGGTATGAAGCGGTGGTACGGCAGCATGTTGGCATCCTTCTTCTTTTGAGAATTCTTTCTGAGCATTGTAGCTTTTATGTCTTGGAAGAGAATGAATGCATAGTCCACATGCAGGTGATTGGCTGCTACCACAAAAATTTTGAGCTGATGCTCCATTGGAAATTCATAACCAAAATGCTTGGGGGTGAGACACCGTTGAAGCACCGTCATAAATGTGTTGTATTTTGCATGTAGACCGGTGCGTTTGAATTGGTTCTTACGGGTGAACTCACCATCATAACCCATTTCCCTGATTGTTGCAAGACATGCATCCTCATCTGGGATTTCCTCAAAGTCTGTTGCAGGAGGTCTATTGTCAGCTGTGGGTATGTCAAAGATTGTTCTGAGGCGATTGAGAGGTATATTGACTTGGAATTCGTCGACCTCAGCATGAATGACCTCATGCCCCCTGTTATTGGTACGCACATCACATGTTTTCGAAAATTGTTGGACAGAAAGCTCAGGTACATGTGTGCCAGTTGTAGCTGGATTGTATGTCAGGAGGTGGTTCAGGGGGTGTATTTTTAGAATTTTTGTGACAATGGGGTAGGTGGGGTTTTTCAGTTTGGCCAAGTCTATATAATGGTTGTTTTTGTGAGTCCTGGTATTAAGGAACTCAGCTAGGGGCATAATCTCCTCAGGGTCACGCACTACTTGAGCCATCTTATCTGTACAGATAGATAAAAAGATATGCAAGAAAACATTATTCAGTTTTGAATTGTGATCAAACTTTGGTGAGAGATTTAAAGTTGACCAATATTGACCAAAACTATAGAATTTGCAAATTGTGAGAAAAACTTTAACTCTGAAAGCCCCATTGTGTACATGATGATTTTAAGTATAAAAAATTTGTTTTAACACTTTTAATATGACAATTAGATAGCAATAAACAACTTTGTAGTACTTGAGTATAGTCCAAAAATCACTATAACACCCTCTTTTGAACTAAAAAGTATGTTTAAGTTTTCAGTTCATACACCTCAAGAACACGAAAACACTTTTCGAGATTTTTGAAATATTTTTGCACCAAAGTGTTCTCCATGTGTCTAAATCACCCATCGCAAACTTGGATTGAGCAAACAAGTTTGTTTCGTGTCCCAAAAATCCATCCTAAGTCTCGAAAGATGCTATCGCATGCGGTTGTTCTAGGGCCAAAAACTACTATTTTAACTCCAAAATTTCAAAATGTAAACCGTACAAGTTGTTACCTATATGATTAGGAGTATTTTGATATAAAAATTGCAAATTTTGCCAGAGTAACGGGATGAATCGTAGAATCAAGTAGCCAAAACGAGAGAGACTTGTGAGATTTTTGAATTTTGATCGTGTGAAGTGACCGATGGGTGGATGGGACGGTTATCAAGTGAAAATGGACACGTGTCATGCTCTGATTGGTTGGAACGGAGGTAAAAAACGCGGCTGATAGAGTAAAAATCACGCGGAAGTTGCAATCGCATGCGATTCACCCTTTGGTGTTTTAATCGCATGCGGCCTTAGTGTTGGACGAACTCTTAACAATTGTCTGAATCGCATGCGATTAAGTCCTTTTACTTCAATCGCTTGCGATTGATGTTCAAACTCATTTGCAGATTTTCTTAAGTCACGCGATTGATACTTGGCTCATGGTAAGTGATAGTCTATCGCATGCGATTGAGGTGTTAGCTAACAAGTGTTGTGATCCCATGTGTCAGTTGTATACTTCTCCCCCTACACATGTGCATAATGTGTATGATTTTTCTCCCCCTACATATATGTAACATGTGTATAACCAGAAATTCACTCCCCCTTGAGTGTTGCATCAGTAATCTGCACAAAGAACAAACAGTGTAACACCTACTCTAAACAAAGAAAGAAAGGAAAAAAACCTGAAGCAACAGTATGTTATATTCTCAAGTTTAGCATGCCTAACTTGGATACCAACTCAGTGAAGCGACTTTCGTCTAATGGTTTGGTAAACATGTCAGCTAGCTGATTTTCAGTAGGAACATACTGGAGCTCAACAAGACCTTTTTTGACGTTATCTTTTATGAATTAATAACGGATATCAATGTGTTTAGTTTTAGAATGGTGTACCGGATTGCAGGAGATAGCGATAGCAGACTGGGAATCGCAAAGTAATGGAATTTAATCATACCTGAGACCAAAGTCTGATAACTGAGTACGTATCCAGAGACTTTGTGAGCAGCACATTGCAGCAGCAACATACTCAGCTTCAGCTGTAGATGTGGATACACAGTTTTGCTTCTTTGAGGCCAAGTAGACTAAACGATCTCCCAAAAAATGTGCACTTCCATAGGTGCTTTTCCTATCAATCTTGCAACCGGCATAGTCAGCATCTGAGTAAGCATGGAGATCCAGATTCGAATCTTTGGGATACCACAAACCAAGATCCATAGACCGTTTAAGATATCTGAATATCCTCTTAACTGCCAGAAGATGTGACACTTTAGGATTCGCCTGGTATCGGGCACAGAGACAGGTAGAGAACATGATGTCTGGACGACTTGCAGTTAGATACAGTAATGATCCAATCATCCCATGGTAAGTTTTCAGATCTACAGGAGAACCTTCCAAATCTGTTGATAGCTGTGTCTTAGCAGCCATGGGTGTGGATATGGGTGTACAGTTAATCATATCATACTTCGTGAGAAGGTCTTTGATGTACTTGGATTGGCAAATAAAGCTGCCATGACTTAACTGCTTCACCTGGAGTCCGAGAAAGAATGACATCTCCCCCATCATACTCCTTTGAAATCTGTTTGTCATGATCTTACTGTATTTTGGATTCGTAGACCCAAAAAGGATGTCATCCACATATATTTGAACTAAGATTTTGTCCCTACCCTTGGTCTTTGTGAACAGAGTGGTATCAGTCTTTCCTTTTGAGTAGCCCTCACCAATCAAATATTCAGATAAGACATCGTACCATGCACGTGGAGCTTGCTTTAACCCGTACAAGGCCTTATCTAAGATATAGACATGATTTGGATATTTTGAATTGATGAACCCTTCAGGTTGTGAGACATATACTTCTTCTTTGAGAACACCATTAAGAAAAGTTGTCTGCACGTCCATCTGAAAGACACGAAAGCTTCTGGAGGCTGCATATGCAAGAAATAGTCGGATAGCTTCAACACGAGCAACGGGGGCAAATGTTTCATCATAGTCAATGCCCTCTTGCTGATTATAGCCTTTGGCAACTAACCTAGCTTTGTTACGGATGACCACTCCATCCGAATCCCTTTTGTTTTTGAACACCCACTTAGTTCCAACAATAGATTTTCCATAAGGTAGAGGAACTAATCTCCAGACTTTGAGACGATCAAATTGGTGTAATTTTTCCTACATTGCAAATACCCAATCTGGATCATCTAAAGCTTCACAAGTCTTGGTGGGTTCAATAATGCTTAAGAAACCTGAGAATTGGCATTCGTTTACTGTTGCTGATCTTGTTTGAACGCCAACAGAAGGATTTCCTATGATGTTTTCTTCAAAGTGATGTCTGGTCCATTTTGTTTCATGGGAAGTAGAAGTTGAAGGAATAAGATCTTGTAGGTGTAGTGCTCCTTCTTCATCCTCTCAAGAGAAATGTGGATCTGAATCAAACACAGGTGGGCTATCAGTGTCAGCAATCTGAGTAGTTACAGGTGGACGTGTGACAAAGACAGATGTAGAATCCTCAGCATAGAGATCTGCAAATGGATTCGTCTCAGTGACCATTGGAGCCGTGAGTGGAACACTCGCTTGTACTTCTTTTTTGGTCCTGTTGTCAGTCAACACAGGAGAAGATTCAGATCTAAGGAAATCAAACAAAAAGTCAAGAGTAGTATTTGAACTGGACGGATTGTTTGATTCTTTATTTTGAAGCACCGGTCCTGGACTGGTATGTTCAGAAACGTTTTCTGTTGATTTAGGTGGAAAATCGGTAACATTCAATGCGTCATCAAATGTTACATTGATACTTTCAACAATGCTCTTTGTTCTTTTGTTTAACACTCTGTAGGCTTCAGACTCGGTAGAATAACCTAGGAAAATAGCTTCATCAGCTTTGGGAGCAAATTTTCCTAGATTATCCTTGTCATTAAGCACAAAGCACCTATTACAAAAAACATGAAAGTATTTGATATTAGGCACTATGCCATTGGCCAGTTCGTATGGATTTTTATTAAAGCGTTTGTTAATAAAAGAACGGTTATGCGTATAGTAGGCTGTGCTGATTTCTTCAGCCCAAAAGGAAGGTGGGAGCCCGTAGTATGACAACATGGTACGGGCAACTTCAACCAAAGTTCTGTTTCGTCTTTCCACGACACCATTTTGTTGTGGAGTGTATGCAGCAGAAAACTGATGGTTGATCCCAACAAGGTCACAGAAGCTCTTCTGAGTACTATTTTTTAATTCAGTTCCATTGTCTGTGCGGATTGAGACAACACTCTGACCATGCTCATTCTTCTGTTGTTTGATGAAGGAAATAATTATTGGAGTGGCTTCATCTTTGGATCGCAGAAACTTGACCCAAGTATATCTAGAGTAGTCATCCACCATGACTAGAATATAATTCTTCCCACTTTTGGACTGGATTCTCATAGGACCACAGAGATCCATGTGCAAGAGTTCCAAAGGCTTTGTAGTGTTGAACACTTGTTTAGATTTGTGTGAAGCCTTTTTCATTTTTCCTTTCTCACAATCTGCACACAGATGATCCTTTTTGAATCTTAACTTGGGAATGCCTCTCACCAAGTCACCCATGACTAGCTTGTTGATATTTTGAAAGTTCAGATGAGAGAGTTTTCTGTGCCATTGCCAAGTAAGATCTATAGAAGCTTCGAACAGTAGACAGACGGAGGTAGGGGAATCGTATTTCTCCAAATCAATGGAATACAGGTTAGATTTCCTAGATCCTGCCAGTAATTCATCCCCAGTTTCAGTTAGTACAGAACAGTTGTTCTTCTTTAATACTACCACCAAGTCCTTATCACAGAAGTGTCCTATGTAAACAAATTGTGACCCAACCCTTCAACATGGGAGACTTTCTTGATCTTGAGGTGCGTCTTCTCTATGTCTTTGTACCCCATTATTGGTGCAACATTGTCGTTACCAAAACGTACATTCCCGGAGTACTTAGAAACATAATTCTTGAGAAGACTTTTATTTCCGGTCATATGTTTGGTACAACCGGAGTCCAGGTACCACAAGTGGGGTGCCTAAAAAAAGAGAGTAAAGCACGTTTAGGTCCCCATATATGAATGGGTCCTTGATTGTTAGTTCCTAGAAGGGATTGAGTAGGTTGAGTAGGAACTATGTCTATTTTTGGTGGTGAAACTTCTAGTGATCTATCCTTAGGTACCCATGTGGGTTTAACCTTTTGTCGAGAAGGAATAGATTTAGAAAGAGTTGATTTAGTTGGGAGTTTCTCTACCACCTTTGGTTTGACAGTTGATGGAATCGGAGGCTTAGGATTTGATAGAGTTGCGGAAGCGTTATGTTTGCGAATCCATGCTTGTGAGGAATTCTGAAGAATTTGCTTTAGACTCGGAACATCAACTTGCTTATGTTGAACTGGAGCCTTGGGAGCAGAAGATTGTACTACTCGTTGATTGGGTGTCGGCTTAGGTTTTGAAGATTTGGCATTTTTGGAAGGTTGATTGCGTGATCGTTTTTGAGAATCTAAGTGTTATTCGTGAGCAATCCATGCCTTTTTGAATGCTTCGTAGCCTTGCCGTCTGTAGACTTCCAATTCTTTGATCGTCAGTAATCGTTTTGATTTGTTTAAACGTTTAAGTGCATGTGACTGACGAGTGGTGATCCACTGATGAATGATGTATCCTTTTGAATTAATAAATGGAACACAGATTTGATTAGAGTAAAAGTTTGTCCAGTCCTCACATGGTTTAATACCAATTTGTTTTCTTAATTGATCAAATTCACAATTAAATTCACAATGACCATGGAGACAACCATCACTAATACAAAACATTGAAGAGGCAACATTATCATGCAAACTTGAATGATTACAGACTGAATCAAACATCAAAATTTGTTCACATGTTTGTCTAGTGTTTGAACATTTCCTATGTGATCTAGGAATGACTCTCTTCCAACTTATGTTTATTTTACACTCTTCACTCCCGAGCTTCTTCTTCACATCTACTGCAGAATGTAAAAAGTTAGAATTGAGTCATGGTCGACTAGCAGCAGCTTTTGATGATTCAGGTATGTCAGTGTTTATACGAGAAATGTGAGTAAAAGTAGAAGTGGATGTCTGTTTGAAAATCTGTTTTTGCTTTAGAGTTTTTAAAATCGGATTATTAACAGATTTTATTATGGGTTGAACATCTTGGGATGATGTAGACGCATGCTTAGAGTCTTTAATGCGTTCAGCATATGAAGAGAAAGTAAATGGAGTAGGAGGCTGTATCTCAGTTTTGACCTGTTTGATTCGCTCTTGCAATGCGAAGTTTTCTTTGCACAAATCGTCAATGATCATTCCTTCAAGATTAAATACTGTTTGAAGACGCTTGTGGAGGATGGTGTTTTTTTGAACTAGTTGAGAAGGTTCAGGGAGTGGTTCAGAAACTGGGATGGTTTCAGGAGTGGTTTCAGAGTTGAAAGCTTTGGTAAGGTCTCCTTGTACCAGATGGGTGAAGCAAAACTCTTGCAAGGTTTGGAACCTTTGCTGCAATTCCTTGTGGGGAATGTATAGAAGTTGGGGTGTTGACACCTTAGGAGCATAAAGTTCCTCATCTGTATACACTGGTGTGGTGACGGCAGAGTTTAGTGTTGGAATGGGGTAAGTGAAGTATGAGTCATTGAGGTCAGAATAGTCGAAGGGAGTTTCAGTTTTGAGATATAGGGTTCGTTTGACATCCTCTTCAAGTTGTTCTTCCTCTTGACCAACAAATACCATTCGTTGAGTCAGTCCCTCGCCAAAAAGATGTGCATTGTATAATTGTTTGGCCGATACTGTACTCAAAACACTTGGGTTTTCAAAACCAAGTCCATCGAATGTCCATCTTGAAAAAGGTCGTTCCTTTTGTTTGTACATAAAGATGGTTTGTTCACTTTGCCCCCTTTTGATTAGAAGGTCTTCAAGTTCTTTAATTTTTAGATAACGAACACTTTGATCATTTTTAAGAATTTCTGAATCCTTTTCTGCACAAATACGTTCTTCTTTGAGATCATGTATGATGACATTTGTTTTATCAGTTAATGTAAGAAATTCAGATTCTTTCACAGCTAGTTGAACTTTAGATTCATTAATGTTTTTCTCTAACTGTTCAATTGTAGCTTGTGCTTCTTTGTCTTGTGTATGAATGACCTCTTTTAACACTTGATTTTTACTTGTTAGTTTGGTCACCTTAAATTCTAACTTTTTCATGCGTTTTAATATGGTTTGAATATGTTTAAAGTTAAAACCTATGTTAAAGTTAGAGATAGAATGTACCTTTCCGCTTTCTTCAATCTCCTCCTCAGCATCGGAGAGATCACCACCATCTTCATCCCTATCACTAGCTCCACTAGTAGCTATGAAACAGAACTGTGCTTGATCCTCAACATCTAGATCACTCTCGGAGTCTATGTCCTCAAGAAACTGGTCTTCTTCCACCATAAGAGCATTCCCAACCTGACTTTGCTTTGATAGGCGGTACTTTTGTCTGTAGTATTCAGCATCCTTGATTTTCTTCTGTGGACAGTTTCTGATCATGTGGCCAGACTTACCGCAGTTGTAGCACTTCGAGTCTGTTTTCTTTTCTTTTCTCCTTTCTTCTCTTTGAAATCTAGGCTTGTCAGTCGGAGCAAGCCTTTCTGGTCTCCTAGACCCAGAGGTGAACCTTTGTCTGTTGTTGGTTTTACTAAAGCGATTTCTGAAGGTTTTGCCAACAACAGAAAGAGCATGAATGGCAGCTTCAACTGAGTCTTCATCATCATCATCTGGTTCAGATTCACTGAGAATCACCTGTTTGAACTTCATTGATCTGGATGAAGATTCCCTTGGAATTCTTTCAACTGCGACCAAGGCTAAAGGATCTGCAGCTGGCTGTTTAGGGAGAGACTTCAGAATTTCATCTTGGTATTGATTGAGGTCTTCAAATATGTTGTGAAAGGTGACTGTAGTGAGATCTTTGTTGATTTGTTTGTACAGTCGAACATATTCCTTCCACTCTGGACACAGTGACTTCAGAAAAACACAGTTTAAGTGTAGATCTATTCGGATGATTTGATTGAACGTCATCTCATTTTGCAGCTTGCAAAATCTACCATAGGTTTCTGAAAGAAGTTCATTCTCTCTGACACAGAAGTCATGATAGCTGTTGATTAGTTGGGTACGCTTGATATACTCTCCTTGCTCAATACCCTGCAGCTGTTTCTTTATCTCATCCCAGATTTCCTTAGCAGTGGCTAAGCTATCTATCTTGGTGTAGATCTCTGAAGGGAGTCCTTGTTTCAGATAGTACATAGCCAATCTTTCAGCGTACTTGATATCCTTTTCTTGAGTTGTGAGCTCATCAACAGTCTTATCCCTCTCATGACGGAGAATGGCGGGATTGTTGTTTCGATCAGCCTCAACAACTTTAATGAACTTTTTGTTCCCATTCATGATACAATCACTCATCATCTCTCCGTGTGTCTCATTATGCTCTAGGAAGTCTATGAACCTTCATTTCAAACATTGTATTCACCTCGAAACAGAACAGGAGGTTTTGTATCGGTAACGATGGACATCATTTCATTTGAACTAGACATTGTTAGAGTTTAATTTTAGAAATGATCGTTCACTTGTTATATATGGATTGATTGTTCGAAAACATAATTGACAAAATGAAGAGCTAATTCACTTTAATTCAACTTTGAATTAGATCTTGTAAAGATTAAATTCAATTTTGAATTATATAGAATTGAGTTAATTTTAATTCACCTTTGAATTATATCCGAGTTAGATTAAATTCAATTTTGAATTAGAATTTTAAGTTTTAAGTCTGATAGTCCTCTTTGTTCAAAGTCAAGTTCCAATGGTTCTATCACTTGTCCAATAAGATGAAGGTATGCGATAGGTGTTATGCAATTGGAGGAAACCCTTGAAAATTGAGCAGAGTAACTTATTGGCAGAGATTGAAAAGAGTAACCAATAGAGTGCGATCGATTCCTGTAGCACCAAACACTTAGAATAAACTGTTAGTCACTACAATCGAAAGCTATTCAAGTTAACTGAATCGCATGCGATTTCCTTTGATGTGTTTGAAATAGAACACTGGCGAACAGAATGCGATTGATGAACCAGGAGTTAGAATCTCAGAAAGTTTGTGGCTGATAGCACTTTAAACCTTCCAATCGCATGCGATTGATCCTACGCGGCTGATAGCACTGAGTAACACTTGATCAAATATCAACTTTGTAAGAACTATAAGCCATATCACCATGTCAATCACATTGACCACTATCCGGCTTATAGACTCAGATATGTCACAATCAGATCTGGTTGCCTTACCCCTTATGATGACTACCCACTTGTACCTTGATTGGTATGGGTAGTACTTGAGTTTCCTTGTTCTACACTTAAATTTGAAGAATAAATGATTATTTTTTAATTAAAATCGACTTCTTCTTCTTCAATTCTACATTTAAACCTCAAGAACACCATAAATGCTTAATTTCCAGAAAATTAAATGCCATAAAGTCGAGCATTTAATGAGCTATTGGACTTTTTCCTTTAAAAACACTACTCGGTTTTGAAGTATTCTTCAAGAAAGCCTTATAAAACAGTAGAAACCTTCTAACAAACCCGGAAAGATGATAGAAAAAGTAGGTTTTTAGACCATAAATGTGTTCTATCTTCGGGAAATGTTTGAACTCGCACCTTTCTTGAACAAACCTTGTGGTTGTATGCTTTGTAGAACCCGAATGCCTGTTCTTCACCTTGAGCTTGAAATCTTAGAGTTTTTACTTGTTGTTTTCGAACAATCATGAGCCAAAAACAAGTTTGGCTCTGATACAAATTGATGGTCCCGTATTATACTACAGATGAAGCAATGCTATATGATAATCTTTCTAGTATGTGTTTGTGTGTGTAATCGGTAAGAGAGAGAGAGCTGAGAGCTATTGAGAGAGAACACAAACACAAGATATGTTGAAATGCAAATCTTACTTTAGAATAGTGGGGCAAATTCCTTTTATAGCATTTGCCCAACTATACAAGAATTACATATAGCACCCTCACTTTTTATAATCTAACAATACCACATATATAGATTTTGATACATGTATGTATGTGTATTTATATATTTCGAAAAACATGTAACCACAATAAACTGGATTGGATTAAACTTAGAACAAAACATACAATCAATCCAACACTTTATATAGGAAATCAATATATATACATATTGTAACACCCTCTTTACTGACCTAGATTTAATCAGGTAATTAAATTCCTAATCTTTAGATTTAATTTTATTAAGTGGTATTATTATTAATTGTTATTGTTAATTAAGTAATAATATTTGTGTTTAATATTAATAATATTAAACTTAATTAAATTGAGTTAGTGGGTAGAGGTGGCCGATTGTGGTCTACCTAGTCACCAACTTGACAACAACACATCTCATTTGCATGCTAATTAACAAAAGAGTGTGTGTGTTTTGTGGGCGTATACTCTCGGCCGAGGATCAAGAACATGGGAGTTCTTCATCTTTTCAATTCAATCTTTGAATACTTGTTTGATTTCTGAAGTAATTAATCCTGAGGTTAGTATAATTGAGTGATTGATTAATAACATGTTGTTTATATTCGGTTTTATGAAATTTAAATGAAAAACGCATGATTCATGAATTATATGAACTTAGGATGAATCCATGTTAGCAAATGATGTTAATTTATGTATATTATATGTTGAATTTGCTTTCTAGAAACATAGATTGTTATGCATGCACATGAAATAGATCAGAAATTAAGAATATGATACATCCGGGATTCTTGAATATGAAACATTTGGAAATTAAGACTTTAATCATTCGGAAATTGTGAATTCCGCATGATGTATCCGGTTTGTTTGGAAATCCGCATGAACTATATCCGGAAATGATAAAACCGAATGGAGTTATCCGGGATTGATATAAAACCGAATGAATGTGCCTTTGCTTTATAAGGGAAATTAGTATACGGAATTGGACCAAAACCGAATGCTTATTCGGAATTCATGAAAACCGAATGACATTGCCATAGCTTATTCAGAATTTAACTTATGTGGAATTTGGGGACTTATGATTTATCCGGTTTTTGAACAAACAGCATGACATCCGGGATTGGTGCAGTACCGCATGAAATATCCTTTGTTTATTTGGAATTGAAGATTGGATCCGGAATTCGACTACAACCGTATGGATTGCGTTTACTCATTCGGAATTGTGAATTTTATCCGGAAATATGATAATTCCGCCAGTTTCATCCGGGATTTGAGATTTTAACACATTTCCCTAACAATTTATTCGGATTTGGACTTATGATGATAAAACCGCATGACCAGGAAACCGCATGAAGACTTATACGGTTTTTGGAGAAGATTTGGGATTTTCTAATAATGGGATCATGACATAAGGATTATATATATATATATATATATATATATATATATATATATATATATATATATATGTAATATATATTTTGTATGTATACATATGATGAATGAATAAGTGTATTACTTATTATGAATTAGTATAATGAATTTATACTGACTTGTGTTTATATCTTCTCAGGAACTGAGAAGACTCAGTGAGTTAGTCAACTGAGTGTGCTACAGCAGTTCCGACTGTGGTGAGTGGATTTATATCTTCAGATATACAGGATATGATATCCTAATTGTAACTGTGCTCTTGTTTAATATGTATACATGTTTATTTGGATATTAGCATGAGCTGTGCGGCTGGGCCTGTTGCTCGGGGATTTACAGTATCTGATCTTAATGTGCATTTGTTGTACTCAAGGGTGCTGGTACTGTTGTCCATGTTAGCAGGGCTATCGGTAAACCTATGCTTTGGCCGGCATTTGGTTGTAGGTGGTTGCAACACCACCAGTTCTCCTTGGATTTTGAGCTTTGTGTTTGGGCATGTTTGCCTTGTATATGTTTAGATATCTGTTCCCTCACTTAGCTTTGTGCTAATTCCCCACTAGATTGTTTTGCAGATCCTCCGTGGTGAGTTTCTTGAAGATGATAACTGGGAATATGGACATACCACTACTCTGATGTCAAAGTTTTTTTTAAATTGAGCCTGTTTTGTATATAACACTGTAGTGGCATTTTGTAAATGACAATCAGTCAAAGTTGTATTTATCTTTTTTATTTTAATCTAATTATATGTAGTTAGCTTCCGCACGCAGTTTTATGATAATCTAAAATTACAGTGTTACAAATTGGTATCAGAGCCCTGGTTTGAGGATTTGCATTAATGATTTGTGCAATACTCGAACCGAGGCTCTGGTAAGTCCAGTATTCCCAGGGTGGGTAATTAGTAGTGTAGCTTTGAGGGTAGTTAGTGTGTTTATACTAACGGATTAAATCTAACAACTGGTGAGATGTTGTGTGTAGAACGGAATATGGTTGATAACGTGAACCAGAAAACTACCCCTGCGTCCCCCAGAAGGAACAACAACTTGTCCTCCACTGCAGCTAATGAACAACATCAGCGAGCTTGAACTTCTCATAATGGAGAATCTGATCAGCAAGATTATGTGTTGCAATTGGAGGATACATTGCAGACTCTGAGGGATAAAATACATCAGTTAGAACTACAGCAACAACAGACTCAATCTTTTCAGTGAAGGGTTTTGTAGGGTATAAAAACATATTATAACATGCACAGCGGAATAAAACCCCCTCCAGTGATCTCATCTAACTCGTATAGAAACTAAAAGAGGAAGAGGGTTAGAAAGTTATACCTTTGATGCAAAACCAAAACTTTCTTTATGCCCCTAGACAGCTGCAGGTTATCCACCGCTACTGCACCACCTCGAACTGGCTGCTAGACCGCCTAAGGATTAAAACCGGATCAAAAAACTCTATCGCAATGTGTGTGTGTATAGCCGCCGCCGACCACCGCCGCTCGGTGGTTGGTTCTCGGTTGCGTCGCCGCCGGCGATCCCAAGAGAGGGAGAGAGAGCCGGCCGAAAGAGAGAGTGTGAGGGAGAGATTACGGTAATCTTTTCCTTGTGATTAGCTTATGATTAAATGAGGCTTATAATAAGGTTTATATATATAATCCTTATTAGGCCAAACCCGTTTAATTAAAGCCCAACTTTAATTAAACTATTAATCAATTACATAAAGTACCCTTGACCTTTCTAATTAATTAATAACTATTAATCAATTGGTCCCGTTAATATTGAAACTAAATATTAACTTCTCCTTTTAAATAATAAATAACTATTATTATTTTCTCTTTCTCAATAATTAATCAGACTATTAATTATTGTGATACACAAACATGTAAAATCCAACAGGTTCTAATTGGGTGTGCCGCGGTGTGATCCTTTAGTGTCACATAGTATCGGACACGATAGTACATGTTATCTATCTCTGCACATAATCTAACAGACTCCCACTTGTGCAAGATAAGTAACACTCCTTGTACATCGTTAGCCTAAGGAGGTCCCTAGCCAGACGCTTAGGTTTACCAGACTATGAGATCTCTTATATCTAGAGACATAATCCACGCCTTGGATTATCTAGGCTTTTCCTTTTGCATCGCGATATTTTGTAATGTGAGTATTTTACATGGAGCAGGGATCTTATTAAATACTCAGATTTTCTCGACTCTGATTTCGACACTCTGCAGTTACGGTTTACCGAATAAAGAACTATCATTATAACCGAGCGCGGCCACGCATTTTCAATAGTCTTAATCATCGAGGAGCTCAGAAAATATCTCTCCTAAAAAGGAGGTGCAAATCCCATCTTGACTATTTGCAATTTGAGCACATGGATTCCGCTGCACCTAGACAAGCCCCTTATGATCACCCTGTTACGGCGTGACGTTAGAACATGCTAAAGTACAGAAGTTACCACGCCCCAAACCAAATATCTCAGGTCTAAGGACAACCTATCAAGTTTACTTATGTTTATGCTCCATGAAGTAAACTCGATGCGGATCACCCCAATATTTATCCCCTGATAAATATCTATGAACATTTGGTTACAACCTTGTGCTTTTATTCATACCTGAATAAATCATCAAATATCCATAATAGCGTTACCTCCCTAATGTAGCTCCCACTACATTAAGTAGCTACGGCCATTTAGACATTTCATAACTTGACTTGTCAAGGATAGGTTAAACATGCTAAAAATAGACAACTAGAAACAATTATGTAAAAACCTCCTATTTCAATCCCATGAAATGTAATTACATAATAAACGAGTTTCAAGTTACATCTATAGTAATAATCATAAAACACGAACTAGCTGCTATGTTCTAAGTACTGCATTCCTATGGAACTCACATGCCTCTCATGCTTAGCTCTAGCTAGCGGCTTCGTTAACGGGTCAGCAACGTTATCGTCCGTCGGTATCTTTTGTAGTCTAATATAATCTCTTCCAATGATTTCTTGGATGAGGTGATATTTCATGAGTATGTGCCTAGTCCGCTGATGATCTCTAGGCTCTTTAGCTTGTGCCACAGCCCCTGAGTTATCACGGAATATATCGATCGGTCTAGAGATACTGGCAACAACTCTAAGATCCGAGATAAAATTCTTCAGCCAGACAACTTCCTTTGCGGCATCACTTACTGCAATATACTCAGCCTCTGTAATAGAATCTGCTATTGTATCTTGCTTTTGACTCTTCCAAGATATGGCTCCTCCGTTTAGGGTAAAGACAAATCCTGACTGCGACCTGAAGTCGTCCCTGTCGGTCTGGAAACTAGCATCAGTGTAACCAGTTACACTGAGCTCATCCATCAAACCTCCATATACTAGGAATATGTCTTTCGTCCTTCTCATATACTTGAGAATATTCTTGACGGCCACCCAATGAGCTTCACCTTGATTTTGTTGATATCTACTTGTGACACTGATAGAATAGGCAACATCGGGTCTAGTACATAGCATGGCATACATGATTGACCCAACTGCCGAGGCATATGGTATCAATTTCATCTTGTCCTGATCTTGACTAGACACAGGACACTGAGCCTTGCTCAAAGTCGCGCTAGATTGCATAGGAATAAAACCTTTCTTGGACTCATCCATCTTGAATCTTTTCACGACTTTGTCAATATATGTACTTTGACTAATTCCGATAAGCTGCTTAGATCTATTTCTATAGATCCTTATACCCAGTATATAAGTAGCTTCTCCCAAGTCCTTCATCTGGAAACATTTACATAACAAGGATTTTACTCCTTGTAATACTGGTATATTGTTTCCTATTAACAGGATGTCATCTACATACAAGACTAGGAAGGTTACCGCGCTCCCACTGAATTTAGTGTAAACACACGACTCGAACTCTCTTTTGGTAAAACCAAACTCTTTGATACGCTCATCAAAGTGTAAGTTCCAGCTCGTAGATGCTTGCTTTAGTCCATATATGGATTTAAGCAACTTGCATACTTTATTAGGATTCTTTGGATCCGCAAAACCATCTGGCTATATCATATATACATCCTCTGTCAATTTCCCGTTAAGGAAAGCGGTTTTGACATCCATTTGCCATATCTCATAATCAAAATATGCTGATATGGCCATAAGGATCCTAATAGTCTTAAGCATTGCCATTGGGTAAAAAGTTTCATCATAGTCAACACCATGAGTTTGTGTGAAACCTTTTGCCACTAGCCTTGCTTTAAAGGTATGCACCTTTCCATCCATGTATGTCCTCTTCTTGAAGACCCATTTGCACCCAATAGCTTTATTGTGTTGAGGCAAATCTACTAACTCCCAATCTTGGTTGTCATACATGGATTGCATATCTGCCTTCCTGGCTTCTAGCCTTTTCTCAGATTCTAAACCTGAGGCAGCGTCTTGGTAGGTAGTGGGTTCTAAAAGATCCCCTTCGTCTTGCGCAACTAGGAATCCCAGATACATATTTGGCTCATTAGGAGGCCTACTTGACATGCGAAGGTCTTGTGTTTGCACCTCTTCCTCAACCACAGACTCGGGTTGAGGTTCAACAATTCTTTGTTGAACTTCAGGTTCAACTATCGGTAGTGGTGTAATCTCCTCCTCTTCAATTTCTTGAATCTTTATTTCTTTTCTTGGAGTCTCTGAGTTTAGAAACTTCTCCTCCAAGAATACCCCTTTACGAGCAACAAAAACTTTGTTTTCATCTGGGTTGTAGAAATAGTATCCCATGGTTTCCTTGGGATAGCCCACGAAGATACACTTATCTGATTTGGGATTGAGTTTATCCGTGAATGTTCGCTTAACATACACCTCACATCCCCAAACTTTTAGAAAAGACATTTTGGGTTTTTTCCCCGTCCATATCTCGAACGGTGTCTTTTCAACCGATTTGGTTGGAACCCGGTTCAACATGAACGCTTCTGTCTCGAGTGTGTGTCCCCAAAACGACAATGGTAGGGAACTTCGACTCATCATTGATCGTACCATGTCAAGCAGTGTACGATTCCTCCTTTCTGATACACCATTCATCTGAGGTGTATACGGAAGTGTGAGTTGTGAAACAATCCCACATTCCTTCAAATGATTGTCGAATTCCTGACTCGGATACTCGCCACCTCGATCCGATCGAAGCGACTTTATCTTCTTGTCCAGCTGATTTTGCACCTCATTCTGAAACTGTTTGAACTTGTCAAAACTTTCAGATTTAAGTCTCATGAGGTAGACATAACCGAACCTACTGAAGTCGTCAGTAAAGGTTATGAAATACCGGTATCCTCCTCTAGCCTCCGGAGTAAAGGGTCCGCATACATCCGTGTGTATAATCCCTAATAGCTCGCTGGCCCTTTCATTCTCACTGTTGAAAGGCTGCTTTGTCATTTTACCAGACAGACAAGATTCACAAACCTCATATGACTCCAAGTCAAATGATTCTAGAATTCCGTCATCTCGGAGCTTCTCTATGCGTTTCTCGTTTATGTGTCCTAAACGACAATGCCAGAGGTAAGTTTCATTCAAGTTACTCTTGGATCTCTTACTTATATGATAGATGTCTTTGTTATCTAAATTTAGCGTATATAGACCGTTTTCTGGAGTGGCTTTGAAAAATAAAACATTGTTTCTAAAACATGAAATAACTTTTTCATTAAAAACATAAGCAAAACCACAGTCTATCAGAAAATTGAACGAGATAACATTTTTAATTAGTCTAGGAACATAATAACAAGGTTCTAGTTCTAAGACCATGCCCGAGGGCAAACTAAGACAATATGTCCCTACAGCTTCGGCACCAACCATGGAGCCTTCGCCTACCCGCAGGTCCATATCTCCTTGTCTCAGCTTCTTACTTCTCTTGAATCCCTGCAAATGATTGCATATGTGATGACCACATCCGGTATCCAATACCCATGATTCATAAGAAGTAACAAGACAATCTATCATAAAGATACCTGTATCATTGGGCGAACTAATGTCCAGCTGATCTATGTCGAGTGAGTGCTCACATGAATCCTTGCTACCACAGTCTGGGCAACAAATTTCTCCAAGTTCTTCCAGCCAGTCATCCTCCTACATAGGGTCCATAACTGGTGACTCTAGCTGCTTCGGGTTCAACTCGTCGCTAATGCACATTAGGATTTCGTGCAACCCTGCGACAGTCATCTCAAAATCACCGAGGACATACATTACTCTTTTCTGGTAATAGTCCGACAAGGAACCGAACAAGAGCATAACTAGCTCATGTGGTTTTGATTTTGACCCCAAGCTCTCATAGCAATCCAAGAGCCTTCTCATATTAATGACATGATCGCTAATAGGCTGACTTTATTTCATCTTGGCTGAAAGAATTTCCCTCATCAGTAGCATACGACATATCCGTTCACTAAACTTGAACTTTTGCTCCAATCCCTGAACAACCTCATAAGACGACTTCTCACGGATATCATCCGTAAACTCGGATGATGCTGTGAGAATGAGAATCGACATAACGTCAGACTCATCATCCAAATACTGATAGTATGTGTCATACTCACTATCCTGGGAATCTACTCCTGGTTGCTCTGGAGGCAATGTCTCAATAATGTGAAGCTTCCCCTGTGCATCCAAAATATTTTTCAGATGCAACTTCCAAACAGCAAAGTTTGGACCTGAAAGCTTCCACTTGCCGGTGATGAGACTTAGAGACTCTCTTGGTGAATAAAACGGAATAACAGATAAATAAGACATCTAGAGAAAAAGAAAAAGATAAAACCGATTCAGTATAGATTACATCTTCTAATAATTATTACCTTTTAAACAATAAATTATTAGACTAGGATCCATATTTTACATTTCCCGATGCAAGGTTTGGGCACTTCCCACCAGGACAATGCTATTTCTGGTAGGTAAAAACTATAACAATCGTATCCTAACTGGACACGACTCCTAGATCCGCGGGACATCGGTTACGAGAACCGTGCATGTTTAGTCCCTCTAGTGCATTTTGGGCCGGGACTCCCGATTATCACCAAAATAGATCGCACAACCTAAGACTGCATGAATTCTGGCCGGGACTCCCGATTATCGCAGAACCTTTCAGGCCCCTTCCCGCAATGGTTTGAACCCGGATGCCCAAGGTTTGGGCACTTCCGACACCCGAGTACCGTTTAACAGCAAGGGTGTACCATTAGGTGGGTAGCACACTGATCTAAGATTTTTCTAAAAAGGATTTCCAAGTTTTTAACGAGAAAAACTTTAATGCCAGTGTTCTTTAAAAAAAACATTTGTTTCAATAATTAACTATTATTAAAACCCTTGTTTTATTTCATCGTGTTAATCATAACCACGCATATATAAAATATGTAAAGAAATAAAACAACCACAAACAACTATGCCTTAGCCTTGCCCTTAACTATTGTCGGTTTCGTGAGCCACACGAAAAACCCGACGGTCAAAACCTAAGTGGAAAAACACAACACACATGGCATGGCAATCTGAAGCTCCCACTGGCTCCAGCATCCAATCCTCCTTCTTGCTCCTTGCTCCTTTGCATCTTGGTCCAGATATATATAATCTATAAAACTATTATATTCTACTTTCTAAAAAACTAGAAATATAAAAGTACAAGATGATCAAAGGCACGCAGACCCGCTAATCTAAAACTTTTACAAGATAGAATAGGGGTTGTAAGTGGCACGCAGGCCTCCCCACACCATAGAATAATAAATCCAAAACAACCACAAGTGCAGGAAATTAAAAACAATCCACAAGGTCTAGGGCTCAGCTATGACATCCCAAACATGTACTAAACTAATACATGAAAGTAAAGCAACTGATTTCTAAATTATTCATCTTGATGAAAAATTACTGATTTTAACAACCTGTTAAAACCCCTATATTGTTTTTCCTTTATTTGCAATGAATATATATTTCAAGTTTTATACTTTGATAATTAATCCAAAAACTCAAAATAATATTTAAACCTTAAATTAAAATAACAACTGTATTTCAATTTAATATTGACCACAAAATATCTTGAACCGCGAGCTGGGCCAAATATTTAAACTGGGTCATTGATCGGAAAACGGACCGGGAAACCAAAAACTGGGCCGAGGCCCAAAACAACTTTAGCGCCGCTAAACCCAAACTGGGCCGCAGGCCTCCTAGGCCATGGTTCTCTGGGCCGAAGCCCACCACGCTTCTAGCGCCACTAACTGGGCTGCTTTAGCGCCGCTAACTGCAATGCGATAGCGCCGCTAAGGCCGTCTTCCACGGTCGACTGCCGTAAAACCGCTGCCGATCACAGCCGGCTTGCCGCCTCTCCTCGGGACTGCCGTAGACCAGCCGACACCCACAACTGGGACGCCGCTGACCTGACCACAGCCACCGCCTGAGGCCGCCGCCGATAATGGTGGTCTCGGTTTTCTTGGTTATCGCAAATATTAACAATAATAATAATAAAAACAGATTTAATTTAAAATATTAAATCTTATAATCCTTTTATTAAAGGCTTATCCATTAAAAAACAAAAACTTGATTTTTATCATTCTAGATAATTTAAAACCTTTTTCTTGATAAAAGATAAACCTTTTTCATCAGAATAAAAAGAAACCTACCTAGTCTCCTACGAGGTTAGAAGTGGCTCTGATACCACTGAAGGGTTTTGTAGGGTATAAAAACATATTATAACATGCACAGCGGAATAAAACCCCCTCCAGTGATCTCATCTAACTCGTACAGAAACTAAAAGAGGAAGAGGGTTAGAAAGTTATACCTTTGATGCAAAACCAAAACTTTCTTTATGCCCCTAGACAGCTGCAGGTCATCCACCGCTACTGCACCACCTAGAACTGGCTGCTAGACCGCCTAAGGATTAAAACCGGATCAAAAAACTCGATCGCAAAGTGTGTGTGTATAGCCCCCGCCGACCACCGCCGCTCGGTGGTTGGTTCTCGGTTGCGTCACCGCCGGCGATCCCAAGAGAGGGAGAGAGAGCCGGCCAAAAGAGAGAGTGTGAGGGAGAGATTAGGGTAATCTTTTCCTTGTGATTAACTTATGATTAAATGAGGCTTATAATAAGGTTTATATATATAATCCTTATTAGGCCAAGCCCGTTTAATTAAAGCCCAACTTTAATTAAACTATTAATCAATTACATAAAGTACCCTTGACCTTTCTAATTAATTAATAACTATTAATCAATTGGTCCCGTTAATATTTAAACTAAATATTAACTTCTCCTTTTAAATAATAAATAACTATTATTATTTTCTCTTTCTCAATAATTAATCAGACTATTAATTATTGTGATACACAAACATGTAAAATCCAACACGTTCTAATTGGGTGTGCAGCGGTGTGATCCTTTAGTGTAACATAGTATCGGACACGATAGTACATGTTATCTATCTCTGCACATAATCTAACACTCAGCAGACCCAAACTATCCAATGCGTAGAGAAACACGTTTATTTACTCAACTAATACCACCCCCTGTTTATACCGCAACCCTATTCCATACTATGTCAACACCTTTTGGAACTTTACCTTATGTGTCTTTTCCACCAGTATCACAACCTCTGCAACAATACCAACCACAACCACAAAATTTCATTATTCCATGGTATCCAACTCAGGGAGGTTTCAGACCGAATTTTCAGTTTAAGGATTTCATGGATTGTCAGCTGCCGGAGCATTCAGGAAGCTCAGATCCTAATGTTACTTTGAACTGGCTGAGAGAGACGATTAAGGCATTGGATGCCTGTAATTGCGAAGAGTCCGAGAGGGTAAAGTTCGCAACAAGAAGGTTGAAGGGCCAAGCTGCAACCTGGTGGGATTCTTTAACTGCTCATCTATCCAGGGAGATACTGAACTCTGTAACTTGGGATCAATTTAGATCAAGTTTTGTGAACATTTCTGCAACGCTTTTGATCTAGCAAAGGTAAAGCGGGAATTCATGGATTTGGCACAGGATGATAAGATGTTAGTTGATGAGCTGATTACTAGGTTTAATGAGAAACTGAGATTTGCAAAACAGTGGGTTCCTGATGAGCCTGCTTAAATTGAACATTTTGTTCAAGCTTTGTTGCCCGAATATAGGGGTAACACCCATATGGCAACTTCATTGGTTCAAGCATTCACTCTAGCCCGAGCTGCTGAGGGAGACGTGAAGGCTCGAGAAAGAATGAATCGTGAGAAGGGATTATCTCACAAGTCGGGAGGAAATCAAAGTGGGAACAAGAGTAAATGGCAAGGAAACCAGAATCGAGGTGATCAGAAATCCAAGGGTTCGGGGTCGAATCATAACAGACCATGGTGTGGAACTTGCAAGTCCCGTCACACAGGTCCATGCACAGCACAAACTCGACAGTGTGTAAGGTGTGGTGAGCTAGGTCATGAGCCTTCTAACTGTAGGTTCAAGACTAATGTATGTTGGAATTGTCACGAGGAAGGTCACCGATCTGGAGCCTGCACCAAACAGAAGTCAACGGGGATGGGGCAAGCGGTAGCCACTGTCGGGGGATCATCTTCTACAGGTCAGAAGCGTAAGGCTGCACCTTCTGCGGAAGGGAGAGCCTTCAAAACGACTGTTACAGAGGCTGCCAAGAACAGTGATGTAATCACGGGTATGTTTTTGATAAACTCTGTGCCTGCCCGTGTGTTATTTGACTCTGGTGTAAATAGATCGTTTATATATGTATCTCTGTGTGATAAATTGAAACTACCTGTTACTGTGACTGCTTCTCCATTAGAGGTAGAAATAGGAGATTGTAAGTTAGTGCCTGTGACTACTTCAGTGACTGGGGTGCTAATAGATATAGATGGTACTAGCTTTCTTGTAGACTGTTTATTGATGCCTATACCGGGGTTTGACTTAGTACTAGGCATGGATTGGTTAAGTCACCATAGAGTTAGTATCCAGTGTCACAAGAAACTGATTACTATTCCTTTGGCTGACGGGTCGCATGTCGTGGCTCGTGGGGATAGATCTCAATCTTCTTCCCTATTATCTCGTATAGGAAGGCTAGAAAATCTCTAGCCAAAGGGTGAGCGTCTTTTCTGGCTTACGCTATTTATGTGAAAAAGGAGAAGAGGCCTGTCACCGATGTTCGTGTTGTCTCCAAATATCCGGAAGTATTCCCAGATGATCTGCCAGGGTTGCCACCAATACGGAATATTGAGTACAAAATAGATCTGATACCTGGTACTACGCATATCGCGAAAGCTCCGTATCGTTTAGCTTCTTCAGAGATCCGGGAGATGATGACTCAGATACAGGAACTACTAGACAAAGGATTCATTCGTCCGAGTTCTTCACCTTAGGGTGCACCTGTACTGTTTATGAAAAAGAAAGATTGTACCCTTCGTATGTTTATTGATTATCGGGATTTGAATAAGAGGACCATCAAGAACAAGTATCCGTTGACAAGAATTGATGACTTGTTTGATCAGTTACAAGGGGCATCTTACTTTTCAAAGATTGATTTGAGATCAGGATACCATCAACTAAGGGTAGCAGAGGAGTATATACCTAAGACTGCTTTCGTACACGGTATGGTGATTATGGATTTCTTGTGATGCCGTTTGGTTTGTCAAATGCTCCTGCTGTATTTATAGATCTGATGAAACGCGTCTGCAGACCGTTCTTAGATAAGTTCGTTATCATGTTTATAGATGACATTTTGGTGTACTCTAAAACGGAGGATGAACATGATCAGCACTTGAGACAGGTTCTGGAGATTTTAAAGCAACAAAAATTATATGCTAAATTCTCGAAATGTGAATTTTGGTTGCTCGAATTTCAATTCCTAGGGCATGTAATTTGTCAATATGGTATTAAAGTGGATCCGTCCAAGATCGAAGCAGTGATGAACTGGAATGCTCCGAAAACACCGACAAAGATAAAGAGTTTTCTGGGATTAGCGAGTTATTACCGACGGTTTATTAAAGATTTCTCTAAACTTGCCGGTCCGTTAACCAAGTTGACTCGAAAAGATGTTCTGTTTCAGTGGGGTTCAGTTCAGGAGAGTGCTTTCCAGACTCTGAAACAACTGTTATGTCAAGTTCCTGTTCTTTCTTTAACTGAGGGTTCAGAAGATTTTGTTGTTTACTGTGATGCTTCTCACGCCGGGTTAGGCTGTTTTTTGATGCAGAGGGGTAAAGTGATTGCTTATGCCTCAAGATAGTTGAAACCGGACGAATGAAACTACCCAACACATGACTTAGAATTGGCAGCAGTGGTATTTGCGTTAAAGTTGTGGAGACATTACCTGTACGGAACCAAATGTACTATTTGCGCTCATCACAAAAGTCTTCAGTATGTGTTTACTCAAAAGGAATTGAATATGAGACAACACCGTTGGGTGGAATTGATCAAAGATTATGATTGCGAAATTCAGTATCATCCGGGTAAAGCTAATGTAGTTGCTGATGCACTTAGCAGAAAGAGATCCTCGGAAACTGTAAAATTTATGCGTCTGGAAATTAAGTCTGATTTAGTGGATCAACTTTTGGCTGCTCAACTTGAAGCTTTGAGGGATGAATACTTGAAGGATGAACTAATGACTAAACGACAACTTGAATTAACTACTGACTCGCGTGGTTTAAAGGTATATCATACACGTGTCTGGGTGCCAAAGTTTGGAAACTTGAGGGAGTTGATTCTGAATGAAGATCACAAGTCCAGATTGTGTTAGAACACCAAAAAGTGAGGGTGTTTTATGTAAATTCTCCAAGGCTATAAAAAGCCTTGGTGCGATTCTAATGCTAAGCTTTTGCAATCATTTACTACACATTTCCCAAGGTGTTTGTGTGTGTCTCTCTCAAGCCAAGCAAAGCTTCATACAATTCGGACCTAACAAGTGGTATCAGAGCCAATTTGTTAGTTCCATATAACAAGTGATTCAAGTATAATGTAGGATAGATTGAAGGTTTGTATGTAGAACTAGAGAGAATGTGGTTTACACCATGAAAAACACCTAGTTCTTTATTCAATTATGACCAAAACCTTACACATTACATTAGCCATATCCCTATATATACTCCATGAGTATATTACATAGAAACTCCTATTTCTATACAATTTATGAATTTACATTCTCCCCCTTTGTATTGAAATAAGAGTGTACACGCCAGTAACCTAAGTTTTCCTTAGATTATATAAGCAGTTTAGGATGTAGCGTCCCACCAAAAGCATCAGTCTGGAACAATGTTTTATCTTGAGCCTTTGACAGCGAAAGCATAAACACTTTTGATGTGTTGGGAAGAATCTTCTTTTTGTCTCCCCTACAATGTAGCTCAGATTGTTTCCATGTCTTCATAAGTCTGATAATCTTGACTCCCCCTAGACATGATATAGACTGATGTTTCTTTTTCTCTCACCCCCTTGAGTAGACACCCTCAACAACTGAATCAACAATGTAAAATTTCTTCACTTTTTATTCTCCCCCTCATGATGATTATAATACTTTATGAGCATCATGCATAAAAGACATCACCATGAGATTCAGTTTCAAAAACATGGAAGAGGGGTGGGGAGGATCCTACACTTCAAGTCAAAATAATCTTCAAACATTCCCTGACTTGAATAGATACTTGAACCACTCTTGATCGTTGAGGAGTGGTAAAGATTTAATCTGAATTCTTGAAGATTAATAAATCTTTGTTGGATGTAGTATGATATTGGAGAATAATGTTGTCAAGTAAGTCTCCCAATACCGTGTAATCAACCTTGACCAAATCACCGCAAGAAACAAAGATTTTGAAATACATATGGGTGCAAATGAACTTGGGAACACATAAGAGGGTAGATGACTTTGATATAATAATCAGTGAGTCGGATTCATCCTTATTCAAGAGCACAAAACGATTGACTTTGATATAATAATCATTGAGTCGGATTGATATGCACGTGAGCAAGCGCGCATGTAATTCAAAATCCTCTCAAAAACCTGAAGTAATTTGATGTTGGTCAATTCTTCAAATAATTTCACCAACAATGAGATCTGGGTTTTCAAATATGACTGATAAATGATAAGCAAGATTCATAAGAAACAAGGAATGGATGGCCAAAATCTGGTTTTGAGACCAAAAATTGGTGACACTAAGAAACAAGAACAAAAAATCAGTTAGGAAAGCACCGGATGACTAGACATAAGGGTACTAGACAATTAAACACATGGTTCACGGGAAAACAGAATATGACCGGAATCTAGAAACATCAGAATGATAACTGAAACTTTGAGAACTCCTGACTCAGCCAAAAAATCCAAACACTTGACTTAGGAATCAAGGTGACAAGATAATTCAGTCACAACAACGGCGACGGGGGTTCGGGGGCAGTGCCCCTGATAGCGGGGTCCAAGGGGTGGCAACCCCTCCGGGGTCCCAGGGGCAGAGCCCCTGGCTGGGGTCGAGCTGAAAATTGAAAAATTGAAAAATAAAGAATAATGTTGTGGCAAAAATGATCAGAAATCTTAACAATTTGAAAAATGAGTGTAAATCCGGTGATCTTGAATTCCGATAAAATTGACAATTCCGAGCACTGAGAGAATTCCGATGAAATAGAGAATTCCGAGAAAAAAGAGAATTCCGAGAAAATATGAATTCCGGGTAAAATCACCAATTCCGGTCAAGTTGAATTCCGAGAAAGTTTGAAATCTGATACAATTTTCTCGGATTATAGCAATTCCAACCAATTCTACTCGGAATTCAGCAATTCCAACATATTTATTCTCGGAATTTGACAATTCCGACCAAATTATTCTCGGAATTCAGCAATTCCGACATATTTCTTCTCGGAATTCGACAATTCCGACCAGATTATTCTCGGAATTCAGCAATTCCGACTAATTCAAAGGGCAATTCCGACGCCTTCAAATCTGGAATTCCGACAGCTTCAAGATCTTACCCGCTCAAATTCAAAAAATCTCGAATTTTTCCCAAATCTGATAATTTCTTTTCCAGATCACTTTGCCTACCCCCGATTTACACTTTTCAATCAACAATAATCATAAACAACAATCAAATGAGCAGATTCGATCGATTTTCTTCAAGAACTTCACAAACCCGAAAACACAAAAATCTTCAAATTTGCCCACTGATTTGTGAATGAATTGACTCCTTTTTTATTAACGAGTGTTACTATGATAAATGCGACCCTAATCCAAACAATTAACACTCAAAAACTCCATTAAATCTTCACTTTGATTTCAAACCCGAAAGTACACTTTTTCTTCAAAAATCTTCAAAAATTCTACTTTTGTTGCAGAATTCATAATCAAATCTTCACTCCTTTGGCTCTGATACCACTTGTTAGTCCCATATAACAAGTGATTCAAGTATAATGTAGGTTTTATGAAGGTTTGCGTATGTAGAACTAGAGAGAATGTGTAAAAACAACATGAAAACACATAGTTCTTTATTTCATTATGCCCAAAACCTTACACATTACATTAGCCATATCCCTATATATACTCCATGAGTATATTACATAGAAACTCCTATTTCTATACAATTTATGAATTTACACAATTCTTCTTTGAAATTGGTTCTTGATTTTTGTTCCAATCATTAGCAATCAAATACAATCATCTTCTCCATCAAATCAAGTACAAATGAAGATTCCTGCATCGATTTCTATGTTTTAAAGGTACTGTTCATCTTCGATTTGGGCTGGAAATGAGTTTCTTGAGTTATGTGCTTGTTTGATTAAAGAAACATTGTTCAATCATTTTTGATTCAATCATTGCTCAATCATTGCTGGAAAGTTCTTCTGTTCTTCAATTGTTCTTCAAATTACATGCTGTTCTTCGTGGAAGGTTTGAAGTTTCTCTCTAAAATTCAACATTCTTCTTCTCTAATCATTTGAATGATGATTAAATTCAACTAGTAATCATTATCTGCTGTACTTTTTTTCATACATCTATTGTCACATCAATTATTTTTGAGAAACGTGAAGACTCAAATATGGAAGTTTCAGTTTGACGAGGATTACAAATTTACGAATTATCATTTTGAAGATTGTTTGTGAATTCAAATTGCTTCTATGGAGATCGCCAATCATTGAATTGTATTTTGCAAGTTATTTGGAAAAGATTGATTGGATAATCATTGATTTCTGAAATTTTGAAATTTGAGCTCAAGAACACTAAGAACGGTGTAGATCTGAGATTTCGATACATTAAATTGAAAAACACCTACTGGAAGCTGTTTGTAGGTGAAAGTTTGTTACTGATCGAAGAGGGTAGGTGAAACAGACGAGTTCAATTACCTTGAAAAAACAACCAAGTCTAATTGTGATTGCATGCAATTGGTATTACATTCTAATCAGATTGCATTCGATTCATTTGGACAAGTATTACTGAGTTCAACTTTGATTGCATTGACTTTAAGTTGACTTCGATTCAAGCTACAAGTTACAAGTTCAAGTGTGGATTGCACTCAATTGAAGTTATCCTTTTAATTGACAAATATGGATCGCACTCAATTGACAATAGAGGATTGCATGCAATTGAATTTACTTAGTTTGATAAGATTGGTTAATTCAAGTTACCCATTTTGATTACCTGGATTGCATTCGATTGCTTTGATCAGATTGCATTCAATTAGAAGAGAACATTCAATTGACTTAGTTTGATAACAGAACAGAATCGCATGCAGTTGCCTTGATTGCATTCGATTGATGAGAAGACAGTTTGAAAACAGAATTTGATTGCATTCGATTGATCAGAAGAGTTAGAGTTTGAAAACATAACTTGATTGCATCTGATTGCCTTGATTGAATTCAATTGACTGATTGAATTCAATTCAGATTGCATTGAGTTAATTCTTTAAGTGAATTTGAACAAGATTTGTAATTTCGAAGGAGAACCGATCAACAAAAATGTCAAACTCAAATGAGATGCTTGCGATTGGCACTGATACAAAACCTCCGGTTTTGTTTAGGAATGATTACCATGTTTGGAAGGAAAGGTTAATGGATTTCCTAGAACACAATGATACATATGGTCAAGCAATGCGGGATTGCATTGAACATGGTAACAAACAATTTTTTAAAGTCATTCCTGCAATTCCAGACAATAATCCTGAAATTCCTGCTGATAAAAGAGAAAAATATTTTGATGAGCTTACAACTCAAGAGAAAGAAGTGAAAAAGGCTGAAAGAATGGCTAAGTATCATCTCAAACAAGGTTTATCATCAGAGATATATACAAAGGTGGATAGTCTTGAGACAGCAAAGCAAATATGGGATGAGCTGAAAAGGCAACTACAAGGTACTGAGCAGGGTGAATATATCATAAAGACTCAACTGGTGAATAGTTTTCATGACTTCTCTGCTAGAGAAAATGAATTACTACATGAAACTTATAGTCGATTTTGCAGATTGTTGAATGAGCTTAGATGTAACAAGATACCTCGATCAGATCTTGATCAGAACTGTGTCTTTCTGAAATCTTTGGGAAATGAATGGAGTGAACATGTGAAGTTATACAAACATGTTAACAAGGATTTGACACAAGTAACCTTTCATAATATCTTTGAAGATCTGAATCAGTATCAATCTGAAGTTTCAAAGTCCTTACCTAAGATTTCTGCTGCTGATCCTCTAACTCTAGTAGTTGCTGACAAACATTCCAGAGAATGCTCAAGATCTACCAAATACAAATAGGCTGTCTTTAGTGATTCAAATCCTGAAGATTCAAATGCAGATTATGTGGAAGCAGATATCCAGGCTTTATCTTTTGTAACTCAAACCTTCAAGAATCGGTTTAACAAGACCAACAACAAGCAAAGGTTTACTGAAAAACCCAGGTTTCAATGAGAAGAGAAGAAGGTGGATAAAAGAGGTGAAATGAAATGTTACAATTGTTGAGGATCGGGTCATCTTATCAGAAATTTTCCTCAAATGAAAATCAAGGATGCTGAATACTATAAACAAAAGTACCGCCTGTCCAAATAGAAGAAGACTGGGAAAGTTTTCAAGGTAGAGGAGGATCAATTCTTATCTGATATAGATACTGACAGTGATCTTGAAGCTGATGACCAAACTCAATTTTGTTTCATGGGAAAGCACGCAGAATCAGATGAGGAGAGCAACCCTACCTTTGACAAGTCAGACTCAGAATCCGAAAAGGTAGACATTGCACTAGTAGATACTAACATTGATTTGCTTGCAGGTTTTAATGGTGCTCATATCCAAACAATTCTTGAAAAGATAAAAAACCTAGCATCAAATGTTAGTAATCTGAAAAATAAAAACAAGTCACTAAAACAAGTAATTCAAAGTCAAGATCAAGAAGCACAGGGAATAATTGATCAACTTGAAAAAGATTTTCAATTGTCAAAAGATCAATTAAAAGCAACAAGTTCCACACTCTCAGACTTGACAACTGAAACACAAACCATTATTCATGATCTCAAAGCTGAACGTTTGAGTGCTGAAAAAGATTATGAGGTTTTTCAAACAAGAAATTGTGAATTGTCCACTAAGATTAAACAGCTTGAAGATTTCATAATCAAAAGAAATCAAAGTGAACAAACAATTTTCTTGAACAAACAAAAAGAAAGACCTTACAGTCGTTGGACATTTGAAGGCTTAGGATTTCATAATCCACATGTGTTAAATAAAGTCACTTGCAAACAATTGTTCAATGTGGATCTGTTCAATATGGGTCTTACAGCAAGAATGCGCTTTGTTGGAAAAGAGGAGGAACAAATTGAGGAGGAAATGAAGAGAAGTCTTCAACAACATGCTGAAATATCTTTTGATTACTCTGCCCTGAATGAATCATAAACTTCTGAGTTTCCAAAGACTTCGATTTCCAAACACGCTTCTTCTGTTTATACAGATGAAGAGTTGTATGCACCTTCTGTCCCTAAACTTCTGTTGGAGTATATTCCTTCTATTGAGTTATTGAAGCGATTCTATACTCTTCAGGAATATTGCTTCACTTCTCAGATCATGAATGATCTCACCTCTTTGGTTCTTTCTCATGAATCAAGCTCAAATACTCATTGTTCAAAATCTGTTGAATCATATACTTCAGATTCATCTCTTCATGTTGAGCTATTCATTCTTACACGACAAGTCGAAGAATTGAAGTTAGCAAATGACGTTCTTCAATCAGAGTTATCCAATGTTCAGAAACATGATGAAGAAATCATTGACAGATTGTGTATTGAGAAATTTAAACTCGAAAGTCAAATCAAGAAGTTGATCCCCACTCCACGAGTAAACAAGGATTATGATGCCAAAGACTTCTTTTATCAGAACTCGTCATCAACAAATCATACAACATCCAATGTTTCGTCACCAATTTCATCAGTTACTAAACCTGTCACTCCAGTGACATCAGTTTCAAAATTAATTTTTCAAAATAAATTAAAACAGATTGTTCCTGCACGTAGTCACTATTCTTCTGTTTCACTTGAGAAACCAGAAACTTCAGCGGCAGATGCACGTCGTCCAAAGTTAAAATCTAACATGTTTGATTTGACTGCAGATGTTAAGAAAGCATTGACTGCAGATGTGAAGAAAGCATAAGAGAAGAAGCAAATAAAAGCTGAATGGAAAAGAGTCATACCTAAATCTAATAGGATATGTACTAAATTTTCTTCTATTTGTCAAAACATACTTATGTTTGAAAAAACATGTTTAGGTTTTAATGAAAGAGAAATGTTGCCATAAATATGTTTTGCATGAGTGATGGATGTTTGCAAGGTCACTGTGAATTTAAGTGTGAGTATGATCAACTTCGAAAATCTTTTGGAATTAAACCAGGTGCAAATTGGTCAGATTTTTATGAAAATCAAGTTGTGTTTCCATTTCTCAATTCAAAAGGATGTGTCCTAGACATCTGGATAACCAAACGACAGGCATATGTGTTTAAGCAGTTAAAAAAGTCTCGCAGGTTGCTGACAGTACGTGAGTTGCAAGCTTATCAAAATCATGGTTACCAAGCACTTTACAATGCATGGCTTGCACGTGAGCAGGAACTCAAGCACAAATCACGTTCCAAACGTACTTCATCATCAAAATTCACTCACACTTCATCTGTTACATCAAAATCCCAAAAATGGGTGGTTAAGAATTCAATTCCTGTTGTTTCCGAAAAACAACATCCTCTTGAGGTCAAGAAGTTCCAATATGCTTCTAAGCACTCTGCTTCTAAGTGGATATCCAAGTCAATCGCTTCCGCAACACATAAAAATAAATCATCTAGGAAAACTTCTAAACCTCCATCTTCATCATTTCATAGCTCCCGTATGAAATTGCATAAAAACACAAACAGTTGGCTCCAGACATTAAGATAACGTCTAAATGGATTCCAAATATTTCATCAAAAGGAGTTAATGTTGTTCATTCACACCCTGTTAAAGAGACTCATCCTTCATCAACTGACAACTCAGGACCTATTCAAACATGAGGACCTAAATCTTCTTTGTTTTCATTTTGTAGGAACTTGATTTATGGTACCTGGACTCCGGTTGCACAAAGCACATGACGGGTGACAAAAGTCTTCTCAAAATTTATGTTTCTAAGTACTCCAGAAATGTATGATTTGGGAATGACAATGTCGCACCAATTTTGGGGTATGGAGATATTGAAAAGAAGAATATAATGATAAAGAAGGTTTCATACGTGGAAGGGTTGGGTCATAATCTCTTCAGCATCGGGCAATTCTGTGATAAAGACTTGGAAGTGGTGTTCAAAATGAATTCGTGTTCAGTATCTACTGAATCTGGTGATACTCTTCTTTCAGGATCAAGAAAATCAAAATTATATTCCATAGATCTAAATAACTACAACACACCCACTTCTATCTGTTTATTATCCGAATCATTTTCAAACTTAACTTGGCAATGGCACAGGAAGCTGTCTCATCTGAACTTCAGAAGCATAAAAAAATTGATCACAAATGATTTGGTTCGAGGCTTGCCAAGGTTAAGGTCTAAAAAGAATAATCTGTGTGCAGACTGTGCTAAATGCAAATTGCGGAAATCATCTCATTTAAGCAAACAAGAGATGAGTACTACTAAACCGCTTCAACTGCTACACATGGATTTGTGTGGTCCAATGAAAGTTCAGTCTCGAAATGGGAAGAAGTATAACTTTGTCATGGTGGATGACTATTCCAGATATACTTGGGTCAAGTTCTTGCGTTCAAAGGATGAAACTGCTTCAATCATTATTACTTTTATCAAGCAGCAGCAAAACAAGCACAATCAGAGTGTTGGTGCCATTCGATCTGATAATGGCACAGAATTCAAGAACAATTGTTTGTCCCAAGTGATTTAGGTATCAACAAATCTCAAGAAGATCAATGAAACATAATCTAGAATGTAGAGAGAGAATCAAGAACACCATTAAAGCACACACTTAAGTATTGAGATTATTCCAAAGACCTTACTAATGACAATTAGTCATTAGTATATATACCTCTAAGGGTATTTACAATATTAACCCTCTAGTTTGTATATTTAATACAAACTTCAACTAAAATGTAATCTTCTATTCTATACAATATTTATAACCTAACAATCTCCCCCTTTGTATAGAAATAGAAAATGTTTGTCTTTTTAGTTTCATACGAACTCTAACAATCTCCTCTTACAAATATGCAGATTTCTTGCTGCATTCTTTAAACGCTTTAGGAGACAAGACTTGAACGATTTCTTTTTGAATCTTCTCTTTGATTGGATGTCTTCAGAATGTCTTCTCAACTTGAAAGATAGACTCTTCAATTTTTAAGAATAGTCTTCACTTTAAAATATTGATGAGAACTTGAATCTTAAAAGCCCATAGTAACATCCAATTTCATCTGATTTTCGGATTTGCACCAGTAACCTAAGGTTATGCAACCTTTGGTTATATGAACAGTTTAGCTTGAAGTGGTTTTCAGCATTCGCGATCTTGAGCATTTAAACAGTATGATTTAGGAAGAATATTTGTTCTCTCCCCCTTGAATGTAGCTCTAGATCTTGTTTATTTCTTCAGAACTTATTGAAATTTTCAATTAAGCACTTTCGCTGTTCTGAATCTTGGTTTCTTTCTCTTTTGTTGTTCATTTTGTTACTCCCCCTTGATCATACATATATGATCAATTAGCTCTCTTAGTCTCCCCCTCAACACACAAACCTTTTCTTGATCAATAAGCCCAAAATCAACTGATTTAGTATTAATGTTCTCCCCCTCATGATGATCAGGATTCTTCATGAACATCATGTACATGAATTCTGTATTCAGCTTGATTTTGGCCTGAATATGTTGAACACTTGAAGCTTTGAACCCTCATCATGAGATTCTGTTGAATGATGGTGTCACCACAATGATATGACAATTAAAGAATCACAGACAGTCTTTAGGGCACCGTCTCAAAGTTCCCGTGGGGTAACACCGAGATCACATAGATTCTCTTTAACATAATAGTTTAAATAAACTTTGTGACCTACGTTCAGAACTGGCATAACGTTGATTCTAGTAGGATTTCCATCTAATCATCAGGAATATCACAGAAGATATCACTCCAAGATGTTCCGGTAGTCACGAAAGACTAGATATGCATTAAAGTTCCAACATGTGTCCTAAGAAATGAAATATATATTCAAATAAGCTCTAGACTCGATAAGTGCATGAAAGAAGTAGGGGACGGGAGTAGTTGTCCTCCTTGTTTCAATATCAACAATCTCCAAGTGAGATGTCAATAGAAATGTGCTAATTCTCCATGTGAAGTTGAAACAATTATCTTTTAAGAGATAATCTAGTAGTTGGGTGGGGTTAGTGCATTGCATCACTGGGTCCATGATGTCTAGTTCAATACCAAATCTCAAAAAATGAGATCCAGTAGCAGATGTGGCTACCCAGATGTATACTATTTGATAAGGATCTTTCTTTTCTTTTGATCCTCTCTCACCCATAGCTCACTAACTATTTTTCAACTTCTCCCTCAAACTAACTTTCCAATTTGATGTATGTATCTCTGTTTGTTTGATACATATGGACACTTGTTATCATTCGTAACCAGAAGAGAAATCATGTGATTTACAACAAGAATGATTTTCAAGAAATTCGAAGTTGAGAAAGATTGTCAAGGATGATTTAAACAATCAGGGAATTTGAACAATCAGGGAATATTAGAACAAATGATGTCACAAAATGATTTTACAGTAAGCTCAAGATATTTTGTTGATCAGATGCACCCCATCTCCTGTTCCACCCCTCTCTGTTTAATTTTACCTCTGCACACCAATCAGTATCCCATGATAACTGATTCTGCTCACCTAGTTGACCTAGTAAGGAACCCTTACTATCTCTTTCTAGAATATGGTGAGCTCCTGGGGCAGGTCCTTCTGGTTCTGGATAGACCATAGGAGTATAAATGCCTACACTCCCTCACTCATGGTGCGTTTTCGATCATTTGAATAATAACACATGAATGAACAGTTCTAGAAATGATTTGAAGCAATTAGCATAGAAGGAAGGAATGATTTGAGATGGAAACGCGGAAATGAAAGGCGCTCTTTCAAAAGATCAGCAAATGAGAGAATCAAGAAAGGTATCAGAATATAGCAATGAATGAATTCCTTCTTGACGAGATAACAACAAATGAAAAGCAATAAATCTTTTTGTATTTTGAAATTTTATAATGTTTTTGCCTTTTCAATATTTGAATGTTTTTGGCTTTTTCTGAAAAAATATAAAGCATTAAAAACAAACTCCCCCTAAATTGATGCATGAAATTTGTTTTTCATCAATTAGGTGAAGATACAAGGTTTTGCTCCCCCTGCAAAAAAACAATCCATTAGAAAGCAAGTTATATCATGAAATGATAAAACTGCACAAAATAAGTTTCTCAAACATTAGACTCGGGCTAATGCTGAACAAAAGGATATTATATGGAAATGCAAGGAGACTCCGTCATCTTTGAAAGATAATGGAGATTTAAACCACTTCAGCACACTTAACACAATGATCTTCACTGCAGACTGAATGATCTTCATTGTGCTCCAACAATGTCTCTCACTCATCTGCAAAACAGATTAAGCACACTTTGGTACCCACTTGAAGTTGGGTCCAGCTATGTTAGGTTTATGAACCTTTCAGTGCATTGGGCCTGTGTGCCATTGAGGAATACCATTTTGAACTACAAATTCATGTTTAGTCCTTGAATTTTGACAAATCTTTTCTTTTGAAAGTATAACTAAATGCTTGACTGAGTACACCACAAATGGATATTTCACGTCAGTTTTTAGCACAAAGTTACTAATTTGCTTTGCTTTTGAAAAGAATTTGTTGTTGTTTTTCTTGTTCAAGAAGTTGGTATTTTGATGTTTAAACAAATGATATTGATCATCAGCACGATTAACCTTTCCAGAATGATGGTGTCTATGCATTCTTCTTTGTGATACGACATTAGATGAAAAACCATCATTTATGACATTCTTCATTCGAAACTCGGATGTTTTCGGTTTATTTTATGAAGATGTCCTCTTTTCAGTCCAGAATGATCTTATCTTTGCAAACGTGTCAGCTAGATTTTTCTTTGGAATCCAAGCTTGTTTAGGTTTTGGCAAAGTATCATCTGTACTTACTAAAAATCTAGAATCAGTATAACTTGAATGAGATGCATTCTGTTGATTTCTGAATTCAGTCGGTTGTTGTAGTTGAGAAGAGGAAGTTGCTTTGGAAGTAGAAGTATTAGTGAAATCGTCATCTGATGTTCTATTTTCAGCATCTGCAACCGAGAAAAAAGAATCAGTATCGCTACTAAAAAGTGTTTCTGAATCAAAATTAATCTTGACAGCGGAAGTCTTTGTAGATTCAGAAGCTTTTTCAGCAAGCAGCATAGCCATCTTGAGTTTAGCCAAAAGCTGAATTTTCTCTTTCTCCACCCTGTTTCTCTCTTCTTCAATAATGTATTCAAGTTGTGAGATTTTCTTCACAAACTTGTTTGTTTCTTCTTCAAACCTTTTGCTTTCATTTTCCAGATTCATTTCAAGTTCTATGATTTTCGATTCATAAACTGAATCGGGAATGCATGACTGAGTAGACACACGTAGCTGTTGTTCAAGTCTCTCGATCTTGTCATACAACTCAGCTTTTTCAAAGCACAATTTGTTGGGAAAATGATCTCATCAGTTAAGATTTTATGAGACAAAGTTAAGTTTGTAAGATGAGTTCTATATATAACTTAAACAGAATTATGAAGCTTAGTCAGACTGAACACTTATAGTGATTCAGACTGAGTATAAGCTGAATATAAACTGAGCATATGTTCGACCAGTTTATATTATACCTTAGTTAAATTATTAATGTGTTTGATAATCTGTGTATGTCACATAAGGTATATATCGAGTATTCAGCTTGATGTGTTTCAAGTTGAGTGACTCAGCTCAGAAGCAGAGTCAGCTCGACAGAGTTAATAAATATGTTTTATTTAACTCTTTGGACTTCTAAGGATGAGTTAATAATTATACATGTTAGTTCATATTTGAATTCGGGTTTGTTCTCGAAGAACTCAGCTTGATGAGTTTCAAGCTGAGTAACTCAGCCTGAATAAAGAAGTCAGTCTAAGTGAATTTAAATGTGTTTTAAATTATGTTTTAACTCTCTATATCTACGGCGCGGATAAGAAGACTCCAGAATCAAAATTGAAGATTGAAGACTCAAGATAAGAAGATTCAAGATTCAAGATTCCGAGTTATCCGATAGTTAGTTAACAAATTAGGATTAGTCTAGTTTGTTAGGAACCGTAGCAATAGGATTATAAATACTTATCTCCTGAGAAGTTTAGAGGTACGACTACGACTACGATTCTCATAAAAAATTACAGAGCCAAAAACCTCACCTCACCGTATGTGTTACGATTCTTGAATCATTGTTTGTCTGTTCAACGTGATCAAGAAACTCACAGATTGCCAAGCTATTCGTGTGTTCGAATTATCACATCAGTTGTTATATTGGTAAGTAATCATAAGTTGATTCAATCTGTGTAAATCCTGTTTAGAGAGTCGTCAGTATCTATAATCATAAGTTGATTATAGATAGCTAAGTTTGAGAGATTGAGAGATTTATATTAGGTGATTATATATCAAGAGTTGCTTACTTGATTATTACTGTAATCATCTTCTTATTCAAAGCATTGTAATAATCTTCATATTAATAAAAGCATTCGACAGATTATGGTTTGATTTACTGTGTGTAACACTTTTATTTGATTTGCTCAATTTCCGCAGAAAGTGTATTCAACCACCCCTTCTACACACTGTTGTTTGTTGTTATTCTCACCAAGGGACCAACAACTAGTATCAGAGCAGGCTGAACGATTTCATTAGTTGAAAGTTCAAGATTCTGAGAAAGTTTTACAATGTCTACAAGCAACAATTCATCAAACTTTCCACAGATGACTGCCAAAGGCTGTCCCGTATTTTATGGATCTGACTATCCTATGTGGAAGTTCAGAGCCATGCTATTCCTCAAGTCCATTGACAACCGTATGCGGATGTTGTCACAAAAGGACCTATAATCCCCAAGATTCCTGCTACTGTCAGTGATACGTCTCCTGGCAGATCTGAAAAGGAAACAAGAAAGCCTATTGCATCTTGGACTGATGAAGATTGGAAACTCTTCAATCTGGATGACAAGGCAAAAAGTGTTCTGACAAATTCCCTGACCAACGAAATCCTGCGCACTGTGACTGGGTGTCAAACTGCAAAAGATATTTGGGACACACTGAGTGTTACTTATGAGGGCACCGATCTGGTCAAGCAACATAAGAGAAGTCATTTGAATAGATCTTATGAAAACTTCTTTTCAAAGAAGAACGAAACCTTGTCAGATTTGTTCACAAGGTTTCACTACTTGATAAATGACCTACTAAGTGTGGTTGTAAAGAAAGATGATGCTGAACTGGTGCTGAAATTTCTGGATGTGTTACCAGAAAGGTTTAATGATGTGACTACAGCACTTAGGGCTGGAGGAACACTGCACGTGTACAACCTACAGTCCATTTATGGGTTCTTGCTAAATCATGAACAGATCACTGAACACAAGAGAACTTCTCAACAACAACTCAAGGAGTCTTTGGATAAGAATGAAGTTGCATTGGTTGCACAGAAAAAGAAGAAAAGTTCCAAGAAACTGGTTGTTGAATCTGAGACTAAGTTAGAATCTCAAGCTAACCACTCAGACTCAGACTCAAGTGATACTGATGATGTTCAGAATAGCACTGAGCAAATGGCAATGTTAGCCAGACGTTTGAGAAGAGCTCAATGGGGAAGAGGAAGATCTGATAGGGGCAAAGGGAAGAGTTCCTTTGATCCCAAGAATGTTGTGTGCTTCAACTGTCATAAGAAGGGACATATTGCTGCTGAGTGCAGATTAAAGAAGGTAGAATCAACATCAGTTGTTGATAAGAATGCTTACAGAGCTGATAAATACAAGAACAAATACACTCAGCTCAAGAAAGGAAAGCCTGAAGACAAACCCAGTGCAAAAGGACTAATTGCTAAAACCTGGGATACAGAATCATCTACCTCAGATGATGATGTATGTTTGATGGCTCAAGAAGATGAAGAGTTGGAGATAGATGAGGTTGATTATGGTTTGTCCGAGTCATCTTTTGAAGCTAACATGAAGGAAGATGAGGAAAACAGCATGCTTAGTGACTGGGATCCTGCTTCCATGTACAAGGTCAGTAATTTCAACTCTTATACTGATGAGGAAAAGGGTCTTGCTTTTGATTATCTGCTGAATGATTGCAAGACCGTCCTTAAGTCTCAAAATGATCACAAAGATGAGATAACTAAACTCAAGAATGAGATTAAGGAAAATAAGTCTCTCATTGATGTTGGTAAGAAAGCACAATGTGATCTTGAATGTCAAAGACACATTAATAAACTTCTAAGTGAAGAACTTCAGGAAGCTAAAGACAAAGCTGACCAACTTCAAAAGGTCACAGAGTCTTGGTGTAAGTCATCAAAGCTTGCTGGAAAGTGCATAAACCAACAGATACCTAAATAGGTAAAGGTTGTACTTGGAGGTGACTATCAAACAGCAGCTTATGTAGCTGATGATGAGATAGCAAGTACAGATTCTAAGGAAGATAGACAACTGATTAAGTCTCAGAAGTCAGCCTCAGAGAAAAGACATGATCTAAGCTTGAAATACAATATGTTTGTAAAGGCTAAAGATCATGGAGAAGAGTGCTCAACATCCAACCAGCATGGTAAGTCTGTGCTGGACAGACTAGGCACTCAGCCTGTTCAAAGAACTTCGGTCATAGAAAGGCTTAATCCAAATCCTTTCAAAAGACAAAATTCTCTTTCTGGATCGGAGAGAAGTTACAAGAACAGAAAGACCACTGTAAGTCAGAGGTCAAAACACGACAATGGTAAGTCCAAAGTTGTGGATCTTGGTAAGTCCAAGAATATCAACAGTGGTAAGTCCAAACCTGTTAAAACTGGTGAGTCCAGCAAACATGACAAAGGTAAGTCCAAAGTCATGGAAAAGAAGGTTGTTAGTCAATCTTCTCATCAAAAGGATAACAAACAGAGACCTGACAAAGGTAAGTCCAAAGTCAGTGATCACCAGGAGAATCAACTTGCTAAGAAAGTTGAAAAGTTATCCACAACATATAATCCTAAAACTGAGAGTAAGTTCTCACAAGGATTATTGGACACTCTACCTCCTGTAATCTTTGGAAGAAGGAGATGCTACAAGTGCATAAGTAGAGGTCATGAGGCTAAGGACTGTGACGCAAAAATCTCAAAGCCTGAACAAGAACAAGTTGATTAGCCTACACAGGACTCAGCTCCTGTTCAAACTGAACAGTTAGTTCAACAAGATGGAGATGCTAAGTGCTCCTCATCTGAACCCACCAAGAAGTGGGTTCCCAAACAAAACTAATGTGTTTAGTTTTCATCTCATGTGTAGGGTTTACGTAAATGGTACTTGGATAGTGGATGCTCAAGGCACATACCTGGGTGGAAAGGATTTCTTAGTGATTTCCAAGAAGATGAAGGTCCTAAAGTAACATTTGGAGACAACTCACATGGAAGAACTAAAGGTTATGGAAAGATGAAAGCTGGCAAAGTTACATTCCAGAGAGTTGCCTATGTCAAAGGTCTCAAACACAACCTGATTAGTATCAGTCAATTGTGTGATGAAGATAATGTTGTTACTTTTAGGAAGAAAGTAGGAACAATCTATAATGCTAAGGAAAAGCATGTATTAATAGCTAAAAGAGAAAGAGATGTGTATCTACTTGATCTAAATTCAGCTGATCCCTATACTAAAACCTGCTTGTATTCCCATTATGTTCCTAAGCTGAGTTGGTTATGGCATAAACGTTTATCTCATCTAAACTTTAAAAATATAAATATGCTGTCCAATAAAGAGTTAGTCTCTGGATTACCAAAGATCACATTTGTCAAAGACAAATTGTGCTCAGCTTGTGAACAAGGGAAACACCATAAAGGGTCTTTTAAGTCAAAGCAAAAATTTTCAATAACAGACCCGCTGCATATGTTGCATATGGATCTGTTTGGACCCATAAGTACTCCAAGCCTGAGTGGCAAGAAGTACACACTGGTGATAGTAGATGAGTTCTCACGATTCAACTAGGTAATATTCCTTAAAGCCAAAAGTGAGACTGCCCTGGAGATAATCAGTTTTATCAAACAGGAAGAGTTGCAGAAAGGATTGTCTGTAAAGCAACTAAGAAGTGATCATAGGACTGAGTTCAGGAACTCTACCCTTGAAAGATTCTGTGAACAAAAGGGAATATTACAAAATTTCTCATCTGTCAGAACTCCATAACAGAATGGAGTTGCTGAAAGGAGAAATAGAACCCTAATTAAGGATGCTAGAACAATGTTATGTGAGGCAGGATTGAAACTCTATTTTTGGGATGAAGCTGTTAGTAAAGCCTGCTATACACAAAATAGATCAATCATTGTCAAAAGACATGGAAAGACATCTTATGAGATGTATAAGTCTAGAAAGCCCAATATAGGTTATTTCCATATCTTTGTTTCAAAATGCTATGTGATGAATCAAAGAGATCAGCTCCATAAGTTGGAACCTAAAGCTGATCCTGGAAAATTCGTTGGTTATTCCTCAATCTCCAAGTCTTATAGAATATATAATATAAGGAGAAAGGCCATAGAAGAATCAATTCATGTCTCTTTTGATGAAGACTGTTTTGATCAAGCTGATAAGAGTCAAGTTGACTTGGTCAGTCTGAGTGAGCTTCAAAGGCCTAAGGAAACCAACTTATCAAATCCTATGTATGTCATAGGAGATGATAGTGATGATGATGTGTGTTCATCAAAGAAATCATCACAAACTCCAAGGGATTCTCAAGCTGAGAGGGATGATGAGTTCGTCAACCCCTTTGGAGCTGAACTCACTCAGACTGAGAATCTCAGTGATCATCAGTTTGCTGACAATGCTGCTGTTGAGACTGAGGATGTGTGTTCACCTCAGAGTTCTTAACATCACTCAGATTCAGAACCAGACTCTCCAACTACAACATTTAAATTCCTCAAAGATCATCCTCAATATCAAATTATTGGAAATGTCCAAGAAAAGGTCATGACCAGATCCAATGCTACAGCTAATTACGCTGCACACTTTGGCTTCCTATCTCAAATGGAACCAAAGAAGACTAAAGAAGCCTTAGAGGATGAGGATTGGATTGAAGCTATGCAAGAGGAATTAAATGAGTTTGAGAGAAATAAGGTCTAGAACCTTGTCCCTGCCCCCAAAGATCATTTAATTATAGGAGCTAAGTGGGTCTATAGAAATAAAATGGACAAGGATGAAGTGATAGTTAGGAACAAAGCCATGCTGGTAGCACAAGGGTATAAGCAAGAGGAAGGAATCGATTATGATTATACCTTTGCCCCTGTTGCTAGACTTGAAGCCATAAGGTTATTCCTGGCTTATGCAGTATATAAAGACTTCAAAGTCTATCAAATAGATGTGAAGAGTGCTTTCCTAAATGGAAAACTTCAGGAGGAAGTCTATGTGAAACAATCTCCTGGATTTGTTAGTTCAAAGTTTCCACATCATGTCTATAAGTTAGACAAGGCTTTGTATGGTCTTAAACAAGCTCCAAGAGCTTGGTATGATACACTGTCCACTTATCTACTATCCATGGATTTCACCAGAGGTAGTATAAATAAGACACTCTTTATTAAAAGAAGCAAAGGACAGGTGATTCTTGTACAAATCTATGTGTATGACATCATTTTTGGTTCTACCAATGATTCTCTATGTGAGTGGTTCTCCAAAATAATGTCACAAAAGTACAAGATGAGTATGATAGGTGAGATGACATATTTCCTAGGCCTGAAAATACAACAAAAGCCTGATGGAATATTCATCAATCAAAGCAAGTATGTTCTTGATTTGATAAAGAAATATGGTTTTGATTCAAGTTCAACCATGAAAACACCCATGTCACCAGCTGTCAAGCTGAGTAAAGACTCAAATGGAAAGTCTGTGTGTCAGTCTACCTATAGAGGAATGATAGGTTCATTGCTCTATTTGACAGCTAGTAGACCTGATATTATGTTTGCTACATGTGTTTGTGCAAGATATCAGGCAGATCCTAAAGAATCACATCTTCAAGCTGTGAAAAGGATCTTTAGGTACCTTAAAGGTACACCAAATCTAGGTCTTTGGTATCCAAAAGACTCTGGATTTAAGTTAGTTGGTTTTTCATATGCTGACTATGCTGGGTGCAAGTTAGACAGAAAATCAACTACTGGAGGATGTCAAATGCTTGGAGGGAAGTTAGTCAGCTGGACTAGTAAGAAACAAAACTCAGTGGCTACTTCAACTGCTGAAGCTTAGTATGTTGCAGCAGGAAGATGTTGCGCTCAAATCCTTTGGATGCAGCATCAGCTTCAGGACTTTGGTATGAGTTTCAAGAAAACTTCTATCTTCTGTGATAACCAAAGCGCTATAGCCATCACTTACAATCCAGTCTTCCACTCAAGAACCAAGCACATTGAAATTAGACATCACTTCATCAGGGACATCGTGGAAAAAAGGTAAAGTTGACATTAAATTTATCTCCACTGATGACCAACTAGCAGATATCTTTACTAAACCACTTGATGAGAAGAGGTTTATGTATTTGTTAAGTAACTTAGGTATGCTCAACCCCTAGCTAAGTGTCTAGAATCTGAGTTTTTCAGTTTGAAGAATACTAAGTGTCTTAAGCTGAGTGCACAGTTTATAAATAAGTTTTCATAAACTGTATAACAAGTCAAGCTGAATGATGAGTTCACTCGTTTGGTGAGTTCCAAACACATTTCAACTACTTAGTGTAGTTATGATACAGTTTGAGTCAGTCTCAAACATAAATGACTAAGTGTCACTAAGTCTGAGCTATGTGCTTAACTCAGACTGTGTGATTGGTTCACACGTTTGGTTGGTTCCAAACATTCTTTAACTACTCAGTGTGGTTAAAAGGTTCGTTTGAGTCAGTATCAGACAAAACGACTTAGTGTTACCCATGAGCTGTGTACTCAAGCTGAGTTTCATTCTCAAGCTGAGTGCACATTTCAAGCTGAGTGCTTGAATCAAGCTGAGTGCTTGAGTCAAACTGAGTAATATGTTTACTCAGCTTGGTGTGTCCAAACTCATGTGTTATTTACTAAGTGTGAGTAATTCATGACAACTGCGTATTTGAGTCGGTCTCAAATCGCGTATTATACTAAATTGTGTCTAATACATCAGTGTATATAATCTTATTGTAAGTCAATATTATTATATTACATAAGTATCCATTGGAAGATGATTAGTTCTACCCACTTACTGTTACATCAAAATATTTACGGCGTAACGGATAAAAAGGGGGATTTCTAACGGTAACTTTTCTCTCTCCTCGGAAAGGTATATATACCGATCATATTCGGATTAGCGAAGTTTACGCTTACAATTCTAACTTCTCACCTTCCAAACTACCTTTCGCAAACACCTTCATACGCTTAGTGCATACGTCCGGTTTAATACCCTACTTTGCGAAGTGCAATTTTTTTTAATCGCTCAGTGCGAGTTTCCGATTACTCAGTGTAATTAACCCAACATGGACGGAATCACGTTAGTTCTCAGTGATCAGATGATTCGAGGTGCTCAGTTTAAGAACGATGGAGCGCCGTTGATTAAAATCAACAATCAACGGGCCTGCCTTGCAATTCCTCCGAGAAAACAAGGCAGAGGTTATGAATCATGGGTGGCTTATATTCGTAAATGCCCCCTGGCATTCGCCTTTTGTGGCGCACCCCTTCACATCGTTCCTCACCATATACTAGAATTCTGGTACACCTGTACTTACGACCAGAACAGGAGAGAGATAATAGGGACTGTTCTAAATGGCAATAGGCCAGTAACCCTTTCAGTGCAGCGGCTAAGGGATGTTCTTCGACTCCCTCATTCTAATGAGTTCGAGCCGGCTGACACAAGACAAGTGGCTAGGTCTATCCTACGTCGATTGGGTCACCCACAGACAGAGGGTGTCATCAAGAAGGCCACTTTTCCAACCAGTTGGGGCTTCATGGTTTCAACAGTGATTCGTTCACTAGGGACTAAGGTTGGAGGACTGGACCAGGTAAATGAGTTCGAAATGCAGCTGCTGTACAATATTTACTTCAACAAAAATCTGGACTATGCTCTGCTTTTCTTCAATAAAATCAAGGTCCAAGTGATGAAGACCACAAGGGATCTTCATGTACCATTTATAAGGTACCTATCCTTGGCAATTGAAGCCGAGCTGGGGACAGCACTCTATGAAGCTTATCAGGATGTGTCCTGTTTCCAACACTCAGCCCCAAGATGTTCAACAACGACATCTTCCCAGAGCAAGAGGGACTGAGTGAACCCATGCTCGAAATAGCTGAGGCTTCGTCTTCTAAGAGTGAAGCTGAGGGATCGAATCAAGGGGGAGCTTCTCAAGCTGACGCCGAGGTTCAAGCTGAGCACTCTGCTCAAGCTGAACCAGCACATACAGAAGCTGCTTCAGGTAATACCTCTCCTCTCTCACTCTCTTCTCATTTTTCTCCGTCTACATTTGGAGATAAGACTGCAGTAAACCCAACTCAGTCTAACCCATATCCTCCACCTTCATTCCATTTACAATCCCAATCTGAAGCCACCCCTAGTATGCCCACTGCTGCCAGGGAGAATATCCGAACCTACCAACAAAAAACTGCCGTAGGTGGTGCCACTCCTAAAGGCTTCACTGGAGCTGAGATCACACTGATCCCTCCACAGGCAGGAGTTGAGGGGGAGACGCCTTCTCTTAAGGTGTCAACCTCGAGGCTCATTCAAACCCAACAGCATTACCCGGGTGTGGTGTCTACTCAGCCCACACTTATTCGAGCCATGGGAGAGCCTGTTACTATGCATGAGCAGACATACTCAGGTAACATTGAAAGAATGACCAATCCCCAGGGTCAATCACCCCCCTCTAAACCAATTAGCCAACCAACAACCCATACACTTCACATCTCGAGCCCAATAACTTCTCTTCACTTCTCACACCCTCTTACACAACCTGTCAATGTTTCATCTTCAAACCAAGGTGATTCACAGGGTCCAGACTCTGGTGCAGATGAGGTTAAAGGTAAACACCAACCTTCGGATGATGCACCCAAATTCCAACCCTCTCAAGCTGACTTGGACGACTTAATGAACTTTTTCAAAAGTCAGTTTGACAAGCTGCACCTCAAGAGAAAACAAGATAAGAAGAACATGCTAATGATTTTGAATTCTCTAGAGGAAGATGTTCAACATTTAAAATCTGCAGTGGCTGCTCTACGACAACAAAGGACTTCAACCCCTGTTGATGATGACAAAAAGGGGGAGAAGGTTCTAGAAGCTGAAGCTGAGTCTGTTCAAGCTGAAGCTCTACTATTATTGGAAAAGGGAGCAGATCAAGTTGAGGGGGAGAAAGAAATGGAAATAGAAGTTGGGCTGACTGAAAAGGCTAAAGGAAAGAGACCTGTAGTAGTCAGCTCGGAAGAATCAGAACCCCTCCTGCAAAAAAGAAGAAGAGTGATTCTTAGTGAATCATCAGCCTCAGATGAAGACTCTGCTGACAAAATGACATTATAAGAGAGAGCTTCAATGCTGGCAGTCAGAAGAATAGAACAAGAGGAAGCTGACAAGCTTGGGATCTCGGTCGAAGAACTGAGAAGAAGGCAATCAGATCACAACAGGATCAGCTTCAACATATACCTAATATGCAAGAAATCCTTGAAGAAATAAATAAGGAGATTAAGGAGTTTGAAGAGCTGCATCCAGAATAGATTAGTTCTATTGTAAATATTAGATTAGTTCTAATATTTTTGTAGGAACTATGTATGCATGATCTAAGTGATCAACAACTTTTGTATTATGATTAGTTCAATTAATACAAGTATAAAGTTTGATATGTTCAACTGTGTTGTGATGTGTTCCTATTCATAAGTCTGATAAGTTCAACAAAAATGAATAGCAGATAAGTTCTTATTCATTTATGTAATTAGTTGGTGTGTTCAACTCAAAAGTTGGTGTGTTCCAATTTAAATTGATAAGTTCAACTAAAATTGATATGTTCAATAAATATTTGACAGTTCAAATAATAAAATCTTAATAAGTTTGAGATTTAAAACATAATTATGTTAAACAAACTTAAGAACTGTTTGATGGTTTTGTCATCATCAAATAGGGGGAGTTTGTTGGGAAAATGATCTCATCAGTTAAGATTTGATGAGACAAAGTTAAGTTTGTAAGATGAGTTCTATATATAACTTAAACAGAATTATGAAGCTTAGTCAGACTGAACACTTATAGTGATTCAGACTGAGTATAAGTTGAATATAAACTGAGCATATGTTCGACCAGTTTATAGTATACCTTAGTTAAATTATTAATGTGTTTGATAATCTGTGTTTGTCACATAAGGTATATATCAAGTATTCAGCTTGATGTGTTTCAAGCTGAGTGACTCAGCTCAGAAGCAGAGTCAGCTCGACAGAGTTAATAAATATGTTTTATTTAACTCATTGGACTTCTAAGGATGAGTTAATAATTATATATGTTAGTTCATATTTGAATTCGGGTTTGTTCTCGAAGAACTCAGCTTGATGAGTTTCAAGCTGAGTAACTCAACCTCAATAAAGAAGTCAGTCTAAGTGAATTTAAATGTGTTTTAAATTTTGTTTTAATTCTCTATATCTACGGCGCGGATAAGAAGACTCCAGAATCAAGATTGAAGATTAAAGACTCAAGATAAGAAGATTCAAGATTCAAGATTCCGAGTTATCCGATAGTTAGTTAGCAAATTAGGATTAGTCCAGTTTGTTAGGAACCGTAGCAACAGGATTATAAATACTTATCTCCTGATAAGTTTAGAGGTACGACTACGACTACGACTATGATTCTGATAAAAAATTACAGAGCCAAAAACCTCACCTCACCGTATGTGTTACGATTCTTGAATCATTGTTTGTCAGTTCAACGTGATCAAGAAACTCACAGATTGCCAAGCTATTCGTGTGTTCGAATTATCACATCAGTTGTGATATTGGTAAGTAATCATAAGTTGATTCAATCTGTGTAAATCCTTTATAGAGAGTCGTCAGTATCTATAATCATAAGTTGATTATAGATAGCTAAGTTTGAGAGATTGAGAGATTTATATTAGGTGATTATATATCAAGAGTTTCTTACTTGATTATTACTGTAATCATCTTCTTATTCAAAGCATTGTAAACATCTTCATATTAATAAAAGCATTTGACTGATTATGGTTTGATTTACTGTGTGTAACACTTTTATTTGATTTGTTCAATTTCCGCAGAAAGTGTATTCAACCCCCCCCCCCCCCTTCTACACACTGTTGCTTGTTGTTATTCTCACCAAGGGACCAACACAATTTGTCTATGATCTTTGAATCATTTAGAAACATAGAAGACAATTGTCATTCAGCTCGGCATTGGCTTGTGTCAACTCGTTGACCCTATTCATCGCAATGTCAATATCTGTTTGTTTCTGCTTTAATTCAACTGCATAAGATTTACATTTCTGTCCAGCAAGTTGAAATTGCTCAGACACTTTAGACACCTGCTCTGTGATTTTTTCATTGACTGTGGACAGATCATCTGCTCTCTGCCTTTCAGAATGTAATCGTTCAGAATTCTGTGCTAACTCTTGGAGTTTTGCAGACATTTCAGAATTCTCTTCTTTAAGTGCTTTTGTAATTTTCCACTCTTTGCAGAATCGATCCCATGCAGAATCATACAAGTCAAACATATTTTCCCATAGTTTGAACATGAAGCACTCCTCTTCATTGAAATGATATTTAGATCTCTGCCGTTTCTTAATTTCTTGTTCAATGTAAAGTCTGTCAAAGGATGTTTTTGTAAGATCCATCGTGATACCTTGCTCTGATACCACTTGTTTGTCCCAAGTGATTCAGGTATCAACAATGTAATGAAGATCAATGAAACATAATCTAGAATGCAGAGAGAGAATCAAGAACACCATTAAAGCACACACTTAAGTATTGAGATTATGCCAAAGACCTTACTAATGACAATTAGTCATTAGTATATATACCCCTAAGGGTATTTACAATATTAACCCTCTAGTTTGTATATTTAATACAAACTTCAACTAAAATGTAATCTTCTATTCTATACAATATTTATAACCTAACAACAATACTCTGAAAAGCTACTTTGACCTTGTGGGAATCACACATCAATTTCCTGCTGCATACACACCTTAACAAAATGGTGTGGTGGAACGACGCAACCAAACTCTGGTTGAGGCTGCTCGTACCATGTTGTCCTATTCTGGACTCCCACCTTCCATCTAGACTGAAGCAATTAGCACTACCTGCTATACCCAGAACCGTTCTTTCATACATAAACGTTTAAATAAAACTCCATATGAACTGGCAAATGGAATTGTGCATAATATCAAGTATTTTCACATATTTGGAAATAGGTGCTATGTGCTTAATGATAAAGTTAACTTAGGAAAATTTGCAACAAAAGCAGATGAAGCAATTTTCCTTGGTTATTCACAAGAGTCAAAAGCATATAGAGTTTTCAATAAAAGAACACAAAATGTAAAAGAATGCATAAACGTTACATTTAATGATTCATTAAATGTTACTTCAGTTCCACCAGTACATTCTAAAAACGCTTCTGAACATGTCAGTTCAGAACCGGGTCTTCAAATTATGGATAAAAACAATGAATCCAGTTCAAATGCTAATGATTTAGATTTTATGTTTGATATCTTCCACTCTGCATCTAATCCTTTTAATCATGTTTCCAGGACTGAACCTGTTATTCTAGAAAGTGTTACTATTACTCCTCCGATAGTAACAGCATCAAATCCGTTTATTGATTTTCCTCTTGAAGAAACAACGTCTGGTTCGGTTACACGTCCTGAGGAGGCTACTCCAGAAGCAGCATTTGAGAGTCCGCCTATCTTTGATTCAGATCCAAATCCGTCTACTGAAGCTGAGGAACAATTACCATCTTGGGATATCTTCTTTCCTTCCGCTTCACCTCCCCATGAAATTAAATGGACGAGACACCATCCTGAAGATCAAATCATTGGTAATCCAAATGTTGGTGTTCGTACCAGATCTACAATGGCAAACGAATGCTTGTATTCAAATTTTCTGAGTATCATCGAACCCACGAAGGTCTCTGAAGCACTAAGTGATCCAGATTGGGTTGTAGCCATGCAAGATGAGCTTAATCAGTTTGATCGACTAGCAGATTGGAGATTAGTGCCACTTCCACATGGAAAATCTATGGTGGGGACCAAGTGGATTTTCAAAAATAAAAGGGATTCTGACGGTGTAGTTGTTCACAATAAAGCTCGGCTAGTGGAAAAAGGCTATAATCAGCAGGAAGGCATTGATTATGATGAAACTTTTGCTCCTGTGGCCAGAATTGAAGCTATTCGACTTTTTCTCGCATACCCTGCAAGTCGAAGTTTTAAGGTCTTTCAGATGGATGTGAAAACGGAATTTCTCAATGGCATTCTCAAGGAAGAAGTTTATGTTTCACAACCTGAAGGATTTGTTCACCCTCAACATCCAACTCATGTTTATATTCTGGATAAGGCATTATATGGTCTAAAACAAGCACCTCGTGCATGGTATGATGTCTTATGTGAATATCTCCTTAATGAGGGTTACAAAAAAAGGAAAATCTGATACTACACTGTTCATCAAGGCTAGAGGCAAGGATAAAATTTTAGTGCAAATCTATGTTGACGATATTATCTTTGGCTCTACAAATCCCAAGTACAATGATGAATTTGCAAAGACAATGGTAAATAGATTTCAAATGAGCATAATGGGGGAAATGTTCTTTTTCCTTGGTCTACAAGTGAAGCAATTGAGCACTGATATTTTTATCAGTCAGTCAAAGTACATCAAGGACTTACTCAAAAAGTATGACATGCTAACTTGCTCAGCAATATCAACTCCTATGGCTGCCAAAACGAAGTTATCTGCTGATCTAGATGGTCTATCTACTGATCTGAAGACCTATAGGGGTATGATTGGCTCATTACTGTACTTGACGGCAAGCAGACCAGACATCATGTTTTCAACTTGTCTGTGTGCTCGTTTCCAGGACAATCCCAAAGAGTCGCATCAACAAGCAGTCAAGTGGATCTTTCGTTATCTTAAAGGAACTATGGACTTAGGTTTATGGTATCCTTGTGATTCAAATCTTGACTTGTATGCATACTCTGACTCAGACTATGCTGGTTGCATGATAGACAGAAAGAGTACCTCTGGCAGTGTGCATTTCTTGGGAAATACATTAGACTGTTGGGCTTCTAAGAAACAGAACTGTATATCTACATCAACTGCTGAAGCTGAATATGTTGCGGCTGCAATGTGTTGCTCACAGAGTTTGTGGATCCGGACACAGTTATCAGACTTCGGTCTACAGTATGACAAGATCCCTTAGTTTTGTGACTCGCAATCTGCTATTGCCATTTCATGTAATCCGGTACACCATTCTAAAACCAAACACATCGATGTCAGATATCATTTTATAAAAGATAATGTGGAAAAAGGTTTAATTGAACTAAGGTATGTTCATACTAATAATCAATTCGCTGACTTATTTACTAAACCATTGGACGAATCTCGTTTTAATGATTTAGTTTCAAAGATTGGAATGCTTAACATGCATTTATGACATACTGATTTCATTTGTTTTTTCTTTTTGGTTTTGAATAGGTATTATACAGTTTATTCGTTTTGCAGGTCATTATTCCAGAAAATAAGGGGGAGTTTATATATCTTTACACATATTGCGTATATGTAGGGGGAGAAGTATAGACGTTTTCAAAATACATAAATTTTTGTCTTTCCTCGATCTAAATTTTTGAAAATTTGATGCACAGATTGAGGGGGAGTTTTTGTTATGTCTTTTACATAATAAACAGGAAAGTCGAAAATAGAAAATAAAAAAAACATAAAATGGAAAATAGAGATTAAAAATAAGTGAAGTGATCGAATTTAATCTTTAAATGCACTGGACTCAATTGCATTCGATTGGATTTTCAAGAGTTGAATAATTCTGGAACTTCAATTGCATTCAATCGCATTCGATCGAACTCAATTTGGATTGCATGCAATTGCCTTTTTTTTAACTTAGGACTATCTGAATGATTGGAATACATTCCTTTCGATCGCATGCGATCCTCATCTCTTTGATCTAGTTAAGTTGTATCGTGTGTATAGATTGTATGCAATTGACCAGGTCAACTTGAAAAAATTCAAACCTTGTATCGATCGCATGCAATTCAATCTTGTTTGTGAATACACTTCAATCGCATGCGATCTTTCCTCAGTTCAACTATCAAGTCGATAGCATGCGATCCATTTCCCTCTTTTGGTTTACACCTGCGATTTACCCTAGATTCCTTTTGGTTCACCCGATCGCATGCAATCGACCTACTCTGGTCTTTGTATTCTTTTTCCGATCGCACACTATCCTTAGCGTTACCCGAGAATTCAAAATTCACCTTTTCAAAAAGGTGGTCCAGTCACTAGCTTCCACGTGTCAAGCTCTTCACCTACTTTTTGCCATTACCCCTTCCGATCGTCTTCTTCCCTCATTCTCACCAAGAAAAAGCTCTCGATCGCCATTTTTACTCCACTTCACAACCACCACAAAACTCTGTCAAAATTTATAATTTTTATATCTTTTTGACGGCACAATCAAGGTGATTATTTTCTACGGTGAAATTTTTAAATCTTTGAGATTTGATATGTTTTTACCCGCGAAAACAGTTTGCGCTTTTTGGGGTTTTCTCGGACATAAAAGTTGAATTTTGACCTCTCATTTGACTTCGATTGACTTTCTTGCTTTGGTTAATTGTTCTTAGATCTACATGGGGAACATGGATCTACAAAAAGTTTTTCAAAATTTTAAAATGTGTTCTTTGTGTTCTTCGTAGTTATGAGTTTATACTAAAATTTTGGATTTTGATCTTTTACAAGGTGTTAGGGTCACTTTTTGCCTATACTTCAGTGTACGAAAATTGTTCATATACATGAAATCATTGTATATTGAAGATCAAAATTTATTTTTCATTAGTTTAAACGTCATGTACACAATGGACATTTCAGTGTTTTTTGGTAAATATTTCAAAATTTTAAAGTTAAGTATTTTGGTCAAAATAAGTCAACTTAGTATTAAAAGAACGAGTTTGATCTAAGTTTGATCATTTTTCATGAGTGTGTGAGTTTAATACTTATCTTTGTATTACAGATTTAACCTGGTTTACTGTTTGGTGCAGATAAATGGCTAATATGGAAGGTGACCCCACATCACTTGTTTCTTCTGTGGCTCTGAGTCAGCCAGTCCAAAACTCCAAACCAGACGAGCTCTTAATGCCTAGGGCAGAATACTTATCCGTAACCACTCATGACAACAATCAATTAATCGACCTAGCCACTCTGAAAAATCCAAACTATCCTGAGCTTACTGAAATCCTTCGTGTACATCCACTAAATCACCTACTTACATACAACCCTGCTATTACTGGTACCCATGTCCCTGAAGTTTATGCTCAACAGTTTTGTAAAACTTGTTATCTTCATACCAGTCGCACTGGAACTGTTTCTATTAGAGTAGAGGTTGATGAGTTTACTCTTTCAGTAACAGTAGATAGACTTAGAGAGATCTTTCTCCTCCCTACTGTTGACAGTCGTCCTCCAGCAGTTACCTTTGATGATATTCCCGACGAGGAAGTCTGTCTGGCTGTACTTCAATCCTTTGGTTACTCTGGGCCATTAGAAAAGAAAAGTCAATTTAAACAGAACAATCTGCATCCAATGTATAATCTTCTCATGACCATACTTCAGAGGTGCTTAACAGCCAAACATACTGGGTATGAGTTTCTCACTAAAAACCAATTGAGGATCTTTGTGGCTGCTGGAAACCACTTACATGTGGATTATGCTACCCTGTTATTCAACGACTTCGAAGAAACAATGATGCAGAAAAATAGTCAGAAAAATACTGGAGCAAAATTTCTACCTTACATGAGGTTCATACCAATGATCATTCAACATGCAATGGATCATAATCCAGCCATTCCCCGGAGAGCAGGTTCACCTTCTACTACTCCAAAAGTCTTTAATGTTATTAAACCTGATGTTCCTAATCCACTTCCTATTCCTCAACCTTTCCCTGTATCTTTTTTGGATTTATGTGAGCAATCAAAATTGATAGTCAATTAGAGGCCGAGAGTAGGGATACCTCCTATGGTTAGACCAGAGCCTGTCATACCTACCCATGGGGGAGTAGCACCCAGTGCGATTATAGTGGATAGGCCTCAGCCATCTATGGGAGATGCTGAGAGGGGAGAGCTGAGAGAAAATCCTGAGAGGGGTGGTGGAGAAGGTGAGGATGACACACATAGATAGGGAGAAGATACGTTTGATCCAGCAACCGTTTATGATATTGTTGAATATTTGGCTGTAAATACTGATGTTTAATCTGATGATTCTACTGAGCAAATAGATCTTTCAAACTCAAATTCTGATAGTACTGCTTCTGTACTGTGACTACTCCACATGTGCTTATTGTTGTATCTCCTGTGAGTACTCCAGATGCTCCAATTGTCCATACTCCTGAAAGTACTCCATCCTATATGAAACTAACTGATCCTCGTGAACATTCTCCCGTGGTTAGTTCTCCTATAGTGTCAACTGCTGACTTGACTCCTATTGTTCAACCTCCCGTCAGTCAGGCAGGTCTTACTCTCATTCTAGATCCAATTCAGCGACATGTTGTAGTTCCTCAGTCTGTTCCTAATTATTCAAGTAGCTCCTGATCATTTTCGGGAACCATCTTTTGAGCTTGCATCTGGATCACATGACACTTCACTGTTGTCTCCAAATCAGTATGCTGGGTATGGTAATGAAGATGAAGATGAAGATGATGTGAGTAGTAGTTTTATGAGAAAAGAAAATGCGAGTGTTGAGATTCCTCCAAACCCAGAAAGTCGGGCAACCACATCTGCTATTAAACCTAACACTGTTAGGTCTGATATTGAAATAGACACGACTATCTCACCCGTGCACTTTCAAACCCCACCAAGCTACTTAGGAGGTCCTCAAAGATCTTCTACTTTATTGCACAGGGCTGTAACACATAATCTACGACCTTCTCCTTCGGAGACTGGACGTATTGAAACGAGAGGACTTCCTCCCTCGTCCTCGCACATTCTTTCTGAGCACCTTGATTATCTGCGGATTTACGCTTTTCTTGAAAAACACAAAGACAATATCAATGCACTGGTCACACTAATCAAAACTGTACCAGGAACATCCATAGGTAACACTACTGATGGTATTATTCGAGGATTGGATGGAAATCCTACTGGAGTCAACACAACAACAGCTCCTTTAGGTGGTCCAGCCTCTGTGGCAGGAACCTCAACAGGTATCTTTTGTGATACCAGGTTTGTTACACCGACTGAGCTTCAAGATGCTATCCATCAAGTTGTGAATCCTCTGTATTCTAAACTTGATCACATTGATGCAAAACTTGATCTTATTGAGCCCTTACTTCAATCAAGAGCACAAACTACTGTTATTCCTGAATCAACTAATCTTGCACAATCTTCTCCTGTTACTAATACAGCAGAGTTACAGGCTGATCTTAATGTTAAGTTTGCTAAGATTTCTGAAAGGTTGAAAGCTGTGGAGGTTGCATGTAAAGTTCAGTCTGGTACTCTCACAAGGAGGCGTGACGATCATGATCCTAATGATCGCCCCGAGGAGGAGAAGCGTAGAAGATTGTATATAGGATCAAGTGCCATAGTACCGGTTACTCCGCTGAGTCAAATTTTACCAGGTGAAGGCTCTAGTAGAGGTCAAGGTAGTGATTCTCAGGCTGATGATGTTCTTAAACAACAACGGTTAATTATCTTTGAACTGAGGCCTGGTGTAAGTGAAGAGGGGGAGATTGAACATAGTAGTGAACAAACTGAGGAAGTTAACATTGAATCAGACACAGAGGTAAATGATATGTATGGTGATGTTGAGGTTGAGATGGAATTTGATGAAAGCTTTGATGAGATTAACGATGAAATAGATGAGTATGTAAATTCAGTAACAAATCCTGAAGCTCTCTATACTCAAGTTGTAAGAAGATTTGAGAAAGACTTGGAACCGGCTGAGATAGAAAAGAGAATAAAAGGAAAGGAAAAAGTCGGTAGATTTAAGAGCAAAGCTACAAAGAAAACGTTTGATGTTACAAGAGTTCTAAGTGGGGTAAACTTTGAAGTACATAATGTTTTTCCACCTCCAACAGGTCAGTTTCAAACATCTGCTACAGATTTACTAAGACAAGAATACCAAAAGGAAGCAGCTAGAGAGTTTGTTAGAAATACTGAATGGCAAGTGCCACCAAATGTAATCGTGCCCCCTGCTACTTCAGTGTATACTGGTACTCCATCTCTTGATAGAAGTAACATGTTCACAAGACAAGTAAGGTTGAATCCAATCTGGAGGGACTACTCTGTAAATGGTCCATATCTGGAAGATAGAACTCAAGAGATATATGTGGATGAAATTGAAACAAGAACACCTCCAGATTTGAGACATTTGAATGAGAGTCAAGTAATAAGATATCAGCACATGTTGGAAAGGTTCATAAGTTTACAGTGAACTCAAGAAAAGATCATCTCTGAATATCCAATAACCAAACTTCTCAATATTTACAGTGAAACAGGATTTGGTCATACGGTTGTGTGGTTTGAAGTAGAAAGGTCAAATGGTCAGAAGTTTACATTCAATGAAGCAGATCTCAGATATATCCAACTTTATGACATTAACTTCATCTATTTGTACCTGTCAGAAAAACAAGGAAAGAAACCGAATGAGATATTTGGTTGATCTGCACTGATGAAATATATGAGAAAGTTAATGGAGTTTATTGAAGAACATGACATGCAACTGGCAGCTGAGAACAATCTTGAGAAAGTTAATATTCAGAAACCTCAACAGAATCATCCTAACTTGGATCAAATTGATTTATTAACTATAGTCGAAGCTGATCACAAGTTCTTCGATGGTGAACCTGGCGTCGAATTCAGGAATTCAAAGAAAGAGAAAACATTCGTACGAATGTGCGATGTTTTGGCTTAGTCAGATAACACACTGAGGATCTTATACAATAGTCTTGAAATGAAAAATGCGAACTCTGGAACTGTTATCACAGAGCAAGAGAGACAACGTATTGGGACTTACATTGAGAAATTCAAGAAAATACTGGAGAGCAGGAGAATCATAAGAAAATGGCAAAGCTATTTTGGATTACGTAATATTGTACCTTAAATGTTTTATCTTTAGTAGTTCAAATGTTTGTAATAGACACACTCCTCACATAGGGGGAGATTGTTAGAACACCAAAAAGTGAGGGTGTTTTATGTAAATTCTCCAAGGCTTTAAAAAGCCTTGGTGTGATTCTAATGCTAAGCTTTTGCAATCATTTACTACATATTCCCAAGGTGTTTGTGTGTCTCTCTCTCAAGCCAAGCAAAGCTTCATACAATTCGGACCTAACAGATTGTCGATACATCCGGGTAGTACAAAAATGTAGCATGATTTGAAGACTCGTTATTGGTGGCCGACGATGAAAATGGATATTGCTCGTTTCGTTGAAACATGTCACATATGTGCACAAGTCAAAGTAGAACATCAGAATCCGTACGGATCTTTGAAACAATTGGAAATACCTGAGTGGAAGTGGGATCATATTACGATGGATTTTGTAACTAAACTTCCACGAACTCTGAAAGGGCACGATATGATTTGGGTTATAGTCGATAGATTAACCAAGAGTACACATTTCCTTGCTACTGCTAAAACTGCTTCTTTGAGTAAGTTGGCACAACTGTACATAGATGAAATAGTATCTAGACATGGAGTTCCTTTGTCCATTGTCTCAGATCAAGATTCAAGATTTGTGTCTAACTTCTGGAATAGACGGCAACAAGAGTTGGGGTCCAGGGTTAATTTGAGCACCGCTTATCATCCGCAGAGATATGGTCAATCAGAGAGAACAATTCAAACTTTAGAAGATATGCTACGGGCATGGCCTACAACAATTCTTATCACTCCAGCATCGGTATGCCTCTGTATGAAATGTTGTATGGTCGTCCTTGTAGAACTCAGACTTGCTGGTTAGAGGCGGGGGAAAAGCAATTTGCCGGACCTGACATTGTACAGATGGCAGCTGATAAGGTAGATATTGCTCGGGATAAATTAAAAGCTGCAAGAGATCGACAGAAAATGTACGCAGATCCGCGTCGTCGACCAGTATCGTTCGTTGTAAGAGAAAAGGTTTATCTGAAAGTATCTCCGTGGAAAGGGGTAATTCGTTTTGGGAAATGCGGGAAGTTGGCTCCCCGTTACATTGGTCCTTTCAGAATCAGACGAGTGGTTAAAGATCAGATAGTTGCCTTGGATCTTCCTGATGAGTTGGCAGGTATTAATGACACTTTCAACGTGTGTTATTTGAGGAAGTGTAATGTAGAAGATCAGACACAGATTCTTCTGATACAAGATCTTTGGGTAGATACGAATCAGAAGCTTATTGAGGAACTAATTGAGTTACTTGATCGTAAGGTAACTAAGCTGAGAAAGAAGCAGATACCCATGATTTTGGTCAAGTGGAAGCACAGTTTAGGTTCTGACTTGACTTGGGAGACCGAAGCTGATATGAGAAGTCGTTATCCTTCCTTGTTCGAGAGCGATAAGATTCCGAGGACGGAATCTTCTTAAGGGGGTGAGATTTGTAACACCCTCTTTACTGGTCTAGATTTAATCAGGTAATTAAATTCCTAATATTTAGATTTAATTTTATTAAGTGGTATTATTATTAATTGTTATTGTTAATTAGAGTAATATTTGTGTTTAATATTAATAATATTAAACTTAATTAAATTGAGTTAGTGGGTTGAGGTGGCCGATTGTGGTGTACCTAGTCACCAACTTGACACCAACACATCTCATTTGCATGCTAATTAACAAAAGAGAGTGTGTGTTTTGTGTGCGTATACTCTCGGCCGAGGATCAAGAACAAGGGAGTTCTTCATCTTTTCAATTCAATCTTTGAATACTTGTTTGATTTATGAAGCAATTAATCCAGAGGTTAGTATAATTGAGTGATTGATTGATAATATGTTGTTTATATTCGGTTTTATGAAATTTAAATGAAAACCGCATGATTCATGAATTATATGAACTTAGGAAGAATGCATGTTAGCAAATGATGTTAATTTATGTATATTATATGTTGAATTTGCTTTCTGGAAACATAGATTGTTATGCATGCACATGAAATAGATCAGAAATTAAGAATATGATACATCCGGGATTCTTGAATTTGAAACATTCGGAAATTAAGACTTGAATCATTCGGAAATTGTGAATTCCGCATGATGTATCCGGTTTATTTGGAAATCCGCATGAACTATATCCGGAATTGATAAAACCGAATGGAGTTATCCGAGATTGATATAAAACCGAATGAATGTGCCTTTGGTTTTTAAGGGAAATTAGTATACGGAATTGTACCAAAACCGAATGCTTATTCGGAATTCATGAAAAACGAATGACATTGCCTTAGCTTATTCAGAATTTAACTTATGTGGAATTTGGGGACTTATGATTTATCCGGTTTTTGAACAAACCGCATGAGATCCGGGATTGGTGCATTATCGCATGAAATATTCTTTGTTTATTCGAAATTGAACATTGGATCCGGAATTCGATTAAAACCGTATGGATTGCCTTTACTTATTCGGAATTGTGAGTTTTATCCGGAAATATGATAATTCCGCATGTTTCATCAGGTATTTGAGATTTTAACATATTTCCCTAACACTTTATTCGGGTTTGGACTTATGATGATAAAACCGCATGACCAGGAAACCGCGTGAAGACTTATACGGTTTTTGGAGAAGATTTGGGATTTTCTAATAATGGGATCATGACATAAGGATTATATATATATGTGTAATATGTATTTTGTATGTATACATATGATGAATGAATAAGTGTATTACTTATTATGAATCAGTATAATGAATTATATACTGACTTGTGTTTATATCTTCTCAGGAACTAAGAAGACTCAGTGAGTTAGTCAATTGAGTGTGCTACATTAGTGCCGACAGTGGTGAGTGGATTTATATCTTCGGATATACAGGATATGATATCCTAATTGTAAATGTGTTGTTGTTTAATATGTATACATGTTTATTTGGATATCAGCATGAGCTGTGCGGCTGTGCCTGTTGCATGGGGATTTACAGTATCTGATCTTGATGTGAATTTGTTGTACTCAAGGGTGTTGGTATTTTTGTCCATGTATGTTAGCAGGGCTATCGGTAAACCAATGCTTTGGCCGGCATTTGGTTGTAGGTGCTTGCAACACCGCCGGTTTTCCTTGAATTTTGAGCTTTGCGCTTGGGTATGTTTGCCTTGTATATGTTTAGATATCTGTTCCCTCACTTAGCTTTGTGCTAATTCCCCACTAGATTGTTTTTGCAGATCCTCCGTGGTGAGTTTCTTGAAGATGATAACTGGGGATATGGACAGACCAATATTCTGATGTGAAAGTTTTTTTTTAATAGAGCTTGTTTTGTATATAACATTGTAGTGGCATTTTGTAAAAGACAATCAGTCAAAGTTGTATATATCTTTTTGATTTTAATCTAATTATATGTAATTAGCTTCCGCACGCAGTTTTATGATAATCTAAAAGTATAGTGTTACACATATACCCATCAATTTCTCTATAGGTACCAAGAACAGGTTTAGATGAAGGTTATACCTGAATTCCTCAATGATAGTCCACGCGTAATGAGGTACACCAAGAGCCTGCTAGAAAGGCTTGATTCACACTTCAAAAGTTCTTGATCCTCTTGTTGCCTTGATCACCAAAGTCGACAACCCCTTTTGCCCTGGGGTTGCTAGCCGTCGACTTCAAGGAGAGAAAAGGGGGAGAGAGTTTTGCCTTTTTTTTGGTTGCTAAAGTATTAACCCTAATTGTGTAGGTTTAAACCCCTATTTATAGATAACTTTCTAGTTATCTTTAATTAGGTAACTTGCTTTAAATATTTTATTATTAATATAAAATACACTATAATATAATATATATATATATATATATATATATATATATATATATAAATATATAAATTGGATCAATAAAGAACCCCTCCTTAAACAAAGAACCCAAAGAACCAATCTGGACCATTGGATCATCAAAATCAATGGATGATATTGATCGATGGCAAAACTGTAATTATCATGTATTAATTTAGGAAGAAAATGGTAAACATGGAAAATCCTCCACCCCTACAACCTCGATTTAAAAAAAAAACCTCAAAAAACTTTAAATTGTCATAACTTTTTAAGTTTTGTGAAGTTAAACAAAAAAATTGTACCAATCTTTTAGTTTTTCAATCCTCTTTCAAACAAGATCAATCTTCCCATATTTTTCTAAACTTTTTTTTAACATAAAATTTTTGTTTGCATTTGGGCAGCATGTAGTGTTCTGTACAGATTTTGCATTTTGGTTTTGAATATGTAATTTTGCATTTTGGGCTGTATTTTCATTTGAATAATGTTGGATTTGCATTTTCCATTTCATAATTTTTGCATTTTGGAAGCATCTAGATGACCTGCATGTTTATATTTTACGTTTTCGTTTTTGGCATTTTGCATTTAGGTTTGAATGAACCTAGCTCAAAATGCAAATTACGGATTTTGCATTTAGGTTTTATTGAACCCAACATCTACGGATTTTGCATTTTGGGCTTGAATGAACCCAGCTTAAAATGCAAACTACGGATTTTGCATTTTGGGTTTGAATAAACCCAACTCAAAATGCAAACTTTGCATTTCAAAAAAAAAGCTTCAGAAATATATCAAGTCCGGTCTTGTTTGAAAGAGGACGAAAAAATGAAACTAACGGTATAATTTTTTTGTTAAAATTCTTAAAAACGAACAAGTTATGATCATTTAAAGTAAGTGGGGTTTTTTTTTTTAGTTTTGAGGGAAGCTGGGAGGGTGCTGTGTGTGCGACGTTGATTTTTTTTTTTCAAATTTCCTTTTTTGCCCCTAAACTATGTGCCACGTGTTATCACTAGAGGAGGTTCTTTAGGTTCTATGTTTAAAAGAGGTTCTTTGTTTAACCATACCCTATATATATATATATATATAGATATATATATATATATATATATATATATATATATATATATATATATATAGTATTCCTTTAATAATAATAACAATTAATTACAATAACCGTTTTAAGATAATTTCCAAGATATTACTCCTAAATAACAATAATTAACAATATATATTTATTAACTAATAAATATATACATTCTTGTTAATTATACTAGTTTATGACTATCTGTCATAATACCTATCTCCCACAGTGTGAATGAACTTCTTGAATTACGTACCCTCACAGGTGTGACCCTTGAGTGTCTTATGGCATTGGGCGTGTCATCAGGGTTCGATGGTTATGCACACAAATCCTATCAGAGGCACATTTCTTCTTCTTATGGATGCGGCCCTCCCGGATAGCTAAGACGGGATTGGAAGAAGATGGCTTGCTCTTGTTCATGCTCGATTCGGCAATCTTGAGCATACCATGTAGCTCCATCAGGGATTTGTCCATGCTATACATATGATAACTCATGATGAATTGATCATATGCACTGTGCAGGGATTGGAGGATCAAATTGACCGCCATCTCCCTCCCGATGGTGAATCTCAACTTCTCCATGCACTCGATGTTTGCTTTCATACGCAAAACATGAACACTTATGTTCCTGCCGTCCTGGAGTTTGCATGCTAGGATGGACTTGAAGCATTCGTACCTCTCTTGCCTCGCCTACTGTTGGAACATGTCCTTCAGCTGCATGATCAAGTCGTAAGAACTCAGGTGCTCCATTTTCTTTTGGAAATCGGAGCTCATGGTGCTTAACATGAGGCACGTTACCTCCTCGGTCTATTTGAGGTGTTTTTCATATACCTCTTTGACCGCCCTAGCCGCATTACTCGCGGGTGCCTCTGGTAGGGGTACCTCTATGGTAGACAATTTTCCTTCATAGCGCAGGACGAGCCGAAGCTGCCTATGCCAATCCATGAAATTGCTACCGTCGAGTTTCTCCTCGAGGAAAACTCGTAGAGAAAACGTTGGTGGTGGTGGTGTTTGCGCTTGTTGATGCCATCTAAAATAGAAAAGTAGATTTAGTTACTTTGATATAATCTTGTTAAAATAATTTACCCAAAAGAATCATCTTAACAAGGCTAAGAACCATATTTCATTCTAACATGTGACGGGTTCACCGCGGATCACATGATAAAATTATTTAGGTCGGCAACCATCTTACCAATTACGATCTCTATTGCAATCTACGACAACCATCGGTCGTTTGGAATGCTTGATCCCTTCTTACACCAATCTTAGGTTTTGAAATTTTGGTTGACTCGTGCTAAGCTCGACAGTCAAAATTGTAAAACGTCCGTCAAGACATACGGTAACAAATCCTCCCAAAGATGGCTCGTGCTAAGCTCGACAACCAAGATTGTGGATTTGCCACACTCACCATCCACACAGTTTTATGGGAATTGGCACGTGCTAAGCTCGACATCCAAATCTCATAAGACTAGATTTGGGTGGTATCGACTTACGAATGGTGCGTGATTTACTTTGTTTTGGAAAAACGGGTTTTTGTTTCCGGTTTGGTTTTGATTAACTAGTAAGTGACAAAACCTAGTTTCTACTACTTTTTAGTTACTCTTGTATGTGAACGCGCGAGAAAAGTAAACCATTTTTAAAAAATCTCTTTTGATTTTGCTAATTCCGAAAAATTATCTAGCATGCGAGGCCTAAACAACCATGCAAGATAAAAATCACATCACACGCATATATGAAACATAATTGGTAACCCTTGCCATAATCCTATGAGTTCTTCCTGTGAGCCGAAAGGGAGGAACATGGTAAAACTATGGGACAAAAGGACTTGATACGAGCTCCTACTAAAACCGCCATCTCCATTGGATTTCACCGGCTTCATGGTCCTCTTAACTACAACCCTTTTGCTCCATGTGTGTCTTCATCCTCCATAAATTATAATACATACATTAGAAATTGAAATGACATGCAAGCCACAAAATTTTCTAACTATCTATTACAATTAGAAGGATGAATGAAATGGCATGCAAGCCACATTATTATTACAAATTAACAAATTTAATAATAATTACAGCCCTTGTGACATTAAGACACCAAATGCATTCACATAAACAACCACAAGGTCTAGGAAAGGTTACCAATTCAAGTTCAACCACATACAACCAAACTATTAAACATGGTTTGCCACAAACCCATGCAAACAAGTGTATCTTGATTAAGATTATTTTCCAAACACTCAAGGCACATAATAATCTCACGTACATATGCATTACTAATACCAAACCAGCTTTGGTGAAACATATTCATATATACATAATGTCAGTATATGCAATTACCATTTTCATTCCTAAATGATAATATACATATAAATACACCAATCAAGACACAAGGCAACATAATATTCCAAAAATGACTTCTGGAACAAAATTTCCAGAAACCAATCCAAGTGCCAAAAACCCGAATAAAACAGATTTTAATTTTAAAACAAAAAAATCTGTTATGCGTCAAAATCGCGCCGCTATCTATAAGAAAGGGTCGTGATCTATTACAGATTTCGCAACCGTGAACTCGATCGAGCCGCGATTTTCAGCCGAGTTAGCACCGCTATCTATAAGATAGCGGCGTGAACCCGTGCGACAGATTATGGAAAAATTTTGATTCGGGGTTTTCAGGCCACCAAGTGCATTTCTATCATAGATGTGGCTCTGATACCACTGTTGGGGTTTCGGGACAAGCCAACAGAAATATGGTACAACAAAAATTGCACAAGGTACAAGCATGTAATGAATAATACAAGAAACCCCAATAATGGACCATACTCTATGACAAAGAGATGCAACATGAAAAACAAGATGACAAAGAGTTTATACCCTTCTCCTTAGCTCCAAAAATGAGTTGGTTGATGTTGATGACACTTAAAAGCCCAAAACCAAGCTTCCTCTATCAAAGTCCACCGTGGGTTTGTGTCAAACTCCAAGTGCTAACAAGCCTTAATGATCTTAACTACTGGAAATCACCAATGGTACATAAACCAAGCTCTGTACTCACTCAAGAACTCAAGAACACACTTCCAAGAAACCTCTCAAAGTTTCTCTCAAGTGTATGTGTGATCAATGTGGCAAAAGGATGGGAAGTAATGCATGATGGATGCTTATAAAGACCTCAAAATGTCACTTAAGCTACCGCAAGGCCGGCGAAATGCAATCATCACTTAAACATGCATTGGCCAATTCATGAGGCAAAAGCAACATGCAGTCTGACAGACGATCGCGCCGCTATCCCATAAGGAATCGCGGTCATGACCGCCACAATAAATCACGCCGTGATCTTATAAGAGATCGAGGCGTGATCTCTTCCCGCATACTAACTTTTGCAACTTGTCTATTGTAGTCCTTCCACTTTGGTTGCTGTCAAGTTTGATCCCCGGTGTGTGACCCAATAGGCACATACATTATCGGTAGTGATTTAAATGGTGTACATGCATCTGTGGGCATATTCTAACAAAAACATCCGAGTTCCACCGTACAGCTATTCTAAATTATGAAGCACGTACACATATTACATCATGAACACATATCACCAATTTGACGATTAACAATCATATGTCAAGATAATCAATTGATCATACAAAACATTTTTCCTATACATCTTGCACATAAACAATTGCAACCATGACCGTTGCAACTAATACAACCCGTGAATTAAAAGTCCACTCACCTGCGTCCTTTAAAATCAAAGCTCAGTGGTCTTATAATACTGACTCTTCAGCTCCCCCAAGAACACATCACAAAACAAATCAGTAATCAAATCATAATTAACTCTAAAAGTCAAGTTAATGTACAAACGGGTCAAAACTTAATCGTTACGCCAAGCATATACAACCCACATGAAATACCTCTAAAACCATCATAAATATCTACATGTATAATATGAAACATGCAGGAACCAACAAAACTTGCATAAGGTTCATCTATCTTCGTTTGATACTTTAAAGTAAGGAATTATCCTTAATATCTTAAAATATAGCATTCACATACAACATACCTCATTTAAACCATGAAATATATACATCATCATTTAGGATCTCTATATATATAGTTTGAAACATGAAGGAATCAACAAAACATGTTTAAGATTCATCAAAGCTTACTTCAATAATTAAAGTACACAATTAGAACATATAGTTCAATCCTGAAGCATCACTAGTCAAACTACCTCATATATACCACATCATCAGAAAATAACCAACACCAACCCCTTTTCATTCTGATTATATATAATTAGAATCATGTAGCAATCAATAAAATGCATACAAATTGCATCTAACATCATTTCTCATATTAAAGTACCTTAAAAACATTAATATCTTCCTAAATAGGATTCCACTTCAATGACACGTTATATATATATATATATATATATATATAGTCATGAAACAATCCAGTATTATAGATAATAACACCATAATAATTGAACTAGCAGCAAACAACACTAAAAATTGAAAACTACAAGAACGCGTCGTGTTCCACCTTATCGGACGCATCGCGTCACGACGATTTGCAACGACAGCAGACCTGCTGCTTCTATGGCAATTTTCTTGACTTATAATCATTCTCAGCTCAATTTTCTCGACTTTAAACACTTCTATGGAAATTAAAAACTACTACAAACATAAAAGTAACAACAAAAACATATCTAGAATCATTTAAACATTGAAAACCAATTCACAAGTTCATACTAACCTCCATGAATGAAGTTCTACCCTTGCATCATTAAAACACAGAATTCCAGCATTCAATTTCATAAAACACCCTCACTTTTTGGTGTTCTAACAATCTCCCCCTAAGTGAGGAGTGTTCCTATTACAAAAGCTTTAAACTACAAAGATAAACAATTAAGGCACTCTGTTGCGTAGTCCAAAGTAGTTTTGCCACCCTCTGAAAATTCTTCTACTGTCCAGTGTTCTCTTTAATTTCTGAGTGTATCGACCAATTTGTTATCTCTCCTCCTCTGTGATAGAAGACTCAGTCTTAGCATTTTTCATCTCCAGCATATTATACAAGATTCTAAGTGTGCCGTCTGAATAAGCTAAAACATCGCACATTCGTACGAATGTTTTCTCTTTCTTTGAGTTTTGGAAAACGACGCCTGGTTCACCATTAAAGAACTCATGCCTGGCTTACACTATAGTTAATTCTTCCATCTCATCCAAGTTAGGATGACTCTGTTGAGGTTTCAGAATGTTAACCTTTTCATGATTGTTCTCAGCTGCCAGTTGTATATCATGTTCTTCAATAAACTCCATCAGTTTTCTCATATACTTCATTAGTGCAGACCTGCCGAATACTTCATTAGGTAGCTTTCTTGCTTTCTCTGACAGGTATTGATAAATGAAGATGATATCATGCAGTTGAATGTATCTGAGATCTGCTTCGTTAAAAGTAAACTTCTACTTATTTTCTCTTTCAACTTCGAACCATACAACTGTATGACCAAATGCAGATTCACTATAGATATTGAGAAGCTTGGTGACCGGATATTCTGAAATTATCTTTTATTTTGGTGTTTTGAATCTTTCTAGTACATGCTGGTATCTTCGTTTCTGATTTTCATCTAGATGTCTGAACTCTAGAGGTGTTCTTGTTTCAACTTTGTCCACATAAATTTCATGTATTCTATCTTCAAGAAAAGGACCATTGACTGAGTAGTCTCTCCAGATTGGTTCAACTCTAGCTTGTCTTGTGAACATGTTGCTTCTATCAAGAGAAAGAGTTCCAGTATACACTGGAGCTACACGTGGTATTATCACATTTGGTTGTATAGGCAATTCTGTATTTCTTACAAACTCTACAGCTATTTTCCTTTGTTGTTCTTTTCTGATTAAGTCTGCAGCTAAAGTCTGAAACTGACCTGAAGGAGGTGGAAAGGCAGTATGAACTTCATAATTAATTCTGCTCAAAACCCTTGAAACATCTAATGTCTTCTTTTTAGCATAACTCTTAACTCTGTCAGTTGTAGATTTTCCCTTTCTTCTCTTTTCAGTCTCGCAGGATTCAAATCATCCTCAAATCTATCCATAACCCGAGTATGAAGAGCTTCAGGATTAGTTACAGATGTTACATACTCATCAATCTCTTCATTTATATCATCAAACCTTTCCTCATTTTCCATGTTTATCCCAATATCACCATAAAGATCATTAACATCTGTATCTGTTTCAGCATCAACTTCCTCAGTCTATTTACTGTTCTCACTTTGTTCTATCTCCCCCTCTTCACTTACATCAGGCCTCTGTTCAAAGATAATCATATCTTGCTGTTTAGGAACATCATCAGCCTAAGATTCATCTTGATTCCTACTTAATCCTTCATCAAAGGGTAAAATTTGATTCAACAGAGTTATTGATACAATACCACTATCTCCAAGATACAATCTCCTACGTTTCTCCCCCATCGGGGCGATCATCTGGATCATGATCGTCACGTCTTCTCGTTAAAGTACCTGATTGAACTTTACAGGTAGTCTCCACCGCTTTCAATCTATTAGAAATCTCAGCAAACTTTGCATTCATATCATATTGAATGTCTACGAGAGTAGGACCATGAGAAGTGTGTTCATGTGGTAAGGTGGAAGAATCAGAATTAGGGGTAACATGAGATCTTGATGGGAGTAAAGATTTAATTATGTCAAGCTTAGAATCAATATGATCAAGTTTAGCATGTAGAGGGTTAACAGCTTGTTGAATTATTGTTTGGAGTTCTTCCTATGTAACATACCTGGAATCACGAAGATTACCAGTTGAGGTACCAGCCACAGAGGCTGAACCACCTAAATGAGCTGAAGAGATGTTGACTCCAGTAGGATTTCCATCCAATCCTCGAATGATACCGTCAGTAGTATCACCTATGGATGTTCCAGGTACACTTTTGATTAGTGTGACCAGTGCATTTATAGTATCCTTGTGTTTAGAAAGAAATGCAGAAATCCGCAGATAATCAATGTACTCAGAAACAACGGGCGAGGACGAGGGAAACAGTCCTTTATTTTCAATACGTCCAGTCTCCGAAGGAGAAAGTCGTAGATGATATGCTAAAGTCATGTGCAATGAAGTAGAAGGTTGTTGAGAACCCTTTAAGTGGCTTGGTGGGGTTTGAAGATGCAAGGGTGGGATAACCGTGTCTATTTCAATACCAGAACTAACTGTGTCAGGTCCGATAACAGATGTAGCAGCCCGTCTTTCTAGGTTTGGAGAAATCTCCTCACTCTCATTTTCTTTTCTTACAGAACTATTACTCATATAATCTTCATCTTCGTTTCCATACCCAGCATATTGATTTGGAGTTCATAATGAAGTCTCATGTGTGACAGAAGAAACCTCAAAAGATGGTTCTATTGCATGATCATGAGCTACTTGAGCAACCCGAGGAACTACACCTTGTTGCTGAGTAGGATCTAGAATGAGAGTAGGACCTGTCTGACTGACGAGAATTTGTAAACTAGGAGTCAAGTCAGCAGTTGACACTATAGGAGTACTAACAACTGGATATTGATCATGAGGATCAATTAGTTTCATATAGGAAGGAGTGCTATCAGGAGTATGAACAATAAGAGCATCTGGAGTACCCACAAGAGATGACACAACAATAATAGGGGGAGTACTCACAGTATTAGAAATAGACTCAGCACTCTCAGAATTTGAACTAGAAAGATCAATTTGTTCAGTAGAGGCATCAAATTGCACATCAGACTGATAAGTAGCAAAAGCCAAAGATTCAAAAATATCATGAGCAGCTGTTGGATCATACATATCTTCTCCCTCTCTATGTGTTTCATCTTCACCCTCTTCGCCACCCCTCTCAGGATTTTCTCTCTGCACTTCTCTCTCAGCATCTCTCATAGATAGATGAGGCCTAATCTCTAAATTCTCACCTTGTTCTACACCTCCTTGGGTAGGTAGGACCGGCTCTGGTCTAACCACAGGAGGTATACCTACACGCATCCTATAACTGATTATTAAAACAGATTGCTCACAAAGATCCAACAGAGATTTAGGAAAAGGTTGAGGTACAGGAAGTGGATCAGGAGTAGCTGGTTTAATAACATTAAAGACTTTAGGAGCAATAGAGGGTGAACCTGCTCTCCGAGGAATTGCAAGATTGTGATCCATCGCGTGCTGGATGATCATTGGAATAAACCTCAAGTAAGGTAAGAACCTTGCTCCAGATTTCTTCTAGTCGTTTTTTGAAACCAAAGTTGCTTTAATATCATCAAACAACAACTGGGCATAATCCACATGCAAGTGGTTTCTCGCAACAACAAAGATCCTCAACTGATTCTCAGTTAGAAACTCATACCCAGTGTGTTTGGCAGTTAAGCACTTCTGGAGTATGGTCATGAATATGTTGTACATAGGATGCAAGTTATTCCTCTTAAACTGGTTCTTTTTCTCTAGTGGACCTGAGTAACCAAAAGATTTAATTTCAGCTAGACAGACTGTTTCCTCAGGAATTTCATCAAAAGTAACTGCAGGAGGACGACTATCAGCAGTAGGAAGATGGAAAATTGGCCTAAGTCTGTCCACGGTGATAGCAATAATGAACTCATCAACCTCTCCCCGGATAGAAAGAGTTTTAGTATGACTGGTGTGCATATGACAAGTTTTCCAAAACTGTTGAGCATACACCTCTAGGACATGAGTACGGGCAATAGCATGGTTGTAAGTTAACAGATAGTTCAAAGGATGGATTCTGAGTATTTCAGTAAGGACTGGGAAGTTTGGATTTTTCAAAGTAGCAAGGTCAATGAACTGGTTATTATCATGAGTGGTTACAGAAAGAAATTCTGCTCTAGGCAGTAAGAGCTCGTCTGGTTTTGGATTTTGGGTTGGCTGACTAGGAGCCACAGAATGAACATGTGATGTGGATTCACCTTTCATATTAGCCAAGTTATCTACACAAAACAACAAATCAGGTTAAATCTGTAATGCAGTGATAAGTAACAAACCCACACACTCATGGAAATCAGTCAAACTTAGATCAAACTCGACCTTTTGATACTAAGTTGACCTACTTTAAGTAAATGTTTGATTTTTGAAAAATTGAAATTTATGACCAAAAATCCTTAACACTGAAATCCTCATTGAGTACATGATGTTTAAACTTATCAAAAATGAATTTTGACCTTTATTATACACTGATTACATGTATACGAACAACTTTGTTACACTGAAGCATAGTCAAAAATTGATCCTAATACCAGGTAATCACTCAAAATCCAAAATTTTAGTACAAACTCATACCCACGAAAAACACGAAGAACACATGTTAAAATTTATAAAAATTTTATGTAGATCCATGTTCCTAATGTAATTCTAAGACCAATCGCATGAAAATGATAATCAAATGAGGTCTAAAATAAAAAATGAAGTCCGAAAAACCCTCGGTTTATTGGAACTGTTTGGCTTTAAAATCCCATCAACATTCATTTTTAATTCAATTCCACCGTAGAAATTAGTTTCCTTGTTAAATGCTATCAAATGACCCAAAAATTTGAAATTTTGGCAGAGTTTTGAGAGGATTTGATGAAGGTAGTAACAATGGAGTTCGATGGTGGTAAAGAAATAAAAAAAGGAAGATGATGATCGTTTATGTTCTCTGAAATGACAATTGAAGTGTCAGGGACACGTGGCATGCATTGATTGGACCGAACAGAAAACAAGCGGTCAAACTGAATGGATCACATGCGATTCCAATTCAATTCGATCGAATGTGATTGAACCGAAGTTTGATTGTGTGTGATCGAATGCAAGTGAATTATACTTGGAAATGTGCAACAATTAAGTCAATCAAACTGAACAGTGATTGAGTGTGATCGAACTCCATGACTTGCTACATTTGAGTGTGATTGAAACCAATTGAATGCGATCAAATTAACACTTAAAAGTCCATGATATGAATTTGATCATATGACTTCGATTACCAACACTGTCAAAAATTTTAACTTTTCCATTTTTTTTGAATTTTCAATTTTATTTTTATTTTTCTGTTTTCTATTTTCCAAATTTGATTTTAAACATTCAAAATACACAATAAAAAACTCCCCCTCAATCTGTGCACGAAATTTTCAAAAAATTGAGATTGAGTGAAAGGTAAAAGGTTTATGTATTTGAAATCGTCTATATTTCTCCCCCTACACATATGCAGTATGTGTAAAGATATAGACACTCCCCATAGATTTCTGTAGTGATGACCTGCAAAACAAACAAACTGCATAATACCTATTCAAAACCAAAAAAAAATAAAGAAAAGGAAAATCAGTATGTCATACATGCATATTAAGCATGCCAAGCTTAGAAACCAAATCATTAAACCGAGATTCGTCTAATGGTTTAGTAAATAAGTCAGCCAATTGATTATCAGTATGAACATACCTGAGCTCAATTAAACCTTTTTCCACATTATCTTTTATAAAATGATACCTGATGTCAATGTGTTTGGTTTTTGAATGGTGTACCAGATTGCATGAAATGGCAATAGCAGATTGCGAGTCACAAAACAGTGGGATCTTGTCATACTGTAAGCCAAAGTCGGATAACTGTGTCCGGATCCACAAACTCTGTGAGCAACACATTGCAGCAGCAACATATTCAGCTTCAGCAGTTGATGTAGATACACAGTTATGTTTCTTAGAGGCCCAGCAAACTAATCTATCTCCCAAGAAATGTGCACTTCCAGAGGAACTTTTTCTGTCTATCATGCATCCAGCATAGTCAGAGTCTGAGTAAGCATATAAGTCAAGATTAGAATCTCTAGGATACCATAAACCCAAATCCTTAGTTCCTTTGAGATAACGTAAAATTCGCTTGACTGCTTGCAGATGTGACTCTTTGGGATTGGCCTGGAACCGAGCACACAGACAGGTTGAAAACATGATGTCTGGTCGGCTTGCTATCAAATACAGTAACGAACCAATCATACCCCTATATGTCTTCAGATCAGCGGATAAACCATCCAGATCAGCAGATAGCTTAGTTTTTGCTGCCATAGGAGTTGATATTGCTGAGCAATTGAGCATGTCATACTTATTTAGTAAATCTTTTATGTACTTTGACTGACTGATAAAAATACAAGTACTCAGTTGCTTTACATGTAGACCAAGGAAAAACGACATTTCCCCCATCATGCTCATTTAAAAACGATTTGCCATTGTCGTAGCAAACTGGTCACTATATTTGGGATTTGTTGAGCCAAAGATAATATCATCAACGTATATCTGCACCAAAATTTTATCTTTGCCATTGGCCTTAACAAATAGTGTTGTATTAGAAGTTCCTTTTGTGTAACCCTCAACAAGTAAATATTCATATAAGACAACATACCAGGCACGAGGTGCTTGTTTTAGACCATATAATGCCTTATCCAAAATATAAACATGATTTGGATATTGAGGATGTACAAATCCTTAAGGTTGTGAAACATAAAATTCTTCTTTGAGAATCCCATTAAGAAACGCAGTTTTCACATCCATCTGAAAGACTTTAAAACTTCGACTAGCAGCATATGCTAAGAAAAGTCTGATTGCTTCAATTCTGGCAACAGGAGCAAATGTTTCATCATAATCAATCCCTTCCTGTTAATTATAGCCTTTAACCACTAATCAAGCTTTGTTTCGAACAACTACACCGTCAGAATCCCTTTTATTTTTAAAAATCCACTTGGTTCCTACAACAGATTTTCCATGTGGAAGAGGCACTAATCTCCAGACTTGTAGGCCATCAAACTGATTTAACTCATCTTGCATGGCAATCACCCAATATGGATCACTAAGTGCTTCAGAGACCTTAGTGGGTTCTATAAAACTCAGAAAACTAGAATATTGACATTCATTGGCAGTTGCAGATCTGGTACGAACATCAACACTTGGATTACCAATTATTTGAGTTTCAGAATGGTGTCTCGTCCATTTTGTTTCAAGAGGGGTTGAAGTTAAAGGAAAGAAAATTTCCCAAGCAGGTATTTGTTCCTCAGCTTCTGTGGTTTGATTCGGATCTGAATCAAAGATAGGCAGACTCTCAAATTCTTCGTCAGGAGTAGCCTCTGCAGGACGATTTATAGAATCAGATGTAGACTCTTCAAGAGGAATATCAACAAAAGGATTTGATTCTGTTACTGTTGGAGGAGTAATAGTAACACTTGTTAGATTGTGTGCATAGATAGATAACATGTATCATCGTGTCCAATACTATGTGACACTAAAGGATCACACTGCTACACACCCAATTAGAACCTTATGGATTTTACCTAGATGTGTGTAACAATAATTAATTAGTTTAATTAATTATTAAGAAGAAAAATAATAATAGCTATTTATTATTTAAAGAGGAGAAGTTAATATTTAGTTTCAATATTAGCGGAACCAATTAATTAATAGTTATTAATTAATTAGAAAGGTCAAAGGGTATTTTCTGTAATTACTTAACAGTTTAATTAAAGCTGGGCTTTAAATTAAACGGGCTTGGGCTTTAATAAGAATATCTATATATATACCTTATTAACCTTAGAATCATTAACAGTAATCACAAGTTAATAAAAACCCTAAGCACTCCTCTCTCCCTCTCTCTCTCGGCGACGTGGTGAAAACCGAACCACCAAGGGTGGTGGTCGGCGGCGACGCAACACACACACACACATTGGGGGTCAAGGTTTAATCCTTAGGCGGTCTAGCAGCCCATTCGAGGTGGTGCAGTAGCGGTGGATAACCTGCAGCAATCTAGGATTGAGGAAAAGTTTTGGTTTGCTCAAAGGTATAATTTTTATCCCTTACTCTGTATTAGTTCTTATATGAGTTAGATGAGATCACTGGAGGGGGTTTTGTTTTTATTCCGCTGTGCATGTATGATATGTCTTTTACCCCACAAAACCCTTCAACACTCTCTTGAATAACTGGTTCAGTCCCGAAAACATCACGAATAGGAGTAGATTCAGATCTTAAGATATCAAACATAAAATCTAAGTCATTTTCATTTGAACTGGACTCAATGTTTGTATCTTTTAATTGAACAACCGGTTCTGAACGGACATGTTCAAAAACGTTTTTAGAATGTACTGGTGGAATAGATGTAACATTTAATGAATCATCAAATATGACGTTTATGCTTTCTTGTACATTTTGTGTTCTTTTATTGAAAACTCTATATGCTTTTGATTCTTGAGAATAACCGAGGAACATTGCTTCATCTGCTTTAGTTGCAAATTTTCCTAAGTTATCCTTATCATTCAGAACATAGCACCTATTACCAAATATATGAAAATATTTGATATTAGGTACAATTCGATTAGCCAGTTCATATGGAGTTTTATTTAAATGTTTATGTATGAAAGAACGATTCTGCGTATAGCAGGAAGTGCTGATTGCTTCAGCCCAGAAGGAAGGTGGGAGGTCAGAATAGGACAGCATGGTATGAACAGCCTCAACCAGAGTTCGGTTGCGTCGTTCCACCACACCATTTTGCTGAGGTGTGTATGTTGCAGAAAACTGATGTGTAATTCCCACAAGGTCAAAGTAGCTCTTCAGAGTATTATTCTTGAATTATGTTCCATTATCTGTTCTAATGGCAACAACACTCTGACTATGCTTGTTCTGCTGCTGCTTTATAAAATTGATAATTGTTGGAGCAGCCTCATCCTTGGAACGCAGAAACTAAGATATACTTCTTCCCACTTCTAGACTGTACTCGCATTGGACCACACAGATCCATGTGCAGAAGTTGAAGCGGCTTAGATGTACTCATCTCTTGTTTGTTCGAATGAGAAGACTTCCGCAATTTGCATTTAACATAGTCTGTACATAGAGTGTTCTTTTTTAATCTTAACTTTGGCAGGCATGTGACCAAGTCAGCTGATATCAGTTTGTTGATACTTCTAAAGTTCATGTAAGACAGCTTTCTGTGCCATTGCCAAGTTAAGTTTGAAGATGCTTCAGACAGTAAACAGATTGAATTGGATGTGGCATAGTTATTCAGATCAATGGAATACAAATTCGAATTTCTTGATCCTGAGAGAAGAGTATCTCTAGCTTCAGTAGATACCCAACATGAATTCCTTTTGAAAACCACTTCCAAATCCTTATCGCAAAACTGTCCAATGCTGAAGAGATTATGACCCAATCCTCCACATATGAAACCTTCTTTATTTTTATGTTTTCTATTCTATATCTCCGTACCCCAAAATTGGTGCGACATTGTCATTCCCAAATATTACGTTTCTGGAGTACATAGAAACATAACTTTTTAGAAGACTTTTGTCACCCGTCATGTGTTTTGTACATCCGTAGTCCAGGTACCATAGATCAGGCGCCTGTAAAAAGAAAACAAAGAAGATTTAGGTCCCCATGTATGAATGGGTCCTGTACTGTTAGTTTGTGGAAGATGAGTCTTTGTGACATGCTGTGAGTGCGTATGAACATTATTAACTCCTAATGATGAAAGCTTAGGAACCCATTTGGGGTTTATCTTCTTGTTTGGAGTTAATTGTTTATTCTTGTTAATTTATTTCACAGATGACTTATGAAAAGATGATGATTGAGGTTTAGAAGTTGAAAGAGTAACGGAAGCGTTTGATTTAGATATCCTCTTACAAGTCTATTGTTTAGAAGTGGATTTGGACTTCTTCACCTCAACAGAATGTTGTTTTTCTGAAACAACAAAAACATAATTTTTGATTACCCACTTTTGGGATTTGTAAGGGAAAGACGAAGTGCGAGTTAATTTCGTTGGTTGAGAACGTTTAGAATGTGATTTATTCTTGAGTTCCTGTTCGCGTGCAAGCCATGCATCATAGAGTGCTTGATAGCCATAACTTTGATACGCCTCTAACACACGCACCGTCATCAATCTTCGTGACTTGTTTAGATGTTTAAACACATATGCTTGGCGTTTGGTGATCCAGATGTGCAAAACAAATCCTTTTTAATTTAAAAAATGGAAACTCGACTTGATTTGCGTAAAAATCGGTCCAATGAGCACATGGTTTAATCCCAAAAGATTTACAAAGTTGATCATACTCACATTTAAACTCACAGTGACCATGCAAGCAACAATCACTCATACAAAACATATTGAAAGCAACATTTTCTGTTGTATTAAAACCATGACAATTTTTTACAAACATTAATATGTTTTGACAAACTGAGGAAGACCCGGTACATATCCTATTGGACTTAGGAATGACTCGTTTCCATTGTGCTTTTATTCTCCTCTCTTCTCTAGGTTTCTTCACATTTGAAGAAAAAGCAAACAAATTAGTTTTCAATCGGGGACGACTTGCAGCTGCTGCTGAAGTTTTTGGCATATCTGAAGAAACAAGAGAGGTACGACTACTTGCATGAATCTGTGATGATGACACAACCTGTTTTAATTTATGATTTCAAAAAAATGGTGTTGTTAAAAATATTTGTGAAAAATTTGGTAATTGAGCACTTGACGTGTTTGTTATGTCTGTTGAAGAATCATCAAGAAAGAATGATTTTGCCTCATATTTATTGTTTGTTTGTGGAACAGTTGTGAGCTTTTCAAGTTGTGCTTCTAAATCATATTTCTCAATACATAAACGATCAATGATTCGTTCATCCTTACGCTTAACCGTTGTGAACTCTGTTTGAAGAACATCATTGGCTAGCTTCAACTCATCAAGTTGTCTTGCAAGAATGAAGATCTCAACATGTAGAGACGAGTCTAAAAAAGATGATGCTTCAGAATCTAAGAAAATTTATGTTGGAATTGGATGAAGAGGAGGTATCAAAGAATTTAAATCATCGATGATCTGAGATCTGAAGCAATATTCCTGTAGAGTGTAGAATCCCTTCAATAGCTCAACAGAAGGAATATACTCCAAGAAATATTTTGAAGCAGGAGAGGCATACAACTCTTCATCTGTATAAACAGAAGAAGTGTGTTTGGAAGCATTAGTCTTTGGAAACTCAGCACCATAGGATTCATTCAGGTTAGTATAATCAAAAGGTATTTATGCGTGCTGCTGAAGACTTCTCTTCATCTCCTCCTCAATTCTTTCTTCCTATTGTCCTACGAATTTCATTCATGTAAGACCCGTATTGAAAAAATCTACATTGAAAAATTGGTTGCACGTGACCTTACTTAACACATGAGGATTTCCAAATCCCAAGCCTTCAAATGTGCATCGACTGTAAGGTCTCTCCTTTTGCTTGTTCAAGAAAATGGTTTGTTCACTTTGATTTCTTTTGATTATAAAATCTTCAAGTTGTTTAATCTTAGTGGACAATTCACAATTTTTATTTTGGAGAACCTCTGAATCCTTTTTAGCACTTAGGCGTTCAACCTTGAGATCATGAATGGTTGTTTGTGCTTCAGTTGTCAAGTCTAAGAGTCTGGAGTTGGTTTCAATTAATTGATCTTTTGACGTTTGCAAATCCTTTTCAAGTTGATCAATTATTAATTGTGCCTCGTGATCTTGACTTTCAATTACTTGTTTTAATGCTTTGTTTTTATTTTTTAGGTTACTAACATTTGATTCTAGGTTTTTCATTCTTTTTAAAATGGTTTGAATGTGTGCACTGTTAAAACCTGCAAACAAATCAAAGTTAGTATTTACCTGTGCAGTCTCTAACTCATCTGACTCAGTGTCTGACTGTCAAAGGTAGGACTGTTCTTCTCATTCTCATCAGAATCACCTCCATCATTTCTTCCCATGAGTCATAACTGTGCTTGAATGACAGCATCAATATTAGTGTCAGAATCTGTGTCAGATAGAAACTAATCCTCTTCAACCATCAAAACTTTCCCAGCCTTTTTCTGTTTTGAAAGACGGTACTTTTGCTTGTAATACTCTGCGTCCTTGGTTTTCTTCTGAGGACACTTTCTGATTAGATGACCAGTTCCTCCACAATTGTAGCACTTTAATTCAGCCCTCTTTTTAACTTTCTTCTCATCTCTCTGGAATCGAGGTTTTTCAATAAACATGTAGTTCTCAGGATGTCTTGAACCTGAAGTGAACCTTTGCTTGTTATTGGTCTTGTTAAACCGATTCTTGAAAATCTGTGTCATAAATGAGAGAGCCTGAATTGCTGCTTCCACTGAGTCTGCATCAGAATCTTCAGGATCTGTGTCATTAAACACACCATGTTTAAACTTTGTAGATCTTGAGCAGTCTTGAGAATGTTTGTCAGCAACTACCAATGCTAAAGGATCAGCAGTGGAATCTTTGGGCATGGACATTCAGACTTCAGCTTGATACTGATTCAGATCTTCAAAAATGTTATGGAATGTAACTTTTGTCAAGTCTTTGTTCACATGTTTATACAGCTTTACATGCTCACTCCATTCTTGTCTCAAAGACTTCAGAAAGACACAATTTTGATCTAGATCTGATCTGGGTTTCTTGTTTGATTGAAGCTCATTTAACAGTCTGCAGAATCGGCTGTAAGTTTCATGAAGCAGCTCATTGTCTCTAGCAGAGAAATCATGAAAACTATTCACCAATTGAGTTTTCTTAATGTATTCACCATGTTAAGTACCCTAAAATTGTTCCTTAAGTTCATCCCAAATGTCCTTGGCAGTCTCAAGGCTATCTACCTTAGTATATATCTCTAAAGATAAACCTTGTTTCAAATAATACTATGCCATCCTCTCTGCCTTTTTCCTTTCTTTCTCTTGTGTTGTCAGTTCATCTAAAGTCTTTTCTCTAGTCTCCGATGGAATTGGAGGATTATTAGTTGGATTTCCAGGTATAACTTTCAGATACTTCTTATTACCATTCTCAATGCAATCTCTCATGGCAGGACCATATGTATCATTGTGTTCTAAGAAATCCATGAACCTTCCCTTCCATACATGGTAGTCATTCCTGAAGAGAACAGGAGGTTTTGTATCTGTGCCAATTGCTAACATTTCATTCGAATTCGACATTATTTGATCATTTTCTCTTTTGAATTTAAATTGTTTTGTTCAAATTCACTCGTGTAATTCTGTTCAATTAATCACTTCAATGATCCGAATTAGTTCAACTGATTACTTCTATGTTCAAATTTGTTTGAGTATATCACTGCAATGAGTTGGTATGATCACACAGTTGTGATTTGATTGTTGTTCTATGCATTCTCAATGCAATCAATCTGGATCGAATGCGATTCAATTATGTTCACTAGAACTCGTACAATAGATCAGTACCACGTAATCGAATGCGATTTGTTCAATGCAATCTGCAGGATATTAGTGAACACTTGGTTGAATTCTCAAAATTTTCGCATGGTAACGACTTAATCGAACTGTAGTAGTAATCAAAAGTATTTCGATCGAACTGAAATTAAGTAACTTTGATCTAATGCAAATAGAAACCCTTCGATCGAACAGAAAGTTGTCAGCTTTGATCGAACTCAATTAAAAACCCTTCGATCGAACAGAAAGTTGTTAACCTTAATCGAACTAGGCAGTTTTCATCTCGATCGAACTGAAGTGTTAATTTCTTGGTCGAACTCAGCTGTATTACCTACCCACTGCGATTTGTAACTAACTTTAACACACAAACACCTTTCGAAGGTGTTTTCCTCTTTTGAAGATCAAAAACTGAGATCTGAAGTGTTCTTAGCTGTTCTTAACCAAAAACTTTCTGATTTTCAGAAATCAACTAAACCTTATTCAAATGTTTCCAGAATTCATTCAATCTTTAATTCATTTGAATGCGATCATCATAAAGTTGCAATTAATCCAAGATTAACAATCAATTTGATGAATCGTAGAATACAAATTACCGTCAGTCACTTCACGAACCATGAAGAATAGCCATCAAATTTTGAAAATCAGTGAATAAACTTTCAATTTTCAGCAGTAAACTCGATTTCCAGCAGTTAAACTCGAATTCCAGCAGTAAAACTCGAAGAACAGCAGTAAAACTCGTACGAACAGCAGTGAAATTCCGAAGAATAGTTTGTAAATTCCGACGAACAGCTCAATTTACGAAGAATCAGCAGTGACTTGCAATCGAACAGCAGCTAAAGATCCGACAAACAGCAGCTATAATCTAAGAACAATTGAAGAAATCATCGTGGATTGATCGAACAAAATTTGTAATGTTGAATCGTGAATTGAACTTGTAATCGATTGATCAAGAACCAAATACAAAGAGAAATTTGGCTCTGATACCACTTGTTAGGTCCCAATATGTGGGATGAAGCTTTGCAATGTTGAGAGAAACATACACAAACACTATGAGAGAATGTGAATTATGATAGCAAAACTTGGTTTGAACATAGAGCCTAAGGCTTATATAGCCTTCGGCTAATTTACATAAAACACCATCACTTTTTGGTGTTCTAACAAATTTTAATATCAAAATGGAAGTTTGGAAACCAATACACAAAGTATGTTGAAAGTTTACTCCTTTGGGAGATTCCTTTACCAAATAAGGTGTTGTATTGTTTCAAAGTAAGATTATGTTTGGTATTTGCTTAAATGGGAAGTCTTAGATTTATTCAACCAACACAAATAAGTTTATAAAATATTTGTTAATTTTTATAAAAATAATTTTATAAAAACATAAACTTATTTAATTATTTTGTTTGTAAGCTCATATAATTTGAATGTATTCATGTAGGTATCTTCGGCGAAGTCTTCTTCTTGAGTCTTGATGACGTTGATCTTTGACGATTGGATTTTTGACGATTTGTACAAAAACAATTTGTAACAAATAAATATGAATATTTATTTTATTGAATATATATATATATATATATATATATATATATATATATATATATATATATATATGCACATATGTTAATGTTAATAGATACAATTATATAAACAATTTGTATATTTTTGTGTCAACAAAAGAGGATATAATTTATATTCATATTTTTCCCAACAATCTCCCCCTTTTTGTTGAAGAAAAAAATTTACAATTTGTGAACAAATTGTATAAATAACTTTAACATGTTAACATGTGCATTTATACATAAATATATACCTTCTCCCCCTTTTTTGTCTTAACAAAAAGAGGCCTCCCCCTTGACTTGTGCCCCCTTAAAGTGAGCCTCCCCTTTGAATGTAGAACTCCACTTCTTGAAATCTATATAAAATTTATGGAGATACTACCAAGGACTTGCCAGGGAGGGTGAGTATATAATACATATAAACCATGCAATTATCATATAATATATGCAACCATGACAAGTCAAAGAAATTTCATACATAGAAATTATAATCATTCATATCACCACAAAGCAACCAATGAAACATCACTACAAGAATTGATTTAAATATAAATAGTGTTCAAATACCATAGCAATCAAAATCATTCACCAACCAAAGGACGAGTTGTTTAAAACATACAAACCAAATAGAAATTATTTTGAAACATCATAACCAAGCAAGCAAACAAGTCAACATGGGTGAGATGGTTCACCCGCATCCATGCCGGCATTACATTTAAGGGCATTCATGATTGCCTCAACATACCCTTAATGCTTTTACCTCCTTGCGTAAGGACCGGTGCTCATTGCGCAATTCGTTAATATTTCGTTTTAGAGCCACAATCCTCTCATCCGTAGAGCCTTCACCCGATCCATAGTCTGGTGCAAGTGTACTCTCCACCTCCGCATCTCCTTCAGCATCTCCTTCAAAGAATCTCTCAATGTCCTCCTCCGTGTCATGTGATGAAGAGTGAGCCATGTTTCTTTCCTTTATGGGAGTGAGAATCCATCTTGTGTAAAGTAGCAAGATCGATTGGCAAAGAAGTTCCGGGAGTTGGATTTAGAGGAGGAAGGTTTAGGAATTGTTGGAAGAGAAGGGTAAGTAGTCTTCCATAGGGAAGGTCCCTACGACTACTCGGGAGACTAACCATTCTTTTAGCAAGGATGCACATAATGTTGATCTCGGACCCGGTTTTCAGTGCATGAAGGAGGACGGTTTGAGTAACACTAATCTCATAATGGTGACTGGATTTTGGGAAGATGTTTGAATCAACAACCTTGTTCCACACATTGCATTCAGGAAGGAGTTCTTTGCCTAGGATATTTGCTTTGTTTCTAGGCATATTTGGGTGACAAATAGAACCTACAATTTCTTGAATGGTAATGGCGGAAGGGAGGCTGTTGAGGCTATGCGAGTCACTATAGAATTTTAGGCCGGTGGAAGGGATTTGAAGCATGTCACCTAGTTGGGCAAGACTAAAGGAGAATTCTTGTGTGGCGATTTTGAAGGTAATCATATCGTCACCTTCATTGTACGCATAAGATGCGTAAAATTCCCTAACACGTCTAGGGTAGAGAACGCTTGGAAGAAGAAGAAAGGTAAACCAATTCATCTGTTCCAATGTGAATTGAAGGTTAAATTGTTGCAACTGAGCGGGGACAACCAAACGCCCTTCATTTATTGGGCGTTTGTTTAGAGTAGTCATTATTTCCCGTTGAGTGGGAATTGTAGAAGATCGAGAGGCGGAGATTTTTTGTCTCGGCGTGACGATCTATCAAAGCAATAATTGTATTTTACACACTAATAATGAGTGTTATGAATAAGAATAAGCCTAGTGTGTGTCTATGGTGCAAACGGTGTTCATCCCATCTTGTCATGACCCTAAAGTTAGAAAAGACACTTGGTTTTGCAAACTTTTGACAAGAAGCATGATATTTTAATATATATGAAACATATTTAGAGAGTGTAGTCAATGAATATAAAAAACTCTATGATAATATGTTCATACATTATATGTGCGTGTCCTAAAAGTGATTAGATTTTAAGAAAATAATGAATCATGTGAATACTACTCTTAGCTATACTATAATAAACCTAAATAAGTAAAAATTGTGAATTAAATGTCAAAAATAAAAAAATTTGAAAAATTCCAGCATGCTCACGGTTTCAGCCGTGGATCGACCGTGAACATGTTGTTTCATGTTCAAAAATTCAGTGACTCGACGGTCGATCCATGGTTTCCGCCGTGGTTCGACCATGAAACACCTGCTCAGTTTCATTTCAAAAATAATGCAGTACAGCAACGGTTGATCCCACGGTCGACTTTATATCGACCGTGGTTGACCTGTTCGAAAGTGTTGTACCCTTTTTGTGTTCCCTTTTTGACATAACCTTTATCCATCATAACAACTTACAAATGTGTACTTTAAACATAATTTTCTTTTAAACACTACCTTTAAACCAAACCCACAACAAATACTTCAACTTATCAAAACCCTACAAGAAAAATCTAAGTAAAACCTAAAATCACAGAATGAGGAGGGAAGCAACAATGGTGAAAAATATACCTTTGGTGAGGAAGATTTCGTGTGGGAGAGACGAAAACCGCAAAGAAAATCGCGAAAAATCACCCCTTGAATAGTAGATCTACCGTGAATGCAACCGTTACTTCGACCGCGGTGTTCACCGTTAGGTAAATTATTGATCTAGTGTAACTTTTGTGCTAAAAATGGTGATTTTTGTGAGATCTCTTGGCTTGAAAATGGTTATGGCGGCTAGGGTTTGTTTGGGGAAGATGAAAGTGAGAAAGAGAGAATAAAGTTGAAAAGTAGGGTTAAAATTCGTCAAGCGTGCGACGGTCGATATCACGGTCGACCGTAATATCGTCCGCGTGTTTTTTTTATGCAAATATTGGTTTTGGACAGAGCCCCACGGTCGATAGACGGTTTCGACCGTGGTTCGACCGTGAACACCCTGGAAGCATTTTTAGGCTATTTTTCATACATTTGTATTAATTTAAGGTACATGCTCCATCATTCCTAAACCAAGTCTTAAGGTATCAAATAATTCTCTCTTAAGTGGTTTGGTGAATATATCCGCTATATTATCACATGATGTAATCTTTTCTAAGCTAATATTACCTTTTTGCACATTATCATGTAAGAAATGATGCCTAATCTCAATATGCTTAGTTCTAGAATGCAATACGGGATTTTTACTAAGATCATTGGCACTTTTGTTATCACACATAATAGGAATATTGCTTAGATGTACCTCATAATCCAATAAGGATTGTTGCATCCATAGAACTTGTGCACATGCTCTTCCAGCGGCTACTTTTTCGGCTTCGGTTGTGGATAATGCCACGGATGTTTGCTTCTTTAAAAACCATGATGTGAGAGCCATTCCAATAAAGGTACACACACCACTTGTACTTTTTCTGTCCAAGTAGCATCCACCAAGATCCGAATCCGCATAGCATATAATGTCAAGTCCACTCAATTTTAGATACCATAATCCTAACTTGATTGTTCCTTTAATGTACCGAAATATTCGTTTGACGGCCTCATAGTGTGATTTCTTTGTATTTTCCTGAAAACGTGCACAAATACAAACACTATACATAATATCGGGGCGACTTGCCGTTAGATAAAGCAAGCTTCCAATTAAACCACGATAATTAGTACTATCAAATACTTCACCTTCTTCATCTAGTGTCAAGTATGTGTTTGTGGCCATAGGTGTACACATTGGTTTCACATTCTCAAAGTCAAACTTCTTAAGCATATCTTTGATGTACTTGGATTAGCTGATGAATGTACCATCTTCATATTGCTTTATTTGAAGCCCAAAAAAGTAATTCAATTCACCCATCATGCTCATTTCAAATTCATTATGCATAAGAGTTGAGAATTCATCACACAAGTCTTGACATATTGATCCAAAGATAATATCATCCACATAAATTTTCACAATTAATATATCATGCTTCCTCTTCTTGGTAAACAAAGTGTTATCAACGTTTCCCATGATATAATTATTTTTCAACAAAAATGATCTTAGTCTCTCATACCATGCTCTAGGTGTTTGCTTAAGGCCATACAATGCTTTTCTAAGTTTGTATACATGAGATGGATTAATTGGATCTTCAAATCCGGGAGGTTGACATACATAGACTTCATCTTTTATAAAACCATTTAGAAAAGCACTTTTGACATCCATTTGATATAGTTTAAAATCATGTGCACATGCATAAGCAAGTAGAATCCTAATGGATTCTAATCTAGCAACTGGAGCAAATGTTTCATCATAATCTATCCCTTCTTGTTGATTGTATCCTTGGGCTACTAGTCTAGCTTTATTTCTAGTAATGACTCCATTTTCATCTACTTTGTTTCTAAACACCCATTTGGTTCCTATTATGGTATGACCACTAGGCAAGGGTACTAAATCCCAAACTTGGCTTCTAGTGAATTGATTTAGCTCTTCTTGCATTGCCATAACCTAATTTTCATCTTAAATTGCCTCCTTAATATTCTTTGGTTCTATGTGTGATACAAAGGCAAAGGATGTACTAAGGTTTTGTGCTTGGGATCTAGTGAGTCTTTGGTTTAGGTCTCCTATAACTTGGGTTATTGGATGGTTCTTATTTTCCCTAACCTCACTTTGTTCACTAGTGATCTTATATCTACTATAGGATTTTGGTCACTAGGTTGATCTAAGTTTAACTTGGAAAGGTGTTGTTCTATGGCTTGCTCTTCTAGTTGATCATCATCTACTAGTGGTTTAGTCTTAGTTGGTGGTGGAGATTCATCAAATGTGAAATTTAGGGATTCCTCCACAACCATAGTGGATTTGTTTAGGACTTTATAGGCATTACTATTTAGAGAGTTATCCTAAGAAGATACCCTCATAGGCTTTTTGGTCAAACATGGTCAAATACTCTTTGGTGTTGAGGATAAAGCATTTACTTCCAAATACTCTTAGGTGACCTAAGGATGGTTTTCTACCTTTGATAATATCATAGGGAGTTTTACTTAGCATTGGTCTGATCAAAACTCTATTAAGTATGTATGTAGTCGTTGAGACCGCATCACACCAAAATTTTTGTGGAATGAATTGTTCATTAAGCATAGTCCTACTCATATCTTGTAAGGTCCTATTTTTCCTCAACAACCCCATTTGATTGAGGAGTGCAAGGAGCCGAAAAGTTATGAGAAACTCCATGTTTATCACAAAATGCTCCAAATTGCGCTTCATTATCAAATTCTCTACCATGGTCGGTACGAATTGAAATAATCGTACAACCGAATTGTTTTTGAATTTTCTTTCCAAGAATTTTAAACTTGTCAAAAGCTTCATTTTTTGTTTTCAAAAAGGATGTCCATGTATATCTACAAAAATCATCTACAACAACTAGTGTGTTGAAGTTTCCTCCATAACTTTGGATTGATGAAGGTCCAAAAAGATCCATATGCAAAAGCTCAAGACATATCTTAGAAGATATGACATTTTTAGACTTATGAGATGAATGCACTTGCTTTCCTATCTTACATGCATCACAAAAATGATTATCAAATTTCACAATAGGCATGTCTCTAACAAGTTCACTACTAGACAATTTTTGCAATAATCTCATGTTAGCATGTCCTAGTCTTCTATGCCACAAAGTTGAGTTATCAATTATAGATGCAAGACATACTTGAGTGTTAGGATTATCACCTAGTCTATATGTATAAATTCCATTTCTCCTAACATCTTTCACTAGCACTTTATCATCTTTGCATATCAAGCTTTTATGTTTAGAGAATCTAACATTCAAATCTTTATCACATAATTGACCAACACTTATCAAATTATAGGCTAGACCATTAACATGCTCAACATTAGAGAATTGTATATTGTCATGGAGAATGTTACCTCTACCAACCACCTTTCCTCTTAGGTTGCTCCCAAACACCACATGTCCTCCATCATACTCTTTGTATGAAGTGAAGAGTTCTCTTTTTCCTGTCATGTGTTTTGAGCAACCACTATCAAGAATCCATTCATGAGTCATAATCTCATTTTTGTTGCATCCCTACATACATGTAATTATCATTCAAGCTTTTGGTACCCAATGTTTCATGGGTCCGGGATGGTTAGCATCAAACACTCCTACTCTAATCCACCTTGGATTAATCTTAAAACCTTTATGATACCATGTGTTCATAGAGTTAATAGGTTTGATGGAATGATTTGGTCTTTGAACCAAATTTGACTTGGGTTTCTTGAATCCAAGTCCATGTCTTATGGTTGGAGTGTAAAACCTTTTTACTTGTTCATCACTTGTAACTTTTGGTCTACAAGTGGAAGAACCGTGCTTTGACCGTGGGTCTCCTGGATTTTTTTTTCCTTTTTCTTTCACAAATTTGATTGTTGTCACATGGCTCGTAGGCATGGTGTTTGAACAACTTGAAAAACAAAGACCACCCTTATCATTTTATGATTTTTGGACTTTTAGCATTTCATCTAACCTATGTGTACTCTCTTCAATTTTTGACAAGGTGGAGTTGTCAAAGTTTGTCTTTAGCTTATTCTCCAAACTTATTAAGCTTGGAGATGGATGAGGAACAACTTGACTTTGTAAATCTTTTATTGTCAGGTTCAACTTTTCAAATTTTTGTTCTCATTTTTAAGCTCCTCATTTTTTGTAAGAATTTTTGAGCTAAAGTCACACAATTGATCATATTGGTTGTCATTATCACTATAATAACTTGAATCAGAATGTACCTCACTTGTCTCAAAGGCCATGAGACATGTTTCCTCCTTGCCTTCATCTTGATTTTCATCACCACTATCACTTCATGCACCTCCTAGAAATGCTTTATGGTTTTCTCTCTTATTTGATACTACTTTGGGGCAATCACCAATGAGGTGTGAGGAATCATCACATCCATAGCACTCCCTTGATGGTTTCTTGTATTTCTTGGCATCAATGCCTTGCTTGAGCTTTCTAGGATCAAAGGGAGCTTTCTCATGTTTGCCCTTCCTCTTGAACAACTTCTTGAAGTTCCTCACCATCATTGCATATTCTTCATCATCATCACTATTTCCATCATCTTCCTCATCACTTGAGGATACTTTTAACATGTTTGGCTTTAAGTGCAATGGATTTGGACTTCTCCTTCTTTACTTTGGCTATTTCATCATCTTTTTGCATGATTACCTCATACACCTTGAGGTTTCCAAGTAGCTCATCCATTTGAAGTAGATTTAAGTCCTTTGACTCCTCAATAGCCGTCACTTTAGCTCTTCATTTTGGTGAAAGAGCCCTAAGAAACTTTCTCACAATCTTTTTGTTAGAGTAAGTAGTCCCAAGTGACTTGAGACTAGTAACAATAGTATTAAACTTAGAGAAAGCTTCATCAATATTCATATCATCAAGAATGTGAAATTGCTCATATTGTTGTACAAGCAATTCAATCTTGTTATCTAAGACTTTAGCATTTCCTTGATGGGTAATGACAAGAGATTTCCAAATTTCATTTGTACTTTCTAACATAAATACTCTTTCATACTCTTTTCTAGGTAAAGCATTGTATAGAAAGAGTTTTGCTTCAAAAATTTTGGAAATCATCTTCTTGTCTTCTTGATCCCATTTATCTTTTGGAGTTTCTACATATGCATCTATTTTGGAATCAAAGGTTTTTGACACATGATCTCCATTTTCAATAATTTCCCAAACATCAACATCTTTGGCTTTGACATATGTCATAAACCTTTGCTTCCAAAAACAAAAGCATTCTTCTTCAAGAAGTGGAGGTCTAACCATATAATTCCCCTCTACAAAGTTTTGTCCCATTTTCAACTTAAAAAATTTTTGAAAAATGTTTTAGAAGACTCAAAGAAAGTTTTCAAAAATTATCAAGAGCAACTTGCTCTGATACCAATTGTTAGAACCTAGAGGGGTGAATAGGTTATATACCCACTTTTTAAATTTTTTACAAGTTCTTGCAAGAAATTAAAGAGATAGAGCTAAAGAGATATCACCAATCACAAATGTTGACACAATAATGTATAGTGGTTCATGCAAGTGTTAACAAACTTGCACTACATCCACTCCTTAGCCTCACCCACCAAGAGTTTGATCCACTAACTTCTCTCTTTGAAGGTAGAGATAAACCTTTTACACTTCTCTTTTTCACTTACAAGAATTAACACTTCACTCTAGTAAGTAAGGTAAAGATAACCTTGCTTCACTCTAATTATATTGGCTAGAGTTGATCCATACTTCTCTCTAATTTTATAGGCTAGAGATGATCCTCACACTATTACAATATGTATGAAATGTTGAAGTAGTGTTTAAGCTTTAAAAGCTTTTGCTTTTGCTTGATTCTTGATCTTGAGAGTTGTGTGAATTATCAAAGAATATGAGTATTCTGTGTTTTTCAGATTGCAAGAGCTGAGTAAAGAATGAGGTTTGAGTTGGTTTAAATAAGAAAAAAGGTGCACTTTCAAAAACTGTCCAGACATTCCACCGTCGAAGCACGGTCGACCGTGGCTTCGACCTTCGGTCTGCTAGAACTTCTTGATATTTGCAATATAGACATTGGGCATTGTCCAAAACCACACACAACTCATTTATACTCTAAAGATCTACTAAATAGAAGATTTAGAAAAGGTTGGTTGATCCCATACTTCTTATGTTTGAATTTTAATACCAAAATGGAAGTTTGGAAATCAATACACAAAGTATGTTAGAAATTTACTCCTTTGGGAGATTCCTTTACCAAATAACGTGTTGTATTGTTTCAAAGTAAGATTATGTATGGTATTTCCATAAATGGGAAGTCTTAGATTTATCCAACCAACACAAATGTTGGTCCCTTGGTGAGAATAACAACAAGCAACAAATATGTAGAAGGGGGGTTGAATACACTTTCTGCGGAAATTGAACAAATCAAAATAAATTGTTACACATAGTAAATCAAACCACAATCAAATGCTTTGTTTTTTATTAATAAGAAGATGTTTACAGACTCTATCAAGTAAGTAACTCTTGATATGTAAACACCTAATGTAAATCTCTCAATCTTTCAAACTTAGCTATCTATAATCAACTTATGATTATAAATACTGGACGACTCTCTAAACAGGATTTAATCACATATTGAAAACTTACCAATTTCACAACTAATGTGAATATTGGAACACACGAATAGCTTGGAAATCTGTGAGTTTCGTGATCACGTTGAACTGACAAACAGTGATTCAAGAATCGTAACACATACGGTTGAGGTGAGGTATTTGGCTCTGTAATCGTTTCGTAGTCGTACCTCTAAACTTATCAGGATGATAAGTATTTATAATCATGTTCCTACGGATCCTAACAAACTGGACTTATCCGAATTTGCTAACCAACTAACGGATAACCCGGAATCTTTAATCTTGAATCTCCTTATCTTGAGTCTTCAATCTTCAATCTTTATTCTGGAGTCTTCTTATCCTTCCCGTAGATATAGAGAGTTAAAAGATAAATTTAAAACATATTTAAATTCTCTTAAACTGACTTCTTGCTCGGACTGAGTTACGCAGCTTGAAACTCATCAAGTTGAGTTCTTCGGGAACAGACTCGAAAATAAACATGAACCAACATGTATAATAATTTGCTCATCCACAGAAGTCCTAAAAGTTAGCTAGAACTTATTTAGCAACTTTGTTGAGCTGACTCAGTATATAAGCTGAGTCACTTAGCTTGAGACACATCAGGCTGAAAGCTTAGTATATCTTAGGTGACATACACAGCTTAACACACATAGTGACAATCTTACTAAGATATAGTATAAGCTGATTGAACATATATGCTCAGCTTATATTCAGCTTAGGCTCAGTCTGATCAAGCCTTATTATTCTGTTTAAGTTAACTTTGGAACACATCTTACAAACTTAACTTTGTCTCATCAAATCTTAACTGATGAGATCATTTTCCCAACAAACTCCCCCTATTTGATGATGATAAAACCATCAAACAGTTCTTAAGTTTGTTTAACAGAATTATGTTTTAAATCTCAAACTTATTAAGATTTTACATTTGAACTAATCAAATATTAATTGAACACATCAATTTTAATTGAACTTATCAATTATTAGTGGAACATACCAACTTTAAGTTGAGCACACCAACTAAACACATTAATGAATAAGAACTAATCAATTATTCATTCAAGCTGAACTTATCAGACTAATAATTATGAACATATCATAACACAGTTGAACATATCAAACTCATACTTGTATTAATTAAACATATCATAATACAAAAGTTTTGATCACTAAGATCATGCACACTTAGTGCTTACAAAATTAGAACTAATCTAATTTATACAATAGAACTAATCTATTCAGATGTTCATCTCTTCAACTCAGGATGTAGAACCTCCCAAAGAATTATTTCTCGGTTAATCTCTTCAAGTAGGCTCTCTGCTTCTACATCTCCTTTAAGTTCCTTTTGTTGCACTCTGATAATTTTATTCAGCTTGTATTTCACGAAATGATTTGAGCTATCACCACAGTAACTTCTTATATGGATGGCATCCCTAGCTTTTAGATATCATATTTCATTCAGTTTGATAAAGCTAGGTTTGCCTGCCTGATACTTAAACATAAACCCCTGAACAGGTGCATCAATACCTTGATTGTCTTTGAACTCCACACCTTTAGGTATCTCGAATAGTCTCTCCCATTGCAGACCAGGAACTGGGACATACCTCAGCTCCTCAGCTCGAGAAATCATCTTTGAGACTTCAGTTGTAATCTCTTGCTTGATCTGACTCTTCTTGAATTTCTTGAGCATCATCATTATTCTTTGCCATTCGAGGTAGCCCATCCTGTGAACATATCTCAGGTCCATTCCTACTTTTGATTTTTCATCAAATAGGAAGGTAAGAATAATGGCTCCATTTTCTCTTCTCAGAGTCATACTCTTGATTTCCTGGCTAGTGCTTCGTCTGAAGTAGCACTCCTGAATATCTGCATCTGTATATGGGATCGGATCAGGCCTTGGACCAGAATAGTCAGCTTCAGCTTGAGCTAAAGCTTTTCTCTCTTTTTCTTTTTCTTGGTCCCTTACTTCTGTATATGTTAATGTTAATAGATACAATTATATAAACAATTTCTATATTTTTGTGTCAACAAAAGAGGATATAATTTATATTCATATTTTTCCTAACACTCCATATATATATATATATATATATATATATATATATATATATATATATATATATATATATATATATATATATATATATATATACTGGGAGGTTTAAATGAGAACCTTAAATAAATTGACAGTGGGAGACTTAATCTTTGCCGTCCAATTCCTCCTCCTTCAATGTCATTGCCCACCAATGAATTCCTCATATGCACCCTGCCACACCCCCTCACGCTCTCCATCCATGAATTCCACTTACAAAATGAATGGCCGAGATTTAGTCTCCCATTTTCATTTAATTTCTCATTCTCATTTGAACTTTCCCCTATATATATACATATATATACATATATATACATATATATACATATATATATATATATAGAGAGAGAGAGAGGTTATATTAACATAGTTCCTAGTTTTATCAAATATCCATAGTACCTAAAGTCCAATTCTAGACCATTAGATTTATTAAATCAATGATGAAGATTTAATAATAACATTTATGTTATATTTCAATTATTAAATAGTATTCATATATGAACTAATGATTTTTCATATATGAATCAACAATGCCTATCCTTAACTCATATCTAAAATAACAAAGAAAAGAAAGTTGCAATAGTAAAGCAAAAGCATACATATTATTTATTCATATCTGAAAAACATTAATACATATCTGAAATATAAAAAAAAGTGAAGCAGACACTATAATCATACTTATACTTGATTCATATCTAAAATATCAAAATAAAAAATATGTATCAATAATTCAAATCTAAAATATCAAAGAACTGCACATAATTGTTAAAATAAATCTAACTGTAAAATAGCGATTAATTACAATCTTGCTACCACATGAATTTTTAAGCGGACTACAAGATTGACATCCGAGTTGATTAGAAATTGGATGGTTGATATTGTGTCTCTCATTCAGATTTAATTTCTCATTTTCATTTGAACATTTATATATATATATATATATATATATATATATATATTCTGTTAGAAATATTAAAGTGAGGGGTGTAATATGTAATTACTCAAAGTTGAGAAAATGCTATATAAAGGCATTTCCCCCACATTTCAATGTTAAGCTTTGCATATTTCTAAACTCTTGTGTGTGTTCTCTCTCTTAGCTCTCGGCTCTCTTTCTCTCTACCGTTTACACATACAAACACACACATTAACTCTCTAGCATTGCTTCATCCGTATAATACGGGACCATCAATTGGTATCAGAGCCAAACTTGTTTTTGGCTCGTGATTGTTCGAAAGAAGGGAACAAAATCTCGAAGTATTCAAGCTTTCAAGAAGAAAAGGCTCTCGGTTTTACAAAAGGCTCAAGAACGACAGTTTTCTTCAAGAAAAACTCAAGTTCAAACGACTTATAAAGGTAGAACTCGTTAAAGGTATAAACTACATCTTCATTAACCTTCCTTTGAGTTGTTTTGATAGCCTTACAAAGTTTACAAAACATTCCTTGAAGAAAAACACAAACCGTGAGTGTTTTTATAAGCATTAAGTCAAGAAGGTCATTAAATACCCACTTTTTCAACATTAAATTTTCTGGGTATTTAAGCATTTATGGTGTTCTTGGCCTGAAAGTACAACTTGAAGAAGAAAGAATCGTATTTTGTAATTTATTTAATTATAAATTCATAATAGATTAATTGTTGTACAAGGAAAATCAAGTACTTGCCATACCAATCAAGTACAAGTGGTTAGACACTATTTAGGGTATGGCAATCTGATTTGAAAAGGACACTTCATACTCTATCAACCGGATCCCCTATCACACGCTATTGGCTTGTGCGGCTTATAGAGTATCACAGGGAACTAAGTGTTGATATTATATCAGCCTGATTTTCTTAAGCATTCGCACGCGATTCACACTTGATATTCTATCAGCCGGATCTTAGTGTTGATACCCTATCAGCCGGCTTATTCCTTAAGGAATCGCACGCGAATTGAAAGTTCTCAAAGTTCCAACACTTTAATCGCAAGCAATTGAAAGGTTTTAAGTTTCAACTTATTGATTCGCTCACGATTGAAAGCTTGTTAATTTCCTTATTAATTCGCACGCGATTGAAAGTTTTCTAAGTTACATATATAATCGCACGCGATCGACTCTTGACTTATTTCTGTGCTATTCACTCACTCAATTGACAATCGCATTTGATTGTCAGGACTAACAGTTTTATTTCCCAAGTGTGTGATGCAACAGGATTGATTCGCATTCGATTGGTTATCTCTTAAATCGATACTAAGTCCTTGCTCTGCCCACTTGTTTTCAAGGAATTTACTCAATCGCACTCAATTGGATCTATTCGCATTCGATAAGACAAAATCAAACAGTGACATTCCTAAGACTTGGACAAGTGATTGACTCTTTGAACTTGACATAAAGAACGTTAAGACAATTGAACTTAACTAAACAATCTAATTCATAATTGAATTTAATTTAAATCAAATCAAATTCAAAGGTGAATTACATTACCTCAAGTCTAGTTAGTTCAAAGTTGAATTTAATCTTTTCAAGACCTAATTCAAAATTGAAATTCCAAAGACTTAGTTCTTTAAATCAAATCCTCAAGTCATTTAATCAAGCTTGAAAAGAATCATACTCTTTACGTTGGAAAAAGCTTTCGAACAATCAAACCATCTAACAAGCAAACGATCTTTTTCAACTAAAAGCCATTAAGCATGTCAAGTACAAACGAGATGAAGTCTATAGGTACCGATACAAAACCTCCTGTTTTGTTTCGAGAGGAGTACAATGTTTGGAAAGGAAGGTTCATGGACTTCCTAGAGCACAACGAAATTTGTGGAGACAAAATGATTGAATGTATCCACAAGGGAAACAAGAAATTCACAAGGATCGTTGAAGCTGACCCGACCAACAATCCCCCCATTCTCCGACATGAACGCGAGAAGACAAATGATGAACTGACTGTAGAAGAGAAGGAGATCAAGAAAGCTGAAAGGCTTGCAAAATACTACCTCAAACAAGGTCTCTCATCGGAAATCTATCTCAAGATAGACAGCCTGGGAACTGCCAAGGAGATATGGGATGAGATCAAGAGACAGCTGCAAGGGACAACACAAGGAGAGTATATCAAAAGAACTCAACTGGTGAATAGCTACCATGAGTTCAAAGCTCGTGAGAATGAACTCCTGTCCGAAACATATGGGAGATTCTGCAAGCTACAAAACGAGATGAGATCCAACCAGATAGTTCGAACTGACCTTGATTTGAACTGTGTTTTTCTAAATTCCCTAGGTACATAGTGGAAGGGCCATGGCAGACTATACAAACAGATCAACAAAGATCTCACTTCTGTCACCTTCCACAACATCTTTGAAGATCTCAATCAGTACCAGGATGAGATACTACAGTCCACTCCAAAACAGCCTGCTGCAGATCCTCTTGCTTTGGTGGTGGCTGAAAGAACCCCTAGGGAAAGCACATCAAGACCAATGAAACTCAAACAGGTGGTCATCAGTGATTCTGACCAAGATGATGATGAGGACGATTCGATCGAAGCAGCTTTTCAGGCTCTTACAACAGCTAGCAAAAATTTCAAGAGCCGCTTCAGCAAGACTAACAATCGACAGCGGTTCACATCCGGATCAAGAAGATCTGAAAGAGCAGCTCCAGTAGACAAACCCAGATATCAAAGAGATGAAAGGAAGGAAGAAAAGAAGGTTGAGTCTAAATGTTACAACTGTGGAAGTCGGGCCACATGATCGGGAACTGCCCGATGAAAAAGGTAAAAGATGCAGAATACTATCGGCAGAAGTACCGCCTGTCTAAACAAAAACAGGCTGGGAACGTGCTGTTAGTAGAGGAGGATCAATTTCTTGATGACACAGGCTCAGACAGTGATCTAGATGGTGAAGATCACGCACAGTTTTGTCTGATGGCTCACAACAGTGAAGGAGGCAGAGAGGATGATGACGGAGATGAGCTCTCCGAGTCAGATGAGGAAAGCCTGGAGAATGGAAAGGTATCTTCTAGCTCTAACTTTAATATGAGTCATAAACATGAACACATTCAGATCATATTAAATCGCATAAAAGAGTTAGAATGTCAGGCACTAGACTTAACCAAAAGAAATCAAGTTCTAGAAGATAGTTCACACACTCAAAAATTGGAGGCACAAACAAAAATTAAGAAGTTAGATAACAACTTAATCAGCCTTCGGAACCAATTAGTTGCTAAAGAAACTGAGCTCTTAGAGTTAACCAGTAGGACTAATAACACTATATTAGACCTTAAAGCAGAATGTGCATGTGCAGAAAAAGATTCTGAGATTCTCAAACATGAACTTAAAGATGAACTAAGTACCCTTTACTCTAGAATCTATGAACTTGAGTATCTTCTGTCCAAACGTGATCAAAGTGAACAGACCATCTCTCAATACAAAGAAAAGGAACGTCCTTTCTCCAGATGGAATTTCGATGGGCTGGGCTTCAAATTGAGAAAGATTACGTCCAAACAATTATATAATGCTGATCTGTTTGGCGAAGGCCTTACCCAACGGATGGTTTTTATTGGTCAAGAAGAGGAACGTATTGAAGAAGAGGTCAAACGAACCCTTAATCTCAGATCTGCAATTTCATTTGACTACTCTGATCTCAATGACTCATACCTCACCTGTCTCACGTCATCATCTGATACTGATGTTTCATCTTCTGTCTATTCTGATGAAGAACTCTCCTCTCCCGTTTCACCAAAGCCCACTTTTGAATACATTCCCCACAAGGAATTACAGCAAAGGTTTCAAACCTTACAGGAGTTTTGCTTCACTCATCTAGTTCAAGATGACCTTACCAATACCTTCCAATCAGAAACCACATCTGAACCCTCTCCACTAGTTCAAGAAAACGCCATCCTCCACAAGCGTCTCCAAACAGTATTCAATCTTGATGGCAAGATCATTGACGACTTGTGCAAAGAAATTTTTGAATTGCTTGAACGAATCAAAGAGGTCGAAACTGCACTGGAACCACCCACTCCATTTACCTTCTCATCACAGGGAACCATATTAGATGAACGAATTGAAGGTTCCAAACATGTGTCTACATCTTCTCAAAATGTCAAACTAGTAAAATCTGTTAATCATACTGCGGTAACAACTCTTAAACTTAAACAGATTTACAAACCAAAGCAACTGTCCACTTCTAATCACAGTTCTCGTGTGCACTTAGACGTACCTGAATCATCACGAGCTGCAGCCAGTCGACCACGACTTCATTCTAATCTTTTACCCTCTGCTGCAGATGTGAAGAAGACTGGAAACAAGAAGTGTGAAATAAATACATCATGGAAAAGAGCTATTCCTAGGTCCACTATGAGATGTTCAAATTTGAAACCTGTCTGTGAAAACATTTTGATGTTTGATTCTGTTTGTAATCATTCCTGTTCACAAGACAATACTGCTTCTACCATGTTTTGTATGAGTGATGGCTGTACTCATGGACACTGTGAATTTAATTGTTGTTATGATCAATTGAGAAAGTCTTTAGGTATTAAACCATGTGCTGACTGGACGGATTTTTATGCTAATCTAGTCTGTATTCCATTTGTAAATTCCAAAGGTTACATCATTAATCAATGAATCACCACTCGTCAATCACATGCACTTAAACGTCTAAACAAATCCAAACGATTGCTCACGATCAAGGAACTAGAAGTCTACCGACGGCAGGGCTATGAAGCATTTAAAAGGGCTTGGATTGCACAGGAAAAACACTTGCATTCTCAAAAGCGTTCTCGCAATTCCCCTTCCAAAATCTCCAAACCTTCAAAACCCAAGCCATCATCCATCCAACGAATCGCAAAACCTACTAATCGTAGTGCTCCAGTTCAGCAAAAACAAGTTGATGCACCGAGGCCACAGAGAATTCTTAAGAATTCCTCGCAACCATGGATTCGCAAACATAACGCTTCCGCAACTCTACCGAATCCAAAACCTCTGATTCCATCAACTGTCACACCAACAGTAGTAAAGAAACTTTCTTCTCAACCAATTTCTCCCAAATCTATTCATTCTCGACAAAAGATTCGACCCACATGGGTAATTAAGAATAGATCATCTCACGTTTCACCACAACCAGTAGACACAATCACTACTCAATCACCTTTAGGAACTAACAATCAAGGACCCATTCGTATATGGGGACCTGAACTTGCTTTATTCTCTTATTGCAGGTGCCTCACTTGTGGTACCTTGACTCCGGCTGCACCAAACATATGACTGGCAACAAAAGCCTTCTCAAGAACTATGTTCCTAAGTACTCCGGGAATGTACGTTTTGGGAATGACAATGTTGCACCAATAATGGGGTACGGAGACATTGAGAAAAAGCACATCAAAATCAAGAAAGTCTCATATGTTGAAGGGTTGGGTCATAACTTGTTTAGCATTGGACAGTTCTGTGATAAAGACCTAGAGGTCGTGTTCAAAAAGAACAAATGTTCAGTTTTAACTGAAAATGGAGATGAGTTGCTCGCAGGTTCCAGAAATTCTAACCTGTATTCCATTGACTTGGATAAATATGACTCTCCTACCTCTGTGTGTCTACTGTCCGAAGCATCTACGGATCTGACTTGGCAATGGCACAGAAAACTCTCTCACCTGAACATTCAAAATATTAACAAATTAGTCACTGGTGACTTGGTGAGAGGCATTCCGAAGTTAAGGTTCAAGAAGGATCATCTGTGTGCAGATTGTGAAAAAGGAAAAATTAAGAAGGCTTCTCATCAATCTAAATAAGTATTTAGCACTACGAAGCCTTTGGAACTCCTGCACATGGATTTGTGTGGTCCTATGAGAATCCAGTCCAAGAATGGGAAGAAGTATATTTTAGTCATGGTGGATGACTACTCTAGATATACGTGGGTCAAATTTCTGCGCTCAAAAGATGAAGTCACTCCAACAATCATTTCCTTCATCAAACAACAGCAGAACAAGCCTAGTCAGAGTGTTATCTCTATCCGGACAGACAATGGAACAGAATTCAAAAACAGTACACTGAAGAGCTTCTGTGACCTTGTGGGAATCAGCCACCAGTTCTCTGCTGCATACACACCACAACAAAATGGTGTAGTGGAACGAAGAAATAGAACTTTGGTTGAAGCTGCCCGTACCATGCTTTCATATTCCGGGCTCCCACCTTCTTTCTGGGCTGAAGCAATTAGCACTGCCTGCTACACACAGAACCGTTCTTTCATTAACAAACACTTTAATAAAGCTCCCTATGAAGTGGCCAATGGCATAGTGCCTAATATCAAATACTTCCATGTATTTGGTAATAGGTGCTTTGTACTAAATGACAAGGATACTCTAGGAAAATTTGCTCCCAAAGCGGATGATGTTGTTTTCCTAGGTTATTCTACTGAGTCCAAAGCCTACAGAGTTTTTAACAAACGTACAAAGAGCATTGTTGAAAGTATCAACGTAACATTTGATGATACATTGAATGTTACAGATTTTCCACCTAATGCTTCTGAACATACCTGTTCAGGACCTGCACTTCAAAATAAAGAATAAGACAATCCATCCAGTTCAAATATACATCTTGATTTTTTGTATGATTTCTTTAAACCTGAATCTTCTCCTTTTTTCACTGACAACAGGAACGACACAGTTGTTCAAACCAGTGTTACTTTAACGGCTCCTACGGTCACTGAGACGAATCCATTTGCAGATCTATACGCTGAGGATTCATCTTCTGTTTCTATCACTTCTCCCCCTGTGACTTCTCAGATTCCTGACCCAGAGAGCCCTCCTGTGTTTGATTCAGACCCACATTTCTTTACAGAAGATGAAGAAGAAGCACGCCACTTACAGGATCTCATTCCTTCATCTTCCACTTCACATGAAATTAAGTGGACCAGACATCACTCAGAAGAGAACATCATCGGAGATCCTTCAGTTTGTATTCAAACACGATCCGCAACAGCAAACGAATGCCAATTCTCGGGTTTCTTAAGCATCATTGAACCCACCAAGACTTATGACGCATTAGATGATCCAGATTGGGTAATTGCCATGCAGGAAGAATTACACCAATTTGATCGTCTTAAAGTCTGGAGATTAGTTCCTCCTCCATATGGCAAATCTGTTGTTGGAACTAAATGGGTGTTCAAGAACAAACGGGATTCGGATGGAGTGGTCATACGTAACAAAGCTAGGTTGGTTGCTAAGGGATACAATCAACAGGAGGGCATTGACTATGATGAAAGTTTTGCCCCTGTTGCTCGAATTGAAGCTATACGCTTATTTCTTGCATATGCAGCCTCCCGGAGTTTTCGAGTCTTCCAAATGGATGTACAAACAGCCTTTCTCAATGGGGTACTCAAAGAAGAAGTCTACGTTTCACAACCTGAGGGATTCATCAATTCTTCATACCCTAATCATGTTTACATTTTAGATAAGGCACTGTACGGTTTAAAACAAGCTCCACGTGCATGGTACGATGTCTTATCTGAATATCTGATAGGTGAAGGCTACTCCAAAGGAAAGACGGACACCACTCTCTTCACAAAGACAAAAGGTAGGGACAAAATCCTTGTCCAAATTTATGTGGATGACATCATCTTTGGATCTACAAATCCAAAGTACAGTGAAGAGTTTGCACAAACCATGTCAAACAGGTTCCAAATGAGTATGATGGGAGAGATGTCATTCTTTCTCGGTCTTCAGGTTAAACAGTTGAGTCATGGCACGTTCATTTGCCAATCTAAGTATATTAAAGATCTTCTCACGAAGTACGATATGCTCAACTGCAACCATATCTCAACTCCCATGGCGGCCAAATCACAACTATTGGCAGATCCTGATGGTTCTCCGGTGGATCTGAAGAATTACCGTGGGATGATTGGATCGTTACTGTATCTAACTGCAAGTCGTCCGGATATCATGTTCTCTACCTGTCTATGTGCCAGGTTCCAGGCGAATCCAAAAGAGTCACATCTTCTGGCAGTCAAGCGGATCTTCAGATATCTTAAAGGTTCTATGGATCTAGGTCTGTGGTATCCAAAAGATTCAAATCTGGATCTCCATGCTTACTCAGATGCTGACTATGCCGGTTTCAAGATTGATAGGAAAAGCACCTCTGGTAGTGCACACTTTATAGGTGATCGTTTAGTCTGTTGGGCCTCCAAAAAGCAAAACTGTGTATCTACCTCTACAGCTGAGGCTGAGTATGTTGCTGCTGCAATGTGCTGCTCACAAAGTCTTTGGATACGCACACAGTTATCAGACTTTGGCCTAAGGTATGACAACATTCCATTACTATGAGATTCCCAGTCAGCCATAGCTATCTCCTGCAATCCGGTACACCACTCTAAAACCAAACACATCGATATACGTTATCACTTCATAAAAGATAATGTAGAGAAAGGTCTTATTAAGCTCCAGTATGTTCCTACTGAAAATCAGCTAGCTGACTTGTTTACCAAACCATTAGACGAAAGTCGCTTTACTGGGTTGGTCTCCAAGTTAGGCATGCTCAACTTGAAAATATAACATTCTGGTGCTCCATTTTTCCTTTCTTTCCTTTTTTGTTTAGAGTAGGTGTTACACTGTTTGTTCTTTGTGCAGCTTCAAGATGCAATACTCAAGGGGGAGTGACTTTCTGGTGCTACACATGTATCATATGTGTAGGGGGAGAAAAATCATACACATACTGCACATGTGTAGGGGGGGTATGATACATCTGACACATTCCAAAAATTATATCTGAATCTTTCAAATCAATTATATCTGAAACTTTCAATTTTTCAAATCTCAAAAATCAGATATATTGACTTTTTCAAGTATTGAGTCAATCGCGAGAATTGAAGACCAGTGTTAATCGCACGTGATTAAAACCACTAAGAGTCAATCGCGAGAATTGAAAGCCAAGTGTGAATCGCATGCGATTAATACATCAAAGAGCCATTCGCGAAGAATGAAAGCCAAGTGTTAATCGCACGCGATTAACACATCAAAGAATCATTCGCGAGGAATGAAGGCCAAGTGTTAATCGCACGCGATTAACACATCAAAGGTTCATTCGCGAGCTCTATCAGCCGGGCCCCTTTATCATTCGCATTGGCCATCAGCCGTGTTTTTAACCGACTGAGAGGGCCAATCAGAGCTCGACACGTGTCTTTTTACACTGACATAAGTTACCCATTAGCTACCAAACGTCATTTACACGATTCAAAATTAGAAAATTTCATAAGTGTTTCTCTCAATTTCTTGGTTACTTTAGCATTCAAATCCTTTCGTTACTCTGCCAAAATTTATAATTTTAGTATCAAAATACTCCTAATCACAGAGGTAACAACTTGTACGGTTTACTTTGTGAAAATTTTGAGTTAAAAGGGTACTTTTTGGCCTTAGAACACCCATATGCGAATGAGGGTTTCAACACTTTGAATGGATGTTTGGTACACGAAACAAACTTGTTTGATGAAACAAAGTATGCGATGGCTATTTTGAACACTTGGGGAACACTTTGATGTAAAAATATTTCAAAAATCTCGAAAAATGTTCTTCGTGTTCTTGGGGGGTATAAACAAAAACTAACAATTTGGTTTTTGGCCTAAAAAGAGGTGTTAGGGTGATTTTTGGACTATGCTCCAGTACTACAAAGTTGTTCAGCACTATCTAATTGACACTCTCAAAGTTTCAAAACAACTTTTTTATACTAAAAATCATCCTGTACACAGTGAGGGTTCAACACTTAGGGTGTTAGAACATTGGTCAACATGGGTCAAACTTTTGTCATGCATATCTCTTTATCCTTAACTTAACTGTTTTATCAATCTGTACAGATAGAATGGCTCAAGCTGTACGTGACCCAGAGGAGATCATGCCCCAAGCAGAATTCCTTTACACCAAATCTCATGAAAACAACCATTTTGTTGACTTAAGAAAACTGAGAAACCTTACCTACCCAATTGTCACTGAAATTCTCAAAATACACCCACTCAATCACCTGCTGACCTATAACCCAGCCAAAACAGGCACACATGTACCTGAACTATACGTTCAACAATTTTGGAAAACATGTGATGTGCGGATCAATGGCAGGGGTTATGAAGTAATCCATGCTGAGGTTGACGAATTTCAAGTCAATATATCTCTTAGTCGCCTTAGAACAATTTTTGCCCTACCCAGAGCAGACAGCAGACCTCCTACAACAGACTTTGAGGAAATCCCAGACGAGGATGCATGTCTTGCAGCTATAATGGAGATGGGGTATGATGGTGAGCTCACACGTAAAGGTCAATTCAAACGCAACAGCTTGCACCCGAAATATAATATATTAATGACGGTGCTTCAAAGGTGTCTCACCCCGAAACATTCTGGATATGAATTCCCTACTGAGTATCAGCTCAAGATTTTTGTTGTTGCAGCGAACCATATGCATATAGACTATGCTTTTCTGCTGTTCCAGGATATTAAAGCCACCATGCAAAGGAAAAATTCCAAAAAGCAGAAGGATGCAAACATGCTGCCTTACCACCGCTTCCTGCCAATGATCATCCAGTACGTGATGGATCGGAATGCTGACATTCCCCGCCGGGCAGGTTTACCTTCTATACACCCTAAGCTATTCTTGTATATTAAACCTGCCACTCCGGCCAACCTGCTTGTTCCTAAACCATTTCCTGTATCTCTCTTAAATCTGTGTGAGCAAAATGATATTGTTAAGAGTTATAGGGAGAGTGTAGGAATACCTCCTATGGTTACGCCAGAGCCGGCCATACCTACCCAGGGAGGAGTAGCACCAGGTGAGAATATAGAGGTTAGGACTCAGCTTTCTATGGCAGATGCTGAGAGGGGAGTGGAGAGAGAAAATGTTGAGAGGGGTGGTGAAGAAGGTGAAGGTGTTGAGAGTAGAGAGGGAGGGGATGCATATGATCCCGCCACCAGTCAAGCCATAGTTCAATCTCTTTCTCAATCTACCCGAACCCAAGCTGTTCTTACTGAACTTGGACTTGACGATTCTGAGTCATCCAGTTCTTCTCAAGTTGAGTCTGCTTCCCATCAAGGAGGTGCCCCTTCCTTTGAACTTGCTATATCTCCTGTGGGCACCCTGTCAGGATCGGATATAGATTATATCAAATAACAAGAACTAACTTTTAAATAATAAATCAGAGTAAAATAAAAGTTAATCTTTAACTATGATCACAATCAACTAAGAAGTTGCGGAATCACACTTAATTGATTAAAGAATGTTTTAAACACAGATCAATTCAATCAAACAGTAGTTTTATTAACCAACCAGAATGATTACAAAAGCAAACTTCACCTCCAATCTAACTTATTATGTTAGACGAAGAACACAGATTGTTCTTAGGTTTCAACAAGAAACTTCGAGGCTTAGCACTATTCAGAAAGCAAATTAAAATTTTAAGAACGAATGCAAAATATAATCAATGAGTAAGTGCGTACAAATTATGAATTCTAATCTATTATATATACTCCTTGATCTTCCTTGATTTGCTGACAGTTAGGTAATCTTCTATCTTCTGAGATAATCTTGATGATCTTCAAAATATTTCAAGATATCTTCAAAGATAGAATTCTTCCATATATAGCTCAACAGAAACTGTTTAATGAATACAACAGTTCTTGATTCTTCTAACAGTCTTCAGCTTCAAGGTCTTTAAACAGTTGTAGACATTCACACTAACAGTTCTCAACTGTTTTCATATTTTCAACAAACAGTTTTAAACTGTTTCACCAACCTTCATCAAACAGTTCTCATCTTTATGTTCAATAACTTAGATTATTTCCCAACAATCTCCCCCTAACTTAAAGTATTGAACAATACATTTAAGTTGTTGGTTCGATCATAGACAAATTAATATAAGTAATGAGTCACATTTCTTCTAACCTCCTTTTGAATCTGTTCAGTAAGTCTTCCTTCTGTTTTGAGTCCCCATGGAATTTAGCTTTAATCAAAAACTCCAGCTTAGTCTTGTGATGCTCAATAAAGTTCAAATCAAACCACTCATGCATTGTATTTCCCATCACCATGTAGTATGTCCTTGATTTTGCATATACCTTCACTGCCTTTATGGGAAAAGTTTCCTCTGCTGTCAGTTTGGGCATAATCTTTAATGGGTTACAAATGCTGGTAAGATATTCCATCAGAATCTTGATTCCTTCATTTAAGTCACTAAAGTGCTTAATTCCATATGTATACAATTCTTGTACATCTTTTGGTGATATTCTTGTCATCATTTGTACAAAATTGTCATATACCTCAACAGATCCATCTTCCCTTGCAATAGTAATGCAATGTTTGTCACTTGCTTTTTCTTCAAACTTCCATTCAACAACATGAGACTTTTCACCCAATTCTTTTTCCAATTGGTCAATCCCTTGCTGAACGTCTACTGTCAGTTTATCTTTCAGAATTTTGTGAACCACAGCAGCTTTGTTTGAAGTGGGAAGTTTCTTGGTTGGCTTGACTGTAGATGCTTTACCTTTTATTACTCTTTTTCTTTTCACACCTTTCTGAGATCTTTCCTTCTCATCAATTTCAGCTGTGATTTTCTCACCTAGCTGAAGAGCCATAGCAAAATCTTTTTCTTCTTGTTCTTTCTTCTTGGCAGCAAGCAATTCTTGATCCCTTTCTTCAGTTGCCAGCCTCCAAGCCAACTGATAATCATCTTCAAGTTGTTGAGGCTTTTTAAGAACTTTAGTAGGAAGAACAGCAACTTCCTTTCCTTTTCCTGAACCAGAAGGCATTTGATCAGCAATTCTTTCTTCCTGAATTGCAATGCCTTTGAATCCTTTCTTTGGTGGTAATGGTTTCAGCTCCTTCATACCTTTGAATTTACCTTCCAACCAACCATCCTCAATACTTTGTGTCATCCTCTTGGTGTTAAATCCAGTAGTTTGAGCACATAGGTCAATCAAGTAAGTTTGTTTAACCTTGGACCATGACTTGAAGACTTCAGTAGTTGGATAGCTAGCAGTAACAGTCATCTTGTTTATCATCATCCTATCCTCAGCTGACAAAGTTTCTTCATCTTCAGTAACAGCTGTTGGGTCAATGGTTGCAACTGTTTGTTCAGTTGTAGTAACAACTGTTTGTTGATCCTGTGGAACTGTTTGTTGAACTCCTTCCTGCTTGGATTTTCTTCTTCCTTTAGCTTGAGCAGTTGAAGAGGTTCTCACCAAAGATTTGGGTTTAAGCAGCATCTCATGAGTATGAAGAACATTGGTTGCCTTCTTCAGATTCTCATCAAGAAAGTTCTGCTGCTTATCTTGCCTTATAAGCACCTCATTGTGAATTGCTACTACCTTGAGTACTTCAGTTGCCTTCTCCAACTTTTCAGTCAGTTCTTTTATCTTCTCATCTTGAGTAACTATCCTTTTGTTTTGAAGGGCAATCCTTTTCTTTAGGTGTAGATGAGCAGCAAGATAAGGTGCAAAGTTAGGATCCGTCAATGCATGTTGTTTCAGTCTAGTCTCAATGTCAGTTAGTGTTTCCACTGTGACCATATCATTGACAGTTTCCACTGGTGGTTGACTCCCCTGAGTCTCACCATCAGTACCCTCTGTTCTTGGTTCTGGGGATTACCAGAAACTGTTTTACCAGTCTCTGTTGCCATGGTTGAGGTCTTAGCTATGTTAACACTGTCCTGATTATCCCTTGCGGATAAAACAGTAGTGTCAGCCTCAAAAACCATATGATCACCCTCAAAAGGAGTGATCACCTCCTCAATGTGCCTGGGAGACAGCACAAGTGATTCCCTTTGGATATTTTGCACAGGTGAATGCACCTGTTCAGGGCTAACAGTTTTAGTTTCAAGAACTGTGGTGGAAGGAGCACCAACAGTTCATTTCCTCTTCTTTTGAAATATTTTTAGTGCAGGGGCTTGTGTTGTGGCTTTTTCAAAAGAAACAGGTTGGGAATTTTGAGTATCATGAGCTGTGGGTTCTAGAGGTGGTGGTGTAGCAATAAGTTGGACTTCATGCTCACCCCTGGCAGCTCTGTTTCTTGAAAGGAACTCCACCATTTCAGAGAGTGGAGGAGTTATGGCACCAGAAAAACTCTTGCCATTAACCAACAGTTTGCTCAAAGTGGAAGCCACATGAGCAGAGGGAATAATGACCCTCTTGTGTATTTTAAGGTTTGGAATCAAAAGTTTAAACAAGTTTGCACAAATCGTGGATACATCAAAAATAGACCGTACTTGGTCCCCAGATGTTTTACCATACCATTAAATATCAATTTTGAAAAATTAAAACATCTGTTGTTGGCTAGACAGATGAGTGCGAGAGCAATGTTGCTTCCAAACTTATTCCAGCCCGTTCTCTTAGGGCTTATGCACTGCTGGAGAGTATGAATAATGAACTTCCAGTGTGCGCAAAACCGCCCTTTGTAGAAGGTACCCTTACCCCCCAGGGCCCTCATACCCAAGTTTTAGTAACTCAGTGTGTAGATATTCTAATGCAACTGAATCAGAATACTCACCATTAAGATCATTCAGTTGTAGTGCATGGCGAATAGTGTCTTCGGTTATAGAAACCTCCATATCATCAACAGTTGTAGAAATCTGTTGCACTCCATCAACTTCTTGGACTTTGGCATTATTCCAGAAGTTCTCAATATGTGAGGTATAGATTGTGGGGATGGCAGTTAGAGCATAATGAATGTTTGATACCGTGAGATAATCAATCATGACGTGGAAAGCGTCAAGATTATCTGGTTTTTCAAGATAAGCGATCACATTGTGCTCTTTGACAAATGGAAGAGGAGACATTTTGATTTCGATCTCTGAGAGTTGTTGAGAGTTAGGGTTTGTTTCTGATCGAAGTTCGTTTTGGACGTGTGAGTTGCTTGATAAGGAGGGAATTGCCTTATATATGTTTCGAATGTTGAATGCAATTCAAAGTTTCCAAAATTCTGCAAAGACCAAAACGCCCTTTAATAGCTTAACAGTTGACGGACAGAATAAACTAACAGTTTTAAAGCTGTTTTCATAAAAAGTGACAACTGTTATTCAAAAGTTTAACTCCCTTTTGTTTGATCATTTATTTGGATTAATAGTTGTTTAGTGTTTACAACTGTTCTCATATCTCCCCCTTAGTTGACGAATTTCTCCCCCTCAGTTACACATGGACTTTGCCTAACAGTTGTGGAAGCCATATACTAACAGTTGAAAACTGTTAGTATTGATTGAAACAGAATTGTGCAACTGTCAAACAAACTTTAGCTCATATAAGTCAAATGCTAAAGCAACAATAACAAATCATTAGTGAACACAGGCATCAACATAAGATGTATTTTATTCAAGATAATCACAATTGAGCTACAATAATTTTGAGAAAACAATACTGTCTTTTGCTATAGATCTAAACACAGCTTATAAGAACTGTCTTAACTCCAAGATCCACATGTGACAAATTATTGTTAACATTTTGTATCATCAAATCTGAACTTTAAGGGAAGACAATCATCATCACATTCTTGCTCGAGAATGTCTTCATTATTTAAGAATCGAGTTCAGAATAGCCTCTACAGTGCCGCCATAGCCTTACTGAGAAGCCTGTCTTCAAAGAATGGTCATGTAATGCACAAGCCATTGTTGGTACTGCTTATCTAATTGTGCAAGGCCGTCTCATAGGTGTGGGAGAACAATGATCTACACCGTAAGTGTAGACAACTTTCTCCGTGAACAGTTGACATGCCTTAAACAATTTTCAAAACATACAACCCACCAATGGGTGTGCAGTAGACCTTCTCATCATATGTACCACCAGAGACGATTGTCATAATTTTCCTCTTGGGAAGATGGTGAATGATACCAATTCAACATCAGTGGAACTAGTCATCTATTACAATGACTTCCACTGCATCATCCTCCGAGGCCCTCTGGTGGTTATGAGTATTATATCTTCGAACATTGAACCACACTACGGAGTTTGTAGTGCTTGCCAGGTTCAAGATGAATCTTAGACAACATGGTGTAGGCAATTCATGGAAGAGAGTGAAATTTTCAAAATCACCTCTTATACGAATATGATCAATTGGTTTATTTGGCCTACGTGGATCTGGATGCTGTGTCAAGGTGAACCTATCGCGATCATCATGCATCTCAAGAACACATGATGAGTATTGCCAAAGCTCATGCATTCTTACAAATGGGGCAGGGATGGTTACATAACTTTGTCTAACATTAATTTCTTTGAAGTTTATGAGAAAGAAGTTAGTAGCCATTTGCAGAGAGAAGTGTGTGCAAATATAGGTGTGATTTGTGAAGTATGGGTGCAAGGCTATTTATAGAGAAACTGGGAGGCATTAATGTCCATTAATAGTCATTAATGACCATTAATGTCCAGTAATTTCCATTAATAGCATGCAGTGACTTGTCATATCAAATTCACTATATTACAAGCAAAATGACTCACCTTTATCAGTCTGGAACTGTTGTTTCAATAAAGTGAATTTACCTTTACCTCTTAACAAGGACAGTCACGGGTGTGAAACTGTTTGAGAGACAGGTAAGCAGATATGGCCAAAAATGATGTGTGAAATTGCATTTCCTTCTCTGAATACTCAAAGATAACAGTTGTTAGAAAACGTAACTAACAGTTGCAAACTGTTAGTGTGAAAAACATGGAATAATAAACAACTGTTAGTCCAAGTTAATCATTCCAATGTTGGAAATCAAAAAGTTGAATCTGCTCACATCAAAAGCTTTAGTGAACAAATCAGCTAATTGATCATCAGTATGAATTTTCATAACTTGGATTAATCTCTTTTCATTGCAGTCTCTTATGAAGTGAAATCTGATTTCAATGTGCTTGGTTTTAGAATGCTTCACTGGATTATTAACTATGCTAATAGCACTAGTGTTATCAACATAAATAGGGGTATTTAAGAAAGACAAACCATAATCCAGAAGCTGATTTTGGATCCATAACACTTGTGAACAGCAGCTTGATGCAGCAATATATTCAGCCTCAGCTGTTGAAGTTGAAACTGTTGTTTGTTTCTTGCATTGCCATGAAACCAACCTTGATCCAAAGAATTGACATCCTCCAGAGGTTGATTTTCTGTCCACATTGGCTCCACCATAGTCACTATCAGAATATGCCACCAAATCAAAAGGTGAATCTTTAGGATACCAAAGTCCCAATTTTGGTTGGCCTTTGAGGTATCTAAAGATCCTCTTTACAGCAAACAGGTGTGACATCTTTGGACTGCATTGAAACCTGGCACAGACACAAACAGCAAACATTATATCAGGTCTAGAAGCAGTTAAGTACATTAATGAACCAATCATTGACCTATAGAGGTGTATATCAACATCCTCCCCCTCAGAATCTGCTCCCAACTGTTTGTGTGTCTCCATTGGAGTACTTGCCAGCTTCACATCTTGATAGCCAAACTTGTCCAATATGTCCTTGACATACTTGGATTGGCTTAGAAAAATACCAGTGGGCTTCTGTTTGACTTGTAATCCCAAGAAAAATGTGAGTTCACCCATTGAACTCATCTGAAACCTTTTGTGCATAATGACTTCAAATTCTTTGCACAAGCTGTCATTAGTGGATCCAAAGATTATATCATCAACATAGATTTGAACAAGCAAAATCTCTGTTTTAACAATCTTTGTAAACAATGTTTTGTCAATTGTGCCTCTCTTAAAACCATTCTCAAGGAGATAGGATGATAATGTCTCATACCAAGCTCTAGGAGCTTGATGTAGACCATATAGGGCTTTATCCAACCTATATACCTTGTCAGGGTACTTTGAGTCTTCAAAGCCAGGGGGTTGACACACATATACCTCCTCATCAATAGTTCCATAGAGAAAAGCAGACTTGACATCCATTTGATACACCTTAAATCCTTTGAAGCTTGCAAAAGCAAGAAATAGTCTAATGGCTTCAATCCTTGCAACAGGTGCAAAAACATCATCATAGTCTATTCCTTCCTCTTGTGTGTAGCCTTGTGCAACCAGTCTTGCCTTATTCTTGATTACAATCCCTCTTTCATCTTTCTTGTTTCTGAACACCCACTTTGTGCCAATTACTCTTTTGCCTCTTGGAAGCTCAACCAACTTCCAAACTTGCTGAATTTGAAATTGTAAGAGCTCTTCTTGCATTGCTTCCACCCATGAAGGGTCTTTCAATGCCTCAATTGCTTTCTTTGGTTCTATTTGAGATAGAAAGCAAGCATTCACATCAAATTGGGCAAGATCCACACCACTGTTTTCATTTTGCAGCATATTCCTTGTTCTGATAGGAGTGGTTGGATCACTAATTATTTGTGATATTGGATGAATCTTGTGAACTCTTGATGTAGGAATGTTTTCTTCAGTCAGTTCATTCCCTAGATTAGACAGATCAAACTCACATTCACTTGAATTTTCAGCATTATCACACACTTGATTAGCAACTATTTGGGATGCAGAGTCAGTGTGTTGTTGAGGAGCATGAGATTCCATGTCCTTTGAAGATTCAGCATCAATCAATGGATCAACAGCATTGGAGAACTCTTGTTGAAGCATAGGAATCACAACAAAGTCTTCAGTAACTTTGTTTGAACCAACAGTTGTTGGTTTCGAGCTAACAGTGTCAAAACTGTTCAGGTTGGTGGAAGTTGTTTGATGATTTTCACCAGCAGTTGTTGGGGTAGCTGTTTCAGTAGAGTACTCAAAAGAAAGAGATTTAGACAATGCATCAATATCAAATAACCAATCAGGTCCATGACCTGCAATATTGATCCTATTCTCATTGAAAGAGACATTCATACTCTCTTCTATGATTCTAGTGACATTGTTAAAAACTCTATAAGCTTTACTTTGAGTGGAGTATCCTACAAAGAAACCTTCTTCAGCCTTACTCTCAAACTTGCCTAATTGTGATTTGGTATTAAGGATAGTGCAAGGACACCCAAATGGTTTGAAGAAGTTGATTAAAGGTTTTCTCTTGAGGAACAACTCATAAGGAGTTTTCCCTTTGGACTTGACTACTTGTACTCTATTCTGAACATAGCAGGCAGTGTTCACTGCTTCTGCCCAGAGTGTCATTGGAAGCCTAGAATCAGCTAACATGGATCTAGCAGCCTCTATCAAAGTCCTATTCCTTCTCTCAGCAACTCCATTCTGTTGGGGAGTCCTAGGGGCACTAAACTGTCTTTCAACACCTTTACTTTCACAAAAACAGTTTAGCTCATAGTTCTTCAATTCAGAACCATTGTCAGATCTAATGACTTTCACCTTCAAATCAGATTGATTTTCAATTTTAAGAATAAGAGACTTAACTAACTCAGCAGTTTCATCCTTAGTTCTAAGAAATTGAACCCATGTGAACCTGGTAAAGTCATCAACTATGACTAAACAATACGCTTTCTTTCCTATACTCACCACAGATGTAGGACCAAAAAGATCCATGTGTAACAATTGTAAAGGTGCAGTAATAGAAGAAACTTCTTTGGTCTTATAAGAAGTTTTGTGTTGCTTGCCTTTGAGACAGGCTACACAATGATCATCACATGAGAATTCTTTTTGAGGCAAACCTCTTACCAAACTGTTTTTAGCTAACAAGTTCATGGTTTTAAAATTCATGTGACACATCCTTCTATGCCAAATGGCAGACTCATCATGAGATGCCTTTGAGAGTAAGCAGCTTAACACATTCTGTTTAGCAATCTTTTGTGTATCAAGACAGTATACATTATCTTTTCTAAGTGTTCTTAAAAGAACATCCTTCTCATTTAATTTAAAATCTTTTGAAAGAATAATGCATTCTGAATCTGTAAACAAAACTTTGTTTCCATTGTCACAGATTTGAGATACACTTAACAGATTGTACTTAAGCTGTTCAACAAAGAAAACATCATTAAATGTAAGTGTACCTGCCTCAACAGCTCCTTTACCTGTGATTTTTCCTCCCTTAGCATTTCCTCCAAATGCTACAAATCCACCATTGATGTTTCTGAAATCCTTCAAACAGTGTGGATTTCCAGTCATGTGCCTTGAGCATCCACTATCCACATGCCAGATAGATCCATGATTGGCCCTATGAATGCTCTGCACAAATAAAATCAGTTAGTAGCAGGAAGTACCCAGGCCATGCAGGTCTTGGGTACACCATTCAAGTCATAATACTTAAACAGAGTTTTGTTCTTTTTGATTTCATCCAAATTAGATTTCTCTAATTTGTGTGAAGAATACTTTGTAAGAACATGTGGTTTCCAACTGTTGTGATTAACAGTGGACACCTTTGAACAAACAGCTGGTGGAGTTGGTAAAACAGATGAATCAACTTGTGATTCCTTTTGATTTTCAGTTTGAAGAACAGTTTTACCTTCTCCAGAATCAGTTTGTTTTTGAATTTTCAGTATGCCTTTTCTTAGGCTTGGGTTTAGCCTGAGATTTTGGAGCTTCCATCTTCTTCTTTTCATACACAACCTCACCAACTTTCTCCATTCCTTTGGTTTTTGTACTAACAGTTGGGCTTTTTAGCTTAGAACTGTTTGGGTTCTTGAGAGAACTGTTAGTGTAAAGATGGGGATTATTGGCAACAGTTGTGGAGCTTTCTATGGAATGGATTGCTTTTGAAGGTGTTGACTCAGTGAGGAGGGATTCTGTGGAAGCTTTTACAAACACCACAGGCTTGAAAGATGGTTTTGTGGAAATGGGTTCACAACAGATGTGATTTTCATATGGAATCACTTCATCTTTCTCTTCACAACTATCTCAATATCTTCAACACTTACTACAGACAGAACTTCATCTTCATAACTCTCAAACTTTGGATCAGCTGACTTTAATTCATCTGCCAAAAGTTCATTGACATATCTATCAGCTGCCTCAGACAAGGGTGTTATGTATGTATGATTGTATGGAGGTGGGGTTTCCTTATATCCAAGTCCAGTTTTCACCTTGTCTCTCACTTGAGATTGTAGCGGAGTCTCAAGCTTAAGGTTTGCAGCCTTGAACATTCCAAGATCAATGTCCACACCCTCCAATTTCTTTGTGAGTTCATCCACCTTGCTTTCTTTTTCAACCAATTTCTTTTTCAGACTATCAATCTCATCTTGAAACTGCTCTTTCTCCCACTTATGATATTTTCTATCATAGTCCATTTGCAGTTCATTAGCCTGATAGTCTTTAATTTTCTTTTCAAGATCTTCTATCACAGCAGTATACTCATACCTTTTCTCCTCCATTTTACTTAGAGCAGCACATACTTTCTTATTATGCTCTCTAAACCTCTTAACAATAGCTCTACATTCACCAGGACATAGTTTAGAAGATACCTGTATGTCCTCATATTCTGGAGAATCCATCTTGATGGAGGAGTCAGTCAATGCCATCAAAGCTTTGTTGCTGGTAGCCTCCTCTGCTTGATCACTCCAATCAAATCCATGGCCTTCTTGTGAAACCAATGCTGAGGAGGTATGATTCTGAGTTGGCCTCTGACCTTGATTCTGAACTTGTCCACCAGATCTGCATTCTCTTGCAAAGTGGCCAAGTTGTTGACATTTGAAGCATCTCACCTTTGACTTGTCAAATCCAGCCTTGTCATCAGCTCTGAAATTCATGTTTTGCCTTCCAGTCCTTTTAATGAACCTCTTGGCTCTAAAAGTAAGCATGGCCATCTGCCATTTGAGATCCATCTCCTCAAGATCATCAGGGTACACTTGTTCAAGATCCTCATTGGTGAGAGTTGAATGTGCATGGCTGGCAAGAAAAGCTTCAAGAACAGGATCTGGAGTGTTCGTATCTAGTCCAACAGCAGAACTAGTACCTGCACAACTATCAATAGAGTTAGTTAATGAATGGTTTGATTTCATACCTGAGGAAGACAGGAGAACAGCATTGTGGCTAGGGATAACAGTTTTTCTTTTTCCTTCTATCTCTCCCTCAAACACTATCAAACTATTATAGAGGTCATCTAACTCTATGTCTTCAAGAGAATCCTTGGTTCTCCATTGTGCAGCAAACACAGTCCATTCATCACCTAGAGACCTAAGAAACTTTCTATTTATCTCATCTTGATCAAGCCTAACCTTAGCACTCTCCAGTTGACGCACCAGTTTGTAAAACCTATCAAAGATTTGGGTGATACTCTCATTCTTCCCACTGGTGAAGTTCTCATAGGCTTGTTTAAGAAGATCTCTTTGGTTTCTCTTAGAACTAGCATTCCCAGCAAACCTCTTCTCCAGAGCATTCCAAAGTTCATGAGCATCATCAAATTTCTTGAATTGATGTTGATACTCATTAGGAATTGCAATCTGGAGGATGCTGAGGGCTTTCATCTCAATCATTCTATCCTTCTTTTCAGCATCTGTCTTTGGTGGTGGTTTCTTCTTTGGTTTTCCATTCTCATCCAGTTCAATGGGATTAGTGGGAACATTTTCAATGATTTGCCAAACAGCATAGTCCATTAGTTGGACATGCTGTTTAATCTTAGTTCCCACATCTCAAAATCAGATGGTTTGAGCATGGGAACACGAATGCTGGACCCTGACCCACTGTTATCAGAAGAACCTCCCGAATCCATTGAAACAAATTGATTAAAAACAATTTTGAAAAATAAAGCAAGGTAATGCAAAAACCTTCAACTGGTGATCAAAGGAACCTTAATGATAAGGCTCTGATACCACTTGTCAGGATCGGATATAGATTATATCAAATAACAAGAACTAACTTTTAAATAATAAATCAGAGTAAAATAAAAGTTAATCTTTAATTATGATCACAATCAACTAAGAAGTTGCGGAATCACACTTAATTGATTAAAGAAGGTTTTAAACACAGATCAATTCAATCAAACAGTAGTTTTATTAACCAACCAGAATGATTACAAAAGCAAACTTCACCTCCAATCTAACTTATTATGTTAGACGAAGAACACAGATTGTTCTTAGGCTTCAACAAGAAACTTCGAGGCTTAGCACTATTCAGAAAGCAAATTACAATTTTAAGAACGAATGCAAAATATAATCAATGAGTAAGTGCGTACAAATTATGAATTCTAATCTATTATATATACTCCTTGATCTTCCTTGATTTGCTGACAGTTAGGTAATCTTCTATCTTCTGAGATAATCTTGATGATCTTCAAAATATTTCAAGATATCTTCAAAGATAGAATTCTTCCATATATAGCTCAACAGAAACTGTTTACTGAATACAACAGTTCTTGATTCTTCTAACAGTCTTCAGCTTCAAGGTCTTTAAACAGTTGTAGACATTCACACTAACAGTTCTCAACTGTTTTCATATTTTCAACAAACAGTTTTAAACTGTTTCACCAACCTTCATCAAACAGTTCTCATCTTTATGTTCAATAACTTAGATTATTTCCCAACACACCCCTGACCAACCAATCGAACAACCAGCAGAAAGCACACCCTCATTCATGAAACTCACTGACCCACATACTACCTCTCCTGACCAGACTCACCCCGTTCAAACTACTCAGGTCATTCCACAACCTGGTGGTCTGGTCATTCCTTTGACTTCAACTGCCCAAGCAACCACCATTCCTATCATTCGCAGGGCCATAGTTGCTCCTGAACATGACATTCCAGTAACTTCGCCAAGTCATTCTTTATCTATTGAATCTGGTTCTGTCACTCCTGACTCTCTTATTCACCCTGATCAATATGCGGGGTATGGTGCTGGTAGCGGTGATGATGAAGATAGTTTTGTAGTTAGGAGTGCGAGTGATAGAGAGGAGGTGAGAAAAGAAAAAATGAGTGCTGAGGGTTCCCTAAACCCAGAAAGCCGGGAAGCCACATCTACTATGAGGCCTAGCACTGCTGGGCCTCATATTGAAGAAGTCGCGGTGATCACACCCGTGCAAGTTTCTGCCCCACCAAGCCACTACGGTGTCTCTCAACAGACTCCGTCTTTATTGCACAGGGTTATAGCACATACACTGGGTCAACCCCAATTGGGTGTTGGACCTATTGAACAAAGAGGACCGTCTCCCTCGTTCTCGACTCCTTTTCGTGCACAATTTGATATGCCGCGGATCTCCGCTTATCTTGAACAACACAAAGTCACCATTGATGCACTAAGCTTGTTGACTCAACAAGTCTCCTCAACTTCCATAGGTGGTACCTCTCAAGGTGCCATTCGAGGATTAGAAGGAAATCCTGCTGGAGCCTACATCCATGCTGCTCCAGTAGGTGGTTCTGCCTCTGTGGCAGGTACCTCAACCGGTAATCTGAGTGATTCCGGGTTTGTTACACGTGCAGAACTTCAACATCATATTCAACAAGCCGTGTCACCAATCCACCAACAACTGCAGATGACAAATCAAAAGTTGGATCGGATAGAGCAAGCTTCCAAGGCCCAAGCTGAGCAGCTAAACCGAATTGAAACACTTCTTGCTGCCCGTCCTCCAGTTCCAGAGCCTCAATCACAACATGATCCTGCCACAATGTCTGTAGATGCTTTAAAAAGCATGATGTATGTTAGACTTCTGGAGCAAAGGCCAGAATCTGCACATGATCAAGACCTTCTGACTACTCTTCGCAACGAACAACGTCCATCGGGAATCTCCATGGATGACTTTCAAGAGTTTCATGAAGATGTAAACAGAAAGATTGATGGGATCACCAAAGGTTTCTACACCTCCCTATCAAAAGTCACAGACCGGCTGACTAGCCTAGAAACAACCTGTCAGGCTCAGGCTCAGGGGAGTAAGCGGAGACGGGATGATCAGGATCCGGATGATCAACCCGAGGGGGAGAAAATACATGTCTGCTCCCTCAGTTGTTACTACTGTTCATGTCCCACTCGTTACTTCATACTTATCTGCAGGTACAAGTTCAACTGGGTCCAGAAGTCAACACAAACAACAACAAATGGCCGATGAAGTTTATGAACGACAGCAAAAGGAAAATGCTGACAAACAAATTGTACTTTACGTACCTCAGCAACAATCTGAACCGAGGTCAAGTGATCTTGAAGAAGGTGAAATACCTTATGAGCAGCCCCATGCCGAGATGTCTGACTGGTCTAGTGACTCAGAGGAAAAAGTGGAAGATTTATATGAGTTTATTCACACATCACCTGCAAGACATGTGGGGGAAGGTAGTTCTGCTCTGCCAGCGGAGGAAGCTGAGGATCCTGAGATGGAAAGTCTATTCAAGGGTATTGATGATTACGTCGAGGTTGCTACACGTCCAGATTCTCCTAGATTTGTTGACAGATTTGATGATATCCCTAGTGAAAGGGAGCTTGCTCTCAGAAGAAAAGAAAGGGAAGCAATTTCTAGAAGGGAAGCTAGGAGAAAGCCTAAACAAAATAAACCTATCTTCGACGTGTCCAGGGTTCTCAGTGGGATTAATGTTGAAGTTCATGAAACTTTCCCTCCTCCTCCTGGTCGGTTTCAAGAATCAGCTGCCGATGTACTTGAAAGAAACAAACAGAGAGAGGCAGCTGAGAAAACAAGACAAGAATCTGAATGGCCCTTGCCAAGGAGCTTCATTGTGCCACCTGCTCCTCCAGTGTATCGTGGAGATCCAGGACTTGATGCAGGCAACATGTTCACAAGAAGTGCTGCCCAACAACCTATATGGAAACCTTATTTTGTCAATGCTGCTAATCTTGAAGAAAGAATTCCAGATATATTCAGCAATGAGCTAATACAGGTTATTTCCCCTGAGTTGCGGAACATGGACGATAAACAGAGAAGAAGATATGAACATATCCTCTCTCAGTCCATGACTAAACCCGAAGAGATCAAATCAGAGTATCCAATAGTTGAACTTATCAATATCTACACTCAGACAACCTTCAGAATAAAATATGCCATCTTTCATGTCAGAAGAGCAAACAACCTGTCATTCTTCCTCAACGAAGCAGACTTAAGGTTTGTAAGTATTGAAGACATCAGCTTCATCTTTGACACCCTCTCTCAAAAAAGAGGAAAGTGGCCAGAAGAAGAGTTCGGAAAGGTTGCTCTAATGAAATACATGAGAAATCTAATGGAATACTTTGAGGAACACGATCTGCAACTCGGAGCTGAAAACAACTATCTGAAAGTCAACCTCTTAAAGCCTAACCAGAGCCATCCAGATCTAGAAAAACTTGAAGAATTGATAGTTATCTATGATGGGCATCCAAACTTCAAAGGTGATCGAGGAGTCGTCTCAAAGAATACAAAAGGCGAAAAGATCTTCATCAGACTTGACGAACTCATGGCGTATTCAAACGGCACCTTGAAAATTCTCCATCATAAGATACATCAGAAAGTTTGGGAAAACCGGGCAGCCTATACTGATGAAGAACATGCTGAAGCCTATTGTGCTTTGCATATTTCTAAACTCTTGTGTGTGTTCTCTCTCTTAGCTCTTGGCTCTCTTTCTCTCTACCTTTTACACATACAAACATACACATTAACTCTCTAGCATTACTTCATCCGTATAATACGGGACCATCATATTCATATATATATATATATATATATATATATATATATATATATATATATATATATATATATATATATATATATATATATAGAAAATGGATCAATAAAGAATCATGTGTTAAACAAAGAACCTAAAGAACTAATCTGGACCACTGGATCATCAAAATCAATGGATAAGATTGAACGATGACAAAACTGTAATTATTATGTATTAAATTATGAAGAAAAGGGTAAATATGGAAAATGCCCCCCAACAACCTAGGAATTTAAAAAAACCTCAAAAACTTTATATTGTCATAACTTTTTAAGTTAACATGAAAATTTTGTTTGCATTTGGGCAGCAGGTAGTGTTTCTGTCGGATTTTGCATTTTGGAAGCATTTTGCATTTCACATTTTCATATTTTGCATTTTTGAAGCATCTGGATGACCTGCATGATGATATTTTGCATTTTGCATTTAGTATTAACAGAACTCAAAATGCAAAATTTGCATTTCAAAAAAAAATGTTTCTGAAATATATTAAGTCTGGTCTTGTTTGAAAGAGGACGAAAAACTGAATTTAACGGTATAATTTTTTGGTTAAAATTGTTAAAAACGAACGAATTATGATCATTTAAAGTAAGTGGGGGTTTTTTTAAAGTTTGTTGGGGCTTGCTTGGGGGGGCTGCTTTTTAGACGCAGATTCTTTTTTTTTTCATTTTTTGCCCCTAAACTATATGCCACATGTCATTACCAGAGAAGGTTCTTTAGGTTCTATGTTTAAGGGGGGTTCTTTATATAACCTTATCCTATATATATATATATATATATATATATATATATATATATATATATATATATATATATATATATATAGGGGAGGGTTCCTTTGAGAACCTATTTTAGTGCGAGAACCGCGAGAAACAATCTTAGTCGTTGATTTGATAAGTGGAATTCATGGATGGAGAGCGTGCGGGAATCAAGTGTGGCAGGGTATATGTGAGGAATTCATGGTTGGGCAATGACATTGAAAGAGGGGGAATTGAACCGCTCAGATTGGTTCTCGCGGTTTTCGCACTAAAAATGGTTCTCAATGGAACTTCTTCATATATATATATATATATATATATATATATATATATATATATATATATATATATACATATATATATATATAGACAAAAGTTCAGATAAGAACTGTTTTTCGTACGAGAACTGTTTTTAATGTAATTAATGACTCATTAATAGGGGTATTTTGGTAATATAAATATATACCCAACCGTCAATTGCGTCTGGGTGAGTCTCATTAATTTGCGAGACTTAATTTTCCTAAAATAACACTCATTAATGTGTTATTAATGAGCTGCCAAAAAAACTTAGTCATTGATTTATATTAATCAAGGACTAAGATTGGTTCTTTCACTTTGGAGCATACCGGGCAAGATCTATGGCTTCAGCACGAGAAAAAAAGTTTTCGTTTGAACTATCATATCTTACTCCTATATAATACATTTACACTCTAAAAACTCTTAATTTTTAAGTAAATTGAATTTCCTAATATACCCCTCAAATAATCTCTATCTCTCTCTCCTACTTTACACACTCATCAATAAATATTATTATATAATTACACACTTTCTAAATTATAAAAAAAAATAACATTCATCTCTCTCTTTCCTACTTTACACACTCACCAATAAACATATTATATAATTACACACTTTCTAAATTACAAAAAAAATTGTTTGATTGTTTTTTTAGAAATATGTTTAAAAAAAGAAAATAGTTTATGAAAAAAAATGAAATGAAAAAGAAAATAGTTTATGAAAAAAAGAAAAAAAATGAAATGACATATTATCAGGTAAAAGTTATTTTATCATACTCCTATATTATATAAAAAATGGTATGTTATCGGATACAAACTATTCGCCTCCGCAGCATTGCGCGGGTACAATGCTAGTATATATATATATATATATATATATATATAGAGAGAGAGAGAGAGAGAGAGAGAGAGAGAAGTTCAAGCGAGAACTGTTTTTCGTGCGAATAACTGCCAGAACTGTTTAACGTTATTAATGACTCATTAATAAGGGTGTTTTGCTAATTTACATATTTACACAACCATGAATTGCGTCAGGATGAGCTGTCATTAATTAGCGAGACTTGATTTTCCCGAAATAGTCCTCCTTAATGCGTCATTAATGAAACATTAATAATTCGTTAATGAGGCATTAAATTTTTTTAGCGATTGATTGATATTATCAATGGCTAAAATTTGTTCTCGCAGTTCTGATGTGAAAAACATTTCTCGTTTGAACTTTCATATATATATATATATATATATATATATATATATATATATATATATATATATATATATATATATATATAGGTGAGATGAGCACATGAAAGGCATAGAAAAACTAGATCATGTTTCACACCTTAGAGTATTGAAAACGATCCCATCTCTGTCTTTTTATATAAAATAAGAAATTTAGATGGTGGGATGTTGCCAGGTGTTTGGATACCAATAGAACTTTTGCATATATATAAACACAATCCATCTCTCCCACCATTCCTACTCATCCGTCTCTTATCTCTCTCAACTTACAAGTTACAAGCAAGCTAAGTGGGAATTGTTGTCTCATACATCAGGAGCAATCAAAGAGAAAGCTAGCATAACATATTGAAAGCTAGCAGATACATATATAAAATTTCTAGAAATGGAAACTAATAAAAACCATAAACAAGGTGGAGCTCCAGCAGTTAGCATCACCAAACCGTCGAGATTTAACCGGATATGTGTCTTCTGTGGAAGCAGCCCAGGCAAGAATCCGGTCTACCGCCATGCCGCAGTTCAACTTGGCAACCAATTGGTACATCTCCATCTATACATAATCTCTCTACTATCATAATCATCTTAGAGTAACATTGACCGAATATTGCTTATAAGAGAGTTTCTCTCCTCATAAGGTTGTGGGTTCAATTAATCTAGCTATAAACATATATGTGAATTAGAGTGCAGATATGTTTGCTGTTGAAAAAACTTGTTGAAATTCGATCGAACTTTATTGATCGAGTTTTAAATTTTCGGTAGCCAGATTAATAAGATATTCAAACTCTTCTAGTCAAGTGAATGTGTCATTTGACATAATGACCCGTATAGAAAACGGGTCATATTATTGACCGGAAATCATATTATAAGCATCTCAAATAAACTGCTTTCTTTTGTGAAGTACGTGTAGTCATTTTGAAACCATGCAAACCGACAATTGGTCTATTTATTGTCCTTTTCTATTATGTTAAGCATCTAGAGTGTACAACAATGAGCTTATAGTTCACTAGTATCTAGTGTTTTTTGTATCTTAAATGGTTATAGATTTAAATTTCGTAGTAAACAAAATTAAGAGCGGACGTAAATTTTTTATGAACTGATGACACTATATAATGATAAATATAAAATTAATTAGAATTGAGGGTGTTATTCGTGTTTTCTCTTGGGAAATCAGTTAATCGGGTCGAGTTAACAAGGTTTCCGTTTTTACTCCTGTATTTTAAGGCCAAATTTAGAACAAAACATAATTTAAATTAAACATTGTTAATTAAATTGTTATTTTTAAGGTAAATTAAAATATTGTAAAGGTGTAAATCGGAAATTTAACTATATCTTATTTTTTTTAAATAAATCATTTTTCATTATATTTTGGTGACATCGAAGGGTTGACATCCCAAAATTTAACTGGTGTCACTGACTCAACATGTTGGTATTCTCCACTCTAATTGCAAAATTTATTGGTACCCCGTGTCACCATTGATCAATAGCCACGTCGATTTGCCCATGAACAAAATGATATACATTAGGTTAGTTTAGAGAGTGTGTATGTTTAGCTATTAAAAAATATAGATTGAATATTACATGATATTGTTAATTTATAATTTACTTTCAGGAGCAAAATATATGCAATTAACTAAGGTAGAAATTAGATTTTACAATCTGTTTTAATAATTTGGACACTAAATTCTTAATAATAAGTCCATTTTTAAGTTTTACTTTCTCATGTTTATACTTTATAAGATAATATAATAAATTATTTTTCAATAAGTATAAAAAAATCTTAAATATAGGTCTTATGCTTGAATCATATATTCGGGTCTATTGTCGATCATGTGCCGACATGGTAAACTCCATTAAACTAATACAAGTTGCGTTAAAGTTCAATTTTCAATTTAATATTTACTATATATCACATCCATATCCATATTATATTTATATGTATATTTATTTATCGTAATTAAATAGAAATAATTAACTAAGTTTTTTTGAACGACAAAGTTAGTTGTTAGTAAGTTAGTAAACCCCAAGTTAGAATTAAACTCCATTGCCAAGGTTTAAACCCTGGACCTCCTAGAAGACTTTGTCTCCCCCTCACTCTTAACCACTATGCTAAGAGATAATTGGTAAATAATTAACTAAGTGCAATTAAATAACCGATTTTTGACACGTAAGTAAACCTTGGTTCACATATCTTTCTTTGTTAATAAATATAAAGATAACCGACGTGGGTCTATTGCTTCAGTCAACAAAGCTAAAGGTTTGTTTAATTAATAAATTAATTAATTGAGATATTATTAATTGTTTAAATATATATCCCATTAAAACATTTTTATCATGTTCTATTTTTCTTCGGAAAACGTCAACAATTTTTATGGCAAAGATTATGTGCTAGAAATAAGGGTGTACGTTCGGATGGATCGGTTTGATTCAATCCGATTGAGTAAGTCCAATTGGATTTCAGTTTTGAAAAGTGCGATCCGATCCATCCAAACAATCTTAAGATTCGAACCAAATCATCCAAATTACAATTCGGTTGAATCAGTTTTTAGAATTCGATTTTCATTGTAACACAAATACATGTTTAAAGAGTCGAGAAATTTTAAAAACTAGATTCGATACATATGCTATTAATAGTAATATATAGTTGTCCAAGTTACAATAGTTAGTGAGAGTAGTGGCTTTCTAAATATATAATTAAAAATAATAAGTTGTAAATAAACATATACATGACACATATGAATCACTTTGTTCCACTAGTGTTATATATATATATATATATATATATATATATATATATATATATATATATATATATATATATATATATATATATATATATATATCTTGTTCGGTTTGTTCAGTTTGTTCGGTTTATTTGGTTTGAATTACAGTAACCAAAACCAAACTAGAATCCATAGTAACTATTCGGTTTTGATCCAATCTGATCCAAAAATCCAAAATATCCGAACCAAATAGTCCGATCCAATATTTTCGGTTCGGTAATTCGGTTTTATCCAATCAGTTAACACCCCTAGCTAGAAATATGATACAATATAATATTGATAAAATACCATAATTTTACTAACTAAAACGATATAAGTTTATAATTGGGGTTAGGATCCTCTTATGTTGGAGTCAAACATGACACAACATGTCCACTCACAAACATTAGAGTGAGTCTCTTATATTAGTGAAGAATGGGTCCCCTTTGTAGGCTCCCCTCTCATGTTTGTGAGAGAACATGATATGTCATGTTTGACTACAACTTGAGAGGATCCTCACCCCTAGAATTGAGATCGATAATTGTTCTCTAAACAATATCTAGCACTCTATTGCGATATGTGTACGTTTGTGGTAAATATCACAACGTATCTATCGGTGTTATTAATTTGCAACAATAATATTTGGTCTCATCTATCACTATATATATCATTTAACACTCTCTCTCCTTCCAACTTTTAAGAACTTCTTAAATTTATGTCAATCTATAATCCACACCGTTCTTTTTATCTAAATTAATCTCATCCACATAATTTTTAACCATTTCTCTCTCCTAATAAATTTAAACTTTTTGTTTATTTAAAATATATTCTCCTATTAACACACTCTCTTACACAAACACAAATGCCCACCCACATCAATATAATTTTTAAAATCTTATTAAATTCTCTCTCCTTATTTCATAAATATAAATCTCTTTTTAATCTTTTAATGTTTTTTAGAATTTATTTTTAAAATTAATAAAATAGGAGATACAAATATAAAAAAATGAAGAAATTTCGGACATGTTGCTGAAAGTTTTTTCGTGACATTGAATTACGCATTACATCATTGAAAACGACATGTTTCAAAACATAAACTATTTATAATCGCAGCATTGTGCAGATACACTGCTAGTATTCTTTAAATGTTTGAATAAGATACTTTGAGAATTTCCTGAAAGATCTTTGACATATGATATAGAAAATATTTAAAAAATTGTTCAATTATATTATAAGTGATGGAAACTGTCATTTACTTAATTAAATTAATATCTATCTATATATTCTATATATAAAAGGCATGCAAATTTTTTAAAAATAACCATAAATTGAGTCTTAGTTAATCAATGATAACTTTCAATTTCAAAATTATTTCATTCTCAAAACAATTTTGGAAATATTAAAAACGTGGATAAAAAATTCTAATTTCAAATTATTCAATTTCAATTTTGAAATATTAATTTTAAATCTATTGGGAGGGGGTTAGATGAATATTTTGAGGGGTTTTATAAAATAAATAAGGAGGTTTTAAGAAAATGTGAGGGGGGTTTTATAAAAATTGTATGCTAATGTGGTTAATTATAAGTTGTTAATTTATAAATTATTTCTAGTAACTTGTGATATATTTTGTTTAGAGAAAAAATAATTATATATTTACGACCGTCTCATTTTTATCTACGTTTTGGTATAAATTTTATTGTAATATGACACTTTTTTGAAATTAGTATATTCTCATCACAAAGGTGATATTTCATTTACTGCATTATTTATAATTAAAAATTTTAATATCTCAAATACACTTCCGAAATACCCGTACGTGTACGGATCAATAAACTAGTTAGCTACTATTACACTATGAATTTAAATTAAATTTATTGTTTTCAAAATAAATTATAAATATTAGATTTTCGTTTTTAGAAAAGGGTGCAACATAACATGATGTATGAACATAATGTTACATCCTATGAAAGAAAATGCCAAAACGGCAACAATTTTGGTACTATAGATAAATAAATTATCAATTTTTGAACAACGTAGTTATGTTAGTCGGTCGGATTCACGGTGATATTCATATGGGCAGTATGTGAACCCAAGTTACTCACTTTGAGTTTATTAAACCTTTTTCCCTTATCTCCGGAAATCACCACTATGAAAAATAATACATCCACTATTTTTTTTAAAGAAAACCACCGTTACCACTAAGATAAGTCCTAGTTGGTAGATAAATAAATTATCTGCATGAGACAGAAACCTATGTCGTTTTGATTTAGGTTAGTGATGAAAACCAGCATAATCGGCATGCTAGCTGTTGAAACATCGATCCGCCTGGTTGGTTTAGATGGTTGTGTCTGGCCGTTCTCCATCTTCCCGAGCTCGGATCACATGCTGCAAACATCAAGTAAACTCGTTAGAAGGTGACCCGAGGCCGGAGCCCCGGGATCAACCCTCCGACGATCAAGTCAGTATATGTATGTATGAGATATATGTATGCAGGGAAAGAGAAGAGAAGAAGGGATGAAGATCCCTGGAGAAAGTGATAAGTATAGAGAGAGAGGTGAGAGTGAACCTGGTACCAGATATGTGAGGGATGGAGATATTTATAGAATCCCCAAATGAGGTCTTTGTCCAATGGTCCTTGTCCTGTGGTCGGTCCAGCCAGCTGTTCTGGCAGAGCTGACTATCTTTATCCAATGGTCTGGCTGCTTTGGCCTTTGGCAGTTCTGGCACATAATTAAATGCCCATGTACCTTTTGTCGGGTAGTATAGTACATCTTCTGGAACCTTGCACTTTGTGTAGCTTCTGATACTTCTTTCTCCAATCCGGACCAACCTCCGGATCGGTTGGTCAGGTACATATGTCATCAAGTCCCCCAGTCTAGTATGATGTAGCTTCTGATACATCGTGCTAGACTCAAAATCTTCATGCAACCTGTTGTTACTTTCATATATTGTTTATGTTTTTGCATATTTTATTTTTCAATAATGCGCCATGTGTCGGACTAGTAGCTAAGCTTTGTATTTATCAGATGCCGCTACGGGTCTTACTCCACAAGTACTTGAATATGCGTCCGATCACTATACGTCTTCAAGTCCCCCAGTCTAGTATGATGTGGTTTTAGTCACATTATGCTAGACTCATATTCTTCATGCTACCTGTTCTGCATATTATGTGTTTTTCATGTTACCTGTTCTTCATGTTACCTGTTTAATAAGATATGCAACGGATCCAATGGTCCGACATAGTTTGAGCTTCGGATCCAGTGGTCCTACGCTTTTTATAAACATGCGCCGATCCAGTGGTCAGATCTTGCTTTAGAAGGATTCCTTATTAGGTTTTGTTCCACAAGGCTGTTCAACATGTACCGGTCCAGTGGTCGGACCTTGCGTTTATCGGATGCCGTTAGGGGTCTTACTCCACAAGGATTTTTAACATGTACCGATCCAGTGGTCGGACTGTATTCATCGGATGCCGTTAGGGATCTTACTCCACAAGGATTTTTAACATGCGCCGATCCAGTGGTCGGACCTTGCTTAAGAAATATTCCTTATTAGGTTTCGTTCCGCAAGGTTGTTCAACATGTTTTGAATTTGCTAGATTCAATAATCGACCGTCTCTCGGACGTGCCGATGGTTCAAGCTTCTTTGGCTAGTTCTTTTTGAGTGTGAGCTCTCTAAAAACATAGCCGAAGCTTGATCTTGCGGGTGTGAAAGGAAGTTTTATTGTGTCATGCACACATACGCGTTTTCTAACGCGTATCACCCGACTTATGTACGAAGTCGCGATCCTTCGATTTTCTTCTACTTGCCGTAAGACATAGTAGGAATAGTGTACGAAGTTTGTGGTCTTCGATTTCCTTCTACTTGGTCCTTCTGGGCCAAGTAGGTCACGAGGTAGCAAAGCTCGATTTTGTTTACTTATAGTGTACAAGCCAATAGAGCTCGTTTATGAGATCCACAAATTTGACATAATTTGCCAAAGTGTACTTCCATTCACTTACAATATCGCATGATATTTAAACAACAGTTGTTAATCCGTTGAGTTTTAAATGATCACAAGAGGATTGAGTTTTCCGGTCCGGTAGTCACGTCACTGTGATCTACCCTTTTGCCTTAGACAAAATTTTATTTGTTGTTGTTTCAAAAGGTGTTGCAGCAGCTACTTGCCTCTTTAGAGGTAGTACTTCTTCAGGTTCATGGTGTTCCACGATCCGTTCAGGTGAGTCTGTTTATCAAACCGCTAAATATGTTATCCTGTGTATCCTGCAACAAATTGTTCATGTATGCATCTTCCTGAGAGTAGACATAAAAATGAGTTTCTTTTGCATTTGTTAGATACGACATAATAATGACATGGGATATAATATATTGTTTCTCATACACGACGTAACAACTTTTTATTTTATTTTTTCAAAACATATTGGTACAATACCATCGTAGTCCCTCAGTTCAATATTGTTAATTCAGTAACACTCTTGAACTCGAAAGATAAAACGAATATCAAGTAGCGGTTGATGCACGGGTTGCCATGTGATTAGTGAATTGAGTTTCCTTGGTAGGCTATGATCTTTTATTAACATCACTTAGTAAATGGTTATATTCCTTATGTAGGTCTAGATTTGTAGTCACAACGGTGAATGAGTTTCATCTATAATGTAAGTTCTATTATTAGTAGGCAAGATCACGCGGGTATCATGCACGATGAATGAGTTTCAAAACATGTTCACAATAACAATGGGGATGAATGGTTTTATCTCTTATATGGTTCTAGATTCATGTTGTGATGAAGATGAACATTCTTTTATAAATAAGTTTTTTTCATGGGAGAAATCTTGATATTAAAACAAACATCATATATATTGAGTAACAAGATCATGCATGCGTATCATAAACAAGGTTATGTAGGTATTGAACATGTCATGATCGAGGTTCTATAGTTACTACACATGTCATATAAAGTTGTGCAAGTATTAAGCATATCATGAACGAGGTTCTGTAGGTACTATGCATGTCATGAACACGGTTATGCACAAGTCATATAGTAAAATATGTATGATACTTAGCAATGATACGGCCGAATGATATTCGCGATTGACCTTTGTCGAAACTTCGGATCAGAATGTTAGCTTCAGAGTCATACCGGACGTAGGTCCGTACTGGTTCTAACCTTGCAACTAGAGAATGGTCCTTGCATGCGGATTGAACAAGAAGCTTGGTCTGGAGGTACCTTCGGATCTGAAAGTTGATCTATCGTAATGACGAGGTCCATCCAAGGACTACTGAAGGTTGTGTTCTGGAGGTACCTTCGGATCTGAATACGAGCTTTGCAGGAATATGTCGCTAATCTCTATCAATGCTTAGCTTGAAGCTCTGGGACAAGCATGAGCTTCATAACAAAGGCATGACCTTTGGAGCCGGAGGATGGCCTTCGGAGCGAGGACATGGCCTGCGAAGCCGGAGCATGACCTTCGGAGCGAGGACATGGCCTGCGGAGCCGGAGCATGACCTTCGGAGCGAGGACACGGCCTGCGGAGCCTGAGCATGACCTTCGGAGCGAGGACACGGCCTGCGGAGCCGGAGCATGACCTTTTTTAGCGAGGACACGGCCTGCGGAGCCGGAGCATGACCTTCGGAGCAAGGACATGGCCTGCGGAGCCGGAGCATGACCTTCAGAGCCGGAGCACGAGTTTTTGAGCTTTGGAGCAGTTCTCATTTGTGTCAGACGAGGGTTGCTGAATGACTGCTAAGGGTAGTGATCCAAAGGAGCTTCGGACCCGGTTGCGTTTTCTTTATGCCGGAGGCGTGTTCATGTGACTAAAGTGTGATGACAAATTGATTATATGATTAAAATACAAGTGAGGATTACTGTATAACCAATACTCTATGGATCGATATTTCTCTTGTTTCGGAAATTAAGCGAGTTCCTTAGTTATAAATAAGTACGTAAGGTGACTATCATTAATAGTTGGTGTATAAGCTAGACAAGCACGAAGGTCAAAGCGTTAGGAACAGAAGTCGAAGGTCACAGCGTTAAGGACGGAGGTCGAAAATCAAATTATGTCTTAATGATATTTGAAGGTTCGGAAGCAATCTCAAAGCTTAACTTTTTTGATTTTTAGTATGAAAGTAGTGTATATAGATAACCATTCCGTAGTGCTTCTGGAGGAAGGAGCCTTATGAATCAACATAAACAAGGTCTGGATGGACATGAGCTTTATTTTGGATGATTTCCGAGGTTGTACGTGTCTGGTCCGGACTGAACCTTCTAGAGCGGATTGAACCTATGGTTTGGTTTTGGCTTCTAGTTTGGCCTGGACCTCTTAAATTGTAATTGTATTTAATTTAATTTTTAATTTATGTAACTATTATTTAAATTTTCTGATACGGCCAGTAGAGTATTCATTTCGATTCATTAAATATAAAATGGTTGCACTACTTAGAAACAAATACACTAACATAGTTCCACAAATTGTACATAAATTACATTAATTGAAAATTTATACAATTATAGTCACACTTTTTAGTAATTTTCTAAATGGATAATTGATCTTAAATACAATTGTGATCACTCTAATATTATGTCTGTATTCGTATAATTTCTTTTATTTTAGTTTATGTTGCTAGTCAGTTTTGATGATTATTTGTTGTTATAAAAATAATAATAATAATAATAATAATAATAATAATAATAATTAATCATATTTAATTTTTTTCATTTGAGATTTATAGAAACTTATTTGCATTGTAAAAACTTAAGTATAGTTTCTTCATATAGTCATATTTAAAATTTTAGAATGAATTTAATAAAATAAAGGGCAAACTGTATGAAAATGCAATCAACTTTATTTAGTTATAATTGTATACAACCAACTTCAAAATTTTAAAATATTACAATTAACTTTCATAATCTTCTCGTTGTATGCAAACAACTTATTATGTGTCTTTTGTTTAGTTACCATTGTATACAATGAACTTTGTCATAACTTCCATAGTATACAACAAGTTGCATATAATATGAGGATTATATAAGTTGATTATATTATTTAAAAAAAATAAAGTTGATTATATATATTGGTAACTAAGATAAAGTATATTTTTTATGCAATTTTATATATCTCATAAATAGTTACATTTATAATTAAATAACATTATTTAATGAATTAGGTACAAAAAATTCGATAGAACTGTTTAATTGATTATTACATTACAAAATAACAATATATAAGCACTTTAGTAGCGTGAAGTATTAAGACACGGTTACGTGTTTGATAATTATTGTTGTATTATATAAATATAATAAATAATAAATAAAATAATAATAATAATAATAATCATATGAAGAAGAAGAAGAAGAAGAAGTAGGTGTATAAAATAATTAAAATTTTGCAGGTTGAAAGGAAGATCGATTTGGTCTACGGAGGAGGAAGCATCGGCTTAATGGGCCTCGTCTCCAAAGCCGTCTTTGATGGGGGCTGCCACGTCTTAGGGTACTCCAATCTCTTTATGTCTTTTTAACACTTGATGATAATATCATATAATAATTATGAAAATAAAATTTATTAATATTCCGGTTAGGTTAATGGGATTTTATTTTGATAACTAGATAAAGTGATAAACGAACATCTTTAACAACAAGAAAAGTAGTTTAATTTAATTTTAGCTAAATTTATATTATAAATAGCTTAATTTCGCGTTTTAACCCAAAAGATAATATTATATAAACAGAGAAAGGGTATTTTAAGATGAATTTTATTGTATTTATAAAGATTATTTGAAAATTTATTCAGGTTATAATAATAAAAAAAATCCTGTTCAACACTTGCGTGCTCAGTTGAGAGATGATACGTGTCAATGTAACGAACCATAGAGAATTGTCCTGCTTTATGCATAAATGCACGGTGTTGATCAAATAAGTTTTAATTTATTTGTGTTTGTATTATATGTATAAATGCTCGTAGAGTTAATCTTATCATTTATTGTTATTATTACAGGGTGATACCTAAAGTACTTCTACCAAAAGAGGTAATTCTTTTGGTCATGAATTTAACCTCTTTATTTTCTACATTTAGTGAAAGAAAACTAATATAAGTTGCAATTTTTTAGATCATTGGAGAAACTCTTGGTGAAGTAAAATCCGTGTTGAACATGCATCAAAGAAAAGCTGAGATGGCACGTCTAGCTGACGCTTTTATAGCTTTACCAGGTCATATCTCAACCATTGTTTCATTAAAAAGGAACTACAATAAACTAAGTGTAAATCTTGTAGTTCTCATGCACTCTAATTTAAAAGACATTGCTTCAAGTCCTTTATTTATTACAACTTATTAGAGTTACACTAGATATAATGTAATATGCCAACGACTATATTGTGGATTAATCAATATCCTTAAATTTAGATGCATGTGCATAATAGATCTTAGGATGTTTGTTATTAAAGACTATACAGGACCACCTTTTTTTTAGGTCTTAATTTTTCGGAATTATTATAATTATTATAACCTTAATTAAAAATGATCATGATTAGATAGGACTTGAATGTGATATATATTTAATATTTTCTTATAAGGTATACTAAAATGTTACGGTTGTACGTTTTAAAATTTGTCATAAATTCATTAACGCTGGAACATAAACTTTCTAATTGATTTTTAAATATACACATTTAGTTCACTACAAGACTTGAACACATAGCATTATATGACTTTTGATATACAAGGAATTGCTGAAACTACTGTAGCAATTTAGTAGTATTTTATGTATATTTGAACTTTTTATTCTTAAAACGGACAATTTTATGATATTATCCAATAGAATTATCCAATAGCATTATCCAACTCATAAGACGATTTTATTGAACATGTGTGACCATCATTACATCATTAATCATTGTCTCAATCATTCTTTTTAAGATTAAACTTTGAAAATTCTATAGGTGGCTATGGTACACTCGAGGAGCTTCTTGAAGTCATCACATGGGCACAACTTGGAATTCACCATAAACCGGTAATTATAATTTTAAATTAAAATAACTTTCTATGATTATAAATTAATAGAAAATATTTTTTTAATTCTTTTATTTGTAGAGATTATGCGATGGTAATATAATTGTACCAAGATTTATTTTTGAATAAACACTGAAAACTATGTATATTGTTGATTTGATTTATCAATTCTATAAATTATCTTTTTTAATTTTTATCCTTCTATATTGTAATGTGCTTTAAGTATTGATCTAGCCAAATTAGTTTCTAAAAATTGTTTTAACTTAATTTGCTTCTATTTTCTTTATTCTTTGCAACTTGTTATGCTGCTTCTTGGATTATTGTTAAATATTTGTACGCAAAATTTCAATAAGAGGTCATATGTTCAAACCTAACTAGTGGATTCTTGGGATTGGCCAGTGATGGTGCTAAAAATCGCTAAGAAAATATTAGTTAGGCTATGTATACCTAATTCAAAGACTTAACTCTTGAAATAATCTGGATGTAGATCTATCCCTGTTTACCCGCTTTCACACATAAAGTGTACACTTTACACATATGCATAATAATACATATACAAGTCTTACTATGTGCGTTGATTCTATCTTTTACTATGTGTTTTGATCGTTGCTTTTTCAAGTTTTACAAAACACAGTCGAGTTAATATCCATTAAGAGTTATGTTTACAACTATATTAAATAGAACGATGTTTTACTTAAAAAATTGTTAATAAATTTGAATAAATACAGGTGGGGTTATTGAACGTAGACGGATACTACAATTCATTGTTGTCTTTCATAGATAAGGCTGTTGATGAAGGCTTCGTCACTCCTGATGCCCGTCACATTATTGTCTCCGCTCAAACCGCCCATGAACTCTTGACCAAGCTTGAGGTAACAAAACCTTGTAAAATTTTGTCAGTTTTAAACAATAAACAACAAATTATTTTAAAGTAAAAGAAAAAAAGATTCAACATATCAAACTATTAAAAGGGCCAAAGGAGTGTTATTATTTAGACTTTTTTTTCTTTTATATATTTAACGTATATCACATTTATCAATTATAATTTTAAATATATAGCATACACTTATAAATATCAGTTATGTAAATCAAATTAGACTAAAGAGCTTTTATAATATTCATTTGTTATATATCAAGATTAAAAGCCACCTAAAGTTGTCATCCCCACATTCCTACCTTTTTATATGAACGGTCTATGATGTTTCTTTCTTTTTCTTTTCTTTTTTTTCTTGATTTTTGTTTTTGAAAAGCATGTGATGTTTCATGTCTCATGATATGGACATTCGGGCCCATGGCAATCACTCATGCAAAAGGGCATCATTTATAAATAAGTTGCTATGATTTGGGATTGTGTGTATAGAGTTTGCGAAGATGTTTCTCTTAATCTATGGTTATGGGTTTAAATGTCAGTATAAACAAAAAGTGTAGATTTAGTAGTATATTAGTATGTGTGTGTGTGTGTGTGTTTTCTGCTATTCAAGAAAAGGGTGTGCTATTATTTGTCTCCATTCTTTTACATACTACACATTTTAAATCATTTAATTATATTTCCAATGCATAACATACTCTCACATATGTTATATCAAAGAGTTCCATTTAAATTATTAATTGTGGATAAATAAAATTATACTCATAAATAATAATTATGATTTTTTATTAACTTATAATTTTTTCATCCATAGGTATAAGGTATAATTATCTATATAAATACATTTTTTGTATATGATAAATCTTATTTCTGTACAAATCATCATCGTTTAAAATGTAACTGTCACTTACACCGACATGTGTTTTCTCATGCCATTTAGTTATATTAATAATTTGAAGAACTAGAAAACATATGTTAGTCGTTTGAATATTTTAAAGACTATATATGAAACTGTTTCTAAACGTGACATGCTGTTTCATAAAGGTTATGAATGAACAATTCGAATGATATAAATTATCATTTTAACCTTAATAACGATAAATTATATTATAAGTTATTATTGTTTAACAAGACAAAGTGTGAAAGAATGAGTGTTGGGGTAAAATACTTAATGCTTAATGATTCAAAAATTCGGATGGGGCAATCAAACACACTAAATATAAACGATTCGATATTTTGCGTTAAATAATTCTATTAAATAACAAACAAAAAGCCCCTTAGTAAATTACAACTAAATGTAATTGAAATACATATCGTATAAATTGATAATTCATTAAATTATAATGTATAATCGATTTTTGCCATATCATACATAACAATTTAATATATTATAAACTCGTACCATGTGGAATACATGCTCGTATCTTATTATGTATAACTAAAAGCTCTAATATACGGATTAACTCTTACAAATAAATAACAATGTTCCCATCTTAGGAATACGAGGCGGAGAATGTGACGGGACTTAAATCAAGCTGGGAAACAGAGCAACAATTGGGTTATTCTGCAAGTACAAAGTCAGAGATTGCACGTTGACTTGATCTCATGGCTACAAACTCCCAAGTAAAAGCAATTAACAACCATTAGATTGGATCCACCATAAGTTTATTCTGATTTTATAACACTGGATTATACCTCCCCTGATTCAGAATATGTTGATTTATTTAGTTCATTTGTGTCTAATTTGCCTAGGAATTGATTATAGGAAGACTCTATATTAGTATTATACAAAGATTGTACTAGTTATATAGCTATATTTTCTTGTAATATAATACCATATACATCTTTGTTCATATTAAAAATTATCAATTGTGATCAATATAATCAATGTTTGTTTGTTAAATAGTGTTTATATACTCCTTTTATCTGAAATTGACTATTACAGTGTATTTAATTGTTCGCACGTTACATGAGATAGATATAGATATGTACATGCATATAAGGAATATATGTTTCTCTTTCTTAACTTTTTCTAAGTAGGAGGAGTAATTAGAAAAATCCATAGAAAAATCAACAATGCAACCAGCAAAGAAAACTTATTAGTGCTTTTAACGAAAGAAACGTTTAGTCAAACACTAGTGGATCTGATTTATATATCGTATAAGTTTGTTGAGTTTTAACTCAAAACCAATTATATGTGAATAAAATAAACCAAGACACTTATTAAGCATATTATTGCGTCACGATCACTATATGTGAAACAATACTCAACAAATTAGCTTAAATTAGCTTATAACTAAAGTAATATAAAACTCTTGTTAAGCATATTATAAAAATACACTCATCAAATGTAAGCCAACACTCAATAATAAATCTTCAAATGCTACTTTGTTTTTCCTCCATATGTAGAAAGTAAATTAAGTAAAAATGAAAACATTTTTGAATCTCAAAATAATATTCAAGATTTTCAAAGTTTGTCACCTAAAAATAGGTCGTTAAAACTGAAAAGTAATATTTAAGGATCTAAATGACGTGAGATATAACATGATGGTATAGTTGAACCTTATGCTTTAAAAGTTATGAGGAGGTTATGGCTTTTTATAAGGTATGATTTAAGACAACAATTTAATATATATATTATATATATATATAGGGAAAAGTTCATACGAAAACAACGATAACTATTTGTAACATTATTAATTGTGTATTTTGATCATTTGTATATTTTTTCTAACACTGAATTGCGTCAGTGTGGACCGTCATTAGTATGCGAGACTTGATTTACCCAAAATACCCCTCATTAATACGCCATTAATAGCCAATCATACGATCCAATCATTAGCCGCCAAATTATTATTTTTATTCAAGAGCCACGATTCGTTCTCTCAGTTCTCATACGAAAAACAGTTCTCATTTGAACTATCCCCATATAATAGAGGAAAGTTATTTTTTGAATGAGATGTTAGTTGAGAATAGAAAAACAAATCTTAGCCATCCACTAGATGTTGATCTATTAGATGTCAGAGTCAAAATTCACAACCTCACAATTCATGATTGGGTTATGAGTAAAATGAAAAGTCAAATGTAGATAATCCGATCAAATCAAAGGAAGGGTCAGGATTGAGATTCTTATTCTCAGGATTATTTGCATTCTCAATTGAACCTCCATATATATGAAATTTTCAAGCAATAACTGCTTTTCATGGCTAAAATTCGAAAACTATTTAAATAGTAACACAATTCATGACTCGTTATCAGTAATATTTTGGTCATTATTTGTAACATCCTCAATCCGGGCCTAGTCGTATTGTGAGTAATTCAAGTAATTGTCTATGTGTTTATTTTTAAAAGCATGCGTTTATGGTATCGTTGGATTCGTTTTTAAATGAGGATTTCAAATATTACTTCGTTAGTAATTTATTATTTGAGATTGATCGTTTGACAAATTGTATATTTGAACGGAGCGTTTTAAATACTGAATTTTGTGAGTATGTTACATTTGAAGTAGGTGATCGTGTGTTTCTAAAAGTTTCACCTTGGAAAAGGGTGATTCGATTTGGTCGCAAAGGTAAGTTAAGTCCAAGATATATAGGTCCATTCAAAATTCTGCAACGAGTTAATGATCAGACAGTATCACTTGAATTGCCACCGGAATTGTCTGATATTCACAACACTTTCAATGTATGCTATCTGAGAAAGTGCAAAGTTGAAGATGATCAAATTCTACCTCTGCAAGAGTTAAAAGTTGATTCAGCTAAACGCCTTATAGAAGAACCTGTTGAGATTCTCGATACCAAAACCAAAAAGCTACGCAAGAAAGTAATCAAGTCGATTCTGGTAAAATGGAAGCACAATTTAGGTCCTAACTTGACTTGGGAGGCAGAGGACGAGATGAAAGCTAGATACCTCATTTGTTTGCGGTAGAACAGATTCCGAGGACTGAATCTTCTTAAGGGGGGTAGATTTGTAATATCCTAAAATAGGGCCTAGTAGTTAGTTGTTGTACTTTATGCTTATATGCTTGTACATTGATTTTAATCAATGTGTTTTGTTGCTAATTGTGTTATTTGTTGGTTATATGTGATAAAAAGGTGTCATGTAAAATAATTATGATAATAGATAAAATTGGTATGTTAGTAACCGGTTTTAGATAATGGTTCTAAATATATCTCCGTTAGTTGAAACGGGTTAGTGTGTGATAAGTTGTAAGTTAAAAAGGGGAACAAAATACCCGGGGTTTAATTAATTAAACCACTATGTCGGTCAAGCCTTCTTATCCCCTAGGAAGAACCAAAACACACACACAAACACGTACTCACATACGTAAACACCCATACACTCAAACTCTTGAGCAATTGATAAGAAAAAAGCAAGGAGATCATCTTTTTTGTAAAATCAGTAGCAGGAAACAAGTTGAAATCTGTTGTTGAGGTCATCTTCATCATTGGTAAGCCAAAGTTAGTGTTTTAAAAACCTAGTTTTGAGTTTAAAGATGATACACCATCTTTATGGTGTACATTTGTGTTCTTATGGTTATTTTAGTTGTCCAAAGTGTTAGTAAGCTTCAAGGGATGTTAAACAATGTGTATGTACAATTGGAATTGAGTTTTGGTCGAATCATGTGTCAAAAATCGAAGTTGCAGGTGTTGTCATCGAACAGGGACGAAGTCTGCTGTGCAGACCCTTCCTGCGGCCGTAGAGGAAAGTTCCTGCGGCCGTAGAAGCCATTTATTCCTGTGGCCATAGAGAAAAGTTCATGCGGCCGTAGAGGGGTGTTTCTCAGGATTTTTGAAATTAAGTCTTCTGCGGCCGTAGTAAGTGGTTCCTGCGGCTGTAGGAGGGTGTGTTATGTGGTATACCATCTACGGACAAAGAAACAAGGTCTACGCGTGTAGGTACGTAACCTACAATCATAGGTCACGATAGAACAGCTCCTGCGGGCGTAGCGATAAGTTCCTACGACCGTAGGGCTCGGTTTAATTGAAAGAACCTCTGCGGGCGTAGGGGGTTGCCTCTACAGCTGTAGGAGGAGTTTGTTAAGACTTCTGCAGACGTAGGACATGTACTCTGTGGACGTAGGACCCTGTCCAGTATGAACAGTTTGTAATTCGTATTCTGTGATAAGTGTTAAGTGTTGACAAGTCTATAAATGATGTGTTAGGCACTCCTGAAGAACCAGAGGACACCGAACACTACATTTGCCTGCTGTAGCTTTTGAGGTGAGTATCGGTTAACCTTAGGCATCACAATAAGAATGTTATACCAAGTCTGAGGTAAGTTGTTGTTTATGTGTTGTTAAATTGATATGATATGAGATGATATGTTATATGTTAGGCTTCAGTAGGCCAATTATGATATAATTTGATATATGCTGATGCTATGGGCTTGAGTAGGCCACTTTGTTATACTATGGCTTTTTGTAGGCCAACTTTGTTATGATGCGGCCAGAGTCGGCCAATACATGTTCGTGCCGGCACTTTGTTAGCTGTTTGGGGTACGGTGATTCGTCGATCGCGAATCGGGGTTCTTGCAAAACCTCTGTGCCTCAACTTGATACTATGGGCTCTCAGTTCCCACTAATCCCGATAGGGGATATCGTTCCCCGCCTCGTTACTGCAATGGTGGACCGCTACCCGCTTCCCCTACCGGCGCGATATGATGTATTCGGTTCCCCCAGTACGGACCATTGAGCAGGGTTTATAACCCTGTGAGATATGACTCCTACTGGCTATACCGGAACATCGCTAGCTATTAGGGTAGCCTTGTTTGTTGTCTGTGATATGTTTTGCATGCTATAATATTCTTGTTATGATACTATCGTTTAATCGTTACTCCCTAGCTATTTATAGCTAACCCTATCCCTGTATTCTTCCTATATATAGGTAAATAGTTGTTGGTGAGGACGGGGTGCTATGTATGGTTATTACTCCCGGAATTTTTGGGGAACACTTTTGTTGTTGCTTTTGGTAACTCTGATACTTGTTATAATGGTCGGCAGATATTTTGTAAAACTGTTAGGTTCTGTTGTTAAAACTTATGATACAGTTGATGTAAATATCTAACTAGTTACTTCCGTTGTGTTTGTTAAACGATATCTTTTGGTAAGATAACTGATGTAAACGTTATTATTAACTAATAAGTTTGTGAAACCCAGCACGTTACAACTCTCTTCGGGCATTAACACAATAAATCGGAGCAATAAATAATATAAGCTGAGCTGATAAGCGCGTACTCCATGCAATAATAACCACCTGCAATAAAAACACTCGGAGCATAGATTAAAATAAAATATATCAAGGAAAAATAATCAATCAATTACTAAAACTAAACACACGAAAAGAAAAAAAAACAAACCTAACTCACTTTAGTAAGAATCACGGTTACATTTGGCGTATGCAACAGATTCACGCCGCGCCTGAATCGGCCAATGCATGAGTAACGGGAAGGTTTCCAAACTGGAACGGTGGAGTAAGACTCCCGGGATCGGTCATTTTCTTTGGTATCTTATTACGCATCGTTGCCGAGCACTTATCATTAAGTGGGACACTCGAGACCTCTTCAAGTTTCTTACAATTGGTAAGCAGGTCTTTCATATACTTTGCATACTTTGGCATCTGAGCCATAGCCTCAACAAAGGGAATGTTGATATGTAAAGATTTCAAGTTCTCTAGGAATTTCCGATACTACTCATCCTGATCATCCTTCCGGAGATGTTACGGATATGGTATCAGTGGACGGTATTGTTTTACAAGAGGTAGAGCGGATGGAGTAGTGGGTGGTGCAGCTGGATTTTCCAGAGGCAGCTGCACAACAGGACCAGTGTTAGAACTACTAGGTGATAGGTCATTAAGCGTTGTACCGTTCCTAGTAGACACTAATTTGAGATTGGATTTTGGGTTAGGTTCGGTGTTGGTAAGAAGAGTCCCATGGAAGCGGTCCTGGAGAACCCAAGAGATTTGCCCAATTTGGGTCTCGATATTGTGGATGGAAACCTGCTGATTCCATAGCGCTGCCTCGGTCGTGACTCCAATTTTCTTCACCAGCTCCTCTGTCTCTTTATGCCTCTACTCAGATGCTGTTCCATATCGGGTGAGCATCTCCTTGAAATTAGGCATTTTCTCCGGCTCCTTTGGCTGTTCTCTCCGGTAGAATCTCGGGCCGTTGTGCCTATATTATACCTCTATCTCTTTGTGGTATTCGGGATAAGGTTTCCAATGAGGTTTTGGGTATGGGTGATGTGTGAAATCTAGTTATATAATTTATGTCCAATATTCACCTAATCTAACATGCACACACACTAGGCAAGTATACCTAATCGTGAACCAGCATAGAGACAGGCAAGTAATTGGGTGTCGAATCCACAAGGAGCAGTGTAACACCAAAAATAAAGCAGACTAATAATTAACCTAAAATGGGGGTTTTTCAGTTTTGAAAGTGATTAAAACTATTGACTAATTTGAAAGCAGATAATTAAAACAGTAAATGAACTTTTGCAAACAACCAATTTAAAGCAAGTATCCACCTTAATCTTTCCCCCCTGTTGTGATATACTTTAAGATCAGTTTAATTGATTACCTGGATTGACTTAGCTATACTCCACTTCCTATTTTATATAGCTATTGTGAGACGGAAAAAGAATAACAACTTCCTATTGATCATCTAAATCCACACAACCTATTGCATAATTCAACAAGCATATTAAAACAAGTTTAATATAAACCAACCGTTTCCTCGATTGTAAAGTTCTAGAAGATTAGGTTTAAGTTATGGAATCTGGATTCTATTTACTTTTCCTAGTAAACCCTTAAACAATTCATAGACAAATCATTTAAAGAGGGACATACATCATAAGAACTTCCTATTCAAATTCAATATGAACCATAAATCCAGAAACGAAGATTAAAACCATAAAGATCAAAACTTTCATTAATTGAACATGAAACTAGTATCCATCCAACGATAAACAAAGAAATCAAAGCATATCCCAACTAGGGTTCAATCATAAGGTGAATACAAGATGAGTTTAGCCCATAATCAGGCTTAAACAACCAAACAAAGTCTGAGAAAACAAGCGTAATCGAAGACTAGCCATAGATTTGACAAACCGGGTTGTTGATGATGATGAATGGTGATGGAATATGGATCCTCCAAGCTCCAAGGGTGTTTCCTCACCCTCCAGGGTTGTAAACCTCGGAAAATGTCGCCTGAAGTCGGCCGTAGGTCAAAATTTGGGATCGAATGAATGAAAAATCGAATTTATAGAAATCTGTTCTGCGATGCTTCGCGGCGCGAAGCATAGGTGGCTCGCGGCGCGAAGATGTTTGACCCGAACTTTTATTTTCGTTGACCGAGCTCGCGTAGCAAAGCAAGGATCCTCGCGGCATTACACATCCTCTGGAAAAAATATCAATTTTTGGCATGCTTCGCGGCGCGAAGCTCTTGGGGCTCGCGGCGCAAGATCTGAATTTCTTCACTGTTCTTCGTTTTTCTTCAATCTTCAGCTGGTTTCTTCACATTTTCCCACCATTTACCAAGTTAACCTTGTTAGTCTTGATTTGTTTACATTCCATCAGCGCTGAAGTATTCGAAGAAGATTTCAGCAGAAGACTTTAACTGATGATTTGTCTCGTCATAAATAACGATCATCTGAAGGGCTGAAAGTTTCTTCTCAGAAACTTTCAGTTTACTGAAGATAGTCTTCAGCAAATGGTCCCCTCAGTGACGTCATCAACTGTCACTTTCAAGACGGTTTTGCATGAGGAAATCTGTTGCTAATCAATTCACTAGATTGTGATGTTTGTCACCTATTCAACGGCTAGGATTGATTAGGGAAATGTATAAATACTCTTCTCTTAGTCGAGAAGAGTGTGCTAACGATTACTGTATGTTCAGTAAGCAATAGCTAAAGTCTGTCTACTTTCTCTCAAGTATGTACTTGTTTTTCATTGAATTTAAGAAGTCTGTTCTTCTTAAATTCTCGTCTGTAAAGTTTGTTATATCAATATTAACAATCTTTGACATCTTTTTCTGTTCTTATAATTACTATTTCCGCACTTAATTGTTATTTAAGTTAGTAATATTCACTATTTGGGAACAACAATTGGTATCAGAGCAGGTTCAAATTCTTCTATAATTTGTGATCTGCCGAGATGTCTAAAGTTGATTATAATGATAATGGGTCTTCTGGTAAACCACCAAAGTTTTCCTCTGATAATTTCTCTAGCTGGAAGGGAAGAATGCTTCTCTATGTTGAAAACTTGGATACTATGTCTCTGTCTGTCCTAGAAAATGGTCCTATCATTCCAAAGACCATTTCGCTTATGAGTGAATAAGGTGATCTACTGGAATCTCTTCCTAAACCAAGGAACCAATGGACTGAAGAAGATAGGAGACAGGTAAACTTGGATGCTAAGATTCGAAATAATATTGCTATCTCACTTCCAAATGATATCTATCATACTATTTCTAATCTGAAAACTGCAAAAGATATGTGGGAAGCCTTGTGTATAGCTTACGAAGGAACTGAAGAGGTGAAGGAGAACAAGAGAACGAATGTCATCAGGAAGTATGAAAGTTTTTGTGCTAAAGAATCTGAAACTCTTACTGAAGTTTATACCAGGTTTACTTGTTTGCTGAATGATATGCTGGAAGCTGGTGTTCAGCGAGAGAAGATTCAGATTCTTAACAGGTTCCTGGATGGTCTTCCTAGTGAATGGGACACTATGTGTCTTGTTCTCAGGACCAACAACAAGCTGAAGAAGTTGGATATGAGAAAGTTGTATGGTATTCTTCTGAATGATGAGCAAACTAGAGCTCAGAAACTGGAGCTGAAGAGATCAGCTAAGAAGAGCTTAGCTCTTGTAGCAGAAACTGAGGTACCAGCTCATCAATTCTCTGATGATTCTGACACTGAGACTGAAACTGACTGGGTAGCTGGAGATGAAGAAGGTCATCCAGAGTTCAAGGTTGAACGCGCGTTTATAATGAAGAACTTCAACAAGTTCCTAAAGTTCAAGGCTAAAACCAATGATCAAGGTTCAGGCAGCTTCAAATCCACCACTGATAAATCCAAGCAGGAATGCTACAAATGTGGCAAGCTTGGTCACTTCGCTGCAAACTGCTTTGTCAAATCCTCCTCCAAGAGTTATCCATCAAAGGCTGACAAGTACAAATCAAAGTACAAGGCACTGAAGCTGAAAAGTCAAGAATCATCTAAAAAGAAGAAAGAGAAGGCAATGATCGCTGGAGAACTGAATTGGACTGACTCGGAAACATCCGATGATGATCAAGAGTCTGAACAAGCTCTGTTTGCTGAAGAATTATCAGGGTGTGCTCAGCCCTACATGTGTTTGATGGCAGCTGAAAGCCAGTTCAAGAAAGATCTAGCTACTGCTGAAAGGTTGAGTTCAGCTGAGGGTTGGAATTCCTCTATGATGTACAAGGTATCAAACTTTCAGAATTATGAGTCTAATGAGAAAAATGATATGTTTGCTTATTTAGTGTCCGATTTAATTTCTGCGCATAATGAACAAATCATAATCAAGAAAATCTTTTCAGATCAACAAAATCTGATTCAGAAAACTGAAACTGAAAATGACACTCTTGTTCAAGAGTCCCTTGCATTGAAATGCCATCTAGAGCTGTTAACAAATGAAATAAAAATGGCTAAAGCAGAGCTATCTTTAACAAACGATAAACTCAAAGATCGTCAGTCCATAATTGATCTCTGGCTCAGTCCCAATAAACTTGCTTTTGAGAGTATCAATCATCAAATGATCATTCAGAGAGAAAGAGTTGGGTTAGGAAAAATCAAAGAAGCTAAAGAAGCTGCCTCATTTAGCAAAAAAATGTAAAAATGTTGATGAAATGTTTTTCAGTGAGTTCACTCGTGAAAACATAGGAAACTCAAATATGCTATATAAAAGATTTACTAAGGCAGCCAGTGAAGTCCCTGAGTTCAATGAGGAAACTAATTCTGAAATTAGAAACATACAGTTGCCTTCCGATAGCTTGTTTGAAAATCAGAATTATTCTCATCCCACTGAATCCGTATTCAACATGATCACTGAATCTGAATTGATTACTTCAGCTGAATCTGAATCCATAACTTCCATCAAAACTGAATCCACTTTAGTTCACAACATCACTGAACCTCTGACAGCTGAAGCTTCATCTGGATTTAATCATTCAAAACATAGTCAGAAGTTCAAAATATCAAAAACACAAAGTGTTCAGTATGAAAAGCCAAAATCAAAAAGGTTGAGCAAATTTCGAAAATTTGAATCAACTCTGAAGATTATGATGAATCAGTTAAAAGAGTTAACTAGATCTAATTCTCAAAAGGATAATACCAAACAGCAAAAGGATTCCAAATCCACACGTAAATGCTATAAATGTGGTATTAGAGGTCATGAAGCTAAAACATGTGATTCTCCTGTCGCTACCTGTTGCATTTCTTCTGAGCCCATCAGCAGGTGGGTTCACAAATTGGTTTAACCTTTTGTTAAATTATGCAGGGAAGTCAAGGAAACAATACCTGGTACCTTGACAGTGGATGTTCTCGACATATGACTGGATGTAAATCGTTACTGACAAAAGTTACGCCAGCTGATGGTCCACAAGTTTTATTTGGTGGAGGTAAATGTGGAAAAACAGATGCCTATGGTCAATTGAAGAAAGGTGTTATTCACATTAAGAATATTGCTCATGTTACCGGACTTGAGCACAATCTGATTAGTATAAGTCAGATGTGTGATGTTGACTATTCTGTTCTTTTCAAGAAATACAAGTGTTCTATCATAAATAAAGAAGGCACCGAAGTCCTTCAAGCCAAGAGAATAGATAACATGTATGTTCTCGATTTCAATTCAGTCTCGTCTCCTTCAGATGTATGCTTTTTATCACAGTCAGTCAAAGAACTACATTGGTTGTGGCACAAAAGGTTGTCACATCTGAATTTCAAAAACCTGAGTAAATTGGCACAAAATCAACTTGCCAAAGGATTGCCTAAGATTAGCTATGTGAAAGACAAGGTGTGTCATGCTTGCGAAAAGGGGAAGCAAAAGAAGTCAGTTTACAAATCAAAGCACTGTGATCAGATCAATCAAGCATTTCAGTTGCTTCACATGGATCTCTTTGGACCTGTCAGCACTCCAAGCCTTAGTGGAAAGAAATATACTCTAGTAATTGTGGATGAATATACACGTTTCACTTGGATATTTTTCCTGTCTAAAAAAAGTGAAACAGCTGAGATCATTATTAGCTTCATCACAAGAATTAATCGTCAGTACGATGTTCATGTCAAACAGCTGAGAAGTGATCATGGTACTGAATTTCGAAATAGAACCCTTGAGGATTTCTGCGAAGAAAATGGGATCGTTCAGAATTTCTCAGCTGCCTACACCCCTCAACAGAATGGAGTTGCTGAAAGGAAGAATCGCACTCTAATCGAAGCTGCACGAACCATGCTTGCTGAAGCAAAGATTTCATTACGTTTCTGGGCTGAAGCTACCAATACAGCATGTTACACACAGAACAGATCATTGGTAGTTAAAAGGCACTTGAAAACACCTTATGAACTACTGCACAACAAGATTCCAAATATTGGTCATTTGAGAATCTTTGGTTGTACATGCTTTATTCTGAACAGTAAGGATCGCCCAAGTAAGTTTGCTCCCAAGGCTGATGAAGGAATATTTCTTGGGTATTCCAACATTTCCAAGGCATACAGAGTGTTTAATTTCAAAAGTAATACTATCTTTGAAACAATGGATGTCACATTTGATGAATTAGATCTTCAGTCAAGACACTCAGATCAAAACACTGAAATTTCAGATAACTGGGATGAGTTGCTTTCCTCTCACTTTGAAGACACTTCAGCTGATCTGCCACCAGAAACAGCTTGCGATGATTGTGATGAAAATGTCATACCTCCTACTACTCCCATTCCCATTTCAGTTGATACATCCTGTAAAACACCAACTCCTGAACCCTTTAACCCTGACATACCACTGATTGATTTTGACTCCCAGTCTCCATCCTCAACTGAAGTTCCCTCTGATCCCTTTATCGAAATAAATTCCTCCTTTGCTGACTCTCCAACTGAACCATTTCAAGTTGCAAAACCCATACCTCCTAACACCAAATGGACTAAAGCTCATCCTATTGATCAAGTGATTGGAGATCTAAATGATAGGGTTCGTACTAGAGGTACAGCAACACCCGGGTTTTGTATGTTTGCTGACTTCATTTCTCAAATTGAACCAAAGAAAGTGAATGATGCTTTAAAAGATTCACATTGGGTATCAGCAATGCAAGAGGAACTGAATGAGTTTAAAAGGAATAAAGTATGGAATCTCGTACCACCCCCATCGAATCAGTCTGTGATAGGAACCAAATGGGTCTTCAGAAACAAGAAAGATGAATCAGGGGTTGTCATTCGGAACAAAGCAAGATTAGTTGCCAAGGGATATTGTCAGGAAGAAGGAATTGATTATGATGAGACATTTGCTCCCGTTGCACGAATGGAAGCAATTCGCATATTTTTTGCTTTTGCTGCTCATAAAGGTTTCAAAGTTTTTCAAATGGATGTCAAATGTGCTTTTCTCAATGGAGAACTGAAAGAAGAGGTATACGTTCAGCAACCACCTGGTTTCGAGAATCCAAAATATCCAAATTATGTCTACAAGCTAGACAAAGCATTGTATGGATTGAAACAAGCACCTCGAGCCTGGTATGATACTCTTTCAGCATATCTTCTTAAAAAGGGATTCAAACGAGGTACAATCGATAAAACTCTCTTTCTTGGTCGAGAAAAAGGTGATTTGCTTCTTGTTCAAATATATGTTGATGACATAATTTTTGGGTCTACTAATGAAAATTTGTGTAAAGAATTTGAAAGAATCATGACCAAAAAGTTTCAAATGAGTATGATGGGAGAGCTAACTTACTTTTTGGGACTTCAGATCAAGCAAACTGAAACCGGTATTTTTATTAATCAAGGAAAGTATATTTCTGACTTACTGAAGAAGTACAATTTCACTGAATGTTCAGTTATGAAAACTCCCATAGCTCCCAAAACCAAGTCAACTGCTGATCTTGATGGAAAATCAATTGATTTGCCTACTTTTGTGGGATGATTGGTTCTTTGCTTTATTTAACTGCTAGTAGACCTGACATTATGTTTTCTACATGTTTATGTGCACGATTTCAAGCAAATCCAAAAGAGTCTCATATGTCTGCTGTATCCAGGATATTCAGGTATCTGAAAGGTACTCCTCATCTGGGTCTTTGGTATCCCAGAGATTCAGGTTTTGATCTAATGGGATTTTTAGATTCAGATTATGCAGGTTGTCATTTGGACCGAAAAAGTACCACTGGTGGATGTCAGTTACTTGGACACAAACTCGTCAGTTGGCAAAGCAAGAAACAGAACTCTATTTCTCTATCTACTGCTGAAGCTGAATATATTTCAGCAGGGAGTTGTTGTGCACAGATTTTGTGGATTCAGCATCAGCTTGCTGATTATGGTGTTTCACTTGCAAAAACTCCCATCTACTGTGACAACACCAGTGCCATAGCCATTTCAAACAATCCTGTGCTTCATATGCGAACAAAACACATCGATGTTCGTCATCACTTCATCAGAGATCACATTGCTAACAATGATATTGAGTTATATTTTGTTCCAACTGAACATCAGTTAGCTAATATATTCACCAAAGCACTGGATGAAGCACGTTTCAATTATCTTGTTTCTGAACTTGGCATGCTGAATCTTTGAGCAACTGAAATTTTCAACTGAAACGCGGTCCACTGAAACCTGCTTGACTGAACTCTGCAAACTGAAACCTGTTCTACTGACCTCTCAACTAAAACTCTTTGGCTGAAAGGTAAGTTTTCTTTTACTTTATGTTAATAAAATATTGCTTGGATTTATGAATTTTTGTTAACTCAATTTATCTTTATTTGGGGTAGCATTTATTACAGCAGTCATTTCATGTTCAGTTTTTATTTCAAATAATGATTACTTCTTTTCTTTATTTACCTTTACTTATCACCTAGATAATCTCATTCTTCTCATTCTCACCATCTTTCATCCTCTTCCCTCCATTTCTTCCTCTCATTACTGTTGCTACTTTCTTCATGGAACTCACCTTTGTAATCATCAACCGTCCATTCATGTACACCATCACCATCAGGATTAATAATATAGGGCTTGGAGCATCAGTCCAAATCGCCGTAAATCTTCTTGATTAATCAACTGGGGCGATCATCTTTTGGCATGGACACAAGATTCTTTTAGCTATTTGCTTTTGATCATTTTTAATATGCTCCATTGTAACTATGTTGTCTGAATTTCTCATTAATGGAAAATAGTCTTATGATATGTTCTGTGCTCTTCTTTACTATCTTATCTTTATGCCTAGTTCATAATTTTTACTTTACTAAGTCAATGTAATTCTTAGTTATTTTCACTTAATATTGTTCTCTGAAATACCCTGATTAACAGCCTTTCAGTTTGCAAATATTAAATGATAATAAATAAAAATTATAAACATCTGCAATTTGCTTCGGTTATTTTTTTTTAACTATGGTTAGTTTACGGTTTCATCTAACGGTTGGATATTAATCAAATAAGGTTTTTATTTTATTTTTGAAATCACCGTCTCATTCTCTATTCTCCGCTCATCACTCCTTTCTCAAACAACCTATATAACGCTACATCATCTTCTTCAATCTTTTCTTTACTGTTTCCCTTCCCCTTCGACACGCTTTTACTCTCTCTAATCATGTCTCGCCCAGCAACCATGTGTGTTCATCTTCCAGAATCAGTTGTACCAATCATCTCAAATGCTGATATTGTTTTCAAATCGAACAATATTTCTGTATCCCTCACTCCTGGTTCTTCCAAATCAAAATTCTTCCATCTTCTCAACTTTCTTCGTCATTGCCCCATCAACTATGCGTTAACCACCCAACTCGACATGTTTGAGGAACATCTGTGTGAATTTTGGATGACCGCTACTGTTCTCAATGAGACCTCTACAAACCCAAAAATATCTTTCACCCTCCTGAACGGCAAGCAAAAATGTCGTGTTGACAAGTATTTTCTTGCTGAAGCTCTTCATCTTCCAACTGATGATGAGTCTCCCTGTGAACCTTTCTCCAAATCAGCAAAGGAAATTATCAATGAATATCTGAAGATTCCTACTACTTCATATATCAAAGGCAAAACCCTAGTTCGAAATAAACTCCCATCCGTGTGGTATAGTTTCTTCAGTATTCTTTCCTTTTGTATGACTGCTAAAACAGGAGGAATGGATCAAATGGCTGACAACGTGCTGAGTTTAGGTCATGCTCTGATGTATGACACAAAAGTTGACTATGTTGCTTTTGTCTTCAACCTTCTTCTTACTCAAGTCAGAATGAAGAAGAGACATTCTCATATTCCTTTTCCTCGATTTCTTTCGCTAATATTTCGACAACTGATCTGAAGATCTCATTATTATTCAGCTAAGCATTCAGTTGAGTTGTCTTCTCTTCCTCACTCTGTATGGTCCAGCACTGACTTGACTGATCCCATACAACTTACTGACATCATGATAGACTATGCAAGGATGACAGACACTCCTGCTGGTTCAGTTCGTCGGTCTCCTTCTGCTGAACAACCTGACCAACCTTCAGATTCAGACGCCACTGCACAGCCTGCTCCTAAGAAAAAGAGGCATCTAATCAAACTATCTTCTTTAACAAAAAGACATTCTGATGACAATCCTGCTGCTGCATCCAAGAAACTGAAGCGTAAAACTCCTCCTTCTCCTTACTCAACCACTAAGCAACAACAAACAACAAAAGCTAAGACTGTCCTTACTGATCTACTACCCACTGTAAGTCTTCTCACGTCTACTAAATCTCTTACTACCAATGACGAGTGTAAATCACCCTCACACTCCGAGGCTCTCAAAACCAGTGATGTTGAGACAACCACAATCTCAACTGAAGTTCTCTCCACTTCAGTTGCAGTAATTCCCCCTGCTTCAGTTGTTACCACTCCTGTCACAGTTTCAGTATTACCAACTGAAACTACAGTTCAGCCAAAATCCCTTGATGGTTCAGTAGTCCGAACTGATCCTATGGATTTAACCCATACAGATGATCTCTCAGCACCTAAACCATCTGAGTCTGATGTATTTACCCTCCATGATGAATCAGCTAAACCATCTGACTCTGAGAGACCTTTGACTCATGATGTTTCAGATAACCCTGAAACTGAAGTTATTCCTTCCTCTACCATCTTGGCCTCTGATGGTTCAGCTAATCCATCTGAACCTATGGCTATTTCTGTTGCTCATGAAGATGTAGTTACACACAAAGCTACTACTGAAGCAAAGCCCAATGTAGCCCCTGATGATTCATTAAACCCGAATGTTTCTATGGCTATACCTACCCCACCTCAACAACTTTCTTTTAAAAATTTAAACAACGAACAGGGTTTCATTTGTGATCCTGCTTCTGGTTTTGAGTATTCTGTCAATCTTCTTCCTCCCACTTCCAATCAATCTCATCTAGATAAACTGATGGCTTATGGGCAGGATATTTCCACTGACCTTAATGCTCAGTTTCCTTCTCTTCAACAAACACTTTTTGCCAAATCAGTAACTGATCCTCTCGACAGTTCTGAAAAATCTGAAACCTCTTCTTCCTCCACTGAACAAGATTTTCTAGCTGATACAACCACTCCTTTGTCTCCTCCCATCATTCGTTCACCCACTGAGATTGATGATGACTCAATGTCTGTTCTTGATGCCTACTCAAAACTTGATGATTCCATTCGTCTCCTTCACAGTCAAGTTACAAAAGAGTTTCATCGGTTTCACCTTCAGCACATGTCAAATGTCAACTTTGCTGACGAAATTAAAATTCTTACTGCACTTTTAATCGATTACATCAGTACATTAAACAAAGAATTTCAGTTTCACAATCAACTCCGGGTCACTCTCTTTAAACAACTCCGTGACTATATTGCTAAAGGCAATAAACGTTACGAGGAAGTGTTATCTAAGCTTTCAGCCTCTCAGTCATCTTTATCTGAGTCTCTTTCAAAGTTTCAAATCACTTTTCTCAAAACATTCACTGACAATATCTCGCAACTCCGCGATTCTCTAACAGCTTATCCTTCTAAACGCTATCTTCAGTCTTATCACAAAAAGGTAGTTCTGAAAGATATGCACAGTATGATGGTCGCCACACTGAACAAACACATTGTTCCACGATTGGAAAGAATAGAAGCTGCTACAGTATCTTCCTCAGCTTCTAAGGGGGAGAAAATTTTGAAATCTTCAGTTGTGGCTAGAACCATAATAGCTCAGATCAAGAAAAGGAAAGCAGAGTCGCTACGAGATAAAGAAGAAATTCGTCAGCTGAAACAAACAATTAAAGAGTATTCTGTGTTTAGAGATGAAACTGAAAAAGAATAGAGAGAATTGAACAGATGGTTTGAAGAATCTCTAAGTGAACCTGGGGATGAAGGTAATGCTAAAATCTCTGAAAGATCTTCCCCTGAACATGACTTTAATATGTTAATTCAATCTCATCCTCAAAAAGTCACTCAACCTGAGACAGCCTTGATTATACATCCTAATGCTCCTCATACTACTGAAAGTTCAGTTTCTGCATCTGAAACAATGATGAATGTTGATATTCCTAGTCCTAGGGATCTAACATCAAACACTCTGAATCCAACAATCCTAGATCAGATTCCGCTGATAATCTCCAAAACTGATTTTCCTTCAGTTATCATTGAGAAAGCTATTTCACCTATCAGGAATCCTGATAAAGGTAAAGGTATTGCAGATGAAACTGAAGTAGTAAAGCCTAAAGTAATCAACACTGAAAAACTGTTGTTTGATAGCATGAAGGCAATTAAAAATCAGGTGTCCAACAAAGGGGGAGATCAGGTCACTGAAGAAGATGAAGCTGCTGCTCTTGGGTTGACCTTGGAAGATTACAGAATGTCAATGGAGATAGCTAAAGAGACTGACAGATTACAACGTCTTTCTGAAGCTGAAGCAAAGAAGACAGCTGAACTTGAAGCTGGTTAACAAAAGACTAAGAAGAAAATGTCTCCTCAATCTCTTCAGCTTGCTGTTGAAAAAGAAATTGAAGAGGAAAGAATAAAAAAAGAGAAAGCCAAGCTAATGAGAGAACGAAAAGAAAAGGAATGGTTTGAAACCAGAATGAACAGAGCTGACCCTGATCCAATCACAAAAGTCAGGGTTACCAAAGAAAAAGGTGAAAACATAGTTGAGATCTCGAGAAATAAAAATTTCCTCAAGGTTCAGTATGTCTCCGAGGCCAACCTTACAAAATTCAGTCTGTCTGAATGGGTTGAAATTGGGAAGTGTCTGAACCGACTGAAACTAACGGAACTGGTTAGGTCAGTTAAGAAGAGGCTTTCTTATCTACAAGAATCCTATGATCTTCTGAAGAAACGTTATCAACCTTCTGAAGATAACACTGAAAATCAAGATAAGGTTCAACCTTTAAAGAAGAGAGGAAGAAGGTATTCTAAGAGATCTGAAGAAGAGATTGTTAAGCTTATGGCCGCTGGTGTTCTTCCAAATTGCAGAAATATGGATTGTTCTCTCCCTTCAGGTTTCGTATTCAATGACAAACAAGTTCTTGACAATCCTAGAGGATTTTTCTTCAAGGATGCTTATGACAGACCAAGTTTTCAGAGGGTGTCTGAACTTGACAATGCTGATTGGATGCATCTGAAGGCAATATCATCCTACTTTAATTCAAGGGATCCTGAAACTGCTGATATTCGCCTGAAGATTGTACAACTATTTGAAGCCAAAAAGCCTAGAGATCCTGAAACTGAAATATGGGAAGAAAAAGCCAAAGTCATGGAAGGCACTCAAGCACACAAGCCATCAAGAAGCTCTTGATTTCTCTCTGAACTTTATTTTCTTGTATTTCTTTTCTCTTGTAAAACCAAAAAAAAAAAATTCAAAAACATTGGAAAATGAAAAGAATCCAAAAATATTCAGTCTGGATCATGTACATATGAGTTCTTTTAAGTATATAGTTCTATTTGTTTATTCTAAGTAAATAATGATGGTCTATAAACAAATAGGGGGAGATTGTTAGTCTTGATTTGTTTACATTCCATCAGCGCTGAAGTATTCGAAGAAGATTTCAGCAGAAGAGTTTAACTGATGATTTGTCTCGTTATAAATAACGATCATCTGAAGGGCTGAAAGTTTCTTCTCAGAAACTTTCAGTTTACTGAAGATAGTCTTCAGCAAATGGTCCCCTCAGTGACGTCATCAACTGTCACTTTCAAGACGGTTTTGCATGAGGAAATTTGTTGCTAATCAATTCACTAGATTGTGACGTTTGTCACCTATTCAACGGCTAGGATTGATTAGGGAAATGTATAAATACTCTTCTCTTAGTCGAGAAGAGTGTGCTAACGATTACTGTATGTTCAGTAAGCAATAGCTAAAGTCTGTCTACTTTCTCTCAAGTCTGTACTTGTTTTTCATTGAATTTAAGAAGTCTGTTCTTCTTAAATTCTCGTCTGTAAAGTTTGTTATATCAATATTAACAATCTTTGACATCTTTTTCTGTTCTTATAATTACTATTTCCGCACTTAATTGTTATTTAAGTTAGTAATATTCACTATTTGAGAACAACAAACCTGCAAACACCCCAATCATGGTGGATTAGTGTAATATATGATCATTTTAAGCACGAAACACATGTATAACATGCAATATTTGCGGATATAAACATAGTTTAATCCGGAAATATCAATGGGACACACTCATCATCTATTGGGGGATCGTACCCCTTCCCGTTAGAATAACAAGCATATTCTTGGTGATTCCCGTCTCTATCGTACACGCAATCTCTAGCGAGATGGGGTCCGCTGCAGTTGTCACAACCGACTTGCATGGCATGCAAGTTCTGTTGAACCTTTTTCATATCTCTCCCTAATGCATCCAGCTTGGCATTGAGGGTTGTCATGCTATTAAAGCTATCGGAAGTGGATGAAGTCTTTCTACGAAAGGAAGGGTCTCTCGCAAAATGCCACTGATGGAAGTGCTAAGCCAACTCCTCTATGATGGAATACCCCTGTGCGGGGGTTTTCTTCGGTATCGGTCCTTGAGAGTCGACCATTTGTCTTTTGCAAACATTTATACCGTTATAGAACGTTTGGACAACCTGATGAGGATATAAATTGTGTTTATGGTAGTTCTGGAGCATCTCCTTGTAGCGATCCCAGGAGTCATAGAAAGTCTCGTCCTCCAATTGCGTGAAGATCTGGATTTGCATTTTCATTTTAGCAATTTTAGAAGGAGGTCTAAACTGTTTGATGAAATTTGTTTTGAGCACATCCCATGTACGGATAGGTGGCTCGGATCTTAGCCAATGTTTGGCTGCCCCCTGGAGTGTTATCGGGAACACTCGTAGCATCACAGTGTCTTTAATTACTCCTGGAATGTGGAATAGTCGGCAATCTCGAGAACGGGCTCAACATGCTGGTTGGTGTCTTGATGGTCCTTTTCGGTGAAAGGAGTCTCGTGTAAAATATGAAGGAACTGGCCCTTAATTTCGAATGTCGTCTAGGTGGGAATTTCGGGATGATGAATCCCGTTTGCGTTTCCTTCGCGGGTACGACTCGCGTATTCCTCGAGGGATAGATTTGCAAGATTTTTTACCATCCTGCGTAGACGTTCTCTCTCGCGAGCAGCTCTTCTCAAACGATTGAATTCGCGCTCCTGTTCTTCAAATGGCTCAATAAGCTCGGACGACGAAGCACGGGACATAAACTACTAAGAACCTAAGTGGTGTCTAAGAAGCAGAAAGCACTAACTTAAACAGGCCCAAAAAAGAAAAAAACGGAAAACGAAAACTAAACTTTCAAAGAAGATCGTGCCGCGATTTAAGGACAAAAAGCAAGAAACTTTCTTTTTGAGCCGAAACTCGCGGGAAAGCTTGTTTAACACTAAATAAGTATAATTAAATCAAATAAAATTGTTCCCCGGCAACGGCGCCAAAATCTTGATGTGCGTAAAGCGTACCGGTTTTATAATTATAAAATCTGAATTATTTACGTACGACTATGACACAATAGGCAAGAGAACCTAATCGTATTATAGTATAGAAAATAAGTACGGGTGTCAAACACAAGGGGAACGAGTATGATATGGTATTAATTATACTAATTTAAATATTAAACTAAACTAAACTAATTATTAAAAACAACTAAAAAGCAAATAAAAATAAATAAAACAAATAAAATTATTAAAGGGGGGAAATTTGTGAATTTAATTACTTTCAATCAACCTAAACCACTAACAACCCTAGAAATCACCGACAGCAAAGCAAAGACACAATAAAGCAACAAACTTGATGGATTAAAACTATATAATGAAGAATTTACCTCTTTGGTTCAGATTAAATAATGAAAAGTTTTATCTATGTCATGGCCCATGCCAGGTTTGATTTTATTTGTTTTACAAATCTTATCATAAATAAATTTTTTATTATATTAAAGTTGTCATCGTTTACTTTTCTATGTTGATCAAAATTAATATAAACTTTTTTTAATGTATAGAAAGTTTAAGATTAGTCTACTTTTAATTCGTACAAAATAAATGATGTATTTAAAGAAACAATTTTTACATAAATAATCATGTATGACCCGTGAATTTACACGAACATTTAAACTAGTTATTTTAGTATGAATAAATTCTTATCAGAATAGCTTTATTAAATTTACAAATAAGAATTAAGGGGCTGTTTAGTAGAGAGAAAAGAAAAGAGAAGAAATGGGTTTCTCCTGTTTGGGAGAAATGAGATTCAAAATGGGCGGAGAAATGGTTTCTCTAACCATTTCCCTTTCCCTGCTTTCTTTGTAATTTCATTTCTCTACAAAATGGGGAGAAATGTCATGTGGTTGCCTTGAGCGGAGGTGGCGACGTGTTTCCAGCGAGGCTGCCAATGCCGCAGCCGTCGTCGTCATCATCGTTGTCTGTTACAACGTTGTCAGTTGCGACTTGTTTCCGGCGACGTGTTTGTTGTGACGTTGTCTGTTACGACGTCGTCATCGCCGTTGTTCGATTTAACCCTAATTCGACATGTCTGTTGTGACGTTGTTAATGATTAAACAAGCGGTAGAATGAAGGATTGCTAAGATAACTATGAAGAGATAGAGAGAGAATCTCGTTTCACCTTCAAAACACACATAGTTTATTTCATGTAAGTGTGGCAATCCTTACATTTCCTTGTCTAGCACAAGGCTTATATACCTATAAGGTATATTTACAATAAGCACCCTCAACTATTGTTATAACTCCTATTCTATTACAATAATATAGTTCTAACAGACGTGTTTCCAGCGAGGCAGCTAATGCCGCAACCCTCGTCGTCGATATTGTTGTATGTCGCGATTGAACCTTAATCGCCATCGCCGCTGTGCGAATGAACCCTAATTCATCGTTGTATGTTGCGACGTGTTTCCGGCGAGGCGGGCTACACCGCAGCCGTCATCGTCGTCGTCTGTTGCGATTGAACCCTATCGCCACCGCTGCTGTTCGATTGAACCCTAATACATCGTTGTCCGTTGTGACGTGTTTCCCGCGAGGCGGCCAACGCCGCAGTCGTTGTCGTTGTCGTCGTTATGATTGAACCCTAAATGTTTATAGAAGAGTAGGTTGAATACAAACTTAATTTTTTTTAAAATGCACACATTAATACTTTTACTATAATTCTTATTGATATGGAAATTCAAAATATAATAAAAATATGGCAACTAAAATGCTTACACGTAGACAAACTTTTCTAAAACAACTACTGTTTAAAAGATCCAGCACATGGACACTTTTTTTACAACACTAATACTAACTCTAAAACCTGCCCTTGCTTAAAAGCTTGAAGATTGTTCTTCGAGAGGTGAGTGTATATCAGTGAATATGTATATTGAGGATGCAAGCTTGGGGAGACGGTTGGAAGAGGTATTAAGGGACAAGGTGGTATAAGGAAAATAATTTTGTAATCATAAAGTAAGTGAGTGTAAAGTAATATTATTTTGATCAAGTTTGAATAAAGTAATGTATTTTTCTGAAAAAGTACAACTCGCTAACTATATAATAATATTATTAACCATATCTTTTGCCTTGTAACTTTAAAGTTCCCTTTCAATGCTTGTATTTTAATCAATAGTCATGATTATTCGAATTTGACTTTACAAAAGTTGTAGTTGTTAGCCATACTTCAGCAGTGGAGCTAATCTTCAAGATCTTTTCTTCGAAAGTAAAGTTATTTTTTTCTAGAAATCAAGTTCAATCTTTTTTGTCCTATTGGTGGTACAAAAAGTGCAAATACTTTTACATTAAAAGATCTAACACATAATAAAACAACACATATTGTGTCTTTGACTATCTAGTAATGATTAATTATATTTTACTTAAAAAACAATATGAATAATTATAATTCTCATTAATGACCTTTGAAAACCCTCCAACCAAACACCGACTTAGTGACTAGCTATATGAATTCACTCATAAATTTTTATCATCAACAAATATCATAACAAAACTTCAAAATACAAATGTGAATTTATCTAAGAAATAATGCCACTAAACCTTTTAAGACTTTTTTTTTGTAATATAGATAAAACTAGGGGGGTTGTTTGAAAAGTTACCCTATAATTATATATTTTATTATCAACTAATTAACTAATTAACTGTTTCTTCTTTCATTCCTGCTAGAAGCATAATGATTTCTTCCAAATCTTAAAATCAATATATGATTCGAGAACCTGGAAAATGACAACGTTACTATCACTTAATTCATCTCTCAAGCTCGTTGTTAATGAGAAAACCCCACGAAGAGGATCTCCTGAATTGATCAATCACTACAACCCAATTAAGCAGAAAATTTTCAGTTCTTTAAGAACCAATAAATTCCAATCGGAGTCACCAAATGCAAAAACAAGTTTATCTCGTCAAATGGAAGATTTCGTTTCGTATGTGGAAAACGGGTCTGTTGATAACGCACTCCAACTGTTCGATGAAATGAACGAAAGAAGCAGTTTTGTATGGAATCTTGTAATCAGGGTGTTAACGAATAATGGGTTCTTCAAAGAAACTCTTGATATGTTCTATCGAATGCATGTTCAAGGGATTCGAGCTGATAAATTTACGTTTCCATTTGTCATAAAAGCTTGTGGTGGGTGTTTGGATCTTGTTGCAGGGCAAATGGTTCATTCAAGGTTGTTTAAGGTCGGCCTTGATTCAGATTTGTATATATCTAATTCTCTTATTTTGATGTATGCGAATCTTGGGTGTATCAAGTTTGCAGAGAAGGTGTTTGATGAAATGCCTGTGAGAGATTTAGTTTCTTGGAATTCAATCATCAATGGGTATATCTTGGTTAGTGAGGGATTGAGCTCACTTCAATGTGTTCATAAAATGCAGCAACACAGAATTCAACCTGATAGATTCACAATCATGAGCGCCCTTCATGCTTCTTCACTCGTGTGTTCATTGCCCAAAGGGAAGGAAATACACACGCGCGTAGTCAAAACCGAATTGGAACGCGATAAAATGGTCCAAACATCAATAATCGATATGTACACAAAATGCGGTAAAATGTGTTATGCTGAGAGGTTTTTCAACACGATTTCTCAAACGCATGTTGCAGCTTGGAATGCAATGATTCACGGGTACGTTTTAAACGGTCAACCCCTTGAATCGTTTTCGTGTTTAAGAAAAATGCAAGAAAATAAAGTCAAACCCGACAATGTATCGTTAATAAACTTGCTTCCATCTTGTTCATCGGTAAGATCCATGTTACTTGGCAAAACCGCCCATGGGTATGCAATTAGAACGGGCTTTGTTCCGCATGTTATACTAGATACCGCTTTAATCGATATGTATGGAAAGTGTGGAGAGCCCGAACTGGCAAAAATTATCTTTCATCAAATGAAACATAGAAATTTGGTATCGTATAATACTCTGATTCTCGGCCTTGGTCAAAATGGTCGATACAGAGACGCGTTAAACGTGTTTTTTGATATCTGGAATGACGGTTTTAAACCTGATCCCGTGACATTTACTAGCATATTGCCCGTGTATTCAGAGATAGCCCAATTAAGAGAGGGGAAGCAAATCCACGGGTATGTTTTGAAGTCGGGATGTTATTCGAATTCGTTTGTCCTGAACGCCCTCACATATATGTATGCAAAGTGCGGGGATCTTGTTTCTGCTCGCGATGTTTTTGACGGGATTTTCTCGAAGGATGTTATTTCCTGGAATACGATTATTATGGCGTATGCTATTCACGGATATGGTGAGGTTTCGGTTAACTTGTTCTCTGAGATGAATAAAATGGGCATAAAACCGAATTCGAGTACTTTTGTGTCGGTTTTAACTTCGTGTAGTGTTTCGGGCATGGTGGAAGAGGGATGGAAATATTTTACTGAGATGAAAAGTGAACACGGGATTGATCCAAGTATCGAGCATTACGGTTGTATGCTCGATATTCTTGGGCGTGTTGGTGATCTCGAGAGAGCTCAAGAGTTAATTACCGAAATGCCCCTAGACCCGACTTCTAGGATATGGGGATCGTTACTTGCTGCAAGCCGAGCACACAAAGATGTCGAGCTTGCTGAATTTGCTGCTAAGCAGATTTCACACCTGGAATCGGACAACACGGGGTTGTACGTTCTGCTATCGAACTTGTACGCCGAAACCGGGAGATGGGAAGACGTTAGGCGGGTCAAATCTATTATGGAAAGGCAACGCTTGAAGAAAACTGTCGGGTTGACCAAGATTGAAGTCAAAGGTAAGACCTTTAAGTTTACAAATCAAGATAGATCCCATGAACATAGTCATCTGATATATGATGTATTAGATGTCATATTAAAGAATCCTTATAGTGATCTGCTTAAATTCAAGCCAGTTGACTTTTTGAGAAGAATGTCAAAGTCAGCAGATTGGCATAGTGTGAGACTTGCGGTTTGCTTCGGGTTGATCTCTACGTCGATCCGAAACCCTGTTCTTGTGCGAAAAAACCTTAGAATTTGTGAAGATTGTCATGATGTTATGAAGAAGATCTCGTCGATTTGTCGAAGAGAAATTATCGTGGGAGACTCGAAGATTTATCACCATTTTAAAGACGGTCAATGCTCGTGTTGTGATTACTGGTAAGTATTCTGTAAATCACACAACAACAATAACAGTACCCAATCCCGCTATAGTTGCAGTGTATGGGAGAGGTAAAATGTACACAATTATACCTCTACCCGTAAGTATTTGTAAATGAATTAAAAAATGTTTTCAAAATTCATCTTGTCGGCCATAAGTACACAGGATTCATTGGAACGATTTATCACCATTTTAAAGATGGTCAATGCTCGTATTGTGATTACTGGTAAGTATTGTGTAAATCGGACAACAACAATAACAGTACCCAACCTTGTTATAACAGGGTATGGGGGAGATAAAATGTATACAGTCATACTTCCACCCATAAGTATTCTGTAAATGAATTTAAAAATGTTTTCAAAATTTCATATTATAAACAAAATTCATTTTGACCCATTATCAAAACTACCCAACCCGGGATTCATTGGAACGATTTAGGAACCGATGTAGACGAAACCAACCCAGATAGAAGCCCGACAAGAACCGCAGAGTTATATGTACTCGGTTCACCTTGCATCGAGTTGTTACGTGAATCTACATATTTGTCGTGTTTGGAAGGACCGCCAACGAGTGCACCAACCGCAACATTTGGGTTTGGTTTACTGGATTTGAGCCACTTCAAGCCATCCTTGCAGCCGGTTTTGGCATCAGCTGGAATCGAGGCTCCCCTATGGTGCACAAATTTCGGGTAATCGTCACCATATCCAACCAGATAACTCATCTTCATTGGATTATCTCCCAACACGTAATCAGCCTAACACGAAGATTAATAAGCTTACTAATTAATCTTATTAGAATCGCGATGATTGTCAACGCCTACCTTAATCATACCTGTGATATTGCAAACTCGCGAAGATCAGAAGGTGAGAAGGACTCTGAATCACATTCGAGTTCTGATGTCCCGGATGAAAGCATGTAATCACTGAATAAAACAGCTAAAAAAGCAGAAGCTACAGGCTGCTGCAAAGCATGCCACTTGCTAACCCATATTAAACCACCTGCATTATTTACAAAAAAAAAAAAGGGTTTAAAGATGACCCGTTTGAGTCGAGTTCTTACACGTTATAAATTAGTGTGCGTTACACTTAAATGTGATGGTGTTATTCTTAACAAAACCATCTAAAAATGCAATGTTTTAAAACCCGGGTCGACCCGGGACCCGGCCACCATACCGGTACAACAAAAGACGGGTTTTTGGTAATTTCCAGACGGGAGGTTAGAGGTAGACCGGTCAGGCCAGAATATTACCTTTTGTTCTACTTGATGTAGCATATGGAGATTTAGGCAAGAGGCTGCACATGATAGCTTCCGCTGTATCTCTATACTCGTTGAGGTTTTCCATATCTGAGACATCTTCTGCACTAAAGAAACTTAACCTCGATAGTAGAACCTGCACCCGATACCCGATCAAAATGCTTAATATCAAGTTTCACGATGGTTTCCATATATGGTGCTTCTCTATATCAGTTTTAAGATAATAGAGTTATGTTCAATATAGTTCATACTTAATTCATAGTCCTAAAATTTTAATATGCAATCACAGATGATTCAGTTTACAATCACATGTGATTTGTAAAAGCATCACAAGATAATTACGAAAATGCCCCTCCGCCCAAAATTTTAAAGTGCAATCTGGACCATTGATGTCATTGATCAAAGGCTAAAATTAGTCTCTTAGGACTATGAATTAAGTATGGATTATACTAAACATTTTTCATTATAATAACAGTGAAATGTCGAAAACTTTACATGAGTTCCAGGTAGCTTATCATCCCAACTAAACCAAGTAGGAGTTCCCCAATTGGCATAATCTTCACCAGCTTCTCCATTTACAAAATCAAGATATGTGTTATCTTCTGTTGCATAATATAGCCAACTGGCTGCCCACAAAAGCTCGTCCCCGTAACCGGTCGATTTGTAATATGCTTGAACGCTTGGGATACTTTTGCTGTAAATCCCTCGATGCTCGTTCGCGAAACTAAACAGGGTTTCCGCATGCTCGAGAAGCAATTTTGAATACTTCGAATTCGTCGATTTGAACACGAGTGATGCAGAAGCCATTGCTGCTGCGGTTTCCGCAGCAACATCCGAGCCCGGTTTTGCAGCTGTGATTTTCGTGAGCGGTCTTTTCTCAGTCATGTGTTCGGGTCTATCCCAGCATTTATGATCCGAAACAGGATCTCCCACCTGAAAATTGTAACAACTCGTCATCCCACATAAAAAGATGAAAGAAATTTGAAGCACCTTATAAGTTCAAAGTTATGGGCTACTAATAACTCCAACCATGGTTTTAACTTGATTTTGAAGTTATCAGTTTAGACCATGACTTTGAACTGTGGGGTGTTATAAAAGCAGATAACGATCTGTGACCTGGATGTAAAGCATGTTATCTTTAGGATGAGCGTTAACAAGATAATCAGTGATCCATTTAAGTGATTCTTTCGCGGATTGCAATTGATCGACTGAATCCATCTGATCACCATACTCGAGAATAGCCCAAGAAAGAATAGTTGCAGTAAACGCCATTGGAAACCCGAACTTCATATGATCACCAGCATCATACATTCCCTTTGAAAGATCAATACCAGCAGCTTTCCCATCCTTTAAACCCGAATCACCCCTCCATGATATCTTATTGTTTACCAATTTACCAGCTATATATATATATATATATATATATATATATATATATATATATATATATATATATATATATATATACAAAACAATAACAAAACTTCTGTTATTTGCAAGATCTAGGTTAATCATGAACAGCAGATTCACTGGAAATTAAACAAACAAATGGAATCGCATATCTTACATTTTTGGACATCGAAGAACTGCATAGCGATCTTGAGAGCATCACCATATTTCCTAGAAATCGCACCTGGGCCGATTCCCAATTGCTTCCGGTAAGTAAGAACTACAGCAAAGGCGACCACCCCCATTACAATCATCACGAAGAACCACCCATAATAACCTCCAGATCTCTTCCGCTCGATCATTTTCCCCATGATTTGATCAGCAATTATTTCCTCCGATTTGAACAGATTCGTTTGAAATCAGATAATTGAATTGAAGAATGTAAGGATTGTGTTGAATTTGACGTTGAAATGGGATGAGAATGAGATCAAATTGAAGTTGGGAGAGAATGTTTTTCGTAGTTTGAAATGAAAGTATAACTACCGTTTTCCACTTTCCCCGCCATTACTAAACTCATGCTAGATTCGTTGTTTCTCGTGGTGTTTAATTTGTTTTCGTAATTTCAATACCTTGAATTTGACTTTGACCTATTAAATTTCCAAATTTACGCACTTCACCACCGCATCAAATCAGCATCCACATTATCTTTCACCTCTAACCCTCTCTAAATGTCTGTTTGCTTTTCTTTCTTATTAAGTGCTGTCTGGATAAAGTATATGTCTGCATAAACGAGGTATGTATGGGATAAGTAGTATTGTTGTTTATTTTATGTGTTAAATGAATTGTCTGAATAAGAAAAAAAAATCATTAGCCTAATCTAGAATGTATCACACTCGTAACTTATTATGTTAACTCGTCATTCTAGATTAAGTAAAAAACAAACAATATGATTATAACTTACCAAAATAAGTTTTTTCCCATTAAGTTAATTAAGTCAAAATCAGACACCACGTAACCCACAAACCACATATCCAACCTTCTTCAACCCATATTAAATATAAATAAAAAATATATATTAATAAAAGAGAGAAAGAGAGAAGGGAAAAGGGGGGGGGGGGGGGGGGGACTCGCCACTCGTATAGGAACCAGCTCTTGAACCCTCTATACAGCGATGGTGTGTTAGCACTAAAAGGGTATCAACTAGAGCTGATTGAATGCCTGATATGGATAGTCTTATGTGCATGGTATAGTGATTAACCCAATTGAAGTAGGGACTACAAACTATGATTAGATATTTGTGATACGCGATTGATTTAAAAACTAATAAAAATTAGACGTTACAATAATAATAATAATAATATTCAATTTTGTAAGAGTGAGGTATGCAGTGACGGATGCATGTGAAGCAAACGGGGGGAGGTTGTCTCCCGTAAGGTTGGTCCAAAGTTGTGTATTTATATCTATTATTTTATAGGCCCCTTCTTATTTAGGTGTTAAGTTGCTCTTAGTGTAAGTTCTAACCAATAAAAACTCTTTGACCCCTATTACATATTTGCTGCTTTTTTTAATATAGCAGCATGATACCTATACAATGTTGTGATACTGAATAGCTTCTATCCGATAACATGTCGTTTTATAAAATATATAATTATGGTATTCGACAAATAGTTTCTACCCATTACCATGTCTTTTCATTTTTTTTCTTTTTTTCTATCAACTCTTTTCTTTACTTTTAAAACAAATTTTAAAGAAACCGTAAAATAAATATTTTCCTTTTTTCCATCTTTTCTTCTCTTATATCCATTAATTGATAGGACTCTTCATTAAATTGTATAATTGTATTACAATTGTTTGATTTCTTTTGGTTTTATAGTGTATTAAATTGCTTTGGCTTACCATTTTTATATGTGCAATTTAAATTTGGTAAAAATATATTTAAGGCGTTGAACTTCCTATGGAGGGCATTATTGTAATTTTCTCTTTTTTAAAATTAAGAGTAAAAAAAACACCTAAATGATTTATAAGAAGTATAAATTAGTGTTGAATAAGACTTCTAATTTGGAATGTAAACTAATAAACGAGAACTTAGATACGTAGAAACCTTCACTTGAAAGACATGGTTGGAAAAGACATGGTTAGGCAATGAAGATGATTAAATTGTTTAAGATTGATTCATGAGGTCATCTATTTGTCATATTTACGAATTTAATCTAACTAATTATGACTCGAACCCATTTTGACCTGATACCTAATTCATCCATATTACAACCTCTACTAGTCGTTGCCCCCAGTACCATTTTTTTCTGGAGCCGTCCTTCGGGATATGTAAGAGGTAAAATATAGATAGTGTGTCGGTAGAGACACTCTTTCCCAAGAAGGCCTCTGACAAAAAAGAGAACACCTCAAGAAGTGTCAATTTTCGTAAATATTGTTATTATAATTATTGTTATTAGAATAATTATTATTATTATTGTTATTATTATTATACTATATTCAATAATTAATACATTGAATCATTTGCAGAATCATCTAATGAATACATTATATTTGAAGCTCATCAACATATATGCTAGAAAAATCATGATTATAATTGATAATTTTATGTAAATTATAGAACGATTTAGTAAATATATTATTTTTTAATCAATAGCATTATTTATCTTTCAAAATCGTCAAAATACTCGACTGATTACATTTTCATATAAAACAATTAGAAGGATTAAGTTAGATTTGTAATTTCTAGTTTTGTATGAAAATTCTCATGTATATCATTAGAGAAATTGATTTTGTAGAAAGGAACTGAGATGGAAATACCATCTATTGAATTGTTCACAAATGTATTAAAATGTGTGTTTTTGTTTAAGGTTGAAAGTGTTGATCTCCACACAAGTTTTGCAGATCATCTTGCAACATTATACTGACAATTTAAATACTATTATTTTTGCTGCATAAAGTCAAATTATGTTAAAAAATAACATGCCAAAAAGCAGAAATAAATAAGTAAAACATAGCATACACTTGTACAAATACCTAATTAATAATCGTTACATTCTGCTGCAAAATTTTCAAGTATTGTATTCATCTTTTTCAAATTCTATAGAAATCGAGCATTTCTTCTTCAACAGGATGCGTTTTACCGACTATGGTGAGGCAATGAAGAGGCGGACCAAAGTCAACCGTTTTCAACTGCTTCATTGAACCCGCCACCACCATTTGATCCTCGCTTCCAAGCCGTGCAAAACCGACACAAAGTGTGTCTTCGCTATAAACTGTCACATAAAAGAAAGCATTTTTCGTTTATTTGTATAGAATGACTTTAATTTTATAAATCATAGAGCACACAAATACTCTACATTTTCAGATGTTACTTTTTAAATCTTAATGAACCCATTTGAAAATAGAAGATTTAGGTGTCGTTTGTTTTTTAAAACATAAATGTCTTATGTCTTATTTCATGTCTTCGGGAGAATATGTGGTTTAAAAGGTTTAAGTCTGAGAAGGTCTACAAAAAAGATTTGTAGTTTTAGCTTCTCAAAATAAGCAAAGATAAGACAAAATAAGGTCTTATGTCTGTGGAAAAACAAAACAACCTTATCAGAAACGTCTGTGGGCATGCCAGAGGCGGACCCAAGGGTAAGCCAGTGGGGACACAGGACACCAGTCAAATTTATCTGCGTAGTGTAAATTTCGATTTTTTTAAGGCGGTGCTACCATTTCGTAGTGTAAATTTCGATTTTTTCGAGTCAGTGTTACCATCCATTTCACCCATTTCAAATGGTGCCACCATCCATTTGAGATCCTAGGTCCACCCCGGGGCGTGCATACGTTTCTTTGAAAAAACAACCAAGCTTATTAGAAACGTCCTCACGCCCGCAGACGTTTCTTTAAAATAAGACCTTATTTCAAGAAACAAACAAAGCCTTGCTACTCTAAATTTTATGAAGAAATGTAATTGAAATTCAACAAAGCTAAAAAGCATCTATTTTTCAAACCGAAAGAGAAGAGTCTGTTTCAGTCTTTTAGAATCAAAAAACCTACCGGATTCTCCACGAAGTTGTTCAACTTCTAAAAGCTGATCAATAGCAACACCGATCGTCATAAAACTAGGAGGCTCGTACTGCTTTTTCCCTCTAAACAATAAATTCCAAAAAAGTAAAAAATAAATAAATAACATTAGTAAGGGAATTGCTAAAATGAAATGGAAACGAATCTTAGGCGTCTGTAATCTAACCTGCATAATGATTCCAATGAAGGTTCTTTAACACGAATATCTGCAATCAAACGGATTCTTTTGGTAAGATTCAGTGAATAAATGGCCTATAGTTTCTAAGTACAAATGCTCGTCAGTATGCTGTCGGCCGACCACTTTCAAGCGATTAATCGGCCTTGGCGGTGATTGATTGGTTTCTTGGCAAGGACCATAAATTATATACGTATATATTTTTAGAAAATAAATATCCTAGCAAAATAAGTCAATAATCATCAAAATCTTTAACAAGCTTGACAAATAAAACCAAAAGTCTATAATTAGTTTAAATCCTAATACAACTCACTACTCACCTTCCAATCCTTAGACCCTAAGCAATTTTTTTGTTTTTTTTTTTAAATGAAGTCAAACCAATTTGTTGACCGCCAAGCACCGATTTTGACCATGCCCGATAAGTTTGACCCGGTCATATGATTTCTAGGTCAGTTGGCCACCAACACCCGCCGAGCCAGCGATATTTACAACACTGATTATTTATAACAAACATATAAATATATAACCAAAAAAATCAACATTTGTGTAATTTTTAGTTTTATTAATTTGTTGAAACATGTTCTTGAATCATGTTGAAAATGCTGCCTCCACTTTTGGGAAATCGGTCAAAATTTTAAAACCATTCACAGTATTACTTTGGATAAACCGAAAACAGAGATTTCTCAAATGAGAGGTTTAAAAATAAATATAAAGAGTAAATGAATAATATGATTACCTAATAAGCATAGAGTATGTAGTCCAAGTCCTCGATTTCTTTGAATCTTTTCATAAAAACTGTCTGGCCTCCAAGTTTCTGTGAAGAACGGTAATGAAACAGTCTCCCCGTATCGGTAAAGTTGTAAGCCACATACACCGACTGCATTCATGACTGATGCATTAAATATCACTTTAACTTCAACCTCCATCTTCTTTGCACGTACCACTAGATCACTGTGTGTCGTGGCTCTATTTTCACAAAATTATACGCATTAGCACATGAAATATCAATATTCAAACACAGCTGATTCAGTATACAATCACATGTGATGGTAAAAGTATCACATGTGAATTACGAAAATGACACTCTGCCCAAAATTTTAAAAATTTAATCAATGGGGCTGATCCAAAGACTAAGATTAGTCCCTCGGGTTTATGAATCAAATATGGACTATACTGAACATTAACACACACTTAGTGCTAAAAGTGGATTGAATATAAGTCGAGGAAAGTATCATCACCCGAAAGGATCTCCAACAACAAGGAAAGCAACATCGAATTCACGAGCCTCCAACAACATATCATCAGACTTTTCCTCTACCATTTCCCTGTCAGCAACTATGAGTGGCTTCCCATACAATCTTTCCTGGAAAAAAAATAAGAACTTGATATCAGTTTGTTGAATATGAACATATAGTTACTCGATCACCAATTTGCGTGTACCCAATTTCTAACACCAATATTCATTTAAAGAATGTCAAGTCATGCCTAGAAGATCATGGGTTCCAAATCATGATAACAATTTCTAACGAAAAACGCACAAAAATCAGATTACCAATGGCCAAACAGTATAAATTTACAAATATTTGCTGCAAGAACATTGCAAATCTGTCAGAATGAGTCAAAACTAGACCTCGTTTCATATAAACAATTTAGCTCTGTAGCAAGATCACTAATTTCTAGTGTTAATCAAGTTATAGAAGCTTCAATTACAAGTTTCATTCTTAAATCATTAAATCCTGCTGTTGCTCTAGTTCTTCTTTCGATTCTCGAGTGAAACCTGGGAAGAACATAACTAAACTTCAATCAAATCATAATCTGATTCTCAAAAGCAACAATACCCACTGAAAACGCACATTCAAGTCTATTGGTGTACCAAAATCTCGTTTTTCGCTACTTAAGTTCGTGATGAATTGATGATCACCAAACTGAACTTGAAAGCAAGAACCCATTAATGGGTAGCAGAGAATTGAAGTATGGAAGTGAAATTGGATGAATTACCAGTGTGGAGATGCCATCTTTGGAGATCCCAAAGGAAAGAAGAGAAGTGTAGGATTCAATGTAGAGTTTTTGGGATTTCTTGACAGCTTCTAATCCTCTTAATGTGATGTCTCTTTCATCCCCCAGTCCCAATCCAACTATATACAACATCTTCAATCTCTTCTACCTCTTTCTACTCGATTTCTGTTGTAATGTTCTTGCAGGATGCAATGAGCTGCTTCAAGTAGTAATCTTGATCGAATGATAAACCCTAATTCGCGGGTGTGGAAGCAAGCCATGAGTTTTGTTTATATTAAATTGAAATGAAAGATGGAACAAAAAGTCGATATGTCCGAGTGGTTAAGGAGACAGACTTGAAATCTGTTGGGCTTCGCCCGCGCAGGTTCGAACCCTGCTGTCGACGAATGAGTTTGTTAAACTTTTTTTTATTTTGCCTTTAAAATTATTTTATCTTACTATTTATTAACAGACAAATACATACATGTTAACCTACTCATAAATTTATACGTTTTGTCTATAGCGAAACTATAACTCATGATTATAAGCTTTGGGGAACATCTTGATACCGTTGGATATTTGCATTCCTTAATGTACCAATTTGGAGACTGGCATCTTGTGTCCTTAATCAAACTTCATTTTCGCTTTATCGTTCTAGTATATTATATCTAGCGTCTTTTTCTTGATTCTCAAAAGCCTCTAACCTCTATCATTAGTAATGAAATCGCGAGGTAGTTTTATCTTGTTTAAATTTATAATTCTTGTTTATCGTTGTTTATCTATTTCGTAATTACACATCTAGGGTTTGTTTATTTGTTGATGAAAGATTGAAATATGGTTTAAATATATTAACAGTGAAATCTCTTTCTTCTAAGAGGGAAATTTAGTTGTAGTAGTTGTGTCATGTTATACGTTATGGGGTTATAATGTGCACTTGCTATTACGCAATCCTTGTTATGTATTCATTGTCTTAATCCTCGTCATTTCTTGACAAGTACAAGAGGGTACTTACATATTTTTTATATATGTAATAAGAGAACAAACTAGAAAATGTAGTGCTAGTTATGACACTTATCACTATGATCTATTATTGTAACGAGTACTCTTGAATGGTTAGAATACATTATTTGAATGTAATCATTTGAAAAACTTTTTTACGAAATTTATTGTTTGATAATAATTATTTCATTCAATCTCTTAGTTTATATTAATATGTTATGTTTTCAATTATAAATTTAATCCATTCAACTCTAATATTATAAAAAAAGAGATGGTTTGTATACAACAAATATTTGTTACACGTGAAAACTGATATATTTGCTCTTATAAACTTTAAAACTATTATTTTAATCCACATATTCAAGGACCTTATTGTCCAAACAGTTGTAGTATACAATCATCTCCATACTTGAAATTTGAGGTCTATATCCTCTTACTTCTAAATTATGTTTATTATCATACTCACAAGATCAAGATAAGTTTGAAATTAAAAGATGATATAAAGACAAAAAAAGTTACTGGAGTCCATAATGTCATCATTTAGTGAGTAGGAAGATAAAACATGAATATTTAGTAAGGTCCAGTTTGTTTCACCGTAATATGAAGAAATGTAATGGAATTGAAATCAAATTCCTTTGTATATTGCGTTTGGTAACATTATTTTGAAAGGAATTAAGTTATTCGAAGTGTTAATATTACTTTAAGTAGAAGAATGTCATTACGTAACTAACATGGATGGAATTAAAAGCATTTCCATTCATTTGCATTACGGTGAAACAAACGGGGCCTAAGAGTAAAAAGAATAATAGAATATGTATACAAAATAAAGATATGAAATCTATACTTCTATATAAAAAATTTAACATTAACTCTCCTCCATAATTTTCATTTTATCTAAACCAATCGCATTCTCTCAATCTTTAACCATTTCATTCTTTCTTAATTTATTTTACTTTTATTAATTTAAATTATATTCTCTCACAGAAATATAATTATCCACCCACATTAACATAATTTTCAAAATCTTATTGACTTCTTTTTCCTTGTTTCATAAATATAATTTTTTTAATGTCTTCAATAATTTATCATTAAAGTTAATAAACTTGTTAGATGCAAATAAAAGAAATTTGAAAAAAAATGGACATGCTGACGAAGAAAACTTTTTAGTGACATTGGATCGCACGAATAACATATCATTCCATTTTTTAAAGCAACATGTTATAAAATAAAACTATTTGTCACCACAGTATTGTGCGTGTACGATACTAGTTTTCTTTTAATACAATATTATATAAATATATATATATATATATATATATATATATATATATATATAGAGAGAGAGAGAGAGAGAGAGAGAGGAAGGTTCATTTGAGAACTGGTTTTAGTGTGAGTACCGCGAAAACAAATCTTAACCGTTGATTTGATAAGTGGAATTCATGGATGTAGAACGTGGGGGATCAAATGTGGCAGGGTGCATGAGATGAATTCCTACGTGGGTGATGATATTGAAGGAGGGGAAATTGGACGGCTTAGATTGGTTTCTCACGGTTCTCGCAATAAAAATAGTTCTCAAATGAACTTTTCTTTCTCTCTCTCTCTCTCTCTCTATATATATATATATATATATATATATATATATATATATATATATATATTTGTATAGGGAAGGGATATACAACAAAGAAAAAAAATATACTAAATCTAAGGAGAAATCTCGACCATAGGATACATGTAAAAGTCAAACAAAAAAGTCACCAATTCAACCACATTTTCGGAATTAAAAAATAAAAAAGGTTAATATGGTAAATTCAACAAGAAAAAAAGGCAAAGAAAAACTAGGTAGACGCTTTTCATTTTCTCTCCCCGCCGATCGACTACCACAACAGTTCCCGTCGCCAAATCAAAGTCACCGAAGTCGATTGATGCACATAATACAACCATTGATTCACAGATTATATTTGAAGCACAAAATTACAAACATTTTTATGCACAAACGGTGAGCGGATCAAAGTGCATCAAACCGATTAGTGAAGACGTCATCAATTCGGCCAAATCAAGCCGTCATCGTCGATAGACGATGGACAGTGCATCCATCGATGGTTGACAGTGCATCAAACCGATCTAAGTAGGCTTCGTGCAATTTGCGATTACCTTAGGGTCAGACGAAGGAGCGTGAGAGCGACTTTAAATTGGGTTCCGTCGGCGACGTCTTCATAGGGGCGATTGGTTGCAGTCGGAAGGAGTAGATGTAGCATCCTGAAAATGGGCTAGTAGTACCTAGTTGTACCTCTAGGTATCTCCGTTAGTTAAAACGGGTTAATGTGTGTTATGTTGTAAGTTGGAAAGGGGAACAAAATACCCGAGATTTATTTATTATACCTCTAGGTCGGCTATACCCTTTTCCTTATCTCCTGACTTTGCAAAACACATATTACCACACATACATACATACGGCAAAACATACACACACACTACTCTTGTGGGATTTCAAAGAAAGATCAAGAAAGGAGGATTGTTTGTGGTTTTTAATAATCATTCAAGTGGATAATCTGTTCTTGAGACAAATCTTCATCATCTTTGTAAGTATTCTTCTTGGTGGAACTTAGTTTTATTGTTTGAAAGAATTACACCATTTTGATGGTGTAAGTGGTGTTTTTGTGATGGGTTTTGGTGTTAAATGTGTTTGTAAGTGTTCATAGATGTCAAACAAAGTATATAAGTGATTAAAGGTCAGTTTGGAATCGATTTTGTTGATAAAAACGCGAAGAACAGGGTTGTCTTGAAACAGAGACGAAGAACACTGCGTCGAGGGTCCTTACGGCCGTAAGGGGTATCACTTACGACCGTAAGCGTGTGGTTTTGTCCGTACGACCGTAAGCGGAAGGACTTACGGGCGTAAGCAGTTGTGAAAGCCTTTACGGCCGTAAGACATGAGCTTTACGGCCGTAGGCCTATAGAAACTTTCATACGGCCGTAAGCGAAGGGCATTATGACCGTAAGCCTTGTTTAGAGTCCATGCAACCGCATGTAGTGGTATATGTGACCGTAAGGGTCTGTTTTATGGAGTTTACCGCCTACGGGCGATGGAAATGAGTTTTGCGAGCGTAGGTACATAACTTACGATCGTAACCAACCCTGAAACCATGTTTGCGGGTGTAAGGGATTTCCCTTGCAATCAGAAACATGTGTTTGTGATAGAAGGCCTCTTGCAATCGCAAGGAGTACCTTGCGATCGTAAAGGATATTGTTTGAGGGCCTTTGTGACCATAAGGATAGTGCTTGTGATAGCAAGCAGTGGTCCAGCCTTGATAGTTGTTTAAACTTGTGTTTCGAACTAAGTGTGTTATGTGTAAGTGTTAACCAAGCGTGTATGCGATATGTTAGGTATACCTGAGGAACCGGAAGACGCAAGTGGCGTATCTGCTTAGCAAGGGCTCCAGGTGAGTACCGGTTTTCCCATGAGACTCAGTAAGTAGGGCTAACTGTTATGTATTGAAACGTGCTATGTTGATATTAACGTACGCACGTGCGAGGTAAGTATACCTAAGTGGTAAAGTGACGTGTTGTGTTATAGCATGTGTTATGTGCTTATAGTAGTGACGATAGATAAGTAAAGTGATACGAGATAGACCCACGTAGGGTTATGACTTATATGACAGCTGTATGCTATGTTTAAAGTGTAGTTGTATTCTGCTCATCGAGTATGAGCAGAGGCTAATGTGATATATATATATATATATATATAAATATATATATATATATATATATGTATGCGCATGTAATTGGATCCTGATTGGATCATCCATGTTAGATTATTACATATGCGTAGGTAATTGGATCCTGATTGGATCAGTCATGCTAGATTATTGTATACGCGCGTGCAAATGGTTCCTTATTGGATCGGTTATGTGTTATTTTTATATGTCCGGACAATTGGGGGATTGTATCACAGTTCCTGGGATTGGTTAAGGTCAGCCGTGTAGGCTGGTCCCTGGGGGCCCGATAGGGTCTGGAAGTGGGGGATTAACGGCACCGAGTGTATACGCTTAGTGACGGCTCTACAGGCCACCGTTCCTTGACCAAGATGGGGTTCTTAGCGTAAGCCGGAACTGGTTATGTAATGGGGTTCTCGGAGAAAGCCGGAAACTGGTTGTGAAATGGGGTTCCCGGTGTAAACTGGAACTTGTAAACGTGATTGTGGGCTGCTCTTCGCTCCCCCACCGATACGGATGGTTGTGACTGATTTCCCAGCTTGGATTGTTGAGCCAGGCTAGCTACCTCGCAAGATATGATCCCGCTGACATGTCGGCACACCGCTATGTGATAGCTTAGCTCTGTGTGCCTTATTGTGGTGTGATAGCATGCTTATTGGTGCTTATGTGTAAATTGGTGCTAACTAGCTAGTTGTAGCTAACGGTGCAAGATTTCCTTTTTTCGCAGGTTAGTGACCGATGGCCTGGCGAGCTTGGGTTACTCGTGGGTAATTGTAATATTTATAAGTTGGAACACTAATTGTTATTTATATGCACGTGATCCGATGGTCGGTTGTTAGCTGTGGTAACACCTGTTATTTGAAATGTTAAATAATCAGATAACAATCTGATATTCTTGTAAATGGTGGTTATATCCGCTGCAAGCTCTTGATAAATAAGGTTTATAAGTTTAAATTGACGCTAATTTTAGGCTTGTGAAACACGGTGTTACAGTAGATGTCAGCCGTAATTTTCAGGGGAGGGGATGGGGGGCAGAAGAGAATAAAACGGACTAGGGCTACATAGGGAATTAGGAGAGTTATAGGTGAGAGAGAAATTTACATTTTTTAGCACTTCCCAAATTTACCCTTAATAATAAAATATATGTGACAACACCAGGTTTCTCCCTACATTTTATGTCTTAATCTTTTTTTTATTTAAACCTATTTATATAAAGATGTTCTCACATATAAAACATATCGTAAATAAAAGATCTTCTAATATATATAAAAGACTAATTATAAAAAAGTTACTGGAACATCTGGAACTTTTATTTAGTTAATCTTAACCGTTTATTTTTTTAATTTTAAAATTTTGATTTTGACTTTTTATAGTCAAACTAATGTGACTAACCAATTAAATCTAAGATAAAGATAACCCTTAATCAAATTAATGATGAGTAAAATAAATTAAATAAACTCATAGATAAATCCAATAAATGATACATAAATGATAATCACGCCGACATAATGGATAAAAATAATAAATAATATATATAAAAGTAATAATTTTCAGATTCTTTATTATAGATATCCGTGATTTTTATTAATTATAACATTATATAACTAATAAACATAATATGAACAAACTAAATGTTTTATTTATATATTAATTAAACAAACTTACATCTACGCTTCTGCCGCTGTTCATAATTTTAAATCCTATTGTTTCGTATTTTATAAATATTTAATATTTTTAATTATTTTTTAGTATTTTTATTTTTAAATCAATTCGTTTACCACGAGTATTTTATGTAGTATATTAGTTATTAACTAGTTTATTGACCCGTGCACACACGGGTATTTCAGAATTGTATTTGAGATATTAAAATTTTCAAATAAAAATAATGCAGTAAATGAAAACATTTGTGATGAAAATATACTAATTTAAAAAAAGTGTCATGTTACTATAAAATTTATACCAAAACGTAGATAAAAATGAGACGGTCGTAAATATATAATTATTTTTTCTTTAAACAAAATGTATCACAAGTTACTAAACATAATTTATAAATAATTTATAATTAATTACATTAGTATACAATTTTTATAAAACCCCTCATATTTTCTTAAAACCCCCTCATATGTTTTATAAAACTCTCTCACAATTTTCATCCAACCCCCTCTCCCAATAGATTAAAATTGAATTCAAATTCTTATATCCACGATTTTTAATCCACTATTTTTAATCTTTCCAAAATTGTTTTGAGAATAGAATAATTTTAAAATTGAAGGTTGTGATTAGTTAATTAAGACTCAATTTATGATTATTTTTAAAAAATTTGCATGTCTCATATATATATATATATATATATATATATTTTTTTTTTGATTACTTTGCAAAAATCCTTTTTCAATATAAAATTGTAAAATTGTGATGTTTGAGAAAACGTGAAGATAAAAATAAATGGGCCCGAAAGAGAAACAAACAGAAAGTCCTCAAACGTCTCAAAATCCTCTCTCTCTCTATCTCTCTCTAGCATCGCTACCGTTTGCCGTCGCATTACGGCGCCACCACTCGCCGTCATAGTCGGATTCTGTAGCAATACTTATGCGATTGAATTTTGTATCTGTTATCAACGACACACCAGTTTCTGCAAGTTGCTTGGGTTTCACCAATAACCAGTAAAGTCTTAGGTAACTTTCCCGATGTTTTGTATGCCTTCGAGGTTTCAATTCACAGGTTTCTATGCACTTCTTGATGTTATTTACGGTTATTTGAGTTATGGAGTGATTTGTGTGGTGTCTCTCCAATTTTTAGGTTTAATTTATCTTATTAGTAGTCTTATCTTGTCAATTTGTGATCGGAAATTGGATTCTCTGGAGTTAGCGTTACGTTCAGTTACTTTGAATTTGCTTATCTTCTTGCTTAAGTTTTGGGGCTATGATTCTAAGCTTGTTGGTGTAAATCGGAAACTTGTTAAAATGTGATTCCCTTAATGGATAAGAAGAATATTCTTTACTAAGTTATGCTTCTTAGGTAGCAATTACGGTACATGCAATCACAAACTAATAATTCGTCAAAAACCTGAAAATAGGATTCCAGACTCTCAAAATGTGTCGCTGGACATGGACCAGCCATAATCTAGTTAATTTTTTTGTTTTACTTGTTGATTTTTGGTATTGTTGTTATGGTCTGAGCTCCAGAATTCGTAATAAGGTGATGAATTCTTCTAAATACTCAAAATACGCGTAGAATGAAGTAGTATTAGAAACAAGTAGGGAAAGATCGTTTTATTTGTGATTATATGATTGGAAGAAATGGGAGAACATACTACAAATCACATTTTGCACCAAAGGAATACTCCGTATCTATAATGTGTACATAGGATGTCTATGTGACTAACTGCTTGACACAACTAGCTCTTGTCTATCAATCTCTTACCCGCCTACTGGTTAGTTGCAGCTGCATGATCGCACATGTAAGTTGATGTAAGGACTGTAATAACAAATTAACAGCCAATTCTTCTAGGAAAGATTCTAGTCCTTAAGATCCCCTTTTTTTTAATGCAAGAACTTGATCTACTTATTTATGCACTTGTTAGTAACATCTCCATTAGGACCATTACATTCAAGCTAGTTCTTTGATTCCATTCAAGCTTAGCAATCATATATGATTTTTTTATATCCTCTAAACCTTGCCTAAATTAGAAGATCTCCAAGTACATTTGACATCCATATGATGACAACACGGGTTCTTCAAAGCTGTAGAACCTGTTCTAGTTATTTCAAGATAAGCAACGTCTAATTGGATTCTACCAACCTCTTGAACTTGAAACCAATTCCAATGGAATTTTTTTCATGTGTTCCCACTTAATTAACTTTTCAAGAAAAATAAAAAAAAACAGTGGGAGATTGTGCAAATGACTTAATCTTAAATTTTTTACCTCTTCCATAGTTTCATCACATTCTTTACTGTGTTTGAATCCAAACCATTGTTGTTCTCCACTTCACTTGACTTATCAAGAATCACCTAACAGTTGTCTTGTTAAGACTCATTTCACTTGAATCTTGAGACTTGGGAAAAAGGTAGCAATGGTGGATCAACCTTCTTCTGTGTTAGATATATAGTTGATTTTTGCAACCTAGCCAAACATTAAGCATCCAAAAGGGTTTGGGTTTCAACATGCCAACCCTCTTCCCAGTTTCCAGTTGCAACCCCCAAATAAAGAGATTTAACAACATACAATTCATTCAAATCCAACTTACCAATTAAAGAAGTAAATCCATTGTAGTATTCTTGAAGCGTGCCTTCTTGTTTGAAACACCTAATTTGCATATTTTCTTTTCTCAAATTTCACCTCATCAAGCGTTAAGGTTCTTTATTCACTAAGAAATGATGAGGCAGAACTTGAATCTTTAGCATCAAAACTTGAGAATTGGAGAGTTTCCATCTTTGACATCCCACCATAGCATGAATAAGGGGCCCAAATTGTACCTGGGTTTTCTTCATGAATTTCTGCAATCTTCCAACGAGGTGTTGTTGATTGTTTGTAATTGCTGCTTACCTTTTGTTCAAATCTGCCATTGTAGATCCGATTGCCCAAGTTATTGCTTGGGTAAAATTTTCCATATTAAGATACATAACCATTTTCCTTTTGGTTGATCGATTCCGGAAATTGATGCCAAGAAGGTAGCTCTGATTGAACTCCAGAATCCATAAAGCATTGAAGAATTACTTTGATTCCTCGGATACACATCAAATCAACAGGTCTAGGAAGCAATTGGGGAAAGATAGTCTTATTCATAATTGAATGATTGAAAGAAATGGGAGAACAGATTATAATTTACAATTCACACTAAACACTAAAAGAGATACTGTACAAAGGAAGTCTAACTACTTGACATAACTAATTCTTCTCTTCTATCCTCTTTTCCCTGCTACTGGTTAGTTGCAGCTGCATTTGACCTGACATGTAAATCAATGTAAGGACCATACCATATTGCTATAGTAATATGTTGTTCAATATCGGTAATTATTATGCAATAAATTGGTGCTGCTTAAAACTTGTTTCATTCAATTTATCGGTAATTACTTGCATGTGTTTTGCTATGCAATATCGGTAAAATGTTGTTCATATCAGTAATTACTTGCGCGTGTTGGATTTTTTTGGTATGTTTGTTTAATCAGTTTAGTTATCCTGATTCTTTTTCCGTTAACAGTTTAAAGGATAGATAAAAAAAATTATTGATGTTGTTTTGTGTTGTTTCCATGGGACAACATAATTGAAATTATGCTGTTTCTATTGTTTCATCACTTCTCAATTTTCTTTCTTAGATTGAATACAACAATTCACAACCGTGATGGTAAGAAGATAATGAGCTAAAATGTACAAGAGTTCACTTTCATTTAAATATGATATCTTTCAATTATAGGTCTAGCATTAGAATTACATTCTGTTGTTGCGTTGCATCGTTGAACATATGTCCATCAATATGGTTTTCTGACTGTATTTATCCTTGTTATTTTTATAAGTATTTTTATAACATTGCATTGGTTTTATCTGTCCATCACATTGATTTTTCTGAATGTATTTTTTTCTTCATTTTTAGTAATTTATGTAGCTTATTTATATATATATTTGCCTGTTGTGATTGCAGATTTTTGCACATAATGATTGTGTTTAGTGTCTTTGACAGGGTTACAAGATGATTGGATCTTTTCTTACCAGAGGGCTCGTGTAAGTTGGATTTGAAACTTGTTTCTTTTCCATTTATGGAGAATCGTTGCTGGATATTTCTTTTAATTATGGTGCTGCTTAATCGAATGCAGAATGGTTTTTGGATACGCATATCCAGCATACGAGTGTTTCAAATCAGTGGAGAGGAATAAGCCTGACATTGAGCAACTTCGGTTTTGGTGTCAATACTGGTACTGTACATGTTAATTGTGTAAAATTAATCGATTTCTATGCTTCGATATTAAACTGTATAATGATTTTTTCAGGATCTTAGTTGCTGTTCTGACTGTTTGTGAGCGAATTGGTGACACATTTGTTTCATGGTAAGACCATAACCTAGATTAAACATTAGAGGTGGCAATATTGATTTAATTACCTGTGAATTGGTCGATATGGGTTATGTTTTATGTTTAAGGGGTCAAATAATATTTGACTGAAAAGGAAGCTGTTCAGATGGGCCAAAAAGTGTAATTCTTGAAATCATATATAACACTCTTATTATTTACATAAAACATATATATTTTAACCAAAAAGTGTTTTGGGCCAACCTGATGTGACCCAGTTCTCATCAAGGAATTAATGGTTTTTGCCTCTTTACCTAATCCACTCGACCCACCCTTTTTGCTGTGTAGAGTGAGTTATTGGTTGTTCTACTTTTGAAGGGTTCCGATGTACAGTGAAGCAAAGTTAGCATTTTACATATACCTGTGGTATCCTAAAACAAAGGTACTATCTTTTTGGGGTTCTTTTAAAATTTGTAAGTTTAAATACATGGTTAATGTATAAGGACGGCACCCAAGTATGTGTTCAGTATCGTTTATACCAAGTTCAGTGAAAAACATGTTGGATAATGAATCTAACGTTCAAAATTGTTAAAAAAAGAAAAGAAAAGAAAAGCAATCTTAGTTATTTTTTTCTATTCTGTAAAATAGTAAAATTAAACAGTCAAATGATTGAAGGATCTTTTTTCATCATTTTGCATGTTTTTATTGCATAAACAACTGGATGCATGCTTAGATGTCCTATAAACTAGTTTTAACTGTTCGATAGCCTGGATGAGAAAAGTTGGATAGTAGGGAGACCTGTTTATATATTATTTCCTGAATATATATATTGATTCTTAATTTCCCAAATTATTTATATATTCTTTTTTTTAATATGTGTCAGGGAACAACTTATGTTTATGATTGCTTCTTTAGACCATACATTTCAAAGCATGAAACCGAGATTGACCGTAACTTGATGGAACTAAGGACGAGGGCTGGAGATATTGCAGTTTTGTACTGGCAAAGAGCTATAAGCTATGGTCAAACAAGAATATTTGATGTTCTTCAATACGTTGCTTCACAATCAACCCCAAACACCCGATCACCTCAGGTATTACTTGTTCAAACATTTGAATCTCCACTTGCATAAACCTTTTCTCCATGAATGATGGTTATATGTCATTGTATATTAAAAACAATCAGGAAAGCTACTTGTAATATAATTATTAATTGGTTCGAGTTAGTTTTGGGTAATTGTGAACCCTGAAGGTGAATTTCACCCACTTAGAGCATGGGATGTGGTCAACCCAGACCCGTCCCATTCTTCCTGCCACGTCATCACGACATCACTCCCCCTCCACCATGGTTCTTCCGTTTTTAAACCAGGAATGGTCATCTTTCTATCCCAAATCTTTTGCCCTTTTTTTTATTTTTAGTTAAAAAAGAACATTAACGAAAACTACTTTTTGAACAAAATTAAAACATTACATTACGTAAAAGAAAAAATTTAGAGAACAGACAAGTAACTAAATAATTGGCTTAAGGGTAGCAAAATGGGCAGGTGTCAAAATGGGACTATGGGAGGGGTCAAAAATCTTTTCTTAGGTAAAGCTAGTTAGAAATTATTTAATTCCAATAGTATTGAATTATTTTATAGTAAAACAACAAGATGCTTTTTACCCGCACATTGTGGCGGAGATTTAGCATGAAACCTCATCTAACGTATTTTTCTCTCCCTATCTCTCTTTCTTAAGTTTTAATGTATAATGTTTGGTTCAAGTTTATATATAAATCTAATCGAGTAATTTTCTGATTATTTTGATATAGATAATAGCATAGTATATAGTTATTGAATGAAGTATACTTTTTTAATATTACATCACAAAAAATGCATTTTTTTAGATAAATATCATTTTATGATAAAATTTATATAAAAATATAGATATGAATAAAGAGATTACAAATAAATATTTATATTTATACTACACATTAGATTATTCTACTTAAACATATATATTTGTTTAGTAGGTTTAATGATGGAACTAAACTATACTTTCATATGCATCTTAATAATTCTTATGATCGTTTTTTATACTCTTTCTGATTATCCATTTATTAGTGAGAAATAAAACCAAAAAATATAATATTAACTCTTTAAATAAAATAACAATAAAAGTCCCAATAGTGCCGCGTGAAAAAAAACAAAAGGTAAAAAAAATTAAAGGAAAAAATGTGCTGCTTAGTCTCGAACCTTGATCCCCTTCTCTATGCAACTTGTCCTTTTGCCAACCCGCCAAAAGAGGAATATGATTAAAAGTTTGCTGCTTAATATATATAACATAAAATAAAAGAGTTACAGTTCATTGTTTCGTGCTAAATGTTATAATATATAATTAGAAGGTTTTTTGCATTTACCTTTGGGATACCTTTTGCACCCCCATTTGACGTGTTTATTTTTTTTTCCAGATTAATCTCTTAGCTTAACCCACTTGACCTATGAATATAACATAACCCAATATAGATCCTTTTTGTATATATGGAAAGGAAAAAGGATTTGCAGCTAGAACCTATTAATGATGAAATGACTAACATACCCTTCATTCTAGTTGTTTGTGAGTGTGTAAGCACCTAAGATAGGTACTGCCAGAAGCTTATATTATATTCCCATGGTTAAAAGTTTCCACTTATATTAGGCATATATCCATCATCCTCGTTAACTTTGTAAGTACACGAATTGACGAAAAATGATATAATTCATATAATTTTTTATACCATGTGTATACGGCTTTCTTCCATTAATAAATTGCAGCCTTTTGTTACATTTCGGATTGTTTTAATTTGTTTTGGACAACTGATTGTGATATTAATCTACTTGAAACTACAGCCGCCTAAAACTGGTAGAGCTCAGCCACCTGCACCAAACCGCCGATCACCCCCTGCCACCACTCAACAGGAGACCAGGGAACCATCACCCTCTCTTTCTTCATCATCTGAACCAGCCCCTCAACAAGAAGATACCGCAGGTGCACCAGAGTGCCACCCGCAAGTGCCGCCAGCACCATCTTCACCTGCTGCTATATTGAAAGCACAAAAGGAAATGCTGTCACAAAGCCTTGCTATGATGGCAAAACCCGAAACCTCCTCTAATGAAGTAAAAGAGATGATGAAAACCGAACCATCAAACCCTAATCCAAAAGAGGTTGTGATGGAAGAAGCTGTTAAGGTGTACACACGTGCTAGGTCGAGAAAAACTAGTGGTTCGTCGGTTCAATAGTGTATCGTTTGTTTACAGTTTTAGATTGGAAAATGTGAGTATGTAGAAATGTTGGATTGATAAATGTAAACATGTTTGTGAATTTGTATTTCTTGCTTCAAAGCTCACTTCCTTTTGCCTCTTACTGCTTCTTTTGATAAACTTTTCTTGTCATAGACGACAATATTACTTACAAAATCCATATTATTAGTTCAAATTTTCTTCCATCTTTACCAACAAATTACAATTTTCACACTATGTGTTCACTTCCAAAATTTATGTACCACTATCATCTCAACATCCATAATTTCAATATCTACAACTTCTAACACAAACTTTTCACAACGCGTTGTCGAATTTCATATTGATGATTTTCAAATTGTTCATTGTATACAGAATACACTCGTTGAGGAGGACCCTCCGAAAAAGTTTTGGCTCAAAAACTTAAAAGGAGTCTCTAAACAAAAAGATTGTACTAATGTAGGTCCTATACCCACACAACCATGAAGCACCAACAAGAAATTGTGTTAACGAAAGGATAGATCACTTAGACGTATTAAATTAACCGGAAGTTCGAAAAAGAATTTTTTTTTAAGCAAAGAAATATTATTAATACTTGTCTCAAAGATTTAAACATATATCACCATAAAACATTCTTTACAAGACCCATTATCTAAAATAAAGATACAAAGAAACAAAATCAGTACAAAGTTATAAACTGAAATACAAAAGATATGGGAAACAAATTAAAATGCTGGAGACTGAACTGAAAACTTGAGAACAAATTTTTAAAAATACACCTTTTTATTGGAATATCATACAAGGGAGGGAGAGTTCGTCGTGCTCTCCAAAATATGTTACAAGCCTTTATATAGGCAAATACATTTGCAAATAGACAAACCGAGGCTAATAATAGCCGACATAATTATACAACCATTTCAAAGGAGATAATGACATTTTAACAACACACTTGACAGCACACCATACACTAATAATTCAGCACACCAAACGACTGACAGCTCATGTTCACCCACAGACAGTGTATAATATTCCTCTAACAAAGTTAGCTAACAACATAATCTCACTTTCATATATCCTCCTTAGAACATAGGACAACAAAGCTGAACTTCAAAACTGAATTCCTTGATTAATCAACACAAAATTCTAAAGAGATTTTGTCAAAATCTAGCTTCCTCTAAGTCTATTTAGTAATATTCTCTTAGTTCAACACATAAATAAAACTATCAAAAGACTCCTCAGAAACATCTTAGCCATAGATCTTGATAAGGGATACGATAAAATGGTTGTTAGATGTTCAAAAGACCGTGTCTAAAGGAGTTTGTTACTAAAAAGATGTCTAATGTATTAAAAAAAAGAAACATTGTCTCCATCGTGGATTTTGCCATATGTTTTAACTTTATTTGTAATACTAGTAAAGATACTAATCTTTTTCTATACAATATTAAAAGGTGATATATGTTTCTAGTAGGATCTATCTTGGATGTTTCTATACTTGTAAACAATTTAAACGAAGAGTATGTTAGTCATTTAATCATTTGATTATTTTAGTATTAGTAAGTATTGACATTGGCGGACCTAGGTATAGTGGGGAGGGGTCACGGGACACCGGTCTTTTTACAGTTCATAGTGTTAATTTTTGATTTTTTGAGACGGTGCTACCGGTAAATTTTCGGAGTGCTATCGGTGATGCTACCAAAATCAAAGGAAAAATGAAACCTTTTAAAAAAAATGATAAGAAATAGTTTAATCTTTAATTTATATCTTTAAAATATTTTAGTTTACCTTTAAAATAGCATTTTAGTTAACATAACTTCATATAAATTGTGTTTTGTTTTAAATTTTGGCCCTAAAATACCAAAACAACAGCCGAAACCCTCGTTAATCCGACCCGATTGACCGGAAACCCGAGTAAAAACCCGAACCACACCCTCAATTTTATTTAATTTTATTTTCGCATTATATAGTGCTACCGGTCAAAAAAATTCATGGGTCCGCCCCTGAGTATCGAAGCAATTTGCACATATCTTTTTCCCCACTAAAAATCTTTTTTAAAATGATCTTACTATAATACTATTTCATGGTTTTGTGATTTTGTCTTGTCTTTCACCTTAAGAAACTTAGCGCACGTACAGCTAACAACAAAAACAAAAATTAAACTCAAAAACTTTTAGGTTGTTGAAAAAGTATACACTCCTATAACAATATATCATCCTTGTTCCAAGTAATTCACTAGAAGATAAAAAATAGATAAATAAACAATTTTAATTTTTTTACACCACAGCATGCTACAATTTGTTGGCTTGTTGCTTTGTACTAGGCCTATCTTGAAGGCTTAAAACCTTAAATGGGTTACGTGATTTATAAAAGCATAGTTTAAAGTAGGGCAAAATGCGTCAAATAATACAACGTAGTTTCTTAAATGTGTTATTGTATGCAAGTTATTTGTGTTTTCTTAGGTAACTAACCAGTTTTTAAAAATTTATTCTATTTATTTCCTTTTTATAGGTTTGTATGCGTGAATGATGTTACTAAAAACATGTATCCTATCCAAAAGAAACATATGTATCCGTAGGGAAGGTTATAGTGAAATATGAAGATATCATGCCACGACTGACCGACTACTAGATGGAGAACAAAGAATTGGATAGGAACTCTCAGGGGCGGATTTATGTGTTAGCTTGGGTATGCACTTGCATTGTAACACCCGCATTTAGGGCCTGGTTGTTTCGGTGGTGGTAAGTTATTTAATTGTTTATATTAGTATATTTGATTGTTAATAATTATTGCTATTTATTTATATATTTATTTGATGCTTACTTGGTATTTAAATTGGACCGCGAGGTAAGAGGTAAAAATATTAGTTTAATATTTTTATATGTTATTGATATCATATGATTTGGTTTTACACGAGGGTTCCAAATAATACCTCATTGCATGTTTTTGGTTTGAGTAGGACCGCTTTAATTAAGTTTCTGTATCTCAGATATCAGTATTTGCACTGTGTAGTGTAATATTTTCAGTCTTGACCTATATATATAGCATTTGTTTATGTTTGTTCTCATTTGTTGGTTCTGGCTGCATAAGAGAAGAGAGAAAAGAACCTTTAACACACACATTCATAACTTGAGTCTGTAATTCTGTTTTCGAGTTCTAAAGCGAGGGTTAACGTTTGGATTTCGAGCAAGAGGTGATGTTGTGTTGTTTATGTCGATTTTTGATTAGGAAGTTCTTGAATGTTGTATGTTGGCCGTGCGAAGTGGAGTCCACTACGTGCGTAGTGACTCCATTACGTGCGTAGTGCTCAATGAAGAAGATGAAGTCGATGAGTTTTGGTCGCACGAAGTGAGGTTCACTTCGTGCGTACCAGTGCCCATTGCGTGCGAAGTGGGTTAGCCACTTCGTGAGTTTGAAAGTTCAATACGTGCGAAGTGTGATCATTTCGTGCGAAGTGTGATCATTTCGTGCGTAGTGATTCAGACGATAATTCTGTAATTTTATTGCTTGTAGCCAATGAAAGTTGATGTTTTGCAATTGGAATGTAATCCCAATTACTGACTAAGTTATGATGTGTTTCAGGAAACGAGAAGGCTCAGTGAAATTAGAATACTGAGTGTGGTGTTGGAGAACACAGGTGAGTGGACTTTAATGCACCAGTGGTTTTAGTTGTAACTGTTATGGTTACTTGGATTTTATACGATTAATCATGCGATAGACTGTTTAGTCTGATATGATTGTTTGATGGGTTATGTGATGATTATTGAAATTGTGTCCAAGATATGAGTATCAAGGCATGAAATTGTGCTCATGATGTTTGTGGCAGAGGTCAGCTAAGCGTGGTTTTGGGCTGGGTCAGTTGCTTCTGGTTAGGCAGTTTTAGATCCTCTGTTGCATTTGTTGTAGCAGAGGGGGTTTAACTGTGCCAGTTAGCAGATGGCTATCGGTAGATCATTGCTATGGCCAACATTGGTCGTAGGCTCGGCAGAGCCGCCGGTCCTTTGATATTTGAGATAAACTGTTCTTGTGATCGTTGTGGTTCTGCTTTAATTGCTTGTGGCTTGAATTTCATTCACTTAGCTTTGTTCTAATTCCCCACCCTAACTCTCTGTTTCAGGTTTTGATGGCACGGTAGGTTGCAGCTTTTGTGTACAGGGAAAGTTTGACCGTAGCTCTGATATTTTGGGTTTTAGAATGATGAGCCATACTTTATGAAATGTTTTGTATCACTAAAGGAAGTACTGTATGTTTGTACAGTGTTGGTTTTAACTTTTAATGTTATTTCCTTTTTAGTTTTATAACGTATTACTTCCGCTGTGATTTTAAAAAAAAAATATGGCTTGTATTTTTGCGGTGTTACAATTTGGTATCAGAGCCCTGGTTTGGTATGCGAGCACGTTTAGAGTGTTCAATTCCCAAATCTTGGCTCGAGGTTGGTCAAACCTTTCCTGTGGGGGAATTAGAGTGTTTGGATTTGTTGTGTGTGGGTACTAACGGTTGTCTAATAAGTTTGGAGGTGATGTGATTGTAACAGATATGGCAAGTCAAGAGATCCCAACCGAGATTCCTGTGACCCTTGCTCAGGCTGGAACTTCTACAACTCCAGTTTTAGAGAATCCAGTAATAGTCAACACCTCGGGTAAAGAAATAGATACAACTCAGAATGAATATATATTTCAACTTGAAAGTGAACTACAGGAGCTTCGAGAAACAGTTCACAACTTTGAGCAGCGGAGATTGATACAGAATTCTCAAACACCTATTTCAACAGCAGCTGTTGCTACAGTGTCAACAACACCACCACTTTCAGTACCATTTCTGTTCCATATTCTACTGTTGATTCACAGGGTACACAACAGCCGATTATCTATCAATTTACTGCACCAGGAGCGTACCCCTACCCAGGATTTGGTCAACATAATAAATATAAGCAATTCATGGATTGTAGACCTTCAGAGTATAGCGGTAGTACGGACCCCAATAAAACTTTGAATTGGTTGAGGGAGATGACCAAGGCCTTGGATACTGCGGAATGCGAGGAGAAAGTGCGAGTATTATATGCTACTCAAAGACTCCAAGGAGATGCCATGGTATGGTGGGATTCGATTACAGGTCATTTTACAAAGCAGCAGATGAGTAGTATTACTTGGGAGCAATTTGAGGGAAAGGTTTGTGAGCAATACTGTGGATCTTTTGAGATGGAATGAATCAAGAAGGAGTTCATGGATTTGCAGATGACCGATAATATGTCTGTGGATGAATTGATTAGGCAATTCAATGAGAAGTTACGATTTGCACAGCAGTGGGTTCCGGACGAAGCTTCAAGAGTTCAGCATTTTGTGAGAGCTTTGCATCCAGATTACAGGAGTGCTACCAGATGGGTTAGCACTTTATCTCAAGCTTTTACCCTAGCTAAGTCAGCCGAGGGTGATGCTCAAGCCAAGGAGAAGTTGAATAAAGATAGAATTTCTCAACAGAAATCCCGGTTTGATTATTTTAATACCCAACATCGGCAGGGAACTCAAGGAGGTCAGGGAAGTCAACGTCAAGGACAGGGTCAGAGTCAGAGCAGTCAGAATCGTAGGCCTACATCTGGTGGGTCTACTCAGAGAGCCCCGTGGTGTAATAAATGTAAGTCTTATCATCATGGACTTTGTACTCTACAGACAGCAAGATGTATTCGTTGTGGTCAGTTTGGGCATGAATTGAAGAATTGTAGATTTCCGAGGAGTGTTTGTTGGAATTGTCAAAAGGAGGGGCACAGAGTAGGTGAGTGCCGTGTGGGTAAGAAATCGGGGACTGGGTCGGTATCGGGATCAGTTGTGGGATCTTCGTCCGCTTCAGGACAGAAAAGGAAGAACCCTCCGTCAGCTGAGGGTAGAGCATTCCGGATGTCAGTAGATGATGCTGCTGCTACTGATGATGTCATCACGGGTATGTTTCTCATAAATTCTATACCTGCACGTGTGTTATTTGATTCTGGTGCCAATCGTTCATTTATTTCTGTGGCATTTTGTGATAAATTGAAATTGCCTACTTCAAATGTTGCTGCTCCATTAGAAGTAGAGATAGCTGATGATAAAACGGTTTCAGTCACAACGGCTGTGTCTGGGGCTGAAATTGATATTGATGGTACATGCTTTCCTGTTTCTTTTCTGTTAATGCCTATAGTTGGTTTTGATGCTGTTATGGGTATGGATTGGTTGAGTCAGAACCGAGCTGTTATAAAATGTCATAGAAAACTGATTTCATTTCCTTTACCTGATGGGTCATACGTAGTGGCTCGCGGGGAGAGGGTTAGACCTGCTTTTCCTATTATCTCGTATATGAAGGCTAGAAAATCTCTGGCCAAAGGGTGTGAATCCTACCTTGCTCATGTGGTTGATGTTAAAAAGGAGAAACAGATTGTTTCTGTTATTCGGGTGGTTTCGGAATACCCGGAAGTGTTTCCCGATGAATTACCTGGGTTGCCTCCGGTTCGTGAGGTAGAATATAGGATTGATTTGATTCCAGGTTCGAGCCCAGTGGCTAAAGCTCCTTATAGGTTAGCTCCTTCTGAAATCCGTGAGATGATGACACAGATTCAGGATTTGTTAGACAGGGGTTTTATTCGTCCTAGTTCTTCTCCGTGGGGTGCACCGGTTTTATTTGAGAAAAAGAAAGACGGTACTTTGCGTATGTGTATTGACTACAGGGAACTGAATAAGAGAACGGTTAAAAATAAATACCCTTTACCCAGAATTGATGATTTGTTTGATCAGCTGCAGGGTGCTTCTTATTTTTCTAAAATTGATCTGCGCTCGGGTTATCACCAGGTACGTGTTTCTGATGCTGATGTTCCTAAAACCGCTTTCCGTACCAGATATGGTCATTATGAGTTTTTAGTTATGCCTTTCGGTTTAACTAACGCCCCTGCTGTATTTATGGATTTAATGAATCGGGTCTGTCGGCCGTTTTTGGATAAATTCGTGATTGTATTTATCGATGACATCTTGGTTTATTCTAAAACTGAGTCCGAGCACGAGCTTCATTTGAGGCAAGTTTTAGAAACTTTAAATCGGGAGCATCTTTTTGCAAAATTTTCTAAATGTGAATTCTGGATGCGGGAGATTCAATTTTTAGGGCATGTTATCTGTAAAGATGGGGTTAAAGTCGATCCGGCTAAAGTTGAAGCAGTTATGAACTGGAGTGCTCCTAAAACATCATCTGAGATTAAAAGTTTTCTGGGATTGGCGGGTTATTATCGCAGATTTATTAAAGATTTTTCGAAAATTGCGAGTGCTATAACGAAATTAACCCGTAAAGATGTGCCATTTAAGTGGAATAATGAGCAGGAGACAGCTTTTCAGACGTTGAAACAACTATTATGTCAGGCTCCTATTCTTGCACTACCTGATGGTTCTGATGAATTTGTAGTGTACTGTGACGCTTCCTTTGCAGGTTTGGGTTGTGTTTTAATGCAGCATGATCGGGTTATTGCTTATGCTTCACGGCAATTGAAACCACACGAGAAGAATTATCCAACCCATGATTTAGAACTTGCAGCTGTAGTCTTTGCGTTGAAACTGTGGAGGCATTACTTATATGGTACGAAATGTGTTATTTGTACTGATCATAAGAGTCTGCAGTATGTATTTTCCCAGAAAGAACTTAATATGCGGCAGAGACGGTGGTTAGAACTCATTAAGGATTATGATTGTGAGATTCGATATCACCCGGGGAAAGCAAATGTTGTAGCAGATGCTTTGAGCCGCAAGGGAGCTGGTGATAGTATTCGATTTATGCGAGTTGAGATCGTTTCTGACTTAGTGGATAGGCTTAAATCTGCTCAATTAGAAGCTTTAAAAGATGAAAATCTGAAGTTAGAGATTATGATGAAGAGAAAAGATGATTTGATTAATGATTCGCGCGGATTGAAGACTTATCAGTCTCGTGTGTGGGTGCCATTGCTTGGAGAGTTTCGGGGTTTGATTTTGGCAGAGGCTCACAAGTCAAGATTGTCTGTTCATCCTGGTAGCACGAAAATGTACAACGATCTTAAAGTGCTGTATTGGTGGCCTACTATGATGACAGATGTTGCAAAGTTTGTGAGAACGTGTCATATTTGTGCTCAGGTCAAAGCAGAGCACCAGAAACCTTACGGGTCTTTGAAACAGTTGGAGATACCAGAGTGGAAATGGGAACACATCACGATGGATTTTGTATCCAAACTTCCATGTACCCAGCGGAAACATGATAAAATTTGGGTGATTGTTGACCGTTTGACGAAGAGTGCTCACTTTCTTCCACCAGTGAGACAGCTTCACTCAGCAGATTAGCTCAGTTGTACATCGATGAGATTGTATCACGGCACGGTATTCCTCTTTCTATTGTTTCTGATCGAGATCCCAGATTTGTTTCTAACTTTTGGAGGAGTTTACATCATGCATTGGGGACGCGTGTTAATTTGAGTACAGCTTATCATCCTCAGACAGACGGTCAGAGTGAGCATACTATTCAGACACTTGAGGATATGTTACGCGCCTGTGTGTTAGAATATGGTGGGTCTTGGGATTCACACTTGCCTTTGATTGAATTTGCGTATAATAATTCTTATCACTCGAGTATCGGTATGCCACCTTATGAGATGTTATACGGTCGTCGTTGTCGTACTCCTACTTGTTGGTTAGAGGCAGGTGAGAAACAGTTTGCGGGTCCCGATATTGTTCAGATGACGGCTGAGAAAGTTGCTATTGCTCGGGAAAAGTTGAAAGTTGCCAGAGACAGACAAAAGATGTACGCAGATCCACGCCGCAGACCAGTTACGTTTGTTGAAGGTGAGTTGGTTTATCTGAAAGTTTCTCCGTGGAAAGGGGTTATTCGCTTTGGGAAACGTGGGAAACTAGCTCCACGATACATTGGTCCGTTTCGCATACGACAGATAGTCAACGACCAGACTGTTACTCTTGATCTTCCACCAGAGTTAGCGGGTATTCATGATACTTTTAATGTCTGTTACTTACGTAAATGTAATGTTGAGGATGAAAGTCAGATTCTCCCAGTACATGATCTGAAAGTTGATTCGAAAAAGCGATTAATAGAAGAACCAGTTGAGATAGTTGATCGTAAAACAACGAAGCTTCGGAGGAAAGAGATTCCTATGGTTTTGATTAAATGGAAGCATAGTTTGGGTTCAGATTTAACATGGGAGACCGAGGCAGACATGAGGAACCGCTACCCTAGCCTATTTGAGCGCGATGAGATTCCGGGGACGGAATCTTCTTTAGGGGGAGAGATTTGTAACACCCGCATTTAGGGCCTGGTTGTTTCGGCGGTGGTAAGTTATTTAATTGTTTATATTAGTATATTTGATTGTTAATAATTATTGCTATTTATTTATATATTTATTTGATGCTTACTTGGTATTTAAATTGGACCGCGAGGTAAGAGGTAAAAATATTAGTTTAATATTTTTATATGTTATTGATATCATATGATTTGGTTTTACACGAGGGTTCCAAATAATACCTCATTGCATGTTTTTGGTTTGAGTAGGACCGCTTTAATTAAGTTTCTGTATCTCAGATATCAGTATTTGCACTGTGTAGTGTAATATTTTCAGTCTTGACCTATATATATAGCATTTGTTTATGTTTGTTCTCATTTGTTGGTTCTGGCTGCATAAGAGAAGAGAGAAAAGAACCTTTAACACACACATTCATAACTTGAGTCTGTAATTCTGTTTTCGAGTTCTGAAGCGAGGGTTAACGTTTGGATTTCAAGCAAGAGGTGATGTTGTGTTGTTTATGTCGATTTTTGATTAGGAAGTTCTTGAATGTTGTATGTTGGCCGTGCGAAGTGGAGTCCACTACGTGCGTAGTGACTCCATTACGTGCGTAGTGCTCAATGAAGAAGATGAAGTCGATGAGTTTTGGTCGCACGAAGTGAGGTTCACTTCGTGCGTACCAGTGCCCATTGCGTGCGAAGTGGGTTAGCCACTTCGTGAGTTTGAAAGTTCAATACGTGCGAAGTGTGATCATTTCGTGCGAAGTGTGATCATTTCGTGCGTAGTGATTCAGACGATAATTCTGTAATTTTATTGCTTGTAGCCAATGAAAGTTGATGTTTTGCAATTGGAATGTAATCCCAATTACTGACTAAGTTATGATGTGTTTCAGGAAACGAGAAGGCTCAGTGAAATTAGAATACTGAGTGTGGTGTTGGAGAACACAGGTGAGTGGACTTTAATGCACCAGTGGTTTTAGTTGTAACTGTTATGGTTACTTGGATTTTATACGATTAATCATGCGATAGACTGTTTAGTCTGATATGATTGTTTGATTGGTTATGTGATGATTATTGAAATTGTGTCCAAGATATGAGTATCAAGGCATGAAATTGTGCTCATGATGTTTGTGGCAGAGGTCAGCTAAGCGTGGTTTTGGGCTGGGTCAGTTGCTTCTGGTTAGGCAGTTTTAGATCCTCTGTTGCATTTGTTGTAGCAGAGGGGGTTTAACTGTGCCAGTTAGCAGATGGCTATCGGTAGATCATTGCTATGGCCAGCATTGGTCGTAGGCTCGGCAGAGCCGCCGGTCCTTTGATATTTGAGATAAACTGTTCTTGTGATCGTTGTGGTTCTGCTTTAATTGCTTGTGGCTTGATTTTCATTCACTTAGCTTTGTGCTAATTCCCCACCCTAACTCTCTGTTTCAGGTTTTGATGGCACGGTAGGTTGCAGCTTTTGTGTACAGGGAAAGTTTGACCGTAACTCTGATATTTTGGGTTTTAGAATGATGAGCCATACTTTATGAAATGTTTTGTAAAACTAAAGGAAGTACTGTATGTTTGTACAGTGTTGGTTTTAACTTTTAATGTTATTTCCTTTTTAGTTTTATAACGTATTACTTCCGCTGTGATTTAAAAAAAAATATGGCTTGTATTTTTGCGGTGTTAAATGCATACCCTTAACAAAAAAATTTAGTGTTAAATAATTAGACATATCTTGTTAAAAAAAATATTTTTTATAGATTTTCCATAGGGTGCATACCCTTAAACAATTTTCTGGATCCGCCACTGGAAACTCTGACCCCTAACTTTGATTAAGGTTTTAGACACTTACCAACAACCGAATCCATGATTTTCTGTTTCTGCATCCGATTATGTTTTTAAGGTTTTTGTGACAGGTTATATGTCCGTATAATAAGTCTTTATACTCATTCTTCTATTCACTACATTAAAGACAAATGGCAAAAATCAAAAGTCATAGAACATATAGATTCAATGGATTCCACGTGTCATTATTTGTGGGTCGGAGCCTAGAAGGATGAAGTATAAGTTTTCTTTATGTTCTGAGTTTCGAATACAAGTCTTTATGTTCGTGTGTGCAATCTTGTAGATATGATTTAGATTTCTGTTCGCTGTGAGGTCATGTTGGGTGGTGGGTTGACTCCCAAATATTCTAAAATGAAACAATTTATGGGTGGTGTGAGTTTAAGGTTTTTGATTTCTGTTCACTGTGAGTTTAAGGTTTCCGATTTCTGTTCATGTTTGATTTCCGAAATTGTTCATATTTGATTTGGGGTTCATCTTATCCTATTTAATTTCCAGAATTGTTAAGTTCATGACAGATTCGCAAAATAATTTGTATGTTTGACATTCATGTTCGCCATTTTCTACTTTCAAATGTGTTTTAAGTTCAAATCTAGGAGTGTGTTAGCTTTCTAGATCTTGTTTGATAATACAATGCACATGAAAAATATAATTACTAAAAAATGAAAATAACATGCAACCCCAAATTTGACATTAGGTTGCATTATTTGAGACAAAATAACGTTAATTGCCTACGATTAAGAATGACAATTCAAGTCAGGATTGGGTTATCACGTTCGTGTCATTCGTGTTCGTGTCAACCTATTTATTTATGTGTTAGGTTCGGGTCATGTTTCATGTCGACTCATTTCGGCCAAATGTATTTGACATTCATTTATTTCTCTTTTCGAATATGTTTTTCAATTTCAATTCTTTTTTAAATTTCTTGTTTGTTATGATATCAACTTTGAATATGTTCTAACTTCAAATTTCAGTTTTGTTTCAATTGGATTTCTTGTTTTTATTGTCTTATTTTAAGTTTATAAATTTTAAAGTTTTGTACTTTTGTTTAGCAGGGTTTTAGTGCCCTAAGATATCACTCTCTTATTTAAATTCATATTCCCCTTAAAATTTACGCATTAAGTCTTAAAGAAAATTTATAATTTTACGTTTTTACCATGCATGTCACTTTCGGGTTGTCAACTTGACCCTAACCAGACCCCCTTTTACGGTGTCAACCTGCTTTTGATTTATTTCAAGTTAATGTCATTTGTTTATGTTGGTTTCAGATCGAGTTTCGTGTCTACCCATTTATTGCTAGCCTTGGTTACAATGATGTTTCTCCTAAAGTTAGTTGTTTATAATGCACCATGCCCATAAAAGTATCTGCCCAAACTAAATTTTATAGCTCAAGTACAATAGTGATTAACCAAATCTTAAACCGATAACCGCCCCCTTTAAAATAAAAAACGTCACAGACAACTTCCAACTGACCAACACATATCGGTTATAGTCCGGTTTTTATACCTGTTCTCATTAACGTTCCGATATCACAACCGTATGTATGTACCAGAAAGTAAAGCATTTATTTTGGAAATAAACTGATCATAACTAAAATTTGTCCCTTTTAGACAAATATGATTTCCAATGTAACTTTGAACAATTTTATTTTGCTGTTAATCTAAGTATCTAACCATATATCATATTATCATCATCCGATACAAGATTCGAACCAATCGAACATACGGTTGCCAAACAGCAACAATCTTTAGTTACTGCTAAAATCTGTTTCTAACAACCCCTTATTAGCAAAAGAAATTATATCATCTTGTTCCCATATTTCCTTTTTAATATCTAGTTAATCAATCCTCTATAAAACTAGTTCTAACATGTTGAGGCAAAAACCTTTTCTTATGGTAAGTTCATACCCCATAATTCTGTAGCGCTGACCTCTGGGTTTGACCCGAACCAGTAATCATGAGCAATCTGCAACCCGACAACCAAAAACTATTAATCATAATTCATACATACCCGTTAACAACAATTTCAACCCATTAGGTTCATCCGGGTCGTGTTATATCTTAAAACGGGTCAAAAGTAACTAAAAGGGGAACTGGTTGAAGAGCGCGAAGTCTACTTTAATGAATGCGACCTCCTAAATTGTTTTATTTAAAGGGGTTAAATTAGTTTATGATGATACCGTATTAAAGAGTCCATTACGAATATAATTTTTAAGAAATGGGCAAAAGGTGTTTGCGGGTCAACCTGACCTGGCCACATGGGCGGACCAAAGTATAAGTTGGTGGTGGCACAGGCCACCAGTCAATTTTACAGACAATGGAAAATTTCTACATATTTTAGCCAGTGCCACCAGTCAAATTTTGGGATGCCGGCGGTAATTTTTTGATGCCACCAAATTCTAATGAAAAATGAAAATATTTTTAAGAAAATGATAAGATATAGTTCAATTTCGATCTATACCTTTAAAATATTTTAGTTTAAATTAAGAATAGATAAATCCAGGGTCCGCCCCTGCCTGGCCAGCCTGTTTTGCCGGTACTAAATCTTACCCATTTCAACAAGAACCAATTTTGAACCATTAAGCGCAATTAAGAGCTCAAACTTACATCATTCTGTGATGGAATTATCTTCTGAATCCCGTTTACTTGGGAGCCAACTGAATTGAGGAAATCCGAGTTCATGGAGCTGCCACCTTCTCGAGCTGCTTCGTTTAATGATTTTGTCGGCTCCTCGGATTCGCTAAGAATAATAGATAAACACACATGAAGTGGTGAATATGGGAACTAAAAAACATCTAGAGACTGGTATATTTGCCCACTCCAAAGTAAGTAATATTAACATAAAAAATGATACATTTTCCTTAATAAACATTCTTCTATGGTAGAATAGCGAACAAGATTTAACATCACCATCTTTCTTTTTTCTAAGATTGCATAAAGAGCTGTTTTGTTAATTTGTATTTAATCAAAGAGTAAACTATCATTTAATCTTCTTAAATTGTGAAATTGAATTTCTTTTTTAAAACGTTAGTGTAATTATCAAATTATCCAAATAGTAGATAATCTACTAATATTGCGACTTGACTTAAAGTCTTAATAATCAGTTTTAGAAAGCAAAATCAAGTGTAATAAGAAAAGCAATACCTTACAAGATACAGATCAATCGGGCCTGTATGGCTCCGAACTGTAAGTTTATATTGCTTATGAGAAAAACCATTATCCTGCTGAGTCAATATTCCCAAATCAGAATAGAATCACTGCCAAAAGCCCAAAAAGAAAAATCAAAATCCCATTTTTAAATGTAGCACTCACCTGATCAGGGTCAGGAACTTCAATTGAACTACCACGCGGTGCTCTTATTGCAATTAGAGTTTGATTCTGCACTCAACAAATAAAAAGAAATTTAAATCATAATTTTTTTGAAAATGATCTTAAAATTATTAGGATCAGTCATCATACCTTGAAACATGGAAGATTCCTAATATCTTCTCCTGTTAAGTAAAGATGCCTGAAGGAAAAATAAATAAAATATATTTATTACATTAAATAATTATTGAAATCAAATAATTTGGAAGGTTTTATGCATTTTGAATACATTTTAAGTGATTTTCGAAACGTCCACCCTGTTTGGCTGCTTCCATTTTAATTGGGTTTTTTTTTTCTATTACCCATTTGACTCATTAGAGGGAAACTATAACCCAAATCAATCTGATTCGAGATCTCCACCTCTAAGCATGCCAAACCATCATGTTTGGTCTTTTGTTACAAAAAAATTATATTTGACACTTCTTGTCCATAAGTGCTTCGCCTTTTGCATTATTGCAAGAACAATGACTTTTGTTTGCAACACAAAATCAAGTCAAGGATTTTGAAAATTAGTTACTCTAATCAGAACAGATTGTATCCTACAACTTCGTATAAGTGAAGAACGACATAAAGATGAAGTGGACATACTTTTGATCATTGTGATTAGATTCCATAGAGTTCAGGCGCTCTTGTGTTTCCCTGGTTGAAAAATCAAATGTTATACTGATATTGTATACAACTTCAAGTAATATTAGTATTTGCATCTACAGGTGGCAATATACAGTTATTCACCTGTTTATGTGAAAACGAGTTAATATGGGCTCAATGTTAATCTCAACTGGTAAAATTAAAAAGTCAACTAAAAAATGGTCAAAAAGACCAAAATTAGCCATGTCATAATCAAATATCGATGACCTTGCAATTGTTTTAATTACGAAAGAAAAAAAAGAAAGCGGGATCATTATAGTAATAATAGTTTTCAAAACTGTATTCAAATATAGTAGAAAAGAGAGGTAAAAGGTAAGTCAACCGAACCCATTTTGATCCATTCTAGAAAACAACCCATTATGACCCATGTTCACACATTATCCACCCAACTCAACCTGCCCATATTGTAGCCAACCAAACCTTATGCACTCGTCAAGCCTGGATTCTTCAGCATATAGTTGTTCAACCTCATCCTGTCATGAAAACAAAGTGCAAATTTAATGTTTAAATGTTTGATCGGCCCTTTCATTCCTTCTTTTGTTTAGAATGGAGAAACCTCATCTGATCAGTATAACAAAATGAGTTTACCGTATCTCATTGTGCTCAATGTAACATTTTATTGTACCTTTAACTTTTTCGCATTATTAGCCAGGCTTCGTGGTGAAAAAGTATTATCTCCCCTGTAATGGAAGGTGCATGCATTAATAGATGAAAATAGCACATTTGTACAGAACAGAAAGATCAATAACTTACTTCCACCGTATGTGATTCTTTGTAGCCTTTTCTACTAACCCTATTCCTTCAAGAACATTGGTAATATCATAAATTCTCCTCTTTTGGACCTGCACAAAAGATAAAATATAAATAATACTTATTGATTCATGGAATATACTTGATTTCTGAAAAAGGTATAAACAGCTAAATTTATTTGCAGCTGTCTATGTGCTTGAACTGACATTAATTCGTATTATCTGTAGTTATGTTTTTCACCCTTCAATGTTAAATATTTGGTAACAATTTACGCTAACTCTAAAGTCGAGGGAAAATGAAAGTGCAAGTTAGGAGAGGAGAAACGAAAAGAAAGCGTAATAAATACTTATTGTGCGCTCTAGGGTGGGAGAGAAAGGGGAGAAAAAGCTAACAATTTACTAAATTTAGAAAGGTCAAGTTTTGTCATTACAAAAAAGTGTATAAAGCTGACTTTCTCTCCAACTATTCGCACATTTGGGGAAGGAGAAACGTTTTGAAGATAAAAAACCCCCGAAAATAACCACAAAAAGAAAGATCAAGGTTATTTCCATTATCAAAATCATGAACAGAACTAGAAAGAATGCCTCTAGCTATGAATTAGTCAGAGCATGTAACTGACATACATCTAACATAACTGCAGCCTTGTTTAGATCAATAATGCCATCTTTATCTGCCTGTATCAAACTAACAAACTTCTTTGTGAGGAGTCCTGTCAACAATAAAACAAGTTTTTCATTAGAAAATTACGACCCACACAGTTGCAAATAACTGAGAATCATAACCAAATATTTGAAATATCGCTTCATTTAAACTCACCAAGAGAATTATCATAGCGACAAGCACCAGCGAGATTGAGATCACCAGACACTGAATAAAAGGCGGTTACCAGTCAATCCATAGCTTTAACATTTAAATTTCAGCAAATTAGAACATGTAATTGCAAACAATGAGAGTTATATTGTATTACCAGAATTTGGTTCTTGAATTCCAGATTTAGAATGTCTAGAGGTCTTTAATTTCCTGTTTCTCTTGCTAACATCAAAAGGCAGTGGTCTAAATGAAGGATAATCCACTACTTCAGCTTTGATGCCTCCTTGGAGAATATGATCTGGATATACAGGCTCACATTTGATGGTCTGTCTGGGCTGCTTTGATCATCATATTTGATTTCAAATTAGTTAAACTTCTTTTGATTTTATTTTCATGGCAAAACAATACATCCCACAACATCTAAAAGTTATTGAAAACTAAGTTTTTGTATTTTCACATATTTTATGATTATTTTGAATGTACATGAATGAGCAAGATAAAATTTGTAAAAAACAAGTCTGTAAACTTGTTTCTACGATGGTTCTCAATATCTGACCCTATTTTTTCACTTTTAGTTTATCTCGCACTTGGTTTAAAAGAGCGAGATTAATACGTTCTGATGCGTGATGCAGTCTGATGCTACCCTGGCCTGGGCAACACAACAAACAGGTTGATGCAGTTACTCAAGATCACGTCTCCAGGTAGCTTTCACTCGTATTTATCAAAGTTTTGATGTTCCAAGTTTATTAGCAGACTTTGATGCTTTTTATATTTTGATTTTTCTAAGTTTATTTGCTGTCATCTGAATTGCTAAATCAGTTAATCTTCTCTAGCCTACTCAAGATGTCAATGACTCAGTCTTGGTTTTTAGTATGAAGTTATAACTGTTGTTTTTTATTCTGATTCATAAATATTGTTTTTATGTGAAGTATTTTGATAGTTCAGTATTTACCAAGCAACCATAGAGTATAGCAATCAGATAACCATTTTTATATTAAGAGAAACCTCTGCCATGTAGTATACTAATGAGTCCGTTTGACTAAACATAAAAACACAGTAAAACCCTAATTTCAATAAGAAAAAATCATAGCCGTTGCTACACTAGACTCTTCAATACCTACCTTCAGGTCGTCAATCGTAAATAGATCCACAATGATAAACACTTCAAAAGAACATTCATAATTTCATATGCAAATGCAATCATATACTGGAAAATTTTGCTGTATGCAAACTTTGACTTCGAAAGTCAACAAAGTAATTTTCCAATTAAATCATCAACATCGTTCGTATTCTTCAAAAGCGGAGGCATGTTCCCGGAATAAATGCAACTAAAAGTTGAATTTACGCTTAAACATGTAAAAATCAAAAGAGGAAAACAAAAGGTAACGTTAAAAATATGGAATCAATACACAAATTCGTTCATTTGTTCAATAATCAATCTGCAAAATCAATCAATGTGTTTCCAATTAGTAACAGACAAGATGGATAAACAACAACCGATCCTCAAAATCAAACCAATCAACAACAAAAAAAAAAGCACTTCAAACTCGTATAAAAGCAATCGCTACAGACAAATGCAAATAAAGAGAGAGTAATAGACGAATGAACTCACTGCAATCAAGAAGAAGGGCAGATTCTGATTAGTAACAGGCGGATTGCATAAGGAAACAGGGTGGTGTTGGTGTTGTACGTGCATTCTGGAAAGGGCGTTTTGAACAGACAAATTAACATCATCAGTACCGGAAACAACCGACATTGACATCGCCACCGCCGCCGTCGCCGGAGCTGAGCACGGCGTGTGGTGTGGTGGAGGGTATAAACAAATAAATAGAAGAAAAGAGGGAGAGAAAGGACGGCAGTTGAAACAAAGAAAGGGTGGTGAAACAGCGGGAAGGTTTGAGGCAGGCGGGACTTAATTGTGGGTTCGAATGCTTCATCAGGAGTCTTATTCCACCCCACGCACGCTCCCTCTTCTTTTTCCGTACTAATCCAATTCCCCCTTTGCTTTTCCAATTACAAGTGTACAAATTTGAAATTGTTTTGGTTTTTCTAGAAAAAAACTATTATCTTTTTAGTTTTTGTGAAATTCATAAATATAAAAGTGAGAACTTTATTTATTAGTATTAAATATGAGTTGTTTTAATAAAGTCCATATAAAAAACATATTCCTGAAATTTTAATATTCAATCACATGTGATTCAGTATATAATCATATGTGAATTACGAAAATGTCACCCCGCCCAAAATTTTAAAATTCAATCTGGACCATTGATGGGGTTGGTTCAAACGCTAAAATTAGTCCCTCAGGACTATGGATTAATTATGGACTATACTAAACATTTCTCATATTTTAATTATTTAAATATTTTGATTTATAAGTTTAGAACTTTAGATTACATTTTGCTACGGTGGATGCTTTAACTTATGATTTAAGTTTAGGTAACATATTTCATGTATCAGAATTTTTAAATGTAGACTCTGATATCAAGTTATAACACCTTGTTTTTCTATAACCAAATTTTAAGAAAAAAATATTTTAGAAATAAAATTAATACTTTAATGCAACCCAATATTTAAATAGTAAATATGCGGTAATAAAATATTTTACAGCATTTGAAGTTTACAATACTTAAACACAGAAAGCCTAAAATATTTGTTCAAAAGTTGGGATAACAACTGGTGCAACAAGCTAAAAACATGGTGGTTGCGCAAATACAAGTTTATCTATTGGATCATCATCTTCATATTTTAAATACCTGAAAAGTTAAAAGCCTAGTGAGCATCTTATAATTTGTAACTTGTAAAATATAAGAAAAACGAGTTAATTGTATCTCGCGCATTGTACTGGGGTTTAAAACATATATGTGACATGTAGTAAAAGTATAATTCAACTTATATAAATAAAGTGATTTCATATGTTACAACAAAAAAATCTGTGTATCATTTTTTTTAGAACTCATATTTTGCTATATGATTTTTATGTTGGAAATAGATAAAATCTATTTATTAACCGGATTTAATTTTTTAATTCGCTTCTACCTAAAATTATAGATTGTTATATGTTATTATATATAAAATCTGTTATTAACAATTTAAGATATCCTCCTTAGAGCTCTTGTTTATAAATACAGACACAGTGTATACTTAAATTGATTGTTTTCTATGTGTTGCACTTAGTATTTACTGACCCATTAATCCCAACATGTTTACATTATATATTTATGTTTTTCTTTTTGTATATGATATTACATTATATATTTATGTTTTTCATATTAAGATTTTATCTTACCTTTGAAAGCCTAAGTAGTCCTTCAGATTTTGGACATGACTTCTGATCATCTATAATTTTACTTAACATTTTTCGTATGTTTGATCGTCATCTATAATGATTTTTTTATGAATTTCATGTTATGTGATATTAATTATCATTTTATACGGATAGTTATCCCTTCTTAACTTAAACTTGAATACTATGTTATATGAATTGTGTTTAATATAGTTCATATAAAAAGTATAGTCCTAAATTTTAGTGATTTAATATAAAATTACATGTGATTCAGTATACAATCACATGTAATGGTAAAATCATTACATGTTAATTACAAAAATGTCACTCCGTCCAAATTTTTAAAATTCAATCTGGACCATTGATGAGGCTGATCTAAAGGCTAAGATTAGTCATTTGGGACTATGCAATAAGTATGGACTATATTGAACATTTCTCTATGTTATATAAAGAAAGTTTCTTAAACATAGAACCTAAAGAATGGTAAATTAAAAAAAAGAAAAAAACTCATGCTAACCCTAGCGACCTGTAGGTTTTATAAAAAAAAACCATTTACTTTAAATGATCATAACTCGTTTGTTTTTAAGAATTTTAAAAAAAATTATATCATTAGATTCAGTTTTTCGTCCTCTTTCAAACAAGACCGAGCTTGATATATTTATAAAACTTTTTTTTTAAATGCAAAGTTTGCATTTTGAGCTGGGTTCATTTAAAATGCAAAATGCAAAAAATCAAAAAAATGCAAAATATGAACATTCATCCAGATGCTTCCAAAATACAAAATTATGAAATGCAAAATGCAAACCCAAAAATGATTCAATGAAAAATGCAGCCCAAAATGCAAAATTACACATTCAAACCAAAAAAGCAACATCCGTGGAACCTAAATGCAAAATGAAAAAAAAACGAAAAACGCAAAATATAAACATGCAATTCGTCTAGATGCTTCCAAAATGCAAAAATTATGAAAATGCAAAAATTATGAAAATGCAAAATGCAAATCTAACATGATTCAATGAAAATGCAACCCAAAATACAAAATTACACATTCAAACCCAAAATGTAAAATCCGTACAGAACACTACATGCTGCCCAAAATACAAACAAAAATTTCATTTTCAAAAAAAATTTAGAAAAATATGGGAAGAGTTATCTTATTTGAAAGAGGATTAAAAAACTAAAAGATTAGTATAACTTTTTTGTTTAAATTCACAAAACTTAAAAATTTATGATAATTTAAAGTTTTGAGGTTTTTTTTAAATCGTGGGTTGTTGGGGGAGGGGGATTTCCATGTTTGCCAATTTCTTCCTAAATTAATACATGATAATTACAGTTTTGCCATCGTTAAATATTATCCATTGATTTTGATGATCCAATGGTCCAGATTGGTTTTTTGAGTTTTTTGTTTAACATAGGGTTCTATGTTGATGCAATTACTATATATATATATATATATATATATATATATATATATATATATATATATATATATATATATATATATATATATATATATATATATATATATATATATATTGGCTACTAGGTATTACCTTTTAGCCTAGTGGTAAAGCTAAACTTTCCATTTGGTATCAGAGCCACACCCCGGGTTCGAATCCCGCTGGTGCTGAGTATTCTTAAAAATAGTTCCGCTCAGTAACCGGTAGTACCATTTCTTTATCATAAACTAGTTTAAATACCCGTGTAATCACACAGCTAATTATGAAGATATTATTTTATATTCGTTTTTTTAATTATATATATTGTATTGACAAAAGAAAAACATAATATAAGAATTTCTTGAAAACTAAAATAATTTTATATTTAACTCACTTTACATGGAAACAAATATTTAAAACGTGAATAATCACTTAGAAATATGTTAAATTTAAAACACTAATTTATCTTTTTAATTCATTCAATATTTGTTGGTGGTGTGGTTTTCAGAAAGTCTCAATCTTTTCATAGAAAACTTTCATATAAGTGATTTCAATTATCATAACGTGAATAATGTAAATATATTGACTAAATAAATATGTTAAATTAATTTAAAATTTAAATAGTATTTTTTACTAATTATCTTATCTTCTGTTAGGATTGAATTTTAAAACTGAGTTTAAATTTAAACTACTCAGAAAGGGCAATGGTTCGAATGTGTGTTGTGTGTGTGTGTTTGTGATTTTCACAAAAAAACACGATACTTTAAATTATCATGAGATTAGCTTGTCACATGTATCCATATTTGACAGCTATCACTCTGTCTCTCTCATTGTCTGTGGATGTCACGTGTTTTTATCTTTCTTACTCTCTAGCTTCACATAGACATTTAAAGAGGGTTTGATTTATTTGTTTGAATTTGGGGTTGATCCCCTAAAATCGAAACATTAAAAACCAAATATCTAACCATATTTATTTCCGGATATGGTGTTGAAGCAGATGAAGAACACAACGGATTGTTTTGTAGGATATGTGTTTTTTTTATTTGCCTCCCCTCATTTCAGTTCCGTTGCCCGCGAAAGAAGTTGGCGGCCATATCATCCCCATCACCTTGCACGGCGCTACACTACTGCCGCCGTCGTTACCGGTGAACCATCCGAAGTCGGTTGGTGGTGTTGTGAGACCAGTAGTTGTTGTCAAAGCAGGTAATATCATCAACAAGTGAAGAACGAAAAGAATGTTATCGATGGAGGTCTCTTACTGGGTACTAATATGAATGCTTTAGAAAGTTCATGATGGTGATTGTGATAATTGTGAATCAATCGAGGAGATGAAGGGAGATAAGGAATTAAACTAAAAGATGTTTGTTTATAGTTGAGTTTAAATAAAAATGGAAAAAAGCACACAACGGGATGGGAAAGAAGGGATAAGGAATTTTTCTGTTAAGCCATTCAACAATGGCAGAATACAGGAATGCCTAAATGCAACTGGAATGCAAACTCACATAGTCACATCCAAATTCAAATGCAACTCATATGGATTGTTTTTTCGCTCAATTACCATCTGATGTTTATTTTGTCTTTTTTTAGTTTTCCCGAACTGCTATGTATTTGTTATTAATAAGTAAATTAGTTTTGTAAAAAATATAACTTTGGTTTGTTTATTTAAAGTTTCATATGATAAAAATGAAATAGTTGTGTATTATTTTCAGAAAAAGTTGAAGTGAAAAAAAAAGTGAGAATCTATTTGGACATTGAGTTCCTTTTTATTGGAAATAGCCAGCGTTATCAATCATCGTACAAATTCATATGTTTTTATGTTAGAAAATTTTTTTTGAATGAATTTTATGTAGCAACCATGGAACTTGCTTATAATTAACATATTTTTAAATAAAAACTAAATAAGATATATAGGTAAGAAGCTAATGATTAATTTGATTTACCCGGCGCATCGTGCGGGGCTAAGAATAACCTTGTTTTACATCATTCATAAACTTGATATAATTCAATTTTAAATGTCAGATGAAATTAACATAAATTTTTTATAATTTTTTAAGAAATACTAAGATTGCGCTATTTTTCTTTCATATAAAAATCACTTATAACTACTCGTGTGTTTACACGAACATTATACTAGTATATATATTAGTAGATTATTCATTAATCTCTTGATATAAGCTATATCATATCAACCGTAATAATATTACGCAATATCATATGTAACTTTCTTTCTTTATTAATTTTAATCGATATTAATATACGGTAAATTATATCATATTTCTAATCTCATATACCTGTCATAAACATATAGTCTCTTTCATAGGATCTTTGATCCACACTTATTATGTCCTTTACTTATTATTGTATACATATTTAAATAAACCATCTATGAACAGTAACTTGTTCTCAATCACCATATACTCATAATCAAAATCTCATAACCTAGCGTCTAAGTTGAATTATTCATAAGCAATTCCTATCCTTAAATAACCATTAATATCTAGTATTTCTGTGACGTTCATTTTCTTTAAAATAAATTTTTAAAAAAATATTTCTTTTATAAGAGGGTAACAACCGGCTCACGTATAAGATAAAAACAATTATCGTAGATGTTGCACAAAAACCCTCTATGTTATCCACATAGATCCACTACGACACCTGAAAAGAAATAAACAACAATGGGAATAAGCTATAAAGCCCTATTAGCAACATCACAAGGTACTTAAATGATAATGATTAACATGTAAAATTAATCTCATCATATCACACTGAAAGTTACCATAGTGAATGTATAGCATACTGAACATAATATCATATATCACACACATAACAAGTAATTTAAAACCGTAAACTGCATAACTGTAGGTTGTACCACTGCAAAGCACTAAAACTGTATAAGTGGAGGTTGTACCACTACAAAACAATGTATTCGTATAACTGTAAATTCTGTAAGCTGTAATTAAGAGATTAACCACTAGCACTTATATTGTCCAGACACCAAATTATAGTCACCCGGTTGCATGATCGTTTAAAGAATGAATTTTCATCTTATCTTACTCTTTATTCAACTATTAATCTTATCTTACTCTTTATTAAACTATTAAATTAAATTTTCTTTTTTATTTCTCTGATTATCTTTAATTTTTTTTTAAAGGCCTGATTATCTTTAATTTAATCAATAGAAATACTTAATTTTCTTAATTATGACTTTGATGCTTAGTTTTTAATTCTGACTTTTCCAATGAATTGTGATTTCCAATTTCCTAAATATCAAATTTTGGACTATATAAAAATACATAGGTGTGCTTGGATATTTAATTGTATAAGTTTATTGCTTTTCTTTTATAACATTTTAATGTATAATGATTGTTACAAATACAACAATTATATCGTTATGATCGTATCATTTTTTTCATTTATGTTTTGATGTAAAATTTACCTAAAGATTTTATTAGTAATTAAAAAAAAGTATATCTAATAATCATCGAACAAAGTATGTTACTATCTTTGATGTTATATAGATCGAAACATAATGACACTTAATCTTTTCCGAATATGAATATGTATTTTCTTGTTTATCCATTTTATAAAACTTTAAAACACTAAATATATTTATGGTTAATTTTTATGTTTATGAATCACGAAATCAGTAACCCTTTTTTATGAAAGATTTTTTATTTATGGTATATGAGACTATCTATCTAAATTAGTGAGTTATAATCTCTTTTTATGTGGTAATTTATGTTTATGAATCTCTTAATTAATTATCTCTTTCGTTAACATAATCAACCAGGGTAAGCATCGCGCTGGATCGGTTCTGGCTGGTATCGATACCGATTTACCGAATACTAAATTTGGTCCAAAGCTGGTACTGAATACCATACCAAGTATTCGTATACGGTACTGGTAACAAGTACTATTTTACCTAGTCGGTTCGATACTAGTCCCGGGTAGCGATTTAGAAATATTTCAAGTACTTTGTACTAAACCAAAAAGTCTAACTCGGTACCATTTCCGGTATGATACCGGTAGGGTTCGGTATTTTCGGTACACACGCTCACCCATAAATCATACAATTATAAATTCTCAATCTCTTTTTCAATACCAAAGATTTCATAATAAAATAGTGATTCAACTGTGATGGTTTCAATAAGCACGTTATTAATAAGTGATTAATCAGTTTTGCATGTTACAAAAAAGGCTATGAGTGTGATATCCGAAATTTGAGACAATATTATTATGAGCTTTTAGGTGATTTATGTATTCTAGAATTTATAATTAATAACAATGATAAATTATAGTTAAATTACATTTTAAAATACTCCTTAAAATTTTAAAATGAGAAGTATTAACTATTTTATATTTTATATTTATATTTAGATGTTTGCCTTTCTTTTATAATTTACTATGTTTTTATAATTATGTTTGATTAAAAGAATCATGACTAATCGTGTATCATATGGATATCTAATAAATAAAGAGGTTGAGCATATAAATAATTACATGTGCGCATCATTTGATTGATTTATATTTAAGAGAGTAATTTTGGTTTCAACAAATGAAGATGTTGAACACATAAATGATTATATAAATCAATGTTAAACACCGAGGAGCTATCACATATCAATCCAGATAATATATGTTTATGTGAACTTTCATATCAATTTGAAGAATTGTTATATAGACCAAATATACTTAACTCCATCAAGGATTTATCGTTTGTGACGATGGTGATAATCTAACAAATAAACTGTGAATACAGTATACAAAAAAGTACTAAATAAAATATAAAATCCGTCTAAATTTTAAACTTCGAATGTTTGATAAATATATTGTTTTATAAGTTATTTATTCTATAAATAAGATTTCATTTGTTTGAATTATTTTATACATTTTTTTGATGAGGCATTATATGTTTATTATTTTAAATTTTTATTCTAAACGTATATACATGAGCCATTCAACTAGTATAATATAAACCCAGTCCCAAATTCAAGTGAATGTGGAAGATGCCTTCGCATCTTCATCCAAATGAAAAATATTACCATTTTAGTAATTAGAGTACTTAAAACATTGTTTTTAGTACCCACCATCTCACTTAGCCACATTAATTTTCTTCTGTACCCCTTCATTAAGATGAAAGGCATCCAAGATGGTGTAAGTATAATTATAAAAATGTGGTAATAAATTAATTACTATGTAAATTCGTGAAAGAAATGTATGAATTCTAATTGAAAACATGTAGAAAAATTTGAATGCATGTGTACAACTTCGTCAAGAATGTAAAATACTCTATTTGAACAAATACACAAAATTTAATTTAGATGTTGCTATATTCACAAACCTGTTAAAAAAGGTATAATTTTATCATTTCAATTTTTACTCATTAAAAATGTATGTGAATGTGACAACATCTAACTTAGATGATGATAATAACATATATCGTTTACCCTCAATTTAGACTCAAAATGGTACAAATAGTCAAAGAAACGCCTCAAATCGTCCAAACTGGTGCAAATATATCAAAGAAAACTCTAAGAACCATCAAATGCCATCTGTCACGGTCTCCTTCGACCATTTCACAAAATATCGCTTAGGCATTTTCGCCTAGACAGTTAGACGTCTTAGACCATAAGCATTCTTCTCACCCATATTATTGTCACATCCAGTGTTGTAAAACTCGGCCAACTCGGCCGAGTACTCGGTGAGTAATCGCTACTCGGGCCCTAACTGAGGCGAGTATAGCAAACTCGGCCTAAAACTCGGTACTCGGTCAAACTCGGTCAAACCCGGCCAACTCGGTCCAACTCGCCCTCCTCGGTCAAACTTGGTCAACGTAAAATTTAGGTTTTTAATCAGTCCGATTCCTTTTTTCCTTCCATTTTCACACGTCGAAGGACTGCCGCTTCCTTCCTTTTGCTTTCGATTGAAAAACAGGCCACACATACGTCTTCCATTGGTGACCAAATCAAGAATTCTTCTTCCATTGGTGACCAACAGTATTATTGTACTGTAATTTGTTCTTCGATTTCTGCTCAGCTGTTATTATTTCTTCTCTACAAGTTTTGCTTTGATCTCGACAGTGTTAGCTACTTAGCTGTTGCCTTATATCATTGTTTAATTTATATTAGTATATTACTTTAATAGTATTAGTTGTTATATACTTATAATTATATTGTTTGATTTATATAATTAAATTAGTGAATACGAGTCGGATGGTGTTCAGATCAAAGAACAATATGGACAAGATGATGAATGAGCATCAATCTAGTGATAATGCTAACAAAAGAATGTTTTGATTGAAGTATTTAAATTTTTAAACAATTAAGTTGGTGTTTTTAAACATATGTATTGGATGTTATGCACAGTCATCTTTATATTTGATTATTTATGTCTTATGAACATGCTATATGTAAAATTTTCAAAAAAAATCATTAAAAAATCCCAATCCGAGTACTCCCCGAGTACTCCCCGCCTAACCCGAGTACTCGCTACTCCCCGGTCGGCCGCTCGAGTAGCGCCTAGCGAGTTTTACAACACTGGTCACATCAATGTTACATCAGTTTTTCCTTCATCAATTTTCCAATCCACACACCCCCACATCTATCTCACCTACCAAAGGTGTCTTTAAGGGAGTGCGGTAGATGCGATCGTACAGAGCCCATGTTTCAGAAGGGGCCCAAGTTTTTGTATACAATATAATATATGTGTATAATATTATAATATTTCAAAGTTTACTTAATAAAATAGAAGTAGTAGGAATCTCATATTTAAAATATTTATTAGAGTTAATTACTAATTTGGTCCCTGTGGTTAGCACATTTCTACTGGTTTGGTCTCTAACTATGAAAAACTACATGGTTGGTCCCTACCGTAGCAAAGTTGTTACTGGTTTGGTCCCTGGTCAGGATGGACGTTAAATGGCAGACATTTAATAATTAAATACAGGGGTATTAATGTCATTTTTTACCATCTGTCTCTTTGATGTCAATGTCTTTCAAAGACAGTCCATATCTTCAGTCGTAACTGTTGCTTTGATTCCCTCCCTTTCTCTTTCACATATCGTCGTCTTCCCAAACCCCCGTGATTTATGCCCTAATTTCAATCACATTCAATCAGAGAGTGAAATTTCTTGTGTATAAAGATGGTGTTAACTCTGTGGAGTGTAAGATCGAAGGATGTTCGCAATGCAGATGTCGTTCGTCTTTATGGTAAGCATGCATGCTCTATAAATGTTTAAAATAGCTCATTTGATTCTGCAGAATCTCAACATTCAAAATTTCTAACATTTTTGTTATTTTAATCTTGTAGAATTGAACCCTAACTTTTTCCCTTTCAAGATCCATCATAGGGGTGTTTTTACTACAAACATGCCTCATAAGTATGTCAATGGTAAAACTAGCTATGTAGATTTGATAGATATTGATATGTTCTCAGTTCATGAACTAGACTACATGATTGAAATTGGTTATAAAGGTACTGAGAAGATGTTTTATCATTTTCTAACTCCTGGTATGACTTTAGATTATGGGTTACAAGCTTTGGGTGCTGATTTAGATGTGCATAATTTAAGTTTGAACATTATAAATGATAAGTATATCTTTTTATGTTGAACATGGTAGCACCAATGTAGACACATATTTCAAATCACCAGTTAAACATAAGGTTAGAATTGAGGAAATTGAATGTGAACCTAGTTGTGTTAGGACAAGTAAAAGTAATAAAAAGTCTAGGAAACAACTTTTGCTTGAGTGGAAAGAGCCTGGTAAACAGCTTTGCATTGATCATAATCAACTGAGTGGACTTGATCAAAGTCAATAGAGTTCCAATGATCAACCTCAACATAGTTACATTGATCAACCTCAAAACAGTTGCATTGATGCAACTCAGCAGAGTTGCATTGATCAGGTTGCATTGATCAAAATGAGGTTGGTTAGTCATTAATATGCATGAGGGTGATGTACCAGTTAACATTAGTTCTGACTATGTCCAACCTAGTAACAACTTTGATTCAACTTTGTTTGGGGACTTATTAGATGATGATTTTGACCCATTTTGGGATTCTGTTGGTTTAAATGATCAAAACATGGAAAAGGGTAAACAACCAGTTGTTATGGATGAACCACATAGACAGCAACAGAATTTGAGGGTGGATGAGCCTACATGGACAGATGATGTTGATAGAGGTTGAAGATGGTATGGAAGAAACATACAAAAGGGGTGTTCAAAAGAATTTATGTTTGTTTAAGTGGATTGAGGAATGGGTTTAAGGTTCTTGGTAGGGATCTTTTAGGTCTTGATGGTGCATTCATGAAAGGACCATATCCTGGTCAACTTTTAACAGCTGTTGGGTTGGATTCAAACAATGGGATTTATCTTGTTGCATATGCTATAGTAGAGGCAGAAACAACCAACTCATGGAAATGGTTTCTGGAATGTCTTGGTGAAGATATTGGGGAGAGCAATAATTTATGGATATGGATAATAGGACATGTACATGTAGGAGGTGGAAATGTGTTTCTGGTGCAAGTGTTGCTGGTGCAAGTTCAAGTTTGGCTGGTACAAGTTCAAGTGTGGCTGGTGCAAGTGCAATGGATGGGGTTTCTATGATAGTTGGTGGTGATTCAAGGACAAAAGCAAAAGTAGTTGGCAAGAGGAAGACACCTGGACACCCACCTAAACCAAGAGGCAAGAAGAAGTAATTCATGTTTGGCAGTATTATTTGAAACTTATGTTTGATACTAATTATGTATTGTTTACTTAATTTAGGAACTTGGTAATTATCTTTTGTGAAACTTGGGAATAGCTTGTAAGAATATTATGATATCCTGCTATCTATTTTGGAACTTAGTGCTTATGATGGCAGATGAATATATATTATCTTTTGTGAAACAGTTGTTATATTAACAATGTTGATTCAAACATTACATCCATTGACTTGTAAAATCAAACCATTACATCCAAACACCAACTCAGAAACAATCCAAGCTTCAAAACAGTGGATTCTAACACTGAAACTCATAAATCAATCATACTAAGATTACATAGATTGCAAAACATAACCAACTTAAAAACAATAAACATTTAAATCTTTTAGCCTTCTTCTCTGCAATTTTTTCCTTTTCCTGTGATGCATTAACTTGCACTGATCTTGGACACATTGAAGGATCAACCCAGCCTATGAATCTTCAGTTGGATCTCTACAATAAAATAACCAAAAACTTAGAACATTAGAGTTGGAGAAGGGTAGAAGGTACAGTAAATTTGAAGCAAAGGACTGTTCTTACCTCTTCAGGGCATGTATAAAACCTACGAGCAGGGTTTAATGATGTCCATGATGTCCTTATTTGAACAAACCACCATTGTTGAAGATGAAAATGGAGAGCAAATGAAAATGACAGGTTCTACTATGGGGAAGAAGGTATTAAATAAGGGTTGGTTAAAAGTATGGACCAACCATGGTTTTTTACACAAATACCCCTTAAAAAAGGTACATAAAGTCTGCCATTTAACGTCCATCCAAACCAGGGACCAAACCAGTAACAACTTTGCTACAGTTGGGACCATCCATGTAGTTTTTCATAGTTAGGGACCAAACTAGTAGAAATGTGTTAACCAGAGGGACCAAATCAGTAATTAACTCTAATTATTATGTAAGGCCAAAGGTAGATATTAGCGATTTGATGAAAAAGATCTTAAGTTATAATTGTAGTCAATATTATAGTCACACATAAGTATAATGATCTTGATGCAAATGAATTTTACATATTCTTTAACAGCTAAACACATACACACACACACACACACACACATGCACCTAATTCTACACCAAGTGCCCACTACCAGGACTTAAAGGTTGGGGGACACTTTTTTCAAACTGCAATACCGTTAAGCCAAGACCTTTTGGTCTAAATGAATTTTATATGAATTTTAAGTTGTTTGACACGTTTTTATCATATGAAACTATCAAACTATCATAACTTAAAATTATTTGAAACAAGACAATTGTTTTCCTAATGCAATTATTGTATATAAGATTTTGTTAACTATCAATAATGTTTACATCTGTATAAACAAGTTTCTCATAACTTTTGTTGAAGTCTTAATTATAGTCCAAAATATCATAAGAAAACTTAATAGATTGATAATGATAGCTATTTGGAATCATATTCCGGAGAGCATTAATTACAAAAAGTTGTTTGTTTCTAATAATACTAGGAGAATATTATGATTCATGTAACTATGTTAGATGAGTACCATTCTTTTGTTTTTAGCTATATATATATATATATATATATATATATATATATATATATATATATATATGTTTAGGATCAAGTAAGATGTAAATTAGAATAAGATGGGTAAGATGTATTATAAGGATAACACGTGGCAGTAAGCTGTCAAGGATATTTTAGAGATTCTCTAAGGGTTGAGCTATCCCCACTGATTTATTTACCTATGGCACGCCTAATTCGCATTTCGTATATGCGAAATAGACCAAAATCAAATTCTAAGATACTTTTATTATATTTTATTATGACACTCTTCTTTTTGACAGCTATACACAGTAAAATGTCCACTTGATTAGCTTATCATCTTCTTTCTAAATGATACAAAGCTATGAAAAACCCAGATATAGGAGAGGGAAGGATGGTGACAGGCAAGGAGGGACGGTGGTCGACGGTTTTAGGGTTTCGCAGGTGGTGGTCGGCGGGTGTAGGTGATGACGGGTGCAGCAAAGTCGCGGGAGTTCTTGGGTGCAGGTGGTCTCCGGAGTTCGTGGGTGCAGTTAGTCGGCGGGTATGAGGAGGAAGAGAGCGATAGAGAAAGACAGAGGGTGAGCAGAAGACTACGACGATGGTCGGGTGAGCAGCGACGACGGCGGTGGTTGGGTGAGCACACGACGATGGCGGTGGTTGGGTGAGCAGGCGATGACGGCGGTGGTTAGGTGATCAGCGATGACGCCGGTGTCTTCCTCTTCGATCGCCTACGAGGAGATGGGGGTGGGGGTGTTTAGGGGAGAGGCTGAGTGGTAGAGAGAGAGAGGTAGAGAGAGAAATGAAGGGTTAGGGGAGAGGCTGAGTGTATTTGTCAGGAGAAGAGTAGAGTTGTGGGGCCTACTGAACCCTGTGTAGCAGCTTTTTAATAGGGGACCCACAACTTCTAAATTGCCTCCTACACGCTTTGCGTGAGGATAGCAGCACCCATTCTCTAAAATTTATGTGTCTTCCGTCTGACTTTGTCAGTTTAAATCTCCTATTTCTTGTGTCACCGTATACTCTTTCCCCCAATTTTTCATTAATAGCTCAATTGGTTCCTAATTTACGCCATTTGCATCTTCTATTTCTTTTGTCTCCATCTAGTTTCATCCTCACGATTGGCCTCCATTTTTTCAGACGAGCTTACCTCCAACAACTGCAGCCGACGAACTCACAGATCCGGGGAAAGCTAGTTTGACGGCCGACCACCGCCTCCTCGTCCATCCTCACCTACGACTAACCACTGCCTTCTCATCCATCCTCATCGATGGCTGACTACCGCCTCCTCATCAATCCTCACCGACGGCCGACCACCGCCTCCTCATTCATCCTCGCCGCCCCCTCATCCATTTTCATCATATGTTTCGATGGTTTTCTAGATCTGTTAACGTAGACGGTTTTATGGTACACCGAATACAACCCAGATGTATATGTTTCTTACATTTGAAGGTCTCAAGTTACTGAGATACAGACCAGTGGGGAACCAACGACTTGAAAATTAACTACGATTGAAGGTTGCCAAGCAAGAAAGATGTTTGTGTTTAAAAAAATAATCTTCTTCGGTCCATCTTTATTTTCTGGTAATGGATTTCATGAAATCCAGGTTTTATATTCCATGAAATCCACCTTGCTATTATGGTTATTATATACTAGTTTAGAGACTCGTGTATTACACGGGTTGGCTATAGATAACTTATAAATATTAAAAAATACATGTAAAAATTACTACAGAAATGAAATACAAAATCGGATATAAATCATATATTGAAAAATATTTCTTTATACACAGCATTAGTTGTCTTGTTACTAACTTTACCTTCCTTATCTACATTAATATCTTTAATCCTTCTCTACTTTCAACTTTAGAAAAAGCAACATATAATTGATATAAATAATTCAATAGTAGTTATAATATACATCGATTTATTACAATAAGAAGACAATAACCTATCCAATAGTAACACAAATGTTTGACGAAAGTAATCAATTATACCATTTACAAAATGTACTTATTTCGATCTTATTTTTTTCATAAAAACAATTTAGTAAAAAACAATATTAGAAAATCTCACCCTTATATAACTTATTAATAAAATAAACTTTCCAAAAACTAAAAGTCTTTCACATTAGAATAAGTTTATAACCACTAATAGGTTCATCTAAAAGCACTAAATTTATAAACAAATCTCAATTCAACTACATAATAAACTTGAAAAGTATAATATAAATTCATAGAACTCTTAAAACTGTAACACTTGCCCGGTACCATCTATTGAAATTACTAACAATGGTGATATGGGATATAGGAATTAAAGACCCAATGTACCAAGTATTAGCAGAGGATATGATTACTCAACGAACCTACTTAAATTTAATTACTATAAAAATGAAAAAAAGTACCATCATTCTGAGTTGATCATTTTCAATTAAATTATCTGCGTTTTTTATATGAATCTACGCATTGCCATATTCTTTGAGTGGTGATTAATTCATGAGTAGATCATTAATCATTATCATTCATCCATTAGATTAATTGGCCATTTTAATTTATATTACAAAATGAAAAGCAACTATAGAATTATATAGATATTCATACTCAATTCTCAAGGAATTTGACTTCTTAGTGATTCTAAAAGACATATTTTGCTTCATTCTAAATGATTTTTCCACTTGTGGTGTCAAATTTGATTTCTTATACGGATAGCATATACAAGATGCCACCAACATGAACAGAAATTAAAAATAGCTCTATCACATGCGAAACATGCACTGAAAGTCTGAAATTGCAAAAAAAAATTGTATATTTGTATGCGTAAATTACTTGGTTGATTAACATGATGAGAAGACAACGTTTTGATCTCCGAGCAGATGCTTGTTCAACCAAGGTTGTTTAAATCTTCCAATTCCTAAAAAGCATGAAAGGAACACATTGTTTAATTTATAAACATAGTAAAAGGCTTTGATATGCTAAATTTTTAATGATCGAATGAAAAACATAAACATAGTAGTTGTTGTTGCTTATGGTGGTGAAAGTATGTTCAACATATTTAGTCTTCAAAGTTTCAACAAAAACCACCACATAGACTTCAAAATCAGAAACTTCACCCACAAAAAGTCAAACTTCGGAAGATAAATAAGGTCATGCATAATTAAATTTGAGACTTACAGTCTAGTAGGTGACTTTAATTAGTTGAGGAGCACCACCAGAAAGTCATCATCTCTCTGGACTCTTCATCTCTGTAAAAAGGAAAACACAATTCATTGGTAAACTAATCAAAATAAAAATCTATTCTCAAATTAACAATCAAAAACACCTAAAAAACCAAATTCAAATAAAAAGAATCTACCAAACTTGAGGGGAAATGATAATCAGAAAATATCAAAACCCATATCAAGAATATCACAATTTTTTTGAACGGCTAAAGTTTCATTTATGATCAAATAGCAAACCGCTAAAATCTGTTACAATCTCCCTTAACCAAAACACATGAGACACTTTGAAGTAATACACCAACTTTAAATGCTAAACACTCATTTAACCAGATTTTATATGCTGGTCCACACTTTGGAAAGATTTTGTATGCCACCACAACTACGTATTCTCCATAAACATCAACATCCCTTTGGTTTAATCTACGCAGCTAAGACACATATGGTCTGTGATATCGACATATGACTAAACTGCAGCATCATCGTCGTCAATCAGCAATATTAGCCCGAACAGAAACAAAATAACAACAACTATGACTAAATTGCAGCAGCATCGTGACCCAAAAGCAAATTACGCAGCCATTTAAACATCAAAACAGATTATACAGGATGGCAAATAATAATTGGTTCAAACTCAATTCCAAACATCCACCATTCTGATTTCACAAAAATAACAATCAATAAAGATCTAGAACTCTCATTTTTCAACAGATTATTAACATATCCACAGGAAGAGTAGCATAATTCAGCAATCTTAAACCTTATCTATCAGTAATCTGTTTTCAAGGTTCTAATCAAATGGTCAACTTACATCTAAATTGTGTTCTTCGGGGAACAGAATCTGCGTATTTCTTATTAAAAACCAGTAATGTAATGGCTAAAGAGAGCAAGAAAAAGAAGACATTTTTCACATATTTTAACCAGAAAATCAAGACACAGAAAACCCTAATTACAAGAATAATCTAGAAATTTACCATGATTCTTGGAGGAAGCAGCAACAGCAAGCAAGTAGCAGAAACTCTAGAGAAATTGTCCATCGGAAACAACAAATTTTGGTTACCATATTATCAGATGCCAGGAATGCAAGAAATAATGCAGAGAATCAAGAAATAACGAAATCAATGACGTGATGTTCTTCCCTTATTATCAGATGCCAAGAATCAGGAAATCAATCGAAGTACAGATCTGCATGGAGAGAGAGCAACTTGAAATCGAAGTAGCCTTATGACCAGCGACATGGAAACCTTAATCTCTTTTTTTAGTGTTGCAGAATGGAGAGAGAGCAACAGATCTGCATGTCGATTTTGTTTAGAGTTGCAGGAGGAAATAGATGTAGAAAGGGAAGCCCTAATTGATTAGCGTAGAGAGGGAGAGTCGATTATTATGAACCGGGATTTAAAAAATGGGACACGTGGCACACATAGAATGTATAAAAAATGAGCGGGAGTACACAAAAAAAGGCCTTAAAAACAAGCCATGTGACACATAGTTAGATGTTTATTATAATTTAAACATTCTTTTCATCAATTTATTAATAAGTTTGACCAAGTTATTGTACTGGATTGCAATGGGTTTGGTTTGAGTATTTTTCTTATCAAGGGTTATACTAATTTTTTTTGTCTTTATTATACTTGTAGATCAATTATAAGATATCATCTGTTGGAATTTTTTGTTTTATTAGTATTTGGGTACCACCTTGAAGATGAGTTGGTCATCAAAGTTTTTTTTTTGATGAATATTGGTTGTAAATACATTTTTGTTTGATCAGGTGTTCATCATTTTTTTTAAATTTATTTTTCATTAAATTTTGATGGTATCATAAAATCACTTGTGTTGCACAAAATTTACTTAGTGGCACTGGCTCGAAAAAGTTAAAATTTATCTAACACAAACCTATTTTTATATAAATAAAAATAGATAAAGAAGAGAGAGATTAGAGAGAAGAGAGAGATTAGAGAGAAGAAAGAGAGAGAAGGCTCACGGGATACTTGTCTAGCGAGATCCTTCTCCCGCATGTAAGGGGTTCGGGTGCGATAGTGTTTGTAATGATATAGTGTCCATCTAGCTCTCTTCTACCAAATGAATGCGTATGGTCAAATCATGCAATTTGTCATGATTTAATTTGCAGTCAAAGGAGTGGGATTCAATCGATCCCACTTATATGCCACCGTGTCGCTTCCATACCAGGTCAAGAAAAATTTCGCCAAGCTTATATTTGACTCAAACTTGGCAAAGTTCATGCTTAAATTGATACTCTTTTTTCTTGCTTCAACATGTTCACGATTTCCCTCCATTTGACTTATTTTTGCAATTTTTCACACAGGACTAGCTTTTTTGGAAGATCTAATTAAATATCCAAAACTTCTTCGGTCCTTAGAGTAAACTATATGACCATCTTTCATCACATCCATCACACCGTCACGTCAGCTTTTTTCTCCTACCACTTAACCTCGTAATCATCACTTCCTACCACATCAAATTATAGGACTCATCTAACAACCACTATCAATCAAAAATAAAAATAAAAAATAAAAAAAAGTTGGACCCACATTTGGCATCATCCTTCCACCGCGCACGCGGATAGCACCACACCAAAAAGGCAAAGATAGATAACGGCGCCATGGAGTGGTTTGACTTCATCCACATAAACAGGCAAAAATAGATAACGGTGGCACGGTGCCATGGAGTGGTTTGACTTCTTCACGGAGTGTTCGGCTACTATCACGCCAATACCACCCACCACTCCAACCTCTCTAGTGAATTCATACACGTAAGGCCATGCGTATGGCTTTATCTGCAATCATCTAGTAGTATTTTGGGTTTATTTGGGTTCAAGAAAGCACCCATAACGGGTGATCCTTTATGTTCATCCGGTTAGTAATTTTGGAATCACCAGTCCAAAGCTCTCTCTTCCCACCCCTCTCTCTCTCTCTCTCTTAGCCCTTCTCTTTCTCTCTCTCTCTCTCTCTTAGCCCTTCTCTTTCTTTCTCTCTCTCTATATATATATTATTAGAATAAAAAGCAGAGTAAGATTAGTTTAATTTATACTAACTATTCGGATTGAACAAGGGAAAGAAGGTGATGTGAGCTAATGTGGAAATTGGGTTGGTGAACCCAAAGTATGAAATATATGGGTAGTGTAACAGAATGTATAGGTTCTTAAATGTCATTTGAGAACACATTTGAAGCATTATTTAATTGATAACAAATGTACAACTAATTTATGAGTACATACAAGGATATCAATCATCCCACCATCACCCCACCAAATAGGCAAATAGTACTTATGTACAATTACCAAAACTCTTGGTACATATATTTCAATAACCACAATAGCCCGCTTAAATGGGTAAGCAAGGTAAAATCTAGACAGTCATTCTTCTAACGATGAGAAGAGAGACCAGTTACAGAATGACGTCTGGCAATAAACAAATAATAAATGATAATGAAAATGAAAATTTGATACTAGTATTTGATGCAGTTAAAAGAATAAAATATAAAATTAATCTGATTTTCATCAACAATATGAAGACTCCAATATTATTAATAGAAACTTCCTGATGCCCAGATCCATAACAAATTCATTGAAGCACCCACCTTGATTCTAGATTCATAAGCATTCAATTCAAAAAAATAAATAAAATATAAAACAAAAATAAAAAAATACCCAACAAGAAAGTAGACATTGACGGATGAAGTTTACTCACCTCAAAATGACCAAAAAATCTTCAATATGAAACACCTACAATTGATCTAGAATCCAGAGATTATTCAAGTTTTATGAGAATGCCTAGTTATACAACATTCAAAATCCAAACTCACATAACACACTGAAACCTAAACTATACGTGAGGTGAATTGCAGAAAAGTTACGCTATGTTTTTAATTTTGGGAATATAAGAGCTTTCCTAAAAAAAGGTTCAACATTAAAAAAAAAAAAATAACCTTTCATTAGAGACATCTTGTAACCTGTGGGTAAGTTGTCATTTGTAAATTTTGGTGCCACTCAACACGTATCCGCCACTTGCACTCATCTGCATATGCGGGTGAGTTCTTGAAGGAAGAACCTGCGAAAGAAAAAAAAGCCAAAAGATCAAAACATGGTTTTTTGTAACTTGTAAGTGTGCCATGAAGTTTGTGAACAGAAATGATTGCATAATTTTATGCTTCTTCATACTGTTAATGTTAGAATTTAGATTCTAACTAAGTTCTAAACTATTTACCAATCTCTTAAGCATCAAGATTACATAAAAATGGTATATTATTTCTTTTATGTTTATAAGGAAAAATGGAGAGGGAAGAAGGAAAAAAAAGAGTTCGAAAAGTATATAACCTGGTATTCACGTAGCCAAGGTTCTGTAATTTGCAAGCCAATTGCCATTTTCTCAACCTGGAGATTGTGCATGCACGTAGCCAATGGCTGCAAACAAATAAAAAGAACATCAATGTCTTATCTTAGGAAGTGAAGGTGTCAATTTTGATCCATTTATGCTCAATTCGGGTTAACTTCTATCTCCAATATGTAAAACGGGTAAAAAGGTTGCAACAGAAATTAGATTAAAAGGAAGCCTGTCACAAGTTTCTGAAATTATATTTTAATTCATTGAACCAACTAGATGTTTTTATTCATAAGATTAAATTAATACTGAAATAGTATACCTTTTGTAATTGTTAGTGTTAATATTCAGTATTTTAGTTAGAGCCCAATAGTGAGAAGTGGGCCCTCTTTGGGCCTTAGGGTTTGACTTGTATATATATGTATCTAGTTTTCTCCTTTGTAATAATCTGATTATCTGAATAGAAAGAGAAGTTTATACTCTGATAACATGGTATCAGAGCAGGTTGTGCCCCCTGCTCTCTCGTTCCCGTCAACCAGGTAAATCGACCCCTCAGAGGGTCTCGGTTATTCTCACCGCCCCCATAAAGATATTCAGCACCGTCCGGCGACCTTGAGCGTTCTGTCCAGCCTCCGTCTGATTCTCCACGCGCCGCCAGTCGCCGCCGCTTCTCGTTCACGAGCCGGCGCGGGATCCTCTGTCCGGCGTTCGTCGACTTCCGTATTTCAGTAGGGAGGTCGGTTTTACCTCCTGATTCAATTTCTGGTGAGATTCTGGTCATTACTTTCTGTTGGGTATATGCATTCATGTGGTTTTGTCTGGTTTGAAGAAAGGTCTTGAATCTGATTCTGCAAAGTTATATAGATGCATCTGGTACTATCTGTTGTACACTTATTACCTGTGTTTTGAGAGATCTCTAGCTGATTTGATCATCTGTGGTGCTTCTGTTTGATTTCTGATCCTCCTTTATCATCTGGAAAATGGCTATTGGGGATGATTCTGATGACAAACATTCAGGTAGTGGATCTCGTATACCTGACTTGATTCCAACAACCAATAGACTTACCGATAACAAGCTGAACGGTACCAACTACTTTGAGTGGAGTAAAACTGTTCGTCTGTATGTTCGAAGCATGGGGATGGGTTCTCATCTGACTTCTGATCCTCCAGCTGATGATGACCGTGGTCGTGATCTGTGGTTACAAAATGATGCGCGTCTGTTCTTGCAGATTATTAACTCTGTTGAGCCTTCTGTCTCGGCTCTAGTTAGTCATTGTGAATATGTGAAGGAGTTAATAGACTATCTTAACTTCTTATATTCCGGACAAAGCAACATCTCTAGAATTTATAGTGTTTGCAAAGCTTTTCATCGTGGAGAACAACAAGAACGGTCTCTAACCTCTTATGTTATGGAATTCAAGAAGACATATGAGGAACTGAACTCTCTTCTCCCATTGAGTGCTGATGTAAAGACTATGCAGATTCAAAGGGAACAAATAGCCGTGATTAGCTTTCTGACTGGCTTACGACCGGAGTTCGACTCTATCAGATCTCAGTTCTTGAATGAATCGGAAATACCCTCTCTTAAAGAAACATTTGCTCGGGCTCTTAGAAATGAGAATCTTCAGCCTACTCCACTTTCTGATCATAACACAGCTTTAGTTGGTAGAGGTGGATATCGTGGTGGATATCGTGGTGGATTTCGTGGAGGATCTCGTGGAGGTTATAGGGGTGGTTCGAGAGGAGGTCACCAGGATCGAACAGTTGACTCACGTGAACCTCACTTTGATTCCAGTAATGTTGAATGTTACTACTGTCATGAAATGGGTCACACCAAATTCACTTGCAAGAAACGTTTAGCAAGTAATCAAAGGAACTCATCTGCACACATTGCTAATACACCTGATGATACAGCCACAACACCCAAGGATGAGTATACTCGTCGTCTTGGAACCGAGAATCCCTCTACCTCAACTGCTGCATTTGCTGAGACAGGTAAATCTAGTAAATGCTTAGTATCTTCTGCCCACAAGTAGGTCATTGATTCAGGTGCCTCAGATCATATGACAGGTAACCATAACCTTCTCTCTGATTTCAATAAACATCTATCATCCAGTCAAGTCATTGTTGCTGAAGGAACTATCTCCCAAGTTATTGGTTCTGGCACAATTAAACTTTACCCCATCTGTTTCATTGTCATCTGTTTTGAGTTTACCGAATTTTTCGTTCAACTTATTATCTGTGAGCAAAATTACTCGTAATTTGAAGTGTAGTGTCTCATTTTTCCCCGATCATTGTGTCTTTCAGGATCTGTCGACGAAGAAGATTATTGGTAGAGAACGGGAATCTGATGGCCTATATATATTTGAACATCAACAACCATACTCTTTATCGTGCTCCAGTTCCTTATCTCCACTTGAAGTTCATTGTAGACTAGTTCATCCCTCCTTACAGAGTTTGAAGAAATTGTGTCCTGAGTTTTCGTATTTATCTTCTCTTCAATGTGAGTCATGTCAGTTTGCTAAACACCAGCGTGTTCATTTAGGTTCTAGGATAAACAAGCGGGCTGCATCCTCATTTGAATTACACTCTGATGTTTGGGGTCCATGTCCTGTAATATCCAAAACCGGGTTTAGATATTTTGTGATAGCAACCCAACTATGGAGCCCAATCTGGACTCGGCCCGGCCCAACAATCAGCCCAAACCCTGGATTGTTTATTCTAGAAGGCCACGTGTAGGGCAGTGATGATTTGGTCTGTTAGTTTGTTAGAGCAGATCTTTTAATTAATATTTATAGTCATGTGAGGTGGTCTAGTAGGTCATCTTCATCTTTATCAATTGAGTACTGTAATCGGCTAAGGCTTGGGCAGGGAGACTCATTTTGAGCTCCTCTGATCTTTCTTATTCTAATTAATCAATCATCCTTCAATTTCTACCGTTCCAGTTTATTAGTCTTATCATTTTGGTTCCATTGCCGGGAAATCAAACTACACAGCCATGGTGCAAACCGAGTCGACAGTGGTGAATACCAGAACCCAATCCAGACTGGATGCTCACGAAGAAAGGCTCAATCAATTGACCAACCAGGTCCAGGATCTCTCCACGGGTATGGAAGTATTGAAAGGAATGGTGAGGAAGGTTTAGCAAATCAAGAGAAGGTGCAGGAGAAGAAAGCAACAGGAGAAGATGATTTTGATACATGCTTCCCTAATCCATTCGATTTAAACCCAGATGAGGAGCCACCTACTGGATCGAATTTCATCCCACCCAAGATTAGGAACAATCACTTCGACAAAAATGGAGAAAACCGGTTTGATGAGAACCTGTGCAGTTGCCTCCATTTGACGGAACTGATCCACGAGGGTGGATTACCAAGGCAGAACTATATTTTCACGTGAATCGTATTCCAAACCCTCATAAACTAAGTCTTGCACAGATGTGTATGGATGGCCCTGCTCTCAATTGGTATACTAACCTCATCATCAAACATCCCACCACCGATTGGATTCAATTCAAGGATAAACTAATGGTTCGTTTTAGTGGAACGAAGTTCAGAAACGCACACGAGGCCCTGAGTTCGTTGTATCAGGAAGAGGACATCGATGACTACATAGAAGAATTTGAAGCACTATTGGCACTCATTCCCAACCAAACGGAAGAGCAGACGATTGGTTTGTTTTTACACGGGTGGAAGGAGGAAGTGCGAAATTGGGTCAGGGTGCTAAACCCAGTTTCATGCGATCAGGCGATGGAATACAGCCGCCACGTTTCCACCGCCACCGGCGCTTCGGCGAATCACGGGTTACGTAACACTAGAACTGGGTCTTTGGGCTGGAAGGGGTATACCAGACCGGACCGGGCCGTTCCACTCAATTCTTTTAAGCCCAACACTCAACCCGGCCCAATTCCTACGAAACCTACAGTACCTGCTAACCCTCAAACCCGGCATCTATCCAAAACGGAATGGGAAGACCGTCGACGCAAGGGGCTGTGTTTTGCGTGTGGCCTCAAATATACGCCACAACACAAGTGCGCCTCTGGTCAGCTTCGGATCATGCTTTTGGCAGATGGCGAAGAGGTAGATGGCGATGGGGAAATCTTCTGCATCGAGACTGAGGAAACCGACAACCCTCCACTGGCAGGTGAATGTTCATCTCTCGAGTTGCAAGGTTTAAACTCTAATTCTCTTCCAGCTGAATTCAATACTCTTAAACTGATGGGAGAAATTTATGGAATTCCTGCCCAAATTTTGATCGATAGTGGAGCAACCCACAATTTTATTTCAAGCAAATTAGCAAGGGCTCTGGGAATTAATTTGCTATCTATCGATTCATTGGGAATTCGGTTGGGGGATGGTAATCGTATTTGGGTAACTCACCAATGCCAGGGAATACCACTGAAGTTAGGGGCTTTTGAATGTCAAGTGGATGCTCTTGTTTACGATATTGGACCACTTGATTTCATCTTGGGAATAGCTTGGTTGAAGCAACTAGGGGATGTCGTGTTTAATTGGCAGACCCACGAGGTTAAGTTTAAGCAACACGGATCGCCTGTCGTGTTGAAGGGAATTCACTCTCCCTTACCGACTTCGATCCACGGCTGTCTCGAAGGGAAATTAATCCATCTTGGTATCGATGCTGATGGTTCTTCTACCTTATCCCCTGCTCAACAGAACCAGGTTAATCATCTGTTAAGTGGTTTTCTTTCACTGTTCCAGTAACCCAAAGGGCTGCCTCCAGTCAGGGCAATCGAGCATAAGATTATTCTCCATGAAGGCCAGGGACCCATCTGCGTCAGGCCTTATCGATACCCACACTCACACAAGGATGAAATCCAGCGACAGGTTGAAGAAATGTTGATTTCTGGTATCATACGTGTTAGCCAAAGCGCTTATTCCAGCCCGGTCATCTTGGTGAAAAAGAAGGACTCATCATGGCGAATGTGTATCGATTATAGAGCCCTTAACCGCGCAACTGTTCCGGATAAATACCCAATTCCAGTCGTCGAAGAGCTCTTGGATGAACTTCATGGGTCTCAAATCTTTTCCAAGATCGATCTCAAATCGGGTTTCTATCAAGTGCGTGTTCGTGAGTCTGATGTGGAAAAGACAGCTTTTAGAACCCATGACGGGCACTATGAATTCCTAGTCATGCCGTTTGGCTTGACTAATGCTCCGGCTACCTTCCAAGCATTAATGAACGAGGTTTTCCGTCCATATCTCCGTAATGGAGTGCTCGTTTTCTTCGACGACATCTTAATTTACAGTCCTACTTGGTCGCACCACCTTGAACTACTTGAAAAAGTGTTGTATCTGCTGCACACATGAGCTGGTGATCAACAGAAAAAAAAGCCATTTCGGAATCCAAACAGTTGAGTATTTGGGACACGTAATCGACCGGGAAGGAGTTTCTTTGGACCCTTCTAAGGTCCAATCTGTTACACAGTGGCCTGCTCCCAGAAACGTGAAAGGTGTCCGGGGATTTCTGGGTCTCACGGGATACTACAGAAAATTCATTAAGGGATACGGGAAGATTGCTCAGCCACTTACCAAGCTGACTAAGAAGGACGGTTTCAGCTGGGGGCCTCATGAACAAGCTGCCTTCGATGAGCTTAAACTCAAAATTACCACCGCACCGGTCTTGGCACTTCCCGATTTTTCTAAACCTTTTGAAATTGAGTGTGATGCATCCGGGCAAGGGTTAGGGGCTGTTCTTATGCAAGAAAGACATCCCATTTCCTTCTTTAGTAAGGCCTTATCCGACAAGAATTTATCCAAGTCGGCATACGAGAAGGAAATCATGGCCCTTGCTTTATCGATCCAACATTGGCGCCCTTATTTGCTGGGTCGTTCTTTCACGGTGTTCACTGATCAAAAAAGCCTCAAGCACCTGCTCGAACAAAGAATCACCACCACGGACCAACAAAATTGGCTCGCAAAGCTCATGGGTTATCATTTCTCCATCTCCTACAAACCGGGTAACGAAAACCGGGCTGCCGATGCTCTATCACGTATCCATGAGGGGGCTGAACTTGCTCCTTTGATCTCTTTTCCGCAATGGATGGATGGCACCACTCTTACGGATGGGTATGACTCTGATCCTCACTTACAAAAACTGAATTCTGATCTAACTGCTGACAGCCGCTGTCACCCTCACTACACCCTACTCAATGGTCGATTGTACTACAAGAACCGTCTCGTTATTCCGTCTGCTTCCCCGTGGATACCCAAACTGCTGGCTGAATTCCATTGCACCCCTAGCGGGGGTCATTCGGGTTTTTTTCGTACTTATAAGAGATTGGCGGCCCAAATTTATTGGTTGGGAATGACTAAAACAGTCAAGGAATACGTCCTGCATTGTGACACATGCCAGCGTTTCAAGTCTTCTACCGTCGCACCAGCAGGTCTACTACAACCTCTGCCCATTCCATCAGCTGTGTGGGAAGATATCTCTTTAGACTTCATCACCGGGTTACCAAAATCAAAGGGTTATGAGGCCGTATTAGTCGTGGTTGACAGGCTGTCCAAATATTGTCATTTCATTCCCCTTAAGCATCCCTACACAGCCCGGTCACTCGCTAATATTTTTCTTCGTGAAATAATCCGTTTGCATGGCATTCCCAAGTCGGTATTAAGTGATCGAGACCCTTTGTTCTTAAGCAGTTTCTGGCGCGAGTTATTTGAGGTTCAGGGGAGCAAATTGAAGTTCAGTTCCGCGTATCATCCCGAAACGGATGGGCAGACGGAGGTCGTTAATCGAAGTCTTGAAACTTACCTTCGTTGTTTTGCTGCTGATCAACCAAAGATGTGGTCTTATTGGCTTCCGTGGGCGGAATTCTGGCATAACACGACCTACCATGTGTCTACCAGCTGTACCCCCTTCGAGATCGTGTACGGTCGCCCTCCTCCCACCATTTTCCGTTTTATTCCCGGGGAAATTCGGTGTGCTGCAGTTCAACAGGACCTCCAAGACCGGGACGAGGCCCTAAAACAGCTACAACATCATCTCTCCCGAGCTCAATCGCGTATGAAACAATCTGCTGATAAACATAGACGCGATGTCTCTTTTGAAATCGAGGAATGGGTGTTCCTCAAACTCCGTCCTCATCGTCAACACTCTGTTATCCGCCGGATCAATCAGAAACTTGCAGCCCATTACTATGGTCCTTTCCTTATCTTGGCTAAAATCGGATCTGTCGCTTATAAACTCAAACTTCCAGATTCTGCTCGTATTCACCCCGTGTTCCACGTTTCTTTATTGAAACGAGCAGTGGGAAACACTCCAGTTGAAACTGAGCTCCCTTCAAGCCTGGTAGTTGATTCCGATTTCCTTCACACCCCTGCTACATGTCTAGGCCGGCGCATGTTTTCCAAAGACGGCACTCGTATGGAACAATGGTTAATTCAGTGGCACTCGGGTTCAGTTGAAGACGCTACTTGGGAAGATGCAGCAGCCATTCAAAGTCAATTTCCCTCCTTCCAGCTTGAGGACAAGCTGGTTCTTCAAGGGGTGGATAATGATAGCAACCCAACTATGGAGCCCAATCTGGACTCAGCCCGGCCCAACAATCAGCCAAAACCCTGGATTGTTTATTCTAGAAGGCCACGTGTAGGGCAGTGATGATTTGGTCTGTTAGTTTGTTAGAGCAGATCTTTTAATTAATATTTATAGTCATGTGAGGTGGTCTAGTAGGTCATCTTCATCTTTATCAATTGAGTACTGTAATCGGCTAAGGCTTGGGCAGGGAGACTCATTTTGAGCTCCTCTGATCTTTCTTATTCTAATTAATCAATCATCCTTCAATTTCTACCGTTCCAGTTTATTAGTCTTATCATTTTGTTACCTTTGTTGATGACTTCTCCCGAACTACTTGGCTTTATTTAATGAAAAATCGCTCAGAAGTATTTACTCATCTTTGTTCTTTTTGTGCTGAAATTAAAACTCAGTTTAAAGTCTCTGTTAAAACCTTACGAAGTGATAATGCAAAAGAATACATGTCTCAGTCTGTTCAGTCTTACATGCTCCAAATTGGTATTCTTCATGAATCCTCTTGTGTTGATACTCCAGCTCAAAATGGAGTTGCTAAGCGAAAGAATCGTCATCTTCTTGAGGTGGCTAGAGCCCTTTTATTCCAAATGACAGTTCCTAAATCCTTTTGGGCTGATGCTGTTTCCACAGCTTGCTTCCTCATCAATCGACTGCCTTCTACTGTCCTAAATGGCGAAATTCCGTTCTCTGTTTTATTTCCTACGAAACCTTTGTTCCCTATAGATCCAAAGATCTTCGGTAGTACATGTTTTGTTCGTGACACTCGACCATGTTTAACTAAACTTGATCCAAAGTCGCTGAAGTGTGTCTTTCTTGGTTATTCCCGAATTCAAAAGGGTTATCGGTGTTTCTCTCCCATACTTAATAGGTATATTGTCTCTCGAGATGTTACCTTTTATGAAAATCTCCCGTTCTTTCCTATGTCTGGTCCTTGTCATGAAAGAGATACTACTGATGACGTATTGTTATACACTGTTCCTACTCCCGAGTCCCCGGTCTCTTCTACATCCCATCCAACGAGACCGCCAGTTGTTCATGTATATCATAGGCGTCAAAGACCTCCTGATCCTGTACCAGTATCCTCTCTGCCTACAGATCCGCCTATCCATGAGTCCGAGTTGTCAGAGGATTCATCTCCTGATATATCATCTCAAGATTCTGATCATGATCTTCCCATTGCGCTACGGAAAGGTAAGTGTTCATGTACTTATCCTATAGCTTCCTTTGTTTCCTATGATAAGCTTTCAGTGCCTTCTCGTTCCTTGGTCTCTACCATTGACTTTGTTTCCCTTCCGACAACTGTCGCTGAGGCTCTGAACCATCCTGGGTGGCGGGATGCCATGATTGATGAAATGAATGCTCTTGATCATAATGGTACGTGGACTTTGGTAGAGTTACCCGCAGAGAAGAAGACTATTGGATACAAGTGGGTATTCACTGTTAAGGTCAACCCAGATGGATCTGTAGCTAGATTAAAGGCTCGGTTGGTTGCTAAAGGTTATGCCCAGACGTATGAGGTTGACTATTCAGAGACATTTTCTCCTGTTGCTAAGTTATCATCTATTCGTTTGTTTGTGTCTCTGGCTGCTACTTATAACTGGCCCTCTTCATCTGTTAGATGTCAAGAATGCATTCTTGCACGGGGATTTACACGAGGAGGTTTACATGGAGCAACCTCCGAGGTTTGTTGCTCCGGGAAAGTTTGCAAATTACAAAAAGCCTTGTATGGTTTAAAGCAGTGTTGTAAAACTCGGCCTACTCGGCCGAGTACTCGGGGAGGAATCGCTAGGCGGTGGTCTACCTTGGGGAATAATGCCTACTCGGTCAATAAACTCGGACCAGGTCAAACTCGGTGTAACTCGGGTGAACTCGGTCAAACTCGGGTGAACTCGGTCAAAGTCAAACACTCTTTTTTTTCTCTCTTCTTTTAACCGTTTAGCCCACATGTGCCCTAATTTAATCGTCGTTTCTTACTCCTCTCTCACGCAAGAACCAGAGAAGCCATTGGTACTTGGTAGGCTGCTGCTCGACTAATTTCTTCTCCATTCGAAGGTAAGCTTTCTTCCTCTCGAGCTCGTACTGCTGCTGCTCTGTTTCTGCTGCTCTGTCTTCGTCGGAAATGAAGATGAACGGAGAAGATGAAGATACGAAAGGGTAAAGAGTGGGAGAGAAGGACGGGAAAAGAAATTGAAGTGGTTGTCGGCTGAAAAGAATTTAGGGTTATAGGACGTGTGTCTCCACATTTACACCAGGGGAATTGAAGTCTATAATTTCATAAGTAACCCCTAATTTATTTTAAAAGTTTAAATTTAACCATATTTTATTCTAGACTTACAAAATTTACCCTTAAAATGTTATATTTTTAATATTTTAAGGTGTTAAACAAAATTATATATATAAAGAAGGTAGAAGATGGAGCATATTGTGAATAAATTTTGGGTACTATGAATAATTATATTTATATTTAAGTATTTCTGAACATGTAATATTTATAATTTTGAAATTTATATACAAAATTTCCAATCCGAATACTCCCCGAGTACTCCCCGCCTAAGCCGAGTACTCGCTACTCCCCGCCTACCGCCTAGCGAGTTCTACAACATTGGTTTAAAGCAGTCTCCTCGTGCCTGGTTTGGACGATTCAGTACCGTAGTGACCAAGTTTGGCTTACGAAGGAGCTCCTATGATCACTCCGTGTTCTTTGCCTCATCTGACTCCGGATGTATTCTGTTAGTAGTATATGTTGATGATATAGTCGTTACTGGCAGTGATGAAAATGGAATTAAGAAATTGAAAGAATTCCTCTCATCTCAATTCCAAACTAAGGACCTTGGTCCATTGAAGTATTTTCTGGGAATTGATGTCTCTCGTAATCGCAAAGGAATTTGTTTGTCTCAACGTAAATATTGCTTAGACATACCGAGTGATTCCGGTTTGGTCGAGGCAAAACCTTGTGAGGCTCCTATGATCCCAAATGTTAAGTTGAAAGCGGATGATGGAGCTTCTTGAAAATCCCGAAAAATATAAAAGAATCGTGGGAAGACTGAATTATTTGACAATTACGTGTCCAGATATTGCCTTTTCTGTGAGTGTGGTAAGCCAGTTTATGTCATCTCCAAGAACCACACATTGGGATGCTGTCTGTCACATCTTGAAATATCTTAAAGGTGCTCCTGGTTATGGAATCAAATATCAAAACAATGGTCATCATGTCATAGAGGGATTCACTGATGCTGATTATGGTGGAGATCCTACAAGCAGACGATCTACAACAGGCTATTGCGTTTTTGTAGGAGGTAATCTTGTTTCTTGGAAGAGCAAGAAACAAAATGTAGTCTCTCGCTTAAGTGCTGAATCCGAGTACAGAGCTATGGCTCAGGCGACTTGTGAACTCATATGGTTACGTAATCTTCTTGATGAAATTGGGTTTCCTCGGTCAAAACCAATGAACCTATGGTGTGATAATCAAGCTGCTATTCATATCGCCAACAATCCAGTATTTCATGAGAGAACCAAACATATAGAAGTGGATTGTCATTTTACTCGAGAAAAGATAGATGATGGTACAATTGCAACATCTCATGTAAGAACAGGAGGTCAGCTAGCTGATGGTTTTACTAAAGCACTTCCTGGAAATAGAGTTCAGCACATTTGTAACAAGCTGGGCATGATTAACATATATGCTCCAGCTTGAGGGGGAGTGTTAGTGTTAATATTCAGTATTTTAGTTAGAGTCCAATAGTGAGAAGTGGGCCCTCTTTGGGCCTTAGGGTTTGACTTGTATATATATGTATCTAGTTTTCTCCTTTGTAATAATCTGATTATCTGAATAGAAAGAGAAGTTTATACTCTGATAACAGTAATCATACTTGAGACGATAATTTTCATACATAAATTTTTTAGTAATAAAACGGAGAGGTTTCCCTGTTCAGGTTACCCGGGGAGGTCGAGTCTTTGACTCAGATGTACGCGGCCACCAGTGTATCCCCCCCCCCCCCGGGTGTGCCCAATTCCTGACCCTTCCCTCACCACTCTCAAGATGTTTACCTAAGAAGGTTCGAACCCATGACCTCTTTGAGGACGACATGATGCATTACCACTACGCCACCTTGGTGGTTATAATCATATGCTTTTTTTTTTAATTCTTTTCCTTAAAAATGAAGATAAAATATTGGGCTAGGTGAATATTTAGACATCTGTAACCTTTTAAATACGTATGTAACTTAAACAAAATCAAAAAAGAATATAAAAAAGCTAAGGTAACAAGTCGAACCTGAAGATACTGGTGATAAATTGCAAATGGAGCTGAAAAGGATATAAATGGTAGAACCTCCTTCACAATACTCCAAGCATCCATGTCTGGAGCAGCGATTATGAGGCTATAACATCAACGCAAATATTAGAAACTAAACTAAGTGTTTGAATAAAATGATTTAGAAAGTAAATCTGTCTTAGTGATTTTATAAGTTTTTTTAAAAAAAACTTGATGTTGCAAAATATATACCATGACGATATTATGCACTATACAAATAAACTTTCAGTACATTTGACCCATTCCCCTTTCAGTTAATTTTTTGAATTTCACCCGTTTGAGATCCCAAATAGACCCATAACCCATTCATTAGTACCTGTGTCAAAATTACTAATAATACATCACTAGCTACAAAAATCACCAAGAAAATTAAGATCAACCTTGAAAATCCATTTTCTTTCCAACACTTGATGGCATCTTCAGGAGCTTTTTCTCCTGGTTTTGCAGCTTTATGTACTTTTACAGCAGCTGTCTCAGATGACACCGGGGTCTCTTTAATGCTAACAGGCTGTGAGTATTAATAAAAACATAATTCATGTCTCTGCATTTAATACGGGAGAAATGTAATACAAATTTGTAGTAGAAAAAAAATGGACGCTCAAATTGTCACTGACCTCGAGCGAATTTGATAAATTATCAACATTACAGTCACTTTGAAGCTGGCCATTATCTTTAGAATCTATATTTTGAGGAGCAGATAGCTCATCAAGAGGCAACCTCAGAATCCTGGGACAAGAACGTTAGAGAATCAATACACAAAATCAGTTGTACTTTTTTATAGGGCAAATTGCCGAGAAAGGTAACTAAAATGTCCAAATTTGACAATAAAGGTAACGTCTATTTTTTCGGGCCAAGAAAGGATTATAAATTTCAATTTTTGACAAAAAAGGGTATGTTTTACTTGTTCAACCGGTAGCCGGTTAAAATTGAGTGATGTGGCAAAAACTTAGAATTTAAAAAAAAAAATCAGCTGACATGGAATTTTTATTTCTTTTATTTAATTATTAAACTTTCTATCTTCTACCACACAACAATCTCTTCCCCAGATTTGCTACCCAAGCTTTACCACCACCGTAGCTCCACCGCCACCGTAGCTCCACCATTGTCGATCCACCGTCGTTCACTCTCTTTCTTTTAGGTTTTCTCTCTCTCTCTCTCTAAAAGGTTTCCAGATCTGAGATTTGAGTGGTTGTGGTTCCATGAATCCGAGACGGCGGAGTTGGACTTCGACGGATAAAAGCCGTCCCAAGACGGCGGTGGTCTTTCACGCTCTCCACCGTCGCTTCACTACCATCGCACCACCGCCATCCTCGCCACCGTCGAGTAAGTTCAGATCTTTGGGTTTTCACTTAGGGTTTTCTCCAAATCTTATGAGATAAATAGGGTTTTCACGTTTTCCAGATCTGACATTTGAGTGGTAGGGTTTTCACTACCATCGCACCACCGCCATCCTCGCCACCGTAAGTTCCATTTTCAGGTTTTCACGTAAGTTCCATAATAGGGTTTTCTCCAGATCTGTTCTTCAAATTTCTTATATGTTATTTGAGGTTCAGATCTGAGTTTTTGCTCTCTTCAGATTTGTGTTTTTTACTTTGAATGTGTGTGTTTGAGGGTTCAAGAACACAAGTATTTGTTCTTCAGATCTGTTTGTTACTTTGAATCTGGGTTTGATTTTGTGTATGAATGATATAATTTGAACCAAATCAATGTTTGAATTTCAGATCTGGAGGGTTTTTTTTGTTTGGATATTGATCCAAATCTGGGTTTTAGACTTTGAGTTAGAGTTTTCTTGTTTGGGTTTAAACTAGGTTGTGGTTCACTGCGGAGGTTGTGTTTCACGGTGGTGATGGTGGTGGTGGTTCACGACGGAAGATGGTGGTCAACGACGGAGGGCAGTAGTCAACAGCGGTTGTTTAGGGCGGCGGTGGTTCACTATTCATATCTTCAAGAACATGTACAAAAAATATTTAAACACAGACATAAATCTTTAAAAAAAATAATTAAAAAAATAAAATGTATTAAATAAATTATTATTAAAAGTTATGACTGCCACGTGTGTTGCCACATATGTCGCCATGTCAGCATAAGATATGACATAGCATTGACTGGACTGCCACATATGATGCCACGTCACCGGTAACCTGCTGACTAGGTAGTCAGCAGGTCTAAGAGGTCATGGTTGCCTTTTTTGTTACAAATTGAAATTTATAATCCTTTCTTGGCCCGAAAAAATAGACGTTACCTTTATTGTCAAATTTGGACATTTTAGTTTTTCTGGACAATTTGCCCTTTTTTATATAATGAATTAATGTAACACAGAATATTGATGAAGTTTTATAAATCAAAATTTGTTATTCAAATTACTTTGTTTAATGAAAAGGTGATGTACCTTCTGTTAATTTCATCATTGAAGTTGAATAATCTTACTATCTCAATAGAAGGTGGAGAATCTCCACGATAGGTATTGCACACGTAACCGGTACCTGTTAAATGTACATCATTCATAAAACTAACCAGATCTTTGAACATGCAAATATGGTTCCTCTGACTAATCAAGCACTATTCTTTGTATCGAGTAACATTATTCAATAAACAGGTAGTACCTCCTAGGCGCTCAGCAATAGCACCAGTAAGTATACCACCAATCATATCCACGACAAGAACATCAGATTGCGCAGTGACATTAGCAAATGAGAGAAGAAGAGATAATGTATCAACTCGCAAGAATCTGAGATTCACACACATTAATAATTCATCAATGGGTTATAAATTATAAGGTGCTAATATGATATTAACGACTAATCAAGTCATTAAAGATGATATATTACCCAATTCTAGCTGGATACTTCTTGAAGTAAGTGTCACATATACTGGAAGGAATCAGACTAAGTCAATATGTGCATATGAAGAAATAAGGCACAAATATTCAAATCTCGAACAATTTTTCAAGAAAATAATGTGGTATTAATATTATATGCAGCTGAACCAACCAAAAGCTTGCCAAAACTTTAATAGCATTTACCTACGGGCAAAGGGACGTCTCAATAGTACTTTAGGAGCATATTTCTTTTGCTTTTTTATCCTGTACTTTTCCTGCAGAGGGAAAAGTTCAGTAAGCACTACATATAAGACTAGAAGGGTGTAAAAATTGGTCCAGAGTAAAGTTTAGGTGCATATTTCTTTAAGTAAAATACTTTTAACTCCTAAACTAACACTCCTAAACGATTGAACCCCTAAAATTGTTATTGAATGTTTTAAGTTTTTAACCTTTTGCAACTGGTTGTTGACTTGTTTCTTTCCCTAAACATGCTATAGCAGGTTAGATCCCCTCCCCCTCTCTCTCCAGAAGCTCCAAACTCCACCAAAACCTGTGTGTGTGCAACGAGTGTGGTGCTGGTGTGTTGGTGGGAGTCATTTGGCTGGAAAAAATGAAGGTTTACCTGGGAAAAAAACGGAGGTTAGTTGGAAAACAGTGGTGTAGATGGATGTGCAGATGGTGGTGGTGGTGGTGGTGATGGCATTGGACTGCTGGTAGACATGGTGGTGGTGGAGTCTGGAGATGGTGGTGGTTTTGGTGGAGATAAGAATTTTTTTAACAATCATTAAATGGAACTTCGGGACTAAAACAATCATTAAAAAGGTTTAAGGAACAAACAGTTAAAGTGTAAACTTTAGGGGTTAGTTTAACCATATTAGACCCTATTTCTTTTTTTCAAACTTTAAACGACTTCGTTTTTATATTTATATTTATTAAGTTACTAAAGCCCAAGTTTGTATTCGGTTTATGGTCAGGTTTGGGACAACCCTGGTTTAGATTAGTAAGTTTTCAGTTTCATTATTCTTAATTTCCGTTTCATCTCTATGAACACCCTTGCATAGAACTGAAGCGTTAAATGTCAAGTACAATACTCACTTGTGAAAAGGATGTTTTATTTTCAAATGTTGCACTGTTTGCAATAAGAGCTTCAACTATTTCGTTCCCACTTGCACCCTGTCTGGATTAAATTTACATATAAGTCATATTTATAGAGAAAATACAGCATTAACAATAAATAACAGACAAATTATTGACAATAGATATATTGTTTACATATGTTGTTATATCAAGTGATAGATTGGTTTAGTCCCTATAACTATTTATGTGATTGATTAAGTCCTCAAGTTTGTTTTTATTCAAAAATATATAAAACTTCCTTTTAGTGAGTGGTTAAGTTTTTAGTTTACCAGTTAAAGTACCTAAAAAGTTTATTTGCTTTATTAAATAGTTAAGGGACTAAACCACATTTCAAGTAACCAACATAATGCGTATTATACTATTATATGCTACTAGTTGGGGATGCAGAAAATTGATACAATTTGGTGGCATTTAACTATTTATACAAGCATCAAAAGGGACGTCTTTGGTTCCATGCCACGGCAACATTTTTTCTTTTATAAGAAAATATTAAATTAACAATCAATCACACAACGGTCTCTACAAACTGAGATGTCATCATGTTCCAACCTGAACATTACTACACTATAATTTTAAAATGGTAATAGCTATTTATTAGAAGCAAGACACAAAGTTCTAACCTTCGTAATCCTTCTATATCTTCACCAGTAAGTGTTTGGGCTGTGTTATTATCAATCAATGCACGGTTATCTCTTGACTCAACCTTTAAATCACATGCCTTCTTGCCTTCACTGTTACCCACTGATAGAAAATGAAAAAAACAAAAAAGTTTTAGGGCACATTGTCATATATATGAGCAATAGACAGCACCACTAAGCACTCAATATCTCTAAGTTTTGGGTACACTCTCATGCAGGAATAATTTCAATACTAGATCTCTGACCAATGGGCCTCGTTTTCAGAAATAAAAGCAATATCTTGTCATTATAAAAAGATGATTTGATAAATAATTGGCTATTAGATGAGTGACTTTATTGGTAATGACCATACATTGTTTTAAGAAAAAAAGGGTTTGTGCAAACAATTCATAGCATGACTTGTAATGATATTATCTAATACATCAATGTAGCATCCACTTCAACTACCCTATGAAATGTGATACAAATGGAGATCTCATCAGGCCCAATTCAAGTAAGCCCAAGCCATTACAAGTTTATACTAGAAGGGCAAAGAAGGAAATTGACATGAGTGGCTGAGTTTGTTAGAAGAAAGAGAAAAGAATAAAGGGGGAAGGGGGTCTCGTGGTAGGCATTCTGTTATTTGTCTTTGGTATGTTTGGCTCCAGCTTTTAGCTGTGAGAGAGGGAGAGTCTCCCTGGTTATTTTCCATTGTAATCAGTTCTTAATTGCTTGTTTTTCAATACAATTCAGCCCTTCCTATCTCTATTTAGTGTTCATCGAATCCAATCTGTTTTTGAATCCCATCATTGGTCCGACCTGCCACTGATCTGCCGGAATTGTGTGTGTTCGTTGCTGGATGGAGACTCGTTCAGTGCAAGCTCGGTTAGATCAACAGGAGGAGCAGATTCAACGTTTGCAATTTGCTGTGCTCGATATTCAAACATCGTTTGAAGCAGAGAAGACTGAGGCTAGTAAGTTTCGTCAATTGCTCTTGGGTTGGGTGAAATTGAAGGATCCTGCAGCTGATGGTCCCATTCCTGATTCTCCTTCTTCGCAGAAGGATGATACCTTTTTTTCAGAGGTCCTTCATCGACACCCTCCTCTCCATGATTGCCTTGGGCAGTGAAGAAAGTGAAATTACCGGAGTTTTATGGATTTGACCCTCAAGGTTGGATACAGAAGGCGAATCTCTACTTCGAGATCCATAACACTCCATCTCCTCTTCGATTACGTCTTGCGCAGTTGAGTATGGCTGGTGTGGCCCAACACTGGTTTACGATTGTACAGCAGGTATATGATTCTCTCACTTGGGACCAACTGCAGGTGGAATTACTACAGAGGTTTAGTGATTTGGAAATTCAGAACCCGTATGAACAACTTGCAACCATCAAACAAACTGGCTCTATCCACGATTTCATTGATGAGTTCGAATACCTACTGTCGCTAGTGCCTCGTCTGTCGGAACCACAAGCTTTGGGGTATTTTCTCGCCGGATTACGCGACTAGGTTCGCAAATGGGTCAGGTTGCATCGCCCTAAATCTCGTTTGCAGGCGATGTATCTCGCGAAGGATGTCGAAGCTATGTTGCAGCCGTCGTCCGGTATTTCGCCGGTACGCAATCGTTATCAGGCTGGGGTGGGCTCCAATTCGATGGGCTCTAACGATTCACGGTCTGTTTCTTTGGGCCGGCGAGAGGGTGGTAAGGGCCCAATTTCGTTTAAGCCCACAGATCGATTTGTTTCCCCCAAGTCGTCAATGGGGTATCGTGTTCTAGGGTCTGCGTCTTCCGATGTCGCTTCTGGTCAGCCGCGTGATAGGGGGTTTCGCTCTCTTACTCGCACCGAGTGGGAGGAACGTCGGAAAAAGGGCTTTGTTTTCGTTATGGTCAATTATTCGGACCAGCTCACAAGTGCCCTGAAGGGAAATTACGTGTGTTATTGTTGGGAGACGATGAGGAAGATTCCGATTCGGCAGAACCCTATGGCCTTGAGAGTCCTACTGGAACGATTTCTACTGCTGATGATCCGGATTCTTCGGGTATGTGTGCTAGTTTGGAGTATTTTCTACGGGGGTTCCACCTGGGGGTAAGATGATGAAGCTCGAAGGTGCAATTCGAGACATTCCGGTTATTATTCTTGTGGATAGCGGGGCAACGCACAATTTTATATCCACCCAATTGGTTCACTCTCTTGATTTACCAATTACGGGATGCCCGGGAATCACAATCAGATTGGGGGATGGTCACCGGGTGGTCGTGAACCAACAACGTGTGGGTCTGAAAATTTCGATAGGACAGCATGAATTCACTGTTGATGTTTTGGTATTCGATGCTGGGAACTTGGATTTGGTGTTGGGAATGGCGTGGTTGCGTACCCTGGGTGAGGTTCTGCATAATTGGGAAAATTCATGGATGAAGTTTACTTGGAATGGGCTGTCCATTTTATTGCAGGGGATGAACATGTCGCAAGGATCTCTGGGCTCTCTTCAACAGTGGCTGTGCACTTCAGGGAGTACAAGGGATTCTTTTCTTCTAAGTTCTAGTATTGACTCTTGTTTTGGGCAACATCTTACTGACATTCAACACCAGTCTTTGCAATCTCTGTTGGATAAGTTTGTTTTAGTTTTTAATGCTCCTACAGGTCTTCCACCAGTTCGTTCGCAGGATCATGTCATTACTTTGGTGACCCCTCATGACCCGATCTGTGTTCGACCGTATCGGTATCCACATGTTCAAAAGGCTGAGATTGAGAGACAAGTGCAAGAACTATTAGCGTTGGGAATGATTCGACCGAGCAAAAGTGCTTTCTCCAGTCCGGTCATTCTTGTTCGGAAAAAAGATCAGACATGGCGAATGTGCGTGGATTATCGAGCTTTGAACAAGGCTACGGTGGCGGATAATTTTCCCATTCCAATGGTGGAAGAATTAATCGATGAACTACATGGAGCTCATTTTTTTTCTAAGTTGGATCTCAAATCGGGATACAATCAAATACGGATGCACCCGGGCAGCATTGAGAAGACCGCATTTCGTACCCACGATGGTCATTACGAGTACTTAGTAATGCCATTTGGGCTCACGAATGCTCCGGCGACATTTCAAGCAATCATGAATAATATATTTCGGCCGTTACTTCGACGTAATGTGGTTATTTGTTTCGATGACATTTTGGTGTATAGTCCGTCATGGGAGCAACATCTAATTCACTTAGAAGCTGTTTTGGAAATTTTGAAGCAACATCAGTTCGTGGTAAATAAGAAAAAGTGTTGTTTCGGGCAGCAATCAGTGGAGTACCTGGGGCCATTGTTCTAAATAACGTAAGGCGTGGCGTGGCGGCGAGGTCAAGCCTCAAGTTATAGGAGCCATGGCGAAGCCTTGGCGTTTTTTAAGGCTTGACTTAAGGCGGCGATTTTGTATATATTTTGTAATTATATATATCAAATTTATCATTATTAATATACTAATTACACAAAGTTACTGAAATGATGAGCAAAATAACATATACAAATTATAAAATACAAACTTATAAAAGTTATATACACAGCAATTGCAAAATGTATAAAAAAAAGTTCAAATTTTTTTTAAAAAATAAATTTTTTGGCGCCACGTTATAAAAAACTCGCCATTTGGCGCGCAAAGGCGCGCCTTGACAAGCCTTGGCTCGCGCCACGCCTAGCACTCACGCCTAGGACCATTTCTTAACGGCGGAGCCACGCCTCACGCCTTGGCGCGCCTTTTAGAACACTGCCTGGGGCACATCATCAATGGGGAGGGTGTGGCAATGGATCCTAAAAAGGTGGAGGCGGTGGTGGCTTGGCCCATAGTCACATGGATCGGGGATCGCTTCGGTACGGGAACGAGGATCGGGATCGCGGTTCGTTAGGTCTCTAGAATTCGGTACGAGAGAGGGTAGGTTCATTTCGGATCGTTCCGGTACGATGTACCGTATAGTTTGGTACAATATAGTAATATACAGCATAGTAATAATATATATTTTAAATGGTTTAATAAATCCAAGCATTAAAAATATAAGTGGCTCAACTGAAAATATGAAACTAATAGAGTTAGTCGGTTAGTTTTCTGATCAATTAATTAAATAAGTGGGTGACCTCGGAAAACTAAATTCTCTTATTCCAACAATCTACCTCCATGTATCAGTTGAGTATTGAAAACTAATTGAACCTCGAGAAAGACCAGAACTTTCAAGATTCAATATTTAAACATACTCGCCGATCACTAAAGTTTAATTTCAAAAACTCTGTTTCTCTTTCGATCGATGGTGCGGGAGGTGTCTTAATATTTCTATCATCAATTTCAAGAAAATCCATTAGCTAATCATTTCTGGGAATGAATCGGACACTTTTTAGAGGACTAATCGGCAACTGAAACGTGATTTTGCTTCGGCTGATTCATGAATCAAAGATTGCCGGTAACAAATTGAAGATCAATCAGGTACGTCACTTTTTCGAACCGAATCGCGATCCCCATCGTTCCGGGAACGTTTCTGTACCGCGATTGGGAACGGGCGACCTGGATCGCAGATCGTGGGTTACCTAGCGATTTATGTGACTATGGCTTGGCCAATACCAAAACACCTTAAGGAATTGCGTGGGTTTCTTGGTCTTACAGGTATTACCGTAAGTTTATTCGATATTACGGGAGTATTGCTAAACCACTCACGGATCTCACTAAGAAAGATGCTTTTTTGTGGCATGGGGGGGCTTAAGAGGCTTTTGATCAGCTTAAGCGGGCATTAGTGACAGCTCCTGTTTTGACCTTACCAGACTTTAATTTGCCATTTGTTGTGGAGTGCGATGCGTCGGGGCGTGGCATCGGGGTTGTGTTGATGCAACAGCAGAAACCTATAGCTTATTTCAGTAAAGCTTTGTGTGATCGTAACCTGGCTAAATCAGCGTATGAGAGAGAGATCATGGCTTTAGTTCTTGCAGTTCAACACTGGCGATCTTATCTGCTGGGAACCTCTTTCGTGGTGTATACAGACCAAAAAAGTTTGAAATTTCTTCTACAGCAGCGCATTACTAGTCCTGACCAGCAGAACTGGGTCGCAAAATTATTGGGTTACAATTTTGATATTTGCTATAAACCGGGGCGAGAGAATCGTGGTGTTGATGCTTTGTCGCGACGGACTAGTGAAAGGGACCTCTGTACACTCGTCTCTACCCCGGTATGGCTGCACGGGGCTGCTTTGTTGGCTGAACACAGGGCTGATCCTGAAATTCAGCGCCTATTACAAGCATGTACTGATCCAACAACGGCTCCTTCAGGGTATACGGTAAAACAGGGGGTGTTATATTACAAAAATCGTCTTGTACTACCGCGTAAGTCCCAGTTTATTCCCTTGCTGCTGAAAGAATTCCATCAGACAGCTTCAGGGGGTCACTCGGGTTATTATCGTACGTACCGTCGTTTGGCGATTAATTTGTTTTGGCCAAGCATGATTGAGACTGTTAAGAAGTTTGTACGGGAATGTGATATTTGTCAACGTTTCAAGTCTAATTCGACAGCTCCTGGTGGGCTGTTACAACCGTTGGACATATGGGAACATGTCTCGATGGATTTCATCTTGGGACTACCCAAATCGAGGGGTTATGAGGCGATTCTGGTTGTGGTGGATAGGCTGTCCAAATACAGCCATTTCATCCTATTGAAGCACCCGTACACGGCTAAGACAGTGGCTGAAGTATTTGTTCGAGAGGTGATTCGTCATCATGGGATTCAAAAATCAATCGTCAGTGATCGAGACCCCTTATTCTTAAGCAGGTTTTGGCAAGAGATTTCTCGATCGCAAGGAACCAAATTAAATATGAGTTCGGCTTATCACCCCGAGTCAGATGGGCAAACGGAGGTAATCAATCGATGTTTAGAGACTTATTTAAGATGTTTTGCGGTGGATCAGCCACGAAATTGGTCCGCTTGGATTCCGTGGGCGGAATTCTGGTACAATACGACTTTTCACGGGTCAACGGGTGTTTCTCCCTTTGAGGTAGTGTATGGACGCAAACCACCGACTGTCACTCAGTTTATCCTTGGCGAAGTTCGTGTTCAACAGGTGCTGGATGAACTTCAGGATAGGGATGAAGCTTTAAAACAGTTGCGTCAACACTTGCTCCATGCTCAGGAGGTCATGAAACGTAATGCTGATAAGAAACGAAGGGATGTTCATTTTGACATTGGTGAGTGGGTTTATGTGAAACTGAAACCGTATAGGCAATTATCAGTCACTGGGAAGATTCATCAAAAGCTGGCTGCTCGTTTTTTTGGTCCTTTTAAAATCATCGACAAAGTGGGAGTTGTCGCTTATAAGTTGGAGTTGCCTCCTACGTCCAAGATCCATCCTGTCTTTCATGTTTCATTATTAAAAAAAGCTGTGCAGGGGGTTAGTGAGACGGTGCTGCCTCCAGAATTAGATGTTACCGCAGATGAATTAGTGACCCCCGAGGCTATTCTGGCTACGAGAGTGATTAAAGAACATGACAGACCTGTGGACCAGTGGTTAGTGCAGTGGAAGGGTGGTACTACAGAGGAGGCTACTTGGGAGGATGCTTTGACAATCAGGAGTCAATTTCCAAATTCAAGTCTTGAGGTCAAGACTTTTTTGGAAGGAGTGAGTATTGATACAAATGGAGATCTCATCAGGCCCAATTCAAGTAAGCCCAAGCCATTACAAGTTTATACTAGAAGGGCAAAGAAGGGAATTGACATGAGTGGCTGAGTTTGTTAGAAGAAAGAGAAAAGAATAAAGGGGGAAGGGGGGTCTCGTGGTAGGCATTCTGTTATTTGTCTTTGGTATGTATGTTTGGCTCCAGCTTTTAGCTGTGAGAGAGGGAGAGTCTCCCTGGTTATTTTCCATTGTAATCAGTTCTTAATTGCTTGTTTTTCAATACAATTCAGCCCTTCCTATCTCTATTTAGTGTTCATCGAATCCAATTTGTTTTTGAATCCCATCAAAATGTGACATGGATTAATATGATTTGAAAAAGTCTTTGAATTGCTAAGAAAGAAATGCATCATGATCATATGAATATACACACTAAAAAACCCCCAACTTTATGTTGTATAGCACTTTCGTAGCACATGATAGTTAGTTAACACACAAGTTTGTTAGTTGGGGGAGGTCAAGCTGTAGAACTTAATTCACTAGTTAGTATATAGGCAGTCCATACAATTCAGTTGTAATCAAGAATTGTAGTCTCTACTTGTACTCTTTAACATTCAACCTTTCCCTAAATTCACTTACAATTCCAATTCACACCGATGGGTTCTAAATCGGAATTTTTAATTCTTTTGAATTCTGGAGTTCGTATACATCAATTGGCATTGCCAATTTAAATTTCAAAACCATAAAAAATTCAAAGATATACATGGTCAACACTCTGGGCAATGACGATTGGTGAAAGCGTGCAAAATTTTTAATTGCAGCAATAGCAGTGGTGAAGCAACTATTAAAGGCAAAGTGAATACGTAGATCTAAGCAGGGATACTTCATATTTCATAATTTCTCGAGTATTATTTTGATATTTTCAGATTTGGACTTGAATAGTTCACAAATTGATTTTTGACAGTGCTGGATACTTCAAGTTCAACAGTGCTTTGAACTAGTATCTGAAGTCTTGAACTATTATATTAGTGTTCCTATTCATATGTTTTGAGTCCTATGAACATTATATTTATATTTGAGTATTTATGAACATGTAGTACATATAAATTTGAAATTTGTATGTAAAAAATTACAATCCGAGTACTCCCGGCCATAGGCTGAGTACTTGCTACTCGCCGCCGACCGCCTAGCGAGTTTTGCAACATTGGTATTACTACAACCACTGCCTATTCTCCAAAGGGTAAGGTCTGATATCACCATGAATTTTATTTAAGCGTTGCCCTATCTCATTGAACAACAGTTATTTTGGTGTGGTGGGCAGATTAAGCAAGTTTGGTCATTTCATTCCCTTGGCACACGTTTTCTCAGCTTCACAGATGGCCTAAGGAGGATCCCTTGATAATGTTTAAAATCAGCATGAACTACCTAACACTATTTGTCAGATAGAGATTTTTCGTAGCAATTTCTGACAAGAGTTGTTCATGAAGTTAAAGGTACTGCTCAACATGTCCACTTCACACCAATACACCATCCCCAGACTGAAGGCCAGTCAGGATTGGTGAATAAAGGCGTTAAATGCTACCTTAGGTGTATGACAGGAGAAAAGACAAAGGAATGGGTGTTATGCTTTCCATGACAGAATTCTGGTAGAACACCAGTTTTAATGCGTCCATCAACATCACTCCATTTCAAATCCTCTATGGCCAACCTCCATCTACATACATCTCTTACATGGCAAGGGACCCACCAGCTAACAGCCAGCGAATAGGTAATTACTTAACTCAGGTTCCACTTAAAGAGAGCCCAAGATAGAATAAATAATCACAATTTCAAATTTGACAGATAACCAATCTTCAATTTTCAAAACACTTCAAGTCAATTTGAAGGCAAAAACAATTAAGAGACATAAAAGAAAAGAAAGTAAGAAAACCTTCTGTGGTGGAAATGACCCGAGACAAGCAAGGACCATTATCTCCATTCTCTACTTCAAATACTGAACCGAACGGACATCCAATCAATGGCTGGAGTGGGTAATTCTTATTCCCAATTTTCACAATCCTACAACAATCCCACATTCCCATCATCAAAAAAGCACATCAAACAAAACTAAAATAATATCTTTCCATTTATGAAGACTGAACCTCTCATGTAGTAGTCACTTCACATGTAAATATACAGATTATTGTTAAACTGACAGAGATATCCATATCAAATTCTAATGTGAAAACTCAGAGGTTCAAAATTCAAAATGTAGATCATCTCTGAACCGAGGAAGTAATTTTACTTACGATCCAGCGGTGAGGCGAGAGAAAAGGAGACGATCCCCTTCATTAATATCAAGCAAAACGCTGCAACCTTCCCATGTGATTCGACGGTTTTGGTTTGAGTTATCTTCTTGTATAACTGTCGACATCTCTCTCAAACAAAATAAAATTTAAATTTGTCAACAGACACGATTCGAGTTATTGAATTCGACACGATTGTGAAGACGAATGCTTTATCTGAAACGAGTTAACGCTATACTCTTCATTAGACTTTGAGCTACATAAACCCTAATTAGGGTTTTAACTAAACGGTTTCGAGCAAACGGGATCGTCACTATCTTTCTTATTTCGTTTAGGTAAGTGATTGGGGTTTAACTCAAAGTCAAAACCAGTATTATAAGACTACTAAGTTATAAGCCCGCATAAATACGGAATTCTATTTTAGGTTTTATTGGTTAACATTTCATTTAATTAGACTTAAAAAAAATAAACTTTATAGTTTTAGTATTTGATCAATTACATCTCAAAGATCTGCAAATATTTAATCAACAAAATATAGTAATTGAAAACAAAACCTCATACGAACATTAAAAATATTGCCGCTTTCAGTGATAGTTCAGTGTGTCTAGTTCTAAAAATTCTGACCTATTAAGTGATGCATAGGTTAGTACTTAAGTTATTAAAATCCTGAGCTATAAGCTCATGGTATCTTCATTTGTTGATAGAGTCTAAATTTTGTGCATTATAATTCGATTGTATTATCTAACTTTGTCAATGAATAGAAAACATATTTACAAAATAATGATGATCAGCTGCCTAAAATATGTTTAGAAAACAATATCAACATCAACAAAATTTAAATATAGCCAGAGAATTTAATCAAAAAACAGTGTGTTCAGGGGTGTTCTTCTTTTCTGTTTTGCCCAGAACGTAGAACACATATATATACACAATAATCAGAAAATAGATAGTTATCTGATTAACCATGTTAACTGCAAAAAAAAAACGAATTTGTTTTAATAAAATAAAAAATTAATTTGGAATTTTCACATAGGCTAAATATCAAGTTTTCATCTTGCTTGACCCAATTGTACTGTTTTGAAAATCGGACCGGACCAGCCGTTTGAACTGGTTCAACCGTGAACCGTGATTAAATCCGGTTCAAAAGTAGACACTAAACCGGGCAACTGTGAACCGGACGGTTTCACTAAAACCGGAATAAAACCATCGAACCGAAGCAACCCGCATCGTACCGGCCTTTGCTAAAGCTTTTTAACTAAAATCAATAGATGATGGAAGACCTAAATATAGACAAGGACATCCTTTGGTTTGTTTCTTAGAAGTCGTGGGATCATAAAATATATATATATATATATATATATATATATATATATATATATATTATGATCCCACATTACTTAGAAGTAATTAGGGTTGCTTCGGTTCAATTGTTTTATTCCGGTTTTAGTGAAGCAGTCCGGTGCACAGTTTTAGTGAAACCGTCCAGGACAACCAAAACACCTAATTGAATACCACATCAGATTTTAAGAATCGATAATAGGGCTTAATTGAAGATTTGGAGAAAGAATAAGCATGCCACATGAGATTCAAACATTCTTCATTAAGTTAACTGATTAACCATGTTAATAGCCAAAAAACCGTATTTTTTTAATAAAATAAAAAATTAATTTGGAATTTTCACATAGGCTAAATATCAAGTTTTCATCTTGCTTGACCCAACTGCACTGTTTTGAAAACCAGACTAAACCAGCCGTTTGAACCGGTTCAACCGTGAATCGTGATTAAATCCGGTTCAAAAGTATCGACTAAACGGGGCAACTGTGAGCCGGGCGGTTTCACTAAAACCGGAATAAAACTGTTGAACCGGAGCAACCCGCGTCGTAGCGGCCTTTACTAAAGCTTTTTAACTAAAATCAAAAGATGATGGAAGACCTATATATAGGCAAGAACATCCTTTGTTTTGTTTCTTAGAAGCAATGTGGGATCATAAAATATATATATATATATATATATATATATATATATATATATGTGTGTGTGTGTGTGTGTGTGTATAGATATGGAGATCTCCTACTTCTGCCTAAGCTAGCTATGTGGGACAACTAAAACACTTAATTGAGTGTCACATCAGATTTTAAGAATCAACAATAGGGCTTAATTGAAGATTTGGAGGAAGAATAAGAATGCCATATGGGATTCAAATATTATTCATTTAGTATAGATATAGATTAGTTTTGAAAACCGGACCGGACCATCCGTTTGAACCGGTTCAACCGTGAACTGTGATTAAATCCGGTTCAAAAGTAGCGACTAAACCGGGCAATTGTGAACTGGACGGTTTTACTAAAATCGGAATAAAACTGTTGAACCGAAGCAACCCGCATCGTACCGGCCTTTACTAAAGCTTTTTAACTAAAATCAATAGATGATGGAAGACCTAAATATAGGCAAGGACATATATATATATATATATATATATATATATATATATATATATATATGGAGATCTCCTACTTTTGCCTAAGCTAGGAAGGTGGGACAACCAAAACACCTAATTGAATACCACATCAGATTTTAAGAATCAATAATAAGGCTTAATTAAAGATTTGGAGAAAGAATAAGCATGCCACATGATATTCAAACATTCTTCATTTAGTTAACTGATTAACCATGTCTAAATTTTATGCATTCTAATTCGATTGTATTATCTAACTTCATCAATGAATAGAAAACATATTTACAAAATAATGATGAGCAGCTGCCTAAAATATGTTTAGAAAACAATACCAACATCAACAAAATTTAAATATAGCCGGAGAATTTAATCAAAAAATAATGTGTTCAGGGGTGTTCTTCTTTTCTAAAGCTTTGGTGTTCTTCATAACCGGAGAATTGAATGAAATATAGCCAGAGAATTGAATGAAAAACTGAAGCCAAAACAACCCGTATCCAAATCAAAATCACAGCTTGGACAATACAATCAAGTGTGTTGTGAGTTAAGAATTTAAGATAAGAGCATATTCAATAAAAGATTGTCAAATACAGGGTTAAACCCCCTAACTAATAACAATATCAACAGGCCTTGTGTGACACAAGATGCTTAAACCCCCTAACTAATTCATTAATATGGTAATACTCCATAACGTACACAATAAATCTCTACAACATAACCAACTATAATAACAAAATTAATAATTGAATGAATGATAAGAAACTTACAGAATCATGCGTTAAGTAATTGTCACACTGATCACAATAATACCTGCAGATTCAACGAAATTATAGCACTCATAAACCCCAACAGAAAATCAAATTAAAATCACAAAAAAAAGAAAAAAATAAATATCTTATTTTTAAAAACTCACCAAGGCATGGTGTGTTGAGTTACGTATGTTCTGTAGAAAATTCATAACAAATTACATTATTAGTTCTAAACTGGTTTTGGGTTTAGGATTTTCCATATAAATCTGAACCCATTTTTGCAGGTGACCCTACCTGCTAACCAACCCATTATGCCTATCAAAAATTATATCTACATCACCCATGATCGTTGTCTAGTGTAACCTCTATGTTTTACCAACTTCACGAGGCTAAATTACTCATATTGTTGTCCGATACATAAGAAATGGAGCTTATGAATGAAAAAAAACAATTTTAAATGCAACCAAAAGACATTTTATATCACCTGATACTTTTGTTGAGCTTGATCATGTCACTCATGCAGCTGTAACAACTGGTTCTGAACATATCAAATTATTAATATCACCAATGCACAAAATTTTTATAACTAAAAATGAATCTTACAACCATAACTGCCCTAATGCAGTCATTGGAGATTGCCTAAGTTGTTGAGCAAGTATTTGTTGCTGATGTTGTGGTAACTGCATCAATCTCTGCTTGTGTTGTTGTGATTGTTGTTGCTGCTGGTGTTCTCGCTTCATATGGTGTCCGAGTGTCACCGGGAGAAGCAGCTACTCTTCCCATCAGTTCTGACCCAGAACCCTATTTTTTCATAATTATTATGTACAACACACCAACACAAATTAGTGTAACACCCAGAGGAATTACTAAAAAAATGATTATATTTATCTAACATGCATCAATGTTCCTTGGTTGTTTATAGCATTTGAAACCATTGGGGGAGTATTTTTCATGTACATTCCTGTAAGCAAAACAGAGTGATAAATAAAGAGGAGACATCATCTTATTGTCATATGAAGCAAGAATCGGTAATAATTATAGATTTATCAATCTTTTGCTTTTTAACCACATACCAGATGACTCAGAAATGGTCTACACGCCTTCACCTACTGGGAGCACATACGCCAGATGAACTGGAAGTGTTTAATTTTTATAACTAAAAATATATCTCAAGCTATGTTCTTGCGACCTACTTTAGAATAAAAATTCAATAATTGCTTACAATAAACAGTTAACCGAAGAATATCAATCAAAAGGAAGAAAAAGATGGAGTAACTGGCTAATATGAAGCATATATAGTTCCAAGTTTCTCAGAAGAACAATCTTCAAGATATTGTTAAACTATAGCCTTTTCTAAAGAACTCGCCTTTCTACAAAACCCATGATTGCGTGAGTAAAAGAAACCTAATGACAATATATTTAGTAATGTACAGTAGAGTATACCTTTTCTGTCACGTCAAGTGCTCCACTTATGATGGTAGTCTCGTCGTGTGTAAGTTCACCCCCTTTACCAGCCTATTATGATTTTACAATACAAACATAAAAAAAGAATCAGCTGCAGTCATAACTTTAAGAAAAATAAACAGAGTAAAATAGGTTGTATGTTCACTAACAGGTTAAAAGCGTCTAGATCAATTATTGCCCGTGACTAATCAATGAAGATGTAAAAAAATAGATTTTCTTAGATGCAGTTTAAGACTCTTTATTTCTGACAGACTGCTAATGAAATCGTGTTTAAGTTTCTTACAATAAATAATAAACATAATCAAATGAAATCATGACCAACCTGGTAAAACCCACAATAAGTATTACTCCTTTGTCCTGTTATTGATTTGTTATCATTCACATAATACCCATGATATTTGCACCGACGCTAATAGTTACTACATTCAATTGTAAGTATAATGCTCTATGTATATAGCTAAACTTAGTTATGTAGATCGGTAGTTCTAACCCACAAGATGAAGATCACATGGATGACAATTAGTTCTTTAATCACTTCACTTTGATTCCACCGAATCAAGAAATCGTAACATAGGAGCAGCCCATGCCTCTTACACTGAAAAAACTCACAAAACAGTGTTTCTCTTCTTGTTTTGGTGTTCTTCATAACCGGGGCAGCTCGCATCGTAGCGGCCTTTACTAAAGCTTTTTAACTAAAATCAAAAGATGATGGAAGACCTATATATAGGCAAGAACATCCTTTGTTTTGTTTCTTAGAAGCAATGTGGGATCATAATATATATATATATATATATATATATATGGAGATCTTCTACTTTTGTCTAAGCTAGCGATATGGGACAACTAAAACACCTATTATGATTTTACAATACAAACAACAAAAAAGAATTAGCTGCAGTCATAACTTTTAGAAAAACAAACAGAGTAAAATAGGCTTTTGTGTTCACTAATAGGTCAAAAGCGTCTAGATCAATTATTGCCCGTGACTAATCAATAAAGATGTAAAAAAATAGATTTTCTTAAATGCAGTTTAAGACTCTTTATTTATGACAGACTGCTTACCAAAGTTTTGACTCAAAGAATATACCAAAATATGTTGGTTATGCATATCCCTTATTCAACACTTCAGCTCCTCGTGGTGCCAGATTTTGAGTTCAACTTGTATAGATCGTAAGGCATATGTATACTAAGATAGTAATCAGTAACCATAACCACAATCTCACGCGTTGTGCCAGTTTCTAGTTCTGCAGGTCAAATGAAACACAACATTGTGTCTTGCTTGGGCATAACAGATAGGGAAGACAAAAAATCACCTTATTTGAATATTTGCAAATGGTTGTCTATAAAAGTTTGATAAACAACATACCAAGTATAATATCGGACATAGATGCACTGCAACCCATAGGTAATATGAGTGATGGAATCTTGGAAGTCTTCTACATATGCTATACAAAAGAAAAAAAAATCCATCTTGAACTGATTGGAATTAATAGTATAATGGCTAATTGACCCACATATTGAATCCTTCTACCTCCTGCTTCTCTTTCTCTCTCTGACCCACAATTATATGAATCTTCACAGTATCAAAAATTAGCTTGATCAAGTCAATATCATATCCTTTTCCTTCACTACAAAAGTCAACCATAATAGTATTACTTCTCATATTTTTAACTCTTGCATTATATTATTCATGCTACCATACTGAAATGCTAAAACCACTAATGAAATCGTGTTTAAGTTTCTTACAATAAATAATAAACATAATTAGATGAAATTATGACCAACCTGCTAAAACCCACAATAAGTATTACTCGTTTGTCCTGTTATTGATTAGTTATCATTCACATAATACCCATGATATTTGCACTGACGCTAATAGTTACTACATTCAATTGTAAGTATAATGCTCTATGTATATAGTTAAACTTAGTTATGTAGATCGGTAGTTCTAACCCACAAGATGAAGATCACATGAGTGACAATTAGTTCTTTAATCACTTCACTTTGATTCCACTGAATCAAGAAATCGTAACATAGAAGCACCCCATGCCTCTTACACTGAAAAAACTCAAAAAACAGTGTTTCTCTTCTTGTTTTGGTGTTCTTCATAACCGGAGCAACCCACATCGTAGCGGCCTTTACTAAAGCTTTTTAACTAAAATCAAAAGATAATGGAAGACCTATATATAGGCAAGAACATCCTTTGTTTTGTTTCTTAAAAGCAATATGGGATCATAATATATATATATATATTCTACTTTTGCCTAAGCTAGTGATGTGGGACAACTAAAACATCTAATTGAGTGCCACATCAGATTTCCTCAATCACTAAGAGGGCTTAATTGAAGATTTGGAGGAAGATTAACCATGCCACATGGGATTCAATAGATATTGTTTTAGTATAGATATAGATGTGCATCCGCTCGGATGGCATAGTGGGTTGCCTCGGGTCCGGCTCCCCCACCATCGCTCCCATCATGGGCTCACTCGGGCTCTTTCTCTCGGTTTCACCCTCTCGCTCGGCTTCCCTATTTCTTTTTTTTTTCCTCTTTGACCGTTGCCAACGGCTAGTTGGCTTATTTTTATTTTTTTTATTTTTGACTCCCTTATATATATCATTCCTATCCTACTTACTTTTCACACATTTGATACATTTCTCTCCCAAATTCTCTTCTCCATTCACCCTTTCTAAAATTTCTTTCCACCAAAAACATGTCATCTTCATCATTTAATTCTTCGGAATATTACGAATCGTCACCGTCTTCGTCATCCTCGGGTTCGGAAGTCGACTTTATAGTAGCGTATCGTCAAATGAGTAACATGTTTTTTCATGGAATAGTGAGAGAAACTATACTACGCGTTCTTGATGATGATGAAGAACCAAGACGAAGACGGAGGGACCGGACCAAACTAGAGATCGAGAAGCTGCACACGAAAGACTATTTCAAGATTATTTTGCTGAAAACTGCAATTACAATAACGAGGCTTTTAGGAGACGGTTCCGTATGAGCAGACGATTATTTCTATGAATTGTCGAGGATTTGGAGCAAGAGTATACATTTTTCAACCAGGGCATAGATGCTAGAGGCAGACAAGGGTTATCTACTTTGCAAAAGTGTACATCGGCCATTCGACAAATGGCTTATGGGGTATCTGCTGACGGCATGGATGAGTACTTAAAGATGGCGGAGTCAACTGCACGAGAATGCTTAAACAATTTCACAAAGGTATCATCAAACTTTACGGTAAACGATACTTACGTAAACCTACTTACAATGATATTTAACTTTTACATGCCGCACATGACACACGGCACGGGTTTCCCGGCATGTTAGGTAGCTTAGATTGTATGCATTGGGATTGGGACAGTTGTCCAACTGCTTGGCGTGGGCAGTATATGAGAGGTGATCATGATAGGACGACTATTATGCTAGAGGCAGTGGCATCACATGATTTGTGGGTTTGGCATGCGTACTTTGGGGTCGCCGAGTCGAACAACGACCTGAATGTGCTAAACCAATCGCCGTTATTTAACAATGTTTACAATGGAAAAGCCCCGCAGTGCCCGTTTCAAGTAAACGGAGTAAAATACAAGCACGGCTACTATCTTACAGATGTGATATACCCCGAATGGGCTGCTTTTGTTAAATCATTCACATGAAGCAGCAAGGAAGGATGTCGAACATTGTTTTGGTGTGCTTAAAGCACGTTGGCACATAATACAAAACCCGGCAAGAATGTGGCATCCGAATAAAATCTGAAACGTAATGTACGCGTGTATCATATTACACAATATGATTTTGGTGAGCAAGATGAGGTCGAGATTAGTGCGGCATAATACGAAGCCAAAGTTCTAGAAGTCCGAAACCCAGAAACACATCATAACTTTCGAGCGGATTTAATCGAACACATTTTGCGGCTCCCAAGACGCAACAACGAAGACAACTAGTTATCCGTTTTTTAATTTGAAAGTTATGTATTTTTAATATTTTTATCTTAATTTATGTAAGTTTAAATTATTAGCGTAATTTATTAATGATAATTTTCCAATAATTTTTATTGCAAATTGCATAAAAATTAAATTATTTAAAATTATTAATTAATAGTTCTAACTAAAATAAAAAATAAAAACTAATAAAAGATATCGGATGGCTCAAGATGGATGCAGGTGTTTATGGGATGGTGTGGGATGGGAAGATAAAAATGATGTGGCACTGACGTGGCAGTGAGATGGCATGAGTTACCTCAAGATGGATGCTGATGGTCTTATCTTCTTCAATCAAAATTAATTAGACCGTCTCTTTTTTGTTGGTATATAATTCCAAAAAAATATATTGTCTGAACCTTTAAGACTTATGTTCTATTTAAAATTTTTATTTAAAAAAATAATATTAATATATTATTTTGCTTTAAAAATGATTTTTCATCCGAAATTAATTTCCTAATTTTCAAACTTGAACATATGTTTAGTACAAATATGTTCAATATAGTCCATACTTAATTCATAGTCCTGAGGGACTAATTTTATCCTTTGGATCAGCCTCATCAATTGTCCAGATTGAATTTTAAACATTTGGACGGAATGACATTTTCGTAATTTATATGTGATGCTTTTATAATCATATGTGATTTTATACTGAATCACATGTGATTAAATATTAATATTTCAGGACTATGTTTTTTATATAGACTTTATTGAACACAACTCATGTTTAGTAAATACAATTTGAAATGTAAGATGTATTTAATAATGTGGCCTAAACTATTATATCATTTTATATATAAGGTTTATTGATTTATAATTATTCTTATTATTAATTATCCCACATTAACATGCAGGTCCTCCAACTTGTTGTGATGATCAATATTGATCTCTATACTTAACTATAAATAATGATGGTTATCTTCATTTTTTGCCTAAAAGTTTTTCCTGTAATATCTCTCTCTCTCATCAATTACTTTATTATTATTGTGGGTAATTAAGAGGATTATTGAAGGGTAACTATAGCTTTTTTATCTTCTACAAATAATGTGTCAAATTCCCTTTAAGTATGTAATTTATTTTAATCAAGAATCATGAATATTGATGTATGAATCGATCTTAGTTTTCAATATGATATTGTTCGTGTAAACATATGTCTCCGAACGGTTCAAAATCATATTTCATCATCATTAAACCATCTAAAATCGATGTACACTACAAGTTTTTACTTTACACGCGCATCGTGACGGGATTAAATTTCTTTTTTATTGAATATAATTTATATCATTTATTTTTAACTTCAGAATTACCGTTGATAATTTTGGTTCATGAAGTCCATCTTTCAAATCATTTTAATGCATGTTAGTTTAAAAATGTGTTCATCATTATTCAAGATTAATCTTTTTTGTTATATTAGTTCGGAACTTTAGTCTATTAAGAGGTTTTTATTGGATCAGCCTATAAATTAAAAAAATAAATAAATAAATTTCTATTTCAATATTATAGAATAAGGTTAAAATTCTTGTCAATTTGGAAGCGACTTTTGTTAAAAAGAGTGATATGGAAAAAGAAAAAGGTCAAATCCCACTCTTATATATCAGGAGAAAAGATCTCAATATATCACGGTATTTCAAAATCTTGTGTATTTAATTTATCATGATATAAAGATGAAATTACTAGATTAACCTTTATTTTATCATGATAAATTGGCTAATTTATTTGCCAATTTATAGAATACTACTGGAATGACCCGTGCACGCATGAGATAAACATTAAAAAACTAAAACATTTAATATGTAATAAAACATAAATAAAATAATGTAAATAAACATAATCATATTCATAGAATTAATAACTAATAAAACAACATATTTAATAAATGTTCAAAAATTGAATTAAGATGGGAATTTTATATTTTCAGTAGTATTTTTTTGTATACTACATTTATAATTTTATTTGTTAGGTTACTATAATCGTCACAAAGATGAAACCTTGAGATAATTAAGTATATTTGGTGTGTACAATAATTCTTAAAAATGATATGAAAGTTCACCTCATTATTTTAAAAATAACTGAGATCAAAAAGATGTTTATTGTGTATACTCATTTTTCAAAACTACCATTTAGTGTACCCAACTTTCTAAAACTACCATTTTATGCATGGTAACTTGTAATAGTAGGTTAAAGCTGATATGGCTCAGGTTTTGATGATGTGACATTTGTTTTAAGTGGTGACATGTAATTTTTCTATTTACAAATAACTGAATATATAATAATAATAATAATAATAATAATAATAATAATAACAATAATAAAAATAAAATCAGTTTTAAAACCCAGATCATCTTCAATTCTTCATCCGCCATTCATCTTCAAACCCAGATCTGCTTCTTCACCACCATCGGAGGACACCACCACCACCGACTGCACCATCTTCTCCACCATCTCCTACTATCACCATCGGAGGACACCATGGCCTCCAACTTCACCCTAATTGCATATGGAAAATCAGTACAGAAACCTTAATCGCTAAGGTTTCCGGACTGCACCATCGACCTCCGGCGACTGCAAGATCACGTATGTTTCTGGGATCTGGGATCTTTAATCGACGATATGTTTCTGAGTTTAATCGCCCAGATCTGGGATCTTTAATCGATGGTATGTTTCTGAGTTTTCTTCGAAAGGGGATTTTTTTAGGGTTTCAAAAGGGATTTCTGGGTACGTTTTTGGGTTTCGATCATGTTTAGGGTTTCAATCATGTTTAGGGTGTCGATATCACAGATTAGTTTCTGGGTTTCGATCATTGTTTCTGGGTTTCGATCATGCTTTTTGTTCATATGTAATTTGGTTTTTGTTCCGGATTATGTTCAAATCTGAGTTTCGTTTTAGGTTTTCGTTTTAGTTTGTGAGTTCTTGTTCCAGATTATGTTGTGATTTCATAGTTTGCAGATTTTAGTTTCTAGGGTTTCTTTATTGTTCAAGTAGTTACCCAAATGATTTATGTTCTTCATCATATTTGTTTCATTCTATTTGTTCATAGTTTACCAGATGATTCATATGTTCTTCAGTTCATCTTCATCATCAAGTTCATCTTTATCAAAAATATGCTTTGGTATTTTTAATGACATGGCATTATTAAATATGATGTGGAATCTTATCTTATCTTACTTCTCTAATAAATAAGTAAAAGAAGTACACGTGTCATCTTTCTAAGGCTTCATTTTCTTAAATTCCCGCCTCCTAACTAAGCATATGGTAATGCCACGTGTATTGAAGGAAGGAAGCATCCTTTGAAATATATATTATTTATGGAATATTATTTATGGAATTATGGAATTTGCTCCTAACAAAGCTAATTTAAGGGAGCCTCCTAACTAATTTAAGAGAGGATTTACTTCCTAGCTATTAGTTTCCCCATCTCCAACTTTCTCTCTTAAATTGTAATTTATTTAAAAGAGCAATTATGTTTGTTTTTATTCTGTTTCAATCCGTTCTTTATAATGAAGTACTTTTTGCGAAAAAATTAGCTCATTCAAAATAATTTAAAATATTTCTAAGTGGTTCATGTTGTGTGACCGTTTGCAACGTAGAATTTACTGTCGCATAAGGATAATTTTTTGTATAAGGTAATTAATTCTCTGAAATTTATGTGGCCTTGCAGTCCATCTAATAAGAAATTGAAATTAAATACTGATTTAAATAATCGAACGACAGTAATGATCTGACTTGATTGGCATGTATAAACTATGTGTTCCAAACAGATTTGTTACTATGATAATTGTATCCTCTACCCTAGACCTATTTTCATTTATTAATTCATTAATAATTAATATTATTGCAGGAATTCAATAACTCCGAGCTTCATACGAGACATTACGTCTATTTTTTTCTTTAGTTTTTATGTTGCAAAAACATGTAAATGTAGTAGTAAAATATCTAATATTGTATACAAGTATCTTTAAACTTGTGATATATAACTCTCTTTAAATTTTGTTGTGACATCTGTTTCTATTTAGATATTTATGATTTCTCTATTTTTTAGACTAACCCGTGTAATACACGGGTCACTAACCTAGTTTATAAATAAATAAAAAATAAACAAATTACCTGCAACTTGAGTAGAAGGTTTTCCAATACATAAAATGGTAGCTTTGATAAGTTGAGTATACTAAATGGTAGTTTTGAAAGATGAATACACACAATAGCAAAAAGTGACAAGTTCTATACATTTTTCGAAACTAAACCCTACTTTTTACTAAGAAAAATATTGTTTTAAGTTTTTTCTCATTATGGTAAAATTTATATAAAAATAAGACGCTTAGAAATATGCTTATAAATATATAACTATATTTATACCAATCACTATATAGTAAAAGTTATAAAAGAAAGACTACAAACATATACAATTAAGTACATCAATTAAATATAAATATATAATTTATAAAAACACTCCCTATATATTTTCATCTAGCCCACTTAATTTGGATTTATATAATCATTCTAATTGTGAAAGTCAAAATTGAGAAAATAAGAGGTTTTGATTGGTTAATTAAATTTTATTTAAGAAAGTTTTTTCATATTTGATTTTCTTTTAACATATATATACTATATTATAAGGCATTTAACTTTTTCTCTCTTAAAAATTTTAAGACTACTTAATTTTAAATAGTATAAATTTTTTTGCTTAAGGTAAAAACACTTAAAGCGATAGCATAACCAATCATTCTCTTGATTATCTTAACTAATTTAAGACAATTATTACTTTAATAAATCATTAAACATCACAAAAATTATTTAATTTATCTCATTATGGCTAAATTACTTACATCAATACAATTTTAAGGCTATATTAATATCTTTTTCTCTAATTATTTAATAATAGTATTTTTTTAGTTGTTTTTCAATAACTATTTTAACAACTAATAAAATGGTTGATTATAAAAAAAAGTAAAGAAATCAGAAAAGGTAGAAAATACATGGATAGGTTGACTAACATCGCATTTCACATACCATACCCTACTTTTTAAATCAAACATGTTATCGAGCACAAAATATTGTCATCGCCGCCGCATTGCGCGGGCGCAATGCTAGTATATATAGATAAATGCAATTTTGGTTGTTATAATCCATGCGATTTATTTTCTTTTATTAATTGTAGAACCAATTATTGGTTTCATTGATATATTGATTGTCCAAAAATTTCAAATTTACTTGGATAATTGGTTTTGGTATACAGTGTTAAATCATAAAACCATTAAATCGACTATAATTGCTTCGCAAAATGGATTGTTAATGCATAGTTTATATTACCTTTTATGAAGAAGTAATGTTTCCTAAACGATTTTATAGTTTTGGGTCAAAACCTTGAAAAATGTATATTGTTTTGGCAATTTTTATGTTAATTCAGATGGTTAGTCCAACGAATAGTTGTTTAAATTAGCGTAGAAGTTTGATGATACCATAGTATATAGTTATTTAAATTGTCATTCAAGGTCCCAACGGAAAATTGATTGACAATTTAAATAATGAAATGTTTACATAAATTATTATGTTTCCGCCCAACCGTGAAATGTGATTTATATGTATGCATAATATAACATAGGTATCTAATGATTTAATTATTTTACTTGACCAACTGTAACACCCCAAAGTTCGAAGTTTCTTAATTAACTGTCAAGTGTTATGTGTTAGAAAGTTGCCCTTTTATGTTTTATGTGATTAAAACTAGAGAGACTAAAGCTGACATGTTTAAAAGCTATAAGTACAGGAGCCACTTGTATCCATATGCTATAGTACTAGATATATATGATTATGTTATTTGGCTTTGGTTAGTCAAACTATTTGCAACACACGTACACATTCACGAACACACAGCCAACCACCACTTCCTTATGATTTTGATTGATAAACACAACTTAGAACATCAGTATTGAGTAGCAAATTGATTTGGTTAGTTAAGGTATGATTATTGTTTTTGTTTATCAGTTTATGGGTCAAAGAGAGATTCCAAGGTGGAATCATAGATCATGTATGTTTGTATATGTGTTTAGTATGTTGTTCAATATTTTTAGTATCTGTTTTGTGTCAACCAAGTGCTGGAAACACTTAGGTTGTGATTATTCGGCGAGTTTGGCCAGAAACAGCTTGTAGTCTGCGAACTACTGCTGTAGTTCATGAGGCACAGACGTGCCCGAGGAGAGGTACGAGTGAAAGTCACAAGAAGTGATAAAAGAGGAGTAATCTTCAACAATCAAGCAAGAACAAGAATAAAACTATGAAGAACAAGTAACCAACATGAGTTATGCTATTCTACCAACTTGGGCTCACCATTAACATGTTGGTGACCCATGATTAAACTAGATGAACATGATTAATTAATATAAAGCATCATAAATAAGATAGTTACACAAGGAATACATATAATATAATTGCTAACAATCTCCCCCTTTTGTATCCTTGTGCTGGTTCGTCTTTTCCGTATCCCTTTCTTCATTTCCCATCCCCTGATAGTCGTTCATTATTTAATAACTTTCTCCAGTTTGTCTACAATCCGATTCATTCTTACCAGTGGTGTCTTACCTGGATGGTTTTTGTTCATTAAGCAGAATCTACGATACCTGACATAATTCTCTTGAGAGTACCGTCAGAATAAGCGCGAAGTTCAGAGAAGCTCATGAAAGCTTTGCCTCCATTGGATTTTGGATAGATCAATCCTTCAGTGCCTTCATAAGCCGGGTCACCTTGTTCAACAATGGAATACATATTGAGAAACTCTGCTTTTGAGTGGTGTTGGTTAGGCTTCTTCATGTTGATCTTTTTCAAATCAGCCTCAGCACCCAATTGCAGATCGGTGTATCGACTTATTTCAATTTTGTTCTTAGTTCATGACTTAGTTCAATCTTAGTTCATTCTAACGGCCTTAGCACACTAGGCTACGAACAACGGGCTTTCGAGCGGATAAGACACATTCGAATTCGAACTTGGGATTCACTTAGGCTTTTGAGCGCTTGTCTTTTGAGCCACCCATTTGAACCATCCATTCGAGCTAACTATATTCATTCGATTCCACCAATCGAACCAAGAAGCATTTGAGCGTCTTCCACCTTCCCTTCGAATAGTTAACTTTTGAACCAACCCTTCCATTCGAACTCTTCCCTCAAGCTGCCACCCACCCATGCGAACCACACAAACACATTCCATTCGAGCGGTTAGCTTCCAAATTCGAACCATCTCACCACCCTCCGAATATGGTTTCAATCGAGCTGATCATGTTCGAGTGGCTAGAGACTAATCGAACAAGTACATATAAATATATAAAGCATACAAGCATGTCATTGAAGTCAAACAATAGATTGTTGGGGAGATAGCAATATCAAACCATAATCAAACCTGTCTATTAATTAAATAGGATTTGATGTTAACAAAACCATAAATTCAGTTTTAGACTTAGAATATTGTGTTGTTTTTCAAATCAGACTTGAATAATTTACTAAGTATAAATTATCAGCCGAGGATCAGCTGACCTCTAAGTATCAAACGGTGGGCCACCTTTATTGAACTTGAATTTTCCGGATCTAGTTCATGTAATTCTTGATTTACATGTGTTGTTGATTTACATTAATAAGAATTATATAAAGTATAATCGTGTGTTGTTGATTTTTTAAAAGCTAAAGTTTGTATTCAAATCTCCAATTCTACAAACATTTGTTGTTGTAGTATCAATTCGGGACCAACATATATAAGTTTTGTATTTTCCCAAGTAAACTCATCATCATATTAATATTAAACTCATTTAAATAAACCTTCATATCTCCATCATCACCTTCTTTATTAATTTAAAACTAATATTATGATCTTCAAACCTTCATATTACCCATCAAGAACACATGCATAAGCTCCTTAATTTCCAAATTTCAATTTCTAAAACTCCATTCAAACATACTTTAATTTAATCACAACTTCAATGTTTATTATGTAACATACTAACAACTTTCATGAACAACTTAAAATCATTTAAAAACACAAAACTCATATCTATCAAAATTCAAGTTCTATCAAAATATGAACATGATGATTTTCTACAAATTTTGGCATGGTAACAACTTCAAATCTTGTTATTTAGTAACCAAGAACACATACTACCTTGAGTAAAGATTTAACAAACACAAAATCAAAAGATGGAAGATTCAAGTTTGCACTTTGTTCTTGAGTTCTCTCAACACACCTTGAAACACACACAAGATACTAAACTTCACCATGAAGGGTTCTAAATAGTTAAAAAAATTGGCCACCTCTAAGACAACACACGCACACACGCAATATTTAAAGCGTTAAATTTGAACATACATTTTGTCACATAAACGATCAATCTTAAAACAAAGTAATATTTAGAATCCTTATTTAAAAACGAATCTAACGATACCATATATGCATGCTATTAAAATAAACACATAAACAATTAATCAGAATTCACTAAACGACTAGGCCCGGATTGAGGATGTTACAGTATTCATAATCTTTGAACATTATAACTGTACTTCTGTATCCATATATCAGTACTTATATTCACACACACACACACACACACCACTACAACAAATAGTCAATTTTCCGCCGGCAAAATCCGTCGGAAATCTGTCGGAAAACGTTGTTTCCGACGGATTACTGACGGAGTGTGTTCACGAGAAAAGGGGCCTCGCTTAACAGATTCCCGACAGGTTTTCTAAAAAAAACGATAATAACTCTTAAAATATACGGAAATGATGAGTCTGTCGGAAATACGTCGGAAATTTACGACAGATTTCCGACGGTGCTTCTTTAGAATCATTTATATTCATATTTTTGTTCGTATATAATCGCACATATACACACATATACATATGTAAATGCAGTCATTTTAAAATATATACTTAAGTTCAAGATTGTATACTAAAAATATGTACACATGTATGTATCGCTATACGTGTATACTTATAAATAAAACCTAGTGGTACATAGTATACGTGTATATATATAATGAGTCTAAAATTAACATTCATAAGAAAAAACACTTTTATCCTCTTAAATTTTAAGTAAGTTGAAAATACAATAGTACCATTCTCCTAACAATAGCTTACTTTTGCAAAGTAGTGATTGGACATTAATGATTGCAATCTATTTTAACAAATTTACTAGAGGATTATTTATCAACTATTTCTTTATAAAACCATAACGCAAAGTAACCATGATTTGCAATACAAAGAAATCAATGAAATCACGTAGAAAGGTTAAAAAATAACACAATTTAATAAATGAAAATTATTGTTTAAATATTGAATTTTGACAAATCTATACTATAAATCATTTAATATTTTCTCAACTTCTTGATTTTAAGAGTTCTTAAAAATTAATAAAGTAGATTATGCAAAATAAACAAAAAAATTGAAAAAAAGGGACATGTTATAGAAAACTTTTTTATGACCTTGAATTGTGCGAATAACATATTATTACATTCTTGAAAAACGATATGTTGTAAAACTGAAACTATTTACCGCCGCAGCATTGCACAATTACAATGCTAGTTATCATAAAATATGTAAACATACACAAAAAACGATCATAATTCTTAAGAAATATGAAAATTAGAAACGTCCATCGGAAATTCGTCAGAAATTTCAGACGGATTTGCGACGGGTTTTTCCGATAGTTTTTTGGCGGATTAACTTTGCGTTGGATTCCCGATAGAATATTCCGACGGCATTCTTTCCTCGTAGATCTGTCACCAATTCGTTGGTAATTTCTATGGTTTTCGACAGATTTTTTTGACTAACTGTTATCCGACGCAAATCCGTCGTAAAGTTGCTCATTCTATAAACCATCGGTAATCCCTTAGAAAATCTCCGGAATGAATTTTTTTCATCAAAAAATCGGTCGGTAATTGATAATTTTCTAACAGAAACATATATATATATATAGGATTGAGTTCAAATAAAAAAAATATTATGGTACAAAATGTAAGAAGAAATATAGTGTTGACACATGGCAAGTACTCTTAAAGGGTAATATGGAAAGTTCACATAAAAAAACTTCTCTCTCTTCCGCTCCTCACGTTTTAACCCTAAAAAAGCTCCGCCCCTAAAACTTCCGCCGTTTCTGCTGCAATCCACGCCAGAATACTTCCGCTGCTCCAGTGTGTTCCGTCGCTCTAGTGTGTTCCGCCGTTAATGTGTTTCCACCGCCCTCCCAATCTAAAACCCTAAACGACGCCTCATTTTCTTCGGCTATTTCATGTACCCGACGTCACAAATGCTGCTTGGCGCAGCCCCGTCGCCACAGATTAGGGGCCTTAGGGCTTTCACCACCATCTCTCCGAGAGATTAGGTGTCGTCGCCGCTGCCCGTGCACAATCCATGGTTACCGCTCCGTTTTCTTGTTTGGTTTGATGAACAATCTTTGGGTTTGTGGAAGCCGATGCATAATCCATGGCCGCCGCCATAGTGCTTCAGGTTTTAAAACAGTACAACCATCGTGCATCATAATGTTGTAATCTGTGCATCGAAGGTGTATTCCGTGCATCCAGCCGACGGGGACAAAGAAAATTGACGCCGATGATCTTGATATGGCCAATGACGGCAACATTGTAGTAGGATCGGACGTGAATGGCGCAGAGAAGAAAGAGAATGATAATGTTAACTGCCACGTTTTTTTCTGATTTTCCATTAATAGCCTTTTGCTTTTTTTTAATTCATATGAATTTGTTTAAAATTTTGACTATTTTTCTTTGACTTTTTGATGAATCGTGTGGTCCATATTCCTCCTTACATTTAGTAGCATTTCTCTTTTTGTAGAATAACCTTACCCTATATATATATATTGTGTCTACATGTATTTGTATCATTATGTTCGTATTTACATTTATGAGTACTATATATGAAATATCTCCATAATTATTCTCATATACATATACACGTGTTGTAACTATATCTATAACATCTTAAATAGTTTTGTATTTGATAGAGAATATGCTATGGATCCATTTATTTTAGTAATAGCCCATTGGGCCTAGGCCTGTTTAGTTAAAGAATCATTATATATTTATATATATAAAGCTGATAGAGAGAAGATAGGAGGTATCGAGAGTTTCCTGGTTTAGTATTCGGCTCTTTGGAGCTTGTGCAGGAAGTCACCAGATGGTGCTTCTCTGATTTAGGACAGAGGAGATTCAATCTTATTGTTCTCCTGCTGATTCACTTGTTCTTCATCTACTTTCTACTTCTTTTAATTCAATCAATTTCAATAACATATATACATATTGATTCCCTGTTCGTTGATCTGTTCTAATTCATCTATTTTGCTGAATCGATTTCTATTAATTGGTTCCATTTCAGGAAATGAAACCGAAATCAATGGGAGAATCAAAGTTATCGATGAGTAATGAGTTGCGTAATCGGGAAACCATGGAGATGGATGAGGAGAGTTTACTGTTAGAATCATGACTTGATTCACAGAGTCAAAAACTCGATCATCTAGAGACCCAGATGAGGGATCTAACTCAAGCAGTTTGTTCTCTAAAAAAATCAATTGAGAGGATGAGCGATTCCAACAGTCGCAACGAACCACCATTTCAACAAAGTTTATTAGAGCTTGATAAAAGGATGAAGTTGTTGCTGAACAGGAACGACAAACAATCGGGATCAACAAATTTGGAGAGATTGACAAAATTGAAGGGTGAGGGAGAAATCCCAGATGTACCTTCGAAGGTTTTACAAGAAGAGTTCAGCGATTCCAGCTTCACAAAGGACGTAATGATAGAATCCAAGCAGAAACATATGGAAGGTACGGGAGTTGAACTATCAGTTGAATTGGGGAGCGTTGATCCATCTATCACTGTAAGTGAACAAAGTTTCCATTCAAATCTAAACTGTTCTAATGCACTGATGCCCCATCTGTTGAACTCAAAGGTTCATTTAACTGTAATTAATTTAGAGAGCTGGGTTTTGGGGTGTGCACACAAGGTGTTCGATACTTTTTCCGGCGTATTCTTTTCTTAACCTTTATATTGACAACATTGTGTCTAACAAATATAATTCATCGTGATAAGCAGCTCTATTTATTTCCGTCCCACCAGATTTGCTTACTCAGTTGGCCTCTATATATTTGTATGCTGATTGGAGTCCTAAGCCCCTTAAACCACCAGATTACGCATGCTCTTTTATGATTTAACCATCTTCCAACGTAATGATGATTAAACCCACTGGCAATGTAAATTTCTATATTGCACGGCATGGCCTTTGTGGGCATCAATCAAAACAACCTAAACCCCCTGATTACACAAAATTCTGCAGTTGTCTTTATACGTTGCTGAGTAATAAACCACCTAAACCCCCTGACTACTCTAATTTTCTTGTTCTTGTTGCCTACAAGTTTAAATTAAAAGCTCAAATGGAGGTTTTAGGTTCCAAAATGGTGAGACAAATGGTTGTTAAGGCCAATGACAAAAGCACCAGGTGTAGAAAGAACTACAGGAAAGAAAGCAATATGTGGAAGCAAGGATTTCGTAGTTATGGTGATCATAGAGCTAAGAAATACCATGAAGGCAGCCTTTTAGACTTTGATGATAAAGCCAGATAACAAGCTGTGGCAGTGGTGTGTGATCTTGCTAAAATTAATCTGAGATCTGTAATACCTAAAATGATAACTCAAGTTGCTAAAAGGGCACGTGGCAAGAAACTATCTTTTAGAATGAAAGCGCTACAAATGCTACCTGGTGTGTATCGTAATTATTGTATTTGGTGCTCTAAAGGCATCATTAAATTGAGTGCTGATGTTGAACAATGTGGTTTCCTATCGCTTTGCTGTGACAATGACATGGGTTTTGAGTCTCAGAACATAGAGCATGTGCTTGAAGAGGATTTGTTTCCCACTCCATTCCCACTCGAGGGGAAAACAAGGGACGAGCTTTTCTTGTTTTCACATACGAGATGGACTTACCAGAATGGATTCTTCAGCTATGCACATGCGAAGGCATTAACTGCTGCTGTTTGGCGTCTGAAACAAGGGTCGCAGATTGAAACATTAAACCCTTGGACGGATGAAAAGAGTATACCTTCAAATTTGATTAACTTGTATTCCAAGTATTGTGTTTGTGTTCCACACAGGTTGTTCAAGGAAACCATTGAACAAAATTTGGCTGGTTGTGCTCCTTTTATAGCTTGGTATGCTTAAAAGGTGTTGGTAAAGAGGCTCTTTTATCCAATGAAATTGCAGGATGATGAAGCCCTTCATGTTCATGATAAGAAACAAGAGGAACATTATGATAACAAAGTCCTAATGAGAGTTGGACATAAACCATTTTTTAATGTAATACATGTTTCATTCTTGCAGAGCAACATTAGCAAGCTACCATCATCAAGTGAGAAGGGAGAACTCAATGTTGTGTTTATTAAAAAGGGTGTGTCAGCATGGAAAAAACAAGGCTGCATCAGGAATGTGTTTTCAACAGTTCAGATTTCAGGCTTGAGGACAAGCCTTCTTTATGTAATAGCCCATTGGGCCTAGGCCTGTTTAGTTAAAGAATCATTATATAAAGCTGATAGAGAGAAGATAGGAGGTATCGAGAGTTTCCTGGTTTAGTATTCGGCTCTTTGGAGCTTGGGCAGGAAGTCACCAGATGGTGCTTCTCTGATTTAGGGCAGAGGAGATTCAATCTTATTGTTCTCCTGCTGATTCACTTGTTCTTCATCTACTTTCTTCTTCTTTTAATTCAATCAATTTCAGTAACATATATACATATTGATTCCGTGTTCGTTGATCTGTTCTAATTCATCTATTTTGCTGAATCGATTTCTATTAATTGAACAGTATTTTCCCGGCAATGGAACCAATTAATAGAAATTGATCCATGGCATATTCTCTATCAGTATTTGTATAACTATTAGTAATCAGTATAAGATTGTTTCGATATAATGGAATTTGCATATCCATAAATTATCAGTATGAACTTGTAATGTTCTTTATGTTTTTGTATCCATATGTCATTAAAACCGATCATTAATATATAGTTGTTATTCAATCACTCCTCTCCATATTCATAATAAATCTTAATATCTCATTGTTTATCTATATGACTTGTATCTCTATTTATTTATGTTTTATAATCTTTTAATATATATAATAGACTAATTTTAACTCATCTTTATTAAACAATCTTATCTGTTTATTTTAATAAATTTAAATCTCAACCATCCCATTAATATTGAAATTAAAATTTGATTTTGATTTTATAAGTCAAAGTTGTTCACTTATTTATATTATAAATTATTATACATTATTCAAATCTAATTCTACTAAAATTACAAATCAAATTTATTATCTTCGTATTTTATTTATTTTAATCTAATCTATCTCATTTGTTATGGTAATTTAACTTTTGAAGTTATATGATCATATATATGAAATTTTAAATTAGCGTAAAATAAATAATTAAATAATTTTCTTAATTATATATCTTCTACACTCGTGTCGAAGCTTCTATTGTTGGTCTCCGTATTGATGCCGTCTTTCATCATTTTTTAAATTCTCATATTTTTTCGTGTCTTATTATTATTAAATATCTTTTTATTGATGATTAATATTTATTATTTAAAAAAAAACTCGTGTATCACACGGGTATTTAATCTGGTCTAACATATTACTCTACTTCAGTTACTTGATATATATATAACTACTTGTTCCTTCATAGATTATATACCCACTACGATCCAGCATTTAACTATCATTAGATCTTCATAACACATAGAGATATTCTATAGAAATAATCACGCATAAACATTAACATTCTTATATCAGTATTTGCAAATACCAAGTTGGGGTACTCACCTTAGGTCCAACTCCTGTGTATTTACCTTCTAACGAAGTCCTTTATCCATATTTCAGCATATTAACATAACCCACGTACATATTAACATATGAAATGAAAACAGAGTGCTTATTGGACACATGACGTGTCACATATGGTCGACGCGTCACGTCAGACGAATGAAACCAAACGCAGACTTGCTCTGCAACTCAATTTTGACCCATACATTCTTAAATCTATTTTAAACGTTTTTCTTTTCATATCTAAGGTCTTTGGGACCCTTTCAAGAGTTCATAACATCAATAAATCAAACCAAAACCATCTAAATCATAGATAAATCTCTAGCAATCCATTTGACCCATTCAAATGAGTTAGACTCAAATCCATAATTTTTGATGCAACCATAACTTATTTGAATATGAAACAATCTACATAAGTTATAGCAACTCATTGTATGTCTTATTCTATGTTCCCGAGATACAACAAGGAAAGAAAAGAAAAGAAAGGAAAATTAATGGGAGAAAAGAAAAGAAAAGAAAGGATAATGATTTTGATATTTTGTGTTCCTGAGTTGGAAAGAAAAGAAATGAAATTGAAGGAAAAATGCATAAGCTTGTGTTCCCAAGTTGGAGAGAAAGGAAAGAAAAAGGGTCATTTTACAGTAATGCCCTTACTTTTTTAAAAGGGCAAAATACGCGAAAATACAACAAACTATGCCGATATTGTCATTGTATACAATCAACTTTATTTTTTACCTAAAAATACAACGAACTTTCATTTTTGATTCAGTTTTCTTTGAAATTTAGAATTTTTTTCATCAACTTTATTTACCAAAATGAAGATGAATACGACTTAACATGAACATATGAAGTTAAACCCAGCTAGAACCCTAAGCAAGAGCTGAAATTAAAGTTAACCAAGAACCCAAAGCAAGAATTGGTTGGGAAACATGAATCGTACCTACTAATGTGAAAATTATGAATTAAGAATCATGAATTGAACATAGTTATGTGAAGCAATCAGCAAAAACCATTAATAGATTAAGAAGCTCTGCATATTTAGACTGCAGGAAAAAGGGATTTAGGGGTGTTAGGGTTTGTATTCAAGGAGGTTAAGAAGATCTGCTTGGGTGATGAAACGGAGGAGGTTATGAAGGTTGAGACAATTGCCCGTGAGAACAAAGACATGTTAAGGGATTTAGGGGCGTTAGGGGTGGTTTGTATTCAAGGAGAAACAAAAACAAAGGAAAAAATTAATAAAAATTCTAATAACCTGTTACCTGATAACATGTAACATATATACAATGAATCAAAAATGAAAGTTTGTTGTATTTTTAGGTAAAAAATAAAGTTGGTTGCATACAATGACAATATCAGCATAGTTTGTTGTATTTTCGCGCAATTTGCCCTTTTTAAAATTATTTATTGTGATTAAGGGTAATTTAGTCACTTAAGAAAAATCATAAAAGTTTTCCTTTCCTTTCCTTCCAAATCCTCCCACTTTTGGGAGGAAAGTTTACGAGAGAAAGTTAATCAAATTTTCCTTCCAAATCTTTTCTCTTCCTTCCTTTAAAAATCATGGACACAAAATATTTTTTATTTCCTTCCAAATCCTTTCTCTTTTCTTCAAATTACAACTCGGAAACACAGCGTTAGTGTAAAAATTCACATTTGATATCAAGAACCTTTAATGGGTTCTCAAGAACATAACAATATGAAATAGAAGAAGATGACACTAGCTTACAATTTCTTTGAACTTGAAAACATCAGTTGCATTTCATTCTAATCCATTTAATTTGTGGTAGCTCTTTTTATTGATTCATTTAACTAGAGGTTGCAAATGTGTGTGTAGTGTAAAATAAAGAGCTAGAAGGAAAATGACAAATAAAAGAGATGGGGCTGCCGACATATATTTAATGCAGTGATGAATCTAGGATAGAAAATAACGTGGTTTCCTAATTAAGTTAAGCCGATAAAAATAAAAGTCAACTATATATGTGTCGGGTCCGGTTGTTAAAACTAAAGTTTAAACATGTAATCGATAATTATATTAAAGTTTCTACAATTGTACCCGACGAGGTCTTATACCTTCAAATATTTGCATAATTGTTTCATTACTAATACTTTCTAGGATAACTCTTTCAATATATGACACTAAATAATCACTCAAAAATTGATCACCCATTTTGTTGCGTGTATCGGTCTTTATCAACTTCATTGTTGAAAAATGCACGTTCCACACTTGATGTTGCAACGGGTAAAATCAAGGCAAGTTTCAAGAGAAGATAAACCTTCGGAAAGATTATATCCTTGTTTACTTCAACCATCTTTTTGGCAAGATCTATGATGCTCTTCAACCGATTAAATCGTTCATCTTCTCGTACATCCGTAATGTAATTCTGAAGTTCCAATTCAAGAACTCGATGACCATATTCTGTCGGAAACTCTTCTGGATAAAATGTAGTCATCTTCTTTAATATATCCAAATCAAATTCTTTGAAAGATTCACTCGGCCACAAACAAGCAATACAAAGAAGTAAAGTCATGTTGAGTTCATTAAAGCGATAGTTAAGCTCTTGAAGTTTCATATCAATAACAACGTAAAATACATCAACTTGATAGTGGTGTTAGTTGTTAACCTGTAAAGAGAATGACTCTTTTATACACTCATGACAAAATACAATAAACAATTTAATTTAGTATGAATTCAAGTTACTAACCTGTGAACTTCTTCGATGACTTATTCAATTATAATATGCATCTTTCATATCCATGATTTGAGCATCGTTTTTATCACAAAACAAAGTAACATGCTCTAAAATTGGTTCCCACCATACATCTCTAACTTCTTGAAGTCTTTTTTAGAGCTGCTTACTTGATTCATAACATTTACAATATCGTGGTCTTTTTTTTTGTAGTATTTTATTCAAAGCGACTCCCAAGATATCAACCATCAAGTGTAAACAAAACACGAAATCAAATGATTTAGTGACTTTAAGATGCGAAGTGCTTCCGACTTACGATCATGATCACTATTATCATCACCAAGGTCTTCAAGTACCTCACACATTGAAGGATATATGGTCTTGATATTTAATAGAGATGCAAAATGAGAACCTCATCGAGTATCACATGGTCGTTTAATACCTACTTCTTGGTTCAAACTAGTTCCACTTTCAATGTCACCTAAAAGTGAACATATAACAAGTTAATTAACATTAAACAACTAAATAATCGTTTACAAAATTAAACTATGAGTTTAATATAAAGCAAACCTTTTGGCAATGCTGCCACAACCCTAGTTGCTTGTTTTTTTCTTAAATTATCTTATCGCTTGTAAGAAGACCCAATAATGTTTAAGAGTCGAGAAACCACATCAAAGAAATCATTAATCTTTGTGATTCTTTGCAACAAACACCAAGGCTAATTGTAAGTAGTGAGCAAAACAATGAACAAAGTATGCAGATTTTGTTTCATTCATTATCAAAGTCTTCAATCCGTTGAATGCGCCACTCATATTACTAGCACCGTCATAGCCTTGTCCTCTTATCCTAGTAGGACTCAGTCCCCATGTTGACAACATATCATAAATGGTAGTCTTTAGTGACAAAGCTGAAGTGTCACTAACATTTATAAGGCCGATACACCTTTTTACAACTTCACATTTTCTATTAATAAATGGCAAAACCAATGCCATTTGTTCTTTACAATACACATCCCTTGACTCGTCAACTAAAACTGAAAAAAAATCATGTCCAAGATCATCCATAATAACTTTTATAATTGCTTTTGAACAAGCATGCACAACATCTTTTTGCATATCACCACATTTCATTTGTGCATTCTTTGGAGCATTATTTAACACAACACAATCTACAACATCACATCGATCGGCATACCATTGTAATAGTTCGAGAAAATTACCTTTATTATGGGAGTCCTCCTTCTCGTTATGACCACGAAATGCTAATCCTTGACGTAGTAGGAATCTAACACAATCAATTGAAGCATTTAAATGAATACAATAATCATTTTCTTGTGAAGTAGTTTGTTTCTCAAAAGCAGACGTGATGGATAGTCGTTGGTTCATCAAATTTTGATACTTTTGGACAACAATATTGTGTGGATTTCGTGCTTTATGATGATCTAGTCCTGTTTTCCTATTCCAAGCTTTGAATCCAGATTTTACAAAATTATCCGATCCACCTTGGTTTGGTATATAGGATTTGAATAGATAACAACATAAGCAGAATGCGACGTCTTCTTTTATACTATACTCTAACCTATATTTATTATCATCAAACCAAAATGGATTAAATCTTCAAGGCTTACCTCCGAATTCACGTTGTGGAAAAGTATGGTTTTGAGGTTGGCAAGACTCTTTTTGTAAGTATGCTCTTCTAATTTTATCTCGTTGATTCACATGAAAAAATTCCATGCTTGGTCGTAACTTTCATATACTTTTGTTGCTCATTATCTTCACCCGTTGTCTTTTCTACTACCTTTGTTGTTGTAGAATCATTTGCACATGAACTTGATTCTTCTTTCATTTTATAAAACTTAAATAATGACATTACATCAAAAGTTTAAAACAAATAACAACAATTAAAATCTTAATAAAACATATACTAATTACAAAAGGAAATGTACAGTATATACTTAATGTAGTTTGTCCTTGAATTTTTTATTACAAACTAATCCTCGTCATATAAACATCGATCGATCATAAGTGGTATTTATATGATCGGTAATTAAGTATGTCAATTAACATGCCGCAATATATTAGCCAGTAATTAACCAAACTTTTTAAACTATCAGGAGGATTAGTTTTTATTTAACCAAACTTTTTAAAGTATTTAATCAAACTTTTTAAGTTAAGTAGTACAACTAATACAACATTATGTACAATACCTACCAGTAATCTTGTAAACAAACAAGTAAGTAACAAGACATCACAATCAAGTTGCAATATTATAATACATCTAAATTTATTAATTGACAATGACACCTCATGTAGTCCAAGGACTGGATCTGTAATGCCTAATGCCTGACAAAGTGACAGAGTCAAAGTCTCAAACAACTCACAAAATCATAAAAGACAAAACCTAATAACTTTTCATTTCTTCTAAAAAGCAGATGTGTTTACCACTTTAAATTCAATACTACAATTTCTATTTCTCATATACATCTTGTTCTTCTCCATTGAAACTTCAAAATAAAACATATACAACACCCTAGTTTACAGCTTTATAAAAACTTAAAGAAGATTTGTAAGAACCTGAAGAGTAAAGATTGCCGCTAATGTTTGGTATTTTAAAATCGGCAAATGGTGAACGTAGATGGGGGAGACTAGCGATGCGAGACAAGAGAGCCGGACTGCCGGAGACAGGTGTAATACCCGTATTTCAATTTATGGTATAAATTTATTATACAAGTAATTGAAATATATTCTTTGAATATATTAAGAATGTTTTTGATCTTGATGTAGTTATGGATTTTTCTATGGATGTTTATGTATATAACAGAATAAGTTGTATGATATTAAGTTCTACAGTCAAATAATACCCTGTCGTTGCGGATGCGCTGAGTAGAAAATCTACATGTGTAATTCTACGAGTGGAATGTCTTTGATTGACGATTTCTACTTCATTATTTGACTTGATACGTTCGGCTGAAACGGAAGCCATCAAGAAAGAGAATCATCAAAAAGAACGAATCAAAGATCAAGTTGACAAGTTTATCCCGGATAGCTGGGATTTACTTACACAGTATGGACGAATTTGGGTACCAAATGTGGGGGATGTTAGATTAACCTTATTGAGCGAGGCTCATAAATCTAAATTTTCTATCCACCCCGTGCTACAAAAATGTAGAGAGATATACGAGAAGATTATTGGTGGCCGGGAATGAAACGTGACGTGACAAAATATGTCGAAAAATGTTTGACGTGTTTAAGGGTGAAAGCGGAGCACCAAAGGCCACATGTAAACTTCAACCGTTAGAGATTCCGGAATGGAAATGGGAGAACATAACGATGGATTTTATTACCTCGAACCCCGAGGAATTGTGATACCATTTGGGTTATTGTTGATAGATTGACGAAGAGTGCACACTTTATTCCGATTCGTGAAACTTTCTCGTCAGCGGCTTTAGCCAATATGTATGTAAAAGAGGTAATATCTAGGCATGGTGTACCAGTGTCGGTGGTATCCGATAGAGATACGAGATTTACCTCTAGATTTTGGGAGAAGTTTCACAAGGAATTGGGAACGAGATTGCACTTCAGTACAACAAATCACCCTCAGACAGATGGTCAGAGTGAGCGGATGATACAAATGCTTGAAGATATGCTTAAAGCATATTGATTTCGGTGGTAGCTGGGATACTTTTCTTCCATTAGTGGAATTCTCTTATAATAATAGTTTTCATGCAAGTATTGGTATGCCACCATACGAAATGTTGTACGGAAGACGGTGTAGAACTCCTATTTGTTGGGGAGAAGTTGGGAAATGGGAAATTGGAAGTACAGAAGTGGTTTAGAAAACAATGGAAAATATTCAAAAGATCCGTGAAAGACTTCGAGCTGCACAAAGTCGACAAAAGAGCTATGCCGATAAAAGACGTTCAGATTTAGAGCTTCAAGTGGGAGACTTTGTGTTAATAAAGGTGTCACCATGGAAAGGTGTTATCCATTTCCGGAGAAGAGGAAAATTGAATCCCCGATTTATTGGACCATTTAAAGTTATTGCTCGTATGGGTAAGGTTGCATATAAGTTGGAACTTCCGGAAGATTTATCCAATATCCATAGTACTTTTCACGTATCTCATCTATGAAAGTGCTTAGCGGATGAAACTGCATTTGTACCATTGGAAGATATTACGGTAGATGATAAGCTCAACTACATCGAGAAACCGGTTGCGATTCTTGACCGGAAAGTTAAGAAACTACGGAACAAGGAAGTTGGTATTGTCAAAGTTCAATGGGAACATCATCGAGGCTCAGAATGGACATGGGAACCAGAAGATGAAATGAGAAACAATTATCCCGAGTTATTTGATTGAAGATTTCGAGGACGAAATCATGTTTAAGTGGGGGAGAATTGTAATACCCGTATTTCAATTTATGGTATAAATTTATTATACAAGTAATTGAAATATATTCTTTGAATATGTTAAGAATGTTTTTGCTCTTGATGTAGTTATGGATTTTTCTATGGATGTTTATGTATATAACAGAATAAGTTGTATGATATTAAGTTCTACAGTCAAATAATACCCTGATGCGCGGATGGTCGAGAAAATTTATGGAATTTAATGATATTTTTAGAGAAAAAATATATATTCGATGGGTATGATTTGTATTGATTGTTCAAGTGTCAACATGGAACGAAAGTTGAAAAATGAAGATAACGGCCGTAATGGGTGAGGGTAACGGCCGTTATGTGTGAAAGGATAACGGCGTTATGTGGAGGATAACGATTGTTATGTATGGCTGCCGACACTTTGCTTTTCACCTGACCCATTACCGGAGTGGTATTACCACTCATAAAACATAACGACCGTTAACTAGGATAACGGTCGTTATCTAGACGGGCAGAATTGGCTATAAATAGAGATCATTATCAGCCGATTTCATTTGCAAATTCACGAGATTCCGTTGATATTCTGAGCATATTGAGGGTATTTTGAGGTATATTTGAGGTAGGAAGCTTAGGTCGAAGTGCTGAAAGGTTCGGGTGGTGATTTATCAAAGATCGAAACGGCGTTGTACTGTCCGCGAGTCATCCGAGTCGGGACTAGTATTAAGTTATGATCATTTAAGAGGTATGTTTATGGTTTTGTGTTATTACGCTTACATATAAACCTTAGTTACATGTTAAGATGTATGATCACGAAAACGAGTACGTTACGATGTTTTATGAGATAGATAGTTTGGGTTATTTTTAGGTACTGTTTAATACAGTAACACTTATGTTTGGGATATATATGTTTAAATCCTATTGTAGGGTATTTTCGGTATACGAGAGGATAATCGGATAATTACTGTGATAGCCTAGTCTATTTCTGAGACTACTCCTGTGAGGTGAGTTATCACTAACTTACTCATTATAATATGATATGTATATATTGTAAGTATATGATATGTGAGTTTATGTGTTAATGAATCTATATCTATCTATCTGTATATATATATATATATATTAAAAGAAAATCAAATATGGGAAAAATTCCATAAATAAAGTTTAATTAACCAATCAAAACCTTTTATTTTCTTAATTTTGACCAAACTTTTTTATTTTGACTTCCATTATTAGAATAGTTCTTGAAATAGTACATGTAACCAACTATAAAGGAGCTATATGAAAATATATAAGGGGTGTGTATATAAATTATATATTTATATTTAATGAATGTATTTAATTGTATATATTTGTAGTTTTTCTTTTATAACTTATAATATATTATGATTGGTATAAATATAATTATATATTTATAATCGTCTCATTTTTATCTACGTTTTGATGTAAATTTTACTGTAATAGCACAAAACTAAAAAAATACTTTTTTATTTTTATTAGTAAAAAGTATATTTTATAAGCATTGAAAAAAGAAAGTTACTATTTCTAATTTTGTATTTGAAATGTAATGACACTTAATCATTTTCTAAATGAGAATATGTATTTTTCTTGATTATCTTCTTTATAAAACTATAAACCAGTGAACATATTTATGTTATAAATCACTAAATCATTAATCTTTTTTATGAGATATTTTTGACTTAGAGTATATGATAATATGTATCTACAATATATTAGTGAGCTACAGTACCTTCTATGGGATAGTTTATGTTTGTGAATATCCAAATCAATTATCTTTTTCATTGACATAATTATACAACGTTAAACTCTTGATCTGTTTTTCGATGCCAACGATTTCGTATAATATATTGGTTAAAGTGTGAGGTATTGCTAATCACACTATTTAAAAGTAATTGACCGCGAGTGATTTACATGTCAAAATAGAAGATTATGAGAATGACATCCGAATTTTGAGACGATATTATCGTAAGCTAACGAAGTGATTTGTGTATTCGTTTAATTTATAATCCAGAACTTATGTAATAAAAATGAGAAAACTTAACAAAATTATATTTTAAAATAATGTATAAGATTTTGAAATTAAGAAGTATTAATTATTTATATTTAGATTTTTGACTCATATTTTGACTATGTTTTTAATATTTTTTTATAAAAATAATTAAGACTAACCGTATATCACGTGTGTGTCTAACAAACGAAGAGCTTGAACATATAAATGATTACATGATATCAAAACATCTTTTTGATCTAAATTATTGCTAAGAGATAATAATTTTGTTGTAACAAATGAAGAGGTTGAACACATAAATGAGTACATGGTATCAATATTAAACACTGTGGAGATATTATATTCCAAATTTGATAATATATGTTAAGGACTTAAGGTGAACTTTCATATCATGTCTAAGAATCATTGTACACACCAAATATACTTAATTCCCTCAAGGTTTCATCTTAGTGACGATAACAATAGGCTGACAAATAAAATTATGAATGTAGTATACAAAGAAATACTACTGAAAATATGAATGCCCGGCCTTAATTCAATTTTTAACATTCGACAAATATCTTTTTTTGTTAGTTATTATTTCTATGAATATGATTCTTTTTGTTTATATCATGTTATATATTTTATTTATGCTTTATTACATGTTAACAGTTTTAGTTTTTTAATTAAAGCTTACCGTGCGTGGACCGGTCATTTCACTAGTTGTTATATGATGATGTTATGTGATATATATGTTATATGTTATATGGCCGAACGGATTGGTTAAGATTGACTTGACAATTCGAAGGGGGAAAGTAAGAAATTGGGGGTGTTACACTTGTTGTGATAATTTGAAAGGGTTTCTTGAGATCCGGGTAACTCGTGACTTCACGGATCTGGAAAGGTTGGTTTTTAACCAACACATATGCATGTGGCATCATAGGTCAGCTGGACCATATGTGATATGGTCAGATGGACCGTATATGATTATGTAGATATGTGGTATTATGCCTCCGATATATGCTATCCATTCTAAGGTGTAAGTACTGTGTTACTCACTAAGCTTTATGCTTACCCGTTGTTATACTTCTTTTTCAGGTACTTCGGGTAAGGACAAGGGGAAGTCTCCGGCTTGACAACATTGTTTCCGCACTCTGATTTTAAATGTTTTATGTAACATCTGTTTGTAACTGTTTTGTATGTTTGGATGTTTGAAATAAAATGTTCGGGTTTTCCTTTTACTTTAAGACTTTTATGATAATACTTCACACGCCGATATAACCAGTTGAATGGTGTCTAGAATAGTCGCTTCGGCTTGGTTGTGGATTTTATGAAAGGTCATGTACCGAAAGGATCTTGGCCCTGATCGACCTGCCTGGCCATTTAATTTGGTAGTCAAAAGTGGATGTATTTAATAATTGTTTTAAAAAAAAATTGGGGCGTTACAACAGGGCTGCCAGAGACAAGGATTCAACAACCAAGGTCTTTCAGATTTTACAAAGAAAATTTTTGCCCTATTTTTTTAATTGTTAGTTTGAGTTTTAATTAGATTGGGTTATTGGGTTTTTTTAGTTTGGGTTATTTTGTTAAGAGTAAAATTTGGGCATAATGTATATTATATATATTTTATTTTATCTAATATTAAAAGATAGGTCCTCTAAACTTTAAAGGTAGGTCACAATTTTTTTTTCTATATAACCTCTAAAATTTTTTTAAAAATTAGGTAGGTCCCGGGACCCATCTTAGCTCTACATAAATTTGCCCCTGATTTAATGGGTACCTCACTCTCCTATCCAACATATAATTTATTTATACGACCTCCATAATAATTCCTGATAAGGATATATTTAAAATCATTGATAAACCATTTAATATTTAATCACTTTTAATTATTTCCCTCATTTTTTATTTTTTTTTACTTTTTAGTTAACTCATTTAGGTATTAGGCTATTCATTTATAGTTAATTTTTAATTTTTAATTTTTTTAATTTTTTACTTTGTTCTTTTAAACATCTAAATACTATCTAAATGTGAGGTAAGAATTTTGGCTTTAATTTGACAGTCAAAATCATGCTATCAAAGAAGTCAAAGGATGTAATACTCGGATATTTCAAAATATAAAACGTTATTTTTTAGGGTGTATATGAAGGGTTTTGTAGGGTATAAAAACATATCATAAACATGCACAGCGGAATAAAAACAAAACTCCCTCCGGTGATCTCATCTAACTCGTACAGGAAACTAAACAAGAAAAAGGATTAAAGGTTATACCTTTCAGCAACAATTTTTAAACTTTAATCCAGATAGCTAAAGGTAGAACACCGCTACTGCACCACCTCGAACTGGCTGCTAGACCGCCTGAGGATATCACCAAAAACTTGATCACGCAAGACCGAGAGTGTGTGTGTATGTATTCGACGCAAGCCGAAACCCCCTTGGGGTGTCCTTGAAGTCGACGCAGGGCAAGGGAGAAAGGAGGGTAGGGTTTCTTTTGCAATTGTGATAATCTTTATGTGATTCCAAGGCTTATAAGGTTATTTATATAATAAACCTTATTAAGGCCCAAACCCGTTTAATTAAAGCCCAGCTTTAATTAAACTATTAGTTAATTGCAGAAAACACCCTATGACCTTTCTAATTAATTACTATTAATTAATTGGTCTAATTAATATTTAAACTAAATATTAATTTTTTCTTTAAAATAATAAATAACTATTATTATTTTTCCTTCCCAATAATTAATTAACTAATTAATTATTCCACACATATAACTTGGTAAAGTCCAAATGGTTCTAGTTGTGTGTGTAGCATTGTGATCCTTTAGTGTCTCATAACATTGGAGACGATGACACGTGCTATCTATCTCTGCACATAATCTAACAGACTCCCACTTGTGCAAGATAAGTAACACTCCTTGTACACCGTTAGCCTAACGAGGTCCCTAGCCAGACACTTAGGTTAACCAGGCTATAAGATCTCTTATATCTAGAGATATAATCAACCCCTTGGATTATTCAGGTTTTTCCTTTTGCATCGCGATATTTCGTAATGTGAGTATTAGACATGGAGCAGGGATCTTATTCTAAATACTCAAATTTTCTCGACTCTGATCTCGACACTCTACAGTTACGGTTTACCGAATGAAACCTGTTATTCTAACCGAGCGCGGCCACGCATTTTCAGTAGTCTCAATCGTCGAGGGGCCCCTGAAACATCTCTCCTAAAAAGGAGGTGCAAATCCCATCTTGACTATTTGCAATTTGAGCACACAGCTTCCGCTGCACCTAGACATGCCCCTTATAATCACCCTGTTACGGCGTGACGTTAGTGTTGGATTATATGCAGAGATAATTAATAGGTACATTGTATCCAATGTTATAAGAGACTAAAGGGTCACACTGCTACACACCCAAATTAGAACAGTTGGAATTTACCATTATTCTGTGTGGAAATAATTAATCAGTTAGATTAATTATTAGAGAGAAAAGATAATTAATCAGTCGAATTAATTATCAGAAAGAAAATAAATAATAAATAGTTATTTATTATTTAAGGAGAAATTAAATATTAAGGTTAATATTTAATGGACCAGTTAATTAATAGTTAATTAATTAACTAGTTAGTTTAAACGGTTAAAAGGATTATGATTTTTAGATAAGGACAAGTTTGGATTAAGATAAATTAAACAGTTTGCTTTAATTATTAAACCTAGTTAATCCAGTTAATTGATTCGTTTTAGGTTGTATGATCTTCTACTTCATCTTGTTCTTCTATTCATGAAAATCGAAAACCTAAGGATATAAAAACAAGTTTATGTTTTTATCCAGATAAATAAAAGGATTGACCTTAAATCAGATAAGTTTAAACGAGTCTATGTTTAAACGGTTAAAAGATAAACCTTTTATCTAAAACTTGATCTTAACCAGAAATTTAAACTGTTTTTGTTTAAAGGTTAAAATCTGGTTTTAGGATTATTAATTATTAATGAAATAGGTTTTAGGTTACATTAATAATTAAAAGTTTTGGGTTTTTTTGATTAAATCCAGTTTTTAATCAGGATATTAAAACAGGTTGGTTTTAATAGATTAAAAGGGTTATAGGATTTAATTTAAAATTTTTGTTTTTAATCGGAAAACAGGAACCGAGACCACCACCGTAGCCGGCGGCAGCCTCGGCCCAAGTCGGTCATAGCCGCAGTTTTAGGTGGTTAACCAGCGGAGGCGTGGTAGGCGGCTTCGGCCCAGGTACGGTCATGGCCCAGGTGGTCCCCGGTCTAGGGGTTTCTCGGCCCAAGTGGGATCTCAGCCCAAGATTAGACTATCAAAAGGTTTTTCGGTTAATTACAAAAGGTATTATTAATTTTAAGTTTTAAAATTAATAAAGTACTATATAAACTAGTATTATATATATTTTAATTAGTTTTAGTTAAAATATATATTTTGGATGTTTGTTTATCATGTCCAGTTTAGACATTATAAATAAACTCTAAAAGAGTGAGTTTATATATATAAAGGATTGAAACAAGATGATAGTATTTTTATAATGACCAAAGTTTTAGTCGTGTTTTAGTTTTTGGGTAAAACTAGTAAAAAAACCCGGCATGGGATTTCATTCAAGTTTTCGGATAAAGTCCAGTTTTTCAAAGTTTGTTGAAAAACTTTTTTGGTCAAGTAATTTTAAATGTTTTAGAAGATCGTAATTCTTTTTTTTTGGTTGATGGTTGATCAAAAGGTTTAAAGAGAATGGTTAAACGAATCAAGTTTTTGCTTTATCGCATTGTTCTTATTTATATATCTTTTTACTCCATGGTTGATACATATATATGTTGATTATATATATTGCGTGGTTGTGATATATAGCTATAGTTTTGCTGACTTGGGACTCGCTTTTATTTTCTTTCTGATTTTTGGTTTTGGGAAGGCCTGCGTGCCAATTACAATCCCTTTCTGAATGTAACTTTGTACTGGTTCGGGGAGGCTTGCGTGCCACTTACAACCCCATTCATTATTGTAATTGTAATAGATTAGTTGTAGTTTAATCCCTCGACCAAGATGAATTTCAAGAAGGTGTTCAAAGTGATGGCTTGCACGGAGCCCGGGTACTTCGGAGGAGGTGTCAAGGCTAGTGGGAGCAATACATCAAGAAGGCGAATCCAAGTTCTTTATCCTTAGGTTTGACCTTAGGATTAGTTGGCAAAACTATAGGTTTTTATATGCTTATGATCTGCGTGGTTGTGATTTTATTTATTGCCTATTCATGTATATATGTGATATGTATGTGATGCTAAATAAAAAGGAGTTTAATAATAGGTAATTTTTAAACAGAGAAAAACCACGATTTATGACAAACTAGAATACGACTTCAGCTTGTTAGTCGTATTAGTTAAATTTTCACAAATTTAAAGTTTTGTCAAGATTATAAGTTTGGAACTTATAAAACCGTTTTGTGCATCAGGCATGAGTACACATGTAAATCGTATTTTTTAAAAACAGTTAGTTTTTAAAATGGATTTTCAAAAACTGGAAAATTAAGTTTTTCTTTTAAACTTAATTATAAAACCCAAGAAAAATCTTAGATCAGTGTGCTACCCACCTAATGGTACACCTTTTGCTGTTAAACGGTACTCGGGTGTCGGAAGTGCCCAAACCTTGGGCATCCGGGTTTAAACTATTGCGGGAAAGGGTATGAAAGATTCTGCGATAATCGGGAGTCCCGGCCAGAATTCATACTGTCTTAGGTGGTGCGATCTATTTTGGTGATAATCGGGAGTCCCGACCCAAAAAGCACTAGAGTAGAGTTAAACATACTAGACTAGGTCTAAGTGCTCTACGAGGTTCTAGGAGTCGTATCAGTTAGGTACGATTGGTACAGGATGTTACCTACCAGAAATAGCATGACTTGGCGGGAAGTGCCCAAACCTTGCGTCAAGTATGTGAAATATGGGTCCTAGGTCTAATATATATTATTTATGGGTTTGATGATATATGTTAGAAAAGTTTATTTGCAATTACTAATTAAACCGGGTTTTAATTTGTAGATGGCAACCAACGTTACCAACACTAACAATCTCTCTCTTCGCTCTATCCTAGAGAAGGATAAGCTCACAGGACCGAACTTTCTCACTTGGGAGAGAAATCTCCGGATCATGATGAGGCACGAGAGAAAGTGGTACATCCTAGAACAACCTCTGGCGAATTCTCCTGCCAACAACGCCAGGGCAGAAGTCAAGGAGGCTTTTCAGAAGCGCTCCAATGACGCACTGGACGTGAGTTGCCTCATGCTTGCAACGATGAGTCCTGAGTTGCAGTCAAGCATGATGGAAACTCCTGCTTACGACATGATCCGCCAGCTGAGGGACATGTTCCAGGAGCAAGCCCGCACGGAGCGTTATGATGCCACTAGGGCATTTAACTTGTGCAAGATGGTGAAGGGGACATGAAAATGAAAGGTTACATGGACCACCTCGAGAGGCTTGGGCACCCAGTACCGTTGCAGCTAGCAACGGATACAATACTCAACTCATTGTCAGATGACTATAAGCCTTTTATAGTTAACTACAACATGAATAACTTGGAGAAATCTGTGACTGAGTTGCACTCCATGCTTAAGACGGCGGAGCAGAGTATCGGGACCAAGTCTAAGGACGTCCTCATGGTGGGCAATGGCGGTTACAAGAAGAGGAAGGGGCGCAACGGAAAGGGAAAGGGAAAGGGAAAGGGTAAGGCCCAGCCCAGCCAGAATGCACCTAGGGCTAGTGACAACAACAAGGGCAAGAAGCCAAAGCCAAACAAGGCAAGAACCGAGAACCGGTGCTTCAAGTGCGGTGAGGCTGGACATTGGAAAAGAGACTGTCCAAAGGCTCATGAGGCAGGAGACAAGGCTGGCTCCTCAGGTATCGTGTGAATAGCTTCTTTATCAATTTCCACTTGTAAAGTTATTACAAGTATTCTGACATCTTACAATCGTTTATTGCAGGAGGTGATGGAAAGTGAAGCAACCCAACATTAGAGATTTCACGTGCAGCTTGGATATTTAATAATTCTATCCTAATTAATATTAAACTTTTGTTTAATGTTTTTCAGATTTTTTTTGGCATGATCTAAACTCTTGCGTTGATACTATGTTTTTAAACATTTAGAAATTTGAATTTTTTAATTTATATCCGTGCACGTGTGTTTTTGATGAATCAGGTTAGTCCAGTTGAGACTAAAGGTACTAATGAGTCAAGTTCAAACTTAATAGATGGTTCATATTGATCTTATGCAATAATTGTTGTAGTTACTTAACTCTCACTATATATAAATACTTGGATAAACAAGTCATGTTTATGAGATTAGATAATTTTTTCTAATCTGCAAGTATTTAAGAATTTATGAAAAACAAATGTTCAAGGCTTTGAACATAGTCAAATAAGAAATAATAGTTATTACTTCTAGATAAAAGTTTTTGGGACAAAACATTTAAGAAAGTATAAAGGTGATTGTAATGGTTATTATAATCATGGTTGATTTATACTAAATGTTTTAGGCAAAGAAATTTAAAATATCTTTACAAGTGTTTTAAACTTGTAAACATGTTAGATTTAATAAAACCACATTCCGTAATAGGAAAGATGGATGTATGCAAAATCCAAGTTCTGGTTTCATAAAACGTTTAAATTTCTCACAAAAACTGAGCAAGTGTTTAAAAACAGAAGTTTTAGACGTGTTAGTCATGGATTGACTAAGTCTAAAAAGGGGTGTTTTAAGGTAATACACTTTTTCATAAAAGATAGTGGGAGCAACTTGACTAGTGTATTTATCAAGTTATCAAGGATTGATCTAACTAGTATGATAAATATAAGTATGAACTTTTAAAGTATATAATTGTCGGATGATTTTTAGAAGTGATCTAAAATAAAAGTTCTTGAAAGAGAACTAATCCGAGTAATGCATGATGTTGTTCCCAAACTGTGAATAATACTAACTTAAAGAAATATAAAGTGCGGAAATAGAAATTATAAGAACAGAGAGAAATGTCTAAGGTTGTTAATATTGATATAACAAACTTACAGACTAGAATTTAAGAACAGACTTCTTAAATTCAATGAAAAACTTAAGGACAAACTTGAGAGAAAATAGACGCACAGAGCTCTTGCTAACTGAACATACAGTATTACGCAAGCACACTCTTCTCAACTAAGAGAAGAGTATTTATACATTTCCCTAATCAATCCTAGCCGTTGAACTAGTGACAAACGTCACAATCTTGTAGATTGATAAATAACAGATTTCCTCATGCAAAACCATCTTGAAAGTGACATTTGATGACGTCACTGAGGGGACCGCTTGCTGAAGACAAACTTCAGTAAACTGAAAGTTTCAGGATGAAACTTTCAGCCCTTCAGATGAACCTTGATTGAGCCGAAGAGGCAAATCTTCAAATATCTTCTTTTGCTGAAATCTTTTTCGAAAACTTCAGCGCTGATGGAATGTAAACAAATCAAGACTAACAATCTCCCCCTATTTGTTTATAATCCATCATTATTTACAGAGAATAAACCAATAGAACTATTTACAAAATAGAACTCATATGTACATGATCCAGACTGAATATTTTTGGATTCTTTTCATTTTTCAATGTTTTTGAATTTTTTTTAGATTTACAAGAGTAATTAAAAACAAGAATATAAGGTACATAGAGAATTATGAGCTTCTTGAAGGCTTGTGCGCTTGAGTGCTTTCTAGGACTTTGACCTTTTCTTCCCATATATCGGTTTCAGGTTCTCTAGGTTTCTTTGCTTCAAACAGTTTTACAATCTTCAGTCGAATATCAGCTGTTTCAGGATCCCTTGAATTAAAGTAGGATGATATGGCCTTCAGATGTATCCAATCAGCATTGTCAAGTTCAGACATTCTCTGAAACCTTGGTCTATCATAGGCATCTTTGAAGAAAAATCCTCTAGGATTTTCAAAAACCTGTTTGTCAATGAATACAAAGCCTTGAGGGATTGAACAATCCATATTTCTACAGTTTGGAAGAACACTAGCGGCCATAAGCTTTATAATCTTTTCTTCAGATCTCTTAGAAGACCTTCTTCCTCCTTTCTTTAATGGTTGAACCTTTTCTTGATTTTCAGAGTCACCTTCAGAAGGTTGATAACGTTTCTTCAGATTATCATAGGACTCTTGTAGAAAAGAAAGCCTCCTTTTAACTGTCCTAACCAGTTCCGTTAGTTTCAGTCTGTTCAGACACTTTCCAATTTTAACCCATTCAGACAGACTGAATTTTGTAAGATTGACATCGGAGACATACCGAACCTTGAGGCGATTTTTATTCCTTGCAATCTCTACTATGATTTCACGTTTATCTTTGGCAACCCTGACTGCTGTGATTGGATCAGGATCAGCTATGTTTATTTTGGATTCAAACCATTCTTTTTCCTTTTGTTCTCTGACCAGTTTAGCTTTCTCCTTTTCTATTCTTTCCTCCTCAACTTCTTGTTCAACAGCAAGTTGAAGAGACTGAGGAGACATTTTCTTCTTTGCCTTTTGTTGTTCAGCTTCAAGTTTAGCTGTCTTCAATGCTTCAGCTTCAGATAGACTTAGTAATCTGTCCTATTCTTTAGCTATCTCCTTTGCTATTCTGAATTCTTCCAAGGTCATCCCAAAAGCAGCAGCTTCTTCTTCTTCAGTGACTTGATGTTCAGATTTTCCTCCCCCTGTGTTGGACACCTGATTTTTGATTGCCTTCATACTGTCAAACAATAGTTTTTCAGTGTTGATCTCCTTGGGTTTCACTATTTCAGTGTCATCTGCAATACCTTTACCTTTATCAGGATTTCCGATAGGTGAGGTAGCTTTCTCACTGATAACTGAAGTGAACTCAGTTTTGGAAATTATCAGCGGGATCTGATCTAAGTATGTTGGTTTCAGAATGTTAGAGGTTAGTTCCCTTGGACTAAGAACATCAACATTCATCTTTGATTCAGATGCAGAGACTGAACTACCACCAGTATGAGGTGCATTGGGATGTATTAACAGGGCTGTCTCAGGTTGAATGACTTTCTGAGGAGAGGATTGAATCATCATATTAAAGTCACGTTCAGGAGAAGATCTTTCAGAGATTTTAGTATTGCCTTCATCTCCAGGTTCACTAAGAGATTCCTCAAACAATCTTTTTAACTCTTCCCTTTCTTTTTCATTTTGATCTCTAATCACTGAGTATTCCTTAATTGTTTGTTTCAGCTGACGAATTTCTTCCTTATCTCGTAATGACTCTGCTTTTCTTTTCTTGATCTGAGCTCTTATAGCTTTAGCCACAACTGAAGATTTCAAAAATTTCTCGCCCTTAGAAGCTTCTAGTCTTTGCAATCTTGGAACAATGTGTTTGTTCAGTGTGGCTACCATCATACGTTGCATATCTTTCAAAACTACCTTTTTGTGATAGGACTGAAGATAGCGTTTGGAAGGATAAGCTTTCAGAGAATCGCGGAGTTGCGAGATAGTGTCAGTGAATGATCGGAGAAAAGTGATTTGAAACTTGGAAAGAGACTCAGATAAAGATGACTGAGAGGTGGAAAGTTGAGATAACACAACCTCGTAACGTTTATTACCATTAGCAATATAGTCACGAAGTTGTTTGAAGAGAGTGACCCGAAGTTGGTTGTGAAATTGAAACTCCTTGTTTAAGGTACTGATATAGTCAACCAAAAGCGCAGTAAGAAGTTTAATTTCATCAGCAAAGTTGACATTGGACATGTGCTGAATATGAAACCGATGAAACTCATTGGTGACTTGACTCTGAAGGAGACAAATGGTATCATCAAGCTTGGAGTAGGCATCAAGAACAGACATGGAGTCATCATCAACCTCATTGGGTGAACGAATGATGGGAGGAGACAAAGGGGTGGTTGTTTCAGCCAGAAAATCTTGATCAGTAGAGGAAGAGGAGGTTTCAGTTTTGTCAGAATCGTCGTGAGGATCGGTTACTGATTTGGCAGAAAGTACATGTTGGAGATAGGGAAACTGAGCATTATATTCAGTGGAAATTTCCTTCCCATAAGTCAGCAGTTGATCAAGATGAGATTGTTTGGCAGAGGGAGGAAGAAGATTGACAGGATACTCAAAACCAGAGACAGGATCCCAAATGAAACCCTGTTCTTTGTTTAAATTTTTAAAGAGATTGGTTTAGGAGGGGTAGGTATAGCCATAGAAACATTTGGGTGTAATGAATCATCAGGGGTTACATTAGGCTGTGCTTCAGTAGCAGTTTTGTGTATAACTACATCTTCATGAGCAAAAGAAATAGCCGTAGGTTCAGTTGGGTTAGCTAAACCATCAGTGGCCAAGGTGGTAGAGAAATGAATGACTTCAGTTTCAGGGATATCTAAAACATCACGAGTCAAGGGTCTCTCAGAATCAGATGGTTTGGCTGATTCATCATGGAGGGGAAATACATCAGACTCAGATGGTTTTGGTTCTGAGAGATCATATGTATTGACAAAATCCATAGGATCAGTTCGGACTACTGATCCATCAAGGGATTGTGGCTGAACTGTGATTTCAGTTGGTGATACTGAAACGGTAACAGTAGTGGTAGCATCCAAAGCAGGGGGATTAACTGCAACTGAAGTGGGGAGAAACTCAGTTGAGGTTGTGATTGTCTCAACATCACTGGTCCTTAGAGCCTCAGAGTGTGAGGGAGATGTACACTCGTCATTGGTAGTGGGTGATTTAATAGAGGGGAGAGGACTTACAGTGGAGAGCGGATGAGGAATGACCTTCTTGGCTTTTGTTGTCGTTGATGAATGCTCAATGGAGGAGCCTTTGAGACGAACTTGTCTTTGTGGTGCAGCAGCAGTTGTGTCAGCAGGGATTGAGTCAGGAGAAGAAGGAGGGGTTTTACATTTCAGTTTCTTTGATTTAGCAGCAGGACTTGCATAAGATATTATGTGTGCTGAAGAAGACTTTTGGATTAGGTGTCTTTTCTTCTTTGGAGCAGGCTGTTCAGTGGCCTCAGAATCTGAAGGCAGTTCAGGTGTTTCAGCAGAAGGGGAATGGCGAACTGAAACAGCAGGAGTATCGTCCATGCGTGCATAGTCCATCATGGCGTTAGTGAGTGGTATGGGATCAACAGAGTTAGAGCTGGTCCAAACAGAGGAAGGTAGAGAAGACAACTCAACTGAATGCTTAGCTGAATAATAATGTGAACGTCGGATCAGTTGACGAAACATCAAAGATAGAAATCGAGGAAATGGAATGTGGGAATTTCTCTTCTTCATCTTGACAAGAGAGAAAAGAAGATTGAAGACAAAAGCAGCATAGTCGACCATAGTGTCATTCATCAGAGCATGACCTAGACTCAGCACATTCTCGGCCACTTGATCCATTCCTCCTGTTTTAGCAGTCATACAGAAAGAAAGGATACTGAAGAAACTACACCAGACGGTTGGGAGCTTGTTCCTGACTAGGGTTTTTCCTTTGATGTAGGAAGTAGCAGGAATCTTTAGGTATTCATTAATAAGATCCTTTGCTGATTTTGTGAAGGGAACATAGGGAGTCTCGTCATCAGTGGGTAGACGAAGAGCCTTAGCAAGAAAGTATTTATCAATACGACATTTTTGCTTGCCGTTCAGTAGGGAGAAAGAGATTTTGGGGTTTGCAGAGGTCTCATCGATGACAGTAGCAGTCATCCAACATTCACAAAGATGCTCTTCAAACATGGGGATTTGAGTGGTTAAAGCATAGTTTATAGGGCAATGGCGGAGAAAGTTGATAAGATGGAAGAATTTTGATTTTGCAGGAACAGGAGAGAGGGACACAGAGATATTGTTCGATTTGAGAACGATTTCATCATTGGGAATGATTGGAACAACTGAAGCAGGGAGATGAACACACATGGTTGCGGGGCGAGACATGATGAGAGAGAGTAAAAAGCTTGTCGAAGGAAATTAGAAACAGTGGAGAGAAGAATGAAGAAGATGATGGAGCGTTTTATAGTTTGTTAGAGAAAGAAAGTGATGAGCGGAGAATAGAAAATGAGACGGTGATTTCAAAAATATAAGTCTTATTTGATTAATATTCAACCGTTGGATGGAACCTCAAAACTAACCATAGTTAAAATGAAAAAGCATTAACCGATGTAAATTGCAGATGTTTATAATTTTTATTTATTAACAGATAATAATTGTTAACTGAAAGGCTGTTAATCAGGGTATTTCAGGGAAACAATATTAAGTGAAAATAACTAAGAATTACATTGACTTATTTTTAAAAAAAAATTATGAACTAGGCAAAAAGATAAAAGATAGTAAAGAAGAGCACAGGACACAACATAAGAACATCTTCCATTAATGATAGATTCAGACAACACATTTACAATGGAGCATACAAAAAATGATCTAAAGCAGATAGCCAAAAGAATCTAGTGTGTCCATGCCAAAAGATGATCGCCAAAGTTGGTTAATCAAGAAGATTAACGGCGATTTGAACCGTTGCTCCAAGCCCTATGTTGTTGATCCGAATGGTTATGGTATACATGAAGGGAAAAGTAAAAAGAGGAAGAAATGGAGGGAAGATGATGAAAGAAGGGGAGAATGAAATGGATGAGATTATCAAGGTGAAAAGCAAGGGTAAATAAAGAGAAGTAGTAATCATTATTTGAAATAGAAACTGAACATGAAATGACGGCTGTAATAAATGCTACTCCAAATAAGGATAAATCGAGTTAACAAAAAGTTCATAAATCCAGCCAATATTTTATTAACATAAAGTAAAAGAAGACTTACCTGTCAGCTGAAGATTTTCAGTGGAGAGTTCAGTCGACCAGGTTTCAGTTGAAGAGTTTAGTCAACAAAGTTTCAGCTGAGTCAAAGATTCAGCATACCGAGTTCAGAAACAAGATAATTGAATCGTGCTTCATCCAGAGCTTTTGTGAATATATCAGCTAATTGATGTTCAGTTGGAACAAAGTACAGCTCAATATCATTATTTGCAATGTGATCTCTGATGAAGTGATGACGAACATCGATATGTTTTGTTCGCATATGAAGCACATGATTGTTTGAAATGGCTATGGCACTGGTGTTGTCACAGTAGATAGGATTTTTAACAAGTGAAACACCGTAGTCAGTAAGCTGATGCTGAATCCACAAGATTTGAGCACAGCAACTCCCTGCTAAAATATATTCAGCTTCAGCAGTAGATAAAGAAATGGAATTTTGTTTCTTGCTTTGCCAACTGACTAGTTTGCGTCCAAGCAACTGACATCCTCCAGTGGTACTTTTTTTGTCCAAATGACAACCTGCATAATCTGAATCTGAAAAGCCCATTAGATCAAAACCTGAGTCTCTGGGATACCAAAGACCCAGATGAGGAGTACCTTTCAGATACCTGAATATCCTTGATACAGCAGACATATGAGACTCTTTTGGATTTGCTTGAAAACGGGCACATAAACATGTAGAAAACATGATATCAGGTCTACTAGCAGTTAAATAAAGCGAAGAACCAATCATCCATCGAAATGTAGGCAAGTCAACTACTTTTCCATCAAGATCAGCAGTTAACTTGGTTTTGGAAGCTATGGGAGTTTTCATTACTGAACATTCAGTGAAGTTGTACTTTTTCAGTAAGTCAGAAATATTCTTTCCTTGATTAATAAAAATGCCAGTTTCAGTTTGCTTAATCTGAAGTCCCAAAAAGTAAGTTAGCTCACCCATCATACTCATTCGAAACTTTTTGGTCATGATTCTTTCAAATTCCTTACACAAATTTTCATTAGTAGACCCAAAAATTATGTCATCAACATATATTTGAACAAGAAGCAAATCACCTTTTTCACGACCAAGAAAGAGAGTTTTATCGATTGTACCTCGTTTGAATCCCTTTTTAAGGAGATATGCTGAAAGAGTATCATACCAGGCTCGAGGTGCTTGTTTCAATTCATACAGTGCTTTGTCTAGCTTGTATACATAATTTGGATATTTGGGATTCTCGAAACCAGGAGGTTGCTGAACATATACCTCTTCTTTCAGTTCTCCATTGAGAAAAGCACATTTTACATCCATTTGAAAAACTTTAAATCCTTTATGAGCAGCAAAAGCAAGAAATATGCGAATTGCTTCCATTCGTGCAACGGGAGCAAATGTCTCATCATAGTCAATTCCTTCTTCCTGACAGTATCCCTTGACAACCAATCTTGCTTTGTTCCGAATGACTACCCCTGATTCATCTTTCTTGTTCCTGAAAACCCATTTGGTTCCTATTACAAACTGATTCGAAGGGGGTGGTACGAGATTCCAGAATTTATTCCTCGTGAATTCATTTAGTTCCTCTTGCATTGAAGAAACCCAATGTGAATCTTTCAAAGCATCATTAATCTTCTTTGGTTCAGTTTGAGAAATGAAATCAACGAACATACAAAACCCTGGTGTAGCAGAACCTCTAGTACGAACCCCGTCATTTAGATTTCCAATCACTTGATCAATGGGATGAGCTTTAGTCCATTTGGTGTTAGGAGGTATGGGTTCTTCAACTTGAGAAGGTTCAGTTGGAGATTCAGCAATGGAGGAGTTTACTTCGATAAAAGGATCAGAGGGAATTTCAGTTGAGGATGGAGACTGGGAGTCAAATTCAATCAGTGGTATTTCATGGTTAAAGGGTTCAGGAATTGGAGTTTTATAGGATGTATCAACTGAAATGGGTATAGGAGTAATAGGAGGTATGCCATTTTCATCATAATCGTCGCAAGCTGTTTCTGGTGGCTGATCAGCTGAAATGTCTTCAAATGGAGAGGAAAGCAATGCATCCCAGTCATCTGAAATTGCAGTGTTTTGATCTGAGTATCTTGACTGAAGGTCTAATTCATCAAATGTGACATCCATTGTTTCAAAGATGGTATTGCTTTTGAAATTGAACACTCTGTATGCTTTTGAGATGTTGGAATACCCAAGAAATATTCCTTCATCAGCCTTGGGTGCAAACTTGGTTGGGCGATCCTTACTATTCAGAATAAAGCATGTACTGCCAAAGATTCTCAAATGACCAACATTTGGAATCTTATTGTTCAGCAATTCATAAGGAGTTTTCAAGTGCTTTTTGACTACCAACGATCTGTTCTGTGTGTAACATGCTGTATTGATGGCTTCAACCCAGAAGCGTAATGAAATCTTTGCTTCAGCAAGCATGGTTCGTGTAGCTTCGATTAGTGTGCGATTCTTCCTTTCAGCAACTCCATTCTGCTGAGGTGTGTATGTAGCTGAAAAATTCTGAACGATCCCATTTTTTTCACAGAAATCCTCAAGAGTTCTATTTCTAAATTCAGTACCATGATCACTTCTTAGCTGTTTGACATGAATATCGTACTGACGTTTCATTCTTGTGATGAAGCTAATAATGATCTCAGCTGTTTCACTCTTTTTAGATAGAAAGAATACCCAAGTGAAATGTGTATATTCATCCACAATTACTAGAGTATATTTCTTTCCACTGAGGCTTCGAGTGCTGACTGGACCAAAGAGATCCATATGAAGCAACTGAAATGCTTGATTGATCTGATCACAGTGCTTTGATTTGTGAACAGACTTCTTTTGCTTTCCCTTTTCGCAAGCATGACAAACTTTGTCTTTCACATAGCTAATCTTAGGCAACCCTTTTGCTAGTTGCCCTTGTGCAAGTTTACTCAGATTTTTGAAATTCAGATGAGACAACCTTTTGTGCCACAACCAATGTAGTTCTTTGACTGACTGTGAGAAAAAGCATACATCTGAAGGAGAAGTAACTGAATTGAAATTAAGAACATACATGTTATCTATTCTCTTGGCTTGAAGGACTTCAGTGCCTTCTTTGTTTCTGATAGAACACTTGTATTTCTTGAAAAGAACAAAATAGTCTGCATCACACATCTGGCTTATGATTATCAGATTATGCTCAAGTCCGGTGAGATGAGCTATATTCTTGATGTGAATAACACCTTTCTTCAATTGACCATAGGCATATGTTTTTCCACATTTTCCTCCACCAAATAAAACTTGTGGACCATCAACTGGAGTAACTTTTGTTAGTAACGATTTGCACCCAGTCATATGTCGAGAGCATCCACTGTCAAGGTACCAGGTATTATTTCCTTGACCTCCCTGCACGAGTTAACAAAGAGTTAAACCAATTTGTGAACCCACCTGCTGATGGGCTCAGAAGAAGTGCAACAAGTATCAACAGGAGAATCACATGTTTTGGCTTCATGACATCTAATACCACATTTATAACATTTACGTGTGGATTTGGTATCCTTTTGCTGTTTGGTGCTATCTTTTTGAGAATTGGATCTAGTGAACTCTTTTAACTGATTCATCATGATCTTCAGCGTTGATTCAAATTTTTGAAATTTGCTCAACCTTTTTGATTTTGGCTTTTCATACTGAGCACTTTGTGTTTTTGATCTTTTGAACTTCTGACTATGTTTTGAATGATTAGATTCAAGTGAAGCTTTAGTTATCAGAGGTTCAGTGGTGATATAAATTGAAGTGGATTCAGTTTTGGTGGAAGTGATGGGTTCAGATTCAGCTGAAGTAATCAATTCAGATTCAGTGGGAGTTGAAAAATTTTGCTGAGAGTAATTCTGATTTTCGAATAAGTTATCGGAAAGCAACTGTATGTTTCTAATTTCAGAATTTGTTTCCTCATTGAACTCAGGAACTTCACTGGCTGCCTTAGTAAATCTTTTATATAGCATATCTGAGTTTCCTATGTTTTCACGTGTGAACTCACTGAAAAACATTTCATCGACAGTTTTACACTTTTTGCTAAACGAGGCAGCTTCTTTGATTTTTCCTAACCCAAATCTTTCTCTCTGAATGATCATTTGATGATTGATACTCTCAAAAGCAAGTTTATTAGGACTGAGCTAGAGATCAATTATGGATTGACGATCTTTGAGTTTATCGTTTGGTAAAGATAGCTCAGCTTTAGCCATTTTTATTTCATTGGTTAACAGCTCTAGATGGCATTTCAATGCAAGGGACTCTTGAACAAGAGTGTCGTTTTCAGTTTCAGTTTTCTGAATTAGGTTTTGTTGATCTGAAAAGATTTTCTTGATTTTGTTTTGTTCATTATGCGCAGAGATTAAATCAGACACTAAATAAGCAAAAATATCATTTTTCTCATTAGACTCATAATTCTGAAAGTTTGATACCTTGTACATCATAGAGGAATTCCAACCCTCAGCTGAACTCAACCGTTCAGCAGTAGCTAGATCTTTCTTGAACTGACTTTCAGTAGCCATCAGACACATGTAGGGCTGAGCACACCCTGAGAATTCTTCAGCAAACAGAGCTTGTTCAGACTCTTGATCATCATCGGATGTTTCAGAGTCAGTCCAATTCAGTTCTCCAGCTATAATTGCCTTTTCTTTCTTCTTTTCAGTTGAATCTTGACTTTTCAGCTTCAGTGCCTTGTACTTAGACTTGTACTTGTCAGCCTTTGATGGATAACTCTTGGATAAGGATTTGACAAAATAGTTAGCAGCGAAGTGGCCAAGCTTGCCACATTTGTAACATTCCTGCTTAGATTTATCAGTGGTGGATTTGAAGCTGCCTGACCCTTGATCATTGGTTTTGGCCTTGAACTTTAAGAACTTGTTGAAGTTCTTCATTATGAACGCACGTTCAACCTTGAACTCTGGATGACCCTCTTCATCTCCAGCTACCCAGTCATTCTCTGTCTTTGTGTCAGAATCATCAGAGAATTGATGAGATGGAACTTCAGTTTCTGCCATAAGTGCTAAGCTCTTCTTAGCCAATCTCTTAAGCTCCAGTTTCTGAGCTCTAGTTTGCTCATCATTCAGTAGTATGCCATACAACTTTCTCATATCCAACTTTTTCAGCTTGTTGTTGGTCCTGAGAACGAGACACATAGTGTCCCACTCACTGGGAAGAGCATCCAGGAACCTGTTGAGAATCTGAATCTTCTCTCTCTGAACACCAGCCTCTAGCATATCATTCAGCAAACAAGTAAACCTGGTATAAACTTCAGTAAGAGTTTCAGATTCTTTAGCACAAAAACTTTCGTACTTCCTGATGACATTCGTCCTCTTGTTCTCCTTCACCTCTTCAGTTCCTTCGTATGCTATACACAAGGTTTCCCACATATCTTTTGCAGTTTTCATATTAGAGATGGTATGATAGATATCATTGAGAAGTGAGATAGCAATATTGTTTCGAATCTTAGCATCCAAGTTTACCTGTCTTCTATCTTCATCAGTCCACTGGTTCCTTGGTTTAGGAAGAGATTCCAGTAGATCACCTTCTTCACTCATGAGCGAAATGGTTTTTGGAATTATAGGACCATTTTCTAGGACAGACAGAGACATAGTATCCAGATTTTCAACATAGAGAAGCATTCTTCCCTTCCAGCTCGAAAAGTTTTCAGAGGAAAACTTTGGTGGTTTACCGGACGACCCATTATCATTATAATCAACTTTAGACATCTCGGCAGATCTCAAATTATAGAAGAATTTGAACCTGCTCTGATACCAATTGTTGTTCCCAAACAGTGAATAATACTAACTTAAAGAAATATAAAGTGCGGAAATAGAAATTATAAGAACAGATAGAAATGTCTATGGTTGTTAATATTGATATAACAAACTTACAGACTAGAATTTAAGAAGAACAGATTTCTTAAATTCAATGAAAAACTTAAGGACAAACTTGAGAGAAAATAGACGCACAGAGCTCTTGCTAACTGAACATACAGTATTACGCAAGCACACTCTTCTCGACTAAGAGAAGAGTATTTATACATTTTCCTAATCAATCCTAACCGTTGAACTAGTGACAAACGTCACAATCTTGTAGATTGATAAATAACAGATTTCCTCATGCAAAACCATCTTGAAAGTGACATTTGATGACGTCACTGAGGGGACCACTTGCTGAAGACAAACTTCAGTAAACTGAAAGTTTCAGGATGAAACTTTCAGCCCTTCAGATGAACCTTGATTGAGCCGAAGAGGCAAATCTTCAAATATCTTCTTTTGCTGAAATCTTCTTCGAAAACTTCAGCGCTGATGGAATGTAAACAAATCAAGACTAACACATGACTTATTGAAAGGTTCTCAATAAGGAAGTCACTGCAAAGTTTTAAGGTCAAGACATGACTTAAAAGGGAATTATATATAAAAATGTTCAAAAGGTCAAGATAATTAATGTTGGTGGTTGATTAACGTTAGAAATGATAAGATAGGATATTTTTCGGTATCCTTAGTAATGAAATTAGATAAGTGTTTCGTGTACACTGGGAATCTAATCTCAAGTTTACAAGTTTGTGTAAATGGTTTTATCATTTCAAAAGGAGAATATGAATCTAGTAAGATTTATCACATCTACAAGTGTAATTATAGTTTTAATTACAAGGGGATTATTTTATAAACTCAGAAACTTTGGAGTTATTTTCCAGTTCTCCAAGTTTAAGAAATTTATAAAATAAGTAAGTCTAGAATTGGGTTTTTGGGTTGCGAAACCGGCTTCTAGCAAAATCAAGGAGTACTTTAGTCTTGAGTTTTAGGTTTATATGCATATTATTTTCTCTATAATCTGTGATAAGTTACAATGTAAAATAATAAAGTAATTCAGATAAACGCCGTGAATTGAGTCAATGAAATGGTATAAATTATGCATCTTTATTCCAGGGTGGAATATGGAGGGTGCAGAAATTAGTTTCATTGTTCTTCACCATTTTGTATGTTTTGGTTCATCCAGGAATAAACTAGGTTTATTCAAAAAATTATCCGTGACTACTTATCTTGGTGGGAACCATGATAGGGCTATAAAGTCATTGTAATTTTGGGGTAGATTCGAAAGTATGTCGAATATAGCTGCAAAAGTTTTTTGTGGACCAAAATTGACGGATATTCGTTAGGGTTACGAATATTGGATTGTCCCACCGTGAAAAATACTTCGTGGTTCTCGTGTCAAAAGTATTTATCACATATGTTATCCTCAAACCTGAGGTATTTGGTTTGGGACGCGGTGACTATTGTCTCCTTAGTGAATTCTAACGTCACACCGTAACAGGGTGGTCATAAGGGGAGTATCTAGATTCAGTGGGAGCCGTATTGCCAAATGCAAATATACAAGATGGTATTTGCACTCTTTTTTAGGAGAGATATTTCTGGGCCTCTTGACTGATTAGAGAAACTAGTAAGTGCACGGCCGTGCCCAAACGAACTGATTTGTTCTTTTTCGTTTATCACGCAGTTTTGAAATCAACTATGTCATGAACATAATTCTTGATATTTTGAGTTGACACTCTCCATGCTCATGCTCAAAATCGAAATATCGCGCTGCAAGGGACAAACCTATAATAAACGTACCCATTCATGAATAGGTAGTTTATGATAGTTGATCTATGAACAGTTGGTTCATGATAGGTTGCTCATAAACAGTTGTTTTGTGAGAGTTTACATTATCACAAGTTTTCTTTGGGGTATAAGAGTTCTTATGACCTGGTTATCCTAAGTGTCTGGCTAGGGACCTCCTTAGGCTAACAAGTAATTATTACTTATCTTGCACAAGTGGGAGTTTGTTAGATTATGTGTAGAGATAATTAATAGGTATATTGTATTCAATGTTATAAGAGACTAAAGGGTCACACTGCTACACACCCAAATTAGAATAGTTTGAATTTACCATTATTCTGTGTGGAAATAATTAATCAGTTAGATTAATTATTAGAGAGAAAAATAAATAATTAATCAGTCGAATTAATTATCAGAAAGGAAATAAATAATAAATAGTTATTTATTATTTAAGAAGAATTTAAATATTAAGGTTAATATTTAATGGACCAGTTAATTAATAGTTAATTAATTAACTAGTAAAGTCCAGGGGTCAAAGTGAGAAGAATGGAACTTCAATTAAAGACATGGGCTTTAATTGAACGGGCTTGGGCTTTATTAGTAAGGTTTATAAATAACTTTTTAAGACTTAAGGATTAAGGAATTAAGCATTCTAAAAACCCTAGCCACCCTATACTCTCTCTCGTCGACACTCTCCCTTTCGGCTCTCTCTCTTCTCGTCGAACAAGAACAACACCCAAGGTGTTTTCGGTTTTGTTGAGATCGACGCACACACACACGCTCAAGGTTTCAAGTGTTGGAGCTTGGGTGATTCCAAGAGCGGTCTAGCAGCCAGTTCATTAGAGGTGCAGTAGTGGTGGACTGTCTTTAGCAATCCCAGGATCAAAACAGGTAAACTTCTAAACCTTTATTGTAGATGATTGAGAAACTATAATAGATCATTAGTTTAAAAGATCCTAACCCTTTTTTGAGGTTTAGAGGGTTAGTTCAATTCAGTTCCGCTTTAGGATTGAACCAGTAGAATCAAACCCAGGACTTGACCAGTTTGTGTCATATAGTGGTTTGGTCAGATCAAAACCCTTCAGTTAGAACGCACTAAAGTATAGTAGTTACTATGCCCCAAATCAAATATCTCAGGTCTAAGGACAACCTATCAAGTTTACTTATGATAGTCCTCCATGAAGTAAACTCGATGCGGATCACTCCCAATATTTATCCCACCTGATAAATATCTAAGAATATTTGGTCACAACCTTGTGCTTTTATTCAACCCCGAATAAATCATCAAATGTTCATAATAGCATTATCTCCCTAATGTAGCTCCCATTACATTAAGTAGCTACGGACATTTAGACAATTCATAACTAGAAACTGTCATGGATAAGCTAAAACATGCTAAAAAAAGAAGAAACAATTATGTAAATACCTCCTATTTCAATCCCATGAAATGTAAATACGTAATAAAAGAGTTTCAAGTTACATCTATGGTAATAATCAAAAACTTGAACTAGCTGCTATATTCTAGGTATTGCATCCCTATAGAATTCGCATGTCTCTCATGCTTAGCTCTAGCTAACGGTTTCGTCAACGGGTCCGTCGGTATCTTTTGCAATCTAAAATCTCCTCTTCCAATAATCTCTCGGATTAGGTGATATTTTCTGAGTACATGCCTAGTCCGCTGATGATCTCTTGGCTCTTTAGCTTGCGCCACAGCCCTTGAGTTATCACAGAATATATCAATCGATTTAACAACTCTAAGATCCGAGATAAAAATTCTTCAGCCAGACAGCTTCCTTTGCCGCATCATTTGCTGCAATATACTCCGCCTCTGTAGTCAAATCTGTTATTGCATCTTGCTTCTGAATTTTCCAAGATATAGCTCATCCGTTTAGGATAAATGCAAATCCTGACTGCGACCTAAAGTCGTCTCTGTCGGTTTGGAAACTAGAATCAGTGTAACCAGTTACACTAAGCTCGTCCATCGAACCTCCATAAACTAGGAACATGTCTTTTGTCCTTCTCAGATATTTGAGAATGTTCTTGACAACTACCCAATGGGCTTCACCCGGATTTTGACACTTATGGAATAGGCAACATCGGGCCTAGTACATAGCATGACATACATGATTGATCCAATTGCCAAGGCATATGGAATCAACTTCATCTTGTTCTAATCTTGACTAGATACAGAACATTGAGCCTTGCTCAAAACCGTGCTAGATTGCATTGGAATAAACCCTTTCTTGGATTCATCCATCTTGAATCTTTTCACTACTTTTTCGATGTATATACTTTGACTAAGTCCGATAAGACGCTTAGATCTATTCCTATAGATCTTAATACCAAGTATATAAGCAGCTTCTCCCAAGTCCTTCATCTCGAAACATTTACCTAACTAGGATTTTACTCCTTGTAATACTGGTATATTGTTTCCTATTAACAGTATGTCATCTACATATGAGAGCTTGTGTGATTGAATACGATGGATGTTGGGATTCGCACTTACCATTAACCGAATTTGCGTATAATAATTCCTATCACTCGAGTATATGAATGCCACGTTATGAAATTCTTTACGGTTGTCGTTGCCGTACTCCTACTTGTTGGTTAGAGGCAGGTGAAAAGCAATTTGCGGGTCTTGAAACTGTACATATGATGGCTGAGAAAGCTGCGATTGCGAGAGACAAACTGAAAGCCGCCAGAGATCGACATAAAATGTATGTAGATTCTCGTCGCCGACTAGTATTGTTTGTAGTTGGTGAACTAGTTTATTTGTAAGTTTCACCGTGGAAAGGGGTTATCCATTTTGGTAAGCGTGGAAAATTAGCTCCGAGATATATCGGCCAGTTTAAGATCCGAAAAGTGGTTAATGATCAGACGGCTACTCTTGATCTTCCTCCACAGCAGAAACTCATAATACCTTCAACGTTTGTTTCCTGTGAAAGTGTAAAGTTGAAGATGAGAGTCAGATTCTTCCTGTGCACGAACTAAAAGTTGGTTCGAAGAAATTGTTATTGGTCGTTTATGTGACAAACTGTATATTCGAATGGAGCGTTTTAAATACTGAAGTTTGTATAATTATTTTAGGGGCCGAGAATTGAGGTATTAAACATACCTTCATGTTTAAGTCTTGTTTACTTTAGTGTGTGTTTTGAAAGTATGTTTTGAGAGAAAGAAAGACTACTACAACTTGACACTTGATTTTCTACTTTGATTCTTGATATCATAGTCAAGGTAGTATGTGTTTATGGTTACTAAATAACATGATTTAGAAAAGTTACCATGTTTAAATTTCTTTAAAATAAGCATGATAGAAGTTGATGATGATTATGGAAAGTGAGTTTTTGATTTGTGATTGTAAAATGGTTTGTATGTGTTCTTGATAATTAAGAAGCATACTTAGTAAAGAATATCACGAGTTTATAAGTTTAAATCATGAATTAAAGTGTTTGTATGAAGATCAATATCAAGGAATTAAGGTGCTTATGCATGGGTGTTCTTGATGTTCTATGAAGTTATGAATGTTTGAAAAGGATGAGAATGGAGATACGAGGTTTAATAAAAAAGGGTTAAATATTATGTGATGATGAAATAATTGGGAAGATAATCCTATCTATGACTCCTTGACATGTTTGTGTGCTTAGGATGAATATAAGTGTATGAAAAAAGGGGCTGAAGTTGATGGGTAATATGCATAAGAGTACGTATCGAATTTGTATATGCTAGTTAAAGATCAGCCGTAAGTTTATATGTATATACATACACATAGAAGATCAATGGGGATGATGTATGTAGAATGTGAAATCGATAGTATATATATATATATATATATATATATATATATATATATATATATATACAAGTCTATCGACCGTGTTTTGATTTTGTGAGAATGTGTATATGATCGATAGAGTATGTGTTTGTGCATGAAAATCGATAGCATGTAGGTGTAAGGGTTATCGACCGTGATTTTGTGAAGGTGTGTATGCATGCATGTATAAAATCAATAGTGTATCTATGTGGATGGCTTATCGATTGTGAGTGACAAAAAGATCGATAAGGTGTATGTATATCGACTGTATGTTGTATGGAACGATTCTATGTGTTAGTTTGTGTGTGTATTATGATGATAATAATAAGTGTTGATATAAATATATTTACGAATATATTTATGAACCGAGAACTGATTTGTATGATTTATGTAACACCCGCATTTAGGGTCCAGTCGTTCTTGGCAATTAGGTGAGTATTTAAGTATTATTTATTTAGTTACTCATTTTATTTAATTGTTAATTGCATGATGTTATTGATGTTTTCATGATAATTAATTGGTCTGCGAGACAAGAGATAAAATATGAGATTTAATATTTTATTTAGAGATTGAAATCATATGATTTGGTTTTACACGAGGGTTCCAAATAATACCTCATTGTATGTTTTGGTTGGAGTAGGACTGCTTTAATTAAGTTTCTGTTTCTCAGATATCAGTATTTGCACTGTGTAGTGTAATATGCTCATTTTTGACCTATATATAGTATTTCTTTGTGTGTTGGCCGTTTTTTCGGCCTTTCTTTGTTGTGGAGAAGAACTTACCAAAACCAAAAAACACACTATTACTTAAAATAGATCCGTGATTGCTATTTCGAGTTTTGAAGCGAGTTTTAACGTTAGATTTCGAAAGCAAGCCTTAGAATCAGTAGCAAGAGGTGTGTTTTGTTGTTTTTGTCGAGTTTTGTTTAGGAAGTTCTTGATGTTGAGTGTTGGCCGTGCGAAGTGGAGTCCACTACGTGCGTAGTGACTCCATTACGTGCGTAGTGCTTGATGAAGAAGATGAAGCCGATGAGTTTTGGTCGCACGGAGTGTAGTCCACTACGTGCGTACCAGTGTCCAAATCGTGCGTAGTGTGTGTGAATCACTTTATACGTGCCAAATGCAATACGTGCGTAGTGTGTTCATTACGTGCGTAGTGTGTGCACCACGTGCGAAGTGTGTTCACCACGTGCGCATTGATTTGGATGTTAATTCAGTGAATGTTTTTATTGTTCTGTAGCCATTGGAAGTTGATGTTTTGCAATTGGAATGTAATTCCAAATACTGACTAAGTTATGATGTGTTTCAGGAAACGAGAAGACTCAGTAAAATTAGAATACTGAGTGTGGTGTTAGAGAACACAGGTGAGTGGACTTTTAACTCACGAATTGTTTTGGTTGTAACGGTAACGGTTATAACATGTCGTAATGTCTTATTCTCTGTTAGACTAAATGATCTGGTACTTACTTTGTTGATGCCTTGGGCATACTTGATGATTGGTTAACAGCTGTTTATTGGCACTGGGTGCATATGATGGGGTCAGCCTTAGTGGGCTGGGTTCACTTGTCATCGGCTAATCAGTATTAGATCTGTTGATGCATGCGTTGCATCTTGAGGTGATTACTGTGTGAGAATGACAAGTGGGCTATCGGTAAACCTATGCTAGGCCAACATTTGGTTGAAGGTTCGGCCGAACCGCCGGTCCTCTGTGATACTTGTTTAATTGCTGATGCTTTTCGTTGGTTAAACTTCCATTCACTTAGCCTTGAGCTAATTCCCCACCATCAACTCCAATTTGCAGGTTGTTGAGCCGTTTTGCTTTTGGAAGTCTTGCTGGTCTTTTGGGGAATGTCTGATACTGTAACTCTGATACAATTTTTTGAATGAGCCTGTATGTATAAATATGTAACACTGGACTTTGGACATACTGACACGTGTGTCAGACAAGTATGTTTAATTAATATTTGTACATATGTTTTAGTTTGGTGGATTATTCGCTTCCGCAGTATTAATCTTTTAAAAAAAAAAAAAAAAAAATTTAGCGGCGTTACAATTTGGTATCAGAGCCCTGGTTTGGGATGCGTGCACAGTTAGAGTGTTCAATTCTCAAATCTTGGCTCGAGTTTGGTCAGACATTCCTGATGTGGGTGGGAATTAGCGTGAATGCAAGTTTCTTTTGATGTTAGCTGTTGTTAGTAGGTTGTGTACTAACGGTTTACCTAATGAGTGTTGAGATGTTGTGATTGACACAGATATGGCCGATAATGAGATCCTGACTAATGCCCCCTTGACCCCAAGAAGAGCTGGTACTTCGGCGGCAGGTCCTTCAGAGATTCGTGTAACAGAGAGCGTTGAGGTTACAGAAGCTAATATTGATCGGGAAGAGTATATTTATCAGTTAGAGGATCAGTTACAAGAGCTTAGAGGAGAGGTACGGGAGCTTGAGAGACAGAAACAGGTACAGGCTTCTCAGGCACAAATTCCTCCAGCGATTTCTACTCAATCGGAGATTCCTCCAGTATCAGTACCTATTTTCTCTACATATCAGCCAACCCAGCCTCAGTATTTCTACCCAGTTATGTCTCAGGGATCTTATCAGTATCCTTTGGTTGGGTACCCACCTCAGAAGGGACCCAAGAAATGTCAGTTCAAAGATTTCCGAGATTGTAAACCGAAGGAATACTCAGGGAGCACCAATCCTGCTGAAACTCTAGAATGGTTGAAAGGAATAACGAGAATTTTGAATATTTGTAACTGTGAAGAGGAGCTTCGAGTTACCTATGCCCAGAGTATGCTTACAGGGGATGCTTCAGCTTGGTGGGAATCGTTGACAGCTCACCTCACCCCGGAGCAGATGAAATCCATTACTTGGGAACAATTTCAGAATAAAGTTCTTGAACAGTATTGTGGTGAATTTGAAATGGATAAAATAAGAAATGATTTCTTGAATTTGCATATGACCGAGAGGATGACAGTTGATGAATTAATCAAACAGTTTAATGAGAAATTGAGATTTGTAAAGCAGTGGGTGCCAACCGAACGTTCTCAGATACAACACTTTGTTGGAGCTTTGTTACCAGAATACAGGGGTAATACCCGTCTAGCCAACACTTTGTCTCAAGCCTTCACCTTAGCTAAATCAGCCGAGGGAGATGTTAAGGCACGGGACCAGATGAACAAGGATAAAGCTGCCTTACAGAAACCAAAAACAGAACAGACTGGTTCTCAGCAAAAGAAGAAATGGCAGGGTAACCAGGGACAGGGTAGGCAGAACCCTAGAGCAGTTGTTGGTGGTTCAAGTCAGAGGTTTCTATGGTGTAGAAACTGTAGGTCTTCCCACACCGGACCTTGTACACCCCAGACCTCGCTATGTATCAGATGTGGTGGATTGGGACACGAGGTAAAAGATTGTAAATTTCCTCGTAACGTGTGCTGGAACTGTCAAAAAGAGGGTCACAGATCAGGAGAGTGTCCTTCTGCAAGGAAGACGGGGTCAGGTTCAGGGGCAACTACAGTTGGGGGATCATCATCTCAGTCTGGCCAAAAGAGAAAGAATCCTCCTGCACCCGAGGGTAGAGCTTTTCGGATGACAGTAGATGATGCTATTGCCACCGATGATGTCATCACTGGTACGTTTCTTGTAAATTCTGTACCTGTACGTGTGTTGTTTGATTCAGGGGCTAACCGCTCCTTTATTTCGATGGCTTTCTGTGATAAATTGAAATTGCCTACTTCACTTGTTACTGATTCTCTAGAAGTAGAAATAGCTAATGGTAAAAGGGTTCCAGTCACAACGGCTGTGTCTGGAGCTAGAATTGATATTGATGGTACTTGTTTTCCAGTCTCTTTTCTGTTAATGCCTATATCTGGATTTGATGTTGTTTTGGGAATGGATTGGTTGAGCCGGAATAGAGCTAGTATTAAATGCCATAAGAAGTTGATTTCTTTTCCTTTATCTGACGGGTCACATGTAGTGGCTCGCGGAGAAAGGTCTTTTTCTACCTTCCCGATAATTTCGTTTATGAAGGCTAGAAAATCTTTGGCCAAAGGGTGTGAATCGTTTCTGGCTTATGCTATTGATGTCAAAAAGGAGAAGCAAGTTATTTCTGATATTCGGGTAGTTTTGGAATACCCGGAAGTGTTCCCTGATGAGTTACCAGGATTGCCTCCAGTTCGTGAGGTAGAATACAAAATTGATCTAATTCCTGGTTCGAGTTCCGTGGCTAAAGCCCCTTACAGATTAGCTCCTGCTGAAATGCGAGAAATGATGACTCAGATTCAGGAATTGTTAGATAAAGGCTTTATTCGTCCTAGTTCATCTCCGTGGGGTGCTCCGGTCTTATTTGTTAAAAAGAAAGATGGTACTCTACGAATGTGCATTGATTATCGGGAATTGAATAAAAGGACAGTTAAAAATAAATACCCTTTACCTAGGATTGATGATTTGTTTGATCAGCTACAGGGTGCCTCTTATTTTTCAAAGATTGATTTGCGTTCAGGTTATCATCAAGTACTTGTTTCTGAAAATGACATTCCTAAAACTGCGTTTCGTACCAGATATGGTCATTATGAGTTTTTAGTGATGCCTTTTGGTCTAACTAACGCCCCTGCTGTGTTCATGGATTTAATGAATCGGATTTGCCGGCCGTTTTTGGATAAATTTGTAATTGTGTTTATCGATGACATTTTGATATATTCAAAAACCGAATCCGAGCACGAGCTTCATTTAAGACAAGTTCTAGAGACCTTAAGACATAATCGTCTTTTTGCGAAGTTTTCTAAATGCGAATTCTGGATGCGAGAAATTCAGTTTTTGGGACATATTATTTGTAAAGATGGGGTTAAAGTTGATCCAGCTAAAGTTGAAGCGGTTATGAACTGGAATTCCCCTAAATCACCATCTGAGATTAAAAGCTTTCTGGGTTTGGCGGGCTACTATCGCAGATTCATCAAAGATTTCTCAAAAATCGCGAGTCCTTTGACGAAGTTAACCCGTAAAGATGTACCGTTTAAGTGGAATGAAGAACAAGAATTAGCTTTTCAGACTTTGAAACAGCTGTTGTGTCAAGCCCCTATTCTTGCTCTACCGGATGGATCTGATGATTTTGTAGTATATTGCGATGCTTCCTTTGCAGGTCTAGGATGTGTTCTAATGCAGCGTGACAGAGTTATTGCCTATGCTTCTCGTCAATTGAAACCACACGAGAAGAACTATCCAACCCACGATTTAGAGCTTGCGGCGGTGGTTTTTGCATTGAAACTGTGGAGGCATTATTTATATGGTACTAAATGTGTTATCTGTACTGATCATAAAAGCTTGCAATATATATTCTCCCAGAAGGAGCTTAATATGCGGCAAAGACGATGGCTAGAATTGATTAAAGATTACGATTGTGAGATTCTGTACCACCCAGGAAAAGCAAATGTGGTAGCAGACGCTTTGAGCCGTAAGGGAGCGGGTGATAATATCCGATTCATGCGTATTGAGATTGTTTCTGACTTGGTGGATAAACTTAAAGCTGCTCAGTTAGAGGCCTTGAAGGATGAAAATTTGAAATCAGAAATCATGGTAAAAAGAAAAGCTGAGTTAATTGATGATTCTCGTGGATTAAAGACCTTTCAGTCTCGTATTTGGGTGCCAGTACTTGGGGAACTTCGAAATTTGATTCTGTCAGAGGCTCACAAATCGCGATTATCTGTTCACCCTGGTAGCACTAAAATGTATAACGATCTTAAATTACTATATTGGTGGCCTACGATGAAGACAGATGTTGCAAAATTCGTGGGATCCTGTCATATTTGTGCACAAGTCAAAGAAGAGCACCAGAAACCGTACGGGTCTTTAAAACAGTTGAAGATACCTGAATGGAAATGGGAGCATATCACGATGGATTTTGTAACCAAACTGCCATGTACTCAGCGGAAACATGATATGATTTGGGTAATAGTCGACCGTTTAACGAAAAGTGCTCATTTTCTTGCCACCAGTGAGACAGCTTCACTTAGTAAATTGGCTCAGTTATATATTGATGAGATTGTTTCTCGGCATGGTATTCCTCTTTCTATTGTTTCTGATCGAGATCCCAGGTTTGTTTCTAATTTCTGGGCGAGTTTACATCGTGAATTGGGGACGCGTATTAATTTGAGTACCGCTTATCATCCTCAGACAGACGGTCAAACCGAACGAACCATTCAAACCCTTGAGGATATGTTACGCGCCTGTGTGATAGAGTATGGTGGATCTTGGGATACACATTTGCCATTGATAGAGTTTGCGTACAATAACTCTTATCATTCGACTATCGGTATGCCACCTTACGAGATGTTATACGGACGTCGCTGTCGCACTCCTACTTGTTGGCTAGAGGCAGGTGAGAAACAGTTTACAGGTCCCGATATTGTTCAAATGACAGCTGAAAAAGTTGTAATTGCCCGAGAAAAGTTGAAAGCTGCCAGAGACAGACAGAAAATGTACGCAGATCCTCGCCGTCGACCAGTTTCGTTTGTTGAAGGAGAGTTGGTTTATCTGAAAGTCTCTCCATGTAAAGGGGTTATTCGCTTTGGGAAGCGCGGGAAATTAGCTCCACGATATATTGGTCCGTTTCGAAAACGACAGATAGTCAATGATCAAGCTGTTACTCTTGATCTTCCACCTGAGTTAGCGGGTATTCATGACACCTTTAATGTCTGTTACTTGCGTAAATGCAACGTTGAGGATGAAAGTCAGATCCTTCCAGTGCATGATTTAAAAGTGGATTCGAAAAAACGATTAGTAGAGGAACCAGTTGAGATAGTTGATCGTAAGACGACAAAGCTTCGCAGAAAAGAAATCCCTATGGTTTTAATTAAATGGAAACACAGTTTGGGTTCAGATTTGACATGGGAGACCGAGGCAGACATGAGGAACCGCTACCCTAACCTATTTGAGAGCGATGAGATTCCGGGGACGGAATCTTCTTTAGGGGGGGATTTATGTAACACCCGCATTTAGGGTCCAGTCGTTCTTGGCAATTAGGTGAGTATTTAAGTATTATTTATTTAGTTACTCATTTTATTTAATTGTTAATTGCATGATGTTATTGATGTTTTCATGATAATTAATTGGTCTGCGAGACAAGAGATAAAATATGAGATTTAATATTTTATTTAGAGATTGAAATCATATGATTTGGTTTTACACGAGGGTTCCAAATAATACCTCATTGTATGTTTTGGTTGGAGTAGGACTGCTTTAATTAAGTTTTTGTTTCTCAGATATCAGTATTTACACTGTGTAGTGTAATATGCTCATTTTTGACCTATATATAGTATTTCTTTGTGTGTTGGCCGTTTTTTCGGCCTTGCTTTGTTGTGGAGAAGAACTTACCAAAACCAAAAAACGCACTATTACTTAAAATAGATCCGTGATTGCTATTTCGAGTTTTGAAGCGAGTTTTAACGTTAGATTTCGAAAGCAAGCCTTAGAATCAGTAGCAAGAGGTGTGTTTTGTTGTTTTTGTCGAGTTTTGTTTAGGAAGTTCTTGATGTTGAGTGTTGGCCGTGCGAAGTGGAGTCCACTACGTGCGTAGTGACTCCATTACGTGCGTAGTGCTTGATGAAGAAGATGAAGCCGATGAGTTTTGGTCGCACGGAGTGTAGTCCACTACGTGCGTACCAGTGTCCAAATCGTGCGTAGTGTGTGTGAATCACTTTATACGTGCCAAATGCAATACGTGCGTAGTGTGTTCATTACGTGCGTAGTGTGTGCACCACGTGCGAAGTGTGTTCACCACGTGCGCAGTGATTTGGATGTTAATTCAGTGAATGTTTTTATTGTTCTGTAGCCATTGGAAGTTGATGTTTTGCAATTGGAATGTAATTCCAAATACTGACTAAGTTATGATGTGTTTCAGGAAACGAGAAGACTCGGTAAAATTAGAATACTGAGTGTGGTGTTAGAGAACACAGGTGAGTGGACTTTTAACTCACGAATTGTTTTGGTTGTAACGGTAACGGTTATAACATGTCGTAATGTCTTATTCTCTGTTAGACTAAATGATCTGGTACTTACTTTGTTGATGCCTTGGGCATACTTGATGATTGGTTAACAGCTGTTTATTGTCACTGGGTGCATATGATGGGGTCAGCCTTAGTGGGCTGGGTTCACTTGTCATCGGCTAATCAGTATTAGATCTGTTGATGCATGCGTTGCAACTTGAGGTGATTACTGTGTGAGAATGACAAGTGGGCTATCGGTAAACCTATGCTAGGCCAGCATTTGGTTGAAGGTTCGGCCGAACCGCCGGTCCTCTGTGATACTTGTTTAATTGCTGATGCTTTTCGTTGGTTAAACTTCCATTCACTTAGCCTTGAGCTAATTCCCCACCATCAACTCCAATTTGCAGGTTGTTGAGCCGTTTTGCTTTTGGAAGTCTTGCTGGTCTTTTGGGGAATGTCTGATACTGTAACTCTGATACAATTTTTTGAATGAGCCTGTATGTATAAATATGTAACATTGGACTTTGGACATACTGACACGTGTGTCAGACAAGTATGTTTAATTAATATTTGTACATATGTTTTAGTTTGGTGGATTATTCGCTTCCGCAGTATTAATCTTTAAAAAAAAAAAAAAAAATTTAGCGGCGTTACAATTTAGGTTCTCAGGAGTTTCGAAGGCTCAGTAGTTAGTTGACTGAGTGGATAACTGTTCGATACAAGGTGAGTGGACTTTGACTCGTGGTTTTAGTTGTAACTGTTATGGTTACTTGAATTTCGTACGATTAATCATGCGATAGACTTTTTAGTTTGATAAGATTGTTTAATTGGATATTGATGATTATTGCGATCGAGTCAAAGATATGAGTATCAAGGCTTGAATTTGTGCTCATGATATTTGTGGCAGATGTCAGCTAAGCATGGTTTTGGGCTGGGGTGGTTTGCTTCTCGTTAGGAAGTTGTAGCAGAAGGAGCTTAATTGTGTCAGTTAGCAGATGGCTATCGGTATATCATTGCTTTGACCAGCAATTGGTCGTAGGCTCGGCAGAGCCGCCGGTTCTTTGATATTTGTGGTTACCTATTCTTGTAATCGTTGTGGTTCTGATAAATGTTGCTTGTGGCTTGATTTCCATTCACTTAGCTTTGTGCTAATTCCTCACCCTAAGTCTCTGTTGCAGGTTTTTTTGAGAGCACGGTAGGTTGCTGCTTTTGTGTACAGGAGAAGTTTGACCGTCGCTCTCATATTTTAAGTTTTAAGAGATGAGCCATCTTTGAGAAATATTTTGTAACACGAAACAAGATACTGTGTGTTTGTACAATATTGGTTTTAAGTTATGGTGTTGCTTTGTTTATGATTTATGATGCATTACTTCCGTAGTGATTTAAAAAAATGTTTTGTGTTTTACGGTGTTACACGCAGATGTGACAGCAGGGTTCAGAGGTTTTAGAGGGTGTGTTACTCATCTTATAATATTATTAAAAGAAAAGGATGATTACATTATCATCCTTATTAAAAAAAAGATGGTGACATCATCATCCTTAATTATAGCAAACTTTTATCAATTACAACCTTTTATTTCACAAATTTTCTTAATAACCCCCTGTAATTACCGATAACAACATCCCATTTTAAATATATTTACTTTTCTTATATCAAGGGTGATTAGTTAAAAATCGAAAATAATTTTAGATACTAAAGTTTTTAAAATTTTTAAACTTTCCATATTTCTAGGTGATTAGTTTTGGTAAGAATATAATATACAAAAACAATATATGTTAATTATCCTATAAGATATGTGTAAATAGTAACATTAAGTTACAAACTTTCTAATGTCATTATCTATTAGTTAAGAACATTTTTTAAAACAATTAAAAATGTTTAAATTCACCACAATATGAATTGAAATATTAGCAGCTCATTATTTCATTTTTAATTACTTTTCAAATATAGATGTTTATTAAAGGGAGGATCGTAACTATTGTAGGCATTTATATCTTAAATCTATAAACAATACTGCATTTCGACATGACACATGTTGCTATGATTCTTCTTCATTGTGATAGTTATTAATTACGAAAAATTAACAATCCTCTTCATCATCTTGTAAGAGACCTTTATTGGAACAATATTCAACTCCTAGGAAGAAATCACGATTAAAAAAATTCTAGAGAAAACAATTATGTTTATAATACGTTTTATATTACAATGTATGTTTTACAATTGTATTTTATGTACATGATAGTACTCTTACAAAACCTAAAAAATTTAAAACTGACTTTAATCATTCCGCGTGTTTATACACTGAATGTTAAGCTAGTGGTCTAATATTCAACCGGTAAGTAGGCTGTAAGATGACATGGTTACATGGGAACACCATTAAATAACCTTTTCTCATCTCAATAGTTGAAGCCATTACGGGTTCGGGGGCTCATACTATCTCTTCTCTTTCTCTCTCTCTCTCATTCTATAGCTTTTTAAGATTTGGTTTTTAATAGATAACTAGTTTAAGAATCTATAAATATATGAGTATTATATAGATAAACCTAAAAAATAATTTATTAAATAAAAAAATACTTTTCAAATACGTAAAAATTGTGTCCACATATTTACATAATAACAAAACTTATAAAAAGTGATAAAAAATAATTAAAAGGCTGACTTATACATATTGTTTTAAGTACATACATAAAAATATATAAAACAAAAAATCAAGTGTTTAAAAATTGCAACACCCTAAAATAATTAGATATTTTGTGAAATTGCAACACCCTAAATTTGTGACAGATGTCATCAACACTCATAGCAGCAGTAGAAGCGTCAATGCAAGGTTGGGCTCTGACGTTATGGCAGAAACATAGTATTATATGATAAAAAGTGATTGTATTTTTCATACAACCATTAACTATGATATAAAATATTTTATAATAATAGACTAAAAATATTTGTTAAATATATTTTTTAAAATTTTATAAAAGATAAATATAATATTTGTAAATTAGGATGAATAAATATAAAAATTTACTAATAGTTTGACCACTAAAAGTCAAATTTTAAATTTTAACTTTTAATTAAATGGATGATTTAGATTGAACAAATAAATTTATATTATTAAACAAAGTATTACAATCGCTTAATAAATTTGATATATATTAATCTTATCTTATATTTACTAGTTTAAATATCCGTGTAAACACACGGTTTAAATATTATTATTTATGAAAAATCCTTTGAATAAATATATGATTATTTTATACGAATGAAAGAATAGAAAGATCTTAGACTTTAAAAAAATTAAAAAATGTTTATATTAATTTCGATCAACATAGAAAAGAAAATGATGGAAACTTTAGAATGATATAAATTTATCTACGATAATATGTGTAAAACAAATAAAATTAAACCTAACATGGGCCACGACATAGATAAAAAAATTAATTATTCAATCTGAACCAACCATTTTCGTAAAAACCGGAATCCAATTTGATTTTTCTTAGGTTAAAATTAGATTCTATTTTGAATTTAAATTGAAGCCTTTTGTTGTCATCTTTTACATTCTTGTTATTTTGGCGTCATATAATTATTTAGTATATTTTTATTAATATATTATATTTATTTTACAACGATCCCATGTATTACACGAGTATCTAATTTAGTTATTAATATTAAAGATTATTAATCGATTGATATTAATTTTAAATTAATATAAAATAATATTTAATTTGTATTTATTAACTTATATGGATATCATATTGTTTGTTTTTTGATGAAGGGATCTTCATATAACTAACTTTAAGTATATGTGTAGATTTTATAGTTAGAACAACATTTAAATATAGTAAATTTATATTAACTTAGATATAATTTTATCTTATATAATTTATAATAAATTTTCAATTTTGACTATTAAAGTTAAAATTGAGTTTTTAATTTTAACCTAAATGAATGACTAAGATTTAATTTTAACTAAATAAAAGCCAATATCTTCTAATTAAATCAATGATAGTTAGTCTTTTATATATATTAGAAAGATCTTAAAAGATAATTTATAAAACAAAACTAAATAAATATAAATAATTAAAAATAAAATATCCAAACAACCGCTTAGTAAATTTATTGAGAAATAAACTTATATTATTAAACAAAGTATTACGATCGCTTAATAATTTGATACATATTAATCTTTATCTTATATTTATACTAAAAGATAATTTATAAAACAAAACAAAACAAATATAAATAATTAAAAATAAAGAGAAATGTTCAATATAGTTCATACTTATTGCATATTCTTAAGGGACTAATCTTAGCCCTTGGATCAGCCTTATCAATGGTCCGGATTGAATTTAAAAATTTTGGACAGTGTGACATTTTCGTAATTAACATGTAACGATTTTACCATCACATGTGATTGTATACTGAATCACATGTGATTTTATATTGAATCATATATGATTAAATATTAAAATTTAAGACTATATTTTTTACATTGACTATATTGAACACAACTGTAAAAATAAAATACCCAAACATCCTATACGGTAAAACTCAATAATTCATTTGACATTCCAAAAAATTCGCTTGACATCTTTTTCCTTTTCACCTCTCCTAATAAAACTCGACAACAAAGTCGTAAGTTCAAACTGGTTAGGGGCTATTTTGTCGTAGGTTAAATGGAAATACGGTAACAAAGGTTGTATGAATGTAAATGCTTTTTTAACCTAAAAAACTCCAGCCGCCGCCGTCCCTTGTATCCAATCTTTGATTCTGCATTTCCACTACGCCATCGCCGCCGGCGACAATCTGTTCATTTTCCGATGTTTATATCTTGCTAATACGCCATGGAACCTGTTCTGGACTTCAGTAACCTAGAAAACTTAAGATCTCATGGCGTTTCTGTTGTTGGAATTGGTGTTCTCGGAATTGAAATTTGTAACTAGAAGGTAAAAAATCTTCATTCTATTCTATTAATTTCGAATTTACTTCGATTGTTCGAATTTCATGGCTAGGGTTCTATGTTGCTACTTTCATAATCTTTCTGCACAAATTAGGCTAGTGATCGAAAGGGTCATGACATATTATCAGTAAAACACAAAATTTCTAACTGATCCAAGTGAATCATGGAGCTGAATCTTGTGTTTTATTTTTAAAAAGCATGATAAAACCATAAATAATATGAGATGACAAGAGCCAGCACAGAAGCTTAGCCAAGTGACCGCATTACAGGTTGTCTTGAGACCAAATGTGAAACCATTTGTGCACTTAAATGATTTAGACCCTTAACCATTAAAATGTCTTTAGAAAACTAGGACCCCCAATCTTTAACTTTAAACTTAGATTTCAATTGCTCCTCGTCCCATCTGTGTTCAGATTACCAATAGGAGCCATAATATGAAGATATATCAGTTTCGACCGATTGCGAAAAAAGATCACTTTCACAGCAGATTTCTTATATATGAATTACAAAAGTGCCGATGTTTTAATTCCCACACATTTATAATTTAGAGACACCACAATAGGAAAACTACATCTAATTTTTTACTGTAATTAGTGTTGTGATTTGGGTTTCTCATATGGTATAAATGTTAAATTTTGAATAAATGTTCATTACAATATCATTATCATGTGTCAAACTATCAATTTTGGATAATCATTTGCAACAAAGCATTTGAAATGATTATGTGGAGATGAACTGATATTATGTATTGACTACTTATTTAACCTTAATTTATTTACCTGTTATAAACCCAATTTGTAGAACTTGCTAGGCGGTCATTGGGCGGTTGGTGGGGAGTAGGGAGTATTTGGATTGGAACTTTTAATGGAAAAATTTAAACACACACACACGCATATATATATATATATATATATATATATATATATATATATATATATATTTCCATTGAGAACTGATTTTAGTGCGAGAACCAATCTTAGCTGTTGATTTGATAAGTATAATTCATGGATGGAGAGTGTGGGGGAATCAAGTGTGGCAGGGTGTATGTGAGGAATTCATGTGTGGGCAATGACATTGAAAGAGGGAGAATTGGACGGTTCAGATTGGTTCTCGCGGTTCTCGCACTAAAAATGGTTCTCAATGTTTTGTTTAAATTATGTGAAAGCATGACATTTGTGAATCATGTTATTGTAGGAATCATCGACCGCAAACTCACAGGATTATGTTTGCATTCAGTTGTCTGGACTTGATCTGGAATCTAGGTAATACCTTAAAATATTTGAAGATCAGCTGCAGAGGTTGCTTGCGAAGCAAGAAAAGGAAGCAAACGAGGAATTTAAAGATATACCCATGGATAAGGATCTGGATTGGTTTGTACCGGTGAATGAAATTGAAGTAGTACGTAACGAAATTGCTGAGGTGTTGGTAAATGAGTTAGTAATGGAAATTGCAAGTGGATGGTGGTAGTGAAAGTTTAGATTGTAGGCATAGAATCACGTGAACGAATATTGAGAAACAACAAAGAAATCAATCAAAGCAAGAACGAGGTTTAGGTGTTTTTTTTTTTGGTGAAATATTCAGATATTGTACGATGTGATCTTGGATTTTGAGCACACTCTTATATGGTTTCCTAGGTTAGCACCTGTGTACTACACTGGTTTAACGATAAAAATTAATAAACTTAGAAATTCAAAAAATATGAGAAAAATAAAAATAAAAATAGGACCTTTGCCCTATTGTTAGGTATGATAAACGATGATTGTATGTTTTGCTTCATAGTTGGCTGCTATAATTCCTTGTGTTGTAGATGTTATTTCCTTTTCTGTTTTAACCTATATGTAGATTCTACTCGCACAGAGTATGAGAAAAATCTCCATTCACTTGATTATCAGCTTTGAATACTTAATAACAATTGGTATATAAGAGTTACTACAAAATAATGTTAGGAAGATTCATTATTATACTACTACTATATGTCACTTACAACTATATGACCTAGCTGGTTGATTGGCCATAAAACACGTAGTTGAAGTTAAACACGATAGATCCTCTAAAAATTTAATCTCTATCAACCAACTTTATTAAGTTAAACACGATAGATGCTCTAAAAATTTGGTAAAGGTATACACCATATAAGGCTATGTATCAATATATCATCAAGGTACATTGTACAAAGAGTATGAATTTCCTCTAAGGTATGATTAAGTGATTTTACCATACCTTTACAAGCAAATGGTGCATTTGCAGTTTTATGGACATCATGCACAGCCAGGGTCGGAGCTACCCTTTAGGGGTCGGGGTCGGGGTCGGGGTCAAGCGACCCCATTGAAATTTGAAACCGTAGTGGAGCGTATATAAGCGAAATTTTCAGTGACCCCAATAGTTATATCAATTTGACCCCAATATATATCTAAAATTTCAAAGTAGCCTAGTGGTTGTAGGAAACTTGCTGTTTGTTTTTTGAAGACATAAACGTCTTATGTCTTATTTCAGGTCTGCAGGATAAGATGTGGTTTAAGAAGGTCTTATGTCTGCGAATTTCTGCGAGATAAGACTGTTTGTTTTTTAATTTTAAGAAATGTCTTATTTACTATATTTACCAACCACCACCAACCGCCGCCGCCGACCACCACCAACCACCACCGCCGCCGACCACCGCCGACCACCCCTAACCACCACCGCCACCACCTCCGCCACCTCCAACCACCACCAACGGCCACCGACCACCATCAACTGCCACCTCCACCACCGTCACCACCGCCGACGACCACCACCAACCGCCTCCGCCATCTTCTGTCATCACCATTAATATCCAATATCCAAAACATTAATATCTAATATCTAAAACATTAATATCCAATATCCAAAACTTTAAATTCACAAAAATAAAAATAAAATTGTTATACAATTTGCTTAACTAAGATACCAAAGTCACTAAAAATTCTACATTTGCATCAATTGTTCCCAAATTTGATCTCGCAAATGAACTCACGATCTGCTGCACTTCCATGTGGTTGGATCTCATTACCAATAACATCATCATTATCTTGATTTTGTACATGGTTGTTTTCAACTGGCACATTGTCTTGATCATATTGAGAGAATAATTCATCACTTAATCCCTCCTTTCTTATAAAATTATGAAGCGCAAAACAAGTAATGGTAATGTTTCTTTGTGTAATCAAAGAAAAAAGGGGCCATTCTCTTCAATATAGGAAAACGTGCTTTCAATACTCCAAAAGAACGTTCAATAACGTTTCTAAGTTTTGCATGTAAGTGGTTGAATTTTTCTTTGTTGTTCAATGCACGTCTTTGACGAAAATCTCCAAGCCAATATCTCAGGTTCCGATATGGCGCCATAAATCCTCGAGTGTGTGCATAAGCAGTATCACAAAGATAATATTTATCTATAAAAATAATAAAATGGTTAGTGTTCACAACATAAAATAAATATCAATTATGATTCATAAATGTACCAGGAGGTGGAAGCGGAAATGGAGCATTTGGGTTTGTTAAAGCCTCAGACAATATTCTAGCATCATGTGCTATCCCTTCCCATCCGGCCACAATAAAAGTAAATATCATATTGAAGTCGCATATGGCCAACACATTTTGATAACAATCCCCCTTCCTCTACCTCTATATAAATGTTGTTTGTTGACAAGCACCACAGCATGCACCAATGTTCCATCAAGGGCACCAACAGCTTCCTACATAACAGTTAATTATTATTAAAAGTATAAAAACAAATATGCCACATAATCAACTTTATTACTATATACCTTAAACACTCGTCTTAATCTCTTATGATGTCCCGGAATATTCGGATTCGGGGTTAAAAGTTGTTGGAACAATAACCTCTTTCGCAAGCTCCATCATTCTATCAAGCACCTCATGAAAATAAAAATGAATCGTTTGTGGGGAGTGTTGAAATCTACGCTTCACAACAACATATCGTTGATTATGACCGATCATCATAAAAAACATAGCCATCTTTTCCTCAACAGACACATGTTTGCTATCCCTTAGCCAACCCCTTACTCTAAAATGTGCATAGAGCCGGACGAAAGAATCGCGTGACATACGTAAATGTTCGACACATTGTCTGTTGTTTCCTTGTAATAATTCAATCGTGAATTGATGCCACTGCCTCTAGCATAATAGTCGGCCTATCATGATCACCTCTCATATACTGCCCACGCCAAGCAGTTGGACAATTGTCCCAATCCCAATGCATACAATCTAAGCTACCTAACATGGCGGGAAACCTGTGCCATGTGTCATGCGCGGCATATAAAAGTTGAATATCATCGTAAGTAGGTTTACGTAAGTATCGTTTACAGTAAATTTTGATGATACCTTTGGTGAAATTGTTTAAGCATTCTCATGCAGTTGACTCCGTCATCTTTAAGTACTCATCCATGCCGTCAGCAGATGCCCCATAAGCCATTTGTCGAATTGCCGATGTACACTTTTTCAAAGTAGATAACCCTTGTCTGCCTCTAGCATCCATGCCCTGTTTGAAAAGTGTACTCTTGCTCCAAATCCTCGGCAATTCGTAGAAATAGTCGTCTACTCATACGGAACCGTCTCCTAAAAGCCTCGTCATTGTAATTGCAGTTTTCTGCAAAATAATCTTGAAATAGTCTTTCGTGTGTAGCTTCTCGATCTCTAGTTTGGTCTAATCCCCTCCGTCTTCGTCTTGGTTCTTCATCATCATCAAGAACGCGCAGCATAGTTTCTCTCATTATTCCATGAAAAAACATGTTACTCATTTGACGATACGCTCCTATAAAGTCGACTTCCGAACCCGTGGATGACGAAGACGATGACGATTTGTAATATTCCGACGAATCAAATGATGAAGATGACATGTTTTTGGTGGAAAGAAATTTTAGAAAGGGTGAATGGAGAAGATATTTGGGAGAGAAATGTATAAAATGTGTGAAAAATAAGTAGGATAAGAAGGATATATATAGGGGAGTAAAAAAGAAAAAAAAATGAAAAAGAGAGCCAACTAGCCGTTGGCAACGGTCAAAGAGGAAAAAAGAAAGAAAGAAATGGGGAAGCTGAGCGAGAGGGTGAAACCGAGAGAGAGGGAGAGAGAGAGAGAGAGCCCGAGTGAGCCCATGATGGGGGCGATGGTGTGGGAACCGGACCCGAGGCAACCCACTATGCCATCCCGAGCGGATGCACATAGTATAATAGGAGCAAAATCACTCTGAACCCACCCAGTTATCATTTCTGATACGTTAGAGTTAGTTACATACTAAAAAATGTGTTTATATTCATAGTGAGAGGTTTAAATAAGAATTTATATTTAGGTGAGAATGAGATACTCAATCTTATGCATTTACCTTTAATCAATGACAATCAACATACCAAAACACTTAAGTACTTACCATTAGTTTAACTACACTTTCCGTCGACATTAAGGTATGTAATAAATATAATATAATAATTAAATTATAGTGATTTAATTACAAAAAATAATAATAATAATAAATTATATTGTTGTTGTTATTATTATTATTATTATTATTATTATTATTATTATATTTTAAACTAGGTTAGAGACCCGTGTATTACACGGGTTGGTTTTAATTTATTTATTTATAGTAAAAACTTTCAAAAAATAAGTAAATGAAATAAAAAAGTAGTTGTATTTTAAAAATAAAACTACAATGTTTAGCAACTCTTATCATATCAATGGGGTTAACACCACTTCCCCCGTTCCTGCTTTAGTAACATGATACATAAACTTTAGTAAATGCTTAAAGAATAAAGCTATAGTATGTTGCTTAAAATTCATCTAATGAGTTTAGTCTATCATAATATAAGGTTTTCCTTTAATCATATCCTGAGGGCCTATCAAATAACTAAAAATTCACTATACATCATAGGAATCATATATGAGAAACTTTAAATGGTTCATCTAAGGAGTGAATTGATAAAAGAACCTCAAATTCAATTAAAATTGAAGGGAAATTGTACATGTTAACTCTGCCACTACCATAATAGATTCATCTAAAATTATTAAATTGATAATCAAACCGAAATTCAACTAAAATAGTGGAAACTTAAAAATACGAAAGTCTGCCACGGATGTAGTATACTAAGAATACTAATAAGTAACACTTTCTATTATTAGAAGTAGAACATTCAGGTGAAGGTTTAATGGATAAATGACTGTCTTTCACAAGCTCACACAAAAGTGTATATACCATTAGCAAAATAGCAAAAAGCAGGAGGAAAGATCAAATATTAGTGTGTTACTCGACATTTCGTCAAACATGTAGAGGACTAAATTAATGTATCAAATGATCACATTAAAATCAACAGTTTCACAAACACAAACTACAAAATTTGGATGCTCTAATTACACTAAAATCCGTAAATAAAATGAATAATTAAGATGATAACCATCAAACCTAACTAATGGAAAAAACAGATTACATTAATAGATGTTATTTGCTACCTATTGTATACCTCCATGTTGAAGAAGTGAATCAATTATAAAAAAAGTAACTGTACCATTAACAATATAAGTAGTTTAATTGACCTTGAAAGTAAACTCTACTTCTTTCTAAAGGCCATAGGAAATATGAGTTAAAATAACTCCATTATGATACCAATATCCATGGTACCGAAAATGTATCAGGGCTCAAGTGTTTCACCGAAGCGACGAGACCTAGAAAGCAACTTTATATATATATATATATATATATATATATATATATATATATATATATATATATATATATATGGAAAGATTCAAATGAGAATGATAAATTAATTGAGAATGGGAGACTCAATCTCAGCCGTTCATTTTGTAAGTGGAATTCATGGATGGAAAGCGTGGGGGAATCGAGTGTGGCAGGGTGCATGTGAGGAATTCATGGGTGGACAATGACATTAAAAAAGGGGGAATTAGACGGTTGAGATTGAGTCTCCCATTCTCACAAATATTTAGATTCTCATTTGAACCTTTACCTATATATATATATATATATTAAGCTTTCCCCACATTAGACTTAACATTTCACCAAATCAAAGTAGCAACAAATTAGGAATCTAACAGATCAGAGATCAATGAGGAAAACTATGACCTTTTCAGAAACTATTGTTACTCATAATAAATCTCGTGCAATTTTATGTGTATATAATGAATAACACATGTTCTTCATTCAAATGTTAACAGTTGTTAACACAATTTACATAGAGATTTCAAGTAAAGCCAGCAGACCTCATGTGGATCCCATATGTGATGCTATACACAACTCCTGTCTTGAATATACTGAAATCATGTCTAATATAATATAAATTCTATTATCTTATTTTACATACTAATCATTTGATACAAAAAAAAAATTATGGCATAATGGATTTGACCAAAACCATTTTGACCTGTACCAAAATATTAAATAATATTCTATTTTAGTACCTGTAGAAAACTTTATTAGATGAGACAAATAAGAGTATAATCTCCAATGATCATAAATTTTTTAAACTCCTACATAACTTCATGTCAAACATATTCAAGCAAATCCTATGATACATGTGGTAAATACCTATGTTTTGCTATCAACTAATCAAAGATTGAAAATGAACTTGGTAGAACTCAAAAACCCCAAAAGGATCAATTCCTTAAACATATGTGAACATATATTCATTAATCAAACATATATTTGAAAAAAGAAATCAAAATGTGTACTTTAATGTTTAGGAGACATTTAATCGAACACTTGGTAGGCATAACCAGAAGTATAGTTACTGTGAGCATTTGACAAATATGAGTATCAGAAACAAAATAAGCATGAAAAGAACATGAAATGTCAACTAATTCACAAGTTTATAATCCAAAAACAATCATAACAACATAAAAAGAAACGACGAGCATTCTTGTGTTTAGATATGCATATAATAATTAACAATGGTTTATAAAATACCTATAAACAATCTATAAGACAATATGATAACCTTGGAGAAAATCCCAGCAGCAAAATCGGGCGAATACGCATTTGAAGCTGGTCGATTTGTAGCATAATTTATCGGGAAAATCAGGAGAATATGCATTTGATACACGATGATTTGAGAGACACCAAGCAGTCTCCTTTAAATCTAGTTATCCCCTAATTTCATAATCATATGCGTGAGCTATAAATTATGAAGCTTTGAATGGTGAGAATAAAGATAGAAAAACATTGGGGGAAGAAAGAAAGGATGAACCAAGAACCTGTGAGAAATCCATGAAGATTGTAGAGAAAAGACTTTGAATAGATAATTTTGGCTTCCATTGAAGATTTGAAGATCGAGAATTAAAGAACATTCGAACATTATAGTAGTGGCATTCATCTTCTCTCCGCCAACTGTGCCCTTCGTTAAGTTACAAACCTAATTTGGGTTAAGTTGAAAAGAGGCGAGACAGAGAAGCGGAAGGGCGTTCTAGCCACGTGGCAATATCATAGGAGTTGATAATGAGAGGAAAAAGCAGGAATTGTATTTCTAGAAAAATGACAAGTATCCCCTATTTACTTATTTATTAAAGAAGGAAGATGGTGTGGGCGTGACGAAAGTTATCATCGAACATTCGAGCTGAAAGTAATTTCCTAACATCTAGAAGCTCAGAGTGTGTATAGAAACAGGGGTAATTTTGTCTATTCATCATTCACAGCTTTACCCTCTCCGCCTATATAAGGCCAGAGCTACAAAACTAGGGTATAAAAGGCAGATCTCATTCTCCTAGTGAGTCCAATTCTTCGTAAATCAAAATCGTTAACGAAAAACTCGATTGATCTGATAATCAGATGAATTTTCCTGTTCATTACTCTATGTTTCAGGTTTATAACTATGATTTGTGCTTAATTTGTACGTATGTTGATGATTCTCATGCAAAATCATGTGATTCCTGTTGTTTGTTTGAGATTTTGAGTTTTATTTGATTTGATTGAAGTTTTGATGTTTCGCGTGGTTAATTAGGCGTATAGTTAGGTGTAATTTATCATATTCGATTCGGATTCCACTTCTCTTTGATATTTCAAGATTAGTAGCTCGGTTGTGCTTTATATAGAAGAACAATTTCTAATGGAATATGTATTATGTTTAATTGGTGCAGATTTTTAGTTCAGGTTTAGAAATGTATGCCTCGGTTGTGTATGATCTTGGGGAAATATTAGTAGGGTTTGTCCATGTTCTGATTTGTTTTGTTCTGTGAGAAATTTTGATTCTGTATATCATGCAACATGTTTCTTTGGTTCAAAGATCTCTATACATAATGATTTTGTGATGTATGTTGGTTGAATTTGGGATTTTGGTTGGTTTGTTGATTGTTTCCACATAATTATCTCTGGATTTTATAGGTTTTTCATGGCAACATTCGAGTTGTACCGGAGGTCAACAATTGGAATGTGTTTGACTGAAACATTAGATGAGATGGTTTCAAGTGGAGTTCTTGGGCCCGAGCTTGCTATTCAAGTGCTTGTTCAGTTTGACAAGGTCTCTTTTGAGCTTCTTTAACTATGTGTTAGTTCCACACGTAGTTTTGATTAATATTCGGATTATCATTCCTTGATTTGTTGGTTGTAGTCTATGGCTGAGGCATTGGATACTCAGGTTAAGACCAAGGTATCCATTAAGGTAAATACTTTTATACTTCTATCTGTATTGCTTAATTGAAACTAATATTGAGATTGGTGATCTTTTATTAGAATGAGAAGCGAGCTGATTGATCTCTGTTTCCGTTTTTGAGTTGCAGTATGTGTTTTAAGTAAACGACCCAAATATTTTTGGAATTTTCTATTTCATGTTCATGAAACCGCAGACAAGAAATGTTTTTTTTTTCTAAAATCAGCAATCCTTGCAATATATTTGGTTTCATGTCCTCCAAATAATAGTTTTACATGAACTTTGTGGACTCGATCTTTTGAAGAGTTTGTTGATGGTCTATGACCTTTATTCTAAAAGGTTATGATAACATCTATTATGTGTGTACTATGGGGATGTTTGGGATTGCTTTTTTAAACAAATCAAGATTATAAGCAAAAGCACGTGTTATAATCTTATTGGAAACTTATTTCACCATTAAGATGTATTCTGAATCCGCCAAAACTAATCAGTTTGAAAACATGTATTTTACCCTAAATAAGCAAATTAGCATAATCATTTTTTTGTACAAACACTTAAAAGAGCATATCTTTCGAAGAATTGCAATATAAGCTGACAAGCTGTTTATTTCTCAAGGACAGTTATAATCTTTGAAGGACCAAATATGTAATGACCAATAGCTCTTTCAAAAGCTTTTTCTCCTTATACATTAATCTCAGGTTCCAATAAACACTTGTGCATACACTAGTATTGAAAATAGTCGATCCCAACCGCAGTTCTTCCACCTCTAGTATAGTAAACAGTATACCCTCTTTGAATGACCTAACAGATTGACCAAATCCAACCTCAACTATCTCAAATGAGTAGATTGAGTTCTATTTTATTAATAACAAGTCAAACAGGTTAAATAGTACTAATTAGCTGTCAAGGTTCAACTGTGCCAATACAGGTTAAACTCTAAAAAGTAGATTACTCTTCAGTATTATAATTATATTAATTATTTTATGCCCCAACCTGTATTGAGCTAAAATTAAAATATGACCTGTTTTGGCACTTTTAATTATAAGCTTTTACAAATGACATTTTTTATTTTGGTTACGTAAACAGGGGCATTTGCACACCTACAGATTCTGTGACAACGTGTGGACATTCATTCTCCAAGATGCTCTCTTCAAGTATGATGAATGCCAGGAAAATGTGGGTCGGGTTAAGATAGTGGCATGTGACTCGAAGCTGCTTGTCCAATGAGATCCTCATGTCTAGTGGCATGGTTTTGCTGGTAAATTTTAGTGTAGAACAAAACATGGGATTTGTTCCTCTGTTGTATTTATTCTCATGAAACAGAGTGAATTCGAAATATTCTGCCCATAAACTCAGTTGTGTGATTCTTATTCTCTTTCAGTTTCTGGTTTTTAAATCATATCAGCGGGTGTAATCTCCCGTTCAGGTGGTAAACCCGCTTGTACAGGAACTTGAATGGCTTATTTTAACATACAAGTGTGAAAGATTGGATGAATTCGGGAAGGAGGTAAATCCGACTAATAAGCTACTGGTCCAATGTGCTTCAAAATTTGGAAAGGCCCAAAAAACGAGCAGCTAAATTTTAAAGGATTCGTTGAGTCGCCGACATTTGTGTATAAGGTTTTAGTTTAACATATGCCCATTCCCCAATCTGAAAATGAACGTCTATTCGTCGCTTATCAGCTTCTTTTATGATTGAGTGCGCACGAAGTAGGTGTTGTTTCAACTGTCTAAGTACTTCATCCCTATCTTGTAACTCTTGAACCTCCGCCTGAACTTGCACTTCCCCCGGATCAAACTGTAATACCGATGGAGATTTACACCCATAAACGATCTTAAACGGAGAAGTGCCCGCGGACACATGAAAAGGCGAGTTATACCAAAACTCGATCAATGGAATCCCTGTTGGTCAAATGATGTCATCAGTTGAAATTTGATGAGAGAAAGTTAAGTTTGTAGGATATGTTCTGAATATAACTTAAACAGAATTATGAAGCTTGATCATACTGAGCATTTATAGTGTTTCAGACTGAGCATAAGCTGAATATAAGCTGAGCGTATGTTTGATCAACTTAGACTATATCTTAGTAAGATTATCACTATGTTTGATAAGATGTGTGTGTCACCTAAGATATAGGTTGAGTATTCAGCTTGATGCGTTTCGAGCTGAGTGACTCAGCTTATAGACTGAGTCAGCTCAACAGAGTTGCTAAGTAAGTTCTAGTTAACTCTTATGACTTCTAAGGATGGGGTAGTTAGTGTACATGTTAGTGCATGTTTGATTTCGGGTTTGTTCTCGAAGAACTCAGCTTGATGAGTTTCAAGCTGAGTAAATCAGCCCGACTAAAGAAGTCGGTTTAAGAGAATTTAAATATGTTTTAAATTCCTTTTTAACTCTCTATATCTATGGCATGGATAAGAAGATTCCAGAATCAAGATTGAAGATTGAAGACTCAAGATAGAAGATTCAAGATTCAAGATTCCGGGTCATCCGTTAGTTTGTTAGCAGATTAGGATAAGTTCTAGTTTGTTAGGATCCGTATGAACAAGATTATAAATACTTATCTTCTGATAAGTTAAGGGGAATAAGAAATAACGAGTGCCAGACTCTTATTTTTCACCTCAACCTAATCATCGTATGTGTTATGAATCTTGATGCACAGTTTGTAAGCTCAACGTGATCAAGAAACTCACAGATTGCCAATTGTTCGTGTGTTCGAATCTTCACGTCTGTTGTGAAGTTGGTAAGTATTCAATATGTGAATAAATCCTGTTTAGAGAGTCAGTTCGTATCTATAATCATAAGTTGATTATAGATAGCAAAATTTGAGAGATTGAGAGATTTGATTTACATTAGGTGTTTACATATCAAGTGTTGCTTACTTGGTTGTTAGTGTAATCATCTTCTTATTAATGAAAGCAAAGCATTCGATTGTTTGTGGTTTGATATGTGTTAACACTTTTTATTGATTTGTTCAATTTTCCGCACAAAGTGTATTCAACCCCCCTTCTACACATTACTTACTTGTTGATACTCTCACCAAGGGACCAACAACTGGTATCAGAGCAGGCTGAACGATTTCATAAGTTGAAAGTTCAAGATTCTGAGAAAGTATACAATGTCGAAAAGCAACAATTCATCAAACTTTCCTCAGATGGCTGCCAAAGGATGTCCTATATTCGATGGATCTGATTATCCTATGTGGAAATTCAGAGCCATGCTTTTCCTCAAGTCCATTGACAATCGTATGTATGATGTCATCACTAAAGGACCAATCATCCCCAAGATTCCTGCTGTTGTCAGTGATACGTCTACTGATAAAACTGAAAAGGAAGTAAAGAAGCCTGTTCTGAAGAAGATTATAAACTGTATTCTCTGGATGACAAGGGAAAGAGGGTTTTGGCTAATGCCCTGACAAATGAGATCTTGCATACTGTGACTGGGTGATAATCTGCAAAAGAGATATGGGATATGCTGAGTATTACATATGAGGGCACAGATCTGGTCAAGAAGCAAAAGAAGAATCATTTGAACAGAGCTTATGAAAACTTCTTTTATAAGAAGAATGAAACCTTGGCTGATGTGTTTACCAGGTTTCAGTGCTTGATTAATAACCTGCTAGGTGTAGGCATTAAAAAGAATGAAGTTGAACTTGTGCTGAAATTTCTGGATGTGTTACCAGAAAAGTTCAATGAAGTAACTACAACACTAAGGGCTGGAGGAACATTACATATGTATAACGTACAGTCCATATATGGGTTCTTGCTCAATCATGAACAGATCACAGAGTACTGGCTCATGACGAGTTCTACTGGAACAACGCCTTGGAGTAAGCAATGAATGAGTGTAAGGAACTGCAGCATTTTCTTGCTCAGTTTCAACCGTCTTAGGTTGAGTGCTAGTTCCAACCTCAAGTTCTTTATCAATTGACTCTTGAACTTCCTCAAGGTCAATTTCCTTATTGCCTTTTTGTTTGGATAGCATTTCTCTTTCTAGGAAAAATGCCCTTCGAGCAACAAAAACTTTGTTCTCAGAAGGTTTATAGAATATATATCCAACACCGGCAGGAGGATATCCGATAAAGTAACACCTTTCCGAGCGAGGTTCAAGTTTGTCTTCGGCCTCACGTCTCACGTAGGCTTGACAACCCCAAACTCGTAGGTATGAAAGTGTCGGCTTTCTATCATGCCATATTTCATAAGATGTTTCCACTACTTTCTTGGTCGGTACGAGGTTAAGGATTCTTACCGCCGTTTCTAGAGCATATCCCGAGAAACTTATAGGTACCTCCGTTCGATTCATCATGGACCTTACCGTGTCTAGTAAAGTCCGGTTCCTCCTTTCAGCGACCCCATTTAATTGTGGAGTCCTTAATTGTGAAACGATTCCACAATTCTTAAGATGATAGGTAAACTCGGTACTTAGATACTCTCCACCTCTATCAGACCGGAGTATCTTTATTGTTTTACCCAATTGATTCTGAACTTGTTTTGGAATGTCTTGAACACCTCAAAGGTTTCATGCTTGTGTTTAACAAGGTAGACATATCCATACCTACTATAATTATCTATAAAGGTTATGAAGTATCTTGAGTTATTCCTTGTGACATGCTTGAAAGGCCCACATACATCCGTATGGATGATATCTAAAAGGTCCTTTCCCCTCTCACTAGTCCCTGTGAAGGGTGCTTTTGTCATCTTGCCTAATAAACACGAATCACATACATCATTTGATCCATGGTCAAATGATTCCAAGATCCCATCCACTTGGAGCTTGGTGATGCGAGTTTCGTTTATGTGGCCAAGACGACAATGCCACAAAGAAAACTTGTCCAAACCATTTTTGGAATCGGAATCAATATTCATGATAGACTTCTTTGATTCAATGTATGCATTTGCCTCATATATGCCATGACATGGTAAAGCTTTAAAATAAACAACTTCATTCTTAAAGCAAATAATTGTGCCACAAACAAATTAAAAATCATAACCATCGTCATACAAATTGTGAAAAGAAATAATGTTTCTAGCCACATTGGGTGAATAGCATACATGTTTTAACAAAATAGAATAGCCGGTCTTGAATGAAAGCTCCAAATCTCCCTTTGCTTCACTGGGACAACTTCCGAGTTTCCCATAACAAGATCCAACTCTCCTTGCTCCAAGCTCCTACTTGCCTTTAGCACCTGCACCATATTACATATGTGAGTGCCATAGCCATTATCCAAGACCCAGCTTTTAGAAGTAGAAGTATTGTGGAGTTCTATCATGAACGTACCTTAAGTGTCGGGGCTCGATATGCTCATTGCCTTGAGCTTGTTGAGTCCTTCCAGGTACTTCCGGCAGCTTCGGCGGTAATGGCCCTTGCCCCCGCAAAAGAAGCATTCTGCATCCTCCGGAGTCTTGGCTTGGGGAAGTTTCCCCTTGCCCTTGCCCTTACCCTTCCTTTTCTTGGAAGGGGCGGCCTTCTTCTTCGTGATGCGGCCTTCCCGTATGGCCTGAACGTGAGTGGAAGAAGAAGATGGCTTGCTCTTGGTCATGCTCGCTTCGGCAGTCTTGAGCATACCATGCAGCTCCATCAAGGATTTATCCATGCTGTGCATATGGTAACTCATAGTGAATTGATCATATGCACTGGGCAGGGATTGGAGGATCAAATCGACCTCCATCTCCCTCCCTATGGTGAATCCCAACTTCTCCATGTGCTCAATGTTTGCCTTCATGCGCAAAACATGAGCGCTCATGTTCCCTCCATCTTGAAGCTTGCAAGCGAGAACGGACTTGAAGCATTCATACCTCTCCTGCCTCGCCTGCTGTTGGAACATGTCCTTCAACTACACGATCAGGTCGTAAGCACTTAAGTGATCCATTTGCTTTTGCAAATCGGTACTCATAGTGCTCAACATGATTCATGTAATCTCCTCAGTCTCCTTGAGGCGTTTCTCGTATGCCTGTTGGACCGCCCTCGTTGTACCACTAGGAGGTGCCTCGAGTAAGGGCTCCTCAATGGTATGCATCTTTCCTTCATAGCGTAGGACAAGCTTAAGCTGCCTATGCCAATCCATAAAGTTGCTACCGTCGACTTCTCCTTCTCAAGGAAAACTCGTAGAGAAACGTTAGTGGTGGTGGTGTTGGTTGCTCTTGTAGATGCCATCTAATATTGCAAAGTAGATATAAGTTAGTTTGATATTTTATCTTGTTAAAATAATTTACCCATAAAGAATTATCTTTAGCAAGGCTAAGAACCGTATTTCATTCCATTATGTGACGGGGTTACCGTGGATCACATGATAAAACTATTTAGGTCGGCAACCATTTTACCAATTGCAATCTCTATTGCAATACTTAGCGCCTTGCAGGATCCTTCGACATCCAATGGTCATTTGGCATGTTTGATCCCTTCTTGCACCAATTTTAAATCTTGAAATTTTGGTTAACTCGTGCTAAGCTCGACAATTAACCAAGATTTCAAACCTAAAATTGCAAATCGTCCGTCAAGACATACGGTAACAAACTCACCAAAGTTGGCTCGTGCTAAGCTCGACAACCAAAATTGTGAATTCACCACACTCACCTTCCACACAGTTTTATGAGAATTGGCTCGTGCTAAGCTCGACAACCAAATCCCATAAGACTAGATTCGGGTGGTATCGACTTACGGATGGTGCGTGATTTACGTTTTGTGGAAAGACGGGTTTTTGTTTCCGGTTTGGTTTTAGATTAACTTATTTGTGACAAATCCTAATTTCCACTAGGTGAGTTAATCTTGTATGTGAGTGCGCGAGAGAGTTGTAAACCATTTTTAGCAAATCTCTTGTGATTTTGTTAATTTTCGAAAAATTATCTAGCATGCGAATCCTAAGAAAACCATGCATACAAAATCACATCACACGCATAATATACTATAATTGGTAACCCTTGCCATAAAACCTATGCGTTCTTCCCGTGAGCCAAATGGGAAGAACATGGTCAATACTAAGGGACAATCTTCGATGCGAGCTCCCACTAACGCCGCCATCTCCATTGGATTTCACTGGCTTCATAGACACCATGCTCTACCTTCTTTGACCCCATATTGTGTGTCATCATCCACCAAAATGTAATACATACAATAGAATAAAAATGGCATGCAAGCCATAATATACCTATTTATCTATTATAAATACATGGATGAATGAAATGGCATGCAAGCCACATTATTATTAAAAATTTACCAAATGAATAATAACATAACCAAACAAGCATCCAAACACACATAAACAACCACAAGGTCTAGGCAAGGTTACCAACTTATAAATCCACATACAATCAAAAATATAATGGCTACTGGAATAATACAACATAATAACAAAATAAAAATTCCAGAAGCTCAAAATGATGCCAAAAACCCGAGACTATAAACTGTTTTTAACCAAGAACAAAAACTGTTACAGCGGGGTTAGCGCCGCTAACGTTTAAGAGTTAGCGCCGCTAACACGAGTTTAGCGCCGCTAACCCTGTTCGACAGAAAACAAACATTTTTTTTTATTTCGGGGTTTTCAGGCCACCATGTGCATAACTAACATAGAGGTGGCTCTGATATCACTATTGGGGTTTCTTGGGCACGCAACGGAAGCAAGAGACAACATAAAAGCCCATAAAACATACATGCAAGGCATAAAACATGAAACCCCATCTATGGATCATTCTCTATGTAAAGAAATGGAACAAGAAAAGGAGGTTAGAAATTATACCAGCCTCCTTAGCTCCAGTAACTTGGCTTGTGTTGGTTGGGGATGCTTCTCCTTCTATAAAATCGGATCTTCTATTGGATGATACCTCGGGAACACGTCAACCTCTTGTGCTAGCAAGCTTCTTTGTGATTCTTCTTGCTAGAAAATCACCAAAGAACAACAACAAAATGATCTGACCAAATCTCTTGGAGCAACCCTTTTGATGAACTCTCTCTAAGTCTTATGCACTTAAGAGTGTTTTTAAGTTTAAATTGGCAAAAAGGTGAAAGAGAGGTGCAAATGAGTTCTTTTATAAACCTCCAGATGACCCCTTATCTCCCCAAGACCGGCCAAGATCGCATCAAAAAACTCCCATGCATTGGCCAAGTCTAGAGGTGATTTGACAAAAAGGCACATGCAGCCGTAGCGGCGCTAACCTTTAAGGTTTAGCGGCGCTAACCCCTTAAAGTTAGCGGCACTATCGCGGCCTGTCAGGTGACATAACACAAAGTACATGTAGCCGTAGCGGCTCTAACCCATAAGTGTTAGCGGCGCTAACGCGACCAGCGATGTCAACTTTTGTCTTTTGTCATTTTTGGTCCCTTTACTTTAGTTGCTGTTAGGTTTGACCCCGGTGTATGACCCAATAGGCTCATAAATCATCGGTAGTGATTTAAACGGTGTACACGCATCAGTGGGCATATTCTTATTCTAACAGTAGATACACTCCTAAAGATGATGCCTAGTAGGAAAAGTGTGTCTTCTAGGATATGCTAGCAATATGATGATTAGTTGTCAGGGTTCTAGATAACCATGATAACACATGATATATTAGTGCTTAATGTACTTGTATATTGGAATGGTGTTTGACTAATGATAGAGGTCAAAATGCATAACACCATGTTAGTGAAAGGAGGGCCTAGCGATGGTTTTGGGGTACTGTTTGTACTTTCACCTGAACGACTTATGTCGGAGTAACTATAGTGGACGGATTACGGGAGTTTATATATAAAAGGGAGTCGCGCCACATTTTGTACTAAACTTGTTGGGCACACTTAGTGAGCTTATGCCAATGTGGCTGGACCTTGGAACCCTAGTGGTTGCCTGGCACGCATATGGTATTTGGGGTAATGATGATAGAAATAATTATGATAGACCCCAATTAAGATGATTATGATGATATGATGATAACGATGTATAGGATGATAATGATGTATATGATGATAATGATGTTTTATAATGTTTGTTTACTTGACTATATGAGGATTTATGATGATATGCGGGTGGGTCAATTTATGGATTGGGATTTTTATAATCTAAACCTGATGATGTTTTACGACTGTTTTAAACCGATGATTTTGATGATAACTAAGCTGACTCACGAGGCGTTAAGCTAACACTTGTTTTCTTGAAATGTGTTTTGTACTCGTGCAGGTTGCTTAGATATGTGTGGATTTGTGAGCTTGGGTACTGATGGGTAGTATCTTTAATTATGTTGTAAATGCCGACTTACTGTTATGTAAAGAGTTGGTTTTAAACGATGGTTGATTTGAACGTAACGGGTGGTTTTTATGTTGTAAGTTTAAAACGGTTTCTGCCGGTTTTAATAAAGTGTGTTTTTAAGTCTTCCGTTTTGATGTTTCTATTTTAGTTGAAAAGTTTTTGTAAATCTCAAATTTTGAAAACCACGGTTGTTACAAGTTGGTATCAGAGTTGTGTTGTGAGGGATCTGAGTACTGAGTTCGGTGCTTAGACTCACAGCTAAGTTCTAGAATGACTGGGTGGGAAAGGGTGTGAGAGAGAGTTGCTTGTCTAGTTAGCTCTTTACTTCGATGTGTTAGATGATTAATTTTTCTTGCCTATCTCCATCGCATAGAATGGTTGATACAAGAAGAGGCAAGGAGAAACAGGTAACGAAGTGACCTAAAAATATGGATAATGAGTGGTCATTTAGTCTCCCAAATTATGAGGAAGCGGATATTCAATGGATGCCGATACCTCCAAGGACTGTTTCGATGCATAGTAGCCGCACTGCACATGGTACTAAAAGCATTGTCCGCATTGCTGAACTTGAAAGGGTGCCGAAAGAAAAAGATGATGTTTTGAAACAACAGGGTGCAGAACTTAATCAGCTAAAGCAAGCTATGAAAGATGCAGGAGTCCTAAAAGATAAGACTAACCCTAATATTCATGTTAAAGGGGGAGATGATAATGAATTTCACGCTGGTACCGGCACTAGGATTGAAGCAGGCCAATGGGGACATGCCTTTAAGATGTTTAAGGATTACAAGCCACCTAATTATGAGGGCGGGACTGATGACCTTGAATGTGTACGTTGGATTCGGAAGATGGAGCAAGTTTTCAATTCTGGAGTGTTCACCGAAGAGAAACGAGTTAGTTTTGCTATACGAGTATTGGATAAAGAAGCTCTTAAGTGGTGGGATTCTATCGAATCTACTTTGTCTGAGGTAGTTTGGAAGAATTTGACCTGGAAGATGTTTAAAGAAAAGTTGCAGAACCGTTTCTGCAATCTCAGAGCCAGACAACGGGCAGAAAGGGAGTTTATTGATATGAAAAAGGGCAACATGACGGTTGCAAAATATAACTCCACATTTTCTGAAAAGATGCAATTTGCAAAGAGGTATTGTTACGATGATGCTTCGACAGTGCAGCAGTATGAAGAAGGTTTGACAGGTGAATATCGTGCAACAGTACGATTGAAAACTAATTTAGGTGATGCAATGGATGAAGCATTAAGGGTTGAACATGATATAACCCTGAAAGAAAAGCCAGGTGGCGGGGGAGGGGAAAAGAGGAAATGGGAAGGGCCATCTGGGTCCTCCAACAAGAAGAAATTTGTAGGCAGTGGTAGTAACTCCAACAAAACCGCTGAACAGAAAGGGAAGTCGGGTTACTGCACTTTATGTCACTCAAAATGCAATGCTGAAACAATGAAGTGTCGCCTGTGTGGGAAATTGGGCCATAAAGCGGTTGATTGCAAGAGCGATAAACCGATATGTTACAACTACGTAGAGATGGGGCATATCAGCACAGCATGTCCATACCCAAATAAGAAACAAGATGACACGGGAAAGAAAGGCGGACCGAAAGCAACTGGTCGAGCCTTTAAGATGACAACGGATGAGGCACATCGTGATGATGAGGTTATTTTCGGAACCTTTCTCATTAGTTCCTTACCCGCTAATGTGTTGTTTGATTCCGGTGCTAGTAGATCAATTGTGTCCTTTAAATTTGGTGCTAAATTGATTGTACCTTGTAGTCCCTTAGAACATGTGTTAAAGGTAGAAGTAGCAGTCAGGAAACAGATTGTAGTACGTGAAAGGATTTCATATGTTAAACTAGAGAGAATGTAGTTTACACCTTGGAAAACACCTAGTTCATTCTTGCATTATGAGCAAAACCTTAACTATTACAAAAGTTATATCCCTATATATACTCCATGAGTATATTACATAGAAACTCCTATTTCTATACAATTTGTGAATTTACATTCTCCCCTTTGTATTGAAATAGGAGTGTACGGTAGGAAAGGATAAACCTTTTTATTTCTCAATAAACAATATATGTTTACCACAGCAATGGAAATTACTATTCATAAGTTTTTGTTTGAGAAACAACCTAGTGGGTCAATCTTTTAATTATTCATATGTTTTTGTTTGAGAAACTAACATGAATCTTTATTTTTTATTCTAACAAGTTCAATGCCTTCATATAAGTAGCAAGAAATTAACTACATAATCTTTATTTTGGGTAAGAAACATGCTGTTTATTTTAGTTGGTGTTTCCGTTTCCGTACAGATTTCAAGACCATGATAACACAGCAAGTAGAAACAAATTAACAACATAATCAGGTATCAACAACCTAAGTAGCAACAAATCAACAACAAAATCCAAGTAACTAATCAGCGTATCGTAGATTTTTTAGGCGAGAGAGCAGATTGTTTTGTACCTTGGTCGAGAGTAGGAGAAGAAGAGGGCATATGATGGAGCAGATGGCGTCGATTCATCGAGAGGCGAGAGCAGATGGTCGATTCGTCACGATGCGAGAGCAGCGTCGAGTCTGTGCGTGTGTGTGTCGATGTCAAGGGCAGCCCTCGTTAGGTTTCGTGGGTTGGTTGAAAACTAAAGAGGTAATTTGAAAATTTTCAAGTAATAGCTTCTAGTTGTAAGGAGTATAAATGTATAATAGATGGTTTTTATATAAAATTACTAATTTATGTCTAGAAGAAATGGCTAAGAAGTTTTAGGTAAGGATATTGTTTAGGTCATGACTTCAATTCTACTCCCAATTCTTCTTTTTAATTTATTTTTTTTCAAGCTATTTTTCATCTAACTTTTTTAATTCTTAATTTTTCATTTTTACTTTCTATATAATACTAGATTTACTATTTTTAATGGGCTTGTATTAGAAGTGGGTCAAGAACTAGAAGTGGTATTCGGCTAAACTTTAGACATTAAGTTGTAATGCTAGGTCATGTTGATCTCGAGAAGGCATAGATGGGTTTGTTCTTCGCTTATTTGCGACGGATTACCGACGGAATGCCACAAATTTGTCGCAAATCCGTTGATACTTAGCAACGGATTTGCGACGGAATACCATTGATCTTTAATAACCATGTTTCATCGCAATCTCTCGCAAATCCCTCGCCAATTAGCGAGGGATTAGCGACGATGTTCCTTAAATAAGAATCTGTCACAAACCCGTCAGAAATCCATCGCTAATTTGTGACGGCTTTGCGACATAATTGGATTTCGTCATGGAATGCCACTAATCAGTCGCAAATCTGTCGGTAAGTAGCGACGGATTTGCGACGGAATACCATTGATCCTTAATAACCATGTTCCATCACAATGTCTCACAAATCCCTCGCTAATTAGCGTGGGATTAACGACAATATTCCTTAACTCGTCATCCGTCGCAAATCTATCACAAATCTGTCACTAATCAGCAACGAATTAGAGATGAATTTTTCCCTCGATAATTTGCGACGGCTTTGCGACATAATTGGATTTCGTCGCAAATTAGCGAGGAACATAGAGGGATTGAACTTGATACCTAATCACTTGATTCAGTCGCAAATCCGTCGCTTTTAGCGACGGTTTTTGTCCGTCGCTAAATTTTGTCGAAAATTTCAATATTTTCAGTAGTGAATAAAGAACATAATATGTTGGTATAAGCCGAATAACGGTTGAGGATACTTACGGTATTCTCTTTTTTATTGCACTGAAAACCACCTATAGATTTTTGCCTCTTTATCGGTTGTAAATCGTGATGCCAAATGGGCAACATTAATACCTGTTTCAATTCGTGGATACTCTTGAAGGTGCTAGTCTACAACAATATAATCTAAATTGAGTTCAAGTTTAGATAGAAATATTAGTTCATTTAAAGTACCTTGTGAATCGACTTGATGGTGAAGCCTTACCATTCATCATATGCAATCTTCGTAGCCTTCAAACTGTAACACCCTTATTACCGGCCTAGTAGGATTAAAGTAATTAAGTTGAATTACTTTAATTAATTGGTTAATTAATTGATTTATGTGTTTAATTAATTTTAGTTAATTAAATTGTGAGTAATTAATTAATTAATTGTGATATGAGTTAGCGGAATGTGATGTGTCGGTTTTGACACCTAAGTAAACCAAAACTCACCACTTAATCACCATTACATGCAAAATTAGAAAGTGTTTGTGTGTGTTTGTGTTGCTTCGGCCGAGAACAAAGAAGAAGAAGAATTAAATTCGTTGATCTTGATTTGGTGTTAATTGATTTACTGAAGTTAACTAAATCATCAAAGAGGTTAGTATTCAAAATCATAGAATTATTGTTGATTAATTTCGGGTTTTATGAATATAAGTGTATTTATATGTGAAAACCGATTGATGATAATTTGATGATCTAAGTTGTTTGCATGTTAGCAATTTATGACGACTTATGTTCTTTGTATGCTTAGAATGAATTCTGTATATATGGAATATATTGCATGCAAAGAAACATATTGAAATTGATGATAAAAAGCAAACTGTTGGATGAAAATGATAGTACCGGTATTTGAAGTTTGAATGTGTCGGTATTGAAGAATGAATGTGCCGGGATTGCTGCAAACCGATAGAACATTCTCGGTATTGTGAAGAAACCGAGAAAACTGTGTGAATTATATTGAAACCGATAGAAGTAAAATATGGCATGTTTCTCGGTATTGGATGTTTCTCGGTATGGACATTATCGGTATTGGACTTTTCTCGGTGTTGTGTATTTTCTCGGTATAAGAACTATGCCCTAACACTTTCATTGGTATTGCCATATCATCGGTATTGCCATATTCTCGGTATTGGATGTTTTCGGGATTTAAACTCTCGTATGTGACAGTATCTCGGTATGTGCCTTTTCTCGGATTGTGGCTTTTGCCGGTATTGCCTTTGCTCGGGATTGGGTTTTATCGGACTTGACCTTATCGGATTTGATGATATTAGAATTGAATACAATTGGAATTCCAACAATACCTATGCTTGGAATTGGGGAATGTTGTGATATGAAAGATCAATTCTTGGATGATTTGAAGATAAATATAACCTTGTTGCCTTGGCTTATGAAAGGAATGTATGAATTGCCTAAGCTAAGGAGTTGGTTGAATTCACTGAATTACAGTATGTAAAGAGTAATAGTGAATTGTGGTATATTGATTGTATATACATAAGTTGATATGTACTTGTGTTTGTATGAACACATGTGTTTGATTATTGTATTATGCTTATTGTAGTTGATTAAGCAAATACTAACTGTTAGTTGTTTGTTCAGGTGGGGACAAGACTTAGTAGTTGTGAATAGACTGAGTTGCCTGAAGTTTTGAAGATATCGGTGAGTGGATATATATCTTGGATGTATGAGATATATCACCTGATTGTTTGCTCTTTACTGTATATATATACTTGTTGCTTGTGAGATCAGCTTGGTGGTTGTTAGTCAGCTGGGCTTATGTTTAGAGATAAACAGTATTAGTTATTGTCTTGATAGCATTTGTTGTAATCAAGAAGTGCTACTATTGTTGTCTGTTGTAACTTGGCTATCGGTAGACCTTGGTTTTGGCCGACCTTGGTTGTAGGTGTTGCAACACCGCCGGTTCTCTAGTTGCGAGCATTGTTGTTTGGGCTTTATGCCTTGTATGTTTGAGTTGTATATTCTATCACTTAGCTTTGTGCTAATCCCTCACTGTTGAACTCTTTACAGGATATACCTGGTATGTGGAAGATAGAGAAGTATATGGAATTGTGGACAGATCATAACTCTGATATCGGTCGTTTTTGTAAAGAGCCTGTTTTTTTTTGTAGTAACACTGTTGTGTATTTTGTACAGTAAACAAGCAAAAGTTGTATTTGCAAATATTATATATATGTAATTATGTTTATAGCTTCCGCGCGTAAATTAAAGTTGTGTTTAGAAAATACGGTGTTACACAAACCCTCGTCATTGAAAGAAGATCAGGTAAACCTTTACTCTTGCTAGATACCATATCAGACTTCGTCAGTCTCATGCACATTTGGGTTTGCGGAAAAATTGCTTTCCCTCTAATTCAGAAGCCAATGAATTTGCAAACCATTCCCAAAATGGTTGTAAAAAGAGGTAGGCATAAGAATTGGGTGAAATATTTTCCGAATGTCAAGAAGCTTTTATGTTACTTTCTGAAACATGTGAATTATGACTTCAAATTAGTCTACTACCGTGAGATACTTTCTATAACTTCGTGTCATACAATATTCCACAAGGAAAGCATTATGTTTCCTGATTCCTTGAAAAAGCTTACATTAAATGGATGCTATCTCCCTTGGATTTGCATGTCAAAATTTTAGTCTTCACCTTAACTCGAAGTTCTCATAATATTAGATGGTGCCTTTGTGGGACCCTATTGCGATGCCCGTGAGGAACTATTTCAACAACTAAATTTTTTGAAACTTGCTGGGTTGGATATCAAACAATGGAAAGCCTCAAGAATTAACTTTCCATGTGTGAAAAAACTATTTTTTAAGAAGTGCAAGAATCTTGAGGAGATTTCACTGGAAATTGGTGACATCCAAACACTTCAGCGCATTGAAATTAGTATGTTCGAAGATTCTGTTTATGAATCAGTTTTATATATTCAAGTAGAGCAACGTGCTTATGGAAACATAGACATAGAGATCAAAACAATTCATATAAACTCTTCCCCTTATAAGTTATCAAAATTTTGATATTAGTGAGAGACTTCTCTTATTTGATTACGTGATTACCTTGATGGTCTTCCAAAGACATTCACAATGTCGATCAACCATAAAACTGTTTCTTCAGCATACCATAGAGGAACCGTTACCCGAGCCCCCTGCGAGTAGTGCAACTAGGTTGTCCGAAAGGCATATGAGAAAGCCAAAAGGATATAAAGGAGATTACGTGCCTTATGCTGAGCATTACGAGCTCACACTTGCAAAAGCAAATGAAGCACTTATGTGGTTATGACTTGATAGTGTAGTTGCAGCTGAATGACATGTTCCAACATCAGGCGAGGCAAGAGAGGTACGAATGCCTCAAGGGCGTCCTAGGTTGCAAACCCAAGATAACGGAAACGTGAGTGCTCACGTGTTGCACTGTTGCGTATGAAAGCAAATGTGGAGCTCATTGATAGGTTGGGATTCTCCATAGGGAAGGAGTTAGTCGTGTATCTAATCCTCCAATCCCTGCCCAGTGCATATACTCATAATGATCCGTTGTTCAATATTAATACTTCTCTATTGCTAAAGATCAACATGTAAACCTAATCACATAATCAATTAAGTACATAAGTTGCAAGACGTTTGTTGCTGATATGGGTCATACTTAGTCGTGTACATCTACACAGGCTGTTTACCTCAACACTAGACGGCCAGACTAAAGGTTACATGGCCTGTGTAGGTTAGAGCTCCACACGGGCCGTGTATACCTGCACGAGCCGTGTATGGCCTACACACCCTCGCTACATGGCTTTCCAATTGCTACACGGGCTGTGTAGGCCTCGTACATAGCTGGTGTGTAGTTTCAAACATCAATGTTCATGACCAAATTTTGCCAAATTCGATATTAATGCTACTAATAGTGTATTCCAAACACTAGAAGAACTTATTTAGTTGTTTTTGAGCATCAATTTAACAATATAACTACTAACCATCAACATGTATGCTAGATAAATTATAATTTAGGCTAATAAGGAACTAATTACATGTTCTTGAACTAAAACATACCTTAATCTCCCTTAATTACACTAGAATTTCCTTAATATCGGTTGTACTTGATCAATTGAAGATGATCAAAATTTTCTCCAGAGCATTCTTCCCAATTCAACATGTATAAAATGATAAATTTTCTAATTATAGGATATATAAAATTATAACTTTGACATATTGACATAACAACCCTTGTACTTAGTTCTTGAAGCATTATGGACAACTTTAGTCCCTCAACTTAAATATAGCATATAAATATACCTTATAAAATTTAATAAATTTCCATAAAATCACAATGAATTATTAAATAGCATTTTTAACCTTGGGATGTTACAATAAAAGTCAAAACTAGAATTCTAATTTTGATTAAATGAATGTTAAGATTGAGTAATTCTATTTTTTTAAATTAAGAGTCAAAATGTTCTAATAAATTTATTGTAGATTAATCTTTTATTTATATTAGAAGATATTCAATGAGGGTACACATTATTAAATATTATTTTGACTCATAAAAAATAGAAATTGATTTCTTAGAATTAAAAGAAGGGTTCAGTTCATCAAAATGTATCTAACTTGTCATGTTTTGCTATTGTGTGAATCAAACTTTACAAATTTCTATTGTGTGTATTGAACATTTAATTATCACTATTGTGTGTACTAAAGTTTCTATTGTATATACTAAACTTATACATTTTTTTTACTTTTTTATGTAACCAAAATACATACAATAGTAACAAATTTTATGTTTGATACATACAATAGAACATTTTGACGTTCAATACACACAATAGCAAAACGTAACAAGTTTGATACATTTTGGTGAACTAAACCCTTAAAAGAATGAATGGCTAAGGTTAAATGTTTTGCTAAATTAAGGGTATTGATCGTTCAATAATTTTTTTCTAATTAGTCTTTTATTAATTATATTAGAAGAAGATTGATTTTATATGTTATTTGTGTTTCTCGTATATCTTTTTACAAAATAATATATAGAGTTAATTACAAAGATTGTCCGGTTTTATAAGAGTTTCTCATTAAGTCCTTTAAACTAAAAAATTACACTGATAGTCCTTATAATTGACATATTGTTTCACTTTTAGTCCTTTAGGCTAACTTCAGTTAAAGTTGACTGTTAGTCAAAGGGTATTCTCGTCATTTTCCATCTTATCCTTGTTACCAAATACAATTTTCATTATTCATTAATTAAATATTATAAAAAAAATATAAACACATATTTTTATTATTTATTAATTAGAAATTAATAAAAAATACCAAAAAAAATTTACCCTCACATGTTCATGTACAACCAGAACAAACAAAACCACTGATTGAATACATTAACAAGATGAAATGTATGGAACCCTAAACCAAAATCTTGTGAATCGTATGAAACAGAACAAGATGAAACAGAACCACTAATCTGTTTTGGGTAAATTATAACCTTCAATCAGCCATGGAGAAAACCCTAATCGAACAAAACCACCTGATCGAACTTCAACCTGCTCTCAGATCTAAACGATGGCGGCGGTGTTGACTCCAACATCGGCGGCGGACGCTGGTTTTGTGACTCTAAGGTCGGCGGCGAGCGGTGGTGTTTGATTGACGTTGCTTCGATGGTGGTCGCGGTGGTTAGATAGCGGAGTAGGCAGTGGCAGTGGTTTGATGGTGACGGTTCTAGATGGGGGGCACTGGTTGCTACTTCAAGTTTTTGCTTTTTTTTCTAGAACAGGGGCGGCAGTGGTTAGATGCAAGGTTTTGTTTTTTTTATGGCGGTGGTAGTTACTTTAAGGGAGCGGCGGAGAGATTCATTGGTGATGGTGATGATGTGGTGGCGGTGGTGGTGGGCGTCGATGGATGTTGCAGCGATGGTGGTGATGATGTTGGCAGATCAAGGATGATGGAGTGGTAGTGCTAGGGCGGCGAGGTAGGTCGGACCATAGCTGTGGTGGTCGAGATGGACGGTGGTGGCTAGTATGAGAGAGAGAGAGTGTGTGTGTGTGTGAGAGAGAGAGAGGTGTCTTGTGCAGATTCCAAAACGAACACTAAATATATTATTTAATTAAAAAGAAAATTAATAAAGGTTGTTTGGTAACAAGTTGAATAATAACCTTTAAATAGACTTGTTTGGAAATCATTATAATATGGAATAGGTGTTTGGTAATAAGGATAAGATGGAAAATGACCAGAATACCCTTTGACTAACGGTCAACTTTAACTGAAGTTAGCCTAAAGGACCAAAAGTGAAACAATATGTCAACTGTAAGGACTATCAGTGTAACTTTTGAGTTTAAAGGACTAAATGTGAAATTCTCTCAAAAACACACGGACGATCTTTGTAATTAAATATAATATATATTTATGATGGCTTCATTATTATCTATATTTTAATATAAATTTTATAGTTATACACACATCTTCTTTACACGAAAGGAGATATAACGAGGTATTTTAGCCACGCTTTGTGTTTGGGTTTAATACCATATATTTAAATAATTTTTTTAAATAGGTAAAATAATAAAAAAAAATCCAGTTATCCATGATTTTTTTCGTATATCAATTTAAGAAAATAAACATGTAAGACATATGTAATGTAGTTGTTTGTGTAATTATATGAACTTTTGTCATTTGGTTTTATATATACAACTTTATGTTTGTGTATTAAAAAAATTATATTATAAATTCGTTCTTATTTTATCCTCTTCAGTTTTCATAAATACATATATATTAAAAATCATTGACTTAAAGTTTACAATACATATTTTACAATTTAAAGAATTACAAATAATATAGAAAAGTCATATAAAAAAAGAGTTATTTACATTACAATTTTTAATCTTGTTATAGACAAATAAAAAACAAAGAAAATAAAATGATGCAAGATAGAGTATAAAGAGGATGAAAAAAAAAATACTAAGAAATAGTATTATAAAAATAATTTAAAGTAAATATTTAGTTGACAATATACGGTTAAGGCGATATGTAACAAACAATAATATTTTATACTAATAGTAACAATTGAAGAAAATCATAAAAAAATAGAAATTTTTGTCCTTAAGAAAACCACACGTTAGAAAAGTTTAAAAGAACACAAAACATAAAAATTTCAGCCAGAATCTCGAGCCGTGGGTTCCAGCGGCATATGCAACAAGCATACAACTTCTTCTAGACTTGCTTTTGTAAATTGTATAGAATCTTATTATATAACATGTTTCATGTTAAATATAGAAAAAGACAAAATTCTTTTCTTGTAATCATATGGTATTATTATAGTTATACAAAGCATTTATAGCCCATATAATATTGATTGAATTATTGAAAGCAGTCTATGCTCCGCTGAATTTTCTTTTGCTTAAACCCACTTTCTCATATACTGCTACTGTTTGTTAAGAGAAGAAGAAACAAGATGACTTACAGAGATCTGAAGTTTTTCATGGACAAATTGATACAGTTGATTTACAATAATGATTATCCACTGATCAGAAACCACATACCATCAATTTCACCTGTACGAGCTCAACTGCAGCGGCTGTATCAAGAGCTTCATTCCACGATCCGAATTCTGTTTACTGAAAAAGAAAACCACCTAGACGAGCTTGAAGAAGTAACAAATCTGAAGAAACGATTCGAAGAAGTAGCTGAAGAGGCACACGAGAAGGTCGATCTGTTTGTATCGGTTGTCAATTTCAAAGATGAGATAATATCTCCTAATTCTGATGACTTGGAACTCTCTCTAGATCTTAGGGATATTATGGGATCAATCAATTCTATCAAGATGGAGCTCAATATCATTCTCAAGATGGATTCATCTAGGAAAACCCAATCTCCAGCCCCTGCTGCAGCCTCTTGCACCAGAATTTCACTCGGATCGAACAAACAATGGGATGAAAGCATAGTGGGGCTTGATGAAGATGCTATTCTAGTTAGGGACAAACTTATAGAAGATCGAAAGCGGCTAGATGTTGTGTCTATAGTTGGTACAGGAGGCATAGGTAAGACTACGCTTGCTACCAAGGTATTCAATGATCCTTATGTTATGTATTATTTTGATCTCAGAGCGTGGGTTACTGTTTCTCAAAACTATGATAAACAGGAGATACTGATTAAAATTCTGGAATCAGTTGGGGTTAAGGTAGAACCTGAGATATCTATGTACTCTAAACTTCGCGAAAAATTGCACAAGAGTCTTATGCGTAAAAGGTATTTAATTGTCATTGATGATATCTGGAACACCAAAGCCTGGGATGATATTAAAGTATTTTTCCCCAATGATAACATCCAAAGCCGAATTCTGCTCACCAGTCGTCTAAAAGAAGTTGCTTTGCATGCTAGACCAGATGGTTTCATTCACCAGTTAGATTATTTGACTGACGAGAAAAGCTGGGAGTTGCTGCGTAAAAAGGTGTTCAATGGAGATGATTGCCCTAAATCATTGATCACACCTGGAATACAAATTGCAAAAGGCTGTCGTGGATTACCGCTTGCACTAGTCGTGATAGCAGGAGTTCTAGCAAAAGAAGCAACTAGCTTATCTACATGGGAAAGAATTGCTCAAAATGTGACTTCGTATATTGTTAGGGACATAGATACGGTGGTGTTGAGTTTTGACCATTTACCCGGTCCCTTGAGAGACTGTTTTCTCTACCTAGGAGGCTTCCAAGAAGACTACGAGTTTTCAGCAAGAAGATTGATGTGGCTATGGGTGGCTGAGGGGTTTATACAGGAGTCTCGAAATGAGAGTTTGGAGGAAATCGCACAAGGTTACCTGATGGAGCTAGTCGACAGAAATCTTGTACTCGTACGTAGTAGAAAGCTCAATGGTACCATCAAAACATTTTCTGTCCACGATATTTTGAGGGAGCTCTGCTTAAAAATAGCATCAAAAGAAAAGTTTATCTTTAAAAAAAATGGATCGGATCTTGCAACGTATAAAACACGACGCGTATTCACTAATTGCCTCTTCGACATCGATGTTACCACAAAGATCCGATCATTTTTGTATATTCAAAATCGGTTACACTACATGGTCAACATTAATACGTGTTTCAGTTCCTGGTTGCTCTTGAGGGTGCTAGATCTACAACAATATAATCTAAATTGTTTTCAAGTTCAGATAACATTATTAGTTCACTTAAGGTACCTCGCGATTCGATTTGATGATGAAGCCTTACCATTCACGATCTGCAATCTTCGTAGCCTTCAAACCCTCGTCATTGAAAGAGGGTCACGTAAACCTTTAGTCTTGCCAGATACAATATCAGACTTGGTCAGTCTCAGGCACCTTTGGGTTCGCGGAAAAGTTGTTTTCCCTCCAATTCAGAAGCCAATGAATTTGCAAACTATTTCCGAAATGGTTGTTAAAGGAGGTAGGCGTAAGAATTGGGTGAAATATTTTCCGAGTGTCAGGAAGCTTTCATGTTACCTTCACAAACATGTGGAATTTGACTTCAAATCACTCAACTACCTTGAGATACTTACAGTAACTTCGTGTAGTACAACATTCCAAAAGGAAAGTGTTATGTTTCCTGATTCCTTAAAAAAACTTACATTAAAAGGATTCCATCTCCCTTGGATTTGCATGTCAAAACTTCAGTCTCTACCTAAACTCGAAATGCTTGTAATATTAGATGATGCCTTTGTGGGACCCTGTTGGGATGTCGGCGAGCAACCATTTCAACAGCTCAAATTTTTGAAACTTGATGGGTTGGATATCAAACAATGGAAAGCTTCCAGCATCAACTTCCCATGTCTGAAACAACTATTTTGGAAGAATTGCACGTATCTTGAGGAGATTCCACTGGAAATTGGTGAAATCCCAACACTTGAGCGCATTGTAATTATTGAGTGCAAAAATTCTGTTTTAAAATCGGTTTCAAAAATTAAAACTGAGCAACATGATTATGGAAACTTTGACTTAGAGATCAAAGCATTCCCAATGCCAGATTTTCAATATTTTTTGTTTGAATTGTATTCACTTTGCCAGATGAGGATATCAGATAACTTATTGACGTGGCCGGGAATTGATATGATACGGCCATTCCCAGTACCAATATATTATCGATCTGTTTTTCGAGCATGGTACGACCAGACTACATGCAGCAGTAGGAGATGGAACGATCAGAGAACTAGACGTTATCCAATTAGACGGAAATTTTCAAACAAAGATGGAGGACTCAGGTTGCTTCAATATTAAGATTAAGGGGTGGTTTTTGTGATAAGTATTTGTTTACTTAAAATGTCTACGGAGGGCAAACATTTTAAAATAAATGTGCTTATAAGCACTTCCATTCACTTATTTTGACAAGCAACCTTTAGCATCTTCATTAGTGATATGTTTGGTGAAACTGACTGAAAAGACTTTTATTTTGGGGCTTATTGGGGATTACGGGGCTTATTGGGGATTACGGGGCTTATGTTTTACCCAAACGACAAACGAGGCTAGAGAGTTGATGATTATAAAAACTAGAATCCCAAACCCTTATGCCAAACAAACCCTAGATCACACGAACGCTTCAATCCTAGAAGCCCCAGGGTCGGCTGCAGTATATTGATCGGAAATCAGCAAAATCGGAGCTGCTTCTCACTGGCGGCTGAACACAACCGTCTCCACTCTAACCCGCCATTCCACCATCTCAGTGGAGGCTAAACACAACCATCTCATTTTCGGACCTGCTTGTCAAATTGTGGTTGGAACTTCACCAGCGAAATTAACAATTTTTCTTCGAGTCGACCATATCAGGTTTGATGTTCTCATGTTCGTCATCGTCGATTACCATTTTGTTGTTCTTCATCTTTGATTGTTGTTATTTGCTACTTTATTATTTTTTCTATTGTCGGCCTTACTTATGTTTATCTTTTTGCTCCTGGTAATTTTTTCATGTTGATTAGCATACACTAACGTGTTTATTACACGATACCCTTTTCTTCCAAGTTTTTCTTAATGGGGTTCTATAGATATTAAACAAATGATGTATTTTTGTTTCTGGATAGAGATTTGATGAATATATGATAAAGAATCTCATTGTTATGATTTTGGTGTGATGTGCTGCTAAATCTTATATTAGATATATATAATTGGCTTTGGTTGAGAATCAAATCTTACATTGACCTGAGTCCAGAGGTATACACAACCATACAACCTTTTTGATATAATGTGGTAGTAATGATGTAATGTGGCAGTAACACCTGTTTGATGTATTGCCGTAGTAACAATGGTGACTGTTTTGACATCAACCTTTTTTATACTTGATTCAAGCCAGAAATGCTTTCTTGACTATGTTTTTCTTAAGTTTTTTTTTTTTTTTTTTTTTTTTTTTTTTTTTTTTTTGTATCAAAAAAATGTCTTTGACTACCTGAGTAGCTGATCAAGAGACCATTGATGATATGCTAATAATAGTCTAGTGGATTGTTTTTGTTTATTATGAAAAATTATCATGTTATTATATGCTTTACTAAATCTCAAGCTCGTATAAATATGGGCTGTACTCATAATGTTGGCTATATATGCTTACATCATCGTTGTGTATTGAAAGAAGGATTGGTAGCATATAACATACTATCACAAAATATATTGATTGAAATAATGCAAGAGAATACACTACAATAAACATGGTGATTGGCGAGGCAAAATCCGACGAAAAACGGTGTTACCGACGGAATACAACGACCGGAAAAAGTGCCCTCGCTAATCGACTTCTGGCGGATTTGTGACGCACCACGTTTCCGATGGAGTACGTTTTTGATACATTTCCGACGGATTTTTAGAAAAATTCAAAATATAATAAAAACTAACAAGATGCTTAACAATACAACGATTCAACAACGAACAAAACTTTTTAACACAAACAAATAACCCACTAATCTAATAATACCCGGCACAAACCACATATTAGTGTTGGGTTTTACAGGTTACAATTCATACTTGAGTTTTCCTGATTCATAACCTAACTGGTTTGACCCAACTCAGATTTGTATACAAACAAAAACAGTTATTATTCATAAAAACGGAAACAGAATAATAAACTTAATCCTAAAACCCTAAAGGATTAAAGATCTTAGTTTATCACATGTGTATATACCAAGTATATGGTTTTCGAAAATCATGATGATCAATATATAGCCATTTGTGCAAAAAATGAACAGGGCAAGAACAGGATTGGATCAAACTTAAAATAAAAGCATACAATCAATCCCATACAAGATACAAGATACTGGAAATCGAAATATATATATATATATATATATATATATATATATATATATATATATATATATATACATATACCCATCGATTTCAGCATAACCATCAAAAACATGTTTAGATGAAGATCATACCTAGATTTTGTTGGGATTTCGTGGGCAAGCAGCGGAAGCAAGGAACAACAAATCAAGCCCAAAGTACAACACAAACATGCACAAAATCGAAACCCCAAAAGAGGACCAAACTCTATGTACAAGAAATGCAACATGAAAAACAGGAGAAGAGAGTGTTATACCTTTCTCCTTAGCTCCAAAAACTTCAAGTGGTGATGGTGATGATCCTCCAAGAACGAAAATGAAGCTTCTATTGGGTTGTACCCGGGGAACACGCCAAACCACGAGTGCTAGCTCACCTCTAGTGGTACTTCACCTTGAACACCACCTTAGGAACAACAGCAACAAACTATTTTCTGGAACCAAAACTTATTAAGAACTCTCTCTAAGTCACTAGGCACTTAAGAGTGTGAATGTGAATATTAATTGGCAAAAGTCTCAAATGAGACTCATGAGGGAGTCTTATATAGACCTCAATTCGTCCCTTTCTCTCCTCATAGTAGGCCAAAGAGTCACCTTTGTGTCACACATGCATTGGCCTGCCTTGGAGGTGATTTGACAAAAAACACATGCAGCCGTAGCGGCGCTAATTCTTAGTGTTTAGCGGCGCTAACCCCTTGAAGTTAGCGGCGCTAACGCGGCCTGCAGCTTTTCTGACAAACGGTCACATGCAACCGTAGCGGCGCTAACCGTTAAGACTTAGCGCCGCTAACTCCTTAACTTTAGCGGCGCTAACGCGGCTTGCAGTACCAACTTTTGTCTTTTGCCACATTTGGTCCCTTTACTTTAGTTGATGTCAGGTTTGACCCCGGTGTATGACCTAATAGGCCCATACATCATCAGTAGCGGTCTAGATGGCGTACGTGCATTAGTGGGCATTTTCTAACAAACTCCCACTTGCACATAATGCACCGTACCCATGTAACCACAGACAAAGAGCGGCCTCTAGCAAAACATCGATGCCCCCAAGTAAGTATGGGTTTCGCCTCCCTGCAGAAAACCAAAACATACAAGTACGTAGTGGTCCTATAGACAAGTGATCAAACATCCTTTTGTTCGCGATATCCTTGTGAACACTAGACATGGATTTAGAATCAATCTCCAGATCGTTCACGATTATGTTTCTCGATCTTGATTGGTGGTGACCAATATTTAAGGACATATCTGATTCTCAATCAATATTCCTTTGCGCATGGACATGCTAGTTTTGGTGTCAGCTCCCAATCATCGAGGGGCCTAGGGATATCTCTCATATCAGAGGAACAAATTCCGTCGACTGTACAACCCCATAGCATGAATCTTATCTTACTTAACTATTCCCTTTATAATAGCCGGTCACGAACTACGTTTTGAAATAGCCAAAGTAAGAAAGATTCATGCTATAGTAATTCATACATCTCAGGTCGAAGGACGTAATGATATAATCATCCCGAGTTACTTGTGACCATGATCCGTGAAGTGAACTCAGGTGTGGGTCTTCCAGTCACTTGAAACTCCTTTCAAGCACAGGTTACTGTTGCGTTTCATGCATTCAATCCTTGATTAATGCACAACCAACACCCAACCTCAGCCTTAATTCAAACTTCCTTCCCTTGAAGAGTGACTGACTGTGGAAATTTAGAATGTATAAACATTCTGGGAAGTGGTTAAACATGCTAAGATGGAACACAGTAAAGACCAATGAAGGTAACCGTATCATGCGTATATATAGTCTTTACTATATATCGATACAATCATTGGTAGCAGTACTGCTTACAGTTCCCAAAGCTAATTAGTAAATCAAACATTTACTAAAACGATGTTCAAGCCTAGTCATTAGCATGAACAATGCTATTATACCTAGTATGTAATTCATCACTAGTATTTGACAATGGCATTAACGATGGGATCATCAACATAATATCCCTTTGTACTCTTTTGTTTTCTCTTATTAAACCACTTACATAGTTTTTATCAAAGAGATCATACATAAGATTATTAGAGTCTTTATATCCTCAATGTTACCGAAGTCTACAATAGGATTAATGACACTTATGTTCATAAGAGTTGACATACCCTCAATATTACCGAAGTACACAATAGGGTAAATAACACTCATGTTTATTAGAGTCGACATACCCTCAATGTTACCAAAGTTCACAATAGGGTCAATGACACTCATTGGTATTTAAATGTCGTATCTTCATCACATGTTTGTATATACAAAACTTCGATTAAAATCGACAGTCTTATTAGTATAGATTGACTTGTAGTAAAAACTTACTCAAGATAACTCTATTTTCGTCGAACATCAAGAACATACTTGAATTTTAGAATCCACTTTACTCCATATTTTTAATTTGTACTCGTAGAACAATAATTCCATCAATAGGTTGAAAACAACCCTAAATTAGGACATTATTTTCATTGAGTATATTTTACTAGGAATATATAAAGCTCCCACTAGCCTTGATAAGTTTATCTACTGGCTTAATCTATGCTTTCTAGAAAACTCATTCCTTTGACTTTCTCGTAAAGCAAGATTATAGCCGCAAGATGCAAGCTTTGTCGACTTCAGTCATGGACACAACCTGGATATAATGGATATGTAAGACCTTGGAACATGCTTCAAACATTTCCTCAACTTGATCCTGCAAAGGATACAGGTCTCCTTATTTCCATGCGAACTTACTTGTTTCCCCAAAGTGACAACAATGTTCCACGTAATCCAGACTCAATCTGAATATTATGGATGTGTGGGACCTCAGAACATACTTTAAGCATTTCCTCAACTTAATCCTGTGAAGGATACAGGTCTCTTACGTCCAAGTGAACTAACTTGTTTCCGCAAGGTGACAACAATATTTCACTTTATCCAAGTCATCTTCAATATAGCCACCAGAACATGTTTTCATATAATCAATATGAAACCCTTTGTCTCTAGTCAGTATTTGAAGTTGTCTATTATTGCATATATGTTAGTCCCTTCACCCTTCTTGGATTACACCTTTTGGTGTGAGATTAACCCAAGTCAAGTACTTGGATGCAACAAATGGATTACATCTATGTATACCATTCCCTTCTTATATTCACTAGTGAACTCTGGGCCCACTATGTTTCCGATGAATGGTGACCTCACAATGATTCACCATCAAGCTGTTGTTACTATAGTATGACAATCTCATACTTAAACAGCCTTCTTGATTTCCATCATATTTAAAGAAGCAATGGATGTTGTCAGGTTTTACCAGCATCTTTATGCTGATTAAATGCTAGTGTCAACATTAGGTCTCTTATTTAAGTTTTACGTTCTTCCACTGGAATGCTTTTGAATATTGTCTTCTCCTTTTTGAGCAACCAAACATGGTTCCCATAAGTCTAAGAAACAATTATCAAAAAACTTAGATGAACTACTTAAATATATATAAGCATCAATTTATAACTCATCCATCTCCCACTAAATGTAGACTGGATAATTTTAAATTATGAGATTGACAAACAAATGGCTCTTTCTAGTCAAATCTCATTGGATGCTTAGGTGACCATCATGTTGGGTTTTAGATTGATGACTTGGTTCATAAAATTAATGTATACCAATCACATTGAATACATGTTTTAGGCCTGCCTTTCACCAGATCATCAACAAAGATATCCGGTTTTCTTTACTATGACACCATGTACGAATGTGTCTTTTATAGAAATAAATTATGGGTCTTACCCATAATCCATTTCATATTTAAACCAATATAGATAAGAAAACTTAGCATCTTGTCTGGATCTAAGAATTGATATCTATATGCCCTTACTGATTCTTAGTTTTCCTAAGGTTAGTTCCGAACACCACTAGGTTTCAGACACAAACTCTTTGTCTAGTGAAACATTATCCCAATAACTATCATTAAGATAGTGATGGAGAATTTTACTAGTGTCACTCTATATGGCATATTTGAACGGATTATCCACACAAGTGTGATCAAAATCCAACAAATCTCAATCCTTGCTACCAACACGGGTGAAGGATTTCCAAATCATCCAAGTCCAATAAACAAGATTTACATCTTTCATTTAACCCGAGGCTAAATTTTTACGAAGATCCTAACCACATGGGTCTAAGCAATGCAAATATTGTTTACTTGGTCAAGTTTGATTATGTCATAGAGCTAATGTATCCAAACCACTTTCGGATCTAAGAATCAATTATTCATGATTGCCTTATTACTTATAACGTGTCTTTATGTATGCTATGATATGGATAAGTTTTGATTACAATAAACATCTCAAAAACAATTTTTCAAAATGTTTCAATTCCAAGCCATATCCATCGTCATCAAATGTGTGTTTGAGCACCACACATGGTAAAAAATAACACATAAGCATTGACATGGATATAATTTGAAATGAAACCATCAATATAAAAAATCTTTTCATCAAAATACAAGAGTCAAAAATACATCCATCATCTTCAAAAAGCATACATTAAAGCAAAACTTGCCACGCAGGGCATAAATACAAAAGTAATAATTAATCCATAAATCATGGCAAGACTAACACTCCCAATTCTCTTGTAGAGGACAATCAAACAATTTCCTCTTCAGAGATCCGGTTCTTCAAGCTCTTCCTTCTTGCAACGAACAGACCTACACTTTGTAACAAAATAAATTTGTGACAAATGTGAGTCTTATAGCTCGGGTAAACAACTCAGCTTATTAAGGAATAGCAATGAAGTATAATCATTAATGTACCTCAAGTAGGAAAATTAACTCTCTCTTTTCTGAGAAGTTTTATATCCTCTCGGCACGAAGGACAGGCATGACGGCCCCAATCCCCAAATCTTCCGCAGAAGTAGCAAACTACCCCTTGTTGAGTCTTGTTAGGCACATCATCAATGTCCATAGACTCAAAACTTGAAGCAAGCTTGGATATTCCAACTTCTTCTTTTGATGGGATCGATTTCTTCTTCCTCATAATATGTTGTTCCTTAGAACCAAGAACAGGAGTGGATGAAGTTGATTCATGCTTGGACATGTTAGATTCTACATCCTTCAACATTCCATGCAATTCATCTAAAGATATTTTCATTCCATGCATATGACAGTCCATTACAAACTGTTCATATGAAGCGGGCAGGAACTGAAGTATGAAGTTCACACCGAGCTCCCTCCCTATTGGAAATCCTAGCCTCTCCATTTGGTCCATGTATGACTTTATCTTCAAAACATGGGCACTTACACTCCCGCCTTCCCGCATCTTACAACCGGCTAGTGTTCTTGCCTAACTTGCTGTTGGAATATATCCTTCAGCTTGTTAATCATGTCATACACAGTCATGTGCTCAAATTGCTTTCGCAGTTCCGAGCTCATACTTGATAACATGAGACAAGCAACATCATGCGTATCCCCAACACGCTTTTCATATGCGTATCGGATGGTCCATGCCGCATTGATAACAGGTGGTTCAGGAAGGGGTTCCTCAAGGATGTGCAACTTAGACTCGGCACGTAGGACAATTCTCAATTACCTAAGCCAGTCGACAAAGTTCACTCCCGTGAGTTTCTCCCTTTCTAGGAACATACGAAGTGAAAAGTTCGATGTGGTGTGGTTATGATTCGACATCCTAGATTTAAAGAGAGTACGCGAATTAGTTAGTTTGATTTAATCCTCGTTAAAATAATTACCCATATCGTCTCGAAAAATATTTTAACAAGGGCTAAGAACCATATTTCACTCCAATTCATGACGGGGTCACCGCGGATCACTTCATGGAGCTATTTAGGCCGATAACTATTTTTACCGATTGCAATCTCTATTGCAACTCTTAGACACTTGCGGGATCCTACGACAACCATCGGTCGTTTGGCATGTTTGATCCCTTCCTGCACCAATTCCAAATTAAAATTCTTGGTTGACTCGTGCTAAGCTCGACTATCACTCAAGGATTTTAATTTGCAATTGTAAATCGTCCAACAAGATACACGGTGACACCTCGACAACTACCGGCTCGTGCTAAGCTCAACAACCGATAATTTCAAGATACCACACTCACCTTCCACACAAATCCACATGGAATAACTCGTGCTAAACTCGACAATCACTCCATGCTTTACTAGATTCGGGTGGTGTCATCTTTTGGATGGCGCAAGATTTACGTTTTTGAAAATGGGCTTTTGTTTTCGGTTTGGTTTTAGATTAACTTATTAGTGACAAAACCTATTTCCACTATATGAGTTAATCTTTGTATGTGAGCGCGCGCGAGAATGAAAACCGCTTTTATCAAATCTCTTGTGATTTTATTAATTTCGAAAAATTATCTAGCATGCGAGTCCTAAGCAAACCATGCAAGATATAAAATCACATCACACGCATATAAATATGTCAAATTGGTAACCCTTGCCAAAAAGTCCTATGCGTTCTTCCCGTGAGCCAAAACGGGAAGAACGTGGTCAATCTAAGGGACAAAAGGCTTCCGATGCGAGCTCCCACTAGAACCGCCATCTCCAATGGATTTCACCGGCTTCTATGGACATCCTCCATCTCCTTTTGACTCCATATGTGTGTCTCATCCAAAATTTACAATACATACAAATAGAAAATAAATGGCATACAAGCCACGATTTTCCTATTTTATCTATTACAAATTACACGGATGAATGAAATGGCATGCAAGCCACAATATTATTACAAACAAATCTAAATTAATAAATATTACAGCCCATATGTGATTTGAAAATCACCAAATGCAACCAAACACACAAAACCAACCACAAGGTCTAAGGCAAGGTTACCAATCAAATTTCAACCACATACAATCAAACATACAAAATGGTAACAAAATTACCATATAAAAATCTGGAACAAAATTCGAGAATCTCTAAAAATGCCAAAAATTCCCGAGACCAAAACTGTTTTTAACATGAAACCAAAAACTGTAATAGCGCGGGTAGCGCCGCTAACTATTAAGAGTTAGCGCCGCTAACCCGGGTCGACAGAAAACAAACATTTTGATTTCGGGTATTTCAGGCCACCATGTGCAAATCTTGTTGGGTTTAGGAGCACTTCCTATATGTCGTACTGATTCAAAACTCAAACTGGTTTGAACCGACTTAAGGATAAAAAAAACTGTAATTATTCATAAAGCGGAACTTGAATAATTATCAACCCAAAAACCCTAAAGGGTTAGAATCTTTGTTTATCACAAGGTATATGTATAAAACGAAACATGTATGTATGTAAAACAATCAATAATAATATGAACATGATAAACAACAAGAACATTCATATTAATATAAGAACATATGATGTATAGAAATAATATACAGAACTTGTATATTTATACATATATATATATATATATATATATACTTGATCAACAAGCCAGAACAAGATGAAGAAAATGGAGATCATACCTTTCTTACCTTAGGGTTGCTCATGTAATAATCCACCCGTGATGAGGAAAAACAAGATCCCGCTAGAAAGGTGAGCAAACCACGAACCACGATCACTATTGCTTGTGATCGAACCAAAAACTGAAACTCGGTTTTTTCTCCTTTGTGTTCTCGACCGGAACTCGTAGAGAGAGAGGGAGGAGAGAATTTATCTTTATAATTCATAAACTTGAATTATATTGGTTAACTTCAAGTCATTAACCCTTGACTCCTATTTATACTAAAATAGGATTAGGATTAGTTTAGGAAAATATTCAAACATATCCTAACCTTGATTTGAATAAAACTTAATCACCAAGATATCTTAATTAATAATTAAATTAAATTAGAAATTAAAAATAAATATATATATATATCACGGCTCATCTAGCCGATGATATATATGTTATTTATATTTATATTTTTAATTTTCTTTTTAATTTCCTTTAGTTATTATTTATTATTAATAATTTAAACTTAAATTATTAATCTTATTAATTAACAATATATATTTATTTAACTAATAAATATATATATTCTTGTCAATTAATAACTTGGTAATTAATTCTCTCCGTAAGTTAAAACTATAACTCACTCCTACTGGTTTATAACTAACTGTTATTAAACAGTTCTCCCATTTGTGGTTGCATTACTTGTTGGATTACATTCCCTCACAGGTGTGACCCTTGAGTGTCTTATGACATTGGACGTGGCATCAGGGTTCGACGGTTATGCACATAAATCCTATCATACTCCCACTTGTGCTCACCGTCAACCAGGGTACCTTGATGACACTTGCCTAAGGAAACCTCTAGACAAGTCCTTTAGGTTAACCAAGCGATAAGAACTCTTATACCCAAGGGTGATAATAAAACCTTATAAAACAAACTGTTTTATAATTTATAAAACTAACTGTTTTATAATAAAACTTCATAAGAACCCCCTGTCTTATGATCGGGTATACTTTAGGCTTTTCCCTCTGCAGCACAACGTTTCGATTGTGAGTGTGAACATGGTGTGAGTCAACTCTTAACACTCAGAAAATTTTCTCGACTATCCGATTTTGACTGATGTGATAAACGACAAAAAACAAATCAGTTCGTTTGGGTATGGCCATGCACTTCCACAGTCTAGATCAGTTAAGGGGCCCAGAAACATCTCTCCTTAAAAGGAGGTGCAAAATGCCTCTCGCATACTTGCATTTGGCAACACGCTTTCCGCTGACACCAGATACGCCCGTTATAGCTACCCTGTTACGGCGTAGCGTTAGGTGCGATCCAAATGCCATAAGTCCACGCATCCCACACCAAATATCTTAGGCTTGAGGATGACCTATGTGACGAATACCTTTGACTCATATACCACGCGGTATTCTTCACGATGTCACTATCCAGTATTCACACCCCCGGTGAATACCCGTACATCCTTGGCCTACACTCCTGGTAGCTATCTTCAAACACTATGAATCTCCACCAAGGACTACGAAGACGTTATTACCTCCCTAATCGAGGTTCCCACCAAGATAGGTAGTCACGGACAAGATTTTGAATAAAAAACTTTTATTCTCATCTAACTCATACATAAACTAAAAGAGGAAGGGGGTTAGAAAGTTATACCTTTGTTGTAAACCAAAACTTTCTTTATGACTCTAGACAGCTGCAGGTTATCCACCGCTACTGCACCACCTCGAACTGGATGCTAGACCGCCTAAGGATTAAACCTTGGATCAAATAACCGTGACCCGTGTGTGTGTACAGTCGCCACCGACCACCGCCGCTCGGTGGTGGGTTCTCGGTTGCGTCGCCGCCGGCCACCAACTATGGTGGTTCGGCTTTGTTCTTTGCGCCGCCGAGAGAGAGAGGAGAGGTGAGAGATTAGGGTAACTCTTTTTCTTGTAAATTGACTTATGTGATTAATCAAGGCTAATGAAGTTTATATATAATAAACCTTTATTAGGCCTAAGCCCGTTTAATTAAAGTCCAGCTTTAATTAAACTATTAATCAATTACATAATATACCCTCGATCTTTCTAATTAATTAATAACTATTAATTAATTGGTCCTGTTAATATTTAAACAAAATATTAACTTCTCCTTTTAAATAATAAATAACTTTTATTATTTTTCTCTTTCTCAATAATTAATTAAACTATTAATTATTGTGATACACAAACATGTAAAATCCAACAGCAGGTTCTAATTGGGTGTGCAGTGGTGTGATCCTTTAGTGTCACATAGTATTGGACACGATAGTATATGTTATCTATCTCTGCAGATAATCTAACAGACTCCCACTTGTGCAAGATAAGTAACACTCCTTGTACATCGTTAGCCTAAGGAGGTCCCTAGCCAGACGCTTAGGTTTACCAGACTATGAGATCTCTTATATCTAGAGACATAATCCACCCCTTGGATTATCTAGGCTTTTCCTTTTGCATCGCGATATTTTGTAATGTGAGTATTTTACATGGAGCAGGGATCTTATTAAATACTCAGATTTTCTCGACTCTGATTTCGACACTCTGCAGTTACGGTTTACCGAATGAAGAACTATCATTCTAACCGAGCGCGGCCACGCATTTTTAGTAGTCTTAATCGTTGAGGAGCTCAGAAAATATCTCTCCTAAAAAGGAGGTGCAAATCCCATCTTGACTATTTGCAATTTGAGCACATGGCTTCCGCTGCACCTAGACAATCCCCTTATGATCACCCTGTTACGGCGTGACGTTAGAACATGCTAAAGTACAGAAGTTACCACGCCTCAAACCAAATATCTCAGGTCTAAGGACAACCTATCAAGTTTACTTATGTTTATGCTCCATGAAGTAAACTTGATGCGGATCACCCCAATATTTATCCCCTGATAAATATCTATGAACATTTGGTCACAACCTTGTGCTTTTATTCATACCTGAATAAATCATCAAATATCCATAATAGCGTTACCTCCCTAATGTAGCTCCCACTACATTAAGTAGCTACGGGCATTTAGACAATTCATCACTTGACTTGTCATGAATAGGTTAAACATGCTAAAAATAGACAACTAGAAACAATTATGTAAAAACCTCCTATTTCAATCCCATGAAATGTAATTACATAATAAACGAGTTTCAAGTTACATCTATAGTAATAATCAAAAACACGAACTAGCTGCTATGTTCCAAGTACTGCATTCCTATGGAACTCGCATGCCTCTCATGCTTAGCCCTTGCTAGCGGCTTCGTCAACGGGTCAGCAACGTTGTCGTTCGTCGGTATCTTTTGCAGTCTAATATCATCTCTTCCAATGATCTCTCGGATGAGGTGATATTTTCTGAGTACGTGCCTAGTCTGCTGATGATCTCTAGGCTCTTTAGCTTGCGCCACAGCCCCTGAGTTATCACAGAATATATCGATCGGTCTAGAGATACTGGCAACAACTCTAAGATCCGAGATAAAATTCTTCAGCCAGACAGCTTCCTTTGCCGCATCACTTGCCGCAATATACTCTGCCTCTGTAGTAGAATCTGCTATTGTATCTTGCTTCTGACTCTTCCAAGATATGGCTCCTCCGTTTAGGGTAAAGACAAATCCTGACTGCGACCTGAAGTCGTCCCTGTCGGTCTGGAAACTAGCATCAGTGTAACCAGTTACACTGAGCTCATCCATCGAACCTCCATATACTAGGAATATGTCTTTCGTCCTTCTCAGATACTTGAGAATATTCTTGACGGCCACCCAATGAGCTTCACCAGGATTTTGCTGATATCTACTCGTGACACTGATAGAATAGGCAACATCGGGTCTAGTACATAGCATGGCATACATGATTGAACCAACTACCGAGGCATATGGTATCAATTTCATCTTGTCCTGATCTTGACTAGACACAGGACACTGAGCCTTGCTCAAGATCGCGCTAGATTGCATAGGAATAAATCCTTTCTTGGATTCATCCATCTTGAATCTTTTCACGACTTTGACAATATATGTACTTTGACTAAGTCCGATAAGCTGCTTAGATCTATTCCTATAGATCTTTATACCTAGTATATAAGCAGCTTCTCCCAAGTCCTTCATCTGGAAACATTTACCTAACCAGGATTTTACTCCTTGTAATACTGGTATATTGTTTCCTATTAACAGTATGTCATCTACATACAAGACTAGGAAGGTTACCACGCTCCCACTGAATTTTGTGTAAACACACGACTCGAACTCACTTTTGGTAAAACCAAACTCTTTGATGCGCTCATCAAAGTGTAAGTTCCAGCTCCTAGATGCTTGCTTTAGTCCATAGATGGATTTAAGCAACTTGCATACTTTATTAGGATTCTTTGGGTCCGCAAAACCATCCGGTTGTATCATATATACATCCTCTGTCAATTTCCCGTTAAGGAAAGCGGTTTTGACATCCATTTGCCATATCTCATAATCAAAATATGCTGATATGGCCATAAGGATCCTAATAGTCTTAAGCATTGCCACTGGGGAAAAAGTTTCATCATAGTCAACACCATGAGTTTGTGTGAAAACTTTCGCCACTAGCTTTGCTTTAACGGTATGCACCTTTCCATCCATGTCTGTCTTCTTCTTGAAGACCCATTTGCACCCAACAGCTTTACTGTGTTGAGGCAAATCTACTAACTCCCAAACTTGGTTCTCATACATGGATTGTATCTCTGCCTTAATGGCTTCTAGCCATTTCTCAGATTCTAAACCTGAGGCAGCGTCTTGGTAGGTAGTGGGTTCTAAAAGATCCCCTTCGTCTTGAGCAACTAGGAATCCCAGATACCTATCTGGCTCATTACGAGGCCTACTTGACCTGCGAAGGTCTTGTGTTTGCACCTCTTCCTCAACCACAGACTCGGGTTGAGGTTCAACAATTCTCTGTTGAACTACAGGTTTAACTATCGGTGGTGGTGTAATCTCCTCCTCTTCAATTTCTTGAAGCTCTATTTCTTTTCTTGGAGTATCTGAGTTTAGAAACTTCTCCTCCAAGAATACCCCTTTACGAGCAACAAAAACTTTGTTCTCATCTGGGTTGTAGAAATAGTATCCCATGGATTCCTTGGGATAGCCGACGAAGATACACTTATCTGATTTGGGATTGAGTTTATCCGTGAATGTTCGCTTAACATACACCTCACATCCCCAAACCTTTAGAAAAGACATTTTGGGCTTTTTCCCCGTCCATACCTCGAACGGTGTCTTTTCAACCGATTTGGTTGGAACCTGGTTCAGCATGAACGCTGCTGTCTAGAGTGCGTGTCCCCAAAACGACAATGGTAGTGAACTTCGACTCATCATTGATCGTACCATGTCAAGCAGTGTACGATTCCTCCTTTCTGATACACCATTCATCTGAGGTGTATATGGAAGTGTGAGTTGTGAAACAATCCCACATTCCTTCAAATGATCGTCGAATTCCTGACTCAGATACTCGCCACCTCGATCCGATCGTAGCGACTTTATCTTCTTGTCCAGCTGATTTTGTACCTCATTCTGAAACTGTTTGAACTTGTCAAAACTTTCAAATTTAAGTCTCATGAGGTAGACATAACCGAACCTACTGAAGTCGTCAGTAAAGGTTATGAAATACTGGTATCCTCCTCTAGCCTCCGGAGTAAAGGGTCCGCACACATCCGTGTGTATAATCCCTAATAACTCGCTGGCCCTTTCATTCTCACTGTTGAAAGGATGCTTTGTCATTTTACCAGACAAACAAGATTCGCAAACATCATATGACTCTAAGTCAAATGGTTCTAGAATTCCGTCATCTCGGAGTTTCTCTATGCGTTTCTCGTTTATATGTCCTAAACGACAATGCCAGAGGTAAGTTTGATTCAAGTTACTCTTGGATCTTTTACTTATATGATAGATGTCATTGTTATCTAAATTTAGCGTATATAGACCGTTTTCTGGAGTGACTTTGAAAAAGAAAACATTGTTTCTAAAACATGAAATAACCTTTTCATTAAAAACATAAGCAAAACCACAGTCTATTAGCAAATTGAACGAGATATCATTTTTAATTAGTCTTGGAACATAGTAACAAGGTTCTAGTTCTAAAACCATGTCCGAGAGCAAACTAAGACAATATGTCCCTACAGCTTCGGCACCAACCATGGAGCCTTCGCCTACCCGCAGGTCCATATCTCCTTATCTCAGCTTCTTACTTCTCTTGAATCCCTGCAAATGATTGCATATGTGATGACCACATCCGGTATCCAATACCCATGATTCATAAGAAGTAACAAGACAATCTATCATAAAGATACCTGTATCATTGGGCGAACCAATGTCCAGCTGATCTATGTCGAGTGAGTGCTTGCATGAATCCTTGCTACCACAGTCTGGGCAACAAATTTCTCCAAGTTCTTCCAGCCAGTCATCCTCCTGCATAGGATCCACAACTGGTGACTCTAGCTGCTTCGGGTTCAACTCGTCGCTAATGCACATGAGGATTTCGTTCAACCCTGCGACAGTCATCTCAAAATCACCGAGGACATACATTACTCTTTTCTGGTAATAGTCCGACAAGGAACCGAACAAGAGCATAACTAGCTCATGTGGTTTTGATTTTGACCCCAAGCTCTCATAGCAATCCAAGAGCCTTCTCATATTAATGAGATGATCGCTAATAGGCTGACTTTCTTTCATCTTGGCTGTAAGAATTTCCCTCATCAGTAGCATACGACAAATCCGTTCACTAAACTTGAACTTTTGCTCCAATCCTTGAACAACCTCATAAGACGACTCTCACGGAGATCATCCGTAAACTCGGATGATGCTGTGAGAATGAGAATCGACATGACGTCAAATTCGTCATCCAGATACTGATAGTAAGTGTCATACTCACCATCCTGGGCATCTACTCCTGGTCGCTCTGGAGGCAATGTCTCAATAATGTGAAGCTTTCCCTGTGCATCCAAAACGTTTTTCAGATGCAGCTTCCAAACAGCAAAGTTTGGACCTGAAAGCTTCGACTTGCCGGTGATGAGACTTAGAGACTCTCTTGGTGAATAAAACGGAATAATAGATAAATAAGACATCTACAAAATAAGAAAAGATAAAACCGATTCAGTATTGATTACATCTTCTAATAATTATTACCTTTTAAACAATAAATTATTAGACTAGGATCCATATTTCACATTTCCCGATGCAAGGTTTGGGCACTTCCCACCGGGACAATGCTATTTCTGGTAGGTAAAAACTATACCAATCGTATCCTAACTGGACACGACTCCTAGATCCGCGGGACATCAGTTACAAGAACCGTGCATGTTTAGTCCCTCTAGTGCATTTTGGGCCGGGACTCCCAATTATCACCAAAATAGATCGCACCACCTAAGACAGCATGAATTCTGGCCGGGACTCCCGATTATCGCAGACCCTTTCATGCCCCTTCCCGCAATGGTTTGAACCCGGATGCCCAAGGTTTGGGCACTTCCGACACCCGAGTACCATTTAACAGTAAGGGTGTACCATTAGGTGGGTAGCACACTGATCTAAGATTTTTCTAAAAAGGATTTCCAAGTTTTTGACGAGAAAAATTTAATGCCAGTTTTCTTTTAAAACATCTGTTTCAATAATTAACTATTATTAAAACCCTTGTTTTATTTCATCGTGTTAATCACAACCACACATATATAAAATATGTAAAGAAATAAAACAACCACAAACATCTATGCCTTAGCCTTGCCCTTAACTATTGTCGGTTTCGTGAGCCACACGAAAAACCCGACGGTCAAAACCTAAGTGGAAAAACACAACACACATGGCATGGCATTCTGAAGCTCCCACTGGCTCCAACATCCAATCTTCCTTCTTGCTCCTTGCTCCTTGCTCCAGATATAAATATATATTCTATAAAACTATTCTACTCTATTCTAAAAACTAGAAATATAAAAGTACAAGATAATCAAAGGCACGCAGGCCCGCTAGTCTAAAACTTTTACAAGATAGAATAGGGGTTGTAAGTGGCACGCAGACCTCCCCACACCATAGAATAATAAATCCAAAACAACCACAAGTGCAAGAAAATAAACAATCCACAAGGTCTAGGGCTCGGCTATGACATCCCAAACATGTACTAAACTAATACATGAAAGTAAAGCAACTGATTTCTAATTATTCATCTTGATGAAAATTACTAATTTTAACAACCTGTTAAAACCCCTATATTGTTTTTCCTTTATTTGCAATAAATATATATTTCAAGTTTTATACTTTGATAATTAATCAAAAAACTCAAAATAATATTTAAACCTTAAATTAAAATAACAACTGTATTTCAATTTAATATTGACCACAAAATATCTGAACCGCGAGCTGGGCCAAATATTTAAACTGGGTCATTGATCGGAAACGGACCGGGAAACAAAAAACTGGGCCGAGGCCCAAAACAGCCTTTAGCGCCGCTAACCCTGACGCTAAACCCCAACTGGGTCGCTGGCTTTCTGGGCCGTGGCCCACCACAAGAATAGCGCCGCTAACCCCGTCGCTTTCGCGCCGCTAACTGCGACGCGTTCTCGCCGCGTAGGCCGTGGATCACGGTCGACCGCCGATAAAACCACCACCTACTTCCGGCAGCCGGCGACTGCCGTCCCTGCCTGAGACCGCCGCTGACTTCCGCCGTGAAGTGGTAGTCGATTTTATAGTCATCGCAAATAATAACAATAATAAAAAAAACAGATTTAATTAATATTTAAATCTAACAATCTATTTATCCAAAACTAATTAATCTAATCCAATAGAAAACATAAACTTGAATTCTATTTACTTGGAAGATCAAAAAGTTTTTTTTCTCGATAAAACAAAATCATATTTCATCATAATAAAAAGAAACCTACCTAGTCTCCTACGAGGTTAGAAGTGGCTCTGATACCATTGAAGGGTTTTGTAGGGTATAAAAACATATAATAACATGCACAGCGGAATAAAACCCCCTCCAGTGATCACATCTAACTCGTACAGAAACTAAAAGAGGAAGAGGGTTAGAAAGTTATACCTTTGTTGTAAACCAAAACTTTCTTTATGCCTCTAGACAGCTGCAGGTTATCCACCGCTACTGCACCACCTCGAACTGGCTGCTAGACCGCCTAAGGATTAAACCTTGGATCAAATAACCGTGACCCGTGTGTGTGTACCGTCGCCGCCGACCAGCGCCGCTCGGTGGTGGGTTCTCGCTTGCGTCGCCGCGGGCCACCAACTATGGTGGTTCGGCTTTGTCCTTTGCGCCACCGAGAGAGAGAGGAGAGGTGAGAGATTAGGGTAACTCTTTTTCTTGTAAATTGACTTATGTGATTAATCAAGGCTAATGAAGTTTATATATAATAAACCTTTATTAGGCCTAAGCCCGTTTAATTAAAGCCCAGCTTTAATTAAACTATTAATCAATTACAGAATATACCCTCGATCTTTCTAATTAATTAATAACTATTAATTAATTGGTCCTGTTAATATTTAAACTAAATATTAACTTCTCCTTTTAAATAATAAATAACTTTTATTATTTTTCTCTTTCTCAATAATTAATTAAACTATTAATTATTGTGATACACAAACATGTAAAATCCAGCAGGTTCTAATTGGGTATGCAGCGGTGTGATACTTTAGTGTCACATAGTATTGGACACCATAGTATATGTTATCTATCTCTGCACATAATCTAACAGTTACATTGTAGATGTATAAAACTTTTTTATTCCAAGAAATAGACAAATAATAAACCTTTTGTTTACACTAACCCACAAACAAAATTAGATACTTAGTGTAGAAACACTTATCTAATATGTTGTTTATTATTTTCAACACTTAATTCTTTTATATATATTAATATTGGACATTGAATTTCAATATATAATTATGACATTCTGGGACTAGTCCTAACACCTGGACCACTTTGAATCCTCAAAAAAACTGTCATTAAAATTTTATACGTTCTTAAAATTCAACAAGCTAATAATCACTGCGTTTATCCAAAACACGTATTAGCTTCTACACAAATATATATACATATATATTTCAATTTATCAAAACTTGATAAATACCTTTGCGTAGGTCAATTGCTCCCACTGACAATTATGAAAACATAGCATTACTTAAAATACCTTATTGACTTGGTCAAACTTGACACAAAAGTCAAAATACTGATTTTCAGTATAAATCTAAAACTTAGATTTCGAATAAGAATCTTAAAGTCGACGAAACCTTAAACTTGGATTTTTCCACACATCCACTATTTCCTATTACGTAAATTGGTTTCTCGAAACTTTACATTACTACAAGTATAACACACTTGTATAGATTCTTATTTAAAACATGTGAGTTCTCTTGATTACAATATCCATTATAATCATACTCATAAATGTTTTATCCTTAAACACATTCCCAAAAATAATAACTATTATTTCAAGTGTTTAATACTAGTTCATACCTTGAACTTGTTTTCATAAATACTTATAATTACTCGATTAGATGAACTTTCTAATTAACAACACCAACCGTGCTGATTCAAGTAATTCCATAAGTTTAGTCGAGCAAATAATATTGATATATCTCAATCGCAATAATTAATACACAGGATCAACCACTAATAAGTCAAAAACTTTGACTTGTTAGTTAACCTCTAGTCAAACTTGACTAGATATAATCACAAACCACGTACAAGGATATGTCACTAAAAAATTCATTAATATTTAAAAAACAGCTTTGAAATAGAAAAATATTTTCAACTATGAATTATTAATATCCTTGTTTCTTCACGTGGGATCCTTGCATTCTTGGCACCTTTCGCTTTCATTGACCTATTGCAATAAACGATTGCAAATGTCAAACACTACTTATAAAATAAGTCGAAAGCAAATACTGAAGTTAGTCATCGAAGTTACTTGTGATGTTAAACGAAACATCACCTTCGTGACACTTCGGGTAGTTGACCTTGTACTAGCCAATTTCACCGTACTTAAAGCACCGATTCTCGGCTTCTGCTTTGTTCGGTTTGAATCTCTTGCCCTTGCCATTGCCATTTACCTTAGCCTTGGGTGCAGATGGTGCTGGCTTGGTTTTACCCTTTCCCCTTCCGCTGCGCCCCTTCCTCTTATTACTACTACCGTTATCCTCTATGAGAATATCTTTGAACTTAGTACCCATATTAGACTTAACTGTCTTGAGCATCGAAAGAAGCTCAGCTATGGATCTCTCCATGTCGTTTATGCTGTAGTTGACTATGAAAGGCTTATAATCATTAGACAAAAAGTTAAGTCATCAACGGTTATGCACACAAATCCTATCAAATCTAACATAGAGGTGGCTCTGATACCACTGTTGGTATTTCGTAGGCAAGCAGCGGAAGCAAGGAACAACAAATCAAGCCCAAAGTACAACACAAACATGCACAAAATTGAAACCCCAAAAGAGGAACAAACTCTATGTACAAGAATTGCAACATGAAAAACAGGAGAAGAGAGTGTTATACCTTTCTCCTTAGCTCTAGAAACTTCAAGTGGTGATGGTGATGGTCCTCCAAGAACGAAAACGAAGCTTATATTGGGTTGTACCCCGGGAACACGCCAAACCACTAGTGCTAGCTCACCTTTAGTGGTACTTCACCTTGAACACCTCCTTAGGAACAGCAACAACAAACTATTTTCTGGAACCAAAACTTACCAAGAACTCTCTCTAAGTCAATAGGCACTTAAGAGTGTGAATGTGAATATTAATTGGCAAAAGTCTCAAATGAGACTCATGAGGGAGTCTTATATAGACCTTAATTTGTCCCTTTCTCCCCTCATAGCCAGCCAAAGAGTCACCTTTGTGTCACACATGCATTGGCCATCCTTGGAGGTGATTTGAGAAAAAGCACATGCAGCCGTAGCGGCGCTAATTCTTAGTGTTTAGCGGCGCTAACCCCTTGAAGTTAGCGGCGCTAACGTGGTCTGCAGCTTTTCTGACAAACGGTCACATGCAACCGTAGCAGCGCTAACCGTTAAGACTTAGCGGCGCTAACTCCTTAACGTTAGCGGCGCTAATGCGGCTTGCAGTACCAACTTTTGTCTTTTGCCATATTTGGTCCCTTTACTTTAGTCGCTGTCAGGTTTGACCCCGGTGTATATCCCAATAGACCCATACATCATCAGTAGCGGTCTTGATGGCATACGTGCATTAGAGGGCATTTTCTAACAGATTTCTCAATGTTAATCCACCCGTAATGAGGTACACCAAGTGCCTGCTAAAAAAGCTTAATCCACACTTCACTTTTCTTGTTCTTCTGGGTATTTTGATCAACAAAAATCGACACCCCTTGCCCCGGGGTGGGTTTGGCCGCCGATCACCGAGAGAGGAGGGAGATAGTTTTTTTCCTTTTTGTTAGTTGTTAATGTGATTAACCTAATTGTTAAAAGTTGAAGTTCTATTTATAGATAACTTTCTAGTTATCCTTAATTAGGCAACTTTTATTTGAACATTTTATTATTAGTATAAAATACATATAAATATATACATATATTTTTGGCCGAATATATATATATATATATATATATATATATTATTTTTAATAATAATAATAATAATTAGTAACAATAACCCTTTTTGATAATATCCAAGATATTAATCCAATAATTAACAATATATATTTATTAACTAATAAATATATATATTCTTGTTAATTAATTAACTTGGTTATTTTACAACTCTCAATACTGATTTATGACCAACTGTCATAACACCTATCTCCCACGGTGTGAATTTTTCCTTCTTGAATTACGTACCGTTGTAGGTGTGATCCTTGAGTGTCTTATGGCATTGGGTGTGTCATCTTGGATGGTTATGCACACAAATCCTATCAGACTCTCACTTGAGCTTACCATCAACCCGCAAACTTGATGATACTGGCCTAAGGGTGCTTCTAGACAAGTCCTTAGGTTAACCAAGCACATAAGAACTCTTATACCCAGGTATGATAATCAAATCCTTACAAAACAAAATGTTTCATAATTTATAAAACTAACCATTTTATAATTAAAACTTCATAAGAACCTCCTATCTTATGATTGGGTATACTTTAGGCTTTTCCCTCTGCATCACGATATTTCGATTGTGAGTGTGAGCATGGAATAAGTCAACTCTGAACACTCATAACCATTTCTCGACTATCCGATTTCGACTGAGTGATAAACGACAAAGAACAAATCAGTTCGTTTGGGCATGGCCATGCACTTCTACAGTCTACATCAGTCAAGGGGCCCGGAAACATCTCTCCTGAGAAGGAGGTGCAGAATACCTCTCGCATACTTTCATTTGGCAACACGCTTTCCGCTCATACCATATTCGCCTGTTATTGCTACCTAGTTACGGCATAGCGTTAGGTGCGACCCAAACCAAACCAAATACCTTAGGCTTGAGAACAACCTATGTGACGAATACCTTTGGCTTGTTAACCACGCGGTATTCTTCACGATGTCACTATCCGATACCCACACCCCTGGTGAATACCCGTACATCCTTGGCCTATACTCTGGTAGCTATCTTCAATCACTATGAATCTCTACTAGGATTACAATGACGTTATTATCTTCTTAATCGAGGTTCCCACCAAGATAGGTAGTCACGAACAAGATTTTTGAATAATAACCCAATTATTCATGGATATTACCAAAACATACAAAATCTGTGAAGAGTAAAGTGATTAATAATGTACTCTCTATATTCACCGTCCTAGAATATAGTATAGAATCAATACCGGTCTACCGTCTCAATCACCACGTCTGTTTGCATTACTATGTTGGTTCAAGTGGACTTATCACGGATCACTTCTTGAAGACACAACATCACTATGAACTAAAAATGAGTATGCACTAACTAGTGCTCCCACTCATTTTGCTAGACAAATTGTTTTCCGCTAACCCTGAAAAACAAGTCTAGTCTTTTTAATTTTATCATATTATCTAAACTCAGAGAACTGGATTAACTCCGTGTTTCTGAATATGTATAACTATTCCATAACCACTCTTGGTTATATTATAGATGTATAGGTTATTTTATATTCCAAGAAATAAACTGAAATAATAAACCCTTTTGTTTACATCGACTTGTAAACAAAAATTAGATATCCAGTGCATAAACACATATCTAATAACCTATTTATTATTTCCAACACATAACTCTTTTAATATGTTTAATATTTGTGACATTGAATTTCAATATATAATTATGACCTCCTGGGACTAGTCCATTTACTTGGATTCATTTTGTAACCTCAAAATTCCCGTCATTAAGATTATATACGTACTTGAATTTCAATAAGCTAATAATCTCCGTGCTTTTCTAAGCACTTATTTGCTTCTACGCAAATATACATTATGTATATTAATTTACCAAAAACCCGATAAATACCTTAGCGCAGGTCAATTGCTCCCACTGACTATTATGATAACATAGCATTACTTAAAATACCTTACTGACTTGATCAAAACTTGACCAAAAAGTCAAAATATTGATTTTAAGTATGAATCTAAAACTTTAGATTTTGAATAAGAATCTTAACGAAACCTTAGATTTGGATTTTTCTAATATCCACTATTTCCTATTACGGAAATTAGTTTCTTAAAACTTTATATTACCACAAGTATAAGACACTTGTATAGATTCTTAATTAAAACATGTGAGTTCTTCTTGATTACAATGTCTATTATAATCAAACTCATAAATGTTTTGTTTTTAAACACAACCTTTAGAAATAATGACTATTATAGAAGTGTTTAATTTTAGTTCAAAACTTGAACTTTGTTTTCATAAATACTTATAACTACTTGATTATATAACCTTTCTAATGTATAACAGCAACTGTGTCATTTCAAGTAATTCCATAAGTTATAGTCAAGCAATTATAATATTAATCATATTACTCAAATGGCAACCAATGCATACGGACTAAATTACTAATAAGTCAAAACCAGATATAATTTTAATATACGCACAAGGACATATAAACCAATAATTCATTAAGGTTTTAATAAAGAAGTCTTTAATACCATTACAAATAGAAATTTAAAAAAAAATTAGAATAAGTAGCAAAACTCTGAATTAAAAATGCCCTTCATCTTGTACGTAGTGTCCTCTAGCATTCCAGGGCATCCTTTTGCTTCTTATTGACCTATTTGCAATAAACAATCGCAAAAGTTAAATATACCACTTATATACAATAAGTTGAAAGAAAAATACTGAAGTTAGTCAACGAAAGTACATGTGGCATTTCCGCCACCCTCGTGACGCTTCGGGAAGTTGGTCTTGTAATAGCCAATTTCACCGCACTTGAAGCTCCGGTTCTCGGCTTTTGCTTTGTTTGGTTTAAACTTCTTTTCGTTGCCCTTGCCTTTGCCACTTGCCTTGGCTATGGGTGCAGACGGTCCTGGCTCGGTTTTACCCTTGCCCCTGCCATTGCGCCCCTTCGTCTTTTTAGCAGCCCCACTCTCCACCACTAGGACATCCTTAGACTTGTTACCCAGATTTGACTCCGCTGTCTTAAACATGGAATGCAACTCAGCAATGGATTTCTCCATGCTGCTCATGTTGTAGTTCACAATGAATGGCTTATAGTCGTCCGATAGCAAGTTAAGAATCAGGTCCGTTGCAAGCTGCAATGGGACCGGGTGTCCGAGCCTTTCCAAGTGGTCCATGTACCCTTTCATTTTCATGACATGGGTACTAACCGAAGTGCCCTTGGCCATCTTGCAATTATTAAGAGCCTTCATGACATTGTAACGTTGTGAACAAGCCTGCTCTTGAAACATGTCCCTCAGCTGACGGATCATGTTATAGGCTGATGTATCCATCATGCTAGTTTGCAACTCTGGACTCATGGTTGCAAACATGAGACAGCTTACATCTAGCGCATCATTAACGCATCTGCCCTCAAATTATTGGCTGGGGCATTTCCCACTGGTTCTTCCAGGACGTACCATTTCCTCTCGTACCTGAGCACAATCCATATATTGCGCTCCCAGTTGAGGAAATTAGGTCCTGTAAGCTTATCCTTTTCTAGGATGGAGCGGAGTGAGAGGTTGTTTGTGCTGATAATGTTTGTCATCTACAATTTCATCATGTAGTCCAATTAGTAATACAAATAAGACTTTGCTAAATACAAATTCATAAAAACCCTTAAATGAGTAAGTATTAGCCCTAGGATCCTTATTTCACACGTGTTGGTGCACGGTTTGGGCACGACAACACCAACCCTGTGCTATGTCAGGTAGGTAGGTTCCTTTACCAATCGTATCTAACTTGATACAACTCCTAGACCTTGTAGAGATTTTTAGATAAAACTATCTAAGTATGTTTATCTCTATACTAAGTGCCTTTTGGGCTCGTCACATTACGGAATCACCAAAGTAGACCGCACCACCTAGGACGGGGTGAACTCTGGCCCGTCACATCAGGGAATCACAAAGTTTTTCACCCCCTCCCCACATCGGTTTGAACCCTAGTGTGCACGGTTTGGGCACGACAACACACCAAGGTACCGGGAGCAGGAAAGGTGTACCACTAGATGGGTAGCACTACTGGTCTAAGATTTTTATGGGTTTTATCCAAGTTTGAAAAACTTGATTTCCAGTTTTGTAAAACCATTTTAAAACTATCTGTTTTAAAATACGTATATCTTAGTAGACCTTAAACTAGGTACACAATACGTCTTGTAATAAAATCATTTTGAAAAACAAACTGTTTTTAAAATGCTGATACGACAATCATAAAATATTAAATTTTATAAGAATGTTGTCGTATACCAATTTTATCATATTCGTGGTTTTACCCCTTGATTAATAAAAGCCATTATTAATCACCTACTTCAATTTTACAGTCGCATAAAAAGTATAAAATTAAAGTACAACCATGCAGTTAATAATATGTTATAGTTTTGCCAACTATGTCCTAAAGGGGTCAATCTAAGGACAACTAAGCTAGTTAGATCCTGTGGCTGGATCTAATGAAAGATCTTCTTGCTCCCACTCGCCTTGACACCTCCGGTCTTAATGCGAGCAACTCTGTTTGATTTCTCCGTCTTGTAAAGTCCTTTTGTCTTCGGTTTTTGTTACAACCATCTAATCTATAATACAAATACCTATTCTATTACAGTTAAATTATAGAAAGGGGTTGTAAGTGGCACGCAGGCATCCCCGAAATACTTTTACATTGTAAAAGGGGTTGTAAGTGGCACAGAGGCCTCCCCAAAACCAAAAAGAAATACAGAAAATAAAAACATCACAACCACAAGTCTAAGTTGGCAAAACCTATAACCTACATGTCCAAGCACAACAAGAATATACTGTTGACTTGTTTAAATCAAATACTTGTAGTTGACATGAAAAACGACAAATGTGATTTTAAGATACTAACGCGACTTTTAGTATACAAGTCAACTAATTCAACAATATACATATCAACAATATATATATATAAAGCAACCACGCATCAATAATAATGCAAGCATACTCATTTTCTCATTCCTTCTCAAACTAATCAAGCTGTTAATTTGAGATGAGAAAATATTTGACAAAACTTGTCAAACTTAATTTAATCAGTTTTATAGACTTATGGTATAATAACTATCATACCAAAATGTGTTTTTAAACCCAAAACACTTAATTGATTAAAGATTTATCTTTGTTTGTATTGTATGATAATAATACACAATTATGGTTATTTATTATATTTTAATCCAAAAATATAATAAAACTTATATTTAGTTAAAATAAAACATTAACCATAATATATATATATATATATATATATATATATATATATATATAAGCATACTAATTTTCGATACATGAAAAAAATACTTTTATATATTACACCTTGTATTATTATTTTATCCGAATTATTATTTTCCAAAAGTTAACCATGCAAAAACCTTATGGACCTAAGTCCATTTTCAGATTTCCCAAATTGGGCCACTTAGCCCACTTAGTTCATTACTATTTTTAAAAACATATGGGCCCATTTTAATTTAAATAAAAACATTTAAAATTAAAAGGAAAAGCTTAGGCTTTATAGGATTAAAATAATGAACTATCCAGTTTAACCCCAACTGGGCCATACACTTATTTGGGTTGTCAGGCCACCGCAATGGGGCCTGGGCTTTGGGCCAAAAAGACTATTGGGCCGAGGACCAATCCTAGTCGCGACATGCCCATCGCGGCGCTATCCCCTGGGCTGAGTACCCGTTAGGCCGAGACTCCCCTTGGGCCGAAACCTAGGGGTGGCAATCGTGTCGTGTTCGGGTTGGCGGGTCCCAGGTTGGCGGGTTGACAGGTTAGTGGGTCGTGACCCGAACACGACCCGTATAATTATTCGTATCAAGATGTGTGACCCGACCCGTATAAGTTAAAACACGACACGACCCGCGTAACCTGTTTAAATATACGGGTCGTGGGTTCATGGGTCATTCACGGGTCGGCGGGTCATAAACGGGTTGGCGGGTCATTAATTGGTTGGCGAGTCAGTGGGTCTAGTTTTACAAATTTTGTCCCGCGTTTGTCAAAATACAAAATGTAAATGCAAATTATTAAATGAAGTTCAACCCTACCTAAATAGTTTAATCCAAATACAAAAACTTGATGATTCTAAGAACAATTAAACTACAAGTGACGAGGTCAACTTTTAGTAGTTTCAAAATCGCAAATGAACAAAAGGAGAGAATAGAATTAAAATGGCAAATGAACAAAATGAGACAATAGAATTGTTTCTTATTAGGTTTAAGATGACTAAAGAATAAGATAAAAGCCCAAAAACCAAATAGGAAACATGAGATATATAAGAATAAATTGAAAATAAAAAATCAAAAATATATATACGGGTTGACGGGGCGACCCGCCAACCCACAAGCCAACCCGAACATTGCCAGTTTATTTATACGGGTTGGTGGGTCAACCCGAAAATGACCCGAACCCGTTTATGCTCAACCCAAACCCGTTTATTTGTGTGTCGGGTTCGTGTCATGTCGATAATTGCCACCCCTACCGAAACTCCTTGGGTCGAGACTCCCCTTGGGCCGAAACCCGTTGGGCCGAGTACCCCTTGGGCCGATTAACTTTTAATTCGGATCCTTTTTACATATTAAGTGTATATATATATATATATATATATATAATTAATTTTAGAAATTCCCTTATTATCATAAAATTCAAATTCTAAAACAAAACTTGTTTTATCATTTAAATTTTAAAATCATATTTATCAACATAGAACACGTGGATAAAGATGAGATTTCTTAGTTTTAAGGTTTACACTTTAATCTTAAAACTAACTAGTTTTGATTAAAAACCTTAAATTATCCATATTAACTCAACTGGTTAATATATATATATACTAGTGAGTCTTGTAGGCTGTGCTACGCACAGCCCACGATGTTTTACGTTGATTCCTGAAGAATGATATGTTATTTTGTAAGAGCGATGCGGAAAATATGATGTTTTGTAGTTTAATAATATTCATATATAATAACCCAATTACATAATATTACCAACCCAAGGTGATGCTACAAACATTAGACTATACAAGGATTATTGAGTAGGTAAGTAGCCAAAAGGAAACTTCATAGGTTGGTTTCAAAAGGGAGAACATCATGGGTTAGTTTCAAAAGGAAACTCTTCTTATGCACATAAGAAGATAGCTACATTCCAGATTCTTTTGTTTTCTTAGTTGGACTTCCATCTTGTACTTGAGCTCCAACCTCTTTCTTTATAACAGCAAGTGTATGTCCAGTTTTGTTGATTGATGAGTTTTTCTCAGTTTTGATATCTTCCTTAGCAAATGACAGTGATCTTTTAACAGGTTTGGAAGAAATTGTAGTGCCAATTTCTTCAAGGACCTTTTTGGTGGTTGGCGTGAAAAGCTGGTCTTTTCCTTTGCTGGTAGATGTATCACAGGGAGCAGGAAGACTCATGACGTCAGTTGAAGGCAGCACTCGAGGCTCAACTTTGTAAGCGTGTACCACAGTCATCTTCATTGCAGTTTGACGACTAAGTGAAGTTTCGAAAGTTCGTATGAAAGCAACAACAGTATGTTTTTTAATTGACATGGCAATATCATCATAAAGGTCTTTGCCCTGTAATTAGTGTTAAGTAAATAAAACATCAGCTGGAATATTGTAAATGTATATAATTGCCAAGCATACGAAGGAAATATTTATACAACACCTTTAAAATCCTAGTAAACCATATGAGTATGAATTAGTGTGTTCCATGTAAACATAACAAAATCTCGTCATTAGTTCTGAGGTTGTTATTTAGCCACTATCAAATATCTGTAAAAGCCTCAGGTAGCTGCTCTTTTTTAATAGCATATGTTACAGATTTAATATATTATTTATGAACTTACAGCTTCATCTCCTGCTTTGAGTTGTAGAGATGTAAACGGAATCAACTCCTCAACATGTGGCGTATATAGAATGGCATGAATACTTGTTGTTCCATCATCTAGTTGAATTGTAAGCCTTGACCTGTTCAATGCATTAACAAGTGGTGTTAAATGCAATAAGTAGACGGGAATTATGTTATGAGTTTATAGGGTAAATTGGGAACAAAACTAACCGTGCTTGGACTTCAGACTCCTGTGTACATGAAGGACATGTCACAACCCAAGTAACATCAGCTTCAAGAGACTTTTGACAGTTGGCACAAGCAGTGTACCACATGCTTCTTTCCTGCTTGGGAAGGCTTATTTTCCCTTTAATCCAGCACGTTTTTTTCTATCAGGAAGCAACAGTTAATGTTTTAAGTGTATGACTTATGCTTAAATGGAGAATGAATGTAAAATTTCATGCATACATACAGTTTTTAAAGAAGCTACAGCTGTGGCAATTGAGATAATATCTTCTTCTTTTGGAAAAGGGAGTAACAGTTCATTTTTCCTGTACGTTTCCATTTGAAGCATCTGTTGAAGTTCAACCTTGTTGTTGTTGTACCTTATTTTCAAGGAAAAGTTGGATGAAAATATATAAGTTATAATTAACTTTATTGAGCATGCATAGGTAATTTTATTTGCTAGGATTGTACCATTCTTGCAGCTGTAAGTCTGGAGTTACAGGTGGATTGATCATGAACCCAGAGGTTGATCTTGTGGTTAATGATAGGGCTGTAGAAAATTGTTGTTATACACGTTAATCCTTATAGGTACAAGAAAACCATTAGTTGTAAAATCTTAAATTATTCGGTGTAATATAGTTATAACATTCTACATACTATTGAATGTTGTCACTCTTAGTCTCATTGCAATAATCATAGGGCTTGTGTCAATCATATCAGCAAGGATGGCTCCCTCATTTTCATCAAATGGGCTCCACAAAGTGAGTAGTAGTAGTTTTTTTCTTCAAAGAAAGTAAGGAAACATTAGAGGTAATTAATGATGACACAAACAGATGATGAACTATCTTACTCTTCATTAACGATGACAATATCTCTCTTTGTTGCAAATTCCGAGCCTTGCTCTTTGGGTGGAAAGCATTTTAAGACAATTGCTTTGATACCTGTATTTGTAAATAAAATCAGTTAGGCAGATTGTATTGAATTGTTGGTCAAAGATTTAAGCTGGATGTAGGAAAAAAGAATGAATAGTTTACTGTGCAATGAGTCGGTGTCAGCATATTTGTTCAGATCAGAGAAGTTTGTGAACTCAAACTGACAGCCTAACGGTACGGGGATAGAGTCAACGCATTCTTCAACAAGAGTTTTGTTGTTTAACAGCCATGAGTAGGGATAAGAGCTAATGCGATATTTAGCTTCATTGTCGATGATTACAGCATTAGAGATATAATATCTCTTATACTGTGCCAACAGTTTAGCAAAATACCGAATATTGCTTGAACCACATATAAGTGCAGTGAATTTTGTTCCCTGTATGTTTCAGTACGATAAATTCAAACTATTAGTAACATGTAAATTGAATTCAGTCTGAGAAGAAATTATAAAATTTGGCAAGAATAGGTACCTCAGAATCAGCAAGTACCAACCTCTTAAATTCACTTCCAGAGAGGCTTGTTTGTGTGTGTCCATTTTCCAACACTTGTACCAGTGATGTCCACCATTTTCTTTGATTGGGTTTGATATCAACAACATTTGAGATGTGCCTAGACATGTTACCTTGAAAGCAAAAAACACATGTCACCTTACATAATAAGAGTAATGTTGTAAACAAATCAACAAGTTAAATTACGAAGCATGTAATATACTTTAGTAAGCTAGAGCTAAGATGCAACTGGTAATGCAAGAGTAAAGTTTTTTAATTACGAGCAGTAGAGAAAAGAAGATGTAAAATTAGAGAAGTAACTTCAGGAGTCTTGGATATTGAAGCCTGGGATATTTTTCTTCCATAGCAATGTTGAATGGTTTTATAAACAACCTTTGGTACCTGCTTTATTATTTTTTAATTTAAAAAATAGGTACATAGAGATATGATGATTTTGGAGAAGGTTATAAGCATGGGTTGAGCCGTACCTTGCAAGAGATGTAGAGATTACGTGTAGATGTAGATCTGAGAGGATGTAAGGACATTTTGCTTTTCTGTAAGGATAAAAAAGAAGTTAGCAGGTGGATGATTACAAGTAAGGAATAGGGACTGTTGATATATAAGCACAGTAAAATGCAACAGGGGATGTAGTACTACCATTATGATGTGTTGATGTGAAAAAGTCAAAAAGAAAGGATGATATATAAAGTCTGTTGTACTGCTGGACTTCAAAAGTGGGCAAATCTCTTTAATATTTAAATTCTTATTACATTCATAGGGAAAGGAAGCAGAGTTGTAATATAATAATAATAAAGTATATATTTTGGATATTGTTGTTGCTCCTGGATAATTAATAAATAAAAAAAAGTTGAAAACGTATTAAAATGTAAAAGTTATGAACAGAGAATGTAGCTGTAATATATGTTAGTGTTAGTAAAAGTTAAACCACAAATTACAAATCCTCCACAAACTGAATATATTTTAATTGTTTTTCTCCAAAAAACTAATCCTAGATTATTGGCAAGCGTTTACTTATTCTTCGTATTTTTTTATCAGAGCTTGCATTGATAATTTTCATCTAACGCCGAAGAGATGACTTGTTTTTGGCAGTTTTCACATTGTTTTGTTTTTTTTGTTAATAATTAACTTGAATCTAAGCGTAGTTGTGGAAGAAATTGCACGAACATGAGCGATGGAGAAGAAAAGATAGAAAGACAACAGATGTATAACAACGGTACCTTTTTTTGTTAAGTTTGTAATTATTTCTGTCAGTGGTTCTTTAGACCAGTTGTAATGAGGCTTCTTTTCCTGGATCCGTGAGTTAAAATCTGGACAGCAGAATATGAAAATAAATCAACTCCAGTCAAAGCAAAAGGAAAAAATAAAAGAAAAAGAATAAGGAGCTTAGTAGTCTTTTAGAAGGTTGCATACATGCAAACTGTCAAGAATAAAAGAACCTACGGATCTTAGAATCACTTTCTATCAAGTTTCTTACTAACAAAAAAGATCCTAATATTTCTATATATAGGATCTCATTTGACAAACAACATCAAATTAATTTGTGATTGCACCATCCTCTTGACTTGATAGATTTCATTCTTTAAAACAACGCCCACACATATTTGGATTTAAATATACATAAAGAATGCATGTAATGACAGTAAGCACATGCAATGCACTTTGGTAGACCATGCTAATGAACACCTGTGCAAAATAGTGGTACCAATGTAAGGTATTACAAATAAGCACAATAGTAATCGGTTGAAAGGGGCCTTATCTAAATTAAACAATTAGAAGTAACATATGAATTAACATTTAAAGAAGGGAAGTAGTTCGGAACCTGTGAACAAGCCTAAATTTTAAATAACCAAGCCATGTGTTTTTTCCAGGGTGAGCCCGTATGTTAACCTTTTGTAGAATGTAGTAGAAACTTTTCCTAGAGATGAGAAGGTACATGTGAGACAACAGTTCTTAGTTGTTAAAAGATGAATTAAGCAATATAAATATATATGAAAATAACAATGGTCGATATATACTCTTTAGTACACCCAAAGATCTTACAAAACTTCTCGGTAAACAATGTTCTTAGTTTCTCTCTTGTTAGGAGCATCCAGAGAAGGGGGTCTAATTAGGACCTTTGCGTTTGCAGCAGACCTTGCACGTGAGAGCGCGACATATAGTTGACCGTGAGAAAAAACAGGTTCTTTTAGGTATACGCCCACAAAGTCAAGTGTTTGTCCTTGTGCTTTATTAATAGTCCTTGCAAAGCACAATCTAATAGGAAATTGAACCCGTTTAAAGGGGACTGTATATTGTTCATCACTTGGAGGTTGCAAAGGTATCCTATGAATAAATACTTGTTTACCAGAATTATCTCCAAAAGCAATTTCTGCATGTATGACATTTCTTTTTAAATCTTTGCAAATCAGCCTAGTTCCATTACACAATCCCTCGGTAGGATTCAGGTTTCTTAACAAAATGATTGGTGCATTTGCTTTTAAAACAAGCCTATGAGGTGGTATACCATTTGGTGTAAGCGAATGTAAGAAGTCTTCATATTGACTCTGGTCATTTGGATCTAAAGTTTCATCGAAGCTAACATACTCTATTTCTACACCAGGGAACCTTGTTATCAAAATGTCATTAATCTCATCGACAAAAACATTTTTTGTTGTCAAGATGGCACGATTCAGATCACAAGGTGTAGTTAATGAGTCTAGCTGAATTTTTGGGTAGACGGATTCAATTAAGGCATTTAAAGCTTCCTTATTTGAATCCATCTTAATGAGCATGGAGTCAGGAATTTTTACAAGATCGTCATCATGTGTAGTTTATGTTCCATTACCAATGCTTAAAAGGAATTGTGTGAAGGCAGGATCAATCAAAGCTCTCATGTTTTCTTCCAAATGTAACTTGTGAATTGATGGCCATAATTGAGATCTAGACAAACATGCAGCTATTGTTTCTGCTTTAGTCCCTTTGCGTACAACCGGAAGTGTTTGTCTAAAATCTCCACCAAGAACAACAACCTTGCCCCCAAAAACCTCTGTTGAGTCCATAAGATCTTGAAGCAGGTCATTTAAAGCCTCAACAGCAGTTTTTTTAGCCATAGGAGCCTCATCCCATATGATTAGCTTAGAATCTTTTATCAAAATAGCTAAAGAACTTTGCTTGCTAACTCTACAAGTTGACCCTTCGGCTAAATCAAGGGGGATTTTGAATCTTGAATGAGCAGTTCTACCACCTGGGAGTATTGAAGCAGCTATTCCTGATGTGGCAGTAGCAAGAGCAATATGACCTTCGGATCTTATTTTTGCTAATAAAGCTCTATACAAGTAAGTCTTCCCAGTGCCCCCAGGGCCATCAAGAAAAAAAGCTGCACTTTCATTTGAGTATACCTTTTGAATTATGATCTCAAAGGCCATTTTTTGTTTTTCATTGAGTTTGGAAATTGAATTTAGATCTTGATCAGAGACGATGATGCTCTTTTCGACTCTAATTTCTCTTGTTTGATCTTGAAGGTCGGCATATGAGAATTCATGGGGCACAAGATCATAGTCATGAATGTTTTTGCCCATGGATTGTAAGAAGCCATTGATTTGTTGGAATGCATTCTTCATAGCTTCTTTACGTGTCATCTGATTGGATCGTAGAAGGTCTTCAAGCATTAGCTTCTCATAAGCCAACCATAGTTCGCCAGGATTATTTGGGCATGAGTAAACAAGAAGAGTTGGAAAAAGCCTACGGAGTTCATACGGTAAGTGAAAAACAGAAGCCTCTTGCAAGCATAATTGTTGGCTATTATCATCAATCAAGTAACCACATGACAAACATGCCTCACGAAACGTATTTGCTCGAAGTCAATTAAACATTTTTAAGTCATCAAAAGAAGTAGGACCACGCACTTTTGATAAGAGGAGTCTTAAGTAGTACCTTTCTCCTTCGGATGGATGGGCAGCAACCATACGTCCAACTGAATCGCCGGCTTGTCTAGATTCCAACATCTTTTGTCATGTTGCCAAACGAAATAGTCGGGGAACTCGGGATAGGTGAGGTTAAGCCTCTGTGCAAGGGGTTCACATCTGTTCATAGAAAAGAATTCAGTAAGCATTGTTTTCCTTTGTAACGGATTCCTTAGGACATTGTTCAAGTTGTCTTTTTTTTTAAAACTCAATGGTTGATGATTCTCCAAATGTAGTTGTAAGTGTATAACAGCAGGTTTTATCTCGCCTAATGTGAACCTGAAAATCCTCCATACAGCTTCAGGAGGTGATACCCACCTGCCCGATTGGTATTGATCGATTTCATCTATCAATGTAGAATTATTATTCAATGTAACTGAAAAACTTATTCTATCACAACCCTTGCATATGTACTTATATATATACTTGACTGCTTTTATTGTCGAACAAATCTCTACATTGATATAACAATCAAACTTAGCAAGTAGGTAGGCATTATATGGAACCACCCATCGATTATCAAGTTTTGCTTTCCTAACATTCACCGTCACTCCATTATTGTGTCTTCTATAAATTGGATATGCGTCGGTTGTCTGAGTGGTTTCGTTAGAATAAGCTCTTGGATATGAGTTTTTACACGAGTTATTCTTTTTCATGCAAACATTTGTGGGGTTTAATCTACCACACGGGCCATGAAGCATGTGTTTGACCACCATGTTGAACAAGTGAGGATTTTCCTTCTCATTTGGAATTTCAGCCGAAACAATCTTGTCATATTCTTCTGGAGAATACATTTTACTTTGAGGTTTTAAGATGATTAGGAAATGTGCGTGTGGGAGACCTCTTTTTTGGAATTCTATGACATAAGTGTATGCTGCGACTTGACCAAAGATCTCTTTTTTTAAGAGTTCCTCCTTCAATTGTTCAAGTTTTGCATGAAAGACTCGAGCAATTAAGTCTGGTCTATTTTGTGCCTCTTCATGTCTCATGAGATGAGCTTTAACTTCTGGCCAGCTAGGATTAGATGTCACTGTCAAAAAAATGTCTGGTTTTCCATATTTTTGAACCAATGTCATAGCGTCAATGTATTTTTGTCGCATATTTCTCGGTCCACCAATAAAGGTAGATGGAAGCACAATTCGTTGACCAACATTTGAGCCTTCGGTCTCACCGCCTGCTACAGCATCCACCACCCCTTGAAGAAATTCTTTTCTGATTTCTTGTTGTTGTGATCTGAAGTAGTCTAACCTTTGTGTTTCAAGCTTGACATAGTTATCTACTACATATTGTTGCAACAATCGACCAAATTGTAATAAAAACGAGCCATCATTTTCCCTTATTTGAAGTTTGTACGCATAATATTCTCTAACAGAAATGAATTTAGAGTGAACATCTTTTTGAGACATTACTGCAAAAGAGGGGGTCTAATTCAGACACAAGTTAACTTTTTGAATTAGCTTAAGTGCTAAGATGATAGTTTTCTCACCATCTTGTTCTCTAATAAGCAAATCTTCAACATTTGCAGCATTATGAGGAGAAATAAGATTTGCCACGCTTCTGTCTAGCCTGGTTCTTTTTTTCCTTTCAGTTTCAACATTCTTAAGAATTCCTTGATGCCAACCAAGTTCCCCAAACGGGAACATCAAAGGATATTGTAAGGGGTCATAGCAACCATAATAATACCCAATCTTTCTAGACTGATTGCTATGTGTTTTGACCTCAATGTCCGTGTGACCATAGTCACCATTTTCATGCCCTTCAACCCATATAGCTGCTACCTGTGACATCTCTGGTTTATTATAGACTCTCTGGTCTTGTGAAGGTAGTGTTTTAAGAATAATCTTGTAATTGTGTAACTCGGGAACATCTTTAAGCGTTCGGAAGAAACAAGCATAAGGATTTTCTTGAAGGGCTTTCATGCATAACTCAATTGCTTGTTCAGATAGCCTATCACCAGTGTCATGGAAATACAACTGAAGATTTTTCGAATTATTGTTATGAGGAATTAAATCAATAATGAAATGATATACCTGACCTTGTACTTTGAAAGTGTATATCCCATTGTTTCGCTTGCTAAGATTTGTATCTGATTTAACTCCAAGAGAAGTAAAAGCAAACAGGTTGTTGTATGTCCTGATGTATGTCCTAAATTTGTTTGCTTCATCTGATGTTGAGGTCAAAAGGTCTTTTAGAATACTTGGGAGCTGATTGTTGGCCAATACAACACGGCCTTCTAAGCAGCAAAAGTTATTTGTTTCGGAATAGAACTTTTTAGCACCACAATGATGACAATCTTTCATCGTAGGGAGTGTCTCAGGCATCGAAGGAATGTGTTGCAACAAGTCTCTTCCCATGAGAGGACTATTAGAAGGTCCTGGTTCGGAGGAAGGTGTGTGTGTTTTAATTCTTTTTTGTTTCCATATTAGAATGGATTGTTCTCTTTTTCTTTTCTTGTTCATTAGGTCTATTTCATTGTCTGTTGGAAATGTACATGATGTATGTCTGTGCCCACTGTTAAAATTTTCTTGTCTTAGACTGGTGTCGGTGAGGCTATTTTGAAAGGAACATTCACTTGAGGAGACTCCATCACATACAATTGTTGGTGTTTCATATTGAGTATTAGAAGAAATAGAAACAATAAGAGTGTTTGAGTTATTGTCATCTAAATCACGGACAACCGGTATACTTTGTTCGAAAGCATCATCAAGTAAGTTACCAGGGATCCGCATTCTGTTTGTGTTTTTTTTAAGCCTCATGCTAATAACCAGGTCAACCGAATGTAGTAAATTAAAGCAGATTGAAATGACACGGCTAGGCTAACTTAAGAAAGTACATAAGACTATTAAGCAGGGGAAATCGTACCTAAGAGCAAACCAAGTCTCCTTGTAGCCGGTGCGAGTCAAGTAGAGTAGAATCTCAAACATTTAGGCGGTTATGGTAATACCTAGATTAAGTTTGATATGATTTAGGTTGTTGATCAATCACCATTTTACTACCAACTAAGTGAATCGAAATTGGGGACAGAAACGATGATCCAAACAAGCACGTAACATAAACTAATGAAGTAACTAAAGCGAGCCTTGAACATGGATAAAAATCATAGACACAATAATGACTATTCCTAATCTCTATTTGTTCTATTTGAGGAGGGGGGGGGGGGGGGCAAAGTAAAAGGGTAAATTAGCACCTACAAAATTAGTTTTAGAATATGTAGCTACACAATGAGTATACTACATAGAGCCATGAGCAGATCAACCTTATATAGGTGCAATTACATGATATCCAAACGTGGACATATATAATGATTAAAAAAATTTAGCAACATAAACTAATCAAGTAACTTAACTGAGATTTGAAAATTGGGAAAAAATCATACACACTACTATGGGTATTCCTAATTTGTATTTAGGATGCAAATGTGAACTATAACTATTAAACGGCAAAAGATATATGTTGCAATATCATACATCATTTTTCTATACGTTTATGTTCTTTATGGACGAGCCAGACAAAATCAAAACAACAAGTATTAAGGAGTAGACCATAGAGGAACAAGACTAAATAAAAAACAATTACTATTAGGAGTTCACTTTAATTTTTTTATTGTGTACCAGTTGTAGTCGTATGGGTATAAAATTCCAGAATTATTTTTATTAACCAAGTTAAATAGCAGCAACATGAGGAGGAAACATATACACATCCAAAATAATGCATAAGAAGAGGGGATTTCAATTAACGTATAAAAGTTTAGATTTACCACAGCTGAGCAAATTCCAGAATCCAAACCATAAGTCCAAGAGTCTTGTAAATGATTACAGTCGTATAAGAGTTCTTTTGTTAAGCAGCTGCCAGGAAAAAGAACCAATAGCTTTCATGTGCTGCGTACAAAGAAAGAAAAACTTTTCAGCAATATTCAGTGGCAATATGGTTGACTAAGCGATGGGAGTACTGTGTTGGAGACGATTGTTAGAGACTCAGATAAAGATAAATGTGTCATATACAAGGAAAGATACAAAAGGTGCAATTAGACGAAGTAAATATGGTGAATTAAATTTCTCGAGTAATATGATAGACACTTAATCAAAATATTTCCCAATTCACATACCAGGTAAGAATTCCAAAAACTTATTAGTTTTAAAAGTTTGATTTAAAGACAAATTTAGGATACTGATGTTAACACTCGATCTCTGGATGAACAAGAAAATTCAAAAAAATTAATGTAGTTTTACATGTTTAGAAGGAAAACAAACTAATAGTCCAATTGCACAATCAAGTAAAGATAATTAAAACATACACTTAACATAATTAAGGAATACGTGTTTACCTACTAAACACCAACTAAAACAGATGATTAGGTGGTTGTTTCTATAACCTAATCAAATTATTATGTATTAATAGATCAAAGACTAAATTAAAGCATAATAATCTTCAAGATTAAAGTTTTAAAGCATCATAAAGAAACAACTTTATAAGAAAACCAACTCTGCGTATGTATTTCTATTCCATTTCATACTTAGCAAATCAGAATGACAAAGGGACTTTTCTAAGCAAAGACAGTGTGTAAAAATGATTCATTTACATTAACTTAATGTAGTATAAAATACAATTACTTAAAGAAGATCATACCTGATATGAAACTAACTAAATGTAGTATAATACACCTATACATTTGGTATAGAAATCGGGAGCTATCAGGGGATACTTATACTACCTTTTGACTGATATTTGTAAATATCTTAACATATCACAGCAAAAAGTACCACAAAAAATTCTTTGTTGTTATGGAATGTATGCAAATGGTTTAATCCATAGCAAGTAATTACTATGCAAATTCTCAACCAGACCCACTTGTTTCTACATAATACATTGGTAAGATGTTTTCCATCCTAAAAGTTGATCCAAAGTTACATCGTTTCTCACTAATAATTAATTAAATAGGCTAGGCAAATTGACCATAAGTACATATCTTAATTTTAAATAATGAAACTCTAATTATAAGGATGAGAAAACAAAACTAATTAACCTGATGCACTGAACACTGACCTTGTGAACAAATATACATTCTGAAGTTGAAATGAGTTGTTTGTGTAGGTCTTTTCCTTGTTACTAAATAAGCTAAACATAAAAGAAGGCTATTCAATTTGAAAGTAGCCAATGCAACCATGAAATCAAAGTTTATATATGAACTTTAACCTCGTAATCTAGAACCCCATAATATATTTTAGTTAAACTATAAAACAAAGCTAACACCTAAGTATGATAAGTTAAGAACTAATACAAATGTAAGAGAATATAAAAAAAGAGAATATGATGATTACAATTAAGAATAAGCAGAACACAAGATTATAGGTAAATGAAGGTAAAAAAAATAGGAGACCAAAGTTACCATTAGATGCTCCTTCTCAGGATGTGAAAGCAACAGAGAATCAAGAGCTGGAGCAATGATGAACCTCGACCATGTGGCAAAGTGTATTTTACACGTCTCCTCCTATATGTAAAAATATATAACGAGACTAAAAAGAGAAATAAAAATAGAATGTGAAAGAAGGTTGTAGAACCCACTATTCATAAATCTCAATTGTATCAACAAAGAATAAGATTCTGGTAAGGTTATATCAACGCTTTTTAGCTTCTTTAACTACATGATGTTTTAAGCACTAACACATATGTAGAAACTTAATTAAAGGTACATATCTTGGTATTAAATGTAGATATTAAACTTGAAAATACATAATCTGGAATTGATGTTTTTTAACAAGTATACTTCTCTGCTTGCCTATATACTATTGACAACTATTTAATGAAGACTGAATGTTAAGTAAAGGGGAACTCAATAAGAATACATGCAGTATTGTTAACATCCATTGCACACACCTTACCTACAACACTTTTGTCCTAGATGGGACTTGAACCCTAAACCACTTATCCAAACCTTGGTGCTATTGGTAATAAATCACTACAAGACCTTATTATTCAACTAAAAATCCAAATATTGAGTCTACATTCCATGTTAAGCCTCAAAATATTATATTCAGATTGTTGAACATGTGGGGGTCTAGCACTAAGTTGTCAGTGTACCTACATTGCATCACATAGAAACTACAAAAGAAATGATTAAACTAAAAAAGAATCCAAAGAAATCATGTCTAAAGTTATGTGCTATAAGCGTTAAAATAGCTAGCAAGGGTTGTGTTAAGTGTCAGCTCTACAGTTTTATTGTAATAGAAAAAACAGCCACACACAAAATAGGCACTAACAAATGTCGAGGATAATGTCTACAGAGACAACATATGAAAACAGGCATCGAAAGATGATATTACCTGACTATCCTCTCGTATTCTTAAATTTTGCCCTGCTGGATTTAACAAATCATTAACAACTTGAGAAAACACACGGTTAAAGCAGAAAAAAAGAACATAAAATGGTCTATCTGTAGATAAGTTGCCAGGGAAAGCTAGAACTAACGTGACAGCACAAGCTACATATATAGAAAGGAAATACGTGTAGAAGTTCTATACTTGAAAAATAGATTGATACAATGGCTAGGTAGGTACTATTAAACAATGAGACATTATAAAACCATCCGAATTGTAACATGTGAAGTTTGCAATTAGCTTTTTGTAAAAGAACTATCATGGTTATTGATCAAAGCATATTACGGAGTACTCATATAAGTTCTTTTCTTTCAAATAAAATCTTCTATAATCTCCATACACAGTTCAATTCACTCAACCAAACAAAACATGAACATAATTTCATACCTTTTACAAATATTATCTGTTGTATCGAATAAAATGGCTCCTATGTATCCAGATGTGATTTAGCTCGAGCCTACCCAAAAAATAAAGGCCAAAAGACGACGGATACTCCTGGCTCAAGCCAATCTGAACCCCATATGAGCTGAACAGAATCGCCTCAACTAACCTGAATTCATCAACGAGTGGTAAATAGTACATACAAAGCACATAGGGGTCTATAAAATTTTAAAAATAGAAAAACAACTCATTCAGGCATTTTATCAAACACCTGGTATGCACTATTTTTAACACTTGTTATGAAGCCAAAAAAACATATGTCAAACTTACCAAAAATAAAGAAAACAATGTTAAATCGAAGGGGAAGAACGGTATAGTTATTATTGCGGAAGATCATACTTTGAAGTAAAAGATTGAGAAACAAACTGGCGTAGAAGATATGGTTTGAAAGTAAAACCCAAAAAATGATGCTTTCCAGATGGAGAAATCCAGATGTAAATGCTTCTAATCAAATGGAAACCGAAAAACCCATAATAGACGCTTTTAATATGAGCTTTTTATGTAGTAATGTATTCTAGAACTTGAGAATCATGGTGTGGGTCTTCAGTCGAAGAAGTTTATGAACAGAGTTATAAAGGAGAGGAGTGAAATAAGAATTTACCTGGTTTTTTTTGCAGCTTGAAGATGCAGAAAGCCGAGTGTTTGTACGTAGATACAGAAAGAGGCGAGAATTTTTAGTTGCTTGTCATAATTGGTGAATGCCGGAAGAAGGGGAATTGAGTGGAGAAGAAGAAGGCAATTGAGTGGAGAAGTACCAGATGATAGATAGAGTATGGGTGTTTTTGTCGGTGGAATAGGTTGTTACTATTTTAAGCACACGTGGTAGATTTTAAAAGCATATGGTTTCTTTATATATTAGGTAGATATATATATAAATATATATATATATAAATTCAAACACATAAAATTAAACCTTTATATATATATATATATATATAAAGTAAAGTAAAGTAAAGTAACACCCAATACCGTCTTTCACGGGTTATGGGTTCCAATACCGTTTGCACGGTGTATGGGGGAGGTTGAGATGTAGACACCCATACCTCTACCTATGATAGAGAGGATGCTTCCAGTTCTACTAAATGTAGAAAAGGACCTCCGGCCTTGCAAGGAGTGAGGATCGAACCCTTGACCTCTGTCTCCGGAGGCAAGGGTGATAACCACTTGATCCAACCTTGCTTGTTCTTTATATATATATATATATATATATATATATATATATATATATATATATATATATATATATATATATATATATATATATATATATATATATATATATATATTCAAACACATAAAATTAAACCTTTTATAGTTTTAAGGTTCAACTTTTTTGATTAAAAAATAGAAACTATAAAATATACAATTTAAACAATAAACTGAGATTGACATAAGGTCAATCCCTATGAATCGAAAAAATGCGTACTAAACAGATAAACACATAATTTTCAAATAACTGTTTATTGATTTAATCCTTTAACCGGTTAAACTAAACTGGTTTACCTTTCATCAAAGTTTTAAATCTACAAACCTTATCCAAAAAACAAACTGTTTTTAGATAAACTAGGATTGACATAAACTTGTCATATCCTTGTGATTTTCTAAAATCACCATACACAACAATATTCCATAAACATGATAATAACAGATATAACAACACACTGTGATAAACTGAGCCGAGGCTCTGATACCACTGTTGGGTTTTACAGGTTACAATTCATACTCGAGTTTTCCTGATTCATAACCTAACTGGTTTGAACCAACTTAGAATTGCATACAAACAAAAACAGTTATTATTCATAAAAGCGGAAACAAATTAATAAACTTAATCCTAAAACCCTAACGGATTAAAGATCTTAGTTTATCACATGTGTATATACCAAGTATATGGTTTTCGAAAATCATGTCGATCATGATCAGGGCAAGAACATGATTGGATCAAACTTAAAATAAAAGCATACAATCAATCCCACACAAGATACTGGAAATCGAAATATGTATATATATATATACATATACCCATCGATTTCAGCATAACCATCAAAAACATGTTTAGATGAAGATCATACCTAGATTTGTTGGGATTTTGTGGGCAAGCAGCGGAAGCAAGGAACAACAAATCAAGCCCAAAGTAAAACACAAACATGCACAAAATGGAAACCCCAAAAGAGGACCAAACTATATGTACAAGAAATGCAACATGAAAAACAGGAGAAGAGAGTGTTATACCTTTCTCCTTAGCTCCAGAAACTTCAAGTGGTGATGGTGATGATCCTCCAAGAACTAAAACGAAGCTTCTATTGGGTTGTACCCCGGGAACACGCCAAACCACGAGTACTAGCTCACCTCTAGTGGTACTTCACCTTGAACACCACCTTAGGAACAGCAACAACAATTTATTTTCTGGAACCTAAACTTACCAAGAACTCTCTCTAAGTCACTAGGCACTTAAGAGTGTGAATAAGAATATTAATTGGCAAAAGTCTCAAATGAGACTCATGAGGGAGTCTTATATAGACCTCAATTCGTCCCTTTCTCTCCTCATAGCAGGCCAAAGAGTCACCTTTGTGTCACACATGCATTGGCCAGCCTTGGAGGTGATTTGACAAAAAGCACATACAGCCGTAGCGGCGCTAATTCTTAGTGTTTAGCGGCGCTAACCCCTTGAAGTTAGCGGCGCTAACGCGGCCTGCAGCTTTTCTGACAAACGCTCACATGCAACCGTAGTGGCGCTAACGCGGCTTGCAGTACCAACTTTTGTCTTTTGCCATATTTGGTCCCTTTACTTTAGTTGCTGTCAGGTTTGACCCCAGTGTATGACCCAATAGGCCTATACATCATCAGTAGCGGTCTAGATGGCATACATGCATTAGTGGGCATTTTCTAACAGATTTCTTTTAATCCACCCGTAACGAGGTACACTAAGTGCCCCGGGGTGGGTTCGGCCGCCGATCACCAAGAGAGGAGGGAGATAGTTTGTTTTTCCTTTTTTTTAGTTGTTAATGTGATTAACCTAATTGTTAAAAGTTTAAGTCCTATTTATAGATAACTTTCTAGTTATCCTTAATTAGGCAACTTTTATTTGAACATTTTATTATTAATATAAAATACATATAAATATATACATATATTTTGGCCGAATATATATATATATATATATATATATATTTTTTAATAATAATAATAATAATTAGTAACAATAACCCTTTTTGATAATATCCAAGATATTAATCCAATAATTAACAATATATATTTATTAACTAATAAATATATATATTCTTGTTAATTAATTAACTTGGTTATTTTACAACTCTCAATACTGATTTATGACCAACTGTCATAACACCTATCTCCCACAGTGTGAATTTTTCCTTCTTGAATTACGTACCGTCGTAGGTGTGATCCTTGAGTGTCTTATGGCATTGGGTGTGTCATCTTGGATGGTTATGCACACAAATCCTATCAGACTCCCACTTGTGCTTACCATCAACTCGCAAACTTGATGATACTGGCCTAAGGGTTCTTCTAGACAAGTCCTTAGGTTAACCAAGCACATAAGAACTCTTATACCCCAGGTGTGATAATCAAATCCTTACAAAACAAAATGTTTCATAATTTATAAAACTAACCATTTTATAATTGAAACTTCATAAGAACCTCCTGTCTTATGATTGGGTATACTTTAGGCTTTTCCCTCTGCATTACGGTATTTCGATTGTGAGTTTGAGCATGGAATGAGTCAACTCTGAACACTCATAACCATTTCTCGACTATCCGATTTCGACTGAATGATAAACTACAAAGAACAAATCAGTTTGTTTAGGCATGGCCATGCACTTCTACAGTCTACATCAGTCAAGGGGCCCGGAAACATCTCTCCTGAGAAGGAGGTACAGAATACCTCTCGCATACTTTCATTTGGCAACATGCTTTCCGCTCATACCAAATACGCCCGCTATTACTACCTAGTTACGGCATAGCGTTAGGTGCGACCCAAATACCAAAAGTCCACGCATCCCAAACCAAATACCTTAGGCTTGAGGACAACCTATGTGACGAATACCTTTGACTTGTTAACCACGCGGTATTCTTCACGATGTCACTATCCTATACCCACACTCCTGGTGAATACCCGTACATCCTTGGCCTACACCCCTGGTAGCTATCTTCAATCATTATGAATCTCTACCAAGGATTACAATGACGTTATTATCTCCTTAATCGAGGTTCCCACCAAGATAGGTAGTCACGGACAAGTTTTTTGAATAATAACCCTATTATTCATGGATATTACCAAAACATACAAAATATGTGAAGAGTAAAGTGATTAATAATGTACTCTCTATAATCACCGTCCTAGAATATAGTATAGATACAATACCGGTCCACCGTCTCAATCACTGCGTCTATTTGCATTACTATGTTGGTTTAAGTGGACTTATCACGGATCACTTCTTTAAGACACAACATCACTATGAACTAAAAATGAATATGCACTAACTAGTGCTCCCACTCATTTTGCTAGACAAATTATTTTCCGCAAACCCTGAAAAACAAGTCTAGTCTTTCTAAATTTATCATGTTATCTAAACTCAGAGAACTGGATTAACTCCGTGTTTCTGAATATATAAAACTATTCCATAACCACTCTTGGTTATATTGTAGATGTATAGGTACTTTTCTATTCCAAGAAATAAACTGAAATAATAAACCCTTTTGTTTACATCGACTTGTAAACAAAAATTAGATATCCGGTGCATAAACACATATCTAATAACCTGTTTATTATTTCCAACACATAACTTTTTTAATATGTTTAATATTTGTGACATTGAATGGGTACGATGCTAGTTTGTATGTATGTATGTATATATGTATGTTTGTATATATGCATGTGTGTGTGGAGGGGCGGACCAAGAATTTTTTTTGACTAGTGGCACCATATAATAGCAAAAATAAAATTAATTAAAATTGAGGGTGTTGTTCGGATTTTTTTTTCGGGTTTCCGGTTAATCGGATCGGATTAACAATGTATCATTTGTTTTTTTTTTGTTTTTTTGTTTTTTTAACGCCAAAATCTAAAATAAAACACTATTTAAGATATTTCAAAGGTATAAAATCGAATACACGATTACAATTATTAAACTTATAATCATTTTTTTTCAATTTTGAACGAGTTATTTTGACATCTAAACAATGACCCGTAGCACCCGAAGATTTGATTGGTAGCACCGCCTAGAAAAAATCAAAATTTCTACTACGCAGACAAAATTGGCTGGTATCCCGTGCCACCACCAACCATAAGAGAGGTCCGCCCATATATATATATATATATATATTATATATATATATATATATATATATATATATATATATATATATATATATATATATGTGTGTGTGTGTGTGTGTGTGTGTGTGTGTGTCTGTGTGTGTGTGTGTGTGTGTGTGTGTATTAAGAGCAGCAAGAGATGTTCTTAATAATTGTGAGTTGCAATAATGTCTATTGCAAAAGACCTCAAGCATTAACTCATGGTCTACCGGGTAAGACATAGTCCCATAGGTCCATGGTTCTAGTCCCACGAAGATTTTAATTAGGGTTAGTCGGGAGTGGTGATTAAACAACCACGGTAACGGTTAGGCCGCATACATGTGAGTACATGCCCAACTCCTTGGGAGGAGCCTTAACTAGGAAAAACTCATTTTCGCAAAAAGCAAAAGAGCTCAAGATTATACCTCGTCCAATAAGATGTTATGTTTGTAAAGCCGATAGTTGCTGACCGACTCTATACGAATTGATCTGAGATCATGTTTTGAAATGTACAACGAAACAATCCCACGCGCAATTCCTCGTACTATTTTCACCTTTGTAACTAATGGAAGTTGTGCTGCAGCTCCTACAAACAAAGATTGTTAAATTCTATTCTCGAGTGGCTCTTTCTAGTGAATAAAATTCATAAGTGATGGGTTTCTCGACTGCTTACCGCTACACAAAAGATCCTTTAAGTTCCCGCCATTCATACATTCATATACAAGGAAGAGTTGTTCACCTTCCATGCAGTATCCAATGAGTTTAACAAGGTTGGGATGACGAAATTCTTTCAACATTTTTAGATCAAACTACATTCAAAGGGAGAGAGAAGTAAATATGGTTTTCCACAAAAGGGTGAAAACTAGATGCTATACTCGGCCTTTTCAAGACTTACGTAGATGTAGCGATGAAGTCTTTTAACTGCAATGGGCATTCCAGTTTCATCGTCAGAAGGTGAATATGTCATGTAATCGACCCAACCTTTGTAAACCTCTCCATAACTCCCCATGCCCAAGTATCCATGACCTCCAAAGTGAACAAATGATGTCCAAATGAGACATAATATGTATTTAAGACTGATGAATAAAATTTGAGTACCAGAGTTTCGTTTAGTCGCGGAAACTATATACTTATGAATCTTCCTAGTGAATCCAAACACATCTGATGACTTGGCAGAATTGTCGTATTTAGTCTGTATTTCTAGTAAAGCTTGAAGTGAGGCCACAACTTCAGTCATGGTATCTGGAACAGAATGCAAACAATGATGTGCAATTTGTGCAAACCCTCTTAAGCATTTGAGAGCAATTGTTCCCTTTATACTAGAATCAACCATTTGATCTACTTTTCGATTCTTGAAACATTTTTGAGCCCATCTGACCAAAATGCATTCGTCTTCCTCAAGACGATTGTTTACTGCAAGCCTGCCTGATAGCAATTCAAACAAGACAACCCCAAATGCGAACACATCAGTTTTTCTTGTCAGTCGTCTGGTTAAGAATAACTCTGGATCCACATACCCGAATGTGCCTTTAACACTAGCATTAACACGTGAAATTAATTGATTGATGGGGCCTATTTTAGACAAGCCAAAATCTGAAATCTTAGCTTCCTGGTTCTCATCCAAGAGAATGTTGGAGCTCTTCACATCACGATGTATGACTCCATGTTTGATGCTAACACCGGTGTGAAGATAGTCCAACCCACGTGCAGCACCTACGGCTATCTTTAGTCGTTGTACCCAATTTAAAGGAGTCTCAGCTTTGTGAAGATGATGGTAGAGGGTTCTATCGGGCATATTCATAAACAAGGATCATTTCCTTGTTATAATCACAATAACCAATTAGAGACACCAAGTTACAGTGGCGCAGCTTAGAAAGCATCTCTATTTCGGTTCTAAATTCAGATGCCCCTTGGGTGGACATAGAATTTAAACGTCTGATAGCCATAACTTGACTTACATTTTGACCTTACACCTTTCCAAATCCTCCCTTTCCAATGCACAATCTATGATTAAAATCTTCCGTTACAGATTGAAATCTCTGCAAGAGAAAAATGACGACATGTATTAGCTGAAGTCAACAATGAAAATTTATCACGCCAACGGGTGGAAGATGACATAATAATTATGACCAAGAGATGCAAACACCAGGTTGTAAATTTAAGAGGAAATTGATTATATTAATAACTATTTTGCTTACAATAAAGGAGAAGCACTGCCCTTTTAATCTGCAGGTTCCAAGAGTTTATATCAACTATGGTTGGCCAAAGGAGTTGAAAGCAACCAGCGAAGGAGACCAAAAAAAAACACAAAAAAGAAGAACCTTAAACTAACTATATATGAAAGACTTAATCAATGAAAACACAAGTCTAAGTCAACAGAATTATTGGTACTGAAAGAGAGTTGAGCTTTGCTTAATCCTTTTTTTAATGGCTTCGATGTAAATTGTTTATTTTTTTATTACATAAGTATTTAACACACCAGCTTAAAGTTTAAAAAATAAAATAAAATGACAAACATGTAAATACAAAACTGCAGTGAATGTTTGATATACCCTCAGTTGGCTTGTTAACTTTAAGATATCATCACTGTGTGGATGCTGATTTTTTCTTTTCTTTGTTTTGGATAATGCAAACAAGGCATTCCTCATTTGCAGACATTCATTCTTCAAGAGTCAAGATGCTCTCTTCAAGTATGACGTATGTCAGGAAAACTTTGGTCGGGTTAAGATTGTGGCATGTTATTTAAAGCTGCTTGTCCAATGAGATATCTTTGAACCACCCATCTCTTGGTTTTGGATTTTAGGAATTTTAGTTGTAGAACAAAACATGGGGTTTGTTCCTTTGTACTTATCTCATGAATTTAAACAATTTACCCACAAACTCACTTCTGTGATTCAAGTTTGATTTCAGCTTGGCTTAAATTTCTTTGCGTTTTTGTCATTTGACCGAAACAGTTTCTTGCTTTGATTGGTCTCAGTTGTTAGAATGTGCGTTCATTCGGCTATTCAGGGTGATTGTGTGATCGAGTATTTGATGCAATATGGTTATTACTGTCATTGAGGACACGGTTATTGTGGCGCAACAAAATCATGTATGCTTTTTATCCAACGTTCTTGTAAATATAATGATGAAATTCAAGAATGAAGACAAAATTCATAAAGTGGCCTGAAGGAAGTTCTTATATCTGAATCATGTCAATGCTGTTTTTATGTATTGTGTATCCCATTTTAGAGCTTAGATTTTCTTTCCTCTTGATGAACAAAATTGTACTTCTTTTACAAATTAAGATTAACGTAAAATAATGAAAACGTTGTAGGTATTATGTATTATAATAATTCTCATGGGTCATGGTCTATTTATTGAGTTGGATTAGGTTATTATACTCTAAAACCGCAATCTACATTGACTCTAATACTCCCCCAAAGGGTGAATCGAGCGGTGGAGCAAAAATTGCAATAAAAGAGAAATAACATACATAAAAAATAAGAAAATGATATATAAAATAAAACTTTGTGACGACAAACAACGACGAATTAGAAGACAAAGAGTGGCGGGGCAGTAGGACCTACACTTACGAACCAGAGGCGTTACGAGCGTGGGCGGCGATGATGGTATGGTGGCAAGCAAGAGGAGTGGTGGCGGCAACACGAGACTTAGAGACACTAAGGGAAATAAAGTAATATATTTTTATTTAAAAAGCGTCTATAGGACAGGACGATGGGTAAGAAGAGTAAAAAAAATGATAGGGTCCAGCTCCAAATAACAAAAGGATTTGGTTTTATTATTATTATTTATTTAGGATTATCTCTTTAGGGTTATAATTAGAATTGTTTAGTAATTAATTATCTTTTCCTAAATTCGAGGGGGAGGGGATCTGCTATATAGGGAGGGCCTATTGGGGTTTAGAGGGGAGAGAATAGTACGTATTTGTTCTTGTTTATGCTTTCTTTGTTTTGGGAGAAACCTAGTTCTCTAATTTCAGGATTATCAATCACATAAGCATTCAATTCCGTGTGCGATTATCAGTTAGCTTTGATTATCAATTTGATACATATCAAATTGGTATCAGAGCATCCCTGATTCTGGGCACACTAAAAAAATACAGTTCGCGGTGCACTGTTCATCGTCGCACTGTTCACGCGGTTCTGTTCATCCGCGAAAAAAATACTATTCGCGGCGCAGTGTTCATCGGCGCAGTGTTAATCGGAACTGTTCATGTTGCACTGTTCACGCGGTACTGTTCATCCGGAAAAAAACCTTTCTTTTCCTGATCAAGAATGAAAAAGATTATTGATTTGGAGGCTACCATAGAACAAGTCAAGAGCGATGTGGCAGCTAACCAGGCAGAAACCACAAAATAGTTTTCTCTCATGCAAGAATCGATCGACAGAAACAAGGCAGAAACAGACATGAGATAGCAGTGAGTCACTTATAATTAAATTAACTATTAATTTTGGATAGATTAATAAAAATTTTAATAGTAGTTTTACTTTGTTACACATAAGGTCATCGGAATCAATCTCACACATTCTTATTATCACATTAATTTAACATCATTTTTCACTTCCATCTTATTCTATCTCACAAGTCCTTACATCTATCCCACATAATCATTCTCTATTTTTTTTTTAATAAAACGAAATGAAATAAGTAGAGAGAAAAGAGGGATAGAGAGACATAGAGGAAAGAGAGAAAAAAAAGAGAGTAGCATAAGCGTGAGTGCGTGACATAGGACCAGCATGAACCAATGGAGAGCGGCGATGGTGTTCCTACTGTTCCACCCTCACCAGCTGGTTGGATGCGTATGATCTAAAAATAAATTACAAATAGTTTCTTATAATTCATGCACTTAACATTATATCATTAACAGAATTGTTATACTTAATGAGACTGAGATTCTTTAAATTTATAAATCGATAATTTTGAGTTTTAAAATCTTACGTTAATTTTGTAGTCTGGACAGTCAAGACTCATTTTGATTGAAAAAAAAAAGTAATCCTTTTTTATTTGAATTTTATATAAAGATAATAACTAAAGCACACTTATTGTTCCTTCAAGGTATAAAAAATATCAAATTTATGTAGTTGCATAATGTATGGAAAACTTATAAGCGTTTTATTATATAACTAGTTGAATGACCCGTGTACGCACGAGTAAGCTTTAAAAAAACCTAAAATATTTAACGTTTAATAAATCATAACTAAAATATATAAAACAATTTAAACAAACATAATCACATCCATAGAAATAAACTAATAAAGCAACATATTTATCAAATGTGTGAATATTGAATTAAGACGGAATTTCATATTTTCAGTAGTACTTATATGTATACTACATTCATAATTTTATTTGTTAGGTTACTATCATTCTCACAAAGATGAAACCTTAAATAATTAAGTATTTTCGGTGTGTTCAGTAATTTATAAACATGATATGTAAGTTCACCTTAACATATATTATCTAAACTGAAATATGATACCTTCACAATGTTTAGATACCATGTTTATTTATATGTTCAACTTCTTCATTTTTTGAATCAAAATTACTCTCTTAAAAGTAATTTCGTTTTATATTCATTTATATCATATAATCATTTATATGTTTAACCTCTTCATTTGTTAGAGGCTCATGTGATACACAGTTGTCGTAATTATTTTTATAAAAGTACAATTATAAAAAAACATTGTATATTAAAAATGAGAGTCACACATCTAAATATAAATAATTAATGCTTCTTAATTTTAAATCTTAAGGATTATTTTAAAATATAATTTCATCATAATTTCTCATTGTTATTACATAAAAGTATAAAACCCAAATTATAAATCATAACGAATACATAATTCATCTCATTAGCTCATAATAAAATTGTCTCAAAATTCGTATGTCATACTCATAACTTTCTTTTTTAACATGCAAAGTTTTAGGCAGTTAATTACTTGCAAATATTGTATTTATTAAAACCATCACAGTTTCATCAATATTTTATAATTATTTTAACGAAAAATATAACTAATTTAGAGATTCATGAACATAAACTATCCCATAAAAAGGTATAACATCTCACTAATCTGTTGATATATATATATCAACAGATTTATAAAGAAGATAAGTAAAAAAATAACTATTCCCATTTAGAAAGCTTAAGTGTCATTACATTTCGATTTACACAAAATCAAATAAATTAATTCACTTTTTCAATAGTTATATAAATATACTTTTTTACTAATAAAAAATTATGATTTTTTATTTTGTGTTAGATTACGGTAAAATTTACATCAAAACGTAGATAAAAATGAGACAATTATAAATATATAATTATATTTATACCAATCAAAACGTAGATAAAAATAAGACAATTATATGAGATAATTATAAATTAAAAGTTATAAAAGAAAAACTATAAACATATATAATTAAATACATTCATTAAATATAAATATATAATTTATACAAAGACCCTCTATTTATTTTCATATAGCTCCTTCATAATTGGTTTCATATACTATTTCAATCCATCATTCTAATTATGCAAGTCAAAATTAAATTTTTTAGTCAAAACTAAAAAAATAAGAGATTTTGATTGGTTAATTGGATTTTATTTAAGGAAACTTTCCCAACAATGATTTTCTTTTAATATATATATAGGGGAGGGTTCCATATATTGAGAACCGATTTTATTGCGAGAACCGCGAGAACCAATCTTAACCATTGATTTGATAAGTGGAATTTATGGATGGAGAGCGTGGGGGAATCAAGTGTGGCAGGGTGTATGTGAGCAATTCATGGATGGGCAATTACATTAAAAGAGGGGGAATTAGACGGCTCAGATTGGTTCTCGCGGTTCTCGCACTAAAAATGGTTCTCAATGGAACTTCTTCCTATATATATCTCTAATATATATTAAAAGAAAAGGGTTTTCACCCTTTCCTAAAAATTCTCCACCAATCATAGATTTTGATTTTAATAAAAAAATTAAAAAAATTGGTGTGATGATGTCATAATTATAAGATTTCCTTAAGGTTTATTCGATTTCCTTTTAAACAATTAAATATAATAGAAGGGGTTGAATGTAAATTGTTAAGGGTGTAATATGAAATATGTGAGGGGGTTTTTAAGAAAATTGTATATTAATGTAATTAATTATAAGTTGTTTTAAAATTATGTTTAATAACTTCAAATATATTTTGTTTTGAGAAAAAATAATTATATATTTGTAATCGTCTCATTTTTATCTACGTTTTGGTATAAATTTTATCGGAATATGAGGTTTTTTAAAAAATTAGTATAATTTAATTGTTTTATCAACATCTAAGTAATTATTGGACATATTATTCGTCTTTTATAATTATTCCCTCTATATAATATAGTCGATATAACCACTGATTCATTGGTATTTCGATAAAAAGAATTAAAAATATACTATAACTAATGGTTAATGGCATAAAATTGTTTACCAAACTATCACTACCACTTAGAGCTTGTGAGTAAATAACCCTAAAGAAGCTAGAACTCTACATAATTAATGAGTAGTGAAACAGCTGTCATAATAGTGGGTTTTGTAACACATATAACTTGGAATTTTATATAAAAATTTTAATTGCCTATTTTTTTTTAACAAAGAACTTGATAAATTAAAAAAAAAAGTTATTATAACATGGATATTCGAATTTCAATGAGATCTATTCTTAATTATATTTAATTGAATAATAAATTACACTTAAGTGATTTACGTATGTATAGACATGATCTATTCTATGTTAGAAACTTATTTTTATCTGATCTAATTTGCATATACTTAGATGGATGTCATCATTATTTAACTTTTAATAAATTTAGTTTACAATTATAAATATTCAAATATATAATTGGCTAATAAAAGTGTCTTTAAAGTACTTGATATTATAACATCGACAATAATATTATAGTTATGTCTTTACAATGTCGGGATAAAGCTCCATCACGAGAAACACATTACTATTATACTAAAAACTTTTAGACGTGTCATTAAATTTTATATTTCTTAAAAAGAGTATTTATAAAAAGTATTAGAAATACACGTTTCACTAATGGACAGTTATATGTGACGATTTCTCGAGTGAAGAGTAAGGAGTGGTTAAAAGTTTTAATTTGCGATAATGAAGGACACACTACTAATAAAACCATGCATGTTGTTTATAAAGAGGTTTTACAGAAAATTTAATGATAATCTTATGTATGAATTTCAAAATTTTGTAATTGTTATTCATTTCTTTTTTTTACGACATTTTATTTTCCTATCTATGCTTTGTAATTATTTTTACTATACGTGTTATGACGTTTTATAAAACTATATAAATTTAAATTTACTTATATCATCCCGTGTTGATACACGGGTCACTTAGCTAATTAAAATATCACTGTATGAAATTAGATACTATCAATACTTATTAAATAGAGAAAATAAGACACATTGCACACAGGCTACATCCTCATAGAAGAGGATTGTGAAGTTAGCAAAATGATGCAGTAGTATGCCCCATCAAATTTTAAAATGCATGCAAATGCTAATATTATGTTGTCAATATCCATAAGGCTCACTGAACATAGCAACAACATCTAAAAGAGTAAACACCGCGCTTCAAACATGTAAGTGACTACTGACTACTGTTTTCATACAGATAACTGAGAACTTTTTTATATAGTTTTTAACAAGTGCAAGTTAGTAATGAAATTTAATGATAATATTATGTATGAATTTCAAACTTCTGTAATGTTTGTCATATCTTACGAGCTTTTATATTCCTATATGTTTTCTAATTTTCTTTTAACATGTTAGTACTTTATAAATCTGTATAAATTAAAATTTTAATATCATCCCCGTGTTAATACACGGGTCGTTTAGCTAGTATACATATAGATCGTTTAATTTTTTGCAATTAATAGGTTCATTTAAAAGAGGACGGTTTTCTTTTATTTAAATTTAAAGAAAAATATTTGCATTAATTAACTTGCCTATATAAACAAATTAAGATGACTAATTCCTAAAGCAAATCAAGTAGAATTCCACATCGAAGTGATTCATTATATTATTCAATTGTGCATAAACATGGCAGCTAGATCTACATACACTTGCTTCTTGCTAGTCATTTTTCTTATGGCATTTGCAGGTTTCTTATATTAGTTCATTTAACACTTGTATTATCATAAAACTTATGTTTATTAATTTAAAATAACTATATTCATTAATGTGTTTGTGTTTGATTATATCATGTTTAATTTGTTTGTTTTTCAGTTGGAGTTTCGATGGTTGATGCACAACAAAGATGCACAGAAGTGTTGAACCCGAATGATTGTAATCTTCCCGCTTGTCGTCAACAATGTTATGAAAAACACAACGGCAATGGAATCTGCGAATTTTCAGATCCTTTAGGCCATTATTTTTGTGTATGTGTCTTCAATTGTTAGATGATATCCCAAAGGATTTAACTAGTTTGAGAGTTAGAAGTTCATAGATTTTATGACTATTTCAAAATGTCTACTATTAGAGAATTATGTTCATGATCGAAGTTATTGAATCTTTTTAATAATATTAATGAATTTGTTTTGAGATTATATTGATGTTAGACTATACACTTCTCTCTATATTTGTAATGGAAAGTTTATGAATCAAAACTTATATTGTAATATACATGCTGAATTATCAACAACCTCAATAATAATGGTGCCCAAATCATTACATCATTTTGAGCAAGATAATGATGAAAGTATGCTCTAGTCATTCATATGTATATTACTAGGATAAATAAACAACTTTTTAAAATTTTCTTACATTAATATCTTAAGGCTTAAAAATTACCAACAATGTGTCAATGGCATATGTCAAGATAAACCAAGTGGATAGTAATTTTTTTAAATCCAACGCAATTACCAAGAAACTATCAATCTCATATATATTTTTATAAATTTTTAAATTATATCTAATCCTTATAAACATTCGAATTGAATCAATATTACATTCTTCTAAAATTCTCTTCTGTATCTAAATCCTTAATGAATTACAGTGAACTTAGCAGTTTTGGGTTCTATTCTGCTATTCATTTGAATCATTTGACTGCAGGAGCTTCTTAATTATGTTTCATTTCAGATTTGTAGTTATAATTTTAGGACAACAGTTATAATTTGAGGAAATTTTCTTAACCTTTATGCTATTTTTTTTAGCATGGACGACTCTGTATTCTTCAAGTACTATTTTAAATATTTTTTATATATGAATAGTATGTGTTTGTTTGGTGTCCTTAAGGAGTGTTACTTGTTTTGACCGAATGGGGGCATTTGTGACAAGATCCATGGAATAAGTAGCGTTTTGAACACCGGACCAGGAACCAGCAAGCATAGCAGGCCAAAACGAACTGGATAACTGGCTACAAATTGACCCGGTGGTCTTTGTTGAACAGGTAAACCAGACTAAACCTATGACTAGGGACAGCGAGAACATGTTATGTTATGTTCTACTTATTTTTAATTTCTGAGATGTTTATCACATTATTCGTTTTTTCCAAACGGTCCTGGTGAATTAGTAGAGCAACCAGTTTGATGTCCGGTTCGGTTTTTAAAACTTTAAGCATTTGATAATCAAACTCATTGCATTATTGGGCTAGTTAACACATATATCATTTGTTCATGTTCTTTCCTCTTAATTATGAGTTGCTTAACAAGATACCTTTGGATTAGAGTCCCAAGTTTATCTTTAAAACACATAAAACCAATAATGAACAGCAAATAATTTTTTTAAAGCATTAACTATAAATACTTATACTGTATTATAAATACAATATTGTTTATTAAAAAGGAGACTTTAAATTGCTCATACTTTGTATAGAAATATAATTACATTTAAATTTATATATACATATTTTCTTTAAAGAAGTTTTTTCCCGGTTAAGACTTCTACTGGGGGCGTCGAGCCTTTGGCTCATATATACGCCGTATAACTGATTTTATCCGCGGCCTTTTTCGAAGCATCCTCTAACTATCCCTAATTTGAAGCCCAGTGGAATTTGAACCTTTACCTCGTGGTTTACCCACTAGACAATTAGAATATGATTAATTTTTAATTCTGTTGATACAAATTTATTATTAGGATTGTTTGCTTTAATTATTAATTCTGTTGATATAAAAGTAGTTTTTGACTGTTAGTTTATTAAAATATTTAACCAACTTTATTATTGTGAATGAAATTTTTGAGCTTGACATTGATTCTTTATTATTTATGAAAAGGTAAATATATGAGGTCAAACACCTTATCACTTTGTACTTAAAAGGAAGAAAATGAGAACATGCAAAAAATGCAAAAAATGCCACAAACAGATGCATCTCATGCACTTGGCTAAATTTATGAGAGAATCAAATTCTAATTGATATTATAGCAAATTACATAACTGTCCTTCAAATACTTATGCTATTTTGTTGATTTTAGTATGTGAATTGATGTATATCTAATTATTCCAATTTCAAGTTGCAATAATTAGTTTATAATATTTGATTGTTATTATGTTTTTAATAAAGGGTTATAAGCTCGTGCATTGCGGCAGGTTTTATTTATCTAATTTGATAGGTTTTCATAATAAGAGATGAAGTATAAAATATATGTTTATTTACTAATAATAATAATAATATATAAAAATAATAATAATAATAAAATAATAATAATAATAATAATAATAATAATTATTATTATTATTATTATTATTATTATTATTATTATTATTATTATTATTATTATAATATCTAGCACAAAAAGATAAATTTTTCTAGCACAAAAAGTCAAAAAATTTCCTGCAAAATGTATATATTTATATAATTTGATTTTCTTATCGTGTCAAATAAGCATATTTGAATAATCGTTTCGAATTAAGCCAACTATTTATAAATTAAATAAAGTTACATCTAGTCTTGTTATCTTTAGTCGATTTGAATTTCACTCTCATTTCAGAAAAATGTCATTGTGGTTATTTTATATAAGTTTCTTAAATATTATACATAAATATGAGTTGTGTTCAATAAAATCTATATAAAAAACATAGTCCTGAAATTTTAATATTCAATCACATGTGATTCAATATACAATCACATGTGATTGTAAAAACATCACATATGAATTACGAAAATGTCACTCCGCTCATACTTTTAAAATTCAATCTGGACCATTGATGAGGCTGAATTAAGTATGGACTATATTGAGCATTCTCACATTAATATACATACATCACATACATAGTTAGTGTGTTTGTTTAATTTTAAGTCTTAAAATGTGTGTGTTTGTTTAATTTTAAGTCTTAAAATGTGTTTGTTTGTAGGTGTGTTTTTGTTAATAAGTTGTGTGACGATTGTTGTAGTTCATCACTTTTAAGGTTTTGAACTTTGGAATTTGGTCAGATATGGTGTAGAAATCATGGAGATGGTTAATGGTAGTGGTGTTTAGGGATAGTGGTGATTGAAAGTGTTGGTGGTGAATGTGAAGTACATATAGTTCAATGTGGGTGGGGTGAAGCTAGCCGCCTTGTTGTGATGACTATGTTCTTGTTGGTATGGGTCGTAGGCTACTTAACTCGCTCTGTATGAATTCATCACAAAAGCTCATAAGGGATTTCATTCTAAAGCTAACTACTTATGTTATACTATTTAACGTCTCTAGTCAGCAATCGTACTCCATCTTAATAACACTGTTTTAGTACTACTTTTTCTCTACCTACGCATCAATTATATTATGTCTTAGTATCGTAATAGTGGTATTTTTCTATCTAGATATAAGTATTCCAATGCATATAAGATTCAAATACATTTATAGACCCCACATTACATAAGCGTGTTAATAAACATATAACATATTTCACATATACAGTTACACCAATAACACATTTAATTTCAACATAGTTTTTGTTCATGTATCACATATACACTACATATGTCACATTTATATACACCATGTCACATTTAACGGAATTCATATGTCATACATACATCCTTGCTATCACATTTATATGTATACAATTAGGTGTACTAATTTTGTACCCTTTCATATAAGCTAAGTGCATTATGAAACGTTTTCACTTACAGTAGGTTATTAAACATTAGGATAACATCATATGGCTTATGCATAAGTTAAACAAGGGGATCACACTTTTAGAGGCCAATACGGCCTAAATTTATCCCCCATACTATGGCTCTATTAAGCCTTTACCATCATCTTCCTTGCATAGGGCTGTTATGAAAGAAAAGGGTTCCATACGTCAAGCATACAAGATCCCCTATTCTCTAACGACCGCTTTCAGTCGATACAGCCTATGAATGTTATTGTTAATGAATGTTCTTTGAGTGTTCTCAGCCCATCTCAAACATAAACATCTTGAGCGTATTCGTGAATTCATATCATGAATAATGAACAAGAATAACAACCATATAACTGATATGGAAATATTTTAGTTCTAATGTTTACACTCTATCAATGATCTTGTTCGCAAATGTTCTTTATGTGCTCTTAACCCATCTCAAACCCAAGCATCTGGACCATATTCATGTATTCATATTATCATGAACAAGAATCAACCAAGAAAAACGATATGGATATCTACGAATTAAGTTAGGGTTTGAAGCACGAATTTGTCTAGACATTCAAACTAAGAACAAGAACATGTTGAAATCTAGAAATCAAACAACCAAGAACAAGAACATATTCTAACTTAGAAATCAAACAATCAAGAACAAGAAGACATTCAGATATGGAAATCAAACAAGAACATGTTCAAATTTGAAAACCAAGAACAAGTCGGAGTTTGGGTTTGGGTTTGAAGCATGTATATACAAATCAAACAACCTTGAAGAAAAAATGTGGAAATCTTGCTTTCTTTAGCATGTTCGTGTAACCAAGAGCAAGTTGTAATACGAAATTCATGATCTAAAACAAGAACAAATTACAAACCCTAATTTAAAAACATACATGGAATGAGAGCATCATTGAACTTGCAAACAATAACGATTTGAACACCCACAAACCCTAACAGTTTGTGAGATGAAAAACTCGTAAACCTAAAATCCATCATTAGTTAAGATCTTGAAAACCCCCCGAAAAATCATGTAAGGGTTTGAGGTATAAACATATAAACAAGATCATGAGACAAGTAATTTGAATAAAATCGAACCAAACCCCCCCCCCCTCCCCCCCCCCCCCCCGAAAAATCAAACCATGAATATGCATGAACTAAATATAAAAATAGTTTTCTTTCAAACTAAATAACTAAAGATAATTAAATCGAAGTTCATTATATTCTTTTTTATAGTTTTATCACACTTCTATAAGTTAAAAACACAAAACTATCTAATTAATTGTTTTTACATATATAGCAGTATAATAAGAACACATTCTGTATAATAAATATAAATATATATAATTATAGAAAAAAGATATGGGCAGCTCGAACCGTAACTAGAAATACCTATTATAGATGATTTTACAGTCATAAATATTTAAACGAGTATATAATAAAATAACTAACATGATCCTTCATTTAAAGTGTTTGTGAGAAAAATGTATCATATCCCATAATTAAGTCATTAACTAATAAAAAAAAGTTTATAAAATAAAAAAAATTTACAAATTAGTTACCAAATATAAAAACTGTTACATTAAGATCACTTACCATTTTATCCGATAATAAAATAGTCTACCTTTGGTCTTATTTATTGTGTTCAATATAGTTTATATAAAAACATAGTCCTAAATTTTGATATTCAATCACATGTGATTCAATATACAATCACATATGATTGTAAAATCATTACATGTTAATTACGAAAATGTCAGTCCACCCAAATATTTAAAATTCAATCTGTACCATTGATGATGCTGATCCAAAGACTAAGATTAGTCCATTAAGACTATGCATTAAGTATGAATTATATTAAACATTTCTCACTTATTTATATATGTTTTTCTGCATTCTTTGTTCTGAAGTTTGTCCTAATTCCCTTCCCCTCTACAACATTCTTCCCTAATTACATAACCTCCCCTCAATCCTCTTTCCCATTGACTAACATGATCTCTGCTAATTACCCCCTATTTGCGATTCTGATGAAGCAGAGCAGCTAAGTAAGTTGCTTTTTCTTTTCTTTTTCATTAATTGTCGTGTTTAATTTTCTTACTTACGGTTCTTGATGAACTCTAGCTTACAATTGAAGTACACCTTCTGCAAAGTTTGAACATTATTAGTTCTTGTTGATGAATTCATATGGGATTTGTTGACTCTACCTTTCATTTTCTTTATAAATTTGTAGAATTTGTGAAATTTTCTAATAATTTGGGCTTTTCCCCGATTGAATTTGCCGTTTCATCCTCTTAATTTGAAGGTTGAATCGGTCAATATTTTTTTCTTTGTGAAAGAATCAAAGAAGTCAAAGAACTGCTTCTCTATGAATGAATCTCTGGAAACCTTGATGGCTAGATTGATGTATATAACAATGACCATGAGTTGACCAAGTGTTCCATTTGCAGTAGAAAGAAAGACCATTTTGACCCATTACTTCTTTTGGGTTGATTTGGATTGTGAAGTCTCAAATAGGTCAAATGGTTCAAAACATGTAATTTAGCTCAAAAGGTAATGAGTCAAACGGGTCGAATGAAGTGTTGAAAGTTAACATAAGTCTATTATGAGTGCATACTCGCAAATCAATTATTCAAAGATTTAGTTTATTATTATTATTATTATTGTTATATTGTTTTTGTAATCTTGATTAATGTATTGTTTAGTTATGGAGAATGATAACTCCAACCTTTTAGGGCAGTGGATAAGAGTATAAACATGTGTATTTTATTTTTTTAAATGTCAATAATCGTATTTTAAAAATTATTATAATGGAAAAAAGACATGAAAATAACAATCATGCCAAAAATGAAGCATATTGCCAATTTTAAAAATTAAAATCACGTGTTTTTTACTCAATCTTATCTACAGCCCTATGGACAGTGCTTATCAAAAAATTTCAAATAAACCAAAAAGTGTTTATGGGTCAACCCAAGCCAACCCAACCCGTTTCAACCCAAACCAATTTAGATCCGTTTCTAAACCGATTAATTCTCCTGACCTGCCTATCTACTTGTGGGCTTGACATCAATGGTGCTTCTTTAAGGATATTAATTACATTGAACATTGGTTATAGACACTCCTTTTGTTGCATATTAAAGTTGTAACATTTCTCCTTCAAGCATAATAGGACGTATTATGTCATATGTCTAGAAATAATATAATCACATTTACTATTTTTCTGGTTATTAACTCAATTGATAGATTCTTATTGTGTTTACAGATTTGTATTCACCTACAAACTTTGAAGCTTATATTTTTATTTTGGTAGGTATCTTAAATGGCGGCTAATTTTAATATGCAAGTGTGGTGGCGAGTTTCTGACGCATGAAAATGGATACATGTCATATAATGGAGGAGAATTTAGTGTAGAAAATGTGACTTATGAAACTAAATTTAATGATCTAAAGCTAAATTTGGCCAAAAGATTTGATTTAGACCAGAAAACTGTGGGCATCAAGTATTTTGTGCCAGGAAACGAGAGGTTTCTGATTACTGCGAAAAGCAACAAAGATGTAAAAAGAATTATCGATTTCCATTAATAGCTTAAGTCTTTGTTACTGGTGTGACAAGTTCTATCCACAAGTGTGTTGATGTTGGTTAGATTTCATCTCTAACGGGTCAAACTGGTTAAGTTGAAAGATTTAACTAAAAAGTAAATGCCTTGGTAGACGGAGATGTTTACCCTGTCCAGGTTATCCGGGGAGGGCGAGTCAGATGTACGCGGCCTAACTAACTGGGGTATCCCTTAGACCGCGTACATCTGAGTCAAAGACTCGCCCTTCCCGGGTAACCTAACCTGAACAGGGATAACCTCTCCGTTTTTTGCAAGTAATGTATATGTGTGTGTATTACGACATTATTAGTTACATGCAAATCAGATTGGGAAAGTGATATCAAGAAAGCCGGTTAAGGAAAGAAGAAACAACTGCCCTCCTGTCATTGTTTCTGTTCCTTGTAATGATTCTGCAACGACTAAATCTCAGGGGGGGGGGGATTATAGAGAACAAATAAAAGGGTCAGAATTGAAGAGAAAAAGAGGTCAACGTGATCAAGAACTCGATCTTTTTCAAAGAAATGATTCAGAGTTCATACATCTATCTCCTCTTGCCATCACTGGTGTTGGTCAGGAATTCAAAGACATATACGTGTTTAGAGAGAAATACGCAATTGCCAATCGCTTTGTGTACGTACGAATTTAACAAATACAACACAACCGGTGCCGTTGGCAGAAGGATGTTCTTAGAAGTTCCACATTCTGTGGGTCCCACTAACCCGATCGATCTTTCAAAATAAAGTCACTGAACAAAGAACATATGTGTAACAATAAATCCATTCAATCCCAGAATTGGTTCATAAAGGAAAGGTTACAAGATTCCCCTCATCTAAAACCTAAAGAGATTGCTAACAGGCTCTTATGGGGTCGAGTTATATGATACACAAATCTGGCTGAACAACCTCATGGATCACATAAAGATTCGTGTAGTAAGCTCCCGTAAAAAAATCACTGAAATGAATCCTAGAAACTCATTGTTGGTGAGGAAAAAAAAGATTTAAATATCTTTTTGTGTGACATTATATGGGTTTCAAAATTGTTGGCCTAGTATGTTTCTTGAAGCTACTTGTTTAAGATCCATATACGGAGAGGAGAGGTTTTGTTAACTGCTAATGCCATAAATGGAAACAATGGATGGATTCTTTCTTGTTGCATTTGGTATTTGTTAGTACCAAGTTGTGTTCATTTTAGTATTTTAGAGTAGTTTTGCTTCTAGTAGTATTTCCTAGAAGTATAGGGTAAGTTTGGTAAATACTTTTGGGTATATAAACTTTGTAGTCTACCTTAATGAATTGAAGCAATCATATTCAACCGTATACTTTTCTCTCATTCATCACATTCATACGTACATACAAGAGATTAATCATTGTGTTGATTGCTTCCATTGATTATTGATACTTGATTCCAGACCTACAATTGGTATCAGAGCATGGAGTGGATCAAAGGCAAGTTTGTTTGATCATTCTGTGTTTATAATTTTGGAACAACGTGGGTTTCTGTTCTGTCGAACGGTTCTTAACTGGTAATCTTCAAATATCATCATTCGAGTTGTTTAATTTTAATCATGGTCTGATTAGTGGTTGTCAAGCGTTGTTAAGTGATTTAGAATCATCAAACATCGATATACAGTTCTTGTTTGGTCTCGATTAAAATTGTTTCGTAACTGCGTTTGAAGGAAAAAATTGGATTTTTCTAGGTTTCATCATTTTTCTCCGGTATTTGGAGTTCATCTTAGATTTGGAGGTGTTTAATCGAAATTAGATGTTGTTATTTATCGAGAATCTGATTTCGAGAGAAGTGGGATAAAATAACAGGAAGAATTATTTGCAATTTTTGAGTTTAAGAGTGAATTGAGATCGGCAGGCACTTCAATTGAAAACCTTCTTGAGAATTCCTCAGCTGAAAACCTTGGGTTACACCACCTCAATTGAAAACCCAAGGAATTGAAAACTATACCTGTAAACATGCTTAATTGAAAACCTCCTCATGCCTAGTTGAAAACCTTGCGTTGCAACACCTCAATTGAAACTTTCACTTGAGAACTACAACTGAAAACTTCCTCAATTGAAAACCTTACAGTATATCACCTCAATTGAAAACTCACTGGATTGAAAACTTTTCTCAGTTTGAACAGAATTGAAATCTTTTCATTCTTTCATCTGAATTGAAAACTTTTCATTCTTTAAATAGAATTGAAACCTTGAGCTGCACCACCTGAATTGAAAATTTTTCATCCCAAGCTTAAGTTGAAAACCCATAATTGAAAACTATTCCATCCGCAACTTCAATTGAAAACCATCAATTAAATTTTTTCCATCCACAACTTCAACTGAAAACTCACAATTGAAAACATTTCCATACACAACTTCAATTGAAAACCCATCAAATGAAAACTTTTCAACTCTAAATTTCAATTGAAAAACCCTAGTTTCTCAATTTTCACCTTTACATTCCGCTAAAAGATCAATTGTCAAGTATCAACCATGCTTCGTGCCAAAGAAGAAGAAGTTATCAAATTAAAGAAGGATGCAGAAGATCGTGTTGAAATTCTTATTCTTTGGCAGATGATTTAGAGCAAGAAAATGTCAAACTTACTCTACAACTTTTTGAATTGACCAAAAAACTTCACATGTCAGAAAACAAGTATCACGAGTTTGAAAATAAAGAAGGTGCCAAGATAAGGAATCTTGAACAACAATTATTAGATATTCAAAGCAAGTCAACTTCAGAAAGCATGAATTTTGAGACTGAAAGAAATCAATTTGTACTTAAAATTCAGAAATTGGAACAAGACTTACAAAATTGTGTAAAAGAAAAGGTCGCGACATCTTCTGATTTTGAAAAAGTTCAAAAGTGTAAGTTTTCCTAAGGGAAAGAAATCAAGGTGGTTCCTGTAACAGTCTATGCATGTGAATCATCAAAAAGTGTTGTGCATCCAAAAACCACTCATTCTAAGAATGATTATTCTAGTTTCAAGTCTTACGTAGAGAAGTTCATAAACAGGGTTAAGCTTTGGAGAAAGCTTTGGAATGAAAGTAAATATGATTCTGAAGAAATGGAACAACATTGTCTTCCGCAAAATCATTGTGGTTATGTTTTTCGTGTTACTCCTCACCGTGTTGCTCGTCTATTTGTGTATGTTAGTCAAACAATACCATTCTCGAATGCTAACACGAATGCACATCTTTCCACATTGCCCAAGATTAAATATTCATTTGTGGTTCGCTCCGTCAAACATCTCTTAAGACTTTCTAAAGAGAAGATTTGCATAAAACCACATCACTTTTCCCCAGTTGTCTACCAAAAGAAGGTATATGTTTGAAAGATTGAGGGGGAGCAAGGTAATAAAAATGTTTCAAGTCATTATTGAAGATCAAGAGCTACATTCGAGGGGGAGTATATTTCTGTTTGATGAAAAATAACAAAGATGCCGAAATTGAAGATTCCCTCAATGATCATTCTTTGTTTATGCTCAAGATCAATTGTTCCAGCAAAGAAATATTTTTCTCGTTTACATGATTTATTTGTACAATGAACACAAAGGGGAGAATGTTAGTACCAAGTTGTGTTTATTTTAGTATTTTAGAGTAGTTTTGCTTCTAGTAGCATTTCCTAGAAGGATAGGGTAAGTTTGGTAAATACCTTTGGGTATATAAACTTTGTAGTCTACCCTGAAGCAATCATATTCAGCCGTATACTTTTCTCTTATTCATCACATTCATACGTACATACAAGAGATTAATCATTGTGTTGATTGCTTCCATTAATTAATTGATACTTGATACCGGACCTACAGTATTGTAGATGTTGAGGATGATAGCAGTTGGGGTTGGTTTATGCAACAATTAAAAGCTACAAACTTGAACTCAAAGCTGATTACTTTTGTGTTTGATAACGAAAAGAATTTTAAGAAAACAATTGTTGAAGTTTTTGAAGATGCTCATGTCTATGGAAGGAAATGGGTCTACCATGTCGTCATGCTCTTGAAGTTTTTGGTTTGATTGGTGAAAACCCTTATGAATTTTGTTCCCATTACTTCACGGTTAACACCTATCAGCTAACCTATAGAGACTCCATAAAGCCCGTACCAATTGTGGAAAACCAAGACGAAAGAGGGTAAGGAGGGAGACTTTAAAATGAAAGATGGTAGCAAGAATTATACATGTGAAAATACCCGAGGGGGTGTAACCGAAGAGTTAGTGAAAGTAGAGGGTGTAAAGGGAGATTAGAGAAGAACATGAGGATCCAGATGTATATGTGCTTCCTCGTATCCCTACAAAACAACCACCTTTAGAGAAAAAGGTATGGGTTGGGTTGAAAGGCAATTAGGAAGAGAAGAGTAACTTGCAATACCTAGTTATAGTTATTTCTAACAATAATTTTAGTAGTAATATTGTATCTTTGTATAAAATGTACATCTTGTCTATCTCAGGAAGCAATCTCTCTACCTACAGGTAGAGGTGTGATTGTCTACTTTTTACCTCCTCCATACCCCGCTGTAACGGGATTGAGTATTATTGTTGTTGTATAAAATGTACATCATATGCAGCTAAATCGAGTTCTGAAGTTTTGGCTAAGAGGTTATGGGTTCAAGTCAAGAAAACATCGTCTTAAGAGAAAAGCTGCATACGACTTGTTTCCCAAATTTCATGTAGTAACTTTAGTATATGAAGGTAGCTTTTTTGTGCTTTATGTAACTTATAGTGTAGCTAAACTTGCTTAAAAACACTTGGAATGTAATCTTGAACTATAATCCAAGAGATAATGTGGATGCACCATTTAAAAGATCGAGTCGTTTCAAGACATTACTTATTTACAAGAATGAAATACATATGTTGGCTCGAGGTATGCAATTCTTGAGAATTACTTGTGGCACCACGGACTGGGTGGAAGTTGTACCCGTCGTCGGTTTTGTTGATCACGCATGTAGTAGAATGTTGCACAAAGGATCGGGATGCAGCCGCAAAACATGACAAAAACTGTGAACAAGAGGAGCATACAAAAAATCGCTAGGGCGATATCGAAGCATAAGAAGAAGGTAAAGACCCTGCAATATCAGAGTTAGGAAGTTACAAATGAGGTAATATATCACTTAATAGTAACTTTGATCTTTCTTTTTACTACAAAAACCACTCAAAGTTGACTTTTATTGACTCTTGCCCATTGTCTTTTTATTTATTAATTTTTTTATATTTTATATCTTTCACCCATTTTAAAAAGAAAATACAATTTAATATAAAAAAACATTAAAAAAGTTTTGCCATTTTTTAAAGTACATCAGGGAAAGGGTTACCATGTGAGCTTTGGTGCAGCAAGATGCATTTGATCTGCTCCATTCACCATGAAAAACATTCCTAATCCCCACCAGAATATGCCAAATACATTTTTTATATATTCCAAGTTCCTAAAAATAACAATATTATTTTTAATAAAAGTAGTAAAAATAAAAAATAAAAATAACCCTCTAGGAAAAAGAAGTGGATACTTGAACCTTATGGACCCTCCTTGTGACCACGGGCCATCGGTGTATTGTATGAGCGAAAGAACTATATGAAATACACAATAGAATATGACAACGATAATCCAAAACCGAAGGGGCATTGTTGGCATTTCATGTTTACTCTTGTCAAGGATGAATACCGCGATAAATATAAACATCATGGTCAAAAGCATATCAAGAATTAAAAATGATTTTACTACGATTCTTGATGGAGCGCGATGTCTCATTTCATCACTGTCTCTTACCATCCGAGAGGCGATCATGAGAATAATGGTATCACCTATACCAGATATGACATTTAGTATCCTCGTAAATTGTATCCAAACTCTTGCCCAATTCATATTGGGCAAGAGTTTGGAAAACCCTAATACCAACCAATCAAAATTAACCCTAGTTTCTTGATGCTTTCCCTCTTGGTAACAACTATAATATGGTATTTGGGCCTAGCATTAGGCCAAATAGAAGGTGCAAGGGAAGGCTTGAAGATGAAAGAGAGAAAGCAATTCATGATGATGGTTAGAAAATTGGTGCAATCACCTTGAATTTTGTTCTATGAAATAATGGTGGCCAACGAAGCTACGTTTGTGTTCTTGAAGGGGGTTGCCGTTTAATTTTTCTAAAAATAGAAAGCATGCTTGAAGTCAAATCTTGTTTGACACAAATCATAATACTAATCATGTATCTTTTAGAAGAGAATTAGAGCTTGATATTTTGTTTATCGCACCTACTTATTATCTTATTTTCAAATGATCACTTCGAACGAAGTATTTAGTAAACAAGCCGGAGCTCAACTGCTCAAGCCTTAAAAAGTGGGCTCATGAGCGCATATGAACTTTATAAATGATAATACAATTTATATTTATATACATCCTTTTAATAAAAAATTTAAATTAATTTGAAGCCTAAATGAGCCAGCTCAAACTTAAAAATTCATAACCAAACATGACTTGATAAGTACCAGACTTGGGCTCAGCTCGAATGCATCCTTGAATTACATGTTAGAAATAAAAATACTCAAATGTTGCATATAACTTTTTAATTTATATTTACCCTGTATCATAAGTATTAGATAGTTTTATATTATTACCACATTATGTTAGTAGAATCTTATTCAATATATATCGTTTTAAATGATCAAACAGTACATAGAACAATAAACTAGCACACGCGCTAGACAACATAGAAAAGTAGACAAAAGGCTATGCATCAGTCCGACTACACAAGATCATCTCACTAGTAAAACCATCATATCCTTCAAACAAGTTACTTTTATTATCGAAAAACATTATTAAAAAACATTGAACAAACTTTAGAATCTTTGACCATGGATTCTAATAAGAAACAACACAAGTTAAGAGCAAAAACGTTTCATGGGTCACTTGGTTTCTGGATAACAAAAGACATGCACTGAGCCTGCCTCACATTGTCAAAAGCCAAACACCTTATATATGCATTCGGGTACGCCTTTTTGCACTCCTGGATTTCTTTCAAAACTTGTGAGGCATCACTGCAACCAAACATGGGCAGCTTCCATAATGTCCAATACCTTCCGTCATAATAATTTGGAATTCGGCTGTTCTCTCTGTACACATATCCAATCTAAACACAAAAACAGAAGAAAGTATAAATTTCCATTCTATACTACATATGGATCATCTTTTTCACGGTAAAACTGATGGGAATGTGCTAAAAATCAAATCTTGTTTTGGTTTTCGATATGAAGAAACGTATTGGGGGTATGTTTGGGCTTATTCTATCTTACCGAATCAAACTCAAGACATGGTATCCATCCTTTCTTTATCATGTAATCTATCTCCTTCGCAATTGAGTCTTCTGTGAGGGGTGGAAGATACGAAAGAGTCTCAAACTTCTTGTTATTGATTGGATTCCAAACCTATATACATTAAAAGTACCACATTTAGAATCAATAATAAAATCAAGAAATCACTTCCTTATCTACACAAAGTTTTCATAATACCTTCATGCACTGAACCCTGGAACCATTTGAAACTGTTTTCCTGCTCCAGGTAAACGAGTCTGTCGTTTGGAAAATCTTAGATCCATTTGAGTTTAAACCTGTGTAAATAGATCCTGTGACTGAAGCTGTGAATGTTGCTGCAGACATTTAACCTTTTTATGACTTCGTATAATGGGATGTAAGGATGACAATAGACAGTTACCTCCTTAAAGAAAAATGGTTCATAAAAGAACAAATCTAACGGCTCGATTAGATGGTGAAGACTACAATGTGTATGGAGGTTTTTGTTAGGCCTTTGTTCATAGGTTTCATCACCACTTTCTTCACCTTTTGTTTTAGATTTCTTTGTGGACTAGATAATGATGTCACAAATGAACAAGTTATACTAATTCATTAACACCTTACTAAGAAATTTTAGGATTTCATAGAGGTCTCTAGCTCGAGGATGACATTGATCACCAACAAAGAATTTGTGAAAGATTCCATCAACTTCAATAAAACTCCAACCACGAACAGTAGATACTTTTCTCTCCAACATCATATTCCTTAATCTGATTACACCTTCCCAGATTCCTAAATTCGCATACATATTAGCAAGAAGAACATATCGTCCACTGTGTTGAGGCTCTAATTCTAACAAAAGTTCACCAGCTCTCTCTACTAGATTCGTTTCAGTTTCGCTATTTGTTAAACACCCATGTAGAAAAGATGCCAAAATAGCTCCATCAGGTGCCATTGGCATCAATTTGATCAGAATCTCTGCTTCTTTTGGTCGTCCAGTCCTAGCCAATAGATCAACCATGCATCCATAGTGCTCAATCGCTGGCTGCACATCATAAACTTTGCACATTTTTCCAAGTACACGCCAAGCTTCAGTCACTAGAGATTTGTGATTACAAGCAACAAGAACTGCAACAAATGTAATGTCATTTGGAACTGGTCCTTTCTTCTCCATTTCCTCAAAAAGCTTTATTGCCATTTTATTTTTCCCGTTTGTAGCTAACCCTAAAACCATAGAACTCCATGTAGCAACATCTTTATCAGGCATATTCGTAAATATATCTTCGGCTTTCTCTATATCCCCACATTTAGCATAGAAATCGATCAGCGCAGTACCAAATTCGAGGTCAATACTAACCGAGTCTTGAACTAACTGATAATGTATACTTTCTCCAATGTGTAGAGCACCAACTGCACCACAAGCATTGAGAATGCTTAGTAAAAGAGGCCTATTCGGTTTCGCTAGACCACAGTTCTTCATACGCTCGAACAACTCGATTGCCTCGTTAAAAAGTTCGTTCCTTACAAACCCAGAAATCATTGCACTATATGTTACATCATTTCTCTTAGGCATTTCATCAAACACCTTACAAGCATCTTCAATAAGGCCATTATTGAAACACCCAGTGATCAAACTAGTACAACAAACCACATTCTTGTATGAGCTTTCTTCGAACACCTGTTTAGCTAAATCAATGGCTTCATAATTCGAATACATACAGATAAGCGAGCTGGTCAGATAAGCATCAAAGACATTCCCAAGTTTCATGATTTGTCCATGCAAGTGAAGCAACGAAGGTAAACAATCACATGTCTTGATCAAAATAGGGAAAGTATGACCATTCGGATTGATGCCACTTCTACGCATTTGGGTGTATAGAAAAATACTCGTTTCTTGTTTTGAGGCTTTAGAGTAACCCAATATCATCGAGTTGTAATCGAAGACGGTAGGCATTCTTATCTGGTTCAAGATTGTGTGCGCATAACCGATGTCAGATATCGCCAAGAAAGCTAAGAGTTTGCTGGTTATGTAACTGAATCGAGAGAGGCCGATGGTGATGATTTGAGCGTGGATTTGTTTGAATTGATCCATGGTTAAACATTTCTGAAGCAACCGAAGATATTGGGGATTTGAGACTGTAGAAAAGATGGTCCCGTTCATTCATATAAACTAGAAATTCAAGATCAACTTGCCCGATTATGAGGATAAATGTTAAGAACTGATTTTCTCTTGCTCCTCCACAAAATCTGTTCACTGACAACAACCAGAAAACCCTTTTATATTTCAATAATTTTTTCATTTTGAAAAAACATGTGATAATATTAGGTAACATAATTCTTAGAGTTAATTGCACCAATTATCCTATAATTATAAGTTATGGTTGTAGGTTTAAGTTACATAATAAACATAATATATAAATTTAGAAATATAATTAAAGAGTGTTTGCTGTTAAAAAAAATGCATCTCGACATGATATGCACTTAATTAGGGGTGTACGTTCGGATGGATCGGTTGAATCCGATCCGATTGAGTAAATCCAATTGGATTTCGGTTTTGAAAACTAAGATCCAATCCATCCAAATAATCTTAAGAACCGAAACAAACCATCCAAATCAAAATTCGGTTGGATTGGTTTTTACAATTCGGTTTTCATTGTTACATAAATACATGTTTAAAAAGTCAAAATATTTTTAAAACTAGATTTGATACATATAGTATTGAGGATTAAAATATAGTTGTCCAAGTAATAATAACTAGTGGGACTAGTGGCTTTAGCATAAATATATAATTAAAAATAATAAATTGTAAATAAACATATACATGAGTACATGACATTATATATATATATATATATATATATATATATATATATATATATATATATATATATATATATATATATATATATATTCTTATTCGGTTTATTCAATTTAGATAATAGTAACCAAAACCAAACCGAAATCCATAGTAATTATTCGGTTTTGATCTAATCCGATCCAAAAATCCGAAATATCCGAACCAAATAGTCCGATCTAAAATATTCGGTTCAGTAATTCGATTTTATCCGATCAGTGAACACCCCTACACTCAATGGGTACTAAGTCATTGCCAATCAAAAGCGTTCAAGAGATGTACTTATTTAAGAATAACTTAAAATTAAATATTTTATATATAAATATCCCCAGCTAAGTAAATAATTATCATTAACATCTAAATTTAATAGAATAATTCACCTTTTTTTACTCATGAATCTAACTTAGAGAATTGATAATCTTCACTCCTATCACACTCAGTTTATAACTCAACCCACTGTACAATCTTGTAATGATTATTCTCCACCACTCCTTGTTAAGTATATATATTATGGTGTTCAATTTTTATGTATTACTATTTATTATTCATAACTAGTTTGGCTAAATAGCTATAGATAGTAAAAAGCTAAGATCTCTTTGGATTTACCTATGGGGATTATAACCTCAACACTTCTGTAATTCATATATAAGAAATCTGCTGTGAAAGTGATCTTTTTTCATTATGGTTGTGCAATTGATCAAAACTGATATATTTTCATATTAATATATTATGGCTCCTTTTGGTAATCTGCACATAAATGGGTTGAAAAGCAAGTGGAATATACAAGTTAAAGTTAAACATTGGAGATCCTAAACTCATAAAATAAGCTAATAAGCTAAAAAAAACTCTTAAAATAAGCTAAAACAAACACTCCATAATCTTCATATATAGTTATCTGACTCACCTAATAATGTACTTACTATCTTGCTTTAAAAAAAAAACCACCAAGATTCAGCTCCATGATTCACTTAGAAATTTTATTTTTAAGTGATAATATGCCATAACTCTCTCAATCGCTAGCCTGATTTGTGCAGAACAGATTAAAAAAAAGAACCCTAACCATGAAATTCGAAGTAAAATCGAAATTAGTAGAATAGAATGAGGATTTTTTTTACCTTTCAGATGCAATTCCGAGAACACCAATTCCAACGATGAGAACAACAGAATCACCATGAGATCTTAAGTTTTCTAGGCTGTTCCATGGCGTATTGGTAAGGTATGAAAATCGGAAAACGAACAGATTGTCGCCGGCGGCGATGGCGTAGAAGAAATGCAGAATCAAAATTGGAGGTTGAAGGCAGAAATCGATGGAATGTTTTAGGGTAAAGAGTTACGAGGCAAATCAAAGGTTGGAAGAAGATGAAACAAGGGACGGCGGGTTAAAAAAGCATACACTCTTTGTTACCTTATACATACATCATAGCCCTAACTTAATATGTTGTCGAGTTTTAATGTATAGGTTGTTTTGGGTGTTTTACTTTTAATTATTTACATATATTTAGTTCTGATTTTATGAAATACATTTATTTAGTATAAATATAAGACTAATATATATCAAATTTTATTAAACGATTATAATATTTTTTTTAATAGGGGCTTCTAAATTTACAAACAACGTGACTCGAATTTATAACCTTAATTCATGAGTAACATCAAACCTTAACTACTCTTATACTACTAAACTAGGAGCCTTAGGTGATACAATAAATTTTATTCATAATACAATAAAATAAATTACACAAAACACCATTCTCTATTAGGTCACCCGCATCCATCGCGAGATAGGATGCGTGAGAGGCGCTCACCGAAGTGAAGACCATCGCTGGTCTGCGCGATGGCTCCCTCACGGTCACGGTTTTGTGGTGGTCGCGCATGTGAGCGGAGGAGGTGTGAGAGGGGATTTTTTTTGTTTTGATATGAGACATGTGATGGATGCAGAGGTTGTGTGATGTGATGAGGGAATGATGTGGCTGTATAAAGAGTGTCCCTCGCACTCATCACACCCTTCACACAGCCACATCAGCGCCACATCATTCCCTCACCATTCCCTCATCACATCACACAACTCCTGCATCCATCATATGCCTCACATCACAAAAAAAAAAAAATTTAAATCGGCGCACCCTCTCTCTCCCTCCGCTCACGCTCGCGATGCTACTCACCTCCGTGATCGGGAGCCGGCTCTCACGAAGTCCGGCGATACTCCTCACATCCGTGAAGAACCCTCATGATGTCCCTCGCGAGTCGGATGCGGATGGCCTAACACCAAAACTTCAGCATAATTTTACACATCAAAAATTAAAAGTAAGACCTGACATCAATATTGTCGGCCAAACTTAGTGTTGACGGGTTGGGTTGGACAAATTAACGTTGCATCATGGCAAATACAATTCATGGCCCAAGATATTTACTCAAATTACAATTAATAAGAATAAGAACTAAGTAACAATTTGTGCATTTGCTTGGTGTTAGCGGGTTGGACCAAAACTTCAACACATCTTTGCGTTTGCATAACATTAAAAGTAGCTACTTTCCCAAATACTCTAAATCTCTCTTTTGGTTCCTACTCATTATCCTCAATCTTCCTTGCCATTAGCTTTACAAACTCTAAAAAATATAGTTTCGGTTAACATTAATTTAGCCAACTTATAATTATTAATTATGACAAAAACATAAAAATATGTCTATATGATTATAGTATAAACTAACAAAGAGCCACTACAAAACACATTATGAAAACACTAGGCATGGTTGTAGCAAGTAAATCAAATAAATAAACATACCATGTCAATATTATATACTGTGTGCGAGCTTAACAATGTCATTCAACTTTTCCTTCGTAAAAGACTTCATACTAGTCCAAGGATTCTAATATAGAATAAAATTAGTATATATATATATATATATATATATATATATATATATATATATATATATATATATACACACACACACACTTCCAGTAATGATATTTTTGTATATAAAATTTTAAAATTCAAAAAGAAAAATACTTACTTTAGCAGAGAATTCATACATGTGCTCCGTGATAAAATCATACAAAAATCTCATCGTGTAATATCCACATTCCCAGCCATCGTTTTGTTTATTACGCTGTTTGTTAGTGGAAAAAATAAATACAAATAAACACTTATCTAAATCAGTGAAATTATACATAATACAAATTTACCTTAAGTAGTTTCTATTTCACACCACTACCAAGCACCCTAAAAATACACACGGTTAGGATATATAGTTTTGAATCCTAGAAATTAATATATAACGAGTTCCAATATTCAGTCTGTTAAACTACAAATCTTAGAGTTGTGTTCAATAAAGTTCATATAAAAAACATAGTCCTGAAATTTTAATATTCAATCACATGTCATTCAGTATACAATCACATGTGATTGTAAAAGCATCACACGTTAATTACGAAAATACCACTCCGTCCAAAATTTAAAATTTCAATCTGAATCATTGATGGGACTGATCCAAAGGCTAAAATTAGTCTCTTAGGACTATGAATTAAGTATTGACTATATTGAACATTTCTCACAAATCTTAATATACACTATCAAAAACTTACCGGATTCAGCAATGTGCAGATAACACACTCCCACCCACAGGACTCAGAGTTGCAACCTGTTTCTTGATTACTTGTAGATACACTACCAGAAACATCACTTGTTAAATCAACACAATTTTCTATTTTGCAACTTTTTTTATTCGCTAACTTTCCGGTGGCTGCTGAGGGACCTGCCGTCAAGTCAACAAAATTTGATTCTAAATTACCATTATTCAGTTGACGACTTCTTTTGCACTAGACCATCACTGGAAACCGAGTTTTTTACATTTTGTACAATGTGATCTTGTGGGACACCAAAAACAGTGATGCTTTCTTCTTCATCTAGCATTTCCTCTAGCCACACCATAAATCATCTTGTAGTCTCCTTTCTGCAGCCATTGCAGCTGCTTGTACAGAAGTTAGGGCCCTATCTTCTGCAGCAACCAGTGCAGTCTGGCGAAGAGATGAAAGAGGAGTTGACGTAAGAAACCACCCAAACGTCTACCCGAAAGATCAAACCCGTCACCAGACCCAGAAATCTCTTTACTCATAAGTTCTTCACATTCCTAAGAAAACAAATACTAATGTCACATTCCTAAGAGAGAGCAAAATGTGGCTTGAACGTCATTGAAGGTCGAACGGTCAAACCCGTACGTGGTTTACAAATAGAGGTCAATAGTAAAAAGGTCGAACGGTCATCTATTTCTATATTATATTACTATTATATATACTAATATATAAAGAATTTAACACTCTCTCTCTCTCTTAAAATGTCAAAATCTTTTAAAATTTAAGTAATTTGAAATTACTAACTTACCACTCATTTAAACCTAAAAGGTAATAATTGAATACCATTTTAATAACTAAATATTACATAAAAAACAATATTTAAAAATTTCAAGTCAATGCAAATTAAATTTAACCTATAAGATATTAAACAAATTAAATATTAAATTAAACACCTCCATAGAAATATTATTTTAAATGTTCTATCATATAATTTAATTTAAGTATTAGAAAATTCGTATAAGTAAATCTCAAAACCTGATAACATGTAACCGAATTCATAAACACTCGTATAATTAAATAAAAAGTTTAATTTATCATATATGAGAAAATTTCATGGATGGTCCCTGTGGTTTACCACTTATTACATTCACAGTCCTTTAAGTTCGTTTATTACACTCAAGGTCCCCATGGTACGTACTTTGTTACACTGATGGTCTATGGTCCAACTAAAAAGACCAAAATATCCTTATTTTTTCAATTAAACTACTATAATACCCCTCTCCTCCTTTTTTATTTATTTTCTTAAATAATATCCTTTTAATATATAAATTATATATTTATATACATGTATAGATTCCAGGTCGTGGTTAGAAGGAAGAAGATGGGGGACAGCCACCCACCACTGTCACCAGCCACCCATCAGCACCACACCGGAGCAAACCACCACCGCACCCTCGCCGGAGAAGACAACCGGCCGCCACTGCCGTATATTAGATCCGCCACTGCCACTGCCACTGCCGGAGAAGACAACCACCCTCACCGTCATAGCATGCGATTTATCCTTCACCCCATGCGATTTCAGATCTGCCACCGCAACTGATTTGGGCAAATGGGGGTCGCTAGAGATTTAGTTGTTTTGTGATTTTCAGATCTGCCACCCCATGCGATTTCAGATCTGCCACCCCATGCGATTTTAGACCACATAAAGATTAGGTGTTTTGTGATTTTCAGATGTTGTTCTTGATGGAGGTGGTGGGGGTTGTTTGTTTCAGACGGTGTAGGTAGCTTGGCGGTGGTCGACGGCGGTGAGGGTAGTGGCAGACGGTGGCTTGGGTTGAAAGAGTGTACCACCAGTTCTTCATCTGTGGGGTGAAATCGAAAACCAGGAGGCAATCTTAGAAAACCATTTTTGACTAAATTCATCCTCTCCATTTCAGACGGTGGTGGGGGTTGTTTCAGATCGTGATGGTGGCTTGGCGGAGGTCGACGGCGGTGAGGGCAGTGGCAGACGGTTTCTTGGGTTATTGTTTGTTATTTAATTAGTATTTTAATTTTTTTAATAATATTAATTAGTAATTAATGAATAAAAATAAAAGAAATTAAAAAGAAAGTGTATTATAGTCTTTTTAAGTGCATTCAAGGTGAAGAGGGGCCATCAATGTTACAATATATGTACCATGGGGACCTTCAATGTAATAAACGAATTTAAAGGATCATGCATGTAATAAGTGATAAACCACATTGACCATCGTGAAATTTTCTCATCATATATTTAATATTATTTTACTTGAATATCCTTACATTTTAAAAAACACACCAACCCCGCCGCCAATACATTACCTACATAATATTTCTAATTCAAATCAACACAATTTACAAAGTCATTTATATGCTTTCATCAACTTATTTTATAAGTAGATATTTTTTTTTCTTATTTTATTGTTTCTTAAAAGTTATTTTAGAAATTAACTAAAGAGTCGAGATATGTTAAAGAAATAAATAAATTGGAAAAGAGGGAAAGAAAACGGACATGCTTCAAATGAAAATTATTCGAAGCCATCATAGTCCGTGAAGACTATGCCCTATGTTATAAAAAACCGGACATGTTATCGAGTATGAATTAGTTATCGCCACCGTATTGCGCAGATAACATGCTAGTTACTATATAATACAATTAACATTCTCTCCTACTTTACTTAATTTTTCTTAAAATTTAAGCAAAAAAAATTACAAATATACCCCTCAAATAACCTCATCTCTCTCTTCCTTTACATACTCACCAATAAACATTATTATAATTACACACTTTCTAAACCAAAAACTAATAAAAAAGGTTGTGTAGTTTTTTAAGAATTTGTTTTAAAAATAAAGAAAATAGTTTATACGAAAATATGGTAAAAAATGAAATGGCATACTATCAGGTAAAACTATTTGTGAAATATCATTCTCCAATATTATATAAAAAAAATGGTATGTCATCGAACAGAAACTATCGTCTCCACCATATTACGCACATAAATTACTAGTCTATTATCAAATGTTCATAACTATTATATTATTATTATGGGTTCCTAGGGTCGAAAGTTAAGAAACATGTAAAGCCCATTAAGCCCATCTCACCCGGATCAGCATCCCCCAGCCAAACCCCTACCCCGACCCCGCCACGAAGTGGCACTACTACCCATGTCAGCCGCTTAGCTAGCCACCCCAGTACCCGATGTAACGTCCCCAAAAAAAAAAATTTTTTGAGTAATTTAACGTCAACACACCACAATACTAAAATAGAAGTACCATATGTAAAATTACAATACTAATGTATTTCGAATCAAAATACGAGTTTAAAGCATTAATATAAAATTCGCGGAAGCATAGACACAAACCAGCTATCACGCACTAGCTGAAGCCCCGCCGTGGTCACCACCTGAAAAGAAAGTAAGACAACAACCGTAAGCACGAGGCTTAGCGAGTACGTTACATACAAACAAAATTTGTTTATCACATCAACAGCTAGGTGTTACAGATACAACTTTCATCATTCCCGCTACCAAAGTAGTTGTTCCCCGGGTGACGTGAACGGTTCCACATTCCCGCCACCGAGGTGAACGGTCCCGCATTCCCGCCACCGAAGTGAACAGTCTCACATTCCCGCCACCGAAGTGAACAGTCTCACATTCCCGCCACCGAAGTGAACGCTCCTATAAAGTACATCATTCCCGTCACCAAAGTGTACGGCCCCAAAATCAGTTACAGTATAGCAATAACATCATACATATACGATCACGTCTTGGTCATGCAATTCACTAAATTAGGTTGTAAGCAAGAGTACTCACCTGATTCGTAGTCTAGGTGATAGCTACGATTCGCGTCATAGATATCCGGGAATTACATCAACTACCGTCAACACCTACAATTACGGTTATATCACATAAGCCCTCATAAGCTCGTACTAAAACATATCAATTACGACTCAATTGTAGGGCCTAACTAGCGATTAAGCCTCTTAGTCCCAATTTTTAATTCTATCTTTAAGCTTATTTTGCGGTTGGGCCATAAGGCCCAATTGTGATTCATATCTATACTCCATTATGTCACTCTAACGTATGATCTAATATATATGTATACATATAGGGGAGGGTTCAAACGAGAACTGTTTTTCGTACGAGAACTGCGAGAACCAATCTCAGCCGTTCATTGTATATGGGAAGTTCATGGATGGAGAGCGTGGAGGGGATCAAGTGTGGCAGGGTCCATGTGAGGAATTCATGGGTGGGCAATGACATTAAAGGAGGGGGAATTGGACGGCTCAGATTGGTTCTCGCAGTTCTCGTACGAAAAACAGTTCTCGTTTGAACTTTTGCCTATATATATAGGGGAGGGTTCAAATGAGAACTGCGAGAACCAATCTCGGTCGTTCTTTGGATATGGGAAGTTCATGGATGGAGAGCGTGGAGGGGATCAAGTGTGGCAGGGTGCATGTGAGGAATTCATGGGTGGGCAATGACATTAAATGAGGGGGAATTGGACGGCTTAGATTGGTTCTCGCAATTCTCGTACGAAAAATATTTCTCGTTTGAACTTTTGCCTATATATATATATATGTATACCAATTTACGTTTGCACACATAAGTTCATGAAGTACTAATTTATAATTTCGTAACTAAACTAGTTTGTGATCCAATGACTAGCTACAAGTTTTCGATTTACCAGGTCTTCAATTCATAAGTATCAATTTACAATCAGGTCTCGTGATCCCCCTTCCTATTAAGGCCCAGCAAGCCCAATCCAAAATATGTGATTTAAAACTCATTCATAATCGTAAACTCCATTTATTTTACCCGATATGAAAAGTTGCGGTTTAGCCCTATGTCTCGAATCTCGATTACACATGCCATTCATTACTGTAAAAATTGTCGAAGGCCCAACTATTATATACCTATTACCAGTACGGCGCAAGGATTTACGGTCTTGGCTCATGTGTAAACCATACTATGTGGACTAGACACTAATTTCGAACTATTATATACCTATTATACAAATCTTAATCAAATGGACTAATTCTTTTCTCTATATGTCCCTATCATTAATTCAAGAAATCCTTTTTATATAATTATAATTCCATTAAGATCACCATCCTTATAATCCTACTTGTTTCCTTCAATTCTTCTATCCTCGTCGAACAACCATACGAACCCCCAAAACTGAATAAAACTTTATATTACAAAGGAGAAATCATTTGCTAACAATATAGGATGGTTACCTGATGATCGCCTTGCATAAACTACAACGAAACGGTGATCGTTTGCCCACTTTTGGTCTCGGCAGTGAGGAGGATTCACACACACAACAGAGCTCTCGTTTCTTTCTGCAGTCCTAGGGCTTCAGCCAGATGCATCCATTGAACATGGAACAATTCATCGACATTTAATAGCACTCATCGTAGATTAAAGTTCTGGGTTTCTAGACATGTTTGAACACTATGAAATCAACAAAAGAAAACTCTCAAAACAGAATCATATCCGACAGAACAAGAGAGGAAGTTACCTGGTAACTATCTTAGAAGAATTTTTCCCGTCGGTGACCCGAAATAGACACACAGTGTATGTCTTCAATCTGAAACATAACCTTTAACAAATCATTTAAAGCTCAATCTTGTGACAGAGGATTCCTAACACCATTTGCTTAAGTCCCTCCATGTTTAACTTATTACGCATAGCAGCACAGCTGGTCAAGCCATTTGAATTATTTTATTTAATGCCTTTGAATTGTTATTATTAGTAAATATATTGTTCCTATTTTAGTCCCTGAGATAGGTGCTGTGATTTCTCCTTTCCATTGCTGTACATTCTCTATATATGTCCTCCTGTATATTCACTTTTGATTTAACTTAATACAATACTTTGATACTGCACATGGTATCAGAGCATACCTTTGCTCTAAAGAGCCGATCCAAGCCCTCAACAAATTCTGTCATCTTCTACAATTATTTCTTTGTGAGCTCTCAAAACCAAAAATAAATGGCGCCCAAATCCACAGTCCAAATCACAGCAGCCACTCGTTTTCCAATCAAATTAACACCCAATAATTTTCCAGTGTGGCGTAAACAGATTGAATCGACGTTGATTGGTCTCGAACTTGAATCCTACATCTCGGGCACAAGCAATCAGCCCAAACGCCTCATATCAGACAACAATGGTGAAAAGCAGAACCCAGATTTCCTTTCATGGTATCGCCAAGATCAAGTCATCATCAGCGCTATCCTTGGAAGCTGCTCGGAAACCATTCAACCCCTTATCGCTTCTGCTTCTACTGCTAGAGATGCATGGGAACGATTAAACTCAAGCTTTGCAAGTGCTTCACGTTCCCGAATAATCTCACTCAAATCCAAACTGGTTAAAAATCCCAAAGGTAATCGTACTATTGCTGAATACCTCCAAGATATGCGCTCTATTGCAGTCGATCTTGCCCTTGCACAAAGCCCCATAGCCGAAGAAGATTTACTTGTTCACATCTTATCTCAACTAGGTGATGACTACAACACCATTGTCGCTGCAATAAAGGTTCGAGAAAATCCGTTATCTTACCCCGAACTTTTTGACAAATTGAGTGACTTTGAAAGAGCACTCAAAGAAGCTACACCAAACCTTGAGCCAATGTTGGCTACTGCTAATTACACTACCCGTCAACAAGGACGACAACACTACCGGTACCCATCTGAAACCTCTAGCTCACATAGAGGTGGTGGACGCAATAACAGAGGAACAGGTCGCTCATCTTGGACCACAACTCAGCCCCATGGAAGCCGGCAAAATCGCACCAGCAGCTTTTGCCAGTTCTGCAATATTCCGGGGCATCAGACGCGGGACTGCCGGAAACTATCCAAGTTTCTAAGAGATAACAACATCCCCACTAACAATTCTGATTCCGCAACCCCTATGGCAAATGTTACAACATCCGGGTCTGCACCTATCTCTCCAACCTGGTTATTTGACAGCGGCGCCTCAAATCACGTCACCTCTGATCGGTCTACACTTCATAATCTTTCTGAATACGGGGGACCTGATGAAATAATACTTGGTGATGGTAAAGGTTTGAAGATATCTCATGTTGGATTTAAACACATTAACACACCACTTAAAACATTATCTTTACCAAATGTGTTATGTGTTCCTAAACTACATCGTAACCTTGTATCTGTTGCTAAACTGTGCAAAACTAACCGGGTTTCTGTTGAATTTTTTCCCTCTCATTTTTTTGTGAAGGATCTTCGCACGGGGGCGCGTCTCATGCGAGGGGAGAACCTTGAAGATGTTTACTATGCTAACCTCCCATCCACCTTGCAACTCAATGCCACCACCAAAGATTATCCACTTGCATGGCACCACAAATTAGGCCACCCATCTATCAACGTTTTCAAGTCTCTTGCATCACATATAGGTCTTAGTTCTAAGCATATTTCTAATTCTCATCTGCATTGTTCTTCTTGTTCAATCAATAAAAGTCACAAACTACCTTTTGGCCAAAATTCATTCGTTGTTACAAAACCACTTCAATTAATATATTCTGATGTTTGGGGTCCTGTTCAAACTTCCATTGATAATTTCGATTATTATGTTATCTTTGTAGATTATTACTCGAAATATGTTTGGCTTTACCCTATGAAACGAAAATCTGATGTTGCCACTCTCTTTCCCAAATTCAAACTCCTTGTTGAGAAGTTCTTTCAAACACCACTTGTGTCCCTTTTTTACGGACAACGGCGGTGAATACCAAGGCCTTACAACGTTTCTCCAAGCCCATGGCATCTCTCACTTCACCACTCCACCACATACTCCCGAACAAAATGGTGTCGCCGAACGACGACATCGGCATGTGGTTGAGACGGGACTTGCTCTACTTCATTATGCCAAATTACCAATTACCTTTTGGTCTCATGCCTTCGAAACCGCGGTGTATCTCATAAACAGACTTCCCACACCAATTCTCAACAACCAAAGTCCATTTCACCGTCTCTATCACCAAACACCAAACTACACCAAACTCAAACCCTTTGGTTGTCTTTGCTATCCATGGCTCCGGCCTTATACCAACTCCAAGCTCCAACCGCGATCAACCCCGTGTCTTTTTCTAGGTTACTCCACCTCAAAATCTGCTTATAAATGTTTTGACCCTACCACTCGTCGTCTCTATCACTCTCGTCATGTCCAATTTATTGAATCTCACTTTCCATCCCACTCTACCTCATCCCTCACCTTGCCCTCTACCAATGATTTCTTTAAAACTTCACCAACCACTCATGCTCCGACCACCTCCTCAATTCTTCACACATTTCCCCACCTTATGTAACCCCTACACCTCATGTCCCGCCGATACCAAGTCCCGCATCTACATTCCATTCTACACCTTCTACTTCTCCACCTGCTTCACCACGATCAACTACTTATCCTCTCCCTACACAACCTGCACAACCCTCACCATCCCATTCACCAACCACTACACAACCTTCTACTTATCCTACCACATCGCAACCTCATCCACCTACTCCTACTTCAACTCCCATTACCTCGAGTCCCAACCCCCATATCCCCACTTCTCATGACGATAACTCCATTCCTCCACCTGCCTCTCCCCATCCACACCGCACTAGAAATAAAAACCCAAAATACTTCAATTCATCCTTCATCAACTCCACCACCCTTCATCCAATTCCTCCTACCATTGAACCCAATACGCATACTCAAGCTCTCAAAGATCCCAAATGGCGACATGCCATGGATCAAGAATTCAATGCCCTTATGCAAAACGGAACTTGGGAACTAGTTCCAAGATCTTCTCATCACCCAATCGGATGCAAATGGGTATTCCGGGTCAAAAGGAACCCCGATGGTACCATCTCAAAATACAAAGCTCGTTTGGTTGCGAAGGGATTCCTTCAACAATACGGCAAAGATTATTTTGACACGTTTAGTCCGGTAACAAAACCAGTCACTATTCGAGTCATCCTCTCTATCGCCCTCTCCCAAAGCTGGCCTCTACGCCAGCTTGACGTGAACAATGCCTTTCTTCATGGTACTCTCCATGAAGAAGTCTTCATGACTCAACCTCCCGGATTCATTCACCCCCAATTCCCAAACCACATATGCAGACTTAGAAAGTCTCTCTACGGCCTTAAACAGGCACCTAGAGCTTGATACATGGAACTTACATCCTTTCTTCATACTTGTGGTTTTAGGAAGTCAAGGGCTGATGCCTCCCTCTTCATCTACAATCATGCCAACATTTTGTGTTTCTTTATGGTCTATGTTGATGACATTGTCCTTACAGGCAACAACACTGACTTTCTAAACCAATTCACTCATTCATTAGCTAAGCGGTTCTCCATCAAAGACTTAGGGCCCCTTCACCACTTTCTTGGCATTGAAGTAATCCCTACTCAACACGGTCTTTTCCTCTCCCAACATCGCCACATTCAAGACATTCTCACCCAGTTCAATATGGATGGTGCAAAAGAGGTTGCTACACCTCTTAACTCTTCAATTTCTCTCACTCCCATGGACGGGTCCCCAAGTGTTGATCCTACACCATACCGGAAGCTGGTGGGCTCTTTGCAATATTTAGCTTTCACGAGACCAGATGTCTCTTTTGCTGTAAATAGACTTTCCCAGTTCATGCACTCCCCGTCTCAACTTCACTGGCAGGCATTAAAACGGGTTCTTCGCTACCTTAAAGGCACAATTCATCATGGCCTATATCTTAAGCGTGGATCCTCACTTGATCTTAAAGCATTCTCAGATTCAGATTGGGGAGGGGTCTCAACAAATGGTCGCTCAACCACCGCTTATCTCCTATATCTGGGCTCAAACATTATCTCATGGCGCTCAGCACGTCAGGAATCTGTCTCCCGGTCTTCCACAGAGGCGGAATACAAAGCTTTAGCCAATGCGGCGGCTGAAATCTCTTGGGTCCAACATTTACTTTCAGACCTTGGTGTAGCACACTCATCAACTCCAACACTATTTTGTGATAATACGGGTGCCACGTACTCCTGCGCCAATCCAATATATCATTCGCGGATGAAACATGTAGCCTTGGACTATCATTTTGTACGGGAAAAGGTAGCGGATGGTTCGTTAAAAGTTCTTCATATCAACTCGGCAGACCAACTTGCAGATGCACTAACAAAGCCTCTCAGTCGCAGCTCCTTCATGCGTCTTCGCTCCAAGATTGGAGTATCTGACGGATCCTCCATCTTGCGGGGGCGTATTACGCATAGCAGCACAGCTGGTCAAGCCATTTGAATTATTTTATTTAATGCCTTTGAATTGTTATTATTAGTAAATATATTGTTCCTATTTTAGTCCCTGAGATAGGTACTATGATTTCTCCTTTCCATTGCTGTACATTCTCTATATATGTCCTCCTGTATATTCACTTTTGATTTAACTTAATACAATACTTTGATACTGCACATAACTTTGTTTTCGTCAATCACACAGCTATTCTGACCGAATCTTGTTCCTGGTTCATGTTGACAGCATCAGCCAACAAACCCAATTCAAAACTTCTCTAAACAAAACCATTACGGTTGATTACTGATTCTATGGTTTGCTAACACCCTATAGATCAGTCTTTCTCATTTAATTGATTTAATAGCAAGTATTAGTGGCTCAACATTCACCTACAACTCTTGGTTTTTCTTCCTGGTTCGAACAACAGATTATCCACCATTAGTAAAAAGATAGTTAGCTACTCACAAGGAATATAGGGTTGTTACCTGTTGCATTTCCGCTCGATTGAGGTACAGATTGCTGCGATTAGACTTGAATCTTCTCGGTTCTGCCCACATAAACGAAACAGCAGAAGAGGATTTTAGAATCTCCTTCAAACGGTAGAGCTCAACTTGAAAACGACCAGCAATCAGCACAAAAATGAGTAACACTTCGTTACCTCCTTGAGTCCTCGACTAACTGATGCTTTGCTGGTGAATATCTGCCGTCATTTCTTTCCCCTGTGAAGACGACGCACAGCAGACACAGAAGCAGGGGAGGGCTTGGCTTGGCGGCTATTGTATTGCTAAACAAGCACAGGTGGGCTAGAGCCCTAATTTACCATATAGATATTGTGGGGATTGGTCCTTTAGTCACTAACTGATTTATACACATAAGTATAAAAAGAGAGAACCCAAGGTGTTCATTCTAATACCCAACAGTACACCATTAAATAGTTATCTCGGCTAAAATAGTCAGGTCCATAGCGAGATTGTTTTTATTAAATAAGAAGCACGATAATAATATCCCATTATTAATGTAAACCGAAAACGGGTATTACACCTGACATCAGATCACTCGCCATGCTCTTATGCTCGTTGACCTGGAACATAAAAGAAAATGTTACGTTTTCATATCAACTTAAGAAAGTGATATGCTTGGCTTCGCTTCTTATGAAGAAACTATGTCTTTGGTTTTCACTTCACCAATAAAGCTCTCTGCTCGGAACTCTTAAACATCACAGTATTCAAACCCACGTATTGCAAAAATGTGCATTTTACGATATAGTAGAGAAACCATCACGTTGATAGACCAGAAATATGTGCGTCAAAATCATTTATAACAGGTTAAAATCAGACATATATATATATATATATATATATATATATATATATATATATATATATATATATATATATAAATCAACACAAAGTCAAAACCAGAAACAGTAAGTACTCTTTAAGCATTTCTTCAAGTTCATGTTTAGGTTCCCACATTTGGTGACGTGGTTGCTATGGGTTGCCCATAAGAATATCTCCATTGCCCACATGCTCCACATTTCTCCAACTTCACACTATTTTCCAAAGTACAAAATTTGCATGCCCATGTCTTAGGGTCCCACATATCTCATATATTGGAGCTAAAACCTGCCATAATCGAATTATAAACATATATACAATATACAAGTTCCAATATTCAGTTAAACTACAAATCTTAGAGTTGTGTTCAATAAAGTCCATATAAAAAACATAGTCCTGAAATTTTTATATTCAATCATATGTCATTCAGTATACAATTACATGTGATTGTAAAAGCATTACAACATGTTAATTACGAAAATACCACTCTGCCCAAAATTTTAAAATTTAATCTAGACCATTGATAGGGCTGATCCAAAGACTAAAATTAGTCCCTTAGGACTATGAATTTAGTATGAACTATATTGAACATTTCTTACACAAATCTTAATATACACTATCAGAAACTTACCGGATTCAGCAATGTGCAGATAACGCACTCCCACCCACAGGACTCAGAGTTGCAACCTGTTTCTTGATTACTTGTAGATACACTACCAGAAACATCACTTGTTAAATCAACACAATTTTCTATTTTGCGACTTTTTTTATTCGCTAACTTGTCGGTGGATGCTGAGGGACCTGCCGTCAAGTCAACAAAATTTGATTCTAAATTACCATTATTTAGTTGACGACTTCTTTTTGCACCTACACCATCACTGGAAACCGAGTTTGTTACATTTTGTACAATGTGATCTTGTGGGACACCAAAAACAGTGCTGCTTTCTTCTTCATCTAGTATTTCCTCCAGGCCACACCATAAATCATCTTGTAGTCTCCTTTCTGCAGCCATTGCAGCTGCTTGTACAGGAGTTAGGGCAGACATAATAGATTTATCACCACCAAGACGTTTAGGTCCAGATGGTAAAAGAGACCCCTTGCGGGCCCTATCTTCTGCAGCAACCAGTGCAGTCTGGCGAAGAGATGAAAGAGGAGGTTGACGTGAGAAACCACCCAATCGTCTACCTGGAATACTTGTTTTCTTTCATGGCCTCTTGAATCTCACCAAGCATGTTGTCCATTTTTTCATAAATCTCTCCCATTTTAGGACCCTCTCCATCACCAAACTTGATACATAAAAAAATTGGTTTAGTAATAGCCAATAATTGTCATCTTTTATCGTGTCAACAACTTTCGCCCCAAGCATTCGTGTGTTTTCATCACCACTTTTTATATATTGCCTCCATGAATTGAGGACGATGGTTGTGGCAAGACTCTCTCTACAATCGATTAGTCTTTTTAACAAGACGTAATGTGATGCAAATCGCGTCTTGGCCACCTTCAGTAACTCCAATTTAGAATTTTCTCTAAACATTGCCAAGGCATGGTTGTGGTTAAGAAAACATTTAACTATAGATTTACCCTTCTTGTATGTATCCCTTAACCACAAGAATTCATTTGCAAAGTCTTTGAATATCAAATTAAGTGTGTGTACACAACATGGCGTCCAAAAGATATGTCCATAGATTTTCTCAATCTCTCTTCCTGCTACTTTGCAATTCGCAGCATTATCTGTCACCACTTGAAGAACATTACTTGGTCCTATAGTCTCGATAGCTCCAAGTAAAAATTTTGATATCTCCACCCCCGTTTTCTCGACCCCCGAAAAATCCTCCGCATACATAAACGTTGCGCCCCGAGAATTAACAGCAAGAACATTAACAAGTGGGTTACGTTTAACATTTGACCACCCGTCGGAGACAATTGACACGCCTTGTGTATACCAAGTATCTTTCACGGGCGTTAAATCTTTTTCAACTTCCCTGCAGCACTCGTCTAGCAACACCGTTCTAGCTTTATCACTAGAAGGTGGTTTGTACCCATCCGGTGCCTTTTGTATTGCATTAATCATCTCAATGAAATGAGGATTACGCAATACATTGAAGGGAATACCATTTGCACATAATCCTTTGATAATCTTCATATCAACCGCATTTCTCGCCAACAATCCAAACGATTCCTCAATTCGTTTTTTTGAGGATGCGTTTTTTGAGATTACGGAATTTTTCAAAGACTTGGAAACTCCAGCACTTTCAGCTTCTTTCACCTTGTTAAAAAGTCTTAGGTATGTTTCCCGGTCTTTAAGCAAAGTAGGGCATCTCCTGATTTCAGCTTTCTTCCCCGCTGCAGCCCCAAAAAAATGTGTGTGTATTCTAGTGTAAGAGCTCGTATACTTGACCTTGCAATGCTTGCAAATCCAGACTTTAGAACCTCCTGCGTTTTTACTGTTACCCGTACCAACTAACGTGACTTCTTCTAACAAAGGCTTAGTAGGATCATGTTGTTGGGTACCTTTAACATGATAAAAACAGTAAAAAACAGCCCAAAAACAGTAATCAAAGTCCCAAAAAACTTGTTTAATCAACTAATCAAGATTCATGATCATATTTTAAAATTTAAACAATTAATCAACTAAAAAAACAGCCCCAAAAAACTTGTTTAATCAACTAATTAATCAACTAATCAACTAAAAAATTAGTAATCAACTAAAAAATCAGTAATCAACAAAGTTTTTCAAAAGTTAAATTGATTTAAAATAAAATCTAAATAACAAAGAGCAGTTTGATGAACTTGTTTAATCAACTAATCAACTCTGTTCAAAAACTAATTAATCAACTAAAAAAAACAGTAATCAACTGGAAAAAAAACAGTAAAAAAACAGCCCAAAAAACTTGTATAATCAACTACTAATCAACTAATTAAGATTCAATATCATATTTTTTATCAACTAATCAACTAAGTTTTTCAAAAGTTAAATTGATTTAAAACAAAATCTAAATAACAAAGAGGAGTTTGACTGTTCGACAGTCAGCATTCAGCATTCAACTTGGTTTAGATTATAATTTCCCTAAACTAACATATGAAAGCCTTTAGTTACTTGATCCACAGTCCACACAATATACCAATGAAAAAACAGAGCATAACAGGGGAATGTGGGATAACAGTGGCCAAATAAAAACACAAATAGCATAATTTTGATATACAAAACAGAGAATAACTAGTAAAAACAAAAAGCTGATCATATGAATAAATTAAAGCATGAATCACTAACTGTTGGTACGTGGGTGACCCTGGTCCTCGTCCTCCAGATTGACGAAATCAGACTCTGGAACTTCAGTTTCTTGAGTCTCTGGTATTTCAGTCTCTTGAGTGCTGCTACTCTTACCAAACACCATGATTTAATCTTGCTAGTATGAATTGTGAGAAGAAAAATTGAAGAACAGAGACAGACTCTGTTTCGATTAGGAGAGGATTAGGGGAGGCGTACTATACTGTAATAGCCTAATACGTAGCATATATATAATAATAATAGTGTGGCTTTAATTTTGGTGGGAAATCGTGGCTGAAATAAAAGAGGCGTATTGATAGGAATCGAAATCGTTTCCAAGAAGGCCTCAATCGTTTCCAAGAAGGCCTCAATCGTTTCCGTAATTGCGTAGCTGGAATATTCAGTACATCCAGATTTCCCGTACCAAAACGCGATCTACTCTTCATCGGGTCAAGTTTTCCAACCGATTAGGAACGTTGAATTGTCGTACCCAATATCGAATTGGAATTGAATTAGGAACGATTCATTACAGTACCCAAATTGGGAACCAGCAGCGACCGGGACGCGAATGTACCACGATCTGGTACTTTTCGTTCGGTACGCGGTACGCAAGCATTTTAGCGTACCTACGTTTCTATGCACCAGACCCAGAAATTCCTTTACTCATAAGTTCTTCACATTCCTGAGAAAATGGGCAAAAATACTAATGTCAAGATTTTCTGAAAAAAATTAACAATTTTACTAGTGTCATAATCTCTTTAACTTGCTACACCAATGTATACATCAAAGTGTGCACGCATATGCAGATATATTCATAATAATAAAGAAAATTCAAATTATAGATTGCTAAGCAGTAAACTAACATGAAATGGAATTCACAATCTAAAAGAATAAACCCATGATTGTAAACTCGATTTACAACAAAGAACAATAAAGAAAGATTGCCACAAGCATCCTCTGTTAGCAAACAAGGTCTTGATTAGTAGATATACCTTTCTGAGGTCATCCCAGAGTTTGTAGAAACCAACATTATGAGGACCAATGGCGTTATGGCAGAGTTCATGTAGTATTGTATCAACATTATGACATCTGCTTTACATGAAGACCATGTCCAACATTCAAACCCAGAAGACGTGGGTTTTTCGGACTGCAAAAACACACATCGTTAACCAATCAAGACAACTGCTTTGATTCTCTTGACATTAAAACTATCTTCCAATCTGTAGGACTATAACAAAATTAGGGTTATAAAATACTCGTGAAGAAGAGCGTACCACATTTCAGAAAGAACTTTGACCCTCCATTTATGTTTGTGTATGATGGGTTGAACCTGTTTGGCGATTTTCTCAAGGAATTTCCTAGCCTCGTCTCCTCCAACCTTCCTCTTTAACGTTCTGATTTCCCAAACCTTGTGAAGATCGCCAACGTTCATCTTAAACTAAACCCTAAAATCCCCAATCTGGAAGGTAACTTAAATTGTGAATGATTTCGAATTGGAACAGCCTTTCAGAATGAGAATCCCTAATCGGGATTTAAATTATAGGGTTAACTTGGCGGGATTTTGGAAATCATCGTTCCAAGGCAAAAATGTATAAACTTATTAATTGCAAAAACAGTCCCTCGCTAAACTATTCTTCAACTTGTAACTTGAGTCCAACGAGATGACAGAGCTCCAGCTTTCGCTGCGAGTTTTATATATATATATATATATATATATATATATATATATATATATATATATATATAATCAGTATCAAATAAAAAGAGAATTAAAATAAAAAAAGTAAGATGAAATCTAGGAATGACACGTGTCCTGTTAGATCAAAATTAATTGAGGGGCACTTAAGACATTTTACACTTATTTCTCTCTCCTTCCTTAATATTCGTTGCCAGATGCCATCCCACTTTTTAATTTCACGTATGAGAATCCAGCCCCCTTTCACACTCACGAAAACCCTAATGGGTATCGCCGCCACATCGTCGCCGCCCACAGCATAGTCGCCGCCGCACTGCATCACCGCCGCATAGGCACCTTCGTCCACTCTGAAGTCGCCGCTAGTTTGATTCGTCCCCGCTGCAGGTTTGAAGTCGCCGCTCAGGTTGGAAGTCGCCGCTGCAGGTTTGAAGTCGTCGCCGCTGGTTTAAACCCTAATATGTATCCGCTGCTCACTCTGAAGTCGCCGCCGCTTGTTTGATTGCCGCCGCTGTAGGTTTGATTCTCCGCAAGCCGCTGCTATTTATGCATCAAAGGTCATGTTTTTATGCGTTTTGTAAACAACCGCCGCTGCAGGTTTGGTCTTCGTGTTTTTGTAAACAACCGCCATTGGTTCTGCGTTTTAGGGTTGCGACCACCACCACCGGTGCACAATCCAATTTTCTAGGGTTGTGCATCTTAGGTATTATGTACTGAAATAATCAATTTTTGTATATATTTATCAACAATTCGGGGTGTGCATCGACGGAATTAGTTGTGCATGTTGTGTATTATGTATTAAATTCATCGATTTTGTATGATATGTGAATGAAATATACCGTGGTTTTGAGTTTTGGCCTGAGATTTATGGTTTCATTATCAATTGTATTAGTGCATCAAGTTTTGTGTTTTCTTTTTTTTTTAATCGTGCATCAATTGTGTTGGTTTTGATGAAGCAAGAAGAAAGATTGTGTTTGGTGTTGATGATCGGCAATAAAGAAGTGGGTGGAGAGTCAGGGAGATGAAAAGTGGGTTTCTGCAGATGAGGAATTGAGGAAGTAACTGTCACGTTTTTGTTGGTTTATGATTTTACCAATTTACCCTTTTTAATTTTTTTAAATTCCGTTTTTTCTTCACCTTTTTTGACTTTTTGATCTTGACTTTGTCTTGATCCAATGGTCCTTATCTCTCCTTACTCTTTGTACTCTAAAATCTTTATTACAATATCCCTCCCCTATATATATATATAAAATCAGGATCAAGTAAAAAGAATTCTAAGATAAAAAGAGTAAGAAGAAAGGAGGAGACGACACGTGGCAGATCTGGCAAAAGGGTAAATTAGGAACAATCAAAATTTATTTCTCTCTCCAGGGACCCACATCCCACGTTCCACCCCACGTTCCCAATATAGGATGTAAGCCTTTAACGTTCCTGCAGGCTGCATCGATCTCAGAAAAGGAAAACCCTAAACACTTCATCGTCTCCACAAATCGAAGCTCTGTCGTTGTCGCCTCCCCCATCGCCGGTCGTCGTTTTGTTTCAGCGTCCCTGCTTCATCCGAGAGAAACCCTAACCAGATATCCCTCTGCCGTCCCTGCTTCATCCACCGTCCGTGCTCCCTCCGCCGTCCCTGTCCTCTAGGCGACTGTATGCTCTTTGTCGCCGTCGCTGCCGCCGCTTGCGTAGCCCATCGCCGGTTTGCTTCAAAATCAATGTTGGGTTCTATGTTCTTGCCGCCGCTGTTAATGTCATGGTGGCCTGTATTTTTTGCGTGATGCTCTCAATGCTTTGTCTATGTGTTAGACAGTTTAGTTGCCACCTTTTGTTGAACTTAGATTTTCCGCATCTAATCATGTAATTCTTGATTTATATCAATAAGAATTATATAAAAGTAAACCGTGTGTCTCTTAAATTTTAAAAAGCTAAAGTTTGTATTCAACCCTCCTTCTACAAATATTTGTTGTTGTGGTATCCATTTGTGACCAACAATTTGCTTACAATCCACCGTATCATCCAAGTATCATAAATCATTCGAATTTCAGTTACAAAAATGCGTCTTCAAGTTCAAATCCACCACCTTCTGGATTTTAACCACCAAACTGACCTCCGATGCAACAAAATCAACCTTACCATAATCAAGGTCCGGTTCAAAACCAATACCAACCTCGTCCTAACCAACAATTTGGGAATCAAAATCAACAATTCAATTCCAATATGATTTCCAACAAACTTTCCAATGTGGAAAGTCTTCTTGAAAAATATGTGTCTCATTCAGATACACGTTTTCAACAAGTTGAAACTGACATCCGAATCAACAAGCCTCGTTAAAGACTTTTGAAAGTTTGATATCGTCTAAAATATACATATTATTTATATACGATATCTCATTCTTTGATTGCATTATTATAATAAATTCTGATAATTGTGGCTTAATTTGGTATATTATATGTTTCAGGAGTCTTGACAGAAGAATTAGATAATTTGATGGGAAAAGATGAAGAAAAGTGAAAGAGAGAAAAAAAGTGATAGCTTTGACACATCTCCAATGTTTTAATCATATCTCACTCATTCGAACTTGAAATGATGTGATTCAAAAGGCTACGAAAACTAGAGAAAAGAAGCTACAATGATATCATGTTTGTTCAATTTAATTGGGACCTGATTTTGTACAAATGGACCAAGAGCTACATCAATGTTAAGAAAAAAAAAGAGTCCTCGTGGAGCCATGCCATGCACATTCCAATTAATTAATTGTACCACAATTAATTCAAAGTAGTTGCCACGAGTGCGATCACCTAGCCGGCCAATTTTAATTCAAGAAAAGCTCACACGTGAGCTATACACCACGATATGGGCTTATAAGCCCAGCCCAATCAATTCTTGTTATTTAATTGCGTAGGTCATAGACATGGGCCTTGGAGACCGACCGGACCGGTCCTACGAGAACCGCCCAGACCGAGCCGGTCCAAGACTGAAATTGCGAAAAACGGTCCGAACCGGTCCAGAACCCGAACCGGTCCAAAACGGTCCAAGACCGAACCGGTCCAAACTCGGTCCAAACCGGTCCAAGAGTTCCAACGGGATTTTTTTTGAAAAAAACGGTAAAAAACCGGTCCGAACCGGTCCCAACGGCTAGTTTTAAAAAAATAAAATTCCCGAATTTTGCCCTATAAATACCCCATTCTTGAAGCCATAATCTTTGCACCACTCTTTTTCACATTCTCTCATTCTCCAAATCTCCAATTCTCTCATTCTTGAATCTTGATTTTTCTAGTTTTATTTTTCAAGAAAATTCAAGTTTGTGTTCTATATATAATACAAGTGTTCTATATAATATTTCGATTTGCTTCAAGATTATAAAAAATGGCGGGTGAAGGATCTAGCAATTTGAACGCGGGTCGAAGTGATTTCAATGTAAGTCTCCCGTATGAAGAAGTTCCAAAAACAAATCGACATGCGGAAATTTGGAACGATTTTGTACAACTCAAACAAAATAACAAAAAATATGCGAAGTGTACGCATTGTGGAGGAATCTTATCCGGCTCTAATTCTTCTCTCGCTCGGCATTTAGTAAGTATTCTTTTATATATTTAAGTTTAGTTTATTTAAATACTAGTTTTTATATATTTAAGTTTAGTTTATTTAAATACTAGTTTTTATATATTTAAGTTTAGTTTATTTAAATATTAGTTTTTATATATTTAAGTTTAGTTTATTTATGCAAATTGAAAATATAGGAATTCATGAAATTGAAAATATTGGTGGACAACTTATTATATTTGTGACTTTAAAATTATAGGAATTCGTGAAATTGAAAATATAGGAATTTATGAAATTAAAAATATTGGTGGACAACTTATTATATTTGTGAATTAAAATTATAGGAATTCATGAACCTAAAACAATTTGATGTAATTCTAGTTATTCATAACTTAGTTATTCATTCTAATCGTAATACTAGTAGATATAACCCGGAGAGTGGTGTCTAGAATAGTCACGATCGGCTTGTGGTTGTTGGATTTTCCGAAAGGTTTTAAACCGAAAGGATCCTGCCCCCCGACTGACCTGCATGGCCACTTTTTGCTTGGTAGTCAAACGTATTACTTTAGAATCAATAACTATAGTTTAATACTTGAATTAAATACATGAACTTGGTTAAATATAGTTTAGTACTTGAATTAAATACATGAACTTCGTTAAATATAGTTTAGTACTTGAATTTAATACATGACATTAGTTAAATATAGTTTACATTACTTGAACTTAGTTTTTTCTAATATAAACTTTAAAAAATTAGACTAAATGCTTGGCGCGACAAGCCGCTGCGGTTGAGAGTCAAACTCAAGTTGATGGTCAAACATGGCGTTTTGATTCTGCTTTAGCTCAAGAATTAAGCATGCAGTTAACAATACAAGAAGCATTACCATTTGACTTCTTCTCCCGCCCAAGAGTCACAACTTTTATCAAAAAAGCTTTACAACCTCATTATTCCTCTGTAAGTCGAAAAACTTTTAAACGTAGAGCTATGACAAAATGGAAAATAATATATCAAGACTTAAAAGAATTTTTTACTAGATTTGATGGTAAAGTTTCCATAACCACGGACATTTGGACCGCTCCACATACAACCCATTATTCATTTATTTGTGTTACGATACATTGGATAGACCCTAAAACATGGCTTATGCAAAAACGTATTATTGCTTTTGAAAACTTTCCTCACCCGAATGGAGGTGAACAAATTTACGATATTTTATTAAGGATTTTTAACGGTTTTGGAATTAAAGAAAAAATACTTTCAATCACCCTAGATAATGCAAGTAACAATACAAACGCTATGGGACGATTGAAAAGAGTTTTAAACCCAATATGTGACGGGGAATTTTTGCATGTACGTTGTTGTTGTCATATTTTCAACCTCGCGGTCCAAAAAGGTTTGGAGTCTATGGAAACTTGTCTTTTGAAATTTAGAAGATTAAATGAGACAATTTTTAAAAGCGGACCCATCGCATTCGAAAAATATGATCATTTTTGTAAAACAAAAAGAAGAAGATGTTTGAGACCTCTCATAGATATGCCCGTGAGATGGAACTCAACTTATAAAATGATAGGGCGTTTGATACAAAATAAGGATTTACTTACCGAATATCATCGAGAACACCTACCCCAATTATATGAAGTACTTACGGAAACTGATTGGTATATTTTAGAAGAATTACACATCGGTTTGGGAGTTTTGTATGAAGCCACATTGATGCTATCACAAACATATTTTCCATCATCTCACTCAGCTATGATAGGTGTTTGTGAAATTTTGAGAACATTAAAGGCTTTTGGTTCTTTGGATCAAAGGTGAGATATGATTACCAACGAAATGTGTGAAAGTCTTATAAAATATTTTAAAGAGTTTCCAACAATTTTTTTGATTGCTTCGGCATTAAACCCTCTTGTTAATTTTAAGGGTGTAATGAAATCTTTAACTTCTATCGGGGAAGCATTGGGTCAATCTCCAGATGAGATTACGACAAGTATATCAAAATTTGAAAATTGTGTTAAACAATTATATACTATTTATGATAATGAATGTGCACCACGGGGAGAAGTTGCTTCCACCCCGAGGTCTTCGACTTCACAAACATCGGCTACTCGGCCAAACAATACTTTTAGCATTGGATCATCTTGGTTACATAATGTATCTCAATCGAAACGTACACGAGTTCAATCGTCTTTAGACGAACTTTCCATATATAAAGAAACTGATTACACTAGTTATATTGTCACCGAAGATTTTGCAAAATTTGATGTATTAAAATGGTGGCAAGAAAGAGAAAACGTTGGTCAATTTAAGATCCTAGCCCGTATGGCTAGGGACGTACTAACCGTACAAGCTAGTAGCGTAGCTTCGGAATGTTGTTTTTCTCTTAGTGGCAGGATTTTAAGCGCACGGCGATGTATGTTGAAGGCCGAGTCGGTGCAAATGGCCGTGATGCTTAAGGATTACTATGATTCTATGGAAAGATGTCAAAACGATGCAGATCTCGAAGAAGGCATAACTAATTTAGAGGAAACGATTATGGAAGACGATTACAATAGAGACTTCCAATCGGGAACATCAAACACTAACACCGAAGCTGAAACTGAAGAACCCGAACCCGGCGAAGAATACGTTGACGACACTCAAAATATAATGAACGCAGGTTCATCATCCAACGTCCACTCGAACGAAGTCGCCTATTATGGGCATGGGCCATATACCGATGATAGTAACAACTATTGGAATATCAATTCCGACTATCCATTTTAGTAGTTGTCTCTTTATATTTTGTGTCGTTATTTCTTTCGAACAATATGTATTTTTCGGGTCTCTAACTTGGGGTGATGGCCATGCCGAAGCTTCATTGCTAGAGTTCCCTTTTCTTGTTAAAAAAATAATTCAAGTTTCAACAATGTTATTTTATATCAATGTTATTTATATGTTATTTTATTTCGTAATTGTATCACAATGTTATTTATATGTTTTTATTAACTTGCAATTATATATGTTTATACTTTATATTTTATAACTTGCAAATTTTTTTAAAATTTACAAGTCACTTTTTTTTCAAACAAAAAAACAAACCGAAAACCGGAAAATTTTAAACCGAAACTAAAAAAACCCGGAAATGTCTAAACCGAACCGGAAATACCCGACCGAAAAACGGACCGGTCCAGGACCGATCGGACCGGTCCGGACTTGGACCGGTCCGGAAGTGGTCTAGGACCGCCCAAAGACCGAATTTATCGAAATGGTCTTACGCGAAGACCGGTCCGCCGAGGACCGGACCGGCCAGGGACTGACTAGGTCCGGACCGGACCGGACCGGCAGTGGTCCAGGACCGGTCCAGGACCGTTTTTGCCCCTGTCTACTAGGTCACGTACGGTAGCCACATTCCATCATCGATTCACAAATTAATTTTTACGGCTGATCACAATTTCGAGAGCAGAGTCGTACGAGGCAGAGGACGAAGCAACATCTTCATCATTCGATTTTTTTCATTTATTGAGATATATGATCCGTAAACATTTAACAATGTTTATTTATTATTTGTTTCTTGATTCATGTTTGATATTTAATATGACCATGGGCTAAGTTTCTTATGTATTTACCATGATGAACAAACCCTAGGTTTGAGATGTAATCTTTAGATCTTATTATTTTATGATTTGTTTTGTTTATGCTTAATCACAATCCTTGAGCTTTTGATCTTAATCTTTATTGAGTAATCTGTTAGATACAGTTTGTGCATGCTCTGAGATAATGACTTGCATGTGTATTTTCTTCTTGATTATTGTTTGCTTGATCTGAGATATGACATTTGCATGCAATAGGATAGATAACTTTTCTGAGATAATGAGGGTTAAGGTTACTTAATAATACCATAGATAAAAGTTTGAGTCTGATTCACAATACAACGAGAGTTAAGTGTGTTTTGGAACGATTAAGTCATAATCGGATTAGTAGGACTGATGGTTGTTGGTTCGAACGCCCTTAGAAACTTATCATATTAACTGTGCTTAATACAAATTGAACCTAGGGGGAGTGATTCATTGGTAAATACAGCTTTGTCATTTGATTTTTATTTCTTAAAAATTGTTTTCAAGTTTACTGCTTTAATTCAAAATCTCTCAATACCTTGACAGCGGTTAGCTGTTACTTTTTAAAAACCACATATTTAATTTTAAGCAATTTTAGTTTAATTAGTTTATATCTTAATAGTACTTTCAATTCCCGTTCCCTGTGGATACGATCCTGGTCTTGCCCTGTTTACTGCTATACGATCGGGTACGCTTGCCCGTTAGTGTGTCAGTCAATTAGGTCAGATTAGTGTTAAAATTTAAGACTGATATTCGCTTATCAAATCAATTAAGCCAAATTTCGAAGATGTTATCCGAACGACCATCTGGTTCGATCCCGAGTAATACGGAGAAAAATCTAAATGCTCACGTAAATGCCATAACATACGAAGTGGAACAACCCTGATGTGGCCGTCTGATCCCACTAAATCCAAAGAATCTGAAAAAGAAATTCTTGGAGAGAAAAATAAAGAACCGAAGGAAAATCAAGAAGTTGTCAAAGAAAAACCTTCTGTTCCATAATTCAAGCCAAGAATTCCTTATCCTCAAAGACTTGCAAGAGAAAAAATGGAAGCTCAGTATCGGAAATTCCTAGAATTGTTTAAACAACTCCATGTTAATATTCCATTTATCGAAGCTTTATCTCAAATGCCAAAGTATGCGAAGTTTTTGAAGGATATTCTCAGTAGAAGTTGGAAGATCTTTCAACTGTAACTTTTTAAATGAAGAATGTTCCGCTATTCTTCAGAATAAGTTACCAATCAAAAAGACCGATACCGGAAACTTCTTAATTCCGTGCCTTATTGAGAATTTATCTATTACTAATGCGTTAGCATATTTAGGTGCAAGCATAAACTTGATGCCTTATTCTGTCTATGCAAGACTAGGATTAGATGAGCCTATTCCTACCAAAATGTCTATTCAGTTAGCTGACAAATCAATCAGATTTTCAAAAGGTATTGTGGAAAATGTTTTGGTTAAAGTTCATAAATCCGTCTTTCCTGTATATTTTGTAATCTTAGATATGGATGAAGATGCAAATATTCCCCTCATATTAGGTCGTCCATTCTTAGCCACAGCTGGAGCTGTGATCGATGTCTGCAATGCAAAATTGACTTTGAAAGTTGATGATGAGGAAGTTACTTTCGACATTAACAAATCAATGAAACACTCTTCTTCCCAAGACGATGTTCTTTTTATTGTTAATATCTTTGACCAATCTGATCAAAATCCGATTCCGTCTTTCATATAGCAAGATGCTTTCAAAACTCAATTGTTATGTCATAATGTGAGTCAAGTATCTGAATTCTCAGAAGAATCACAAGATAATTGTGATAAACTGATGATACAGATTTACATGATGATAATTCTGAACCCGAAGCATTCAAAACTCTTGAAGCGACTGAACTTAACAAATCAAAATCATCTGTTATTGAACCTCCGTCTCTTGAGTTAAAAGAACTTCCTTCTCACTTGGAATATGCATTCCTTGAGAAAAATTCGAAATTACCTGTGATTATAGCATCTGATCTTAAAAAAGAAGAAAAAGCTAAGATTTTACAGGTACTGAGAAAATACAAAACTGCTATTGCATGGAAGCTTTCACATATAAAAGGAATTAATCCTTCTTTTTGTACACATAAATTTCTCATGGAAGATAATTACAAGCCATGTGTACAGAGACAAAGAAGACTTAATCCTAATATGCAAGAGGTAGTTAAGAAAGAAGTAATCAAACTACTTGATCCAGGCTTGATTTATCCAATTTCAGATAGCCCTTGGGTTAGTCTTGTTCAAGTAGTCCCAAAGAAAGGAGGAATGACCGTTGTGGTGAATGATAAAAATGAACTGATTCCGACTTGTACAGTTACGGGTTGGCGTGTTTCTATAGACTAACGGAAACTCAACCAGTCCACAAGAAAAGATCATTATCCTCTTCCTTTCATTGATCAAATGATAGAACGTTTAGCAGGAAATTCGTTCTATTGTTTTCTTGATGGTTTCTCTGGATATTTTCAAATCCCGATCGCTCCTGAAGATCAAGAGAAAACCACATTTACATGCCCTTATGGTACTTTTGCCTATCGAAGAATGCCTTTTGGGTTATGTAATGCTCCTGCTACTTTTCTTTCTCTTTGTTTAGCTGCAGAGCATGGTGTTCCTCTACATAATTTTTTGTAGTTCTGAAACGATATGGGGTAACTCATAGGTTTTCTACACCTTATCATCCGCAAACGAGTGGTCAAGTCGAAGTTACAAATATAGGCTTAAAAAGAATTTTGGAGAGAACCGTGGGTAATAATCCAAAAGAATTGTCCGATAAGCTAGATGATGCACTTTGGGCATTCAGAACAACGTATAAAACACCTATTGGTACTACACCATATAGGTTGGTTTATGGCAAAGCATGTCATCTACCAGTTGAACTCGAACATAAAGCATATTGGGCTTTGAAAAAGCTAAATCTTAATGTTTCGACTTCAGGTGAAAAGCGTCTGCTTGATTTGAATGAACTTGACGAATTGAGACTTCAAGCGTATGAGAATTCAAGACTCTACAAAGAAATAACAAAGAAATACCACCACAGCCGACTGAAGGACAAAAGAGAATTTCAGCGGGAAGATCGTGTTCTTTTGTATAATTCTCGTCTTCGCTTGTTTCCTCGAAAACTAAAGTCAAGATGGACTGGTCCTTATGTAGTTCATAACTCATATCCTTATGGTGCCGTTGATTTGATAAACATTGAAGGTAAAATTTTTAAAGTTAATGGTCATGGTGCGAAACACTACTTAGGCATTCGAGTTGAAAACGAATCAACTGAGGTACTGATGCTTCAGTCTGAATTTCTTTAATGGTAAAAAAACATTCGACTTTTACCGGAAGACGGTAAAGAACTGGATATGCTTTCCTTTGAGTAGTTTTCTTTGCTTTCCTGTCTATATTTCCGTACTGATTTGCCTTTAGATACTAAAATAGAAATTATTGACAGAGCCGAACAGAATGTTTGTAGTCAACAACGGAGCATCTTCATATCCTCAAGAACATGGCATGGCATTGTAAGAGACTGCTATGTGTATTGCCCTTGACCAAATTATATATATTAATCAGAACAACAGTGAAAAGACTGTTTTACCCATGTCCAAACGTTTTCTTTTAACGTCTGATTGCCCAAAGGACCGTCCGTGTTCAAGTTTTAAAAATAAAGGACTAAAAATACAAAAAAATCTCGTAAAGGACTAAAAGTGTGATATGGGCCAAACTTAAAGGATCAACCGTGTAATTAACTCTTTTTTATATCACTTTTTATTAGTTTTGTTACACAATTTTTACGTATTTTAAAAGTATTTTTTACTTAATAAAATTTGTTTTGGTTTATTTATACAACATTCGTACATGGATGAGTTCTTAAATGAGTTATCTATTAAAACCAAATTTTAAGAAGCTAGAGAATGAAAGAGAAAGACAAAAGATAGTATGGGTCCCAAAACCCGTAATGGCTTCAACTTGTGGTTTGAGAAATGGGGTGTAATGGTATTCCTATATAAACTACTTCATCCTACAGTCTTCCCACCGTTTGAATACTAATCATTTTATATCCCTTCTCTAATTTTTTTTAAAAATTGTTACTAAAACAAAAAAAATATTAATTATCATTTACTTTTTTTCCTTTGATTTCAGTGTATATACTTGGCTCTAATCAATGTATCACTTTCTTATTACTTTTTCGTTCTCTTTTTGTTTTTTAGTTTTAATTAAAGAAAAATAGTAATTATATCATTTGAAAAAAAAATCAAAATAAGAACTTAATGTCAAGATCAAAAGAATTGTAAGCAGAAAGTATTCCCATTTGACGCCATATCTGAAATAAAATAAATACAATTTTTTATAATTCGGCTTGATTTTTTAAGCAGAGATTTTATATTTATATTAATAAGTATATAAGATATATTTGTAGATGGATATTACTTTAGATATGATGTAAAAGACTTTTGAAAGGAATCAAGGATTAAAATATATGAAAAAAAAGTTTTAATACCTAAAACTGTGAATTTGTGATACCTCAAATTTTTATAATTAAAAATAAATGAGGTGGCAAATAAAAGTCGAGGGAAATAAGTAGTAGTTATTAAATATTAAATGGTTTAAAACAATAATTTTAAATATATCCTCATTTAGAATTATTATGGTACCCATTAAATATATATCGGCAGCCCCATCTATTTTCTTTATCATTATACAATTAATAAGTATAAGAACTAAATAATATTTTGAGGCCAATGCCATTTTCTATAAATTACACAAAACACCATTCTCTATTATAATATAGCACAAACACTTTAGCATAATTTTACACATCATAATTAAAAGTGAGACCTGACATCAATATTGTCAGCCAAACTTAGTGTTAACGGTTGGACAGATTATCGTTGCATCATAGCAAATACAATTCATGGCCTAAGATATTTACTCAATTTACAATTAATAAGAATAAGAACCAAGTAATATTTTATGCATTTACTTGGTGTTAACGGGTTGGAAAAACTTCAACTTTATCATCTTCGCGTTTGCATAACATTAAAAGTAGTTACTTTCCCAAATACTCTAAATCCCTCCTTCGGTCTCTAGTCATTATCCTTAATCTTCCTTGTCATTAGCTTTATAAACTCTGAAAAATATAGTTTTAGTTAACATTAAGTTAGCCAACTTATAATTATTAATTATGCCAATAACATAAAAGTATATGTCTAATGATTATAGTATAAACTACTAAAAAACCGCTACAAATGACATTACGAAAACACTAGGCATGGCTGTAGCAAGTAAATCAAATAAGTAAACATACCTTGTCAATATCATATACTGTGTGTCAGATATTAACAATGTCATTCAATTCTTCTTTAGTAAATACTTTATACTGGTCCAAGGATTCTAATATAGAAAAAAAAATTAATATATATATATATATATATATATATACATTTCCACTAATGACATTTTGTATATAAAATTTAAAAATTCAAAAGGAAAATACTTACTTTAGCAGGAGATTCATACATGTGCTTTGTGACAAAATCATATAAAAATTTTATCGTGTAGTATCCACATTCCCAACCATCGTTTTGTTTATTACACTGCTTGTTAGTGGAACAAATAAATACAAATAAACACTTATCTAAATCAGTAAAATTATACATAATACTAATTTACCTAGGTAAGGTTAATAATAACACTTTCACACCACTACCAAGCACCCTAAAAAGTACGCACAGTTAGGAGATATAGTTTTGAATCCTAGAAATTAGTAGATAACGAGATAATTGTATCCCGCACGTTGCGGCGGGGTTTAACATACATATGTGATATATATATATATATATATATATATATATATATATATAAAAGGCATGCAAAATTTTCAAAAATAACCATAAATTGAGTCTTAGTTAACCAATCACAACCTTCAATTTCAAAGTTATTCAATTCTCAAAACAATTTTGGAAATATTAAACAAATTTATCAACAAAATTATTATTTTTTAGTTTGACCATCCATTATCCCATTCTATTGTTTATAATTTATACTTATATATCTAATTATTATAATATTTAAAAGTTCCGATCCGTTTTTTCTAAATCAATGTTTATCATGTATTCTATTTTTCTCTAATTTTGTTTTTGTTTTGAGATAACCTTTCACTTTTTGGGAAGAATAATGGTTATTTTATATTCCAATTTTCTCTAATATATTTTTTATTTTGAGATTTGAAATTACTTTGCTATATGTTATCTTTTCGAAATATTCGGAAAAATCAAATTACATCCATAAATTATGTACGAGGTTTATTAATTTTTTTTGTATTATGTTAAATCTTTCACTTTATTTAAATTTTTTTATAAAAAACCAAATTAACAATCTTACAGTTTTGCATTATATCTACATAAAGTAAAAAATTTATTCGATGTTTACATCAAGTTATTATTTTATAAAAACACACCCTTAATCTTTAATCTTTAATAAAAATAGGCTTATGACTTTGTCAAATTATATTTGGAACATTTTTTATCAATTAAAATCATCTATTTCAAAATTGCTTTAAATTATTGTTGGAAAATTTACCCACTAATCAACTATAATTTTTTTTCTAAATAGCTAATAACATGTGAGTATGTCAATTTTATTTCTTCATCTACTGATTTTCATAAATGTTTATTGATTTAAGGATTTATTATATATTTAAGATTTTACATCATGCATGTTTAAAACTCACTTCAACAATAACCGTGTTTATACACGGGGTATTAAACTAGTTTAGTGTAAAAGTCTAATCGACTTATGTAAATAAAATGCTCCACATGTTACTACAAAAGGGAACACGTATGTCTTTTTTTAGTACTCTTACTTTGTTAAGATTTTTGTGATGAACTTTATTCTATGTTATTATTATTGTATATAATAAGGTGCAAAAGCCATTTATAATAAATTTAATGCTAAAAAGTTTAAAAATATATTTATTAAACAGAATCATAATGAAAAACTCTTAAAGCTTTCTGATTTCTCATTCAAAAACTTAAACCTCGCATTATGTTAAAGATAAATTGGTAAAATATTTTAAAGATTTGTGACTGTAGGGATGAACTCTATTCTAAGTGATTATTGTGCATTCATGTCATCTAGTTAATGTTAAAGTCGGTCTAGTTTTATTTTTTAAATTAAAATCAACTGAAAAAATTTCATTTATAATCCTCATATTGTATGCAACTTGTTGTATACTATGGAAGTTATAACAAAATTTATTGTATACAATGATAACTAAACAACAGACACATAAAAAAGTTGTTTGTTTACAATGAGAGAATTATAAAAGTTAATTGTATTATTTTTAAAAATTTAAAGTTGGTTGTATACAATAGTAACTAAGACAATGTTCATTGTATTACAATGCAGTTTGCCCTGTTAAAAATTAGTAATTTGATGCTACATTCAATATATTTCTTCACATGCAAAATTACGCAAATCAATTCATATTTTTTGTTATAAGAATAATTTACATAGTTACTTTTTTATATAATAATAATAATAATTATTATTAATTATTATTATTATTATTATTTATTAATTTCATAGTTACTTTTTAGTATTTTTATTATTTATAATTTATTTTCATTATTATGATTATTATTATTGTTATTATTATTATTATTATTATTACTCTTCACATGCAAAATTACGCAAATCAATTCATATTTTTTGTTATAAGAATAATTTACATAGTTACTTTTTATATAATAATAATAATAATTATTATTAATTATTATTATTAATTATTATTATTATTATTTATTAATTTCATAGTTACTTTTTAGTATTTTTATTATTTATAATTTATTTTCATTATTATGATTATTATTATTGTTACTCGATTTACATTTCAATTGATTGTATTCAATTGAATATAGTTTCATAATGCACTTAAAATTAAAACTGCATGCAATTAAAATTAATTTTAATTTTAATTTAGAGTTAATTACAAAGATGGTCCTTGTGGTTTACGCTAAATTTCACATTTAGTCCTTTAAAATCAAAAATTACACTGGTAGTCTTTATGGTTAACGTTTTGTTTCACTTTTAGTCATTTAGACTAACTGGTGTTAAAGTTGACCGTTAGTCAAAGGGTATTTTCGTCTTTTTCCATTTTATCCTTATTACCAAACAAGTCTTCCTTGTTAAATTTGTTACCAAACAAGTCCATTTAAAGATTATTATTAAATTTGTTACCAAACACCCTTTGTTAAATCTCTTTTCAATTAAACAGGATATTTTTTTTGGAATTTGGTCAAAGACCTTTCAATCTCTCTCTAATACTAGCCATGGCAACCGATCACCTCCCCACCACCATCGTTCCCCTCCCACCGCCATAGCTCCGGTCCAACCTTTATCACCGCCTTAGCACCACCACTCCATGGACGCCTACCACCTGCGACGCATAAACACCACCATCTCCTTGACAGCCGGCCACCACCGCACGACAACAGATCTGAAAACGTCACCGCCACACCGCAGATCTGAAAACGTCACACCACCACAACGACCACCGCCAACCACACCGCCAACCAACACCGCCGCCATGAGCACACACCACCACCCCTTCTTCTCTTTTCAAAACTGCCGGCCACCACCCCATTTTCTCACTTTAAACCACCGACCATGACTTCCTTATTCATTCTTCAAGACCGCCGGCCACCATCACCTCTCTCCTTCTCTCTCTCTCTCCTATCCACACCACCATCGCACGGGTAGCCTCCACCCAACGACCCCTCTGTCTCTAAACCCTAATCGTGTGCGGTTGTTGAGAAAACAAACCAGATCTGAGAGTTGAAATCACAAAGACTAGAATTGAAAACCAGATCTGAAAGTTCTAAGCGCAAAAAAAGAACAAGAATATAAAACCAGATCTGAGATAGCAGATGGCATCCATGTGCGATGGTTAAAAGAAATCGACAAATCATCGTTCAAATAACAAGTACAATCATCGTTGGTAATCTGGAATTTTTTCTCAATCTCTCAAACCAAGGAGACCTAATACAGCGCTCTCTCTCTCTCTCTACAAACACTGATACAGCTCTCTCTCTCAACAAACACAGAAACACTCAAACAACCCCTCTCTCTCTCTCTACGTCTCTCCTTCTCTCCCTCTCTCTACGTCTCTCCTTCTCTCCCTCTCTCATTCTTTTTCTAGCCGCCGCCGGCGGAAAATCAAACACCACCACCATTTTGCCTGAATCTAAACACCATCACCACCACACTGCCACACCATCCTAAACGCTGCTCATGTGTTCTTTTTTACGATAAACAGTTAGGGTAATTTATTTGTAATTTTTTTATTATTTTGAAATGTAATGAATAAGAAATGAATATTTGTATTTTTTTAATTTTTAATTAATGAATAATGAAAATGGTGTTTAGTAACAAGGATAAGATGGAAAATGACTAGAATACCCTTAGTCTACCATTTGACTAACGGTCAACTTTA